>CM065645.1:21196457-22598124 GCA_033220585.1 Dipteronia sinensis | reverse complement strand
CCAACTCAGTGATCCGACCAGATTAACTTCACCCGAGCGATCTGACTACCTTAATCGAGTTATTTTTACCTGACTATCTAGGTAACACCGACCGGGTGTTATGGGGTCGTTTTAGTTATCTCAGGTTGGTTTAGTCTAATTGTCTTTTGGTGACATGACATCTCTGATTACCGTGTATCTCGTTAAACATGTTGACCTGCCACCCTTCCAGATTTTACCAATAATAGTTATCAAAGCCGTAAAAATGGTTACCGAAGCTATAAATATGGTTACCAAAACCGTGAAAATGGTTACAAGCCAATTTTTTTTTTTTAAAAAATTGAAAATTGGTTACCGAAGCCATACAAATGGTTACTGGAGCCATGAATATGGTTACAATAGCCGTGAAAATGGTTACAAGTCAAAAATTTTCAAAATGGTTACCAAAACAGTAAAAATGTTTACTGGAGCCGTGAATGTAGTTACCAAAACCGTGAAAATAGTTACAAGCCAAATTTTAAAAATTGAAAAATGGTTACTAGAGTCGTGAATGTGGTTACCATAGCCGTAAAAATGGTTATAAGTTAAAATTCCAAAATTTTCAAAATGGTTACCGGAGCCGTGGAGGTAGTTACTATAGTTGTGAAAATGGTTACAAGTCAAAATTTCATATTTGAAAAATGGTTACCAAAGTCTTAAAAATGGTTACCGGAGCAGTGAAGGTTGTTGCCATAATTGTGAAAATGGTTACAAATCAAAATTTCAAAATTTGAAAAATGGTTACCAAAGCCGTAAAAATGGTTAACGGAGCCGTGAAGGTGATTACCAAAGCCGTGGAAATGGTTACAAGCCAAATTTCAAAAATTGAAAATGGTTACCAAAATAGTAAAGATGGTTACCGGAGCCCTGAATATGGTTACCATCGCTGTAAAAATGGTTAGAAGTCAAAATTTCAAAATTTGAAAATTTGAAAAATGGTTACCAAAGCCTAAAAATGGTTACCGGAGCTGTGAAGGTTGTTACTATAGCCGTGAAAATGGTTACAAGTCAAAATTTCAAAATTTGAAAAATAGTTACCAAAGCAATAAAAATGGTTACCTGAGCCGTGAAGGTGGTTACCAAAACCGTGAAAATGGTTACAAGCCAAATTTCAAAATTTGAAAAATGGTTACCAAAACCATAAAAATAGTTACCGTAGCCCGTGGAGGTGGTTATCATTGCTGTGAAAATGATCATAAGTGAAAATTTCAAAATTTGAAAAATGGTTACCAAAACCGTAAAATGGTTACCGTAGCCGTGAAGGTTGTTACCATTGCCGTGAAAATGGTTACAAGTCAAAATTTCAAAATTTGAAAAATAGTTACCAAAGCCGTAAAAATGGTTACCGGAGCCGTGAAAGTGGTTACTATTACCGTGAAAATGGTTCCAAGTCAAAATTTCAAAATTTGAAAAACAGTTACCAAAGCCGTAAAAATGATTATCGGAGCTGTGAAGTTGGTTACCAAAACCGTGAAAATGGTTACAATCCAAATTTTAAAAATTGTAAAATTATTACCAAAACTATAAAAATGGTTACCGAAGTCGTAAAGATGGTTGTCATAGCCATGAAAATGGTTACAAGTCAAAATTTCAAAATTATGTGAAAAAATTTATTATTATTTAATTTATCTTAATTAAATATAATTATTTAATTTTTTAATATAATTTTGTATTATTTAACTTATTTTTAATATTTTAATTTTAATTTTATTAATTTATAATTATTAAAGCTATATTTCTTTATTTAGAATTAGAGAACAGCCGGTTGCCGGTTGCAAACAGGCTGTTCCATTAAATTGTTTTTTTTTTGTGCCACCACTTGGTAGCCATCCATTGAAGGACAGGATACTGTTCACCCTTGTACATGCAGTGATTTTTATTCCCCTGCATAGCAGCCAGCCCTCAAAAACACATATATTCGATGTCGATATCATGGCTTGATCTTCCAAAAAAAAAAAAAAAAAAAAAAAAAAAAAAAAAAGGAAAGCTTGATTACAATTTCATCGTTCAAATCTCGAACCCAATAGTCACGTCCTTTAAGTATGATTTGTTTTACCCTGTAGATGAAAAAAACGAAAAAAAGGTTTGATATACATAACAAAAGAAAAATATATGCTTTTTGTTTACCCATAGCAAAAGGTTTAGCGTGAGGCGGAGTTGGGTTTCATTGTTTGATGACTTTTGATTCGGGATGGGTAAATCCCTCATGTGCCCTACCCCTATAGGGCCCCATCCCTATTTGGAGGTAATTTTTTCCTAAGGTATTGGAGTGGGTGTGGGTGTGGGAGTGTGGGTAAATTTGACGTCAAAATCAGAAATGGGGGTGGGGGTGTGAGGTGGGGGACACACCTCCACTATAGACATGGCACCAGTTCGGTTCGAACCTTCGAACAGAGCAGGAACCGTAGGAGGAAAACCAGAATCAGAACCGATTTTTCCGGTTCTCTTTTTGGAGGAACCGTCCGGTTTGAATCGGACTGGAACCAGCGGTTTGATTCCGGTTCGAACCGGACGGTTCCAACATTATTTTTTTAATTTTTATTTTATTTTTAAAAATCAATTGAACCAATAAAATACATTTATTTTATTTTATTTTATTTTACGAGTGACCCAATAAAATACATTTACAAATTACAATTTTATATGGCTAATGTTTTTATGAAATAAGATTAAATTAATTTTTTTTTTAAAAGGAACCGGAACCGTCGAACAGGAACCGACGTCATGTCTACCCCACCACCATTGCCCCCAAATATTTTATATATCTATATTTAATTTTTTGTGTTTTCTTATATTTTAGATTGATCAAAAATGAAAATTTTAATTTTTTTTTTACTTTTATCAAGTAATATTATATTATTAGAAGTATTTTTATTTGTTTTAGATTAAAATAAACCAATTATATATTTTAGATATGATATTGAAACATGTTGCAACGAAAGATTAAGATGGCTGGAGTCCAAATCCCAAATTTCGGATTGAAAATGGTGAGAGAATCTTCCCAAACACTCCTATCCCCAAATCCTCAAAATGGGGTTTTGGGTCGAGTGTGAGGGAAGGGTAGAGGAATGGTAATGGGGGTGGGGGGACCTTCCCCCGCCCCAATGTCCCCAACGTCCGTCCCTACTTTTGAGTTTTGATAAAAGAGAAAGAGGTAGTTTGCAATGAATGTGGAAATTTACAAAGGTGCTTACATTTCAGCAAAATGTCAATTTTTTTTATCGATTTTATTATATTAATAACTGAAAACATGCAGATCCTTATAACTATTGAAGTGATTTCCCAAGTTGGCAATTTTTTTGTAAAAGAAACAATTTAATAAGTTAGAAAAGCAATTCCAAAGGTAGCATTAGCCGGCTTTGAAGGCAACATTGTTACTAGAAAATATTCAACCGAATTTCAAATCATAATGCCAAGTTATGTCAGTAAAACCGAATTAGCTTTTACAAACAGGGACTAAAGCCAACCAAAATTCCAGCATTGCTTTCCCCATCTGTTGAAAAAAGCAGAGAAAACTTGCAATGGAGATAACAATAGAAGCATAAGAAAGCCATACACCACATTCACAACAATTTATATTTATGGGTTACAAGGGTGACAGTTACGAGAGAAGTCAAATAGAAATAAACAAGTATTTATTTAATTTTATTTTGGACCCCTAAATTAAAAAACTTATGCAGGAGGATATGCAGAACGAACAGCTATTTAGTAAGGCACAATAATGGATTCTATAAGCTCTTGAAGAGGAGCAAGCTCCTTCTTGTCAATTAGCCCAAATTCCTGCACACAAATGAAATATGTTAAGCATAGCAAACACCCTTGGCATTTATGTGTTTCTTGCATCGAAAACAGATCACGTCTCACTAGTAATGTGTCAAAATATGTCAACATGTTGAATATGATATGGCAATCCCTTCAATTTTGTCATGAGCATATAAACAGCATGTTTTCACTTTATTTGCATACAAAGAGCACAAATGATAATATCACTATGCAACAGAAAATACACTTCAAACATAAAAAAGAGTCGGTGTTTGATAATTATGGGTAAAAAAGGCATTGTTCTGAAGCACAATAAGGAACAGAACACTCATATCTGAACAGAGAAAAAAATGCAGTCTTATCAAAGATCTTTGTAACTATATGGAATGGGTATATGATCTGGTCTCTGCTGGTAGGTTGGCTTGATTGAAAACTTACACAAGTAAACAGTATGAAATGCTTGAAGCATGTGTTCAGATGAGCTTCCTCCTTGAGGCTCACAATTTTCTGGAAGTGAGAGTGATAAATGTGAGCATATACACGGAACAATCTTTTGAATATTGTCTTCACAACCTCCTTGAAGTTGGGAGGAAATGGAGCTCCTACAAAAATTTAAAGGAAGAAATTTTGAATGAGATTACTGTAAATACATCTAAACAGTTTCTAGGTCAAAATAAAAAGTAGTGGCAATAATAATATTCTCATTGACATATAGTCCAATTTACTCTCCCTAAGTGGCATCATATTATGAATAAAGTAATGACATATATACCAAGCTTTTGAGGAAATATGGATTCATCATCTAGCTGAGATTCGATCCAGTCCATCAAATATTCAACATATTTTGGAGCAGAAACTTCAATCGGTTTCTTGATTTGTACACCATCTGCCCATCTATATTCGTACCTGTGAGAGTTTATCATTATCAAGTCATGAACTCTAAAAGAAAATGAATACAGTTAAATACTTCTATCCAAGATTGAATGAACTTAAAGTGCCAGCCAGCAATCATTAAATTGACCAAGCAGCAAGGAAACAATTACTTTTGCATAAAACACAAATAAAAATGTTTTGCCCTTATAAAATACAGAATTGGAGAAACGTATTATTCTTTTCTTTAAAAAAAATGTTAGCAGCACTTACATTTTAACTTTTTTTTTTCTTTCCTCAAGAAAACTGTTTCCAAAACACATCAACAAACACATTCTCAAATCTTGCAAATGCCAAATTCAATTGTCATTTTCAGTTTCCACGATAGTTTTCTATTTCTTTCAAAAAAGAAAAGAAAGCATTGCCAAAAAACCATAATCTTACGACTGTAAAAGCAACCAATTATAAGGAAATAAAAGCAGTAGTTTATCTACTAAGCCATACTTGGGGCCTGCAGTCATTGTAGGACAGTTCTCAGGTGTACAGAACTCTGTTAGGGTACCATAGAGCAGATTTACCTGGTTGAAGAAATCCACAGCTGCAATAGAAAAAAATGCAACAAACTTATTGCAGAACTGAATTGAAAGCAGCAGATTGGCAATTCTTTTCTTTTCTTTTTTTTTAAAAAAAAAAGAGGGGGAAGGGGGGTGGGGGGAAGCTTTCCAACATGTGTATCAAATATCTGTTATATTGTTTTTTTTTTTTTTAAAAAAAAACAAATTTCTGTTATATTATGAGACATTTTAGCACCCATATTGTTCTAAACCAAAGCGAATTTATTACTGTTGACTGCATGCCATTCATTTAGATCCTCTCCTGGAGGAAGTCTTACTGCTTCCCTTAGGTTTCCGCTACCTAGGGTGGCATCAATGTGTTTTCTAAGTTGTGCACCCTGCATCAAAGGTTCGGAACAAGTTAAAGGTTAAAAATAATGTGTGGAAAAAGACCCAAATGCCAAAAAAAATAGCAGTGTGGGTTCCAGAAAAATATTTGATAGCACAGCACCATGTCATAGGTGTTAAAATTTAGATTCATCCTGAATAGACAGATCTCAAGACCTGGACAGAAACCCCTCGAAAGAGATGCTGTTTTTTTTTCTTTATATTCTTTTAGAGTTACTGAATTGTTGCACACCAAGATATTGATCAAATTCAAAAGTATAACCTTTTCTTTCCTGCAGTTTTAGAGAAAAGATCCAAAGATTTATAAGTTTCAAGAGCGAAAGGAGGTTTTCGCATCATAGAAAAACAAAGTTTTAATATATTTTTTGGTCTAGTCTCTCTAGATCATAGTCACCCCTCTGGCAGTATGTTGAATCCAATGAATATACAGTGAGAATCATTAGATATTTTTGTTGTTAGAATTCCTTATTATTGATTATTTATTCCTATTTATAATGTTGTGTGGTTTTGGGCTTACTGGGATATATGCTCTATTGGACCTTAACTATTTTATGTCTATTAGGGATTAGGGTTCGTAACATATGCCTATAAACATAAAGTTGGAAGAGTTTAGTAAAGTTTAAAGCCAACACTTTTTTCTCATAATTTCTTCTCTACACAATCTGTTCTCCATTCTTATTTTTCTATATTCTATTATTTTATATTTTAATTGTTGTGAAGCAACTAGGAAGAGGTGAGCATACAGTCCATTCCCTATCCTAGGTTTCCATATTTCAACCTCAAATGTTATCATCTCACTTGCATGATGCCATGTTTCAACATTTAATCAAACCACCTTAGACTTTGTCATTAGTCGATTTCCTATAGATTAAATACTCCATAAGTTAATGTTTTCGAGCAGAATGGTACAATTCCAAGGATAAATTAGGAATTTTTGTAAACTACCTTCACTAAACCATCCAACAGTAACTATGAGTCTATGACAGTTGAAACAATGGATGAATAACCAAATATTTATTCCATGCAAAAGTTAACACTTTAGATTGACGATCATTGTAAGAACTTAATTGCTTAACCAAACAAAACAATTAAAAAAAATATCAGATGTCATATAACCAATAATAGCCTAGTCACGTCGCATCGTATTCTGGCAAAAAAGAAAGTGATGATAAACAGTACTAGTTATGTGAAGACTGAAGAGTACCAACCTTACTACCCGATGGTGCACTCTTTTTTGGGCGGAACGTCCTTTGATTTCTATTTCCAGATTATTCATAGTCAAATGGAAAAAAAGAAGAAGTTAGTTTGGCATCATTCTGCAAGGGATCAATAAAAAAACTGAAATAGATAACCATGATTGCAAAATACTTGCATGAACACATGGGATTTAAGTTGAGAGTGAGAGAGAGATAGAGAGAAGGATAAGAATGCCACATGGTGTTTTAACATACACCAACTCAGGTGGATGTTTATACAGGTGATGCGCAGCAATCTATCGATGAATATCAATTTGAAGTTGCAATATTTACTTTCAGTGTTCTGTATTAAAAATATGTATATATATTTACTTTCAGTGTGACAGTGTCCACAAATCAGATATGACTACTTGTGCTTCCTATCATTCATCAAGCTAGAATTAATGAAAATTAATGTCACAATTTACTTTAATATATATTTGCATATTTGAAAATTCTACTCAAACCTATGCATACAAGACTTTTGATACACTGAATCTTTATTGTCCGATGTTTGAACTTGGTCCCCAAATCATGAATCTCAACAGGAGACCTAACGCTAGATCACTTATCGAACTAATTTATTTCTTATGTGATGAAATCAACATTATAATCCATGTGGGAGGAAGAAATCATAACCTTGACAAATCTTGAATTCCATGGGGCTTCAGTTGGATCCGTTATTGGCTAATTTAGATTCCACCCAATATTACTGAGGTTGTATTTGCTTTTGATAATGATGTGTAATAATGAGTTCCTTTCTAAATGGAACCTCCAAAGATATTCAGCAAACAAAACCTGGTTCTTTTTAGCTATTTTGCCTATGCCAATTCTTCTTTTCCTGATGAATCTACTATCATTAAACAAAACCACATAAGTAGTTTTGTAGTCAACAAAACCTTTTTTCACGAGTCTAACTAAGATGGGTTTACCATGAAAAAAGCAGTTTATATCATAGGACAAAAGTCATCACACAACTGAGCTCAACAAAAAAGAAACGACAATCGAGAGTTGAAGGTAGCATATGTTATTTTCCACTAACTATAATATATGCATTCAATTACAGCAAGATTGACAATTTAAAATCATGTTACTCAATAACGCTATCTAGTTTAAGTTTAGCCATATCTGCTGGAAAAAAAGCACTGAATATACATTTTCTAGACTTGCCAAATAATGTTAATTGCCCTCAAACTTACAGAAATGGAAGAAATTTAAACAGTTCACCACTGCATAATTATTACATAGCTTGAAGGCTTAAGTATAACATCATGAAAAGTTACCATGTTCCTTACACATCAATGAAAAAAAAAAAAAAAAATTTCCCAGAAACATAGTTCCGTGATTGAAATAAAGTAGGTATAGAACTACTGCAAATCTAATAATACATCAAGATCAGTATCATTTTGTTTATTATAAACCACTAGAAACAATATTGACAATCAATATAAGTGACAACATACCCATATTGCATATACATATAGAAATTGGTGGCTTCTGGATTATCATCAATATGCATCAGTAAATCATAACGATTCTTCCAATTCTTTCACTCCATCCAAATTCTCTAAAACTTGACTGACCAATCCATTTACACAAATTATATAAAAAAAATTCAAAACGTATAAATATAACTGATTTATAGTCTCAGGTAGAAGCTGCATGAGAAATTAAACTAAGAGAAAATCGTAACCAAAAATTGAAAGGATCTATTTGACCAAATAATGAAAACAGATCTGTAATAAGTAGATGCAAAATGAAATTAGATCAAAGACAAAAGCTAATTTAAAATGAAAAAATCAAAATAATTCAACAATTACCTCCCCAAACCGAAGAGACTCATGGCTGGAGAACTGAAAAGGTGTCAAAGTGTGTATGTCTGGTTTGATTATCTTTCGGGTTTTGCTCAAAAACTGAAACAGTTTCCTTGTCTTTAGATTTTTTTTTTTTTTTTTAGTTCTTTGCGTATGAAAGGATATTAATTTAAAAACAAAACGATTGGTAAACTTCATAAAAATCCCTAATTTAGTTGTAATTTCACTCATATAAATATGTTTTCCAAACTTACACTCACACTCCAGCCGTTAGGGCTACTCCATTAACTTTTAACGGTTGTGGGCAAAAACGTCTTTTTAAATAACACAAAAATGCTAGTTAATTAGTTGATAATATATATTTTATTATTTTCTATAAAATAGTAAAAAATATCAATAAAAAAATCTTTTGTAGTTTATATTTAAAAGGGGTGCTTTCACACTTAGCCACTTGGAAGATGCAAAAACCACACACAGCCAGAAATCGGTAAAATATCAATTTTGACCACATTTTTTTTTAAAACCTTAACTTACAATTATAGGCCTGAACAGAGAATTTGTTCTGATACACTAAAATACCATTGTTTTATAGGCCATCTAACAAAAAGGATTTTCATCGATGAAATCCTTTGATACGGCAAACTGAATGTACATTTTACCGTGTATGCAATATTCAAACAAATTTAAAATCCCGAGATGCATTAAACAAGAATAAACCTAGCATATGGCAAATAGGGGTATCGTTCCACAGAGATCGTGATATAGCTATGATTAAACTACTACTTTAGTAAAAATGCAAGAAAAGTAAATTGATATGGTTTTTGAGAAGAAATTAAACTAAAATTTAGACTAAGCTTAAACTAACTTGTAAGAACCTCATTTTTATGATTAGCTTATTTCATGACAAATCACATTGGGGATGTTTATGTAATGGGTAGCATAGGTTCTCCAAGTGTGGTTTTCTCGTAGATATGCTTCCGGTCATCCCAAAGAGCTTCAAGAGAGGTAGTTCACTTGTTCTTAACTCTTGAAGAGATTTAGTTGCACACACTCACATCTCTTGGATTTGTATTGACATGCATTGATTGTTGCACACTCACACACTTACGTGCATTTGAAGTGTTATGAATTTGTTTCATGATTGCTCATGTGTGCATTCTTTCACACTCCACACTCCACACTTGCACATATTGCACATTACTTAGTGTGTTAAGTCTGCCTGAAAAAGAGAGTTTCTTCTCTTACCGCGGCCTAGACCGCTTGGCAGGCGTTGCTTGCACCGCGGCATACAGAGCGGTAAACATCAGTTGGCCCATGCTGCCTTGACCGCGTCCTGTACACATGTACGCCTAGCGGTCCCTGACGCGGTAAACTTCAGTAGGCCCCTGCTGCCTTGACCGCTGCCTGTGCACTACACGCATAGCGGTCCCAACCGCGATGTTGTCCAGTAGGCACACTGCTGCGTGTACCGCGGTCTGGGCACTTACCCGAGCTGCGGTCCAGCAAGCGGTATTAACGGGATTTTGTTTCCCAAGCCCAAAACGAGGCAGTTTTAGTCTAGGGTTTCTATATATATGTTCTCTTCTTCCCCAACTCGTTTTAGAGCTTCAAGAACCCATTCATAAGAGAGAGAACAACCCTTAGAGAGAGAAAGCTTCAAGCTTTGTTACTTGACTCTCCAAACCCAAAACCCATCATCTTCATGCATTTCTAAGCATCTTTAAGGCATGGCTCTTTATCATTAGTTGACTTGGTAAGTTGAACAAAAATCTCATCTTTATCATTTGTTCATACTTTCCAAGATTGTGTTTTTATTGCATTTATTAGTTGATTAAATGATAGGACTCTATTTAATGCATCTATTTATGAGTTCCTTTGTATAATTGGGTTTGTATTGTGATAGTTTGCATTTAGGATATATTTGCCCTCTAGCTAATTAGGACTAATTGATTGCATTTGTTAATTGCATTTATTGTCCTTGCCATGATTAATGACAACATATGTTGATATGGCCTTGTTTGATGACTAGAGTTTAGACTTGCATATCTATATATAGTTAGGTCTTTATGAGCATTCATATTGACATTGATATCTAGGATTTGTACTTAGTGTTATCTTTAATTCCTAGATAAGCATTTAGTGTTGCCTAGCATTATTTGCATTTTGAGTATTCATATATTCACTTAGGTTGTTAATCTCATCTTGAGAGTTAAGTCTTGTGACTACAAGGTATAGTGCACAAGCAAGTGAAGTCTTGCAACCAAGGTGTGGTTGGCAAGCAAAGTGATCAAGGATTCACTATAAAGGCCCGTTGGGTAGTAGTGGTGTGTTAGTGACCGAGAATGGTGTGACTAGAGGTCAACCTAGGTTGTAAAAATCATTACAATAGTGGATTTGAGGATCGTGTGTGGCTAGAAGGATAGCCCGTGGTTTTTCCCTTGTTGAAGGGTTTCCACGTAAAATCAAGTGTTATTTATTATTCCGCACCTTACACTTGATTTTGTATGTTTGTTTATGAGGTGAATTTTTAATATTGACTAATCAAGAAAAAAATGGTAATTAACTTGATTAAAACCTATTCACCCCCATCTAGGTTGTAGACACACTCTTTATAGTATTTTCAATTGGTATCAGAGTGGGTTCCTAGACATACTTAGGTGATCCTTGCTCTTGTTTGTGTGTCTTGCATTTGTGTGCATTTTGTTCTTTGCATTTCATTTGCATTCTTTCACTCACTTCACCTATACACCATGTGTGAGAGTGAAACACTTAGAGTGGGATTTGCTTCAATGACCTCTAATGTTAAGAGGAAGATAGATGACTCCGATGAGGAGATGACTCTCATGGTGGAGAGATTTAGGAGATTTATGAAATCTCAAAAGAAGGGTTTGGCCTCCAAAGTGAAGAAGGAGAAGTGTATGACCTCCAAAGTCAATGAGGAAAAGAAAATGTCAAGGAAAAGTGACCCTTGCCTTGAATGTGGTGGAATTGGCCATATTGCCTCCAATTGTGACAACTTGAAATACAAAAAGGGAGGAGTTAGTATGATCTCTAATCGGTGTGATAGCGAAGTTGAAGCAGTTAAAGGAAGTTCCACAAGCTCGGTTGAGTGTGAGAAAAAATACTCCACTTTTTCGGTCTCCTACCATGAAGAAGCTCAAGCTGTCACCAAGTGTTTGTCACTTGAAGGATTCAAGAAGGATGACTTGAAGTGTGAAGGCCAAAGTGGAGCAAGATTAAGAGTAGCTAGCGTTGAAGATATGACTCTCACAAGCTCAAGTGGGAGAAGCTTCGATAGTGATAACTCATGCTCGGAGAACTCTTGTGATAAGGTGGTTAATTATCAAGAGTTGATTGATTCTCTTCAAAAGTCTTTGAAAGAGAAAGATAATGATATCCTTGAGTTGAAAAAGGATAACCTTCAACTACAAGCCAAAATGACTCACTTGAATGATGAAGTGAGATGTGTAAAAGAAAGTGAAGGCAAGTTGAAGATGGAACTTGATGAAGCAAGGATGTCTCTTGCTAAATTGACTTCGAGATCAGAGAAACTTAACAAGATGTTAAGTATTGGCAAGGTTCCAAATGACAAGCGTGGGCTTGGTTTCATTGATGATGAGTGCACTCTATCCTTGGGCAAGACTACATTTGTGAAGGAGATTTCTCCTAAATGTTCGCCTCCATCACTCAAGAAATGTCTTGTTGTGGGTGAGTCTTCCAAGAGTGCTTCCTTGAAGATGCTTCCGAGGAAACAAGTTTCACCTCAACCCTTGAGGATGCCTCAACCAAAGCTCCACCAACCTTTGAGGCAAGTACATCAAGTTACTCATGCTCAACCACAAAGGCACCAACATCCGGCCAATGTTCCAAAGAAAAGCCAACCTGTGCAAAATCAAAGACAAACTCATCAACATGGCAAATGCCTCGATGAGAGCTCAAAGCAATGGTATGATTTCTTCTTTTATACCTACTTGTCATTATTGTGGTATGATTGGTCACATTAGACCAAATTGTTTTAACTACATCAAGTTATGTAGAATTGAAAGTATGAAAGAAAAGAGAATGAACCGTAGGGCTAAATTGAATGATCCTAGGAAATCTAGTGAATTGAATATTTTGACCACTAAAAATGATGTAGTGGAACCTATGTTGGATAAGGAAAATGTGCATCATTTCTATTGTGCTAAAATATCACCAATAGATACTATTGAGTCAGATGGACTTAGTATGTGTATAGGAAGTTGCCCCTCATCCTGATACAGTATGGTTGTGACCCCATATGGGGAGCTCAAGCAAAGAGAGCGAACTTGCATGATTTGCTGCATGCAGAAAGTTGATTAATTTTATGCTCTCTTATGATTGCTTGAGTATGCATGGTGAATAACATTGATTAATAATTGTATAATGTTTTTGATTACACCATTGCACAGTTGCTTTGTTTTATAATGCATTATTTCTATTATTGTTTGAGCATGCTTATCCTTTTGAGGAATGTTCTACTTTTTAGTACATTTGATTGACCTTAAATTATTCTCCATGTTCATGATTCCTATGATATGCATTCTTAAGCTCTCTCTTGAAAAGGGCTACTGGCAATATGACGTGGAGCCACCCAATGTTGGAAAAGGCTACTCATTTGAAACCGAGTGAAAGCCATCAAGAGAGTTACTTTAGCATGAAAAACAGAAATACATGCTTACTAGGAAATTGGAGAAAAACAGAAAAAGGAGAAAAACAGAAATGTTGTTATATGACTGTTATGTGTGGTGATGCATTGCTTATTTTTGACATCAAAATTGTTGATTGATGATGTATTTAACAATGTAGACAAGATGATATTTTTTTTTGATGTGATTAGTTCACTTGCACACAAATGCTTGGATATATATCTTCTTATCATAACAATAGGGACTTAATTGGTTTGACTTCATTTGGAAATCTTGTTGAGTGTTGCTTTAATTGATCTTCATGCATGATGATAATAGTGTTATGTATTACATGCTAAGCAACCTTTCACACACACACATTTTTCTTTAAATAAAACTCTTTGAATCTCTCTCAATTATTTAAGTTGCATAAAGTTTATGTATATGATTGCAAACATCCTTTGTGCAAATATCTTTCTTTGCTAAAGCAACCCGATAAGAGGAGCTCATTTGCCTATCTCATGACAAAAATGGGGAGAAGTCTTGAGAAATATAGGGGGAGCATAGGGGAGATTTTTATGCTTTGAGGAGATAGTCTTGGGGGAGAGTAACCTTTTAAGGGGAGCATTGCATTGCACTACATTATATTGATTGTATTATTTTTTTTCAATGCAAATGCTTGTTTTTGTTAACCTCACATGCACTTGTTCTTGGAAAGTGCTTTCTTGCTATTGTGTGTACGTGCATTTGAAGTGTTATGCATTTGTTTCATGATTGCTCATGTGTGCATTCTTTCACACTCCACACTTGCACATATTGCACATTACTTAGTGTGTTAAGTCTGTCTGGAAAAGAGAGTTTCTTCTTTTACCGCTGCCTAGACCGTTTGGCAAGCGCTGCTTGCACCGCGGCATATAGAGCGGTAAACATCAGTTGGCTCATGCTGCCTTGACCGCGTCCTATACACATGTTCTCCCAGCGGTCCCTGACGCGGTAAACTTCAGTAGGCCCCTGCTGCCTTGACCGCGGCCTGTGCACTGCACGCATAGCGGTCCCAACCGCGATGTTGTCTAGTAGGCACACTGCTGCGTGTACCGCGGTCTGGGCACTTACCCGAGTCGCGGTCCAGCAAGCAGTATTGACGAGATTTTGTTTCCCAAACCCAAAACGAGGTAGTTTTGTCTAGGGTTTTTATATATATGTTCTCTTCTTCCCCAACTCGTTTTAGAGCTTCAAGAACCCATTCATAAGAGAGAGAACAACCATTAAAGAGAGAAAGCTTCAAGCTTTGTTACTTGACTCTCCAAACCCAAAACCCATCATCTTCATGCATTTCTAAGCATCTTTAAGGCATGGGTCTTCATCATTAGTTGACTTAGTAAGTTGAACAAAAACCCCATCTTTATCATTTGTTCATACTTTCCAAGATTGTATTTTTATTGCATTTATTAGTTGATTAAATGCTAGGACTCTATTTAATGCATCTATTTATGAGTTCCTTTGTATGATTGGGTTTGTATTGTGATAGCTTGCATTTAGGACATATTTGCCCTCTAGCTAATTAGGACTAATTGATTGCATTTGTTAATTGCATTTATTGTCCTTGCCATGATTAATGACAACTTATGTTGATATGGCCTTGTTTGATGACTAGAGTTTAGACTTGCATATCTATATCTAGTTAGGTCTTTATGAGCATTCATATAGACATTGATATCTAGGATTTGTACTTAGTGTCATCTTTAATTCCTAGATAAGCATTTAGTGTTGCCTAGCATTATTTGCATTTTGAGTATTCATATATTCACTTAGGTTGTTAATCTCATCTTGAGAGTTAAGTCTTGTGACTACAAGGTGTAGTGCACAAGCAAGTGAAGTCTTGCAACCAAGGTGTGATTGGCAAGCAAAGTGATCAAGGATTCACTATAAAGGCTCGTTGGGTAGTAGTGGTGGGTTAGTGACCGAGAATGGTATGACTAGAGGTCAACCTAGGTTGTAAATATCATTACAATAGTGGATTTGAGGATCATGTATAGCTAGAAGGATAGCCCGTGGTTTTTCCCTTGTTGAAGGGTTTCCACGTAAAAATCAGGTGTTATTTATTATTCCGCACCTTACACTTGATTTTGTATGTTTGTTTATGAGGTGAATTTTTAATATTGACTAATCAAGAAAATTTGGTAATTAACTTGATTAAAACCTATTCACCCCCCCCCCCCCCCCCCCCTCTAAGTTGTAGACACACGCTTTATAGTATTTTCATAACTAAAATGCAGTAATTTAGAAGGTGTAAATGAATGATATGTAGATTAAGGAGTTGATGAATTCAATTAGCAAACGATGGGCAAAGAATGAACTCACATTAACGATCATTAACTAATGTAACCACCCTAGGATGTATATGATTAGTTATCTACCACTTATGAGTGTCCAATCTATCATATATAGTATTGGGTACCCACAAATGGTTGTGCAATGAAGGAACATTTACCAAATAAGGGACTAATCTCTTAGTTAAACTCACCAACCTAGGATGTATAGTGTTGATGCATAATCTATCATAAGCAACCATTCCTAGGATGTATAGTTTTGGTTACTCATTAAAGATTAGATATATATGAGATTATTGAGTTCGGATTTTATTTGAGTCATGTACTATTGTTCAATCCTTCTATTCAAGTGAGCTTAGAGAGCCAAGCATCATGTATACTCAATTCTCTACACATAATTTCTAAAATAACTTGTAAAGAGAGTCATGTACAATCCAAAACAAATTGTTCTTGAAATCAATTAAAACCAATGAATAGAACATATTAGATAGATTTACTAAAAGGAGTTGAGTTCATTACAATACCCATATTTACATATGAATCACATCAACCCCTTAATGGGGATTTAACTACTCATGACAAATAAAATAAAATGATAAAATGAGAGAAATAGAAGAAACTCATGTAGAACCTTCTTTCTTCAAGCTCAAATCTACCTCCAATGTCCTTCTTGAGTAGAAATTGATGAGGTTAAGGTGTGGGTTTTAGATGATTAGGGAGAGTATGGTTTTTATAATTAAAGAAAGAAAGATGAGGTATGAATGGGTGTATGGTCTTCCTTTGAAAAATAAAAAATGATTCATTATATAGCTCTTCCAAAAACAAGTCAGAATGCTGATGTGGACGTCATATTGTACGCAGTGCGCGGGTGCATGTGCACGGGTAGGCACCCGTGCAGTGACCCACACACATCCACCCCAGGGTCTTCTAACTTTAGTTCCTTGGTGACTGCGCTGGTCTCTACCCGCACAGTACCAGCGAACTAGGCACTTTGATAATTTGGTAAGATTTTCGACCTCCGGTTCGTGCGTTGGTTCGTTGGTGTGACCAGCAAAAGTCTGATCCTCGAACTGCGCATGTGGTGCTCATGTAAGGGTACCCGCGCACACACCAGCGCACTTCTTCCTTCTATATGCTTCAATTTCTTGCTTTGCGCCAGAATTCTTCATTTTCTTTACCATGATTAGGATTGCCTCAAATGCCTGCAAACATGATAAACAGAACCTATATGGGACTAAAACATGGTCGAAAACAAGACAAAGAATGAGGAACGATGGCCCAAATATATAACATTTTTGGCTCGATCACAAACCCCCAAAACAAACAATCTCTGGGCAAAGTGAAGAATAGAACCACGACCTCCTGACTTCCCAAACCGTTTGACCACCATTGCTTCACAGCGAACGCCGTAGAAGACGAGACACACTTTGACGGTAAAGGTTTTTACAGATTGTAGAAAATGTTGTTATCGAGTTACGATCTACTGCACCGTGAACGCCGACTGTGATTACGAAGGAGACGAGGTATGATTGATTGACCTCTATCTTCTTAATATGAAGCCTATTTGGAATATGAATTGTTTTGAGTTTATACCCCTATTGATTTATTCCTCCCATTAGTGTCTATCGTGCCATTTTATTTTCCACTGTAATTACTAAGATTAGGGCCAAAATTGGGATTGTTCCCCTAACATTTGAATTGAATGTAATCCCTTTTAGTTAGGGTTTTTGTTTTTGTGTAACTGAAAAAAAAAACTGACTGCAGACTGTGACCCCAAATTTAAGTTAATCTTAATCTTTGATCATCCATTCAATATCATCCCGATTTTGGGGAGATGCTATGTTGTATTTAAGATAGTCATGTTATATTACAAGATGATATGTCATGGTGTGTCATGTTTTGAAAGAGTCTGTTATCTCTTTTTTGTTTAAGCTCATGAGTCATACTTCAATATATGTATCCTTTGTTATGTTTGTAGTTTTTGTTGAACATCAAATTTGGAAGGCCTTTTCAGTTTATCTTATCCCTAAAATGGGGTGGGGTGGAGGGTTTGGGGTTGTATTCCAAGACTTTTCAAGGCAGACATGTCAGCCACATATTCATAATCTTTTCAATTGTATTCATTTATCTATGTTGATGTCTGATGTTTATTCAACCCCATCCCCATGATGAAGGTCTCAATAGCAGGTCCCTCCCCTATAATACGTTTCATTTTGAAACTCAAGTTTTATTCCAGGTTGTTTTCAAGACAAAAAGATGTTTCCAAATTCTGTATTTTCTATTTATATTAAATAGTTTGTTTGTTAACTAAAGAGTTTGTATTTTCCGAAAAGGGGGATCTTGGAAACATCCCGGAATATTAACATGTTTGTCTTGAAAACGTCGTAGAATATGCTTATTGTCTACTTTTGTCTCTTGATCTTCAGAGGTATGCTGTTTCTTTCAACATCACACATTCACGATGAAGGCTTCAAAAGAAGAAAGGAGAATGGGGTTCTTCCTAGCATTTCGACCCTCATTCCCAAACCCCCTAAATATATGTTAGTATATGTGAACATTTACCCCAATTAGGAAATTTCTGTTTTGGATGTTATGTTGTGTTCGATGACTTTTTGAATACAAATCTAGGACTTTCTGAAGACAAACATGTCGGGCACTTCATGGACTTTTTTATTTTATAGAAACCAGTGAGCACTTATTCCATGATTTTTCCTAACATCTTCAAAACAAACATGCCAACCACATTTTATATGTTTTTCCTAGTTTTTCTGTGATTTTGCTATGATTTTTCATGATTTTCCGTGAGTTTTCATGATTTTCGATGAGTTTCCATGATTTTCCATCAATTTTGATGACAAACATGTCAGCAACTTCTTATAGATTTTCCATGATTTGACATGATTTTCAATGATTTCTCTAGTCCTAAAATGTTATTATTCAAAAAGTCACTGAACTCAACATAGCATCCAAATAGAAATTTCCTAATAGGGGGATATATGTTCAACCACTTATTCTATGAATTTTCCAGACATTTTCTAGAGAAACACGTTTACCATATTTTCCATTACTTGTCCATTTTTCATTATTTGCCATGTTTTGCTATGATTTTCCATGATATCTTATGATTTTCCATGATTTTCCACAAGTTTCCATGATTTACAGTGAGTTTCCATTATTTTCCATGATTTGTAGTGAGTTTCTAGGATTTTCCATGAGTTGGTTCTCATTTAGGGGGCCTTGTTGGTGCATAATTCAAATCTTGGTGATGGCGTCACCTAATAGATTAAGGTTTTTGCCAGCGGATGGACTATCTTGACAAGTCTGTCTATTGTGTCCAGATTTGTGACATATCCTGCAAGTACGAGGATGCTTGGTTGGCTGGGCTGCATCAAACACTGGTTTCCGACAGCTTGCTTTATTGTGTCCTTTTTTTTATTGCAGATCGAACAAGTCTTCTGGTTGTACTTTTCAACTGAGGAAATATAAATGGACTTTCTTGGTCTTCCAAGCACTCAATGCAATCGGCAACTGATAAATTGTTGGTAATACATGCTGCATAAATACTTATCGGATCAAGACTGTGCACCAGATAGTCATATTTGTCTACATCATGTCTATGGTGTAGTGGTAAATCTTGTGGAGGGATATCATTCTCGCAACTAGGAACTGATGAAGACTAATATTGGCTTCACAACCCATGCTGTCTTCTTCTACCGTTGGAACAGTTGGACAATCACCTTTGTCATTAATAGCATATTCAAAATCTGATTGAACCAATTGAACCGCCTTATCATTCACGTTTGATAGACCTCTGGAAGAATCCAAATGATGTATTTCACACTGCCATGATTACTACTGTTAGCAAATTTCTTACCAGATGTAACGAGTGGGCTATGTAGAAATATAGACTTTTTGATTGATGGCAGACTGACAGACTCATCAATGGAGGAACTGTTCTGACTGCATTCATTATTACTGGTTATAGATCTGTATTCGCGTGAACCCCCAACAGGGCTAAGTGTAGATTTACACTTCTTCATAGGTTGCGGCGTATGTGCCTGGTCGCTACGGGAACCGAATGTCGTGAACATCGATTTGGAGTTCAGGATAACCAGGTTAACCGACTGATACATTGGTGAAACTGTTGTGCTCATGTAAATATGTGTACCGGTTGATGTAGTTTGATGTACTAGATGCGACCCCGTAACTATTCAACTTGGCTTGTTAACTGTTTGTTAAACATTGACATATAACATTTTGGATTCTCTTTGTTATGTAAAATGTAGATCTGTGAATCTAAGACTCTAAGTCATAAGCCATTTCAACAACATAACCATCAATTCTAGTACTAATCTTAAAGTCAACTGCATGACAGTTTAAGCCAAACCGATTGCATATCTTCTCTGATAATGTTTTCAAAGCCTCTTTCGGTGTCACTGATAAAAACATCTTTAGGGTTGAACTGTACATCTTCCCATTGTCCATTGTAGTTCACTATGAACAAAACCATATTCCTGAAAGTATGCAGCAGTTGTAATTAGTTCCATCATCATGGAATGAAATTACATGTCATGTGAGGATCGTTGAATGAAATTTCATGTCATGGGAGAATCATGGAATGAAATTTCATGCACAACGGATCAGGACGATATCATGGAAAATATCAAATCTGGTAAACATCCCAGATTTTCAAATCAGGAAGACATAAAGAAACACAAACCACAAAGAACAACAACAAGACCCTTGTGAATCATTTTCAACATATGTTAGATGAATATTAAAGAAATCAATCATATGTATTTAGAGTTACAGTTCGAGTTCCTTAGGATACATACATTTTTTTTATATATTTGGGATGGATGAAAGAGATTAGTACCGCTTCAATCACCATGACGAATCCCAATGAAAAAGAGAATGGCAGAGATACCAAATTGCTGGTCAATTATTGGCGTTAAGTGACAAAGCGAAGGGTAAGGATTTGGGAATTTGGGGTAACTGACTTGAATTGCAAAAGCTAAAGTACAAATCAATTGGAAGACATTTGTTGCATCAAATTGTATGGATTACAGATTTAGGGTTTATGGAACTTGCCTTAATCTGACACAAGAAAGAGCAGAGAGATCGATTAAAGTTGACAGATTATATGAGGATAATGAGGAAGTCGTCGTTTTGATTACATTCTAGGCTCATTTTCGACCTTTTATATCTACAACCATTGATAACTTCATTAAATATGTTTTGATTCTTGTAGGGGTATACTTGTCTTCGAACCCACTAACTTCCGCTACCAAATTAGTATATTTGTTATAAGCGGTTTTCCCCATATGCGGTGGCTATATGTAAAAATTCTAATACGAAAGTTGCTATTCTATGGAATTAACCGTTATATATATATATATATATTAATTTAACTATTTTTTTAAATATCTAATTGAATGTTAACTTTAAGTACATGCCCTAAAATTCAATATGGTAAATTTTTTATATTAAATGGTTTGAGCATTGAAAAAAAATGAAACGTTTTAGTTCAGGTCAGGTATGGATCAACCCACCCTAAACAAATTTGGGTATATGACGGAAACCGAAATCTGGTTCGAATCAAGATTCAAGTATGGAGCACCTCGCCCCAATCGGTTTTAGAGTTAGGGGCAGGTCGATCCAACCCCAATTCAATCTATTGTCATTTCTAACTGATGGTGAATGATCTCTTCCATCACATAAAAGTTTAGATATGATTTTCTAATGGAAAAGATCGCGATCTCCTCCATCATATATTGAGGAAACGATCGCCTCCATTAGATTAGATAGAGGAAATTGTCTCCTCTGTATGATCTAATGGAGGAAACATTCTATTTCATTTGATCATCGTATCTAATAGATTTTTCTTTTAATTTATTATTTTAACTATTAAATTATTAATTTTAGGGTAATAAATTAAATATAAGATAATTAACTAGAGGTATTTTAATCATTCAAACTAAAATTTTGTCAACTATTGAAGTTAACTGAAGTTAACGGATGTCGAGGAATCTTTGAGTAATTTAGAACAAAATTTTCATATACGTGCAATTAGACATAATATTAGAGTTTTGTGTAATTTGCCAAAAGAAAAATAAAAAAGGTAGAGATGGGATGTACCGAGCTCCAAGAATTGCTTTTTTTTTTTTTTAAAGATAGAATTACTCATTTAAGAAAAAGTTTGTCATTTTTCTTGCCATGCTTTTTGGTTGGATGCCAAGTTTGCTCAATTTTCATGGCATCAGAGACGTGGTAAACCGCAGGACCTGACAACTTTTATTCTCACATCTAATAAGTGAGATTCTGAATTGATACCAAATTTATCAAATTTAAACCTAACTTTTAGAAGAATTGTCCACAATAAAATAAGTTTTGAATAATTTTATCATCATCATCAAAATTAGGCAATTATGCATTTATCCAAAAATGATTCTAATGATTTCAATAAATTTCTCCTCTAAAATTTACATTGTTATGTTGTTATGATAAATTTTTGAGTCATTTCAATAAATTTCTCCCCTAAAATGTATATTGTTATGTTGTTGTGATAAATTTTTAAATAGCCGCAAGTGCACTAATCTATTGGAGTATAAATATGTGAATACGATGTTGAACCTATGGAGACCGATGAAAAACTAATCTAATTCAAAATTTAAATCAATCATAACCTAGTTAGAAGAATCCAATGAATTAAAACTAAGCAAACAATGGATTAAGAGCAAATAAGGTCAAAAGCAATCGATTTAAGAATATTAAGGTATCAGAATCCATCACTGTTTAATTTTATAATTTATTAATTCTGTAAATTATAGTGACAATTAAAAATCAATTTATTGTCATCTTATGAATTTAACAATAAGCCCATTAATCAAAATATTAAGTTGATTTTTCTTCGCTTCAAAATACAATCCATAAGCACTATATGTATTCAATTTAATGAAACTCACTAAAATTATAATTAATGTCATGAAACCAAGCATTGATTAAATTATATTTCTAACTATCAATAATACATGATATTATAAATGAAAGGGTTTTATATTTAATTTTCAATTGAAACGAAAACCATAAATGTCAAAGAACAATATTTTGGAATTAATAAACATATCTGAAAATTATTCTATCACACAGGGTTTCATCGTCTACAATAATACAAGGAAAATTAGAAAAACATTGAAATTAAAATAGCAATGGAACTCGAAGCTTGAAAAATTCGAGTCGCAACTCCAATCGCGAACCAAAGCTTCTAGCCGAAAACCCCTTTTCTATTCATAATGCGGCTACCTTTTTATAGGCTTCAGATTCTTCTTTATCAAAAGTTGCTCCCCTTTTCAATTAGTTTTCTTAAAAACTTTATGTAAGGTCATACGTTTTCAGCGATGGGTTCTGGGAACATATGCCTAGCATGATTGGCTGAATTCTTTGATCAAAATTGTTTGCTTGTAATTCACTAATAGGTTTGGTTTAGTAAACTTAGTGTTTAATCTTCAACAGGTTCAAGCATTCGAAGGCTTCCGGAGATTGCGTGTAAAGGTAAAAGCTTTTCTTGGCTTTAGTTCTCTCGAAAGATCCTAGGCACATACAAAAATTTACATATTTGTGTCCCTCAATCGTAGAGCATCTTTCAACTGCACACACATACAACTTGTTTACATGTGTTACTGCATTAGTTGTACTCATTAAACATTCACACACATGCATCATGATTCTTTTGAGTATTCGTGCGTGTTGCTTTGTTTGAGTTATGCGAACTCTCTTGCTTGTTCTGTATCTGTTATATATCTACGGTCAGTATATTTATGTTGTTATGTTTATTTATAGCTTTACTGAAACAAAAGTTGATCTCGTTTGGAAAGACTTTTGAAAGCTTGTGTTTGTTTTCCTGACATGATTAGTCTCGTTTTGGGTTTTTTCTATATTGTGTTATGATCTTGGATCTAGAGCTGCTAGAGCCTTAAGGTTGGAGGGCAAACTGCCCTTCAAAAGATCCTTCTGTGAGCTGGATCGCGACCCTTGGTTCTAAGCCCTAACTCATATGGTTTTTTTTCTAGCCTTATGTTGAACTACGAGCAAAGTCATGATCATTGGTTTTGATGGTTCAGCTCGCGAAAAGTCTATGGAAACTTTTCGCGAATCAAGTCGCGATCCGTGGTCACGGCTGTGAGACTTAAGATATTGCTTGAATGTATTGAAATGGTCGAGTTGGGCTAACCAGGTCTGAAATTTTCTATCCCAGTTACTGTCCCAGACCGAACTTGGATTGAGCCTAATTAACTTCTAATTTTACTGTAAATATAATTAAACAATATATATATATATAAATTAGTTGTCTACTGTTCGGGTTGGACTTCTTCGGATTCGAACCAGGCTCAGTCCGTACAGTAATTTATAAAAGCCAAGTCCAAATTTGAGCTTTTAAATACTAAGCCCAGACCAAATTAGGCATCTACGCTATCGGGCTGGACGGATTGGATCCGGGCTGGGCTCGGACCGGGCTGGACTTATCCGACCCTTTTAACACCTCTAATCTAACCTATGAGGTCTTCGTGACATGTGTTGTGACTTGTGATCATAATTTTGGTTGTAGACGAGCTGTAATTTTGACTGTTTTGAATGTCGTTTTGAGTTCTCTACTTTAGAGAACTCACTCTCTTATTTAAAGACATGACATTAGAGCTTCATTTTCAGAAACCCTAAGTCTAGAGAGAGAGAGAGAAAATTGAGTATTCTTGTTTGTTTTCTAAAGAGAGAGAGAGAGAGAGAGAAGTATTCCAACTCAAGTGTGTCTCTAATGGTTTCCGAGTTGTTCTCAAGCAGTTTCCGACACTCTATAACTCACAAAAAGTCCTGACAAGTGTCGTTTTGTATATGTAAAAGTGTTTGTCAAACAAAATTTATAAAATCCCAAATGTGCTCAATCTGTACGAATACAAATGTAGTGGCAAGTTGGGCATTGTCCATAAGGATCAGAGGTAGCAATGACTAGATTAGGATTAGAAATACTAAAATGCATAAAAGTAAGTTTGAATGGGTTTGAAAAAACTAACATTAAGATGCAAATGCCAATTAATATATTAGTCTAAAATGCAACTACAATTAGTATTAGTGTGGTGTTATAAGATAATGAGATGAGTGAGATTCAACGCAATCAAACATGAATAGTGGGCAATCCATTCTCTAGGAACTGATTCGATCTATTAGGGCTAAAATCTATGTTTAGATATGATGCTAAGATCACTCAACTCTCACCATACACCAATGATTGGTGTGTTCTACTGAGTATGGAGAGGGTTTCTCATGAAGCCTAGATAGATTTAATGTGGTCAGAATGGCTTGGATTGGAGTGCTCACAACACACCCATTCCAATTCAAGCGAGCTTGTTTAAACACCTCAGGTGTGGATGGTTAAGAACATAATTTGATAACTAATGCAAACTAAAAGTTGGAGTGTCTACTTGGCCCACAAAGAAACCATAATTCAACATCTATAATGAGTTGGGAGTTGGAGTGCCTACCCAACCCAAGGTGAGTATTAAATGCATTAAAGAACAAATTCAACCACAAAGTGAGATGGGAGTTGGAGTGCCTACCCACTTCATAAAGATTTCAATTATAGCTTAGTTACTCAAATAAGTTCAATCAATCAACAAGAATCAAGAGTTAGAGTGTCTACTTAATTCAAGAGATAATTAAACACAATTAAGCACAACGAATGGAACAATATTAATCAAATCAAAGCATGGTGGAAAACCCACAAATTCATATTAAATTACACAACTCCCACTATGGGTTTAGCTACTCATGCTAGATATAAAATAAAAGCTAAGAGATAAGAGATAGAGAAGACCAATGTAGAACTCCTCATTCTTAAAGCTTGAATCCAATCTCCTAGTAGCCTTCTTGAGTAGGAAATGATGTAAGGTGGTTAGATTTGGTGAGGGACGATTCATAGATCTAGGGTTAGTGTTAGTGATGTAAGGGAGAGAAAATAGGAGAGTGTTTGTGTGCTGCTAGAGAGTAGAGAAGAGAGATTTCGAAATAAGAACAAGATATATTTATAGGGATTCCAAAATTAGGTCTGAAATGCTGATATGGTAGTCCCGATTCGTATAGTGCACGGGTAAGGGACTCATGATGTACTCGTGCATTCTCTAATTGCTTTCTGGTTTGGGCAAGGTGCATGGATTGTGCACGGGTTAGTACCCGTGCAATGAGGTCTTCTCAAATTTCCATCCTTCAGCGCACGGGTATTGTACGGGTAAGGTACCCATGCATTATGGCCTTCAAGAGTCCACTTTTGCACCAATTTGTCCCTTTTTGATTTCGCTTCTTGATTTTCACCTAATGCCTGCAATTGCAACAAAAGAGGCATAAGACACATACAAAAACACCAGGAAACGAGACAAAGGATAAAGATAAGATGGCCAAAATATATAACAATTTTGGCTCGATCAAGTCCTCTTAGTAAGGTATTCATTCCTCTTTGTCATGAGCTTTTCCATTCTTGGATACCCTTGACCTAGAAATCTTTGATTTCTAGTTGTAGGTCTTGCTTTCAATATTGTTGTTGTTAGCTTGGTTGGGTTTATTATGCATCAGGTTTATAATATTGATATCTTCCATTTTGTGTGACCTAATTTATGTTGCTTGTGACTAGTCTATGTGGTTGTTCATTTGGTGTAAAGCTTAGCTCATCTTGTCATCTAGTCATCTAGGTTAGATTTGGTTGTTCAATCTTATTGTTGTTTTTCACACTATCTTTGTTGTTTTTATGCATTATACTTAGACTATTCCGCGTGTGCTAAAGTCTTGGAAATTCGATGGAGTCAGATTTGGTAAACAAATGGTCAAGGATCACTAGTAATAGACCTGATGGTAGATTATGAGGTGTTCAAGCCAAAAGTAGTGTATCAAGAGATTTCTCAAGGATTGAACCAAAAGTGGTGGGTGGCATATGGTCAGTCTGAGGTTGTTGAGAGTGGGAGTTTGAGTATTACATGAGGGTGTAACCAACTTATCAACTATTGGATTTTGTGACTTAAATGGCCATAAAGTTGGTCCCGTGGTTTTTACTAGCTTGAGGTTTCCCATGCTAAATACTTGTGTCAATTTAATTATTGCTTCGTTAGTTATATTGATACACTTTTTGTCTCTCTTCTGCACACCCTCGCGAGAATTTGATATAGCTTATTTAACCCCCCACCCTCACCCCCTTTCTAGGCTCACGTGTCTCGACTTATATCACTCGATTACCTTTCACTTTAACAATGCTATCTATTAGGGCATGTTTGATAGTTGGGATAGGATGAGATGAGATTAAGCTTATAGTTAGTCTGTTTCCCATGTTTGACTAGACTGGTTGGATACAACTAATTAATCTCATTTACTTTTTTTCTTTATCAAATGACAGTGAGATAAAATAATACAGATTAAAAACACGTGATTCATTTGTTTCCCATCATCTTTCATCGACCGTTTCTCTCTATTTTAAACTAGGGTTCATGCATTGTCTCTCAAATCTCTTTCCTTGATTTACATATAAGAGGTGTTTTGACAAAAAATAGTTGCAAACTTTAGGGTGAGTAGCACATTCTATAAGTTCTAGTTAAATACTGTTTCAATTGTATTAATGTTATTAAAAATATGGTTTTAATGTTTTTTTGCAGTTTTCTTTCATCTGACTGCTTCTCTCTTTTGAGGCTAGGGTTTCTACACTTGTTATCCAAATTCTTGATGTTGGAGGCGGTATTAATTGGATGCTATGAATATGTAGTCAATATTTTTACTCATGTATTGATGTTATTATCATAAAATGTTGATATATGTTTTTGGGAATATTTTTCTGGTACGATAATTTGATTGGAGCTTGTGGTGTTGCTTTATGACTTGAATAATGTTTGTGGTGGCTTTAGTAATTGTGTGGGCTTATTTCATCTCTTGTCATTCAAATAATTTTTATGTAGTTATAGTTTTAAAATAAAATTTTGGTTAAAATTGGTTAACAACAATTCAAAAATATTAATATACTTTGGCAATGCCATGATGAATTTTTTTTAGATTTTTACTAAGTTAAAATTAGAGACTTGAGAGAGTGCCTGACTGAGCAACTGAAATCACTTTGCCAGAATGGAATTAAATGTATTCAAAGGAAATGCATGTAGACGTATATGGACAAAAGAAGAAGAAGATGCTCTACTAAGTATCATGGATCAAATTGTTGCATACGGTGGCTGGTGGCCATACAGATTGTGGATCTTTTAAAACTGAAACATTAAAGATTATGGAATCACGTTTATCAATATTCTACCGAATTGTGGCTTGAGAGCTAGCCCTTATATTGAATCTAAGGTGAAGACTTGGAAAAAATATTATGGAGTGGTATATGACATGATAAATACGAGTGGGTTTGGTTAAAATAGCATGAGAAAGTGTGTTGAAGTTGACAACAATGAAGCATGCCATTCATATGTATAAGTGATGTTAACTTTATTGATAGCTCTCTTTTTGTGTCGTTAGCAAATTGTGAAATCAAAAGAAATATATAATAAGTCTTAGCAATGTGCTCTAATGTTTTCAAAGCAAGTACAACGACAAGCAAGAGTATCGTCCACAGGGAAAGGAAAATCAAATGACTAGAACTAGTTAGCTATTATTGAAGTAAAACAAAACATGTATATGTTAATGGTTTTTTTTTTGAAGAGTTAATAATGCAACTAAAATTAGGCTAGCAAATCTAACATGTAATTAGTGTGTTAATGTATGATAGTGAGGACTAAGGTATTAATGGATCAACAAGTGAATAGTGGGCAAGATGAACTCTCATTAATGAACATTATCCAATTGTAACCAAACTAGAGTGTATAGCTTGATTATTTATCCCTCATAAATGACCAACCTAGAGTGTATAGAATTGGCCACTCACTTGAGACTATCTTTCATAAATGGTCAACCTAGAGTGTATAGTATTGACCACCCACATAGGATTTTCCATGAATGCACATCTATCAAATTAAGGGACCAACCTCTTTATAAAATCACCAACCTAAAGTGTATAGAATTGGTGCTTAACCTCTTATAGGCAACTGACCTAGAGTGTTTAGAATTGATTATCAATTCGAGATTAGATAATGATTGAGATTGTTAAGTTCGGGTCTCACTTAAGGAGTGTACTCGAGTTTGACCCTTCCATTCAAGTGAGCTTAAGAAGACCAAATAGAGTGTATACCTAGTCAACAACTCAATTAATTGCCTCAATCAATTACCAAAGAGCTACTCATGATAAATACATGCAAATAAATAGGAGAAGAGAGATAGAGAAGACCTATGTTGAGAAACTCCTCATTTCTTGAAGCTTGATTCCAATCTCTAATGTACATGAGTAGATGAGGATGATGGTTAGGTTTTGTGAGGTTAGTGGTTAGGGTTAAAAATGGAAGAAAATTCGTTCTTGGAAGAGGGTGGATGTTTTGAAGTGTGGAAGAGAGAGTTTTCAATAAGAAAATGGTGTATTTATAGGCTTGGGAGGTTAGGGCACGATCTAGGCATGAAAGGACATCATTGCCTCTCTAAAAATTGCTTAAAACCCATCATTTTTAGTGCTGGAAGGTGCGGTGCACGGGTATAGCACGGGTAGTGCACGGGTAATACCATGCAGTTCCCATGGACAGCTACGCAATAGTTACTAAAATGGTCATAACTTCCTTTAGACAACTTGGAATCGCAATCCATAAAAACAGCTGGAAACTAGACTTCCGAGGCTTTTCGAATACATGTAATTCGAAATATGGTTCAATCCGAGAAGTGAGATATGATCCTTTGAAGTTGGATGACCTGCACACACTTTTTTTACCATCTCAGCCATTTTCTAACCAAATCTCACTTTTGTGTCTTCTGGCTGGGCAATGTGCACATGTGATACCCGTGCACAGAGCTCCTCCTGAAATCTATCTTCATGTAAATGGGTAGTGCACGAGTATGCTACCTGTGCACTATGGCCTTCTTCACCACATTTTTGCACCATTTGTCCTTTTTGTCCCTCTTCATGCATTTTCATCTAATGTGTACAACATTAACCAAAAGAGCCATAAATACACATAAAAAGACCCAAGAACAAGGCAAAAAGAAAGGATATGAGGGCCAAAATGTATGACATTTTTGGCTCGATTATTTATTTATTTTTTACTAGAATAAATGTTAATAGTGTGTAAAATTTAATTAAACATTGAATTAGTTACATTTTCATTCTTCTTGCAACACCATAAACAGGCAAAAGGATGGAGAGAAAAACATTTTCCTCTCTATGAAATGTTGGATTTAATATTTGGGAAAGATTGTGGTACATGAAAAATATCATATACCCCTGAGAACCTAGCAGCAAATGTGGAGGTGGATGAAAACTTTGATAATGAATTTGAGATGCTTGGAAATTGACGCAGCAGATATTGAAAACTCAAGCCAAATCCATGGCTAACAAGAATAAACCCAGGAAACAGCAGAGTGTGATAACAATTTTATGAAAAAAATATACCGAAATATCAACTCTCTGTACAATACTTAAATATGGGTATTTATAAAACTCTTACCAGCACAATACAAGAGCACTAAAATAACCACTAATTCTAAATGAAATAGCAACCCAATTAACGAAAATGTAGCTAAATAGGCAAGTTAAGATAAATCTTCCTCCATCAGTTCACCTCATCTTTGAAAAGAACTCGATATTGAGTTCTGTTGAAACACGCGGAAATGATCACTATGTAGTAATCGACACAACCAGTGGAAATAAGGAATGAAGGAAGCGCTGAAAAGTAAATAAAGAGAATACGGCTATTCATTTTGTGAGAGTGGTACACCCAAATCGAAAAGTCTCTTAGTAGCTCGTCTCAAATCTAAAGTGGCACCAAAACAATCATCTAACGGAATGTAGAAAATGCCCAAGTTATACGCCATTGGCGTCGCCTATTTCCTTTGGTCTTGAAATTCTCAAATTCAATTTGAAGTGTACCAATTGTTAATGATAAAATTCGTCTAGGCCCTAAAACAGATGGTTGACTAGGTGGAAATTAGTCTGTCTAGAATATGTGCCTGATTAGGTGAAGAAGGGGCTTACTTGCCACCTAGTTACATATGTATTACCTAGTGATGATTAGAGAGGTGGTCAGAACAGTACCGTTAGGATCACTTTAATTAACTTTTTTTTGAACAGCTAATATCATTAGATAAGTCAAACTAGCAACAAGCAGCAGGGAACCAAGCCTGGAAGAAAAGCTACAAACAAAAAATTGTCTCACTAGCAGGCAAACCAAAGCCTAAAGAGACAAAAACATAACACAAAGGACAGAGCAAAACAAAACCAAAACAAAAAAGCAAGCAAAACAACTGCCAAACAAAACAAACGAAGAGGATCAAAAAACAGAGGCAGCTCATAGCAACGGAATGAAACCCAAAACACAAGACAAATCAGTGTATCTCCCATACCAAACCAACCCCCTCCATAGCCGAACCCTTTTTAGCTAAGTTATCAGTAAAAGTATTACTAGCTCTTGAGCTGAAAAAGACCCGAGTGTTGCCAAGAAACCAAAAAAGACTGTGAATGTCATAGATTAACTTCACATGATTCAGACTGCCAAATCCCTCTGAGTTGACCTATGAAACCGTTATTTTGGAATCGCTGACAATATCAACTTCTTTGCCGATTAACTCTTATTGGCATAATCTTGCCCACCAAGTTGTTTCTTTTTATAGTTTTTTATTATTAAAGTTATCAATAAAAGCCCTTCAATAAAAGAATAGTTCAAGGAAAAGTGTTCTAATATTGCTTTCGTTTACAAAAGCAGCCCGTAGCATCTAAAATCATTAACGATAAATAGGTTCTTGTGGGGCCCAGTGATGGGGCCAAAAACATGCGTTATAAAGACAATACACATTCACCGAAACTAACTAGGTGTATATAAACACTGTTAGAGTGTCTTCAGGTTATAGATACCTGATAGGATGCGCAGAAAGTCAAATGCGGAAGTCCGACTCTCATGCTTGAATACCGGGTAACTATATACCCGGTCTAGATAAGTTAAGTTAATGAGATACATATCATCCCTATTGTAACGAATCTTGAGCAACAGGCTACTGGGAGACGTTCCAGTGACTTAGTTGATAGATAAAAGATAAGCGTCTATAAATTAGATACCATGCGAATGGTCCATAAAAAGAACACTACTTGACAAAAGCCCAAAAGCTGCCACGTGCAACCCAGGCAAACAAGATTTGAAATTATTCATACAACAGACCAAGGTCGATCAGTTAATTAGATAACCGATCAGGTCAAATAAAGGCTAGTTAATAACGAAACCGACCAAACCAAGATCAGTCGCTTAAATAAGATAATTGACTGGGTAAATAACGAGCAGTTGATAAGATAACTGAATGAATAAAAAATGGTAGGTCTAACACAAAACTAGTTTGATCAAGTTTGATCAGTTTGATCAGTTAATAATATGATTGATCGGGTTAGTAATGATCAGTTGATGTGATAACTGATTAAACTAAAAATGACGGTCATCGAAGATTATCAACTAAAGCGTAGAGATTCGCATGTGTAAATAAAGATCTATATTATCATAAATGAAAGAACCTTTCATACAATAGTACAGAAAATTTAGAAAGTTGTGCTATTACAAGAAATAGACAATAAAATAAAAGTAAAATCAGGCTCCAGGAGTGCTCGAGGGACCACAGGGTCCAGAGTTGCCAGGAGGGTTGCTTTCATCCTCATAGCCCTTGGTCAGATCTCCAAAATTTGGCCAGCAAATGTTATCCTCTGGGTCATCGGCTATGAAAGGAGGATAATCAGCCTCGGGTAAGGGTCCAGCATCAATGCCTTTGGCCGATATATCACCCTCCTCACCTGCGTAGAAGGTCACCAGCGAAGATTTGGAGGGGAGCTCTACATGCATAATGTGTGGGTCCTTCACTATAGATCTGCACTAAGCCCTCTATCTCATCCTTTGGTTCTTTATCGCATTTAGATACTCAACTTTATGCTTTTGGATCGTCCGATCCCATTTTCGGCAAGCCTCCCTAGATGACCTTTCCTTAGCCCCAAAAAACATTCGAGAAGTGACAAGCCCTCATTCGAGCTCTCTTAGCATAACTGCCTTGAATGCAGGAGACCTTTTATATTGATCTACACTATGGACCTCGATAGCCAGTTTGGCCTCTTGTGAAAACATATCCACGCTGACCTTCTGTTGCTTCAGATCTTCAGCCAGCCTTTCATAGCGCAGCTATCTCAGGCATAGTATATTGACAAGATACTTGTGCAATTCTCTATGGAGAACTCCAAGAAAGGTAATTTACCTTCTAGACATGGAGTTCACTTGTCTAAGGAACAATGTCCTAAGGCACCTTAAGAAATTAGGGATATGAGATTGTTTCCCTATGCGTCAGTAGTGGGCAGTCTCATGTATGCTATGTTATGCACGAGACCTGACAACTGCTTCACCGTGGGAGTAGCCAGCAGATTCCAGTTCAACCCAGGATTGAATCATTGGGTTGTTATGAAGGTTATTCTCAAATATCTTCCGAGAACGAGAAACTATATACTTGTTTATTCAGGACAGGATTTGATCTCGTTAGGATATACGAATTCTGACATTTAGTCAGACATGGATTCTAGGAAATCCACGTTTGGGTCAGTATTCACCCTTGGTGGTAGAGCCATAATGTGGAGGAGTGTCAAGCAATCTTGTTTTGCTGATTCCACCATGGAGGCCTAATATGTAGCGGCTTGTGAAACAGCTAAGAAGGCTTTTGATGGACACGTTGTTGCAATGTTGTCAAAAGATTGAACATTTAAGTTAAGCCTCGTAAGCGTGCGGGTCACATAGACTAGCACAGTGGCAAGCAAGGATCGTTCCGCAATGAGGTGGGATTCACCGACCATCTCTAGTTCTTGATATTATTACAACACGTCGAGCAGACTCATGTGATGTGTATGCAAAAGAATGTGGAAAAGTAAATGGTAAACTAACCTAATAAACTACATAAACAAATATGTACAAGGATATGATGGAATGGAGTGATATAGAATGTAGATGGTTACACTAAGCAAATGACTCAACCATAACAATCACACAATTTAATACAAACATGTATAGTCAATATTGAATGTTGTTCTCACTTAATCCTCGCCAATTGTTCTCACTCCATCGACAATCGACTATACCGATATGCACTAGCAACCTATCTTTCGATGGTTGCCCGAGCTGCATTCGAGTTCATTAAGAACAATAAGACACACATAGCGGAAATACATGCAAAACCGCACGTAGGCTCCACATGTAGTGGCCAATCTACTAAGTGCATGTTGAGTGCTTCACCTCTCAGTTCTTCACACCATAACCGAAGTTCATTCAAGCGGTGGCTAACCACTCAAAAGCTTTAATCATTTTGAAGGACCACATCAACCATCAATAAGCATATGCAACAAAATAGGCAACAATACTAGGTTTATGTCAAATTCCTAATGAATGAAAGTACACATCGAATAAGAGACAAAGATACAAAGAAAGAAATACAAAATGGATAGAAAGAAGACCCCTTATTAGTAACCGGGAATCGAACACCGGGTCTTCTCTGGTGTCAATCTGAGCTGTCCTTACCACTGGACGACCACGACGTTCTCCAATCTCATGAATGCACAACCTTCTCTACAAAAGAGAAAACTCTCTCCTTATATCTCCCTAAGTTGGATGGCTTAAAATGGAAATGAGCTTACCAACAACTATATGCATTAATGTTGATTGTTATCATTAAGAACATTCAAATGAATTGATGGTTCATTCTCTTGATTAAGGCATTCACCCAAATCAATTCATCACCCAACCCAAGCTATAGGATGAGCAATTGTGCCTTGAAATAAGGCCCATTAAGCACAAGAATAAAGAACCAAAGCTTTATCTAGCATGTGAATGCATAATCAACCAAGCTTCACCATTCTTTCGAGCTAATACTCAAACACTCAAATCATTCTACTCATGGCATTTATGATCATCCATCCATCAATCAATCAATCAACAATCATAGGATGTTAAATTACACAACTCCTAAATTAAATTACTTTACTCCTAATCTCATTCATGGACACATATCGATTTAGTCCATCCACACACATAAATATCATAATATGAGAGAAATTATGCTTAAATAAAAGAATAAAACAAAACCCAAAGAATTTAAGAACAATTAATACATTTATTACACAAGTGTAGGTTCATAATATCCCCAAATTCGTGATACACATCAAAGAAAACAAGAAATATAAGAAATGAGTAAAAAGGAGACAACATTTGAAGACAAACCCTCCAAAGAAGCTCCTAGCTTTCCTAGCTCGGATTTGGTCTAAGAACCACTCCTATTTCCTTGTAATCTACCCTAAGATGGATGGAGAAGGTGTAAAATGGTGTGGTGGAGGTGTATGGTGAGCTCGTATTGAGGAAAAACCTCCATGGAAGCTTGATTTTCCTCAATAGGAGCTTGAATCACTTCTTATTTGGTGAAGAAGATGGAAACAATGAAGAAGATGAAGGGGTTTGTGTTGGATCAGTTGTGGGGTGTGTCAGATGTAAGAGAGGTCTGAAAAATGAGAGAAAATGGGGTATTTAAAGAGTGGGGGAGTTACAGCATGAAATGAGGGTGAAAGGACAAGATTGCCCCTCAAATTCGGGCTGAAAATGGAAAAACTGGGAAAAAAATACGACCTGGAGGCAACTTGGTGCTCAGTTCGCATCCAGATCACTGTTCCCTCTGGTGAAATTTTCCAACTTCGTGCACCGTTACGAAACAGCTATAACTTTCTCTAGAAAACACTTAATTGGATCTGTAAAAAGAATTGAAAAGTAGACATTCGGGGCTTTCCGAAAATCATTAGTAACTAATGTAGTTTGATCAGAGGAGGGAGATATGACCCTCGAAAGTTGCGTGTTCTGCACGGCACTTTCCATTTCAACCAAATAACCTCCAAACACTTCCATTAAGCTCAAATACCTTCCGTAGGGAATATGGACCTACACAAGACTCACAAACACATTATATACCAAAATATGCTTGAAAACGAGAACAAATGATAGGAAATGGGGACTTTAAATAGGTATATAAATCGATCTAATCAGCTTTATGGCTCCGTAAGTTTTTGAGTGATCTGGAAGTTGTTTCAGATTTGGATAAGCCCATCACACTTTATTGTGATAATAGTGGTGATGTGGCTAATTCCAATGAACTAAAATGCCACAAAATAGGGAAACATATAGAGAGGAAATATCATTTTATAATGGAGATAGTGTAGATAGGAGACGTGATTGTCACTAAGATTGCATCACATGATAACCTGACTGATCCATTTACAAAGATCTTAAAGACTAAAGTGTTTGAAAGTCACCTAGCGGGTCTAAGATTACGAGAGATGTCCCACCTGATTTAGTTCAAGTGGGAGATTATTGGTGTTTATGCCCTAAAGCTTGTAATATGTAAATGTTATAAAAAACTTGAATAAAAGAAGTTGGTTTTTCATTCTATAAATATTGATTTATTAATAACCGTACGCTTATATCATATGTGCAAAACATCCAAGATTGCTGAATGTAATCTCAAACTGAGTATATGCGTGTTATATACAGAAAGATTCAGTTTGAGACACGCAATCTAAAGAGTCCGTAGAGAGCAAATAAAGCTAGGTACTTTGTTTATGGTTAATCTACTGTTGCGGTCCATTCTGTAATGTACGGTGGTCTTATCCTAGACTACTCATATAGTGATATGGGAATGAAGACACCTTATATGACGAAATCATATAGAACAGGGCCTCGATCTATATGAATCTCTCACCAAGATCTGTTAAATGAAGAGATTCATATATATCGACAAATGATGGCTGTATATGGGTGATCTTAATCATGAGTGTCTTACTGACTCCTTCAAGTTGGATCGTGGCTTTTGACAAACCATGGGTGAGATCGGAGTAACATTCCCGATCAATAACTTCGTATCTTGGAGTCACGGTTTAGCTTGTGGCTGGGAAGGTTTACACACAATAAAGGAATCCACTCCTTTTTGCGAGAAGTAGATGTGTAGTTCCCTTAAGGGTTGATTCAGAGCTTGAACAATTAAGAGCTTGTTTGGTTGAGCTTTTGAAAAACCTCTATTTGTAAAAGATCTACTTGTAGTAGATCTATTAGAAATAGAGTTTTTGAAAAAAAAATTATAGTTGTTTGGTTGGTAGACTTTAAAAAAAATGTTTATTTGGAGAAGCACCTCCCTATGTGCTCTTACATAGCAGAAGTTTAAACTCTACTAGCCTCTACTTAATTTAAAATAAACAATCTCAAAAGCCAAACCAAACAACTCTAAAAAAACTCAAATAGACGTTTGTAAACCTTTTGAGCTAATAGAAAGCCCAACCAAACAAGCACTAAGAGCACTCTTCTTCTTCCGTAATGGAAGATATGATATAATTGTTCATTAGAGAATCGATGTTACTTAAAGGAAAAGATATAATTAGAGAGGTATAACAGACTTTATGATCTAACTCTAATTATGAACTACTTGTAGAGGATCATACCATATATAATAGATATACCGATGGACACTGAAATTTCAATTTGTGTAATACATCTGCAGTTTTGATAGTGCAGCCTCAGGTTTTTAGTGGAGTAACTCCGAGGTTATTAATCATGGAATATTAATTGAAGAGTTTAATTAATATTTCTAAGTATTATTGTAGCTTACAACTATGGATCCATTAGGTCCCTTTGCTAGCCCTTTCTAATTATTGGTAACAAGGGTCACGGTTAATTAATTGGATAGTCCAATTAATTGTGCTACAGAAGTGACACGAATAAATTCAGGGAACTAATTAAATAATATGATTATTTGATTAGTATATTAATAATTGAATTATATTAATAATTAAGAATTATTAATTATTTAATTATTAATAGGAGGTTACAGGTTCGAACCATGACTAATATAAAAAGATTAAAAATAATAAAGATTATTTTAAATCCTAGAGGTCATAGGTTCAAGTCCTAGTGGTGACCGAATTAAAATAGGATTTAGAATCCTATTTGACATGGACAACTGAACCCTAAGATCCTGATATATAATAGACACTTATCAGGAAATAAAAGCAACCAAAAACCGAATACAGAGAGAGAGGGGTGCGGCCAAAGCAATAAAAAGAAAAAAAGGTTTCTTTTTGTTCTTGTTGTAGGAGCCGGCCGAACACCTAAGGAGAGGGCAAGAGGTTGTCTTTTTGTTTTCTGTAACCTCCGTCTAGTCCCGTCTGTATCTGTGACGTGCCCACATACAAGTTATCAGATCGCGGGTCATAGCTCGGAAAGCTTGGTGGTGAAATCAGAATCAAAGCTTTAAGAGAACAATTAGGTATACTTCAAGTTTTTTTTTTATATATACATGTATATACAAATTTCGGTTCCAAAAATATGTTTTCTAAAGGAAAAATCTTGAAACCCTATCCGCTGCAATTTTATCAAAACCCTAATTGTTTCCCTACACTTATCACACTTGATTCAAAATCTAAAATATCAGTTGTTTAATCTCTTTCCTTGGTCTTCTATTACACTACACATTTACACTATTCTCTTTGTACTCACAGGTAATATTCAAACTTTCTTATTATATATATATATATATATAGTATATTAACAACATTGATTTTTGACACTTTAATTTTGTGCTAACATACATTATATTTTATTATATATTTAATTTTTAGTGAAAATTTATATTGAATAAGCATTAATGTACTGTGTAGGCGAAAAAAATGGCATTAGTAGACCATGGAGGTGATCAGTCAAGAGACTCAACTCCAACTAATGTTGCTCAAGTTCAACAAACTAACTTGGTACTTGATGATGGTGGAAATTCAAAAGGTGGTTACCGATCACCGATGTGGAAATACTTTGAGAAAAAAAAATAGTTTATGGTGAAGAAAAGACAAAGTGCAACTACTGCAAAAACGTAATAGGAGGAACAAATAAAAATCGAACAAACATTTGCATGATCATTTCAAAAGATGTTTCATGAGGAAACAAAAAGAAATAAAATCATATTTAAGGAATAAGAAGACAAGTACCAAAAAAACCACTTTGGACACATATAGTTATGTCCCATAAGTTGCAAGAAATGAGCTTGCAAAAATGATAGCTCTACATGAGTGCCCACTTTCTACTGTTGAGCATGAAAGATTAAGAAATTGTTATAAAGCTCTCCAACCATTGTTTAAGCCATTGTCTCGAAACACAATAAAAAGTGATATTTTCAAAATCTATGATGCTGAAAGGGCTAAGACAATGAACTTGTTAGAAAACAATCGAAGCAAAATTGATGTTACCACTGATTTATGGACCGCCAACAACCAAAAGTAGGGGTATATGACTGTTACTACTATTTTTTAGATGACTATTGGATGTTGCAAAGTAGAATCGTAAGGTATTATATTTAACTTGATTTTCATATTTAAAATGTCATCATTTTTCTTCAATTTTAGTCAGTTATGTGTTTATTGTGGTTAACTAACTGTTTATTGTTTATATTAGGTTTATATATATTCCATGTCCACAAACCGCCAGAACGCTTTCTAAGGTATTATTAGATTGTTTGCTGGAATGGATTATCAATCGTAAGTTGTCCACTTTGACTCTTGATAATTGCTCAACTAATGACTCTATGATCAATATATTGTTGGATAAACTTTTTGGTATTCCATTGATATTGGGTGGAGATTTGTTTCATATGCGTTGTTGCGCCCATATTTTGAATTTGATTGTGAGAAGATGGGTTGAATGTCATTAACGAAGGGAAAGAGAAAATTCGTGATATTGTTGTTTACTGGACAACCACACCAAAAAAGTTGAGAAATTTGAGGATGTTGCTCGCCAATTAAATATAGCATATAACAAGAAGTTAAGTCTTGATTGCAAAACTAGATGGAATTCTACATATGTGATGCATAATACTACTTTGCCATACAAATATGTTTTTTTTTTCATTTAAAGCAACATGAGGAACAATATCAATGTTTACCTAGTGAAACATGTTGGACTTTAGCAGCAGAAATTTGTGTCAAGTTTAAAGTCTTTTATAGTGCAACTGAATTGTTTTGGGTAATAAATATGCTATTTCAAATTTGTTGTTTCCAAAAGTTTGTGAGATTAGAATGTAAATATATCAATAGATGAACTCTAGCTATGATGTCATTAGTATTATAGCATCTAAAATGATGACAAAATTTGAAAAGTATTGGAAAGATGTTAGTGGGGTACTAGCTATAGCAATGGTTTTAGATCCAAGACATAAGATGAAATTAATTGAATTTTATTTCCCTAAGATTTATGGATTCAATTTTTCTATTAAAATTGAAAGAATTCGTAAATTGTGTTGTGATTTGGTGGTATCAATTAAAGTTTAGATTAAATGAAGAAGCTTCTCATTTTAATGACTCTTTCAACACTCAAATGGAGGTAACTCATGCCGATGAAGATGCAGATACAGATCCTTTGATGAATTTTGATTTGTTTCTTTCCAACACCATTACAGTCAACCATAGTAAATCAGAGCTCGATTGTTATTTAGAGGCTTGATTGTTATTTAGAGGAAAGTCTTTTGCCTAGGACTCAAGATAATTTTGATATATTGACTTGGTAGAAAACAAATGGAATTAAGTATCCTATATTGAGCGAGATTGCGAGAGATATCTTGGCTATCCCCGTATCTTTAGTTGCTTCTGAGTTGACTTTTAGCAGTAGCAATAGATGTTTGAGCTAAGAGCGCATCATGTTACTTCCAAAGACATTGGAAGCATTAATGTGTACACAAAATTGGTTATCGATTAACATGCAAAGTATGAAAATTTAATTATATTTATTTTCAATGCCAATTTTTTTATATTTTTTGTTTACTGTATACTAATTCTTGTTGGATTCCTTTTAATTATATTCATTTTTAACATCACATGATGCATGTGTCGCATTGTTAGAAGAAGATAAAGATGTGGATGAGGTATATAGTGTTGTTCATATCTTTTCTGTACATATGCACATATTGATATTGAAATCTGATTACATCTAATTTACAATTTTTTTCCTTTAATGTCGTAAGAGTAATGTTGCATGCATGATTGAGAAACAAGAAACACATTCAGGTTACAATTTTTTTTCTTCAATTTACTTTCAAAATATAATTGGAAAGAAACCTTTTTCTTATAAACAATTAAAATGTAATGCTTGTTTTTTGATATAGGTATACATGGAGATGGAAGTTGCATGGTCACATTTTTGTCTATAGCACTTGTTCTTAGACAAGTTTTAGGAGTAAAACTTTCAATCTTTATTTTATTTTGGCAGATTTAATTATGACGATTTTGTATTTCAATTTCATTTTTATTGAAAAAGAAACTGTGGTGGAATATTCTTAGGTTTGGTAATTTAGTTTGCGATAGATTTATTATGAATTAGAGTTTATTTATTTTTTTAACTAATTTTTTCTTCAATCATTTAATATTTTTAAAGATTGATTGACATTTGTGATTGTGGCTTACAATATAAGGTGTAGAATTATTAATATTGTCTTAATCAAACGGGGCGGGGAAAGACAAGGCAAGGTGGGGTGGGTACCAGGAGCCCTCTCCCCAAATGTGAAATTCCCGTCCCCGCCCCAAGTGAGGAATGAGGCGGGGACAAGAATCCTAATTATATTTTGGTTTGGGGAATGTGGATGGTATCCCTACCCCGTACCCACCCCATTGAAATCCATACCCACAGTTTGAGATTTTATGGCTAAATATGAGATAAATATTTACAACTACCAAGGTTTGAATCGGGGTGGTGGAACTTGAAGAATCCGACCACCAAGGCAAGAGCCCATCAGTATGCTTTTTTATATTTTAAAAAAGGGATAGTATCATTCCCCCCCCCCCCCCCCCATGAAGTCTGACCTATTAGTAAATCTCTCCTCTATATTTTGCTTATTGGTCATTCTTCCCCCTATTGGCAAACTTATTCGCCAATCCCCCCTCCCGTTAGCTTTTCTGTTAAAATAGGTAACTCTGATAGTAGTAGACGACTCAAAGATCATTTTACCCTTGGTATGTGCTCTTTGAAGAGAAAATATCGTTGTGCCCCTAAAATGGCCTGTTGAACACCCAATTGCTAATTTTGAGAGTATAAAAATACCTCATCTTCTCAAATAGAGCTGCACACATTCATTATTTTTCTATTTTGCTTTCCAAAGACATCTGCAACATCTATTTAGCCAAAATCATCCATTTCTCTCTTTTGCACATATATTTCTCCCTTTTACATATTTTTACATAGCTGCATTCATACATGAATAACACATGGTGGAACAATTACATTGAGAAACAGATCAGTAAGTGCTTGCATTCATACATGAATAATTCAAATTAACTTAGCATTCATACATGCTTATAATATCATCAAAAGCCATAGAAAATATTTCCACAGCTAAACACATAAAATCCTACCAAGTGGTTAAAAAAATTCAATCACTGCACAGACATAATACATACATATCAGACAGACTATATGCATTAAACATACTATATACAAAATACCCACAAGAATAAGAACAAAAAAAAAATACTTACTTTCTTTGACAAAAATTCTCAAATAAAGATATATATATATATATATATATATATATATATATGTTAGTATCATTTCCCCCCAAGTATGACCTATTACTCAATTTACGTTTCTGCCCTCTACCTGTAAGTTCATTATCATCAGAATCCTTTGTTAAGTTACTATTTTACCCTTAGAGTCAACAACAACTTAACAGTTAACTCCCCATTTTAATAGAAAAGCTAACGGGAGGAGGGACTTTGGCGAATTAGTTTGCTGACAGGGGGAAGAATGGCCAATAAGAAAAATATAGGGGAGATAATTACTAATAGGTCATACTTCAGGGGAAAAAAATGATAGTATCCCTTTAAAAAACAATAAAAAAATAAGCAAGGAAAAAAGTGGTGTGTGATTAGTGGAACAGATCCACCGCTTCCATCCAGACACCGTCTCGAGGCTGTGAAATTAGATTAGAGTGGGGCATTTCATGGAACCAAAAGCTGAGCTAATAGCAGTAGTGTAACAAGAGAGAGGGAGGAGTGAAAATGAGTGGTTCTGCTTCCTTTTCTTCTTCTCTGTCTCTAGCTCAGCCACCACCGTTCACGGTTTCACAGTGGCATGAACTCGAACATCAAGCTCTCATCTTCAAATATCTTAAGGCTGGTCTCCCGGTCCCACCTGATCTCCTCGTCCCCATTCGAAGGAGTCTTCAATTGATCTCTTCTAATTTGTTACACCACCCCACTCGTAAGCATGAACTCGAACATCAAGCTCATCTTTTTTAATTTTTTTAATATGTATACCAGTAGTAATTAGGTTACTTTTGTCATTTGAATTTTATTAAAATTTGTCTGATGATGATACTCTAATGTTTGTTTAATTGACACTGGTTTGTGTTTGCAGTGGGGTATTGTTCGTATTATGGGAAGAAAATAGACCCAGAGCCGGGCAGGTGCCGGAGGACAGATGGGAAGAAGTGGAGGTGCTCCAAAGATGCACATCCAGACTCCAAGTATTGTGAGCGGCACATGAACCGTAGCCGCTACCGTTCAAGAAAGCCTGTGGAATCTCAATCTGCTTCTCAATCTTTGCCAACTGCGGCCTTAGATATTGCTACTGGGAGCAACACTGGGAGTAGAAGCTTCCAAAACCCATGTTTGCTATCCATTGGTAGTAATCGTGACAGCCTATGCTTTCCCACCAATGTGCCACATTCACAAATTGGCCTTACTCCCTACGGGATTGCTACCAAAGACTACAGGTATAAATATAATATTTTTCCGTTCACATATGCCCTTTTGCTACTGGTTGTTTACATACTTGAAATATACTCAATTATTTAGGATTGTTTATATATGTGCTTGAATTATCCTATGATATAATGCGGTTGTTGATTCTGTAATGTGTCTAGGGCAGGGTTGGTTTGATGATTTGAGTAACATGGCAACCCCTTTCTGTCTAGATATTTGATTGACTTTTTTGAACTGTTAGTTTTGTGTGAGGAAACCAGGTCTAGGCTCTTCGATCCATGGTTTATTTTGCTCCTGTGATGGATGAAATTTATTTTGTTTGCTCTTGAGAATCTGTTTGTGAAACATTGTTGTTTCTACAGTCATTACTTAATGACCAAGTAACTTCACATCTGATGATGAGCTTATGATTCGATCACCTATTATTCAAATTTTATTCTACACTTTGAGTTTATCCTTTTTCCTGGCCTCATCTCATCCAATATGCTCTCTACCTTTCAATTTACCCAAATCTGCTATACTTGACTCTAGTTTTTCTAATTTCCTTGTACATTTTCTTCTTGTGGATGACCAAACTCTTTTTATATTTACAAAATGCAGTTTGCCCTTCCTACCCTTGAAAATCAGCTTTAAATCCACAATGCTTCATAAAATCAGTTTCGTCTTGAAATCCTTTGTTAGAGTCTTGATCACCTTTGTTAAAAACGAGACAACGTTGATCAACCTGTCAAGACAAGCAAAAGCAATCAAGTCGGAAATGATTTTAACAAAATCAGGATGGTCGTGATAGGATAATTTCTATAAATATAATGCCCAACGTCGAATCTCTCTTTTACCAATATGAACTAGTGATATGTTCATCTTCTGTAAAAGTGCCTCAAATTAGTGCCAATCCTACCTTATCAAACAGTACGTTTCAAATATGCTTGTCACTGATACTGCACATATTTTCAATTGTTGATTCTAGCCTTGTTTGATGAGGATCCTTGAAATCCAGCATCGAGTAATTAAAGTATCATCAATTGTGACCAGTGTTCTAAAACACGTTTTCAGTTTTGAGGCGATTTCCTCTACTAAGGCGAGGCGTAAGCCTCAATGCGTAATGAGGCGTAAGCCTCATTAGAGAGAGTTAAAACACAAATGAAATTGTTACTTATGATAGTTTCATGCGTAATGAGTCTTTTGACTGATGGGTTTTTTTTTTTTGACAAATGGGCCTCTTATTTGGACTTTAAAATAATTTAAAACCCATAAGTTTATAATTAAGATTGGGCTGGATTAAAAGGATCAAAATGGGCTTCAAAAACCATCACAACCCAATAGAAAACTGTTCACAATTGAGGCGTAAGCCTCATTACGCCTTTGAGGCGTGGTTATGAGGCGTGAAATGAGGCGGAAGCCTCATTGACCAGTATTGAGGCTTAAGCCTCATAACGTTTTTTTTCAATTCGCCATTGAGGCGCGCCTCAATATGTTTTTTTGAACCATGATTGTGACTGAGTTAGGATCTGTTTCCACTTTGTCTCTGTTTTTTTTTTCTTATCATTTATTTTTTATTTTTTATTTTTTAAATCAACTTCATTTTACTATGTTGGCTTATTCTGTTTCCACAATCTTTTATGTTAAATAACTTCTAAAGTAGTTCCCATTAAACCTCTTCTTTAAAAACAATTTCCTGGAACTGACATCATAAAGTTGTTTTCTCCTTTTCCAAGTCTTCAGAAATGTTTCCCTGAGCTTCCAAATGATCCATCTCCAAGATTCTAGCCCTTAAACTAGATTTTTGCTCAAAAATATTCTAAATTCTCCCTGTTCCAGATTTTTAATCTCTGTTTAAAACAAGCCATTTTCTACATGATAAAACGTTCTGCCAAGTGCCAACCTTGGACCATACATGCCTTCTATTTTCCCACCAGTCCACCACCCCTTAAGACATGCCTTAAATGAGTGATGAGACAGCCAAAGATTCTCTAACCTGATTCCCCCATTTTAAAACATATGAATCTAGGATAATGGGATTAGGATTCGAGATTACTCCTCAAAGCCTCCTGTCTAACATTAGGAAAGAACTCCTTGCAATCCACCAAAAATAGAAACCTATCTAATCTGCAGCAAACCTTTGTTTCTCTAAGATTTGACCAAGTTAATTCAGCGTTGGCAAGAGGAGGGTCTGTTAGACCTGCTTTTCTGTTAAAGGTATTGGAGTTCTCCCTACCACCACTAATTTTTTATGAATCTAACCACCTTAAAATCCTCTCCCAAGTCCCAACCACCACAAAGGTCAAAAAAATCCCATATAATTCTGATAATTTCTCTTAAAACCTTTACCTATCCCACTCCTTTGGATGGAAGGGGCCACTGCACGCCATCCTCCCTAGTCCCTATTAATCTTAATAGTGACTGAAAATTCTCCAAGAATCTTATCTAGAACAAAGATTCTACAAGCATTCCAAATTACCATCTAGCTCCCTCCCTTTCCCGAAGAATGTAAGTTACCCCACTCCTTGAATCTCTCCCAAACTTCACTTTGATGACTATATTTACCCCAGACTTCCTAAGCATCACTTTGATAACACCATCTTTCTATCATTTCCTGAACCTCTAACGTTCCAAGGAACAATTTTCATGAGGAACCAACTTCACCCATATGTACCATCTGCCCCACCTACTTCTCATAGTTCACCTCCTTGGACAGATTAATCATTAAGGAAAATGCTAAAGACGCATGTCCTCATTTTAATTTTAATTGCAAAAACGCAATCATAAATAACCCTTTGTGTTTTTGGTTATTTACTACATTGCCTTTCAAATGGACATTTGACATTTGAATGGCATTGACTGATACACTCGCTGAGGTCAACGATTGTATCTAGTATTGCTCAATCATTAATTAAATTTTCAGATTCTGGATTTTACCTTTGATGTTATCATATGCATATAGGGGATCAAAATTATGGTGCCTAGCAATCTCAAAGCTCCTATAGAGGGCAGGACTTTATTACAATTCCTCTCTTAGAAAACTTAAAATATTGACTAATTTGCAAATCCCACATTCTCTGTACTCTTGATCAAATAATTTTGCTTTCTTAAAACTGTAGATTCTGTAATCAGCATGTAAATTTATGAAGATTTGTCCAGGTCCTAATTGGGGTTTCTTATCACTATTGCCTTTAAATTGAAGTAGTATTCCGGGTTCCTCTTTTATTGGAATAGTTTTTTCTTAGTTTTCTGTGGGGTTTGCATTAGAGGCTCTGCTACTAAGGTTAGGTTAGTGATGTCATTTTGACACCACATCACTGCATGCTCCTGGCTGATCTTTCGAACCTTTTCTTTGGGTGGAGTTGATAACTTTAGTAGCACCAATGGTATCTTTATGTACATCCAATTCCATTTCATGTTTTGGTAAAGTTCCTTTTGCTGATTAATTCTAATAATGGAAACATTTTTTAGGGTATGTAGAGTTTTTTCAAGTGGACCTTCTGATGGAATTTTTTTTTTTTGGCCATTTGGTTTGTTAATTAATTATTTTTTTGAACTAATAGATTGTTTGGTTTATTAGTTTTTGAAGTTCTTTATATCAAAAAAATATTTCTTTAGTACAAATGTTTTTTGGCACAGCTCAGGCAGCGAAAGCATCCCCCGATTACCATTGATTTCCTTCTATTGTAGATAGGCCATACCAGATTAGTTTTGTCATATTCTATACTTTATAGGAATCTCTTGAAGAGATGGGATCTCTTAGGTTTTGTTCCTAATGTATAGGTAGTGTGCAGATCATCAATGCTACCCAGTTTTGTAATTTAGACATATTGCAAATTGATTAACTCTTTAGTGTAGCTTTGTGATGTAGGGAGAGAGAGAATCAAAAGAAATAGAAAAGGTGAGAAAGAAAAGAGAGAGATTGGAGAGATCAGAAGAATGAGGAGGAGAGAGAAGGCAAAGAAATCAGTGGTTCTATTGCCACCCAAAGAAGTTCTTGCTGCACCCATTTGCTTTTCACACCCATCATTAAATTTAAAATTTAATTATTTACTCTATACGTCCATTCAAATACCAAAATTGGCCTCATTCTAAATCTGTATTTCTCTTTAAACCCATTTTAATCTGTCAAAAATGTCAAAAAAAAATAAAATCTTATTCATCCACTAATTTCACTTTTAACTAAACGCCAAAATCGATCTAACCAATTTGATTCAATTGACATAACAAATAGACCTATTGCATGCAGCTCAGCAAAGTAAAATATTTTTAAATTGTTTGCTTCATCAGTTCATTGTATAATAAACAAAACAAACACTTTAATGTCTCCCTCCACCGACTCTGTACAAAAGTTAAATTGGGTTTAGCTTTGATGGTTTTATCATTACCTATTTGTTATCAAAAATTGAATAGAGTATTTGCAACCATAGTTTTAAAACTCGGAAGGCGGTGCGAGGCAGGAAGATTTCCTCGAGGTGAGGCGGGTGCCTCGAGGCAGGAAGATTTCCTCGAGGTGAGGCGGGTGCCTCGAGGCGTTCGAGGCGGCCGCCTCACCGGAAAATGGAATTTTTTTTAAAAAATTATAAAAAATTTATAAAGTAGCAAATATTCCATAATATTAAAAAATAAGTCATATTCATAGTTTAGTTCAGCAATATAGTCATTAAAAAAACACACGATAAAATATATTCAACAACCGAAGACATTTATGATATATTAAGATAACATAAATGAAAACATATATGATAAGGCAAAACAAAACAGAGGTAACAGAGCAAACGTATATGCTGCACAAGACCAAAGTTAGGGTTTGTGGAAATGGATATCAGATCGTGATGTTGAACAGAATTTTAGTCATCTTTTTTTTTTTTTTTTTTTTTTTAAGTTAGCTTGTAATATCCTATTTTTTAAAAACAAAATTACAACCGCCCCTATTCTCACTCGGCCGAGTTGAGTCGAGGCGGCTATGAGGCGGCAGCCTCGCACGGCAGAGGCGGGATTTCAACAAATTCATGCCTGTGTGGGCGCCTCGGTGCGTTTTTGGCTTGAGGCGGACTGAGGCGGCCGCCTCAAACCGCATTTAAAACTATGTTTGCAACATATTTAATTTTTAATCTTTACGTTAGATATGCTTGAACTTTGTGCTTGTAATATTTTGTAAAATTTCTTGTTGACAGAAATCAGGAAAAAGAGTGAAAGTTGGGAAGTATTTTTTTTATTTATTACAATTACTTCTAAATATCTCACCATCAATGGTTCTTAATTCTTTAAATTTATATAGGAAACTGCCACACTGGTTTTGAATTTTGATCTTAAAAAGATAGTTGAGTTTGTGATGTATGGGTAGCTGGGTGCACTCTAAATGGGTGTAAAAGTTAACGTATTTTTTTCTTAAGTAGATAATCATGTCTATTTAAGGTCCATTTAAGTAATTTGATTCATGGGTATTTTAGTATTAAAACTTCTCATTAAAAAGTGGGTGTAGAGTGAATTATTTTGGGTGGCAATAGAGCCCCCCCCAAAGAAATAGAGATGAGAATTACAGTTTTTGAAATTCTAAGTTTATTTATTCATAAGCTTTGTAATAAAATCAAGGCCTTTGATGGAGGTTAGAAAACAAATTAAACCATAAGAAGGAAACTAAATTTACTTATTTAAGTAATTTAATGTATTATGTACCTTAAAGTAGAGAATTAACTAAATTTAAATAATTTAATGTACCTTAAAGAAGAGAATTAAATCCTACTCATTTAATTAATTTTAGATTTCCTTGAAATAATGAATTCTAAATAGTTCCAACTTCTTCATCACTTTGTAATTATAGAAACTTATAAAAGAAAGGAACTTCCTATGTTGTACCAACTAGTTAGGATTTTCTATAGTAGCTAGATAGGCGTCAGTTGTCCTAATAAATCTCAAGTCAAGAAGTTGGAGATTTAAAGCATGCTGATATAAAATATGTTTTCATATACTTTCCATTTGCAACATTTTGATAATTATTATGCACATAATATGAAGAGAGAGTACTCTGATGCATGTGGATCATATTTGAATTTTACAACTCTCTCAAATTGCTTACGTGAGCATGTGAATTTTCAAAATTTGATGATTAAGTACTTGAGATAAGAGAAAAATAGGTCAGTAAATCAGGACTTATTTTGAAGTAAATGGGGTTTGCTAGTGTCTTTGTAGCACTATTTGTAGTTATTTGTCTAATCATGTTCTTTTATCATTCATGAAATAGAAATAACTTTCCTGAAACATTTTATTAGTGATTTCACTGTTCTGTGGGTAGTCTATGAAAGTAAACCAACTTAATGCCATGAGTGGACAATACAGGTGTCTCCAAGGGCTGAAGCCTGAAGCAGATAATGATATCTTACCAATGACCTCAGGAACTGTGAGGTCTTTTGAGACAAACCCTTCTGTGGACAGTGTGTGGCATCTTACAACATCTCAAAGTCCCTCAAACTCCTTACCAGATCAAAGAACTGGTGTTTTTTTGCAGAACAATTGTCCACAGATGCAGATGCTACAAGATTTTGACCCATTGATTACTAATGCCACATCAAAACAACAGCAACATCATTATTTCTTTGGCAGGGAGTTTGGCTCTCCAAGGTCTGTGAAACAGGAAAATCAGTCTCTTCAGCCTTTTTCAAATGAGTTGCCTAAAACCATAGATTTCGGTTACTATCTAAATGATCAGAGAGCTGATAAGAGCTCATTATCCACAACACAGCTGTCAATGTCTATTCCAATGGCTTCCTCTGAATTCTTTGCAAGGAGTACCCATTCTTCAAAGGGTAAATTTACCTCTAATTCATTCAGATTGGTGTGTATATATATATATATATAATTATTATTATTACTATTACTATTATTATTATTATTATTATTATTATTATTTCTTGAAATCCTGAAGTTTGTTCTGATGCAGATCCTATTGCGGACAAATTTCTGAGCTAGAGATGTTATGGGTCCATTGGGAACTTGGCTTGCATATTTGTCTTTGTATCATTAAGTATGATTCCTGTTTTTGTTATATTAACATCTTATGTACTTGTAAGTCGTAGGCACTTTTCTATTATTTATGATTTCTGTTTTTGTTGTATTAACATCTTATGTACTTGTAAGTCGTACGCACTTTTCTATTACTTTTAGTGTCGGCTAGGCAATCATAGGCCTTAATTTGGGTTGATACTTCCCCTGAGCCTAACCAATTGCCTTTAGCTTGTAGTGTGTATGCTTATTAAGTGTTTCCATCAAGAATAAATGTGCTACAAATTTGCAATGCTTGGCAATGTGCCCTTCTATTTGGCCTTTCCAGGTTTTAAAAAATTTCATTGGATGCATGCAGAGCTCTGTATGATCCCCATCTTTGTTTGGTCTTGTGTGATTACGAAGCAGGAATAAGCTATAAACACAATTGAATTAGTTGTGATTTTCCAATGATTTTGTTACACCAATGAGTTTAAGCTACTACAAGGAGTGAACAAAAAACAAATGAACAAAAAAGAAGAAAAAGCACATTATTATACTAATGGAAAAATAAACTTACCCATTTGATGACATTTTAAGAGGCAGAGGTAGAAGTGAATACAACAGTCTAAAAATACTGTGTACAGAACTGTAACAACGATTAAATTGTTGATAATAATATTACTAAATCGACAATAGACCAGTAATTATTTTTAAAAATTTTTTTGGCCATATCATTGTTGATTTAATAAACTACTTTACGAATTTTGTAAGGAAATAATTTTGAATATGTTTGTTTAGTAATATTTAGTTATATTTAAAGCCTAAATTGCTGTCTTAACTGAATTAAGGTGAAGTCTAGTTGAACTGCTTGAGCAACTAATGGGAGAGTTTGATGGACAACCTTTGGGCTACAACAACGTCAATCTAACATCCTCATTCCATTACTCCATTGATCCATTCCTGGCACAATCCAATCTTCCAATGGCTCGGCAAAAGTATGCTCCCTTGCCACTGATGATCCGGATCATCACCTCCGACCTCACAACCTTGTCGAATCCAAAGATTGACAAAGTAGGAAGTTGTTCCAGTCATTATAATTGCTGCATCAATCTCTTACTTCTGTCATATGCATTCTTATGTACTTGTCTCTTGGCCCTAAACTTCCGGGTGTTTATCTCAACTCCTTTTCAGTATCCAACTTCACAACCACCAAAACAAGCTTAATTGCCAATTGGGATGTTATTATAGGTTGTGGGAAATTTACATGGATTATATTAATTGTATTTTATTCTATGAAGAAGAATTAAGTCTGGCATGGAATGATTCAATGGGTGGTTTTAAGTTAAATTTGAGGGATGAAAAGAGAATATTGAATGTGAAGTTGGTGGCTGGGGATCATTTCTTTTCAACATAGGATGTGCTAAACAGTATAAGTCAAGATTGGAGAAATGGGATGGTGAGGTTTGTTTTGTCAATAAGAGTAAAGACTAGATTTCTAGGGGTTTCTTGGTTATGGTGGACACAAGGAGGGGCTCTTGTTTGGATTTAAAAATAGGATTTAAGGATCCTAATGACACTGCTACAGGAATCTTGATAGCTGAATTGCCCACCCATTGCTACTGCTAGTTACATATGGAAATCTTCCAATCTTGTTTTTGTTATTTTTTTTTTTATATTCTTTCTAAGTTGCAACACCTTATTAAAAATAATAGTACCAAGCATTGTACATTTGCCCAATGTAGCTTAATGGTAAAACAAAAGTTTAGTAAATGAGTAAAATATCCAAGTTCAATCTTCAAATCCATCACCGATGGATTTAACAATTTCATACAGAAAAGGAATATGTAATAACATAAATCATCAACCTAACATGATAATTGTGCTACCATCACCCAATGTGCCTTTCATTCAACCAATATCTAAGGTTGAAGTCGTCGACACTTTTAAAAAAATAAAATAAAACATGGTAATAGTGCTACTTACCGACAATAAGTTTTGCTCTGGCATGACCCTCGTTAATTTGGAACTGCTCTCCAAGACCAAAATGAGCCATCAATAACCAAACGAAAGTCATAAGTTCTCCACCTTTACTGACTTGTTGGGCATGTGTTCTTGCTCTACAATGACTTGCCGAAAATGACAACATTTCAACCCAAATTCTACTCATTAACTTCCATTTATCCACCTTCTCTTCCTCCTCCAATCTTTTCAGCTCTTTAGCCAACATACTTGCATCAAACAAAACAGATTTGCTTCTATCTCCCTTCACTGCCACTGGTTTTACATCTGTATTCACACTCATAATATGTTCACATGCCTTCTTCTCCTCATTTGACTTCAACTTCTTCCTTGTAAAGAATCTCTCTGCCTCTGCACATGTGTCTCTAAATCTTATCTTACCAATTCCTGCCACAGCAGACATCATTGTAGGCATATAATCTGAGAGAACCTTGCTGAATTCGCGATCATTGTAATTTTTTTCATCGATTTTATCATCATCGCAATGGTAGAGAAGTTCAGTAGCTATGTGCCATAGTAGAAGGCTTTCATCATAGGATACATCGGAAACATACGACATTAATTTGCTTAGATCAGTTTTAGAACCGTAATCCTGTAGAACCCAATCACCTTTGGCTGAAGATATTCTCTTGGCGGCTTCAGGGTCATCTGCGAACTGGGATTTTCTTTTCAGCTCATCGAATATGAATTCCCACAGCTCTTTAGTGAACGGTTCACGCGATACATATCTTATCTCATCCACAAAATCAGTGAGGCCGAAGCAATCAATCAGTTTGTTCATTACACAACATAAAACATGAAAGACTTCATCGATGCACAAAACATGAATGATCCTCTCAATGGCAATGTGCAAATAACCAACGATGCTCTTATTGGCAATTGCTATGACTCGAATGAATCCATCGATGTGCAAAAGACAAGTGATCCTCTCGATGGCAAGGCGAAAACAACCCTTGATTTGGTGGACACTTGTTGGGCGTCCCTTGAGGCAATATCGTACCAGGTTGTGTCCCGAGACATATCCAGACCACCTACGAACAAGTAGAGGTGTGGCGAGAAGTTGATGTTTGATCTCCACAGGGTGGTGGGTATGGCATTCATACCACCATGGCCTTTTAAGAATTAGAAACCAACTGAAAAGAGAAGTTATGCAGGATCTTTTTGAATTAGATTTAGAACCATTATTTTTGAGAGCAGCATAAGTCCGATCAGAGAAAATGAGCATGAAAAGAGCTATGGTATCCAGGCCTACGGCACCAAGAAACAAGATATACGTAATTCGAACATCATACTTATCAAAACCAGTCTTATTGACATGGAAATGGAAAATTGAAAAAGCAGACACAATCGAACCAAAAGCAATGAATCTGAAAACGTATCCTGCCATAGAATGCACAACTTCAACTTTGGTATAGAGAACTTGATAGATGAAGTTAAGTTCAACCTCAATAACTCTGAAAGCATCTTCTGGAGTTCTGCTATGGAAGAAATCTCTGCTTTCGATTACGCTCCCGGAAGCTGAAGATGAGATCAACAAGTAGGCCTTTGAAAATGTTGAAGTAAAGATAAGCATGGTGAACCACTTGGAGATCATTCAATTCCCCTTTGAAAACAACATTCCTTGTGGGCTTGGATTCTTTGTCAGGCTCAGGTATCATGATAATTTGAGTAGGAAGTTTGGCCTCTCTCTTGGAGGCGTATTCCTCCATGAGTTTTGCATAGTTGGGGCCTGGATCAGGTTGTTTAAGCAATTGAATCTCTAAATCTATCCAAACTTGCAAGATACAAAGCACGAGTGCGCTCAAGATACTTGATAATACCGGCAAGAAACATGAGTCCTGTTGGGATTGAGAGAATGTTTTTTGGAAGTGATTGGAGGAAGACATACACAGCAGCAACAGCTTGGAAGATGAGACCGAGCAAGTGCCTGAGCCAGAGCTCGTTGTCTTCGAGAGCAAAGGCAGTGATAGTGTCAGGACCACCCAGATGTAGCAAAAGAAATGGAGCCCAAAATGCTAAAAGATCAGAATTCTCTCGTAAATGATTAGGGCGGTCGCCTTGGCTGTTTGAGAAGAGTCCGACAGCGAAATTAGCAGCCCAATCACGGTGGTCGCCTTGGCTGTTTGAGATGAGTCCAACAGCGAAATTAGCAGCCCAATCGGCGAGCAAGTAAGCAGACCAGATCAACAAGATTATAAGCTTATTTGCAGTGCCTTTTCTCAATGGAGCCAACAATACTAGCAATGTTTGAAGGGAAAGACTGAACAAAATTACACCTCGAATGTTCCATTTGTCCATAATTTCTTCACATTCTCTGGGATTGGATTTGTCATTTTCTCTTCTTCTTTCTTCTGTGTCAAATTGACACGTCATACATGTGGTTGAGGTCAAGTCAAGTCCTGGTCTTTTCCTTGTTACTTAAATTTATACAAAAATAGTTTCCTAATGGAACTTTTATCAAAGGAAGAGTGAGGAGGACACTGGACTTGACAATGCTCTTTTTTTTTTTTTTTTTTACTTTAGCAAAAGCACCAACCATACTGTATTGCAAGTGATAAAACACAACAATTATCTATGAGCTGTAAAAGGCTTTCTGACGGTTACATTATACTGTAGTACGGCATTTAATTTTCTTTTTTTCTGTTTTTGAGAATGACTACAGCATATTCGTCCGTCAGCCACCTAGACATGACAAAATCAGAATCAGAACTTTAGGTTTAAGGTTCCGGTTCGGTTCTTTAAAAAAACCGGTCTGGAACCGGGATATTTTAGATTTTTTCTCTCTTTGACTATTTCTATCTTTTTTCCAGATAACTCTCTCTCTATTCCATTCTTTTTTTTTCTAGAGCTTTCTATATCTCTCTTCTCTCTTTTTTTCTTCCATATTTCCAAAATCCACAGATCCATGATCCATCCTCCATCCATCGATCGATTCCATCCACATGCATATATACATGTCTCTATTCAAGTCCATAATCCATAGATCGATTTCATCGATCTCTCTCCTCCACATAACCACATATCGATCTCTCTCCTCCACAAATTCCATCGATTCCATAGATCCACATACGAAGAAGCTGAGCCTCTGAGGAAGACGAAGAAAGAAGGGAAGAAAATGATGTCCGTTGTGTCACGGTGTGTGTGTGTGTGTGTGTGTCCGGTGTGTGTCACGGTGTGTGTGTGAGAACTAAGAGAGAGATGAAATCAAATGAAGAAGAAGAAAGTGATTTGGGTGTGTGACGTGTAAGGCGTGAGACTGTGAGAGAGAGTCTGGTTGAAGAAGAATTGAAGAAAGTGATTTGGGAATTGGGTGTGTGAGGCGTGAGAGAGCCAGAGAGAGGTTGGGTTAGGTGACTTTTAAGTGACTTGAGAAATGATAAGGTGTAGTCACGTGTATGTTTGTTTTTTGGTTTTTGTTTTTTGGTTTTTTTATAAGAACCGAACCGTCCAGAACCGGAGAACCGGACCAGAACCGGTGCCAGACGGTTCCGGTTCCGGTTCTGGTTCCGGTTCTAAATTCTCAAGAACCGAAACTGATGGTTTGGAACTAGAACCGATGGTTTGGAACCGGAACCAGAACCGAACCGGAACTGAACCGCGGTCATGACTAATCCACCAGTTTAGCTGTAGTTCGGTTCATGTATGGTTAATCGGCAGTTATTACAGTCATTTACTTTCTAAATTTATATTAAAATGTTAAAATTACTATTTTTACTTTCTGCACCCTTCAAAATACTAAAACTATACTTTAAAGTAATATCGGTCAATTTAAACCTATGATTTTTCTCGTGACGCTCATTTTTCTCATTACCTCATGTGACATCATATTTTAGTAATTACATAGAATTTGATGTTGAACCAAACTCTTTTTTCGAAATTGAGAACAAAAGTACTCGTGAATTAACTGAATGCTTATCACAGCAGGACTAGCAGTAAGGATCGCTAAAAATGTTCAAACAAACACTAATATCAGAACATCTTGAAGCTGATATATAAATGAGTCCAAGATCATCTTGAAGCTTATCAAGTCTTTGAGTTGAATAAAGAACTTAAGCGATTCCTATGAAGGATTTAAAGTGTGATTAACTTCTCTATAAAGTGCATAAGTTTAGTTGGCTTTATTTTGTGAACAAAATACTCTTGATGTCATTTTATCTTAGGTGTTTGATGGTATTGTCATAAGGAACTTGAAGGAATCAAACATGTTAAAGCTAATCTCAATTGAAACTTCATTAGGTAAGGTTCTTGAAACCTAAACTCGGATTACTTGAGAGAATGATAGGATACTCACACACATACATATTCATGCATTGCATTTAGAAAGTCATATGATTTTTGTTTGCATGAGAAACTTCGTGTTAAAAAAGGTTCCATTCATTACATTTTGTCTAGTTCTAAAAATGTTTTTCATGGTTTTTAGAGTTTTCAAAACTGACATTTGCTTAGTATTTTTTTCATAACTTTTTTTTACGGCCAATTTGATATTGTTGTAACTTTTATAATAATATCTGTTGGTTATGTGGAAGGAATAATCAGCTGTAAAGTTAATCAGCTGTAAAGTTAATCAGCAGATGTTTGGTTAATTGTATTTTTAAAACTACAGTATAGCTCAAAAGCAGTATACATATGTTTGGTAATTTTATAGCAAAAGTGTTGAGATTACTTACAATGACTAAAATATACATAATTTTAGAGTCATATTTCATTTTTTTTCAATAATTATATATATTAAATCAATATTTAATTATATATGTATACTAAAATATACATGGTTGATAGTGATTTTTGGAATATTAAAAAAGCCACCCGTCCAACAACGTTAATACGATTATTAATGAAACTGTACAGCAGAAAAGCAATTCTTAATCATGTAAAACACAAAGTTTTATGTGGAAAACCCTAAAAGGAAAAAAACCACGGTTGCTGGAGACGGCGAGGGAAAAATTCCACTATGTAAGGATGAATTACACACCCAATCTCTCTTGCACTCTTGTTGTTATGCGTTTTTCATGCACATACATACTAGCATTTAAGGATCTATTTATACGTGTAAAACCCTAATTCTTGGTGTGCAAGTAAGAAAACTTGATGAGCTTTGCTAGGACTCTGATTTGTTGGAGTCACATTTATCTTCTTTCCTGTATTGTTTATTTTGTGTATTTAATGAATTAGATTCCCTGTTTTGATCTTTGGACTCCGATATCTTTAAGGAAGTTTGTTTCCTTATCGGAGTTTACTTCATGATTCCTTATTTGAATAGGATTCTTTCTCTACATATTCGAGTCGTGGTTATCTTGGAATTAATGTCCTCCACATATTGCTAGCTGACTGGCTATCTAACCCGACCAGGTCTCCTTAACCTGATCGATTACTTAATCCGGCTGGTGCATTTTTATCCGATCGGTTATTTAGCCCGACCAGGCTTTCTTGTTCGGTCGGGGATGATCATGCCAAAATTGTAGCATATTTTTGCCATCATTTCCATTTTCTTTGTCTCATTTTTGAGTGCATTTTTTGTCTAATAGACTCTTTTGTAGTGATTGCAGGTATTCAGGTGTTGGAGACGGAAAACGAGACTTTCGTGCACAAAACAAGTCAAATGGATCAAGGAGGAAATGGAAGCTTCAATGTTCGGGTCACAATGCCCATGCATTTTCCAAGACTGTGCTGGTGCACACCAGCGCACCAGCCGCGCACAAGATAATGAAGAAATCAAAAGTTGCCCAAATGGTGGGTACTCCTATAAAAATATCTTCTTCTGATCTCGAAAACTCTCTTCCTAGACACTCTCACAGCCTCACACACACCATTTTAGAGATCTTACATCACTAAACTACTAACCTTAGATTTAGATTCTCTTCCACCACATCCAAACCCATATACACCTTTCTTTGATTTCTTCTCAACAAAGAAACTAGGAAGATTGGATTCAAGCTTCAAGAAGGAGGATTCTCTACATGGGTTTTCTCTCAATATTTCCTCTTAGTTTTTATCTTGTATTAGACATGAGTAGCTAAACCCCTTTATGGGAGTTGATGTAATAATTCATGGATTGTGGGCTTTCCACCATATTTTTGAGTATTTGATTTATTTAGTTCAATTCATTGTGTTTAACTGTGTTTGATGTTCCTCTTGGATTAAGTATGCACACCAACTCTTGATCCTTGTTGGATGTTAGGCTGATTTGAGTTATAGATCTTTTAATTGATATTCTTTGTGGATTAAGTAGACACATCAACTCTTAATTCACTTAGAGGTTGAATTTGAGCTTATAATGCATTTGATGTTCTTCTTGGATTGGGTAGGCACACGGAATCTCAATTCATGTTAGATGTTAAATTGTGATGTCTTATTGGGTTGAGTTGGCACACCAACTCTTAGCCCATGTTAGATGTTAATTAATGATTTTTAACCATATGCACCTAAGGTGTTAAAATTGCTCTCTAGAATGGAAGAGATGGGTCGAGAGCACACCAATCCTATGCATCCCGGCTAAGAAGCGGCAAGGGTGGATTGTGAGCACACCAATCCAAGCTACCAAACTACTAAAATCTACCTATGCTTAAAGAGGGACTCTCTCATAAACCAACCAAGTAGTTGTGTAGTAGAGAGTTGAAGTGACAAGAGTCTCTATCTCTCTAAATCTAACCAAGTAGTTACGAATGAGAGGTATTGATTCTCAAATCACCCTTAAAGGTAGACTAGCACTAAATAATTGAATAGGCTCTTAACGAGTTAATTGGATTGCCCACTATTCGTGTATGAATTGTATCGACTCCAATATTCATCTCATATCTTATCTTACCATATCACTTCGCATTATTGCTAATTGTTAGTTTAAATTTAGAATAATTAACATAAATCATGTTAGTTGTTAACTTTCAAAACCAACCATCATCTTTTACTTTTTGGCATAAATAGTATTAGAGTGTCAATCTAGTCATAACTACCCTTCGATCCCTGTGAAACGATACCTCACTTGCCATTATACTGGTTTTTGAGAAAATATTTTGAGCATACATTTGGGGTTTTATAAATATTTTTGACAGACCTTTTATAACGATAAAAATGTTCACGTCAAATGGTGCCGCTGCCGGGGATCGACGAGCGTAATAGTGATTAGATTAGTTTTAATATTATTAGTTAGTTAGTTGTTTTTAGTTTATTTTGTTTCTCTTTTATTTCGTTGGTATTTTTGTTTTCTTTTGTTTTAGGTTCTATGGATTTCTTCACGCAAAATCAGGTGCCAAGCTACGAGCTTTATGAGAATATCTACAACAAGGATTGGAAGGCTAACCAAGGCTCCTCATGGAGATATAATAAAGCTAATGCCTTTGAGCAACCTATCTCGTCATACAATCCAATGACCAAGTCGTTTGAAGACGAGATGAGAGACTTCATGAAGGATAGTCTTCGGGAAAATGAGCGAATCAAAGTTTCTCAACAGGAAACCGTTCAAATACTCAAATCCGCACAACAAGCATGTGAGAAGAGGATAAACAACCATGTATTACCAAGCTGGCCGGACCAAAGAATAGAACCAATTTTTGAAGGTAAGTTCAACAAATCCATCAAAGCCACAAATCAAAACTACAAGAGGTCTCATACCAATCGAGGGAAGAATAGCCCTCTAAACCCCACAATTCGACCAATGGGATTCGCAAAGATAACAAGGATACAGAACGAAGCAAGATCTTGGTAGAGATTGAAAATGCACAAAGTGCATCTAATACAACCTATGGGAGGTGAATGGGTTGTTAATCGATTATTACCAATTTTTCGATTAGTCAATATTAATCACAATTAACCCAATACAAACTAACATACAAAATCAAGTAAAGTGCAGAAATTAAAGAACATTTGACTTTTATGTGGAAACCCTCAAAATGGGAAAAACCACGGGACTAGCCACGCTAGCCACTTAGTTACCAAATCCACTATATGAAGAGAAAGTTACACCTTCAACTGATACACAAACTCTCACTCTAGATAAACTTAGGCTATGGACACTACCACTCACCACTCTTGATTCAATCCCTAGTGATATTCCCGGATCTACTACTCTTGGCGTGAGCACCTCCTAATCTACCCACGAGCCTTTTACAATGGATTCCCGACACAATGTTTGCCAACCACACCCTTGGTTGAAAGGCTTCTCTTGCTTGTGCAACTACCACCTATAGCCACAAGACTTAACTCAATGAAGAGATCAATATCTAAATCTGAACATGTGTAAGATGCTCAAATGCAATCAAGTGCTAGACTCAAACTAACTGCCCAACTAGGAGTTTAATGATATAATCAATAAATCCAAATTGTCAATGTCTAGATGCAAAGCATAAAGACTTAGCCAAATATTATTAATGATATACAATCCTAGCTATCACAAACAATGACAATGAATCACTAAAATGCTCATAATGTATTCAACATATACTTAGCATATATTCATGTGATAGAGACATCATTTATTCATACAATAAATGCAAGTCTTAGACCAATGTCTATCAAAAACAAACTCAATTAATTATTTAAAGATTTTCCAACAACCTAATTGTCAATCAAACAACCTTGAATATTCAAGAGAACTGAAATAGATTAATAAACACAAGTTTATCAATCTAGTTATCAATTAATCTCTTAAGAATAATCAAGTCTTAGCTTTACCATGCGTGAGATCGGAGTTGCATTCCTGGTCAATAACTTCGTATGTTGGAATCGTGGTTTGGCTTGTGGTTGAGAAGGTCTGTATACAATAGTGAAATCCACTCCTTCTTGCGAGAAGTAGATGGTAGTTCCCTTAAAGGTTGATTCGGGGATTGAATAGTATGAGTGCTCTCATTCTTCTGTAAAGGAAGTTAAGATTTAATGTTCATTAAAGCATCAATGATACTTAGTGGAAAATATATAATTAGAGGGGTATAACGGACTTTATGACTTAGCTCTAATTTTGAACTACTTGTGGAGGATCATACTGTATGCAATAGCTATATCGATGAACAGCTGTAATTTCGGTTTATGTAATACATCTACAGTTGCGAGAGTGCAACCCGGGTTTTTAGTGGAACAACTCCGAGGTTAATAATTTTGAAATATTAATTAAAGAATTTGATTAATTATTTCTAAGTATTGTTGGAGCTTAAAATTATGGGTCCATTAGGTCCCCTTGCTAGCTCGATTGATTAAAGGTAACAAGGATCACAGTTAATTAATTGGATTGTCCAAATTAATTGTGTTACAAAAGTGACACGTATTTATTCAGTGATTAATTGAATAATGAGATTATTTAATTAATATATTAATAATTAAATTAATTGAATAATTATATTATTTAATTAATGAATTAATAATTATGAATTATTAATTGAAGGTTGCAGGTTGCAGGTTCAAATCATGACTGAGACAAAGATAAAATAATTAGATTATTTTATTCTTTACTAAGTCTAGTATTTAAGTCTAGTATTTAAGTCTAAGTTAACTAGGGTTAGGTGAGAGTTAGAATCCTACTTTACTTAGGACATTTAAATACTAATTATCCTTTTAAATATATAGAGATATATTTGGAAAAGGATATATATCTAGTTTTAAATATATGTATATATATATATATATATATTTACATAACTAGGAGACTGTCTAATTGTGAATTAGTGCACAAAAAACACAGAGCAAGAAAACCTAGAAAGTTTAGGGCATTTTTAGGCCGAAATAAGAAAAAAAAACTTCCTCTTATGTGGCCGAACCCAGCAAGAAGAAAAAGAAGTTTTTCTTCAAGCCTCTTCATCCTCATATACATTCCTTGAAGACCGTGACACACTCACACGCAATTGCCAGATCACGGGACAGAGCGAGGAAGACTTGGTGGTTCGAAATCGGAATAAAAGCTTAAAGAAACGAAAGAGTAGGTCTTCAAGGGTATGACCTAATTCTCTTTATACATTCTCATATATTGTATACGTTTTACAAGTTGCATAAAAAATTTTAAAACGTCGTTCCCTCTGAGCAACGTAAATCCGGGTTCCTACACCATAGACTCATGGATCCTACTCGTCTTCTTCGTAGAATCCGGTTCGTCTTTTTCTTTGGGCTTTTCTTCACCTTTGTATCATTGTAGAGTCTCTTGAAATCTCAACAGAAATATTATAACGTTCATGAGTTATTGTGTTATTGAGAACCTTACCACTCCGTAATGTAGCCATTGCATTGGCTTACCCAGTGTGGCTTGGGAGCTTCCCCAGTTCTTGCCTTTGTTGAGCTTCGGTAAGTTATCCCACATCATTCTCCATCATTTTAAGCATCTTCTCCATTTGGACCGATGAGGTTGTGGTGATATTGCCTCCCATGATCGCCATTCCGCTATTTGTTTATTGCTGTTGTTTTGCCATTGTGGGGCATTGGATTGGCTGCCTTACCCTTGATACCCTTGTTTTTGGTATCCTTGATTCTCTTGAGGATTTAGGAAATTTTCCTTGTTTGACCATGAGAAATTAGGTGCCTCCTCTATCCCGGATTATAGGTATTGAAGAATAGATCGTCCCTTGGTCGTTGTCCTATCCTTTGGACCTCATCCACTCTATAAATCTCTTGGGCCATTTCGCCCATGTTGCATGTTCCTATTGCTTGTCTCTCACTCGGTTGCACTTGGGTGTTCGGATATAATTTGCATCCAAGATTCTTCACAAGATCTTGCATGTCCTTAGTGAGGCTAGCCATTTTCATGGCCGTTTCTCTATTTATTCCACTCTTACTTTGCCTTCTCCAATTCATTTGTTGGGAGTTTTACCCTAATATTTCATACTTTTCGAACACTTCTTCCACTGTTAATTCCCTCATTGCACCAGCGCAAGCGTTATCCACTATAACTTGGGTGAGTCCCGTAAGTCCGTCATAGAACGACTATACTTGACTAACCAAAGTGAACTCATGGTGTGGGCACTGAGCTAGAAGCAATTTGTAGCATTCCCATGCTTCATGGAAGGGTTCCCCTTCCTCCTCTTAGAAGGTGGCAATATTCCCCCGTATCTCATTCGTCTTACTAGAGGGGAAATACTTATCGAAGAACTTCCTTTCAACTCCTGACCAAGTTCTGAGAGATCCGGGTGTCAGTGCCATAAACCATTGTTTGTCCTTATCCTTGAGACAATATGAGAAACACCTCATTCGTAACTGGTCCTCTATAATTCCTCCCAAAGGTATGGTTGTCATCACGTTGTAAAAGTCCTTCATAAACTGAAGAGCATCCTCATTCGGTAGACCGTGGTAGATCTGAAGAGTTTTATAGTGCATATTTTTGAGCTCATAATTCCTTTAAGCTATGTCGAGCAGTATTGCAGATGGTTGTGCACCCACTGTGGGCAGTGCATAGTCTTTCATAAACCACTGTACCACGAGTGGGTTTGGTCCTTCCATGGTTCTGTTGTTGGAAGGAGATAAATCGCTTCCTATTTTAATAACCAATGGTGGAGTTTCTATATCCCTTCGTACCCAAGCAATCCGGTCGATATCCTCACTACTCGGAAACAAAGGCTCTCTTAGTGATCTTCTACCTTGCATACAACTAGTTTAAACCTAAAATAAAAAATAGAATTTTTAACTAAGTTAGATGAACTAAATTTGGCTACAATTAACTACCACACTAGCAAAAATGATAGCAAAAATTAAAACTGATCTATTTTTTTGCTATTGATTCCCCGGCAGCGGCGCCAATATTTTGACACACTCCGGGCGTACCTACTAATCTAGAGATACACAAGCTGTAATATAAAATGAGTGTGTGAGTCTACAACCCTCCGCAAGTGTACGGATCGCTGAGTAGTAAAGTGGACATAAGTAAGGGTTATCGTTCCCATGAGGAAGGTAGGTTATAGAAATAGTTTGGAATTTTGCTTAACATGCATTAACTAATTTATGATCTAAACTTTTTGAGATTCAAATAAAACAAATGAGATACAAGGGAAAGCAATAGAACACAAGTGTTAACCAAAATCATTCAACAATATAATTTAAGCACTAATCATCGATCTAATATGTGGCCTTAATTTAAAAAGTCTTTGAGAAAGATAATCATCAATTTCACATCCTAAGATGTCAAAGGGTGGTAAGTAGAGAAATCTTTAATCTATAAGAGCTAGAGAAATAAATAGGCATGGTCATGCCCAATCAATAATGACTCCAAAGAAAAGTGAAGGATAATAGTTATGTTTGTTTAAACATATTTATTGACAATCCAACCACTTAAAAGCATATTAAATGCTAAATTGCAAGGTAAACTTGCAATGAATGTATATTTCATACATTAATTGCACATACATAAACAAGATAAGATGAATAAGGTATGTCAAAATAAAATTAAATGATAAAAATTTAAAATAATAATAGATAATTTAATATAAAATAAAATTGAATTAAGTAGATATAAATTAAAGGTAATTAAACAGTTGACACTGTCGAAAAAGAAAAAGTAAATTGTTTTGTTTTAAAAGAAGATAAAAATTTGAGAAAAGAATCGGAAAATATTGTCAAATAAGAAAGACATAAAACAAAATTACAGGATAAATTTGAATTAAAGAAAAAAGATATTTATTATGTTTGGAAAATACAAATGATGAGAATAGAAACCCTCACAATCAATAAAGAATAGGGACAAACTACCAGCTGAGGTATAATTTAGCACAGTATGGTTGAAGTTAATTTATATATTTATATATATATATATATATAAAAACAAAATCAAAATTTTTTTAAAGGTTGAGGTAGGGTACGGGCCCATTAGGCCAGGTGGGTCCGCCCCCTGCTACCTATTCCCCTTTTTCTTTTCTTTTTTTCTATTTTTTTTAGAAAGCCTATTCCCCTTTTCTAGACCAATGACCTTGATAGATTGAATATGAACACTACCATTGTTGTTGTGAGGACCAAGTCTTGCTCGTCCAACACGTTTCCTGCGGATTTTTCAAAGCAATTAGAATCGGTCATGCATAGACATGACGCCGGTTCCAGTTCCTTCGGTTCCGGGGTTCGGAACCGGCCTTTTTTTTATAATCATATTTCATAAAAAAATTAGTCATATAAAAATGTAATTGGTAAATGTATTTTATTGGGTCACCCGCAAAATAAAGTTAAATAAATAAATGATAAATTAAAAAATAAAATAAAATAAAACAAAACCAAAAAAAAATAAAATTGGACTTGCACTTAATTTTTACCACAATTAAGTTGCATACGTATCTTCTTAAGAGTTTAGAAGAATCAAATGACACGTAGTTCTCTTACCTTTTATTGTAGATTTGGATATTGGAGATGGGGATTTAGGCGTGGAGTCGTGGACTAATCGTTGTCATGATCATCCGTTCGACTTTCAGCCGGTTGATCATCTTTAAAGAAATAGTATGGTTCCTCTTGATCGATTTCTTATTGTCTATATTGAGCCTTCGTCCAATCTTCAACACAAGCTTGTATCTGAAGTGATTTCAGACTCATAAGGGAACGTTTTGGGTCTAAAATATTCCCACCGGCACTGAACTGTTGTTCTACCGCCACCGTAGAAACTGGTGTTGAAAAGATTTGTTTGGCTATCATAGCCAAGATTGGAAATTACCTTTCATGCTCTTTCCACCAGTGTAGGATATCAAATTTTTTATCTTCGGTGTCTTCTATGAACCCAAAAGAGGTACTTAGATAAGATTCAAGCTCGGAATATGCGGTGGAGCTTGATGAAGAAGAACCTCGTAATTTTTTAGGTTTTTTTGATAAAAGATTATACTCTAAATTAACAAATCCAGAGGATGATGATGATGAACGAGATATATTTTGAGTTTGTGGAACATCTATGTTCAGTGATGGACCGTAAACTTTAAGATATTCATCATATAATTCATACAATAATGTCTTAATCCTAGCACAACACATATCAACATCGTAATCTATTTTTAAACCTTGTTCATAATAAACAGAAAGATAATCAGGCAAACTTTCTAATTTACAACGTGGATCAAAACACAAGACAATCAAATAAATATTTGGAAACTCCTTATAATATTCTAACCATTTATCCTTCATAGCAGTAACAGACTCATGTAATTGTGAGTCGGATTCACAATGAGCAAATGCACCAGCAATATTAAGACTCTCAATAATAAATAAATTAGTTGTAGGATAATAAACACCAGATAAATTGTTAATAGCAGTATAAAAAAACTTTTAACAAACCACACACATTGCTACAAGCATCCCAATGACTTTGATAAAGATTAATGTGACTAACATGATATTGAATAAAATTAACTAATAAATCCATATATTCATAACTTCTAGCAAGCAATTTATAAGTAGAATTCCAACGTGTTGGAACATCACGAGGAAATCTAATGGCACGCTTACCATTTTGTTTATAATATGCTGCCCATAATTTCATTACAGAAGGATGTTTCCACAAAAAATAGAGGGCATCTTTAATAGATTGAATAAACTGTTCAAGAGTTTTTAATCCTTTTTGAACACATAAATTGAAAACATGGCATGCACATCTTTGATGAAAAAAATTACCACCAAGATAAGGTTTGCATAATTCAATTAAAGCAGGAATAACAGCGGTATTGTTAGAAGCATTATCAAAACCAATTGCAAAAATTTTGTTCTCAATTTCATACTCTGTGAAAATAATTCTAAGATGTCTAAAAATATTAGCAGCAGTGTGTTTATCATCAAAAACTCTAAATGCAAGAATTCTTTTTTGGATAGCCCATGCATTATCCATATAATGGCAAGTGACACCTATGTATGAATACATTCGCCAATGATCACTCCATATGTCGGCACATACAGAAACACGACCATTATATTTTTCTAAAAAATGTTCCAACATTTTCTTTTCTTTTTCATAAATGTTTTCAAGTGCTTCTGTGAGCGTGGTTCTAGGAACACGACATGCAGCAGGATTTAATGCTCGTTGACAATAATTATTAAAACCAACCTTTTCACCAAAACTAAATGGTAAGTGTTCTACTGCAACCATTCTAGCTAATTCTTCTCTATTTTTTGCATCACTATATTTAAATAATTGTTGGTTATGGGTAGCGTACCTAAGAATTTGAGCTTGTGAACTCGATTTGGCCTGTGCATCTGGATGTGAGTTCGTTATATGCTTCTGATATGTGCCATATCCTCCAGATTTGTGCCATTTAAATACTTTTTTACAGTAATTGCAAATCACTACCGTGCTTCTATCTTCATGCGTAACTTTCTTCATATGGAGTACAAAGAGATCATATTTGACCTGCTTCGGTAACTTTTCTTCCATATGTGGATCAAAATCAAAATCAAAATCTTGATGTGGGTTGGGATCAGGGCCATCACCATCAGGGTCATCAAGCTCATCACCATCATGGCCAAGATCAGACATATTTTCTGATTGGCTTGTCAAAATGGGGGTGACATTGAGATCGGGTTCAGAAATTCTAAGAGAGGGATGAGAATGAGATTGAGGAAAGTTTAGGCCTAAATCTTCAGCATAGACTTGTTGTTGTAGATACTCGTGATAGGCACGGTCGTCATGACCGAGATTATCCGTCATACGACCCTTACCTTTCATCGAAATGGAACGTCTAGGAGCGTCACCACTTCCACTTGCCATTTTAAAAATTGAATTGTAAAATTCCTTGAACAAAAAATGTTAAAAAATTGATTTAAACAATGATTAAATGGTTGGAAATAAATTTGGAAGAAAATTAGAAACTTAGTAGTTAGTAATTGCAATTTGCAAATAAAATATATTGTAAATAAAATAAATTGGATATAAAATAAATTGCAAATAAAATAAATTGGAATATAGCAAATAAAATAAATTGTAAATAAATGAAATTGGAAACTTAGTAATTGACTAATTGAAAATTAAATAAATTGGAAATAAGAAATATTGCAAATAAAATAAAATAAAATTAGAAACTTAGTAATTGTAAATAAAATAAATTGGAAACTTATTAACTTAGTAATTGCAAATAATATAAATTGGAAACTTGGAGACTTGGAGTTTAAGACTTAGAGAATTGAAAGTTTAGAGAGAATTGAGAATTGAGAATTAGAGAGAATTGAGGAAATTTGGGTGAGGAAAAATGAATGGAGGAGTAGGGGTATTTATAGAAAAGAAAATGAAAAAGAAAAAAAAAACAAGTGAACCGTTGGAGGCCTAACGGTCTGTTGACGTCAGCCGACCGTTAGGCCCAACGGTTCGTTTAAAAAAATAAATAAATAAAAGAGGAACCGGCCGGTTCGAACCGGAACCGAACCGCCAGTTCTGGTCCGGTTCAAACCGGCCGGTTCTTCACTGAAACGAACCGGAACCGGAACAGACAGGACCGGTTCCCGGTCCGGTTCTGGAACCGGAACCGGTTTTTTCGGTTCCGGTTCCGGTTTTCTGACGCCGCTTCCCGTTCGGTTCTCCGGTTCGAACCGAACCGGCGTCATGTCTAGTCATGCACGCAGACAGTCTGGCCACTTGAGACAAAAATAAAATTTGGATTGTTTTGATCCTACTTATAAATTTACTTTAAAAAAATGAAAGAACTTGAACCCATTTATGTTTGACCAATTTTTCATGAACTTTAGCCCCCGTCTTGCCAATTAACCATTCAGTTTTTCATTAAAAAAATTTGGACTCGATGTTTGGCATATTTTTCGGTGAACTCTGAACCCCATATTTTTTTTGCGTGCATATAACATTTTATTTTTTATTTTAAAAGTTTGACTAGACTAGACTATGTTGGATGGAGATATTGACATAAGAAATACTATTATCAAATCAACGATGACTTTATCATCAATAATTTAGCACCGAGTCTTTGACTTCAAAGACTATCAAATAGATTCCAAAATTCATAACATGGCCATCCAGGCAGAGGTACTACAATTCATACCAGAAAGCAATAAGGGCCGGCCCTGAGGCTGGACTAGAGGGGCAGCGGCCCAGGGCCCAAAATTAAAAGGGGGCCTTCTTACATGTAATGAGTATATATATAGAGTGGTGGTATTTATACCCCTTAAAAACTATATATACACCCATTTTTGTATATACACTCCCATTAAAAATTTTAAAATATTTAAACTTGTAAGTACACCCCACATTTTACCAAATAATCCTTTCTATAAATTTTTTTACTTTTTATAAATACCATAAATAAAAAATTTGTAAAATAATTAATAGAAAATAAAATATAAAAAATGAAAAGTATTGAAGAAGGCTCATCCTTCGAAGCCGCAGGCTCGCAGCCTTCTCAATTCTCACCGGGCTGCATACTTGCATTATTTGAGAGTTTTAGTTTTTAAGAAATATCGTAGAAAGATAAAAAGATAAAAGATTAGAAAATGAGAAGATGAGAAATGAAAAAAAATCAAATAGATTTAAAATAGACAATCCTTTAATTCCAAGAGCCAAAAACAAATTTTAAGTGATATAAAAAAAATCCTCCAACCTTATTCAACTAGTAAAGAAAAAGAAAATATAAACCTGGAACTGGATTTAGAGAAGTAAGGTTTTTCATTTAAATGAAGACCAAAATTAAACACTCATATTCAACACCTCTAGACTCTCTTTCTTATAGTATATAGTTTTTTATTAACTTTTTTCTGGTTTTTTGGTTTGGGAAAGGATTCTGATTTTTAATTTTCATAATAACGAAATAATTATGATTTTATATTAAATATTGTATTAATAATTATATACCAGTATATTTATAATTATTTAGTTCTTTTTAATAGCTTTACTAAAAGGGTAATATTGGAATTTTAACAAAACTACTAATATAGGGGTCTACATACAATTTTATAAGGGTGTAAATATCGTCATTCATATATATATATATATATATATATATATATATATATGGGTTGCAGATAATTAAAATGGGCCTAAACCCAACAATATTTAAAAAAATGGCCCACAGTTTCTCTAATGCCCATTGCCCAATTCATTTATCTTTTCTAGCTTCACAAGCCCAATTCAGTTTCTAATGCCCATTGCCCACAGACCCTTTTTCTAGTTCTCAGCTTTTAATTCATCAATCATCTCTAGTTTCACAATAATTCTTTTTTCTCCATCAAATTCAGCTGCCGCCTAACGCATCTCTCTCTCAGTCTCTCTAAAGTCTCAATCCCATACTCTCAAGTCTCATCCATTCAAACTTCTCAATCTAAAGTCTCAGAGTCTCAGTTCTCACTCTCAGTCTCTCACTGTGTCCGTGCCAGGTAATTTTTTTATTTAATTTAATTTTTTTTACAAATTATTATCGACTTAATAACCGATAAAATCTACTCAAGATAGTGAATAATCTCTTGGTCTCTTGCGTCTTGCCTATTAATTTACTAATTTACGCTTTTAATTGAAACGATTATTTGATTTTAAATAATCCTAGTTATAATTTTATGAATCCAAGAGTATGTCTGCGATTTGCGGGACTGGTTTTATTTTATTTTTATTTTTTTTTAAGTTTGAATTTTGTGTTTTAAAAAGTTCAACTTGAATCTGTTCTTCAATAATGTGGGTCAGTTTGTTAGTTTTGGGGCTGGATATGTAGTGCTTCACGCTTTTATAATTTATACTCTAATTGGTTAATTCTGTTTTGATTTTTGTGCTCAATTTTTTGACTGACAATTTTAAGTTTAGTTATTTGTATCAATTCAATTAGTTCCCCGATTACTATGTGTAAATTTGCAAATTGTTGATGCTTATTGTGTGATTTTACTCGAATCAGGGTGTTCTCTCTGGGTTTTTTATTCTAATTTTACTCAAATCGTTGATTGCATGTTGATTTTTATCAATGGATCTGGAGCTTTAGAAGGTTTTGAGTAATATGTGATTGTTTTTAACATATTGATTTTGAATAATCCTAGTTATAATCTTACGATACTACAGTTTGCCGTTTGCATGCCTAGTGCGAGTGTGGCAGTGTGCGAGTTTGCGACCTGTTGAATCCAATTGCTTGACAGGTTTTATTGTTACTTTTCACTTTGATTGTTAGTATATTACTAATCATATTTTGCTCCACTTATATGAGAAATTTATTTGATTATATAATAAATGTATTTATTGTATGATATTATTTTATCTTCAACGAACTTATCGTTTTCGGGCTAAATATGTGAAAACATTATATATATATATTGAAAAAAACTAGGGATATGAATAAGGGGCCTCCATTTTAGATTGTTGCCTAGGGCCTCCAAAAAGTTAGGGTCGGCCCTGAAAGCAATCAGCACCTTGTTTCCAATGTTGAAGTAATGCTGAACATTGGTCATGAGAACAAGGTTGTCTGCACTGGGAGTTTGTTGGAGGTGATTGTTGTTGTGGCAGCGCGTGGAGGAGTTTTGGCCTGTGAAATGAGGCGGGAGATGAGGAACTTGAGAGAGACGTCGCGGTCGATGAAGGAGGTGATGAGGTGAGAGATGTTCTCGACGAGCGAACGAAAGGAGAAGAGGAGGAGAGAGAGGAAAAGGAATGTATGGAGATTAGATGTGAAGGTAGCGGTGGTTTGCTTCATCAGCTGACAGGTGCTCCAGAGGTGGTGTAGCTGTGGGTGATCGGTCATCGCGGTGGCTCCTGAGAGAATCGGCTTTTGTTGATTTTGTTTTGATTTTTTTTTATAAAAAAAAATTCAATGCTTTTGGGGGAGCTTGATGAATGGAGAGCGTGCTGTGGTGGGCTTGTGCTTCAAAAAAATCTGATTTTTTGAATTTGATTTTTTTTCTAAAATTTTGATATTTTCTAGAATTTTATTTTTTTGGTTTTGATCGAAAATATGGATTAATGAATGAGATTTTTTGGTTGATTGGATTTATTTTTCTTGTTCGTAGAATTTAATTTGGTGGTGAAGGGGATGGTGTATAGTGGATCATGAATCTGGGTTTGGTTTGGTGACGATGGTGGATGATTGAAGGATGATTTTCGTTTGGGAAGTAAAGAGAATGAGAGAGAAGAGGGAGTACAGGGTGTATGCAACTGATGATGATAATATATATATATATATATATATATATACATATCTAGTGGTTCTCTCATAAGAGATCCCTTATTTTAATTTTGGTAAGGGCTTCAATGAAATTAACTCGATTTCTATGAATTTTGATCTGAATTTCTTTGTGGATAATAAGTTCAATGAAATTTACCTATCAATAAAATTTAAAAAAATGTCAAGCACAACAACTATTTATCCAGATTTTATTAAATATGAAGGTATTGAAAAATGGGTGAAATATAGGAAAATTCAAGAAAAATAGTTGTAGGATTTGAAAAATTCTCAAATTTTATTCATAAATAGATTTTATTGAACATATCATCTACACAAAAATCCAAATCAAAATTTATAAAAATGGATGTGATTTCATCAAAGTTCTTACCAAAGTTAAAATAAGGAATCCATTATGAGAGAACCACTTTATATATATATATATATACACGAAAATTTTCATATAAGTGTATTTATGGAATTATATAAGGACATTGAATTGAATGTGAGCCACTTATTTTACTTACTTTGACTTGATATGTATGCACTTGTCAAAACTCTTTTATAAATGAGTGGCTCACATTCAATTAGTCTTTCTATTGTCAGTTCGAACCGAATATATCTTTGTATTTAGGTCATTGGGTTTAAAAGATGCTTTGACTAGTACATACAGTCAAATCAAAGCATTTAAATTCAATGACCCATATAAAAGGATCTAATATAACTTATGAGTGGTGCTATTGGCACACTCTCTACTGATCTATTCATGTTCCACTTTTTAAAATTTTGATTTAATTAAATAAAATTAAATGTTTTTATTAAATTTTTTGGTTTATTTCCAAAACTACCCATTTTACTGATATAACTTATGAGTGGTGCTATTGACACACCCTCTACTGATCTATTCATGCCTCACTTTTTAAAATTTTGATTTAATTAAATAAAATTAAATGTTTTTATTAAATTTTTTGATTAATTTCCAAAACTACCCAATTTACTTTTTTTCAAACTTAATACATACCATATATGATCTCTCTATCTCTGATCTCTGTATCTGTATACCTATCTCTCACCTCCATTGATTAATTTATTTTTTTCTTCTTATTTCTTTTTTTAGTTTTTTTTTTCTTCTTATTTCATGGTGGAAAAGAAAAAATAAAAATAACATGGTACTTTAACTCAGCTTGATATCATTCTAAAGAAAAATTAAACTTTAAATTTATTTCCAGAGAATGAATTGTTTCCTGATGCTTACTAACATTGTCAGACAATTCTTGCTTTATGTTATTCTCAGATAATTCTTCCAGATGTTTGATATCGTTCTTAGACAATTTTTCCATATTCTTGATATCGTTCTCAAACTTTTTCATAATATTCTATATGTGTAAGAAACAAATTTTAAGGTTTAAGATTACAATTTTTTTTTTTAAGAAACAGGTTACTGGTTTTCTTTTTTGGAAAAGGAATGTGAGATTTTAATAGATTTACTTTATAGAAGATTTCTTTCCTTAAATTGTATGTCTCTTTAAATAATTTTGATAAAAGAAAAAAAGAATATTATATAATTAAAAAAGTGGGGTATAAATAGATCGGTAGAGGGTGTGCCAATAGCACCACTTATAACTTATATCAGTTCAAACCGACAATAGAAAAATTACAAATTCAATATCTTGATATAATTACATGTAGGGGTGGGCTAAAAACCAATAAACCGAACCAATCCAATTAGTTTTTTTTCCGGATTTCTTATGTTGACCGGTTCAGTTCGGTTCATTTTTTTGAAAACCAATTGGTTCGGTTTTTTTTCCGGTTCGTTATCCCAAACCGGAAAACCGAACCGAGATCCATCATATATAAAAAAAAAACCCTAATTTAATGTTTAATAGTTCATGAAACTATAAAACTATGAAAATGTGTCCCATCATATTTTTTTTCTTAGTGTTTTTTTATGAATATTATTTTAAACTAGTATTTTCAATATGTTCAAGACCATAATTTAATTTGGTCTAAGACCTAAAAGGATTAAAATATGAAAATAGGTATAATAATTAAAGCCCAAGAATTTGGCCCAGTTGGCCCAAAACCGAAAAAACCGAACCGAACCGAATCGAACCGGTGCAATTCGAATCAATTTTTGATCGGTTCACAATTGTTAAGTTGATCGGATCGGTTCACTTTTTCATCAACCGAACATTATCGGTCACTCGAAAAGTGAACCGATCCATTAAACGCCCACTCCTAATTACGTGAGTGCCCACTAATGGAAAAGTGACTATGGATATGTATATATATATATATATAGAGAGAGAGAGAGAGAGAGAGAGAGAGAGAGAGAGAGAGAGATCCTAAACTGTCCTCATCTCTCAGCCCAGAATCCAGTTTGTGGTTTTAAACGCAGGCGGAAGAAGGTAAGCAGAGTTGCAGAACAGCAACATGTATAAAATTGAAAATAAAAGAATACTAAGAGGAACATAATAAGAGAAGTCGATAAAATAAGAAACAGAGTTTGATTGATGGTATAATAATCAATTTGAGATTGGAATGTTTTACTTCCTTTATATTATTAGTTCCAAAAAGTTAGTAGTTCTAGGTTTATTGAATCTTTTAATTTCTGATTTTTGTTTAAGAGTTGTTACTGTTATAATATTTGAAAACAGGTTGTGATGATAATAAAAGGGTTGTTCAGGAAATATGAGAGATGGAATCCAGTGCATCCGACTTCAGGAGCATTTTGGGGAATGGGTTTGGGGATTGGATGTGGTGTTGGGTGGGGTCCAGGCTTTGGCCCTGAAGTCATTGGTTATGTTGGAGCTGGTTGTGGTGTTGGGTTTAGTGTAGGCATCACTTTTGCTGGTTTTGGCATTGGTCTTCCTGCTAATTTCCTATTTCAAGTTCCATACAAGGGTATATATACTTCTCTTATTTATCTATTTATTTATTTGTAAAATGCAATCATTTCATTAATTATGTATGCTGTTGATGTGAATGCTTGTCCTTGTCTATTTGAGTTCGATATTGTTCATCATTTGATTAATGCATTCTTTTCATACAGTTATTGATGCCACAAGAAGTGGTGCATTGGAGCTTTCTCTATTGAATGCAAAATGTTTAGCCACTGATGGCTGGAACAATATTGGCCCTCGCTTTTCTGGCTTTCAAAGAGAAGCTGTTGGAAGATTTTCTAACTTTAAGCAAAAGCATTTCTTAGAAAAGGGGTTTGATTCATGTGATGCGAAGAGGATGATGTCTGTCCATATTAAGTCCATTTACGAAGGTTTGGGAAGATTTCATGTTCCTTTCTTCGGTCCTCACAAAGGTACGCTAGTAGATGCAACTTCTATGTGAATTGAAGTAAGGTTGTTTTTTGTTATATTCTGAATCTGTGATGATTTGGCATCATTTACAACCTTGATCTGGATAATAGAATCCTCAGAAAACGGTCCGCTTGAAAAACAAAATTCCAATATATACTATATAGATAAAAATAAAAAAAGCAACCCCCAAATCCCTAGGTATAAAACATCCCCCAAGACAACTGAAACAAGCTATGATTCACAACTGATCTTATATTCTTATGTTTGTGTCTCATATTTTAATCGATTGGATAAGGTCTGCCATGCTGAGTCACTATTTATTGAGCAATGAACTGCCAGTGAATTATTGCTGAACATAAGATCGTTTAGACAGCTTTTACTTTTTTCAACCCATTGGAGTTTTGCTGTACTTGTTGTATTCAAGTACATAAGCAAATGGCTTATGGAAGGTAACAATATCCGGAGTCTGAGGTTTCCATGTGTAGATGATCATATATAACTCATTGAATGCTCTCAATTGAGAATTGCAGTGTTTAGCTTGATTCATGTATAGATAACTTAGGTATCTCCATGGCTAGTTATTCCTTCAATTTCACACAGAAGGATAATGAAAATTTTAAATGTAGAAATGATTACTGCGGGAAGCAAATCTAGAACATATGCTAGTTGTTGGATAGTAATGGCTATATACACTAATTAAAATATCTCTGAAAAAATATTACTAGATTATAAAATGGCTAGCTATATTACAGATTTTAGATAAGCCAGGCTCTGACTATGAAAGGCTGAAATTTTTGAGCTACAATATGACTTATACACTAATACCCCTTATAATCAAGTTGTTGCAGAGGTTAGCCAACAGGTTTTGTAGGTTCCTATCAAATAAGAAGCAAATAGCAATAAAATTAAGAGTCCTGGTAATGATTCTTTACTTAAGTAGGTTCCTAGCAAATATCAGGCATTTAAAAGCTCATTAAATCTCTCATCAGCCATCTTAGATGACCAAGTGAATAGTACCAAATAATCATATTATCAAGGCAGATATGCTTGTTCATAGAGATGGCAAAATGGGTTGGGTATATAGGGTTTAGCCCTTACCCTCATGATATGGTCCAGGTTCAAACCCGGACCGCATTATTATAAAGCCCATTTCAGACCTTTTATTATAAGCTCACATGAATGAGGGCCGTTTGCGGGTTTTAACCAGGTTAATTTTTAACCCGCAAAAAACCCACATCAAAAAACCTATTTTACGAATCAACTTCTCAGCTCTCAACTTATGTCTTAAATTCTGTCTGCATCTCTACTTCAACAAAACGAAAACAACTTCTCAACTATCATCATCAGCGTCTCTACCCTCTTGCCGTCGCTCGGCCATCGAGCCGCCGTCGTTCCGCCGTCGTTCCGCCATCGTGCCGCCGTCGCTTCCGGTCGCCACCAGTCATTTCCGACGAAGCTTCGCGACATCACCTCCAAAATTGCGTGAAACATCAGTGGTAAGTTTTCCTTTTCTTTTTTATGAGCTAAATCATCTTAAATGGTAAAGAATTGATTTTCTTTAGAATATTTTCTGGGTTTGTCACATAAATTGATTTCTGGGTTTTTCTTTAGAAGCGGAAAACAGACTTAGTTCCATTGATTTTCTGGGTTTGTCACATAAATTTGTGGATTTGTGTATTGATTGAGGTGCCACTTTGTAGAATTTCACAAGTCCAGACCCAAAACCTCTTTACTTTCCATTTCCACCCAAACTCAAAGTTCCTCAAATTGCAGACACTAAGGAAAATATTGATTCAAGTTACGATTTTTGTGGGTCTTTTGTATACGTTTCTGATCAGTTTAGAAATTCTGATAGTTTTCAGGACTAGTTTCAGCTCTTTCAGCTCTATCTCAGAAGAAACTCTGACTCGTCCTTGTGAACTCCACTGAAAAAAGGATTTTCAAGTCGAGATACCCCGTCTAGGCCTTTGAAAAATCGGGTTTCTTAGAACCCGGACTCCCCTACTCAGACCCAACTCAACTGCCCCATCAAGAACTCAGGTTTCTCTGTGTTGAAGTAATGCCCAAGTGGAATAGCTTAAAAAAGAACTTGGGAAATGAAGTCAGATGCGAGTCGAATTGTTATATTTCTGAAATTTTAATTTGTTGAAAAAAAATAAACAGTCAGATGATAATGATATAATTGGAACAGTATTCTTAGTAGTTCACTTACAACTGTTCGATTGAATTGAATTGTTTGGTTTGGTTTGGATTTTGATTGAATTGTTTAAACAAATTAGGTAACAAAACACGATGACTAGTGTTGAAGAAGGAAGTCGGATAAATACTTCAACGGGTAGTGGGAATAATGAAATAGGAGATGTTGAACCAAGTAGTGTTTTGGGTGGTTCTAAACGGAAGCGTGAAACTTCATTTATTTGGAGTCACATGGAAAGAGTTGATGTTGACGGTGTAAAGAAGGCAAAGTGTAACTTTTGTGAAAAACTATTGGTTGCTAGTCAAGGGACGGGGACGTCTAGTTTGAAAAGACACGTGGAAAAATGTCTTAGCAAACATCAAGCTGCCACAGATCAAACAAATACATTGTTTGATCCTAATGTTGGTAAAGCTAAAGTAGCCAAGATGATTATTATGCATGAACTGAAGCTTTACTTACAGAGTATGAGTCTGAAGCTTTACTGAAGCTAAAGTGCATGGACTTTTGAAGGAGTTAATTACAGAGTATGAGTCTGAAGCTTTACTTATGAGAGTTGAACAAGTTGAGGAATCTACGTCATTTGATTATTCTATTGAAGTTCTTGGGGGTGATGAAGAATTTGAATTATATAAGAGCCAGGCTGTTTGTAGTTTGAACAAGTCAGAGTTAGAGAGATATTTGGGTGAACAAGTTGAAAATAACACCCATAACTTTGACATATTGTCTTGGTGGAAGATTAACAAAGGTAAGTATCCGATATTGGCTAAGATTGCCAAAGACATCTTAGCTATTCCTGTCTCTACGGTGGCTTCAGAGTCTGCTTTTAGTGCTAGCGGTAGATTTTTGAGTCCACATCGTAGAAGATTGCATCCGGATACGTTGGAGGCCTTGATGTGTGCACAAAATTGGATATGGGCCCCTCTTCGAGGTATGAAAAATTTAAAATTATGTTATACTTTTATATAATATTAGTTACCATTGATGTTGATTATACTTTTTTTTTTCTGTTTACTTTATTTTTATTATTATTAGGTCGTATCCCGGAAGAAGAAGTATATGCTACTGAAGGAATAGATGACGAAGACCCGGTAGCACCGTCTTGATTTTTTGTTGTGTTTTGGATTTTTAATTTGTGTTATTATTGATTTTTAATAGAATGTAAAAATTGTTATATTTGGATTGAATTTAAAAATTGTTCTATTTAAATTAATTGTTTTAATAGAATTTTTAATTAATTTGGTTTGTAGAAATTGTAACCCAATGAATCTAGATAAAAAATTTGTAAAAAAATTGGGTCAAAAATCGGAACCAAATCCGGGTATAAAAAAATGTGTTAAAAATTTAGGTAAAAAATATATGGGTCAAAAATCGGATCTAAAATCGGATCCAAATCCGGGTCAAAATGTGTTAAAAATCTGGATCTGATAATATGGGTTAGAATTTGGATCCAAATCCGGGTCAAATTCGGATCCAATCTGGGTCACAAACTTACACTTTGGTAATAATAGGGGTAAAAGGGCGGGTTTGGGCTTTACCCTGTTTTTCGTGGGCCTGGTTCCAACCCTACCCATATTCATAATATTCTTATGTGGGCTGGGTTTAAACCCTTTTAATTTATGAGGGCTTTTTAAGGGCTTGGGTCAAGTGCGGGCTTGGGCCCTCAAATTGCCAACCCTACTTGTTCATGCATTTTCATAGTAGAAAAAAAAAATCTTATATGGAGTGAAACTGCTCTATTGTGGGTTTCAAATCTGGCTTACATAAAATATAAAATAAAATGCAAAACAGGTCGAAATGAACCTGGGACTAAAACACAAACAAAGGGTAACCTTGGTAGCTGGTCATGTCCTTGAAGAGTTTGGGTTATCATGATCTATAAAGCATCCAAGCATCTGGTGATGTTACTTGTGCTTTGGTCATGGAATCACTGACATTTAGTCATGTTGAGCTGGTGTTCAAGTTTTGACTTTTGAGAGCATCCCATGGAAGTTGAAAAGTTCTCATATATATGTTCTAGGGATTTTGAGAAAGATCACACGGGGCAGGGAAACATCATTAGTTTTCTTAAAGCTGGTATTTTGGGTTGGGACATCACAGTTAGTTATATATCGAGGAGTGGGCATCCAGCCAATGAACCTGATCGATCTTGTCTAATCCGGTTGGATTGGTTCGGTTTTCTTTAGTTTAAGTGTGAAATGGGGATGTTCGTTAAGCAACTGATTCACTCTGTGCAAGTGAAAGTTTTACTATTTGTGAATCATGAAAACCCAACCCAAATTAAGCACAAACATTATAAGCAAAAAAAGAAACTTTACTAATAAATTGTTCTTTAAAAGCAGAAAGTCTTTTTAAATAAATATAACATGAATAATTTATAACAATTCATGGGATAAGCCTTTGATAGATAAACCTTAGATAGCTGAAACTGAATATTTGTGGGATCAACCAATGATAAGTAACAATGTAAACAAGTATGAAGTGTCATTGGAAAATACATTCCCAAGAAGGATCCAAGTAAGAGTTTCTGCTAGATGAGATTTTCAGAATTATGTAGACTGTAAGGGGTTTCTAACAAAGTAAGGAACATATTCCAGCTTGCTGAAAGTGTCTGTGAGACTTATTTTCTTTAACTAGTAGGGGAAATGAACTGGTTTTGGACTTGGATACATTAGAAGTGGTGGAAGCATGGAATTTACATATCCATTGCTGGATTACAATTGAAGTATAAAATATCATTAACAACCCCTGTTCATGGAAAATGTTAATTCATGTTTCAACGATCAGTGATTCTACCTATAGCTACTTCAAAGTTGCTTTGACAACCGCTTGATTTGTTTTACTGAACTCAAAGCATTGAATGGTAGATTCATTTTATCATTATACAGTATTACTTTGAATGTCAATCCTCAAAGTTGCTTTTTGGAAGGTATTTCTTTGAACTAGGTCGATGTGATGTCACTTGAGTAAGGGTATGGAATATGCATCAGAAACATACCTATTGAGGATATATGGCAATTTCAAAGAGGAACAAATTTATAAATTCACTTGAATTTTCTAGTTCACACTTTATAAATTACTGTTTTACTTAAAATTATGATGCCCTTGGGGTTAGCCCAAGTGTAAATTGGTGGGATCTCATTGCATCAATCAGAAACCGAAAAGGAAGTACAAGAAATGAAAAGAGAGAGAGAGAGAGAGAGAGAGAGAGAGAGAGAGAGAGAGAGAGAGAGAGAGAGAGAGAAGAAAATAGAAAGAATAAAAAAAGGAAAAAGAAAACAGAAAAAAAAGAAGAGAACTGGTCATGCTGGAGATAAGGCGCAAGTGTGAACAATGTTAAAACATGTGGTACATCTCCATGTCAATGAATCCTGACCATTGTTATTTCTGCACAATCTTGCATGTCCTGCTCTTCATACATGAACTCTGTGACTTTACATTTGATAGTCCCTGAATTAAAACCAGGTATTATATTTAACTGAGCTGATCACCATAATTATTGCCTTTATAATTAATTTTCCTTCAGCCATTTAAGTGACTGGAATCAACAATAACATTTTTGTCCCCTCACTCACAGGTTCAGAAGAGTAACCCCATGGATTTTCAGCTATGTAGAGCACGTATTCTATAAGGTTTGCAACAATTCTAATGCAGAGCACATTTATTTTATTTTTTTGGAGAAGTTGATGCAATCAGGAATGATTGTAACTATATCTCATTTAATTATCATTCAGATTTGCATGTTTACTCTGCCCTCTGCTTTGCCTTCTAGTTAATTTGATCCTATTTTTCAACATCATCTATCTTATTTCATATGGAAAAAAAAAAAAAACCTTGAAATAAGTGTGTAACGCTTTGCAAGGTGTTTGATTAACAAACTAAAGTGTTTGATGAAGGTCTGAATAACGCTGGAGTGGAATCAGATATTTCAGAGAAAATGAGACTCCATTAATGGAGGTGAAAGATCTGTTTTCATTGATTGATTTCAGAACAAGTAGCACCAGAATCTAATTATCTATATCTAGTTTACAAGGTTGACTCACGCACTCTTGCATGTGCTAACAGAATTCCTTAATTTGCGGAAGGGTTCAAAATTTTCTTGCACTCTTTACTCCCTTACTTTTAAGAATAGCACAAACTTAATATCTTTTAAGTTTTAATAGAATCTAAAGTGTCGTTCCGATAAAAATACCTTTAAAACACAATCGCAAAAATAAGTCTTATACTTTTTTTTTCGAGGCTTATTTTGGTATTTCCGAGACTTAGTTTGGTGTTTCCGAGACTTATTGTGTATTTTCAAGAATTATTTTGTAATTCCGAGACTTGTTTTATGATTTTCGAGATTTATTTTGTAGTTTGCAAGACTTATTGGATATTTTTACAATTTTAGAGACTTATTGGGCAAAAATAAGAATTTACAATTTTATTTCATCTTCTTCATCGACCTCCATTAGAGGTCAAATCGACCTCCGATCTAGGAATTGTCGAATAGAACTCGTCCCCTTAACTGAACCCTTTCGAGAATAAGTTACCATCGTAACCGTAGTGTTTACAACAAAATGGAGAAACAATACATCATGACATTGACAACACATCACCAGAGAGATTAAGATAGAGAGAGAGAGAGAGAGAGAGAGAGAGAGAGATAAAGTAGATTGTCAAGTAAAGTTTTAAAAGATTTGTGCACTACAAGAGAGAAAAAGATAGAGAGAAAGAGAGGGGGGAGACCGAGAGACATTCATTTATTTAAAGCAGCAATTCAATCAAGAGAGCCACAAAAGGGCAAAGCGGCAACGACCACTACAAACAAAGACAACAACAGACCAACTACACAGCAAACACACAAAGAAACCCTCACTACTGGCAGCGAGTGCCCAGCAAAACATCAAACACAACTACACCACAGTATAGACAAACCCCTAAAGAACATCAAAACAAAACAACAAGAAGCTGACTGAGATCTTATGACCTGGTAAGGTTGATGTTCAATGTCGATTTTAAGATTTTTTTTTTTGGACTAACAATGTCGATTTTAAGTTGGATTCGATTAAGATTGTCAGAATTTAGAGTGTTTTAGGTTCAGTGTATAGATTTATTGTGAAATTAATTTACTGATGATTATTCAGCTTTTTTTTTCTTTGATTGTAGTTAAAACTTAGGTGGAAGTTTTTTAAATTTGTTGTTAATAATGCATTATTGCTTAAAAATGTTCATTAAATGGGTTGAAAATACAACTCTAAAGCGTGTGTCTAACAACCTAGAGGGGGGGTGAATGGGTTGTTAATCGATTATTACCAATTTTTTCGATTAGTCAATATGAATAACAATTAACCCAATACAAACATAAATGCAAAATCAAGTAAAGTGCGGAAATATAAAGAATACATGATTTTGTCGTGGAAACCCTTCGACAAGGGAAAAACCACTGGCTATTCTTCTAGCCATAGACGATCACAGAAATTCACTATATGAGTAAAAGATTACACCCTCAAGTGATACTCGGACTCTCACTCTAGATAACCTCAGGCTATGGATACTACCACTCGCCACACTTTGTTCAATCCCTAGTGATATCCTCTGATACGCTACTTTTGGTGTGAGCACCTCCTACTCTACCCCGCGGGCCTTTTATAGTGGAACTTGACCAATGCTTGCCAACCACAACTTGGTTACAAGACTTCAATGCTTGTGCAATTTCACCCCGAAGCCACAAAACTTTGACTTAAGAAGAGTATAAAAATCTAAGTGTGTATATGACAATATATTCAATGCAATAATGTGCAAGACTAAACACAAAATGCTTAACTATATGTTATAATGCAATTGAACACCCTAATTATCAAACAATGCCTACATGTACACACATGAGGTCTCAATTAGTTGTAGAGAAATTCTAACAACCTAATTGTCAAATAAATTCATATAAACATTCATAAACTTGACTAGATGCACAAAGCCAACCTAATCATCAATTAAACACACATGAACATTTATGGATTAGCAATTTAGGCATATATGACCTAATGCTGCAAGCTATCACAAACAAAACAAATCAAATATTCATGAACATTAACTAGTTGATTAAAACACAATTTCTCAATCTAGTTATCAATAAATCACGCATGAATATTTATGGATTAACTATTTAGACATATATGACCTAATGATGCAAGCTATCACAAACAAAACAAATCAAATATTCATGAACATTAACTAGTTGATTAAAACATAATTTCTCAACCTAATTATCAATAAATCACACATGAATATTTATGACCTAACTTTTAGGCAAAACTGACCTAATCAATTTAGCTATCAAAATACAAACCCAATCATGTTATCAAGACTCATAAATATGCAATAAAGTAGAGTCTAGGTATTTAGTTATGCAATAAATACCCAATCTAGAGTAAGAAGAACAATAAATGATATTCAAAGAAGTTTTTGCTTAGCTAGTCATGAAACAAAGAAGATCCATGCTCAAATGACGTGGAATGATGCAAGAATGAGATGGGTTCTGGGTTTGGAGAGTTAATGAAGCTTTCTCTCTCTAGACTTTCTCTATCTCTCTCTAGGGTTTCTGTAAAAATAAAGGTCTTGATGATGAAGAAGAAGAGATAGGGATGTATTTATAGTGGGAAAAAATAAGCTGACGCAAAAAGACCAAAACGCCCAGTTTTTTGGTGCCAGGAGACATGAGAGGCTACATGAAGTCGCCTACCATGTCGCCTAACATTCTGGAGAAGAAAAACATGTCTGAGCTGACATATGAGGCGACATGCACAAGTGGCCTTGCATGTCGCCTAACACACTGGACATCACACAAGCTCCAGAAACAAGCGATCCAAAACATAACCAAACGACATCGAAACATTTCGTATGATATACCGTTGGAAAGGTATGGAAGTCTACTTTCTACTCCAATTTACAGAATGAGATTTTGATGTCTGTAGAGAGAGTTATGGTCATTTAAGTGACCAAATGTCAAAAACGGATAACAGCAGAGATGCTCTGTTTCAGTGGTCTCTTTGGAGACTTCAAAACCAAACCAAACAATCATAAAATATTACGAATAATATACCGTTAGAAAGGTATAGAAGTCTACTTTCTACTCCAATTAACAAAATAATATTTTGATAACTATAGAAATATTTATGGTCAAAAGATTGGCCAAAAGTCAGAATTGGTAAATAACTAAATTCCCACAATCATGGTATAAAACCATATAACCAAATACCAATCCAAGAAAGCATAAATGAAACATCTCTATGGTTACAAATCGTGCTAAGACTCAAGCACACCAACGTGCAAGCACAGACACAACACAAGCACACCATCGTGCGAATGAGGGTGTTTCCAAACACATAACGGAAAACGTAAAACACAACAATCACAAGTAAAGACAAACAAAGAAGTGCTCGTGTGAGTTGAGACATACATGCACACAATCATGGAAACACAAAAGCAAAGTTATATAAGAATACATGTAAGTGTGTGTGTGCAATGTGTAAATGATGCACTTATATAAACAATGATGAACACAATGCAAGATGAAGCAAAGCATGCATGAAGTGTGTGTGTGCTCCTAAACTCTTCAAGAGACAAAGTTAAGTGAGTATACATTTGGCTCTTGAAGTCATGGAGATGCTTAGAAGCTTGCCAACATGGACCTAGGATACCCATTACACAATCATCCCCAATGTGGTATGTCATGAAATAAGCCAATCACAAAATAAAGGTTCTTACATGGGTTTTGTGTCTCTTATGTTCTTTGAATATCGAAGAATGAATTAATATTCTCTGCCTTCAGTTAGTTTTTCATGTTAGTGGTAAATTGATTGGTTTGGTGGCAATTCCCTTCAAAAAATAAAACCCGATTTTATGTAATAATTTAATACTTAAAAAAACAAAAAATAAAAAATAACATGAGACTGTTGACCTCTAGGAATTTATCAAGTCTCCTCAATATCTATCAAAACTCAATTAATTAATATGGGTTTTGAAGTGAAAATGGGTACAAGCGGCTTTATTAGTTTAGATTAGAATGGTTGTGTGGAGACTATCAATATTTCCATTTTTAGTTCTCAGGTCTCAGTTTTCACTTTTCAGTTTTCACCATAATTGAAATAATTATATCAGATATATTACAATGTGATTGAGACTACTTACCTTGCTCGATATGTTAATGTGGACTTCCATCTACAAATTAATACGTTAACCATGATTAAATATTTGTTAATATTGTAATTTATACAAAATTTGTTTACTTCATTACTTGGCATTCATAATTATTTTTATTTACAATTTTATAAATGATTTTGTATTTTTTTTAATCATAATTTTGACTTCTCATTTTATGTTTTGTACCCACACCTCATTCCAAACATCCTGACAAATATGTTTTTTGCCCAATTTTGACAATAACCTAAAAAGTATAACTAGATAGTGTTTACAACAAAATGGTGAAACAATCCATCATGACATTGACAACACATCACCAAAGAGATTAAGATAGAGAGAGAGATAGAGAGATAAAGTAAATTGTCAAGTAAAGTTTTAAAAGATCTGTGCACTACGAGAGAGAAAAAGATAGAGAGAAAGAGAGAGGGTAGGAGACAGAGAGACATTCATATTTTTAAAGCAGCAATTCAATCAAGGGAGTCACAAACGGGCAAAGCGGCAACGGCCACCACAAGCAAAGACAACAACAGACTAACTACACATCAAACACACAAAGAAACCCTCACTACTGGCAGCGAGAGCCCAGCAAAACATAAAACACAACTACACCACAGCATAGACAAACCCCCGAAGAACATAAAAAAAAACAACAAGAAGCCGACTGAGATCTTGTGACCTGGTAAGGTTGATGTTCAATGGTGATTTTAAGGTTTTTTTTAAGGTTTTTGACTAACAATGTCGATTTTATGTCGGATTCGATTAAGATTGTCGGAATTACAGTTTTTTAGGTTCAGTGTATAGATTTATTGTGAAGTTAATTTATTGATGATTATTCAGTTTTTTTTTTTCTTTGATTGTAGTTAAAACTTAGATGGAAGTTTTTTGAATTTGTTGTTAATAATGCATTATTGCTTAAAAAAGTTCATTAAATGGGTTTTGTGTCTCTTATGTTCTTTGAATATCGAAGAATGAATTAATATTCTCTACCTTAAGTTAGTTTTTCATGTTAGTGGTAAATTGATTGGTTTGGTGGCAATTCCTTTCAAAAAATAAAACCCGATTTTATGTAATAATTTAATACTTAAAAAAATAAAAAATAAAAAATAGCATGAGACTGTTGACCTGTAGGAATTTATCAAGTCTCCTCAATATCTATCAAAACTCAATTAATTAATATGGGTTTTGAAGTGAAAGTGGGTACAAGCGGCTTTATTAGTTTAGATTAGAATGGTTGTGTGGAGACTATCAATATTTCCATTTTTAGTTCTCAGCTCTCAGTTTTCACTTTTCAGTTTTCACCATAATTGAAATAATTATATTAGATATATTACAATGTGATTGAGACTACTTACCTTGCTCGATATGTTAATGTGGACTTCCATCTACAAATTAAAAAGTTAACCATGATTAAAAATTTGTTAATATTGTAATTTATACATAATTTGTTTACTACATTAGTTGGCATTCATAATTATTTTCATTTACAATTTAATAAATGATTTTGTATTTTTTTTAATCATAATTTTGACTTCTCATTTTATGTTTTGTACCCACAGCTCATTCCAAACATCCTGACAAATATGTCCTTTGCCCAATTTTGACAATCAACTAAAAAGTATAACTAGATAGTGTTTACAACAAAATGGAGAAACAATCCATCATGATATTGACAACACATCACCAAAGAGATTAAGATAGAGAGAGAGAGAGAGATAAAGTAAATCATCAAGTAAAGTTTTAAAAGATCTGTGCACTACGAGAGAGAAAAAGATAGAGAGAAAGAGAGAGGGTAGGAGACAGAGAGACATTCATATTTTTAAAGCAGCAATTCAATCAAGGGAGTCACAAACGGGCAAAGCGGCAACGGCCACTGCAAACAAAGACAACAACAGACCAACTACACATCAAACACACAAAGAAACCCTCACTACTGGCAGCGAGATCCCAGCAAAACATAAAACACAACTACACCACAGCATAGACAAACCCCCGAAGAACATAAAAAAAAAAACAACAAGAAGCCGACTGAGATCTTGTGACCTGGTAAGGTTGATGTTCAATGGCGATTTTAAGGTTTTTTTTAAGGTTTTTGACTAACAATGTCGATTTTATGTCGGATTCGATTAAGATTGTCGGAATTTAGAGTTTTTTTTGGTTCAGTGTATAGATTTATTGTGAAATTAATTTATTGATGATTATTCAGTTTTTTTTTTCTTTGATTGTAGTTAAAACTTAGATGGAAGTTTTTTGAATTTGTTGTTAATAATGCATTATTGCTTAAAAATGTTCATTAAATGGGTTTTGTGTCTCTTATGTTCTTTGAATATCGAAGAATGAATTAATATTCTCTACCTTCAGTTAGTTTTTCATGTTAGTGGTAAATTGATTGACTTAGTGGCAATTCCCTTAAAAAAAACCTGATTTTATGTAATAATTTAATACTTTAAAAAACAAAAAATAAAAAATAACATGAGACTGTTGACCTCTAGGAATTTATCAAGTCTCCTCAATATCTATCAAAACTCAATTAATTAATATGGGTTTTGAAGTGAAAGTGGGTACAATCGGCTTTATTAGTTTAGATTAGAATGGTTGTGTGGAGACTATCAATATTTCTATTTTTAGTTCTCAGCTCTCAGTTTTCACTTTTTAGTTTTCACCATAGTTGAAATAATTATATTAGATATATTACAATGTGATTGAGACTACTTACCTTGCTCGATATGTTAATGTGGACTTCCATCTACAAATTAATACGTTAACCATGATTAAAAATTTGTTAATATTGTAATTTATACATAATTTGTTTACTACATTACTTGGCATTCATAATTATTTTCATTTACAATTTAATAAATGATTTTGTATTTTTTTTAATCATAATTTTGACTTCTCATTTTATGTTTTGTACCCACAGCTCATTCCAAACATCCTGACAAATATGTTCTTTGTCCAATTTTGACAATCAACTAAAAAGTATAACTAGATAGTGTTTACAACAAAATGGAGAAACAATCCATCATGACATTGACAACACATCACCAAAGAGATTAAGATAGAGAGAGAGAGAGAGAGATAAAGTAAATTATCAAGTAAAGTTTTAAAAGATCTGTGTACTACGAGAAAGAAAAAGATAGAGAGAAAGAGAGAGGGTAGGAGACAGAGAGACATTCATATTTTTAAAGCATCAATTCAATCAAGGGAGTCACGAACGGGCAAAGCGGGAACGGCCACTACAAATAAAGACAACAACAGACCAACTACACATCAAACACACAAAGAAACCCTCACTACTGGCAGCGAGAGCCCAGCAAAACATAAAGCACAACTACACCACAACATAGACAAACCCTCGAAGAACATCAAAACAAAACAACAAGAAGCTGACTGAGATCTTGTGACCTGGTAAGGTTGATGTTCAATGGCGATTTTAAGGTTTATTTTTAATGTTTTTGACTAACAGTGTCGATTTTAAGTTGGATTCGATTAAGATTGTCAGAATTTAGAGTGTTTTAGATTCAGTATATAGATTTATTGTGAAATTAATTTATTGATGATTATTCAGCTTTTTTTTTTCATTGATTGTAGTTAAAACTTAGGTGGAAGTTTTTTGAATTTGTTGTTAATAATGCATTATTGCTTAAAAATGTTCATTAAATGAGTTTTGTGTCTCTTATGTTCTTTGAATATCTAATAATGAATTAATATTCTCTACCTTCGGTTAGTTTTTCATGTTAGTGGAAATTGATTGGTTTGGTGGCACTTCCCTTCAAAAACAAAACCCCGATTTTATGTAATAATTTATATTTAAAAAAATAAAATATAAATAATATCATGAGGAATTTATTAAGTCTCCTCAATATCTATCAAAACTCAATTACTTATTATGGGATTAAAAGTGAAAGTGGGTACAAGCGGCTATATTAGTTTAGATTAGAATGGTTGTGTGGAGACTATCAATATTTCAATTTTTAGTTCTCAGCTCTCAGTTTTCACTTTTCAGTTTTCACCATAATTGAAATAATTATATTAGATATATTAAAATGTGATCGAGACTACTTACCTTGCTCGATATGTTAATGTGGACTTCCATCTACAAATTAATACGTTAACCATGATTAAAAATTTGTTAATATTTTAATTTACACATAATATGTTTACTACATTACTTGACATTCATAATTATTTTCATTTACAATTTTATAAATGATTTTATATTTTTTAGTCATAATTTTGAACTCTCATTTTATATTTTGTACCCACAGCTCATTCCAAACATCCTAACAAATATGGTCTTTGCCCAATTTTGATAATCAACTAAAAAGTATAACATGTTCTTTGCCCAATTTTGACAATCAACTAAAAAGTATAACCAGATAGTGTTTACAACAAAATGGAGAAACAATCCATCATGACATTGACAACACATTACCAGAGAGATTAAGATAGACAGAGAGAGAGAGAGCGAGAGATAAAGTAAATTGTCAAGTAAAGTTTTAAAAGATCCGTGCAAAACGAGAGAGAAAAAGATAGAGAGAAAGAGAGAAAGAGAGAGAGAGGGGGGGGGGGGGGGAGAGAGACTGAGAGACATTCATTTTTTTAAAGCAGCAATTCAATCAAGGGAGCCACAAACGGGCAAAGTGGCAACAGCCACCACAAACAAAGACAACAACATACCAACTACACAGCAAACACACAAAGAAACCCTCACTACTGGCAGCGAGTGCCCAGCAAAACAGAAAACACAACTACACCACAGCATAAACAAACCCCTAAAGAACATCAAAACAAAACAAAGAAGCCGACTGAGATCTTGTGACCTGGTAAGTTTGGTTGATGTTCAATGTCGATTTTAAGGTTTTTTTTTTACTAACAATGTCGGTTTTAAGTTGGATTCGATTAAGATTGTTGGAATTTAGAGTGTTTTAAGTTCAGTGTATAGATTTATTGTGAAATTAATTTGTTGATGATCATTCAACTTTTTTTTTCTTTGATTGTAGTTAAAACTTAGGTGGAAGTTTTTTGAATTAGTTGTTACTAATGCATTATTGCTTAAAAATGTTCATTAAATGGGTTTTGTGTCTCTTATGTTCTTTGAATATCGAAGAATGAATTAATATTCGCTGCCTTCAGTTAGTCTTTCATGTTAGTGGCAAATTTATTGGTTTGTGGCACTTCCCTTCAAAAAAAAATCTGATTTTATGTAATAATTTAATACTTAAAAAAAATAAAAAATAAAAAATAACATGAGACTGTTGACCTCTAGGAATTTATCAAGTCTCCTCAATATCTATCAAAACTCAATTAATTATTGTGGGAATAGAAGTGAAAGTTGGTACAAGCGGCTTTATTAGTTTAGATTAGAATGGTTGTGTGGAGACTATCAATATTTCCAATTTTAGTTCTCAGCTCTCAGCTCTCAGTTTTCACTTTTCAGTTTTCACCATAATTGAAATAATTATATTAGATATATTACAATGTGATTGGGACTACTTACCTTGCTCAATATGTTAATGTGGACTTCCATCTACAAATTAATATGTTAACCATGATTAAAAATTTGTTAATATTGTAATTTACACATAATTTGTTTACTACATTACTTGGCATTCATAATTATTTTCATTTACAATTTTATAAAAGATTTTGTATTTTTTTTATTCATAATTTTGACTTCTCATTTTATGTTTTGTACCCACAGCTCATTCCAAACATCCTAACAAATATGTTCTTTGTCCAATTTTGACAATCAACTAAAAAGTTTAACCAGATAGTGTTTACAACAAAATGGAGAAATAATCCATCTTGACATTGACAACACATCACCAGAGAGATTAAGATAGACAAAGAGAGAGATAAAGTAAATTATCAAGTAAAGTTTTAAAAGATCTGTGCACTACGAGAGAGAAAAAGATAGAGAGAAAGAGAAAGGGGGGAAGATTGAGAGACATTCATTTTTTTAAAGCATCAATTCAATCAAGGGAGCCACCAACGGGCAAAGCGGCAACGGCCACTACAAACAAAGACAACAACAGACTAACTACACACCAAACACACAAAGAAACCCTCACTACTGGCAGCGAGAGCCCAGCAAAACAAAAAACACAACTGTACCACAGCATAGACAAACCCCTAAAAAATATTAAAACAAAACAACAGCAAGCCGACTGAGATCTTGTGACTTGGTAAGGTTGATGTTCAATGTCGATTTTAAGGTTTTTTTTTTTACTAACAATGTCGATTTTAAGTTGGATTCGATTAAGATTGTCGGAATTTATATTGTTTTAGGTCTAGTGTATAGATTTATTGTGAAATTAATTTATTGATGATTATTCAGCTTTTTTTTCTTTGATTGTAGTTAAAACTTAGGTGGAAGTTTTTTGAATTTGTCGTTAATAATGCATTATTGCTTAAAAATGCTCATTAAATGGGTTTTGTGTCTCTTATGTTCTTTGAATATCGAAGAATGAATTAATATTCTCTGCCTTCAGTTAGTCTTTCATGTTAGTGGTAAATTGATTGGTTTGGTGTAGTGCTGTAAAAGGGGGCCGGCCCTGCCCACATCGGCACGGCCCGTTTTCCTAAATAGGGGCCCGGCACTGCACGCCGGCACGGCCCTTCCGTGCCGTGCCGTGCCGGCCCGTGGGCCAATTTGGCAGGCCAAATGGGCCGGCCCATATATATATATTTTTTAAATTTTTTTATATATTATTATTTTTGTATAATAAAAAAAATGTTTATAATAAATTAATAATAGATTATAGATACATTTTTTATTTTATTTAATGAATTAATTCAAAAAATAAATAAAGATAAAACATGAAAGAAAAAAAAAGTAGATAAAAATATGAAATGAAGAATTCTTTATTTATTTCGGACTTTCAGTATTACATATTTATATGATTGCCTCATTAAAAACCTTACCAAGAAAACCCAGTGGGATAAAAACTTGGTAAGGGAAAAAGAGTGCAATCGTATTACAAGTAAATGTACATGTACAACCTAGTTCTGGACCTGGTTACTGGCGGAACCCTCATCGACATATAAATTGGAGAAATTTTGAATAAATTGTTCATCTACCGTTTCATTTTGCATCCTCTTTCGAGCATGCTCCCAATCCCGAATGCATATTAATACTTCCACCATCTCTGGAGTCAAACAATTTCTTCTTGGTTCAATAATTCGTCCACTCGTGCTGAATGCCTGTTCTGAAGACACAGTGGACACGGGGATAACCAGTATGTCACGTGCTAAGTGTGACAAGACCGGATACCTGTAGCTATAGGTCTTCCACCATAACAACAGATCAAAATTCTCCGTGTTTTCGTCGGCATCAAACTGTGCTTCAAGGAACCTATTCAGTTCGGCACCAGAAGATGCAGCAGATCGTGTAGTTGAAGAAGAAGAACTTGCTGATTTGTCTATTTTCCGGCGTTTGAGAATGCTCCAACTTGTCGGCAACGGTTGTCTGTCCGGTTCTGGTGATGGTTCCGTGTGAATGCCGCCAAACCTGCGCTCATAAATACTAAAAACTTCGAACAACTTGTTTCGAATGTCAGTAATCTGTTCGGAATAATCTATTGACAATTTATTACCAGTAAACTCAAGCAAATATTCTAAACCAGCTAATTTAATTCTATGATCTACTATAACACCTAAGGCATAAAGGAAAGGCATTTCAGACCAGTATTTTTTAAACTTGGTCTCCATGGCAACAACTGCATCGCCAAGCAAGTCATCTTCCCTATAAGTGTTTAACATGTCAGACATTTCCACAATCTGATGGATTGCCTGGGAAGATGTGGGGTAGTAGACTCCAGAAAGGGTTACAGTGGCATTGTAAAAAACCTGTAAAAATTCAACAAAAATCTTTGCCACATACCAATCGTCTGGTGTCAGTGATTGAGCAGGTGGACAGCCACTTTCGGCCAATTTCATGTTATAAAAACCCGAAATAGTTGTATCATATTCCAAACAATTTTTCAGCATTAAGTAAGTAGAGTTCCACCTTACCGGCATATCAGTTTGGAATCGTCGGGGTCGTAGACCGTTTAATGTACATTGTCTGCCAAATTCTTGAAATCTTGGATTAGAGCTACCGATCCAAGAAATGGCATCTCTGATGCGTTCTATACGATTGCTTACTTTCTTCAAACCAGACTGTACAACTAAATTTATGATATGACATGCACAACGCTGGTGGAAGAAATAACCCCCAGCTTGCGGGATGTTTCTTTCAGTAAACAATGCAATAGACTTAGTATTTGTCGATGCATTATCTAATGTGATAGAGAGGATGCGATGAGTTATGTCATAAGTTTCTAAAACAGAAAGAATGACAGCAAAAATATTGTCTGCGGTATGTGCAAAATCCATAGGACGAAAACCAAGAATTCTTTTTTGTATCTTATATTCAGAGTCTACATAGTGTCCTGTGACACATAAATAGTCCTGTTTGGAACATGCGTTCCAAATATCGGAAGTTAATGCAATTGAGACAGTTAGATACTGTAATTCAGCCGTCAAGTCATCTCGTTGGGTTTTAAACATTTTTATCAAATCGTTCCTAGTGGTGGTTCTAGAAACAATTTGCATTTGGGGGCAAAATGCAGATGTTATAAATTCTTGAAAAAAAAACACAGTCACCGAAATTAATAGGTTGATTAGTTTGTGCAATGTACCTGTGCCAAACATTCTCTAGCATGTGCGGCGTCGTAATGCCACGTCGTAACCGACCCGTCTGGGTGCCGTTGCAGTTGTGTCTGGGTTGTATTGGGTACCTGTACGTGTTTGGGCATGCATTTTTGCATATGTCTTCTCAAATGACCGGTTCCACCCTTAGTAGTGGTATAGTTCTTAGGACAAAACTTACATTTGGCTCTGGGGCCGACCGTACCGTCTGGAAGTGTCATTTCTACTACGTCAAAACACTGCCATACGTCTGATGTTAACCTCTTAGATTTGGTACGTGATGTCAGTGTGGCGCCGGAACCAGAAGGTCCCGCTCCGGTTTCTACCGGTCCGGAGAGATCAAAATCATCGTTCAGCATGTTTAGACCGTCTGGAAAATAAGGATGGGTGGGATCCATTTCCTAAAAAAAAAAGTTTCGGTCATTAAAATTAACTCCTACACATACAATGATTATTTTACTAAAAATATATATTAAAATTAACTCCTACACATAAAATGATTAATTTACTAAAACAATATATTAAAATTAACTCCTACACATAAAATGATTATTTTACTAAAACAATATATTAAAATTAACTCATACACATAAAAATTATTAATTTACTAAAACAATATATTAAAATTAACTCCTACACATAAAATGATTTTTTTTTACTAAAACAATATATTAAAATTAACTCCTACACATAAAAATTATTAATTTACTAAAACAATATATTAAAATTAACTCCTACACATAAAATGATTATTTTACTAAAACAATATATTAAAATTAACTCCTACACATAAAAATTATTAATTTACTAAAACAATATATTAAAATTAACTCCTACACATAAAATGATTTTTTTTTACTAAAACAATATATTAAAATTAACTCCTACACATAAAATGATTAATTTACTAAAAACATATATTAAAATTAACTCCTACACATAAAATGATTTGTTTTTACTAAAACAATATATTAAAATTAACTCCTACACATAAAATGATTAATTTACTAAAAAAATATATTAAAATTAACTCCTACCCATAAAAATGATTGTTTTTTACTAAAACAATATATTAAAATTAACTCCTACACATAAAATGATTATTTTACTAAAACAATATATTAAAATTAACTCCTACACATAAAAATTATTAATTTACTAAAACAATATATTAAAATTAACTCCTACACATAAAATGATTTTTTTTAACTAAAACAATATATTAAAATGAACTCCTACACATAAAATGATTATTTTACAAACAAAATATATTAAAATTAACTACTACAAATAAAATGATTTTTTAACTAAAAAAATATATTAAAATTAACCCCTACACATAAAAATGATTTTTTTTTACTAAAACAATATATTAAAATTAACTCTTACACATAAAATGATTATTTTACTAAAACAATATATTAAAATTAACTCCTACACATAAAATGATTAATTTACTAAAAATAAAAATAAAAATTAACCCCTACACATAAAAATGATAAATTTACTAAATAAATAAAATTAATAACTGATATAAACATAAAATGATAAATTTACTAACTAAACAAACATATTAAATTTAAAATATAACACTTAAATAAAAATGTACCTTTGAAGTTTGAACTTTGGTGTCTTGGTGGAGAGATTAGAGAATAATAGTAAATTACTAATAAAATATTATAATAGTATATTAGTAGTGTAGAATAGTAGAGAGAGAGTAAGAATGAAATTAAGAATAATTGAAATTGTATAGAGAGTTTGAGAATGGAGAGATTGAGAGAATTAGAGAAAGTGAATGAAAAGTGGAATGTGTGGGAGTATTTATAGAAAAATTAGAAAAGTGGGTAAAAATATAAAACACAAGAGTTGAGGGGGCAAATTGTAATTTTTATTGTCAGCCAACGGTTATTTTTTTTAAAAAAAACAATAAAAATATACTTAAATTTAAAAAAAAAAAAAAAAAATTTCTGCGGGCCCAATGGTCGGCACGCCGTGCCGGCCGTTGGGCTTGGCACGCCGTGCTGGCGTGCCGTGCCGGGCCGGCACGCCGTGCCTGGAAGCCTGACCAGGCACGTGCCAAGAAGTAGCGGGCCGTGCCAGGCACGGCCCGCCATCCTTGGCAGGCCGGCCGGACCGGGCCCTCCAGATCCGGCCCATATTTACAGCACTAGTTTGGTGGCACTTCCCTTCAAAAAAAAAACCCGATTTTATGTAATAATTTAATACTTAAAAAATAAAAAATAAAAAATAACATGAGACTGTTGACATCTAGGAATTTATCAAGTCTCCTCAATATCTATTAAAACTCAATTAATTAATGTGGGATTAGAAGTGAAAGTGGGTACAAGCGGCTTTATTAGTTTAGATTAGATTGGTTGTGTGGAGACTATCAAAATTTCCATTTTTAGTTCTCAGCTCTCAGTTTTCACTTTTCAGTTTTCACCATAATTGAATTAATTATATTAGATATATTTCAATGCGATTGGGACTACTTACCTTGCTCAATATGTTAATGTGGACTTCCATCTACAAATTAATACGTTGTGATGGGGACCAATGTGTTTTGTCAAGATGCCCCCTTTTTCTCTTTCATTTCTAGATTTGCTCATGACTTTGCACAAGGAGGTGTAAACTATGTGCTTTATCTATAATTTATAAAATTTATATCTATCGAGAATAATAAATTTTTAATGTCATTTTAACCATTTAAAATATATAAATTCAATAACTTACTATTTATATGGTTTTAAATTATATAAACAAATGAAACATGTTAAATTACTAACAATAAAAATCATATATTTTTATAGGGATATCTTCAATTAAAATTAATAAAAAAAACTTGCAAACTATATATCGTTTGCTGTTTATCTCTGGTTCATCTTTTATTATTAAAAAAATACAGTAATTGCAAAACATGGAAGTTAAATGATACCACCGAATATTGGAGGTGCACAATAGCAACCTCATCCTCAAATAAGATGGTCTGTCAACTCAGTTTCCTTATTTGGCTAAAGACAAAACACTTTAATGGTTGATAATTATATCAAGGAAAACAATACAAACGTTCTAGAATATATAATTTTACCAATCTCCATAGCTTGGAATCTCTCCTCCTTTAGGTCACATGGCTCACATCACAAATTTAAGTGTCGACATACACATCACCAACAATATAATCTACTTTTCATGAAAATGAGCTTTACAAAAGGTGGAGGGTGGTTAGAGCATCTGATGGGTGAGTTTGTTTGAGAGTGGATTCCAACGTGGACGAGTTGTGTTTCTTTTGTGAGAGGATAAAGTAACTAGTTTTGGTGACTCGGGCCCGAATCAACCAATTACATTGACTCTAATTGCCACATCAGAATATTAGTAAAATTATAATGATGGTTGATGGACACGTGCTCTTCTTTAAAAAAACCAGGAATTTGGACCAGTAAGTGAGTGCATTTTTTAGTTTTTACCCAACTCGGGTCCAATATCCAGTATGATCTACAAATAATAAATGTTGACAACATAGAGCAACTGCATTCTGATGCTCTGTTTTCATCCTCACAACATCACTCCTCTTCCTTTGCTTCCAAATGCAAAACATGCTTGTTCTGTAGCATATACTGTAGCATATATCACCCCACAACTCTGCACTCATACAAAAACTAAAGATAGAACCTAAAGAAATTAAAGTCAATAGGAAAAGAAAAACTCAAAAAAGTGAGGAGGAGACAAGGAGATTGGAGATTCTCATCTGATTCCATTTATTTTAAATTGTCTTTTTTCTTTTAAAAATGTTTTAATTGGTAGAGATCATTTGTACGAGTAAGACTATTAAGTATCACAACTTTTTGAAAACTAATACATATTTTCAAAAAGTTGTGATACTAATACTCTTTTGTCGTTTCAATTGCATATGATTCTAACCCAGAAAAAATAAATCGAAAATAACATTCCACATACGTCAAGAATAAACAAAGCCACATGCATTAAGTACCAAAAAATAACATATCCAGAAACAAAATCAAGCCAAAAATATCATACACAATTAACAACATAAATGTCGATCAATCACAAGCCTTTAATACTTTTAGCTATATCTGTTCAATTAATTTATTATGAGAAATAATATATCCAACTTCTAGTTAATTTATATATATATATATATATATATATATGCGCTTAATTTAAATATCCGGTGTAGCATAAAACCCAGCTTTCAGAAAACCCACAAATTGAATATTTATAAGTTGAATCAGACAACATAACGTTGAATCCATCAAATGGCTAACAAAAATAACAATATCATTACTTTATTTAGATTTCAAGAATCATAATGGCCTCTTTTCTCAACCATATCATTCAAGTGTTAATGGAAATAAAAAAAACAATATTTATAGACATCTTGCCACAACCATAAACAATCCGGTGATTATTATCCTATCATTCAATGATTTATATGATAATCATAAATTACTAATATCATTTGAGTTTGATTTTTGAGCTATTTTTTTTTGTTTTGCAAATCACTTATATAACTCATTATGACTACACTATATTACACTACACATTTCTTGTAGAGATCTTAGTTGTATAAGATGTTAATGTGCATGTCACTATCATGACAGGAATCGCGGACGACTGTTTCCTTGCTTGTTAAAAGAGCAAATCTGATCAGGTTTTGCTTCCCTTTGGTGTTGTTATTCTTATTGTCTTAGCATCAAGAACAAGAGCTCATCTAAGCTGCAATCAAGTGGCAAAATGAATCAAACAAAACTAGGCAAAGTAAATATATTTAGCCGGTTAACTTTTTCTTGGTTAGACTTACTATTGTGGCTTGGTTACTCGAAACCTTTTGTTCTCGAAGATATTCCTACCCTTTTATCAGAAGATGAAGCACAATCAGCATACAACAAGTTTTCTACCATATGGGAATTTCTTCTTAGAGGTGATGGGAATTCAAACAATCCAAAAAATTTGCTTCTCAAGGCATTGTTTAGAGTTCATTGGAAAGAAATGATATTTGTAGAAGTTTGTGCATTGCTCAGGACACTTGCTCTTGTAGCATCTCCTCTATTGCTCAATGCATTTTTGCAATACTCTAACAATGACCATAAAACGAGATTAGAAGGTCTTCTCCTTGTTGGATGCCTTATGATCGTTAAATTCACCGAGTCTTTCTCTCAAAGGCATTGGTTTTTCAATTCAAGGAAGTCGAGGATGAGGATGAGATCTGCTCTAATAATGGCAATCTACCGAAAGCAACTAAAGCAATCCTTGGTCTTGTTCTTGTTCTAATCATTGGGTTTCTCAACATTCACTTTGAAAAGATGTTCAACTAATGTGAGTCTCTTTTCAAGGTTGCTCAAGGTGAAAGATTGCGAGCCATGTCTGACATTTTGAAGAATATAAAGATCATCAAGTTGCAATCATGGGGAGAAAAATTCAAAAATGTAACTGATTTGCTAAGAGAGAATGAACACAAGTTCTTGGCTAAGTCACAGATTAACAGGTCCTTTGCAGGTGTTCTGTATTGGTTATCCCCAACCATAGTCTCCACTGTGGTCTTTTTCGGATGTTTGCTCATGAAAAGTGCTCCATTGGATGCTACCACTATATTCATTATCTTAAAAACATTAAGAAGCATGTTAGAGCCTGTGAGATGGATCCCTGAGGCATTTTCTATGCTGATTGAAACGAAGATCTCTATGGATCATCTCAACGCTTTTCTGCTTGATGATGAGCTCAATAACAAGGAATCGAAGAGTTTGGAACATAGTTCAGACATACGTGTTGAAATAAAAGGGAATTTCAGTTGGGAACGAATCAGCTGTTCCAGCACTGAGAGATATCAGCTTGGAAGTAAAAAGTAGACAGAAAATCGCAGTTTGTGGGCAAGTTAGGTGCTGGGAAATCAACACTCATGTGTGCTATCCTTAGAGAAGTCTACAAAATTTCAAGATCAGTAAGTAGCAAACTAGTTCAATATAAGATTTTAATTTTGTATTCTTTTCTTTGTTGTTTAGAACCAACTGTTTGCATATGTAGGTAAGTGTAAATGGAACAATTGCATATGTTTCTCAAGCACCTTGGATACAAAGTGGTACTATTCATGATAACATACTCTTCGGAAAGCCAATGGAGAAAACCAAATATGAGATGGTTACCAAAGCTTGTGCCTTAGATAAAGATATTAACAATTTTAGTCATGGTGACCTTACAGAGATCTGAGAAAGGGGGCTTAACTTAAGTGGCGGACAGAAACAACGAATCCAGCTGGCTCGTGCTGTCTACAATGATGCTGATATTTACCTACTTGATGACCCTTTCAGCACGGTGGATGCAGAAACAGCTGCAATTCTATTCAATGTAAGAAAACAAGAGGTAGCAAGTTAGATTGATTTCTAAAGTATAGACACTCAAAATGAATGATGTTATTACAGGATTGTGTTATGACTGCTTTCCAAGAAAAATCCGTCATTTTAGTGACTCATCAAGTCTATTTTCTCACAGAAGCTGATCGAATTTTGGTAACAACTTGTTAGCCTTTCTTTAGGGGACTGGATATTTGGTTGGATACATGAATGTTAAAATTAAAACTATATTTTTTTTGACATTTTTCAGGTTATGGAAAGTGGACAGATAACTGAATCTAGAACTTATGCAGAGTTGATGTCAACTCCAAGGGCCACATTTGCACAACTTGTGAATGCACATAAGAAAGCAGTCTCAGAATTAGTTACTTATGAGACCAGAAACATGGATGAAACTCAGGAAATACATGATAACCAATCAGAATTGCCTAATGAATCTTGCTCCACTAGAGAAGGCGGTGAGAGCGAGATATCAGTTGAGGGTTTCCCGAATACCCAACTAACGATAGAGGAAGAGAGAAAGATCGGTGATGTTGGGTGTAAACTAATGTTGGATTATTTGTATGTATCAACGGGATCGCTTTTTTTCATGTTGTCCCTTCTATCTTACTGTGCTTTTAGTGCAAAATTAACAGTGCTACACTGATCGGCGTTTATGCTGGAATTTCAGCCATTAGTATACCTTTTCTATATTTAAGCAACTTATTTGCAATCTTTCTAGGATTAAAAGCTTCAAAAGCTTTCTTCTCCGGTATAAATAATTCAATTTTCAAGGCCCATATGCTCTTCTTTAACTCCACTCCAGTGGGAAGGATATTTGCTAGGGTAAGAGATCATCCCCAAATTCAATCATTGAACTACTTAAATGATCACATGTAGCTTAGCTCATACTAATTTCAAAATGCAACAGATTTCGTCAGATATGAACACATTGGACAGTGATCTACCAACTTCCATTAACTTAGCTGCAGCTGCAATGATTGATGTACTCATGACAATAGCATTGATGGCCTCAGTAACATGGCATGTGCTTATTGTAATCATTCCTACTTTTATAATTGCAAAATATCTTCAGGTAAACCTTATTTCTGTTTGTGCTAAAATTTCCTTTTGTTTCTTGATCAATCGAGGAAAGTGATGTCCATTTTTTTTATTATGAAAGGATTATTCATCAGAAAGAGAGTTCATAAGGATGAATGAAAGAGAGTTCATAAGGATGAATAGAATACCCACAGCGCCCATTTTGAACAATGTATCCGAAACATCGCAAGAGGTGGTTTCGATTAGAGCTTTTAACATGATGGAAAGCTTCTTCGAGAACTATCTCAAGCTTGTCGATACAGATGCAAGGTTGTTCTTTCATTCTAAAGCTGCTACGGAATGGTTAGCGTTACGAATCGAAACACTTCAGATTCTTGTCATACTCACCGCTACTCTTCTTATTGTTCTGCTTCCGGGGGAACGTTTATCAGGTAATTACTATAATCCATAAAGACTATTTTTAATTCTTAGCATAGATCAAATTTTTTTTCTCAAACACAATCTATTTTCTTTTGAAGGGTCTATGGGACTTATCCTTTCTTACGCTTTCTCATCGAGTATCGTCCAAGTAATCATGGCTCGTAGGCAGTGCGATCTGTCAAACCAAATTGTTTCTGTCGAAAGGATTAAACAATTCATGCATATACCACAAGAACCTTCTGAAATTATAGAAGATATGAGGCTACCTGCCTCATGGCCTCTTGAAGGGAGAATGAGTTGGAGAATTTGAAGGTGAGATATCGTCCAAATGCTCTGCTTGTTCTGAAGGGAATAACATGCACATTTAAGGAGGGGACTAGAGTTGGAGTTGTTGGAAGAACCGGAAGCGGGAAGAGTACACTGATAAGTGCATTGTTCCGTTTGGTAGACCCCGAAAGTGGAAGAATACTTATTGACGGACTTGACATATGCTCTATCGGGTTGAAAGATTTAAGAGCAAAGTTGAGCATCATTCCTCAGGAACCAACTCTTTTCCAGGAAAATATCCGAATTAATTTGGATCCTCTAGGAATGTATCCAGATCACGAAATATGGGAGGTTAGCAAATATTGAATTTTTTACACATGTCTACTGCAAATTAATATATAAGAGATATGTAATTTGTTCTTCATTTCTAGGCCCTAGAGAAGTGCCTTAAAGATATAATCAGTGGTCTTCCTATGCTTTTGGATTCATCTGTTAATATATTTTGAGGACTATAAGATATCATGCAATATATTCTGTAAAATTGCAAAACAAATTCATGAACTGTGTCCATTCTATTGAGCAGTTAGCGATGAGGGTGAGAATTGGAGTTTCGGGCAGCACCAGCTATTCTGTCCGGGAAGAATGCTTCTGAAGAAGAACAGAATCCTGGTCTTAGATGAAGCAACTGCGTCTATTGACTCTGCTACCGACGCAATTCTACAGAAAACGATTCGCGAAGAGTTTCCAGGATGCACTGCAATAACAATAGCTCATAGAGTTCCAACAATAACAGATAGTGACATGGTTTTGGTCCTCTCTTACGGTACGTTTTCATTCACCACTTGAGTATGCTTCACCACTTATTTGCTTCCAAGTGCATGCCTATCTCCTATTTTGTTTGTTTTTTTTTAAAGTCTAATATATGATTTATTTTCGTAATTTTCTTTTTTGGCAGGAGAGCTTTTAGAATATGACGTGCCTTCTAAGCTTATGGAGACCAACTCTGCCTTTTCTAAGCTGGTATCTGAATATAGTTCCAATTACAAGAGAAAGTCCATAAAGAGTTCCAGAAAAGTGAAGTTGACCCGGAAGAGCTGTAACTCTGTTAATTTGCAGAGTTTGTTAGGGAAGAGGAAGGAGAGGACTGATGATGATCAGGCAATTTTCGCCAAGAAACTGCACAAAAGTGACGGATTCTATATGGGTTTTGTGGATGGCCAAAAGTGAGTGATGGATTTCTCGAAAGCCAAAGCGAAAGCCTCGAGACAGAGAAGCATTCTTGAGAATTTGAAGGGTATTTAGATTTATGGAAAATGGTGAATTTGATCGATCATGAAACAAAGCGTCCAAAGAAAACTGCCGATTGGCTTATAATAAAAGTAAGCAACCTGTTTCTACTTAATTTTGTCTGAATCAAGATTGTTGCATTTCACAGTTGTTCTATCAGAAAGAACATAATATATGCTTAGACTTAGATGGTTTCTTTTCTTCATTTACTTATTTAATTACTTAAAATTATTGAAGGAAAGAACTAGGACTCTCTATACATTTTGATGTGTTTTGCGCTATGGTCTTGCTTTTGGTTTCTTGTTACATTGATTTCTTTTGGTTTCCTGTTTACATTGATGAGAAAGTGATTGAAAAGAAAAGGGAAACAACTTGAACTACACAATCTTAGAATTTTTGAGTAAATGTGGGACCCATTACAGCTATAATCACCGCTTTACATCACCTGAGGAGTGAGGAGGTTGTTGATTTTCCAATTTTCGTCGATTGTTTTAAAGTCTTTCAATTATTCTTCTTTACTGTTCTTGCTATCCAGAGCAAAACACTTGAGGGTGATGATTGATCATAATTGCTTTATTCTTTTAAACTTAATGTGAAGAAATCTTGTCCCCAGTTGTGTGAAATAGTGCAAGTGCATGTTGACTAGTGAGAATTCGATTCACGGGTTGTCATTTCATGGTGGCTATGATATTCTAAAGAGAAGTAAAGGAAACAAAAGTTTGAATCTTTAGTCAAGTTTCTAAAAAAAAGAATGGAATGCTTAAAAATGTTGGCGTCATTTAGTATGATCTTTTTATCTAGTGGATGAATAATATGCAGAATTACATTTGTTTCTGTTACAGATTTTTTGTTTGTCATTGCCTAGCGACCAATCAGACCGTTGGGGTTTACTAACATTAGTAAGATAGGTGGATTAACATAAGAGAAGTAAAGAAGAGTCTTTTTCTCCCCCTAATTGTAAAATGTACCTACAATTATTTGGCTGCCTTCATATGTAAGTTTTTGATATCATGACTCAGTCAGAATACTACAGTGTTATGACATTGTGAGGATTATGTTACAGTCAAGTGTTCCAATCATCAATTAAAAGCTTAAAAGTAAAGCTGCTTGCTATTTTGGCATCAGGGCACTCTTTGTATATGCATACACGTGTCCTAATGTTATCAATATCGTTATTTAGTGTCTATGTGGTAGTGGCATTGGTTTTCGACTAGCCATTACGTGATCCTACATGTTGTGTCAGCTATTCATGTATAGAAGTATTTTATCTATTCTTTTTGGACTTATCATAAATTTGGCTTTCCTTGATAATGCAGGCATTTTTCCAGCGTTGGTGGAGAGAACAAAGTGAGGCTATGCAGCAGATAGTTAGGCAGCTTATCAACTCAGGTCAGCTGGAGTTCATGTAAGACACTATTAGACCATTGACCCTTTATAATATTGATGCCCTTGCTTTCGTATCTTAGATATCTCCTTGTTGTATGTGATTTAAGATCATTCTTCTTGTAATTCAGGGCTTTTTTGAGTTTTATATTTAAAACTGTTTTCTTTTTTAAAAAAACTAATAGAAAGTTCAGGTCTTGATGTTTCCTTCAACTCTCTCTGTGTTTGTTACAGAAATGGGGGTATGTGCATGCATGATGAGGCAGTGACTCATTACATTGACATGATCGATCAGACAACTCTTGTACATCGATTCATTAAAAATGAGTTTGGAGTAACTCCAAGAATTGGTTGGCAAATTGACCCTTTTGGACATTCTGCTGTGCAGGCTTACTTGTTGGGAGCCGAAGTAACCTATCTATATCCTTTAAACTTCAGAAAAATCTCTTAATCCAAATGCCTTTTCTTTTTCTCCACCTCTAGTGGTAGACAACATAAAGATATATTTGATGTTGGTGTAGGTTGGATTCGATTCTCTTTACTTTGGCCGGATTGATTGCTAAGACAGGACCTAGCGTAAAATTGAGAAGAGCCTGGTAGTTGTCTGGGTTGTCTGGCAGGGTTCTAGAAGTCTTGGTTCATCTGCCCAGGTGAACAACATGGGCCTCGTTTATTTTTATTTAGAACTTATTCTGTGGGAGGAACATATGTTTTTATGCTTAATTAGAATAATTTTAGTCATTGCATTCAATTTTGTGTGTTATTTTTTCTTGTTTTCCTCGTTAGTCTTCTTTGCACTGTGGCTCTGCATCATTGTTTTCCATCTAATGTTGCAGATTTTTGCTGGTGCATTTCCTGAGAACTATGAGCCTGCCCCTGGAGGATTCTACTTTGAAGTTAATGATGACTCCCCCATTGCCCAGGTAAATATCTAATAGTAATACACCTGGTTCTTTATCTTCAGTCTCTTGAGTATTTTCTCTTCTGTGCTAATTTTGTTTCCTGTTTTTTTCAAGGATGATATCAATTTGTTTGATTACAATGTTCCAGATCGAGTTAATGATTTTGTTGTTGCTGCAGTAGCACAGGTAAATGGGGATGTGTCTTCATGTGAGGGTTTTTATCTATCTGGTTCAACAATGCATCTCTCTGTTTTGGTTTTTCATTTTTGTTCTTTGGGTCATCCTTGACCCGAAGCACAAAGATTGTTCTCCGGGTCACCCTTGACCCGAAGTATGAAATTTGTGCTTCGGGTAGGGGGTTACTTGATAATTGATATCGGGTCACCCTTGAGCCGAAGGCCAAGGCACAAAAATTGTTCTTCGGGTCACCTTTGACCCGAAGCATACAATTTATGTTTCGAGTGGTGAGTTGGTGACCCGATCGGGTCACCTTTGACCCGATTTTGTGCTTTGGGCAGAGGGTGACCCTAAACACAATTTTGGGGTAAACGTTGAATTCCAACTAAAATTTTTCCAACAGATTGTACACATGTGATTTCTATCAAAATATGAATTATGAGGAAAAGAAAAATAATTTTTTATTCAATACTCACCTTTTCACGACTTAATTTTCTCCAAAAGGAGAAGTTCTTGAGTGCATCCGATGCACCATGCATCTCCCACCCAGATATTGCCATATAAGCGACTTTGCTTACATGGCAACATCTGAGTGGGGGATGTATGGTGCATCCCGCTGCACCCAAGTTTTTGTCCTCCAAAAGAATTAAGTGAGGGTATTTTGGGAAGTTTGGGGTATTTTTGCAACTTTTTCCATAGAAGGGTTAATTGTGCAACTTTCACTCAAAATAGAGGCAATTTTGGTGAAATCCCTTTTATTAAGTTTCTTTAATGCTAAATTGGAAATTTAAGCACAAGCCACAAGTTGTATAATATAGGTTAATTTAGTAGATGACATACAACTGAACCTATTGACTTAATTATTATAATACATGTGCTTTTGAGATAATTAAGAATACAGTCGAAAGTCCTCGACTCTTACGAGAGGTAATGTTGCAAGTTTCTCTGAATGCTAAAATACTGGTTTGACTTCATTTACCTATATGATTTTGCATCTTCCCAAACAACCCAATCCATAAGAAATTTGGCATCCCCTTAGATGTTTTAGTGGTCTTTTAGGTTTCTTGAGAGATCAAAAGTCTGCATCAATTCAAGATGATCATGGGAGGAAAATATGCTCTTCATGTGTCAGTATGACCATGCACTTTGACCGCAAAAATCTGGCAACTCTTCAATGGATGAAGAAATGGCATACTATTGAATGAGACCCATTTATCAAGGAATGATATTCAAAAGAAAGTTATGTTTTCTATTCTCAAGAATCTTTATTAGTTAAAGCTAACAGTCACTGTTCCATTCTCAGACTAATATAACTTGAACAAATCATGTAATGTGGACCATGGGAACAGATTTTAAGTATTAGTATGCGCACACATGGTTCCGGCAAATGGACAGGTTCATTCATTATGTCAACATGGTAAGTCCTCTGACATTGTAATTATTACCTAATTGAAATATTTGTATTGTGTTTTTCAATCTTCAAAGCTTATGTGTTAGTGTTGTAACTATAGTTTTATACTATTTTCTGCTGGTATATCATCAGCCTGCAATTCATAACTATGGTGCAACTTTGGGTGTGGTATTATGAGCTATATTATATTTGCCAATTTATTTCCATCAAATTTGTGAATGATCTTCCTTTACTTTACTGGATACATGCGTTTCTAAACACATTTAAAAGATTGTTGTACTGCAAACATTGCCTCTGGAATAGTGGCATTTAAATTAGATTTACGGTTACTGTTAATCTTGAATGCATTAAAAATTTGAATATTTTATTTCCTTCTTTGAGTACTTTTTTTCACTATGATATTTATGGTTTCTATGAGTTGTCTGATTGGAAGTATTCACTACCTTGTGATCTCTAACTCTTATATCTTCTATTATTGTTTCTATGCTATTTATACTAACCGGTTTAGTTTAAATATCTTTTAGGATGGACGTGTAAATGCTCTCTACTCTATCTACCCCATCCATATATACTGATGCAAAATACGCTTCAAAGGAAGCTTGGCCATTGAAGACTGATGACCTCTTCCTGTAAGTTTAATGTTCATATACTATATAATATATGTGCATGTTATGTTATCACCTTGACCTGTTCTTAGGATTTGAAGCATATCAGTTATGCAGACCGGAAAAATGCTTACTTAACAGGATATTTTTCTAGTAGACCGGTCTTAAAACACTATGTTAGAATGATGAGTAGCTACTATTTGGTATGGTTTATGCTATTTCTTTTTTCAGAGTTTGACAAGTTAAAGTGTCCTGGTATGTGGCAATTTTAGAGAAAAATCTTTATATACTTCTAATGCATAATCAGGCGGCCAGGCAACTAGAGTTCTAAGAAGGTAAGAGTGATGGCTTAACATCGACTCATTAGCCGATGGTTTAGCTATTGCTCGGCATCATGATGCGGTTACTGGCACTGAAAAGCAACATGTGGCTAATGATTATGCAAAACGATTATCGATAGGCTACATGGAGGAAATTTGGTTTGACCTTGCAATTTTTGTAGTAATTTTTCTATCTTTAGAAGAAGTATCATCTACTCATTCATTATCTTTTGTAGGCTGAAGAGGTAGTTGCAACATCACTGGCTTGGTTGGTTGAGTCAGCATCATATAATGGACGTGAGAGGCCAACTATGAAATTTGAACAGGCAAAACATCATGAGCCCTTAAGCTTGTGAACTATTTACTTCATTTTCTGAATAGGATGCATCTTAGTGGCTTCTTATCAAGGCTCTGTTTGGATCGCTGAAATGAATGAGCCAAAAGAAATAAATTGTATTGCTTTAGAAAGTAGTTTTTGTTTCTTAAATATTCTTGCAATATATTTCCTTTTTTGTATATTTGTTGTTAATTACAACTAGACTTAGAGATTAAGTTTTTAGGTGAAGAGTCAATGGTACTATTTAAGCTATACAGTTGGACCATTGAGAATAAGAATTAACAAGTCAACATGCCCTCTCTCGTGTAACATGGAGGCAGACACTTTTAGTGCTCAAAGAACATGAAATTTAAAAATGAGGGGGTTGGGGGAGACTTAAAAGTCAAAGCCTCAAGGCTTTTTATACCCTGTTAGTAATTCGCTAGAATTAAAAACTGACATGAGATGCCTCAAAAAAAAAAAAAAAACTGACATGAGATATTACACATTAACATCTGTTTCCTCCTGTAAGATTGTGTAGATATTTTCTTGATAATTCCAAGGTTTTGGGAACTAACCTATTTCTGCCAGTTCTTTCTTCTTGTCCTCAATTTATATGTATTGCACCATAGGCACAGTTAAATGTGCTTGTATACCTTTAATTCTGTGTTGTTTTTTTTTTTTATTATAATAGAGGTCTCACTGAAGTCAAACTATTGAAATCAAAATGGTTTTTTTTTTCCTTTCATAGGATGGTCCAAGTTTAATTCATGCTTCTATTGTTCTTAATTTATTCTTAAGAAGAGGGGTGGAAGATTGGAGTAGTTCTGATTTCTGGAACCTGCTTTATCTTAGCTTCTCTATGATATTTATGCCAATAATTCGAAGGATTATGATCCTTCTAGTATTGAAGTGAGGTCATGTACATATTTGGATGAAAATTTATATTTTTCTTGTAATTTGGAATGAGGCTAAATCAATTTCTTGTTCTTTTTGTTCTTCCGATGCCCACTTATGAATATTAGCTACTGTTCTGCATCAGAAATTGACCTATCTCATGGGAAAAACATGGTAAGGTCATTCTGTGTAACACATCCATAAGTTCTACTTAGAAATATTTAACTAAATGTTTTCTTTTTATTCTAGATTCTTGTGATCTACGATTCTCTTGGATGGAGGAGAGACGATGTAATCCGAATTCCAGTGAGTATTCGTTTCCAAGCAAACTACTTCATCCCTTGAACTCCAAGTCATATCAACCCATCAGTAGACTTCACAACATTGAATTGTATGCATAAATAATTATTTTTGGGTGGACATATTAAATTTGCTCAAGGGTTAGTTGAGCATTTTCTGGTTAAGGCTTATACTTTTTCTTCTATACTTACATTATTTAACTTGCTGTAGGTTGCCAATGGAGATGTTACTGTTTATGATTCCGAGGGAAAAGTAATCGAATCACGACTTCTTCCTCTAGCTGATGTCCATTTGAACCTAAGGAACTACTATGTTATGGCGTACTGGGTAGAACTCCAGCCGTGACACCTAAATATTGGCTCGCTTTTACGGTGTCTGTACCTCCTCTTGGTTTCAGCTCCTATACCATCTCGAGTGCCAAAAAGACAGGTTTGTGGTTAAAGCTGCCATATCCTATGAAACTTGAGTGATCATATTTGCATTCAACAATAGGATTCAACTTTAAACACACCCTCTCATATGCTTGGTGAAATTTAATTAATTAATTTGTCATGGAAATGCAAATACACACGAACACACATGTGGGTCCAAACACAGGCAGGCCCATATTGCTATAATTTAATTAATACAATGGGAGGATTTCTAGGTTTGTAACATAAGACCAGTTGCTAAATCTTGACTAATCATTGCTTATAGGAAAGGCCCAATAATATTTAGGGGCCCTTGCAAATCTAGCCTTTGTCAATGTTAAGTTTCTAGGAAATAGCCCATTGGTGAAAAAATTATAAATCTAGTATTTCCTAATGTTTAGTTTCTAGGAAATAGCCTTTGTAAGACAATAATACCCTCTACAACTTAACCCTGCAAAATATCGAAATTACCCTCTTACAAAGTGTAAGGACGAAACTACCATTGTCTTCTTCTCCTTCAGTTCCCTTGTCTTCTTCTCCTTCAGTTGACTGAAGAAAACCAAAACATTCAGACTTGGATTAACCTTCTCCATCGCTTCCATGCAACAAATCCATCCAATCGGTCACTCATTCTTTCCATTTCAAACCCCATCGTTCTCACTCTCGATCGGAATCGACTGTTGTTCAAATCCCATTGACCTCTCCGCTGGAAACCTGCTCCCTAACTGAATCTTACCGGCGACAGGAATCTTGACAGTGCCGCCACCTCCTTCATTCGAGCTTACACTGTCAAGTTTGAAATCGAGCATACACAGTCAATGTAAGTCCCGAAATGACAATGAAGTTCGAAATGTCATCGTCCTCTCGGTCTTTAATGTTGTTTAAGTTTGAAATGTTTTGGATAGAATAAAGGATTGAGGGTTTTGGATTTGTTAACCATGAATTGGTGTTTGTGTATGTAATATTGTTGGGTGTAGTTATGTGTTTGATGAAATGCCTGCTACACCAAGCTTTTCTCTATTTTAGACAGAACTTCCTTTAAAGTTAAGCATTGTTCCGTCAAGCTTTAAACTATCACATGAATAACTGGAAATGGAACTAAAGCAGAGGTTAAGAGGCAGCAGTAGATTGAAATGACAAATTTGCATAAGAAACACATTACTAGAACTCAAATGTGTAGTAGAGAAAACTTAAATAATTTGCTAGTGCCTAACTAGGAAATATGTTTATGAAGAAACAGAATGCCCCAATGGGTTAAACTATATGAAATATGTTACTAGCTGGTATTACTGATTTTGAAAACAGAAGATGAACTAAGCTCGGGAGGAATGTTCTAGGTCTGGGAATTGGGACATTAAGCCTAGGAATAACGCCTAATTTCATGTAAGGAAGGAAAACTCAATGACCGGGGAACCATACCTAGGCCTAACATAATTGTACTATATACACAAACCCCATTTCCAGTTAATTATTGTTTGATACTGTAATTGTTATATAGAACCCATGTCTTGAGGCCGGGTAAGAACTTCGTGAGCCCTAGAAATAAGATGAACTGAGCCTAGCATAAATGTTTCAAGCCCAGGTTTAATACCGTTATTGACTGTTTTTAATATATTTTTTCAGGGTCTAAGGATACCATGACTTGGCTGTTAGTTCAGTGCGGTGAGCATTGGAAGGGTAACCGGTTTACTGGGCCTATATCGTTTTCAGTACGCCTAACAAAAAAAATACAACGGAGCCTACGATGAATTAGTGGAAACGATATACCAGCGGACATGAGTTAGTAGAGACAAAGCTGAGTTGAAGCTAACTTCGCATGTGAAAACGGAGGATGATACGGTTACATTGTCTATTATGAGTGACGACGATGTAGAGTTTATGATTATTCATAAGGAAAACGTTTGGGCCACAATTGATGTTGAATATGTCAACATACATGAATTTCGACCTCTAGAAAATCCAATCCAATCGGCATGTACGGTCTCTCCTGTTAAACAGATCGAGAATCCACGGTCTCCGTCAGGTACTCTAAACTATAAATCAGTTAGTCGCAGCAATAATCCATTTGCATCCCATGCTTCACCCGGATTTACATCAACAGTCAATGATCAGGCTACTCTAGTATCTACTACCAAGCATGCAGTTGTGGATGACAATGATAGTTCCGAAAGCATTGATACAGAAGATGAGAGTGGTGATGATGATGGTGGCCAAGGGGCAACAAAAGATGGAACAGAAGAACAAGAGGTGAGTGGAACACCCAACAGTTCTTCACCTTCCATGAACACACGGTGGACAGTATCAGGGTCAGAGCTTTACTCAATTAAAGCCGTTCGATCAATGTATGTGTTTAAAAAACCAGCCAACCAAGGTCCATTATACAAATGACAGATGTTCACCAACATTGAAGCGAGCTGTAGGGTCGTATGCATTTGCAGAGAGGTTTGAGTACAGGGTTTCACGTACACGATTCACTGCAGAATGTACACAGAGATATTGTGGATGGGTTCTTCAGGCATGGAAGTCGAATAAGGGGACTTACTGACATTTGAAGTCGTTCGTTAATGAGCACACATGTGACAGAAATGACAACTACAACATTGAATTTAAACGTGTAAGCGCAAGTGTGATAGGGGATTTGTTTGCAAGTAAATTCGGCGATCCTGGACGCATCATCCGTCCTAAAGATATAGTTTCTGAGATGAGGGAGCAGCACGGCATACACCTCTCGTACAATAAAGTCTACAGGTCAAATGAGCTCGCTTTGAATCAGGTATTTAGTGATCCGTGGGAATCCTTTCAGGGGCTGCCAGCTTATTTTTATGTTTTGGAACAATCTAACCCCGGGACAGTGACAAAAATCAAGACCGACTCGAAAATCCGGTTTAAATATGGATTCATGACAATTAGAGCCTCTATAGAGGGGTTCAATTCTGTTATTAGGCCGGTTATCTGCATTGATGCTACCCACTTGAAGGCTAGGACTAGAGGTGTTTTGTTAGTTGCGGTGTGTAAAGATAGGAACGAGATGATATACCTATTGGCATTTGGGTTTGCAAACTCTGAATGCATAGAGTCATGGACTTGGTTTTTGAAGAAACTCTGTAAAGTGATCCAATATCCCGACCGTGTGATGTTAGTTTCGGATCGGCACAATGGTATATTTAATGCAATGGAAACCATATTCCCAGATGCAGCACATGGGATTTGTGCATACCACTTGGCACAAAATCTTAAAAGATTTTGCAAGTAGAGGGATGATGTGATTTGGCTATACTACCGTGTTACGTATGCATACCGTATTGAGGAGTTTGACCGTGTAATGAGTGAGTTGAAAGAAACCTACTGTAAGGTTTACGATGAGCTCTTGGCCACTGGGGTAAAGAGGTTTTCACGTGTACATAGCCCCAGAAAGAGGTATTTTTTAATGACCACTAACATTACTGAGTCAATGAATTCTTGTCTACTTGCGGTCCGAAAATTGCATATAACAGCAATGGCGGAATTTATCAAAGATTTGTTGCAAATGTGGTTCTACAATCGTCGGAAACATGCACGTGAAATGTCTACATACTTGACAACGTTTGCAGACGAACACATCAAAGATAGGACAAAAACTGCCCATCGGTGTGAGATTCACCCCATTCACTTCAATACATTTAAGGTAGACGACAAATGGAAGGAAACAACCGTCGACCTTGACGAACGTTCTTGCTCATGCCGTCAATGGGATTTAGATGAGTTGTCGTGTTCGCATGCAATGGCGGTCTCTAGGTATGCTTCCTGGTCTTTTAACTCTCTATATTTATCTGTTGTGGTTGATTTTACAAACATTAATTTCTGTTTGTTGATGTCTTATGGCCTAGGTTCAAAGGTGTGTCAATCAACGCAATGGCTTCTGACTTTTACACGACAGGATTTCTTAAACATGCTTATGAAATGGGTGTCAACTCTGTTCCGGATCCCGAATTTTGGGACATTCCTGATGCAATTCGGAATAGTATTGTATTGCTATGGAAGAAAAAGAATTTTCCAGGAAGACCAAAGAAGTTGAGGATACCATCTGCTGGGGAGAAAAGAAAGTTACAATCGTGTTCAAAGTGTGGAAAAAAAGGACAATAAAATAACTTGCCCAGAACCATTATCTAGAACATGCACACCAGCCAAAAAAGCCCGAACATGTAGCATTTGTAAGAAAGAAGGACACAATAGACTGAAGTGCCCAGACAAGCCACCTGAACCTACCTTGATTGACACAGACGGAGAGAATGCCGCTGGAGAACCTGTGCTCAACCCTAGTGATTAGTGTTGCATGCTGTGTTTGCAGTTTGGACATTTATGTGTTTTTATTGAGTGTTAAACACTGCTAAACCTTAACAACTTTATGTACCATTTTTGTTCACCGGAAAAGTTATTTTGTATGTGTTTTGTTGTGATGGTTTATGGTGTATGTATATTTGGTTGTGTTGATGGCTGCTGAACTAAAACAGCTCTAGGTGTATGGTAGGTGTTGTGCTGGTTGTATTTTGATTTCCAAAACAGGTGTTTCTTGTTTGAGGAGCTGTTACCAGCTGTTGTGATTGATTTGAAAACAGAATATGATCTAAGCTTGGGAACCATACCTAGGCCTGAACAAACCGTACCTAGGCCTGTAAATTATTTCCTGGGCTCAGGGGCTTTTGCTATATTCGCTCGCCACGTCATCAATTGTGATGGATTACAGGAAGATGAAGTAAGCTTGGGAAGTTGTAGGCCTGGGAAACGACACATTAAGCCTAGGAATACAAGTTAGGCCCTAGGTTGATTAAATATCTTAAATATTTCCGATAAGTTATATTTTTGTAGGGCCCCCATAATTGCATCTAAAAAAGAAGATGATCTAAGCCTGATAACCATACTGTAAGGACCTCGGTATTATGATTGGCTTATTTCATGACAAACCACCACATTGGGGATGATTGTGTAATGGGTAGCTTAGGTCCGTATTGGCAAGCTTCCAAGCATCTCCATGACTTCAAGAGCAAAAGGTATATTCACTTGACTTTGTCTCTTGAAGAGTTTAGGTGCACACTCACATTTCATGCATGTTTTGTTTATCTTGCATTTGTGTTCTTTATTGTTTGTATAAGTGTGCATCCTTTTCTAAAACACTCACTAGCTTACATTAGATATCATATCTTGCATTGCTTCTTATTTGATAACATGTTTGACATGTTAATTGTGCTTCATTGTGTGCATCTCACTCACTTCACACTTGTACAACATTCATGTAAGATAGACCTTTTTCTTGAGTGTTAAAAATGGACTTTTCCCTTTAGCGCGGCCTAGACCGCTTGGCAGGCTTTGCTTGCACCGCGGCGCACGTAGCGGTATTCTCCAGTGCATCATGCTCGTCGTGGACCGCGACCTGTGCACCTGCACGCACAGCGGTCCAAACCGCGGTGTTGTCCAGACGGTGCACTGCTGTATGTACCGCGGTCTGGACACTTACCTGAGCCGCGGTTTAGCAAGCGGTTTTGACGGGATTCAGTTACCCAAGTTCAAAACGATGTAGTTTTAACTAGGGCTTCATATATATTCTTCCTCTTCTCTTCTTGGCCGACCATGAGCTCAAAAATTCATTTTTAGATAGAGGTTAGAGCTCCTAGAGAGAGAAAGCTTCAAGAATGCTTCTTTGACTCTCCAAACCCAAAACACATCTCTATCTTGCATCATTCAACATCATTTGAGCATGGGTCTTCATTGTTTCATGACTAGGTAAACAAGAACTTCTTTGAATATCATTTATTGTTCTTCTTACTCTAGATTAGGTATTTATTGCTTGTTTAAATACCTAGACTCTACTTTATTGCATATTTATGAGTCTTGATAACATGATTGGGTTTGTATTTTGATAGCTTCATTGATTAGGTCATTTTTGCCTAAAAGCTAGGTCATAAATATTCATGTGTGATTAATTGATAACTAGGTTGAGAAATTGTGTTTTAATCAACTAGTTAATGTTCATGAATATTTGATTGTGTTTGTTTGTGATAGCTTGCATTATTAGGTCATATATGCCTAAATAGCTAATCCATAAATATTCATGTATGCTTAATTGATGATTAGGTTGTCTTTGTGCATCTAGTCAAGTTTATGAATGTTTATGTGAATTTAATTGACAATTAGGTTGTTAGAATTTCTCTACAACTAATTGAGACCTCATGTGTGTACATGTAGGCATTATTTGATAACTAGGATGTTGTATTGCATTATCTACATCTAGTTAAGCATTGTATGTTTGGTCTAACATATATTGTGTTGAGCATTCATTGATTGTTCACTTAGACCCTATACTCTTCATTGAGTCAAAGTCTTGTGGCTTCGGGATGAAGTTGCACATGCATTGAAGTCTTGCAACCAAGTTGTGGTTGGCAAGCATCGGTCAAGAATCCATTGTAAAAGGCCTGCGGGTAGAGTAGGAGGTGCTCACGCCAATAGTAGTGTATCAGTGGATATCACTAGGGATTGAACCAAGAGTGGCGAGTGGTAGTGTCCATAGCCTGAGGTTATCTAGAGTGAGAGTCCGAGTATCACTTGAGGGTGTAACATTTTACTCATATAGTGGATTTGAGGATCGTGTGTGGCTAGAAGGATAGCCCGTGGTTTTTCCCTTTGTTTAAGGGTTTCCACGTAAAAATCAAGTGTTATTTATTATTCCGCACTTTACACTTGATTTTGTATGTTTGATTTAATTGGGTTATTTGTTTAATATTGACTAATCGAAAAATTGGTAATAATCGATTAACAACCCATTCACCCCCCCCCCCCCCCCCCCCCTAGGTTGTAGACACACGTTAAGAGCTGTATTTTCACATACCTAGGCCTGTAAATTATTTCCTAGGCTCAGTGGCTTTTGCTATATTCGCTCGTCACGTCATCAATTGTGATGGATTACAGGAAAATGAAGTAAGCCTGGGAAGTTGTAGGCATGGGAAACGGCACATTATGCCTATGAATACCTGTTAGACCCAAGGTTGATTAAATCTCGAATTAAACATATGTTTTTATAATTTTTTTTTGGACTGCATGAGATGTTTCCAAAAAGCGTTGTGCACCCATCGGAGTATAATTCGGGACCGTATAGATAATATGGGAGAACGAGTCACATTAACCCCAGCAAGTTACAAGTTTATGAAACAACCCTTATGTATGAAGTGGTTTATTGGTTTAAGGGTATGGTTGCTAACCCTAGTGCAATTGGTAGTGACATACATGTCGGACCGTTCGATGATCCCAAAACTTTACGTACAGATTGCCATTGGTACCCCTTTATCGCTGGACAGTTCCGATTAGTTATATTTTTGCGGGGCCCCTATAATTCCATACAAAAAAGAAGATGATCTAAGCCTGGGAACCATACCTAGGCCTGAACGAACCGTACCTGGGCCTGTAAATTATTTCCTGGACTCAGGGGCTTTTGCTATATTCGTTCGCCACATCATCAATTGTGATGGATTACAGATGGATCCCACTAAAGGGAAATCTTCTATTTTTCATTATAGCCTGATCCCACTAAATCCTCATCTCCTTCCTTAGTCAAACGCTCAAACGTTTCACTTTCATTTCAATTTTCTTCTTCACGTGTTCCCAAACAGAGAGCCAAAAAAATTATGAATCTTTTTCACTTTGTATACCCCAACTTTTCTTATCGTCTACATCTGCAGGTAAACAATCTCCTTCCCACTTCCCACTGTTTTTCTTTGTATAAAGGTTCTCAGATCTAGCTACGCTTGTAGTTATTATTTAGCAGATAACAAGTCATTTAGCATCTGAGTACTTTAAGAATTTGTATACTCCTTCTAACATCTGACATCTCCTTCTCCCATTTAATCGTCTAATTTTTTGTTTGTTTCAATGATTGACCGAATTTGTCAGGTTAGTTTGCCATATAAGCCTCGTATACTATAACATTCATTACTAAATTGAAATTTTTTCGATTTACAGATATCTGTCAAGTGTTTTGTATGAAATGGGAAGGAAATATGTTTATGTTGTTTTCAAAGGAAGAAAGACCGGTGTGTTTAATTCTTGGCATGAGTGTCATGAACATGTAGATGGTTTTCCAGGAGCATCTTACCAAAAGTTTAACTCAACTGATGAAGCATATAAAGCTATAAGTAGTCGTTCCGGACATTCAAGCCATTCCTGGCTTGAATCTTCGGTGAATATTGAAGAGAAGGAATCTTCTGTGAATGTTGAAAAGAAAGTATCTGAGAAGAGTCAAAGCACTGGTGTGATGTTGTTTTCATTTCTATTTGTTTTTATTTTTGGAGTTATAGTAGGCAAGATTGTTTGAAAGATTTGTTGTTTATGATTAAGTTGTGGTGTTGTTGAATATGAAATAAGAACGCATAAGAAACTAGTTCTGCTCTGTTCTGTTGGTAAACACTTATAGTTGTACGTCTATACTGTTATTCTTGTTCATGTCTGATTGAAGAATACTGAAGAAATATATATATATATATATATAAATAGCAGCAACATGTGAAAACAAAACCAATTACTTCACTTTTATTAAGAAGTTAGACGGTATAGCATGTGTATAAAAGGTATAACATAACATAACATATAATTTTGTGGAAGGCAGATTGGGTGTATTTTTCTTCAGGTTGATGGTGGAATATTGAAGTCAATTAACTTTTTCTGCATTTGTTCAACCAGTTGATAGAGTCCATTGAATTCGTTGTCCCTTGCTTCGATCTGAACATATAAATTGATAATTTCAGCTTTCAGATTCTGATATTTCCCCATCAAAACAGTATAATCAACACTCAAGCGTTTTGCATTTTCACGCTCCTTGATAACGGTCTCCTCAGCCTTTGCAATCCATTCATGCCAACATTCGAAAATGACATTTAACCTGTTACTACTACCGTTTGCTTCCATTTTCAATTGTATAAATTAAGTGAGGAAAATATGTAACAGAAATGGGGTATTTATAGTGGAACAAGATGACCCATATCGGTGAACCATTGTAACTTTTAGATTTCAAACGAACCATTGTAGCCTTTGGAATTGAATTCAACAATTGTAATCTTTGGATTTTAAATGAACCATTGTAATTTATGAACATCCATTGTCGTTGTGCACTGGACAGTGGCTACACTAGCCTGGTATAAGTTCAGCTAAAGTATATTTCCCAGACCTAACTGAAATGAATCCTAGGCTTACGAGAATTGTACCCATGCCTAGCAGAATTATTCCTAACTGAATTGATTCCCAGGCATAAGTGAAGTGATTCTCCGGCCTACGTGAAGTGATTCCCAGGGCTAAGTGAAGTGATTCTCAGGCATAAGTGAAGTGATTCCCAGGCCTAAGAGAATTGTTCTCAGGCCTAAGTGAAATGATTTGCAGATTTGACAAAATACCTCATAAACATTTAAATCTGTCACAAAAAATTTAACATGATTTGCAGATTTGCAGATTTATTTAACTAATCTATAGTTGGTACAGTTAAATCTGTCACAAAAAATTTCCATGCTGAACATGACAAAATACCTCATAAACATTCCAAGCCTAAGAGTACTATACCAAATATTCTCAACGTAAATATTGATTACGAAGCTGTACACATGCCCAGGCAGAAACCACAAACCTAAATCAGAATTTTCTACGGGGAATTGCAGGGTTGACCATTGGTGTAAATGTCAACTGCAATTGCCTTACGAATGCCTTTGATATCCTTTTGTCCAAAAACTGAATTCCATGGAGTTTTTACTCCAGCAAGAATCAACTCAGCATACTTCATCAAGAAAACACCACAACTGTATTTGTAAAATGGTGCCGATAAGTCAAACATAAGTTTCTGTAAGAAAGTAAATAAAGTAAATAAATATGTCTCACATACCCATCATCTTGTTGAGGAATCAATTCAGATCTCATGCTTTGAATTGTGAATGGGCTGGCATGAGGATCCATCTTCATTTCTTCATAGTAACCAGCATGCTTCAGTAAAGATGGCAATAGGTAAAGTAGGGCACGAACGTCCTTTAGCCGATGACTGGTTCCGTCCCGTTCATTCAAAGAGTCAAATAACAACATTTTTCCTTCCTTGAAAAATATATGACATAAAACCCAATGGCCGGGTAGGTGGCACGGGATGAGCACCTGCATATACAATATAAATATTGTAAGCAATTAGATAAAAATATATTAACAAAATAGATAATGACATGTAAACATCATTTCCAAAAACTTACCGAATCCATTTCACACCAAGGTTGAGGGTACAGAAGGTCATGGCCGGTAACATGTTTGAGGATGTCTGGACTTGGCTGGTAATTCAAAGGAACGAATTCTGGGTAGTCTTCCCAGACATTTACAGCATGAAGAGGAGGATCGCTGATTTTTTTACTCTTATTTTTGCGATCTTTTTTCTGTTGAGGAGAACCAATTTCTGTTTGCTGACGTCTTTCCTTCTCAGCCTGCTCAAATTTTTCTATCTTCCTCATGGCTTCCAATGTATCCATTTCAATTGCCCATTTAATGTTCAGGTTAGTCTGCATATACAACCATTAATTTCCAACTGATAATTTCATTACCAGGCTTATATAAATCAAAAGCATAAATACAAAAATTCTGAGCTGATATCTCTCATAGGCTCATGTCATCCATTCCTAGGCTCATGGTATCCATTCATAGGCTCAAAAGCATACATGCATTAAAACACATTTCATTTTCAGAAACATGCATATAATAAACGGATTTTCATATACCACATCATATAACTAGGGAGATACTTATGAAGAAAGATGTGTTAACCAATCCAATATTTTACAAGTAGTTAAGCTCACTGCTCGATCGTCTCCTCCATAGGATATCAAAGTAACTGTGAATATTGTAGTAAACTTTAATCGTCGTTTGGTATGTTATGTAACTCAAGCGACATGTTACTTTTAGGAAAGCATACCGGATAATAATTTCTAGCTACTGGCTGGTTCACTTCCAGGTTCCAGTTTGTTCTATAATCGCGAATCTGCAAAAGATATACATCCTTAGTTCATTGCATATGAAGAAGGATTGAGAAAGGAACAATAACCCAAAGAAGTGCTGCTATAAGATAGCAAACAATTAAAACTTTTTTCAACTTTCTATAAATGAATATTGAGACATATTTCAATGCAATATTGATAAGGCTGATTAAACTTTAAGGTAAATATTATGAGGATCAACATCACATCATACCCTTTGGATAAAATCACGTCCATTAGAATCCGTCAACATGATCTTTACCCTTGTATAATCTGGTGATATGCAAACACATCCAATTCAATATTAAGAAATGTATTATTTTCCTGTCACAATCACATATCACCAGTCTTAGCAAAAGAATATACAAGGATGAGCTTATTAAAGTTCTAACAAAAAGGGCAAGTTGTATAAGAGCAAATCTAAATACGAAAAGAGAAGCAAATCACACAAGTGTAGCTTCTAAAGTCAAATAATAACCAGCAGAAAAGTTCCCTGTATCACTAGTAGATAAATAATCTCTCAACTAATTATTACTGATATGCAAGAAAAATATAATTTTAATGATTTGTTCATTTTAAAGCTTATATCACTTTGAAAACCATTCTATAATTTAGTTCAACTTATCATCAGATAGTAGTTTTAACTTTGACTTAAAAAGTGGCTTATATGATCAATTTATAATAAATTATCATTTTCTAAAGTATGTTTATGTAATTCAATTATAATGCCTCTGTGTTGAAACAAAAGAAAGGACTTTATGAGAATATATTACAGAAAGAAAGCCACCAGATGATTAACAAGGTACCTGATACATCCACTGATTAATCTTTTGATGTACTTCAACTATTAATGGCCCACGCATAACAGTCAAAGGAACCTGAAACTTTCAAAAGCATTTCTAATTGGTATTTTCCTTGATTATCAGTTTGTATGAGACTAGTTTCTTAAGGCATTGCACACCTGTGCTTCAGGCTTTATGAGAAATGTACCATTTGGACGGAAAATATATGCCCCAGCATTCTGAAAAAAAAAAAGCTCCATAAGAAATCCGATCAGAAAGGGATAATTTAACAATTACTTTCAAATTAAAATCATGTAAATTTTAGAAAAAAGAAGAAAGAAGAAAGAGTAGCAACACAGACTTTTATGTTCTAACTAACATATGTCTACCTGAGGAATGTGAGGAGCTTTATCATTGGTTCCATTGTATCCACGGTAAAAACTGTATGACTGCTCAACTGATTCCCCAACCTTCGAAAAGTTTTGAATAATTGAATTAGCCACACAAATTTATATTATTGTTGGTTACCTTGTCTGAGGGATGGTGGATCCATCTTGGATGGCATCCGGAGGCTGGGGATTAAAGAGGAGATGAACAATTATGCAACAGGGAGGTGATAAGAAAACAGTGAATTTGCAATAACCTCACGGTTAATCAGAAAAGACAAATTTGAACAAATTCAAAGGTTAATTAAAGCAACAAATGAAAATTAATTATGCAACCATCAGGTACCCTACTTACTGAGCTTCTGCTACTAATATAATTAGTAAGTTTGCTTGGAAACGAATACTCACTGGAATTCGGATTACATCGTCTCTCCTCCATCCAAGAGAATCGTAGATCACAAGAATCTAGAATAAAAAGAAAACATTTAGTTAAATATTTCTAAGTAGAACTTATGGATGTGTTACACAGAATGACCTTACCATGTTTTTCCCATGAGATAGGTCAATTTCTGATGCAGAACAGTAGCTAATATTCACAAGTGGGCATCGGAAGAACAAAAAGAACAAGAAAATTGATTTAGCCTCATTCCAAATTACAAGAAAAATATAAATTGTCATCCAAATATGTACATGACCTCACTTCAATACTAGAAGGATCATAATCCTTCGAATTATTGGCATAAATATCATAGAGAAGCTAAGATAAAGCAGGTTCCAGAAATCAGAACTACTCCAATCTTCCACCCCTCTTCTTAAGAATAAATTAAGAACAATAGAAGCATGAATTAAACTTGGACCATCCTATGAAAGGAAAAAAAAAAACCATTTTGATTTCAATAGTTTGACTTCAGTGAGACCTCTATTATAATAAAAAAAAACAACACAGAATTAAAGGTATACAAGCACATTTAACTGTGCCTATGGTGCAATACATATAAATTGAGGACAAGAAGAAAGAACTGGCAGAAATAGGTTAGTTCCCAAAACCTTGGAATTATCAAGAAAATATCTACACAATCTTACAGGAGGAAACAGATGTTAATGTGTAATATCTCATGTCAGTTTTTTTTTTTTTTTTTTGAGGCATCTCATGTCAGTTTTTAATTCTAGCGAATTACTAACAGGGTATAAAAAGCCTTGAGGCTTTGACTTTTAAGTCTCCCCCAACCCCCTCATTTTTAAATTTCATGTTCTTTGAGCACGAAAAGTGTCTGCGTCTGCCTCCATGTTACACGAGAGAGGGCATGTTGACTTGTTAATTCTTATTCTCAATGGTCCAACTGTATAGCTTAAATAGTACCATTGACTCTTTACCTAAAAACTTAATCTCTAAGTCTAGTTGTAATTAACAACAAATATACAAAAAAGGACATATATTGCAAGAATATTTAAGAAACAAAAACTACTTTCTAAAGCAATACAATTTATTTCTTTTGGCTCATTCATTTCAGCGATCCAAACAGAGCCTTGATAAGAAGCCACTAAGATGCATCCTATTCAGAAAATGAAGTAAATAGTTCACAAGCTTAAGGGCTCATGATGTTTTGCCTGTTCAAATTTCATAGTTGGCCTCTCACGTCCATTATATGATGCTGACTCAACCAACCAAGCCAGTGATGTTGCAACTACCTCTTCAGCCTACAAAAGATAATGAATGAGTAGATGATACTTCTTCTTAAGATAGAAAAATTACTACAAAAATTGCAAGGTCAAACCAAATTTCCTCCATGTAGCCTATCGATAATCGTTTTGCATAATCATTAGCCACATGTTGCTTTTCAGTGCCAGTAACCGCATCATGATGCCGAGCAATAGCTAAACCATCGGCTAATGAGTCGGTGTTAAGCCATCACTCTTACCTTCTTAGAACTCTAGTTGCCTGGCCGCCTGATTATGCATTAGAAGTATACAAAGATTTTTCTCTAAAATTGCCACATACCAGGACACTTTAACTTGTCAAACTCTGAAAAAAGAAATAGCATAAACCATACCAAATAGTAGCTACTCATCATTCTAACATATTGTGAGGATCAACATCACATCATTCTAACATAGTGTTTTAAGACCGCCTGATTCTAATGGAAGTGATTTTATCAAAAGGGTATGATGTGATGTTGATCCTCACAATATTTACCTTAAAGTTTAATCAGCCTTATCAATATTCCATTGAAATATGTCTCAATGTTCATTTATAGAAAGATGAAAAAAGTTTTAATTGTTTGCTATCTTATAGCAGCATTTCTTTGGGTTATTGTTCCTTTCTCAATCCTTCTGCATATGCAATGAACTAAGGATGTATATCTTTTGCAGATTCGCGATTATAGAACAAACTGGAACCTAGAAGTGAACCAGCCAGTAGCTAGAAATTATTATCCGGTATGCTTTCCTAAAAGTAAAATGTCGCTTGAGTTACATAACATACCAACCAACCTCCCCAAAACAAAACAAAATCTCTAGTCTGATCTTTTCCTCAAATGGTTGCCTTTCAATTTCATTGTGCCAACTTGTAGCATGCTTCTTTCTTGTAAATGTATAAGTTATTGTTGCTAATTATTAAAAAATAATTGTGGAAAGTCCTCGGCGTGCTTTTAATAGTTGATAGGGGCCAGCTTTTTCCTGTTACAAGCAAAATGATCATCTTTTATCGTGTTTCCATCTCTCTTTTTCCTGATTCTGTGTGTGGGTTTTTAATTTCACTGCCATGGTCATTGCATTTATCCATATGTTTATATCCCCTCTTTAAGTTCAAATATCATTTTCTATTTTCCATTCAGATTAATCTTGGAATTTACACCCAAGATAGTAAAAAGGAATTTTCAGTTCTGGTGGATCGGCCTTTTGGAGGATCCAGCATAGTTGATGGACATATAGAGCTGATGCTTTATAGGTAATTTATCAACGTTCTGATCTTCACTGGATCACAATTAACACTTATTCACTGTCTTAGAAAATGTTAGGTCATAACTAATGGGATAATGGAGATTAGAATTACATTCTTGACGCTGACCTATTTGTGTACTGTACACTATCAGAAGTTCAGAACCCTGACTTAAACTTCTCGTCTTAAGGGAGACTACTACTGGATGATTCCAGGGCTGTTGCAGAGGCTCTGAATGAAACAGACTGTGTAGCCAAATATTGTAAAGGATTGACGGTACATGCTTTATACCCACTTTGGATTTCGTGCATGGTAATTAGCTATTTTAATTGTCCTTCATGCCAAATTGGCGTTGGATCGACCCTAACTTGTAGTTAAATTGGTTACTATTAGTTCTTCTCAACACTTAGCGTAACAGATGTCATTATTTACCAATCCATTATTTGAACATTGAAGCCTAAAAATGCCTTCAAGGACATAAATTTCAACTACAAAGTAAATTATTAGTATTGTGCTGAGAATTGATATTGCGATTTAGTTCTAGTGATGATTCTAAGAGTTGGTAGTTACATCCTTTGCATAAATTATCTGCAATTGTTGCCTCTGAATGTTTAAGTTGTCTTTATTATAGAATTCGAGTCCAACACTCCATCCCTATGATTTGCATAAAAAGCCTCACTAACATGTCATATATGTTCTGTCCTAAAACAATTAGCATTTACTGTAACTTTTGCAGATACAAGGTAAGTAGTACTTCAGAATTGATGCCCTCGGAGAAGGTGCTGAGTGGCGTCATTCTTTCGGCCAGGAGATATATTCACCCCTCATGTTAGCCTTTGCAGAGGAGGTGGAATCATTTGTATATATAATTTATTTTCTTTTCTTTTTTAGTCTGTTATCTTGGTTTCATTTAAGGTGCTTTCTTCTTACAGGAAGGAGATAATTTGATGAATTCTCATGTATCCACTTTCTCCTGAATTGATCCCTCCCACAGCTCACATGATAACGTTGCTCTTTTTACTCTCGAGGTACTTGGGCTTCATTATTGGGAAAGGCAAAACTGTCTATAGCTTCATTATTGTATTGTTTTGGTAAATTAAAATCGTGATACCATGAATGACAAATTGGTAAATTAAAGTAACTAAAACCATGACTTGCCGACTGCTGGATATTTTCTTTTCCTTCTCTAACTTGATTACTTTCTTTCCCTGTATTATACAGGAGCTTGATGATTGAAAAGTGCTCCTTCGGTTAGCACATCTTTACGAGGTTTTAGTTTCTCCCTTAATCTATTTAACATTTGAAAGAACATCCGTCACATATCCTAAATACTATTTACTTTCACATATCCTAAATACTATTTACTTGGGCTTCATTATTGGGAAAGGCAAAACTGTCTATAGCTTCATTATTGTATTGTTTTGGTAAATTAAAATCGTGATACTATGAATGACAAATTGGTAAATTAAAGTAACTAAAACCATGACTTGCCGGCTACCGGATATTTTCTTTTCCTTTTCTAACTTAATTACTTTCTTTCCCTGCATTATATAGGAGCTTGATGATTGAAAAGTGCTCCTTCGGTTAGCACATCTTTACGAGGTTTTAGTTTCTCCCTTAATCTATTTAACATTTGAAAGAACATCCGTCACATATCCTAAATACTATTTACTTTCATCGGATTTTCTCTTCGTATGACTTCAAATTTTATGCCATATAATTTTCAACTGAATTGCAAGCTTTCCCGTGTGCGACCGTTCTTGCACGAATAATTGCTATAACCTTCCATCAATCTAAATTTCTGATTTCTATAGGGTTGCTACAAATTTCTAACTTTTATTCTTTGTTGGTTATTAAAATTGCGAAAGATTGGTGAGGACAAGGATCTTTCTGTATCGACAAGTGTAGAACTTAACAAAGTTGTTCCCCAACAAAAAGGTAGAAACAATGGTTCAGCCTCAAGACAATAATAGAGTTATCTTTCGACGATCATAAATTTTCTCTTTGACATTCTGCTTTCATGTTGTCTTCAGATTGGGAAAATGATAGAGATGAGCTTATCTGCTAATCAAGAACGGACTGAAATGGAAAAGAAGAGACTTGTCTGGAAAGTAGAAGGCAGCTCCTCAGAAGAAGAATCCAAGTTGGTGAGAGGTGGACCTGTGGATCCTACAAAACTGGTTGTCCAACTTGCTCCTATGGAAATCCGCACCTTTGTTATCGACTTCCATCACGAGTCCCGCCGCAGGGTGTTCATTGCTCAACTACTATAAAATACTTCGTCAAATCTTTTCTGTTTTCGAGCATCCTTCTACATGTTATCCGAAAACTGCTTGCTGTGTGTACATTAGTAAGAAATTTAGGCCAAATGTGAATAAGCGTAACGTAAGTACGTGACTATGTATGTGTTTTGTCTAGAATCTTAGATGTAATGGTCTTATTTTCTGCAGGATAATTAAAATAATTTGATATTTTTCAAAAAATAATCTAGTTTAGCAAAATTGGACTGTTTTGATCTACCATTTTAATGAGTCGCTGATTAAACTGAGGTTTGTGGACCAATTGGTGTATTATTTGGCCAAATGTAGGAGCAAATATTGAAAGTTACAATTCTAGTGCCATCTCTTTCAAATTTTTGCATCTGTGCAATCGTACAAGTGGTGTTGATAGGAAAATTCATATCAAATCTTGAATTGCAGTAACCTACTTGAAACCTCTTGTATCTCATTCCGTGGGCTTCTAATTCCAACCAAATGTGGTGCTGTGTGAATCTTTTCTGACGGTCCGTGCCCGGCCTGTTTTTTCAAATTGAGGGCCAAGTTCGTGTCTAAGCTTTTATGATTGGGCGGGTCGAGTTTGACTTTCATAATCTGTGAGCCAGGGCAACCCGGGCTTTTGGACAAAGCCGGACTTTTTAGAATGAAAAAAAGAAAATAACAACAATAGTATTACATAAAAAAAAAGAGTTAAATTCCGGCAAACCGCAGGAGAGTTTGGAGTACAGGATTGCATTGGACTATTTCATAGGATTGCATTATAATTAGATGAGATTATGATTGGATTGGACTAAACTAAATTAATACTATGTTGTGTTTGAAGAAATATAAAACTTGACTGAATTAATACAATATATTTTGTTGGTGAAACATGAGATTGGATTAAATAAATTAATATTTTTAATATAAAATGAAAATATAATAATTTTTTTAATTTGATAATTTTCTTTATTTTCATCTAACTTCTCAATTTATATCAACAAAATCAGTCAATAAATAAACTAATAAAGTCATTATCAGATAAAAAAAACAGATCAATGATCCACTCAACCACGGTTAAATATCTTTCTTCCCCTTCTCTCCTCCCATTTCTTTCTCTCATTTCACTGTTATTTGGAATTCTGGAGAAAAAAAAATTACTTTCTTCTTCTCTTGATCTCTCTTGATCTCTCTCCTCCCATCTCTTTCTCTTCTTTCTTTATTACCTCCATTTTTTTTTTACTTTTTTTCTTCGCTGTCTTTGTTCTTCTTCACTTCTTCTTCTTTTTAAGACCTCAAGTCATGCTCAAGTCTCTCTCCATCTTCGTCGTCTCTGGTCTTCTTCACTTCTTCTTCTTCTTCTTTTTCAGATCTCAAGTCAAGCTTAAGTCTCTCTCTTATATTTTGGGGTTTGTTAAACAAATTTTTCAGATTTTATTTTGTTAATTTTTTTTTCCAGATTTTGTTCCATTGAAACAAAAATTCCTTCCTAAAAAATTCTTTAGCATTTACTAGAAATCCATTGTTTATTTTTGTTAGTTTTTAAAAATTTGATTTAAAAACAAAAACAATCCAATCTCTTCCCCACCATCATCTCCACCCATTCAATCGATCTCTCTCTCTCACTCTCTAATTTCTCAAACATTCAATCATCTTCCCCGCCATCATTTGGGCTGGGTTCGATTCCAGATCTAGGTTGGATCTGGAATATGAAGATATTGAATTTTTGTTTTGATTTTTTCGATTCCAGATGCATGTGGTTTGATTTTTTTTTAAGATTTCCAGAATAGTATGTTGTGGATTTGATTTTTTTTTTTAGGTTTCCAGAATATCATGGTCTGGGTTTTGATTTGCATTTGGTACTGCATTAAAAATTTGAAAAAAAAAACTATAAAAATTTTTAATCATGCATAAAGCAAGAGGTTGCCTTGCGTTACGCATGACTATTTCACTAAAAATGGACTCCACCCGATTATTTTTTCCAGTCCGATACTGCTTCTAAACATAGGATTGGATTGAGATTAGTCAAATCCTAGTCCAATCCCATACAACAAACATGGCCTTAGGACTCTATTTGTGTAATGAGAATGTGAGATTATTCCAAGCATATACTAAAGACTGTCTCTATTTGTATAGTGAGATTATCCCAATATAATAATGTTAGCAGGAAACTAACTATATGTTCAATAAAGTAAATAGAAAGTTACAAAAAGGATATTTACCTGAGTTATAAGAGCACTCGTACAACATTGACACTAAAATATAAAAATAAAAGCATTTAAATATTTCTCCCCTAATTCCTGAAATTACTTAGATAAAGCCGAAAAGGCAAGGGAAATTTCGGTAATTGAATTTTTTTTTTAAATATTAAATAATAATAATAATATTAATAATAAATCTTATCGGCGAAAGACAGACAATGCAACGAGAAAACGTGGCAACCGATATCGGGTGGAAGAATCTAGTCAGCGTCTCAGCGACCAAACAAGAAAGAGATTTTGTATTAAAAAATAAATATAAAAAGAAGCAAAAGGTGTTAAACGAACGAGTAATGAGAAAAGCCACAGCTGAAGACGAAGAAAGAAGCTCTCTTTGCCATCTTGCCCTCGCATTCACAAACTCAAGGATCATTGTTGGTCTACATACAAATACAATAATCTCTGTCTTGCACTTGCTTGCTTTTGGAATACCATATGACAAGTTGGTCTACTGCATACCTGGATGCTACATGCTAACAATGTTTACGGAGCTGACAATATTAGAACTATGTTAAAATCATTGTTGTTGGTTGTAATAACAATTATTTGAGCCGTTGGCATGTATACTTTTATTGATTTTTTGTTTAGGTGATTGAATTAAGGACGCCAAAAGGCAACAAACTCAGGAGGTCGAAAATGTCTGCTGTTTCTCCAGGGGGTCAATGAATTCTCAGGGAGGTACAACGCATTCAGCAGGAAGAAGAGCCCAGATGATTAATGGAAATCATTTGCTGAATTTTCAGTATGACCCCATCACTCGACCTCAATATAGGCCAGCTCCTCCTCCCGCAAGAAGGCAGCGGAAGATCAAGCCTTACAAGTTACAACAAAGATTTATTCCTTCAAGCAAATTACAAGTTTGTTGTGTTAGATACCGGAAACTACTCACCTGAAGCGATGCTTCCAGATAAAATGTTACAGTGGGAGGATATAATTTATGTCAGGTACTCCACCACGATTCCAGTCCAGTGTCCAATTTGTTTGGAAACTCCTCTTTGTCTACAGATTACCTCATGAGGCCATATTTTTTGTTACCCCTGTATCCTACAATATTAAAGATAGCACCTAAAGAAATTAAAGTCACAAGAATAAATTCTTTGCCAAATTTAAACAAACAACTAATCACAAAGCAAGACACCAATAAAATAATTATTTTTTCAGTTCAAATGACAATTATCAGGGATCCAAAAATTAAATATTCAATCTCTAAATATCAATTATTCATGTGGTACTGTTTTTTGACCCATTTACACAGAAGTTTCACTCTTCACCTTCTGTGCACCAACTGAAGCTGTTGTTTAAACTTAATCATCAAGTATCTTACCCTTCTTTCAGCCTCTCTCAAGAACTCCAATTTTTGATCAGTTTTCACTCTCCACAAGCAATGGGAAGTAAAGCACCAAGTTGGGTCGATCAATGGGGATCAGACAGTTTTGGTGATGAAGATGACTAAAGAAGCTGGTGACAAATAAATCAAGCAGTGGCGGCATCGGCAAGAAAATAGCAGAGGCAAAAGCAATGGCATCGGTGGGTTTCAACAAGGCCAAAGCAGCAGCTTCGGTTGGTGCACAGAAGGTGAAGAGTGAAACTTCTATGTAAATGGGTCAAAAAACAGTTCCACATGAATACTTGATATTTAGAGATTGAATAATTGATTTTTAGATCCCTAATAATTGTCATTTGAACTGGAAAAATAAGTTCTGTATTGGTGGTCTTGCTTTGTGATTAGTTGTTTGTTTAAATTTGGCAAAGAATATATTCTTGTGATTTTAATTTCTTTAGGTGCTATCTTTAATTTTTGTGTGATATATGCAGAGTTGTGGATAGACATGGTGCCAATTCGGTTCGAACCGGCGAACCGAACAGGAAACAAACCGGTACCGATTTTTTAATTCCGGAATCGGAACCGGAACCGAATCGGGAACTGGTAACAGGGTGTTCTGGTTCCAATTCTAGTTCTAATTTTTGAGGAACAGTCCGGTTCGAACCGGACTGGAACCGATGGTTTCGGTTCCGGTTCAAACCGGCGGTTCCAACATATGTATATATATATATATATATATATATATATAAAAAAAAAAATCTGAATCTGATCGTCACCTCACATCCTCAATCTTTCTTCTTTCTTCTTTCTTCTTCTTCTTCTTCTTGCTTGGATCGAACGAGAGAGAGATGAGATTGAGGGTGGATTGTGTGTGTGTTTGAGTTTTGAATGGTTTGATTGGGTTTGTGGTGGTGGTGGTGGTGTGTGTGTGTGTGTGTGTTTGATTTTTGATTGGATTGATTGGTGGTGTACTGGTGTGTGTGATATATTCCGATGAAACATGAAGTTTGAACTGATGAAGGTGATTAGGGATTAGGAATTTGGGGTTGGGTCCCCGTGGGTGGGTAGGTGTAGGGAAGTGATTAGTTTTTTTTAATTAAAAAATAAATTCCGAACCTTCGGAACCGGTAGAATTGGACCGGAACCGGAACCAGCGTCATATCTAAAGTTGTGGGTGATGAGCATAGAAATGCTAGAGAAAAACACAAAACCAAGACTAGCATTTTCAAAAGAAAAAAGACTAGCATTTTCAAAAAAAGTGATTACCATGCCTCCGACCAACTGAAGTTCCACTATTCACCTCAATTGCAACAACTGAAGCTGTTGCTTTGGCCTTGTCGAAACCTGCCGATGCCGATGCCTTTGCTTCTACCATTTTCTTGCTGCAGCCGCCATTACTTGATTTCTTTGTCACCAGCTTCTTCCGTCATCTTCATCACCAAAACTGCCTGATCCCCACTGATCAGCCCAACTTGGTGCTTTACTTCCCATTGCTTGTGGAGAGTGAAAATTGGTCAAGAATTGGAGTCATTGAGAGAGGCCAAAAGAAAGATAAGATACTTGATGATTAAGTTTAAAATTTTGTAGGAGATAATGAAAATCTTATGTGAATTATGCTTGTAACTTAGCCAAAATGGTTTAGGATAGAAACCATAAAAAAAAAACACAAGAAATATAAAATTCTTCATAAACTATCTCTAAGTTATTAGCATTTCTGTTCTTACTTCTTAGTTTAGCTTATCAAACAAAACACAATATCTAATCAAACTCACCTACATCCGGAACAAAGAAAACAACTAACCCAGAAAAAATAAACCAAAAATAACATCCACATTCATCAAGAATAATCAAACCCACATGCATTAGGTACAAAAAAATAACATACCAAAAACAAAATCAAGCCAAAAATAGCATACACAATTAGCAACATAAATGTCGATCAATCACAAGACGTTAGTGCTTTTAGTTAGGTCTGTTCAATTAATTTATCATGATAAATATTATATCCAACTTCTAGTTAATTTATATATATATATATGTATGGTTAATTTAAATATCCGGTGCAACATAAAACCCGTAAATTGAATATTTATAGGTTTCAAAGTTGAATCAGACAACATAATGTTGAATACATCAAATAGCTAACAAAAATAACAACCCTTTAATCAACTAAATCTAGGTTTAAATATATTATCTCACATGGGTATATTACAATCCAAAAGAAAAAAAAAAATCTGACAAATACAAATGAATCCATCTAAACCTCAAAGCAAATAAGAATAATAAAACCCACTATATCCAGGGTCGGTCCTGACTTTTTGAGGGCCCGGGGCAAAATTCTAAGATGTGCCCCTTTTTCATATTAATTCTAAGATTTAAGAGAGAGATCGAAACAAATCATTCAACGGTGGCCAAAGAGAAAAATGAAAAGCCCTAAATCCTTAAGTGATTTTGATGACATACTGAAATATGGGTATGGCACGGCACGGCACGGTACAACACGAAAAATTGGCACTTTTATGAACTTAAATAAAACAAAATTGGGCCTTTGAACTAATATTGAACACATGTAAACATGGCCCTTTAAAAAGAGGTCTGAGGTGACTGCCCCTCCTATTAAAGTCTAGGGCCGACCTTGACTATATCTTTCTATTTTATTTTATGTTAACAATAAAATAAACCATACTCTATGCCTTTTTGCCTCAAAATCCTAGGTGTTGAATAAAGATAACTAATTTATAAATAAAGATAAGAACTAACCTGGAATCAAGTTCTGGGTGTTGAATATGAAATCAAAACAATGAGGGATGAGGTGGCTGAAATCAAGTCATGGAGTGTGTGGTCAACGACGGAGTCAGGAAAAGGTTGAGAACTGTTATGGGTTCTGGTCGAAGGAGAGATGAGGCGGTGGAGAGAGACTGAGAGAGAGAGAGAGCATATATTTTTTGAAAAGTCGAGTATTTTCTATAACATATCTACAGAAAAACATAGAAATGCTATAGAAAAACACAAAACCAAGACTAGCATTTTCAAAAAAAGGTTATATGATCACAAAACCAACATAAAAAACAAAACATATCTAACGTTGTGGGTTATGAGCATAGAAATGCTATAGAAAAACACAAAACCAACACTAGCATTTTCAAAAAAAAGACTAGCAATTTCAAAAAAACTGAATTCCATGCATCTGACTAACTGAAGTTCAACTCTTTACCTTATATGCACCAACTGAAGCTGCTGCTTTGGCCTTGTCGAAACCTGCCGATGCCACTGCCTTTGCCTCTGCCATTTTCTTGCTGCTGCCGCCACTGCTTGATTTCTTTGTCCCCAACTTCTTCCGTCATCTTTATCACCAAAACTGTCTAATCCCCACTGATTAGCCCAACTTGGTGCTTTACTTCCCATTGCTTGTGGAGAGTGAAAACTGGTCAAGAATTGGAGTTATTGAGAGAGGCCGAAAGAAAGATAAGATACTTGATGATTAAGTTTAAAATTTTGTAGGAGATAATGAAAATCTTATGTGAATTATGCTTGTAACTTAGCCAAAATGAGTTCGGATAGAAACCGTAAAAAAAACACAAGAATATAAAATTCTTCATGGAAAACTATCTCTAAATTATTAGCATTTCTGTTCTTACTTAGTTTAGCTTATCAAACAATCAAACCCACCTACATCCGGAACAAAGAAAACAACTAACCCAGAAAAAATAAACCAAAAATAACATCCACATTCATCAAGAATAAACAAACCCACATGCATTAGTACAAAAAAAATAACATACCAGAAATAAAATCAAGCCAAAAATAGCGTATACAATTAGCAACATAAATGTAGATCAATCACAAGACTTTAGTACTTTTAGCTAGGTCTGTTCAATTAATTTATCATGAGAAATATTATATCCTACTTCTAGTTAATTTATATATATGTATGCTTAATTTAAATATTCAGTGCAGCATAAAACCCACAAATTGAATATTTATAGATTTTGAAGTTGAATCAGACAACATAATGTTGAATACATCAAATGGCTGACAAAAATAACAACCTTTTAATCAATTAAATCTAGGTTAAAATATATTTTCTCACATGGGTATATTACAATCCAAAAGAAAAAAAAAATTCTGACAAATACAAATGGATCCACTTAAACCTCAAAGCAAATAAGAACAATAAAACCCATTATATCCAGGGCCGGTCCTGACTTTTTGACGGCCCGTGGCAAAATTCTAAGATGTGCCCATTTTTTTATATTAATTCTAAGATTTGAGAGATAGATCGAAACAAATCATTCAATGGTGGCCAAAGAGAAAAATAAAAAACCTTAAATCCTTCGGTGATTTTGATGACATACTGAAATATAGGTATGGCACGGCATGACACTGAACAACACGACCAAAATGGGAGTTTTATGAACTTAAATAAAACAAAATTGGGCCTTTAAACTAATACTGAACCCATGTAAACATGGCCCTTTAAAAAGAGGTCTGAGGTGATCGCCCCTCCTATTAAAGTCCATGGCCGGCCTTGACTATATCTTTCCATTTTATTTTATGTTAACAATAAAATAAACCATACTCTATGCCTTTTTGCCTCAAAATCCTAAGTGTTGAATAAAGATAACTAATTTACAAATAAAGATAAGAACTAACCTGGAATCAAGTCCTGGGTGTTGAATATGAAATCAAAACAATGAGGGATGAGGTAGCTGAAATCAAGTCATGGAGTGTGTGGTCAACGACGGAGTCAGGAAAAGGTTGAGAACTGTTATGGGTTCTGGTCGAAGGAGAGATGAGGCGGTGAAGAGAGACTGAGAGAGAGAGAGCATATATTTTTTGAAAAGTCGAGTATTTTCTATAACATATCTACAGAAAAACATAGAAATGCTATAGAAAAACACAAAACCAAGACTAGCATTTTCCAAAAAAGGTTATATGCTACACAAAACCAACACAAAAAACAAAACATATCTAACGTTGTGGGTTATGAGCATAGAAATGCTATAGAAAAACACAAAACCAACACTAGCATTTTCAAAAAAAAAATATTAGCATTTTCAAAAAAACTGAATACCATGCATCTGACCAACTGAAGTTCCAATCTTCACCTTCTGTGCACCAACTAAAGCTGCTGCTTTTGCCTTGTTGAAACCTGCTGATGCCGCTTCCTTTACCTTTGCCACCACTGCTTGATTTCTTTGTCACCAGCTTCTTTTGTCATTTTCGTCACCAAAACTATCTGATCCCCACTGATCAACCCAACTTGGGCTTTACTTCCCATTGCTTGTGGAGAGTGAAAATTGGTCAAGAATTGGAGTTATTGAGAGAGGCCGAAAGAAAGGTAAGATACTTGATGATTAAGTTTAAAATTTTGTAGGAGTTAATAAAAATCTTATGTGAATTATGCTTGTAACTTAGCCAAAATGGGTTTGGATAGAAACCATAAAAAAACACATGAAATATAAAATTCTTCATAGAAAACTATCTCTAAGTTATTAGCAATTCTGTTCTTAGTTTATCTTATCAAACAAAACACAATATTTAATCAAACCCACCTATATCCAGAACAAAGAAAACAACTAACCAAAAAAAAAACCCAAAACTAACATCCACATTCATCAAGAATAAACAAACCCACATGCATTAAGTACCAAAAAATAACATACCCAGAAACAAAATAAAGGCAAAAATAGCATACACAATTAGCAACATAAATGTCGATCAATCACAAGCCTCTAGTACTTTTAGCTAGGTTTGTTCAATTAATTTATCATGAGAAATATTATATCCAACTTCTAGTTAATATATATGTGTAATTTAAATATCCGGTGTAGCATAAAACCCACAAATTGAATATTTATGGGTTTTGAAGTTGAATCAGACAACATAATGTTGAATACATCAAATGGCTAACAAAAATAACAACCTTTTAATCAATTAAATCTAGGTTAAAATATATTTTCTCAAATGAGTATCTTACAATCCAATACAAATTCAAATGCATCCACCTAAACCTCAAAGCAAATAAGAACAATAAAACCTATTATATCTAGGGCCGGTTGTGATTTTTGAGGGCTCGGGGAAAAATTCTAAGATGTGCCCCTTTTTTATATTAATTCTAAGATTTGAGAGAGAGAGATTGAAAGAAATCATTCAACGGTGACCGGAGAGAAAAATATAAAACCCTAAATCCTTCAGTGATTTTGATGACATACTGAAATATGGACACGATATGGCACGACACGGTGCGACAAAACTAGGACTTTTATGAACTAAAATAAAACAAAATTAGGCCTCTACACTAATACTGAAACCTTGTAAACATGGTCCTTTAAAAAGTGGCCGGGGGCGGCCGCCCCTGTTAAAGCCCAGGATCTGCCTTGACTATATCTTTCCATTTTATTTTATTTTAACAATAAAATAAACCATACTCTGTACCTTTTTTCCTTAAAATCTTGGGTGTTGAATAAAGATAACTAATTTACAAATAAAGATAAGAACTAACCTGGAATCAAGTCCTAGATTTTGAAACTGAAATCAAAATAATGAGAGATGAGGCAGCTGAAATCAAGTCCTGGAGTGTATGGTCAACGACGGAGTTAGGAAGAGGTTGAGAACTGTTATGGGTTCTGGTCGAAGGAGGCATGAGGTGGTGGAGAGATAGCATATATTTTTTGAAAAGTCGAGCATTTTCTAAAACATATTTTAGAACCGGTTTTCCGTGGGTGCCGCATCTTCACGCGTAACTTACCCTCAGATAATGTGGGTATGGAAATTATGATAAAATGTGGGTCTAAATAATTACGGTTTGGTTCTATTCCCAAACTTTATTGGTGCGGGTAAGGGTCGTGTCCAACGGACCCGGCACATTGTGCCATCCCTAGCTAGTTTCTGGTTGTTTGGCTGCTTGTTAGGTTTTCTTTTCTGGGCCATTGATGGCTTCTTAGTTTGTTTTTATTGATTTCGTTTGTTTTTCTCAAGCCTTTCACTTCAAAAAAAATACTTTATTTTGATTTCAAGAATCATAATGGCCTCTTTTCTCAACCATATCATTCGTGTGTTAATGGGAAAAAAAGCAATATTTATATACATCATGCAACAACCATAAAACAATCCGGTGATTATTGTCGTATCATTCAATGATTTATATGATAATCATAAATTACTAATATCATTTGAGTTTGATTTTTGAGATAAATTTTTTGTTTTGTTTTGTAAATCACTTATATAACTCATTATGACTACACTACACTACACCTTTCTTGTAGAGATCTTAGTTGTATATGCTGCTAATGGGCATGTCACTATCATGACATGAACCCCAATCGACTGTTTCCTTGCTTGTTCAAAGAGCAAATCTATCAGTTTTTTGCTTCATTTTGGTGTTATTATTCACATTGTCTTATCATCAAGAACAAGAGCTCATCTAAGTTGCAATCATGTGGCAAAATGAACCAAACAAAACTAGGCAAAACGACTATATTTAGCAAGTTAACTTTTTTTGGGATAAACTCACTATTGTGGCTTGGTTACTCAAAACCTTTAGTTCTTCTTTGTTTTTTAGAAAGCCTATTCCCCTTTTCTAGACCAATGACCTTGATAGATTGAATATGAACACTACCATTGCTATTGTGAGGACCAAGTCTTGCTCGTCCAACACGTTTCCTGCGGATTTTTCAAAGCAATTAGAATCGGTCATACACGCAGGCAGTCTGGCCACCTGGGACAAAAATAAAATTTGGACTGTTTTGATCCTACTTATAATTTTACTTAAAAAAAAATGAAAGAACTTGAACCCATTTATGTTTAACCAATTTTTCATGAACTTTGGCCCCCGTCTTGCCAATTAAACATTCAGTTTTTCATTAAAAAATTTGGACTCCCTTGATGTTTGGCATATTTTTCAGTGAACTCTGAACCCCCATATTGCAAGCATATAACATTTTATTTTTTATTTTAAAAGTTTGACTAGACTAGACTATGTTGGATGGAGATATTGACATAAGAAATACTATTATCAAATCAACGATGACTTTATCATCAATAATTTAGCACCGAGTCTTTGACTTCAAAAACTATCAAATAGATTCCAAAATTCATAACATGGCCATCCAGGCAGAGGTCCTACAATTCATACCAGAACAGTACCTTGTTGCCAATACTGAAGTAATGCAGAACAGTGGTTATGAGAACAAGGTTGTCTGCACTGGGAGTTTGTTGGAGGTGATTGTTGTTGTGGCGGCGCGTGGAGGAGTTTTGGCCGGTGAAATGAGGCGGGAGATGAGGAACTTTAGAGAGGCGTCGCGGTCGATGAAGGAGGTGATAGGTGAGAGACGTTCTCGACGAGCGAACGGAAGGAGAAGAGGAGGAGAGAGAGGAAAAGGAATGTGTGGAGATTAGATGTGAAGGTAGCGGTGGTTTGCTTCATCAGCTGACTGGTGCTCCGGAGGTGGTAGCCGTGGGTGATCGGTCATCGCGGTGGCTCCTGAGAGAATGGCTTTTGTTGATTTTGTTTTGATTTTTAAATTTTGTCTTTTAAAAAAAATATATTTCGATGCTTTTGGGGGAGCTTTGATGAATGGAGAGCGTGCTGTGGTGGGCTTGTGCTTCAAAAAAATCTGATTTTTTTTCTAAAATTTTTATATTTTCAAGAATTTTATTTTTTTGGTTTTGATCGAAAATATGGATTAATGAATGAGATTTTTTGGTTGATTGGATTTATTTTTCTTGTTCGTGGAATTTAATTTGATGGTGAAGGGGATGGTGGCCAGTGGATCGTGAATCTGGGTTCGGTTTGGTTTGGTGATGATGGTAGATGATTGAAGGATGATTTTGGTTTGGGTAGTAAAGAGAATGAGAGAGAAGAGGGAGTACAGGGTGTATGTAACTGATGCTGATAATATGTATACATATAATTTTTTTTTATCATTAGTTCGTTCTAGATTTACATACTTTGACTCAAAGTGTATGTATTTGTCAAAATTTCTCCATAATCTGTGATCAACATTCTTCATCTTGATATATTTTATATCATGACGAACTGACAGTAGAAAGACTATATGTATATATATATATAGTGGTTCTCTCATAAGGGATCCCTTATTTTAATTTTGGTAAAAACTTCAATGAAATTATGCCGATTTCTATGAATTTTGATCTGAATTTTTTTGTGGATGATAAGTTCAATGAAATCAACCTATCAATAAAATTTAAGAATTTTTCAAGCACTACAACTATTTATCCAGATTTTGTTAAACATGAAGGCATCGAAAAATGGGTGAAATATAGAAAAATTCAAGAAAAATAGTTGTAGGACTTAAAAAATTCTCAAATTTTATTCATAAGTAGATTTCATTGAACATATCATTCACGACAAAATCTAAATCAAAATTTATAAAAATGGATTTGATTTTATTAAAGTTCTTACCAAAATTAAAATAAAGAATCCATTATGAGAGAACCACTTTATATATATATATATATATATATATATATATATATATATACACACGAAAATTTTCACATAAGTGCGCGTTTATGGAATTATATAAGAACATTGAATCTAATGTGAGTCGCTCATTTTATATACTTAGACTTGATATATATGCACTTGTCAAAACTCTTTTATAAATGAGTGGCTCATATTCAATTAGTCTGTTTCTTGTCAGTTTGAACTGATATATCTTTCTATATGGGTCATTGGATTTAAAAAATGTTTTAACAAGTGCATACAGCCAAATCAAAGCATTTAAATCCAATGATCCATATACAAGAAACCGATATAACTTATGTTAGTTCAAACCATATAAGTTCAAACCTACAATAGAACAATTACAAATTCATTATCTTGATATAATTACGTGAGTGCCCACTGCCCACTAATGGGAAAGTGAATATATATATATATAAATATATATGTAGAGAGAGAGAGAGAGAGAGAGGGAGAGAGAAAGAAGAGAGTGACCCAAACTGTCCTCATCTCTCAGCCCAGTATCCAGTTTGTGGTTTTAAACGCACGGCGGAAGAAGGTAAGCAGAGTTGCAGAAGAGCAACATGTATAAAATTGAAAATAAAAGAATACTAAGAGGTACATAATAAGAGAAGTCGATAAAATAAGAAACAGAGTTTGATTGATGGTGTAATAATCAATTTTAGATTGGAATGTTTTACTTCCTTTATATTATTAGTTCCAAAAAGTTAGTAGTTCTGGGTTTATTGAATCTTTTAATTTCTGATTTTTGTTTAAGAGTTGTTACTTGTTACTTGTTACTGTTGTTATAATATTTGAAATCAGGTTGTGATAATAATAATAAAAGGGTTGTTCAGGAAATATGAGAGATGGAATCCAGTGCATCCGACTTCAGGAGCATTTTTAGGAATGGGTTTGGGGATTGGATGTGGTGTTGGGTGGGGTCCAGGCTTTGCCCTGAAGTCATTGGTTATGTTGGAGCTGGTTGTGGTGTTGGGTTTAGTGTAGGCATCACTTTTGCTGGTTTTGGCATTGGTCTTCCTGCTAATTTCCTATTTCAAGTTCCATACAAGGGTATATATACTTCTCTTATTTATCTATTTATTTATTTGTAAAATGCAATCATTTCATTAATTATGTATGCTGTTGATGTGAATGCTTGTCCTTGTCTATTTGAGTGCCATATTGTTCTTCATTTGATTAATGCATTCTTTTGATACAGTTATTGAGGCCACAAGAAGTGGTGCATTGGAGCTTTCTCTATTGAATGCAAAATGTTTAGCCACTGATGGCTGGAACAATATTGGCCCTCGCTTTTCTGGCTTTCAAAGAGAAGCCGCTGGAAGATTTTCTAACTTTAAGCAAAAGCATTTCTTAGAAAAGGGGTTTGATTCATATGATGCGAAGAGCATGATGTCTGTCCATATTAAGTCCATTTACGAAGGTTTGGGAAGATTTCATGTTCCTTTCGTCGGTCCTCACAAAGGTACGCTAGTAGATGCAACTTCTATTTGAATTGAAGTAAGGTTGTTTTTTGTTATATTCTGAATCTCTGATGATTTGGCATCATTTACAACCTTGATCTGGAAAATAGAATCCTCAGAAAACGGTCCCATTGAAAAAAAAAATCCAATATATACTATATAGATAAAAAATTAAAAAAAAATTAAAAAAAAAAAAAAAAGCAACCCCCAAATCCCTAGGTATAAAACATCCCCCAAGACAACTGAAACAAGCTATCATTCACAACTGATCTTATATTCTTATGTTTGTGTCATATTTTAATCGATTGGATAAGGTCTGCCATGCTGAGTCACTATTTATTGAGCAATGAACTGCCAGTGAATAATTACTGAACATAAGATCGTTTAGACAGCTCTTACTTTTTACAACCCATTGGAGTTTTGCTGTACTTGTTGTATTCAAGTACATAAGCAAATGGCTTATGGAAGGTAACAATATCCAGAGTCTGAGGTTTCCATGTGTAGATGATCATATATAACTCATTGAATGCTCTCAATTGAGAATTGCAGTGTTTAGCTTGATTCATGTATAGATAACTTAAGTATCCCCATGGCTAGTTATTCCTTCAAGTTCACACAGAAGGATAATAAATACTTAAAATGTAGAAATGATTACTGCAGGAAGCAAATCTAGAACATATGCTAGTTGTTGGATAGTAATGGCTATATACACTAATTATAATAGCTCTGATAAAATATTACTAGATTATAAAATGGCTAGCTATATTACAGATTTTAGATAAGCCAGGCTCTGACTATGAAAGGCTGAAAATTTTGAGCTACAATATGACTTATACACTAATACCCCTCATAATCAAGTTGTTGCAGAGGTTAGCCAACAGGTTTTGTAGGTTCCTATCAAATAAGAAGCAAATAGCAATAAAATTAAGAGTCCTGGTAATGATTCTTTACTTAAGTAGGTTCCTAGCAAATATCAGGCATTTAAAAGCTCTTTAAATCTCTCATCAGCCATCTTAGATGACCAAGTGAATAGTACCAAATAATCATATTATCAAGGCAGATATGCTTGTTCATGCATTTTCATAGTAGAAAAAAAAAATCTTATATGGAGTGAAACTGCTCTATTGTGGGTTTCAAATCTGGCTTACATAAAAAATAAAATAAAATGCAACATAGGTCGAAATGAACCTGGGCCTAAAACACAAACAAAGGGTAACCTTGGTAGCTGGTCATGTCCTTGAAGAGTTTGGGTTATCATGATCTATAAAGCATCCAAGCATCTGGTGATGTTACTTGTGCTTTGGTCATGGAATCACTGACATTTAGTCATGTTGAGCTGGTGTTCAAGTTTTGACTTTTGAGAGCATCCCATGGAAGTTGAGAAGTTCTCATATATATGTTCTAGGGATTTTGAGAAAGATCATACGGGGCAGGGTATCATCAATAGTTTTCTTAAAGCTGGTATTTTGGGATGGGACATCACAGTTAGTTATATATCGAGGAGTGGGCATCCAACCCACGAACCTGATCAATCTTGTCTAATCCGGTTGGATTGGTTCGGTTTTCTTTAGTTTAAGTGTGAAATGGGGATGTTCATTAAGCAACTGATTCACTCTGTTCAAGTCAAAGTTTTACTAATTGTGAATCATGAAAACCCAACCCAAATTAAGCACAAACATTATAAGCAAAAAAAGAAACTTTCCTAATAGATTGTTCTTTAAAAGCAGAAAGTCTTTTTAAATAAATATAACATGCATAATTCATAATAATGCATGGATAAGCCTTCGATAGATAAACTTTAGATAGCTGAAACTGAATATTTGTGGGATCAACCAATGATAAGTAACAATGTAAACAAGTATGAAGTGTCATTGGAAAATACATTCCCAAGAAGGATCCAAGTAAGAGTTTCTGCTAGATGAGATTTTCAGAATTATGTAGACTATAAGGGGTTTCTAACAAAGTAAGAAAGGAACATATTCCAGCTTGCTGAAAGTGTTTTGTGAGACGTATTTTCTTTAACTAGTAGGGGAAATGAACTGGTTTTGGACTTGGATACATTAGAAGTGGTGGAAGCATGGAATTTACATATCCATTGCTGGATTATAATTGAAGTATAAAATATCATTAACAACCCCTGTTCATGGAAAATGTTAATCCATGTTTCAACGATCAGTGATGCTACCTATAGCTACTTCAAAGTTGCTTTGACAACCTCTTGATTTGTTTTACTGGACTCAAAGCATTGAATGGTAGATTCATTTTATCATTATACAGTATTACTTTGAATGTCAATCATCAAAGTTGCTTTTTGGAAGGTATTTCTTTGAACTAGGTCGATGTGATGTGACTTGAGTAAGGTTATGGAATATCCATCAGAAACATACCTATTGAGGATATATGGTAATTTCAAAGAGGAACCAATTTATTGATTCACTTGAATTTTCAAGTCCACACTTTATAAATTACTGTTTTACTTAAAATTATGATGCCTTTGGGGCTAGCCCAATTGTAAATTGGTGTGATCTCATTGCATCAATCAGCCCCAATTGTAAATTGGTGTGATCTCATTGCATCAATCAGAAACTGAAAAGGAAGTACAAGAAATGAGAGAGAGAGAGAGAGAGAGAGAGAGAGAGAGAGAGAGAGAGAGAGAGAGAGAGAGAGAGAGAGAAGAAAATAGAAAGAATAAACAAAAGGAAAAAGAAAACAGAAAAAAAAGTAGAGAACTGGCCATGTTGGAGATAAGACGCATGTGTGAACAATAAAACATGTGGTACATCTCCATGTCAGTGAATCCTGACCATTGTTATTTGACTTATTTCTGCACAATCTTGCATGTCCTGCTCTTCATACATGAACTCTGTGACTTTACATTTGATAGTGTTAGCAGAATTGACAGTTAAGACAATATATATATTCTACTTTATTTAGTCTAGCTATATATAGAAGAGTATATTGTAAATAGGACTATAATTGATAGGCATTTATTTTGTCAACTATTTACCTTGCATAATCAGATGTAATGGATGATTCTCAGCCTTGTAATTAGCTCTGATTTTCAGTCTTGTAATGGCTGATTCTCAGCCTTGTAATTAGTCCGGTAATTTCTATATAAAGGAAGGAACTCTCACAAGGAGAGGTATTCAGAACAAAACCATATTTGACATGGTATCAGAGCACCAGGTTATTTTTTTTATGTTTTTCTCTCGACTTGGCAGTACTCTTCCTATTACCCGGTTGGAAATCTGGGGTTTTCATTTACTAATGTTTTTGTGTCTCCTGCATTATCTGCCAATCTCATTTCTGTTGGACAATTAGTAGAGGACAATAGTTCTCTTTATTTTGATCATAATGGTTGTTGTGTGCAGGATCAAGCATCGGGACTGGAGATAGCGAAGGGGCCTAAAGTGGGACGTCTTTTTCCTCTTCAGTCATTTTCCGTTCCTCGTTCAATTTCTGTTGGTTGTTCTGCTATTGCTAATAATAGCCATTTTTGGCATAAGAAATTGGGACATCCCAACTCTGTAATTTTGACACATCTTATGAAGCATGGTTATTTGAGCAATACTAATGCATTTTCTTCCTTGTCTTTTGATTGTGCACCTTGTAAACTTGGTAAAAGCAAATCTTTACCATTTCCTTTGCGGGGTAGTCGTGCTTCTACGTGCTTTGAGATTATTCATTCTGATGTTTGGGGTATGAGTCATGTTCTTTCTCATGCTCAATACAGGTATTTTGTGACATTTATTGACGATTACAGTCGTTTCACTTGGGTATATTTTCTTCGTTCTAAAGCTGATGTGTTTTCAACCTTCCGAACTTTTGTTGCCTATGTAGAAACACAATTTTTTACCTGTATTAAGACCTTACGCTCAGATTCCGGGGGAGAATATATGTCCCATGATTTTCAATCTTTCCTACAACAGAAGGGTATTCTTTCTCAGCGTTCGTGTCCTTACACCCCTTAACAGAATGGGGTTGCCGAACGTAAGAATAGATATCTTTTAGATGTTGTTCGTACCTTGATGCTTGAATCTTCTGTCCCTCCTAGATTTTGGGTAGAGGCATTATCTACAGCTGTATATTTGATTAATCATCTGCCTTCTCCTACCTTGCATTTTGATTCTCCATATTCTCGTTTGTTTGGTGTTCCTCCTGACTATAATTGTCTGCATGTTTTTGGTTGCGTCTGTTTTGTTCACTTACCTCCCACAGAACGTCACAAGCTTGCTGCTCAAGCGGTTCAATGTGCTTTTCTTGGCTATAGTAATTCTCATAAAGGGTTTGTGTGTTATGATGTTGATGCTAACAAAATTCGTATTTCTCGAAATGTGATTTTTTTTGAAAATCAATATTTCTTTCCGTCTCGTACTAATACTGTTTCTTCATCTATTTCGCTTCCTTCTTTTGATGATGTGTCTAGTACACCAACTCGTTTTCGACCAGGTATTGTGTATCAGCGACGTCGCCCACTGCCTCTTCCTTCCTCTGAACCACCGCCTGATTCTGTCGTGCATGAGCCCTGTCGGTCTACTAGAGTTTCCCGGCCTCCTGATTGGTATGGATTTTCTACTTCAGCTTTTCAGGCTACTCTTGATACTACTTTTGTGCCTAAGTCTTATTCTTAGGCTTCTACTCAAGAGTGTTGGCGCCAAGCTATGCAGGACGAACTTCAGGCTCTTCAAGACAATAACACTTGGGAAATCGTCCCTTGTCCTGCTGGTGTTAAGCTTATTGGGTGCAAATGGGTATACACCATCAAACTTCGTGCTGATGGCTCTATTGAAAGACATAAAGCTCGTTTGGTGGCACTCGGGAATCGGCAGGAGTATGGGCTTGATTATGAGGAAACGTTCGCTCCCGTAGCAAAGATGACTACTGTCTGCACGGTTATTGCAATTGCTGTTTCGAAAGGATGGTCGCTTCACCAAATGGATGTGAAGAATGCGTTTTTACATGGTGATCTGAAGGAAGAAATATTTATGTCTCTTCCTCCTGGCTTGTTTCATCCATCTTCTGTTGAGGTTTGTCGTTTGAAGCGGTCTCTGTATGGTTTGAAGCAGGCACCACGTGCATGGTTTGAGAAGTTTCGTAATACTCTACTAGATTTCACTTTTATTCAGAGTCAGTATGATTCCTCTCTCTTCTTTTGCAAAACTGCTATTGGGATCGTTATACTCCTTGTGTATGTCGATGATATTGTGATTACTGGATCTGATCTCCAGTTAATTGAGCAGCTCCAACAGCGCCTCAAATCTTCATTTCATATGAAAGACCTTGGTCCACTACAGTATTTTCTTGGGCTTAAGGTCCAACGTTGTCCGAATGGCATGCTTTTACATCAGCATAAGTATACCCAAGAACTTCTATCTTTAGCCGGACTTCAAGACAGCAATTTGTGTCTTACACCTATGGAAGTTAATTTGAAGCTACAACAGGCGGGTGGTGATTCCTTATCTGATTCCTCAGTGTATCGGCAGTTGGTGGGTAGTTTGAATTATCTGACTATTACTCGACCTGATATCTCATTTGCTGTTCAGCAGGTCAGTCAGTTTATGCAGGCTCCTTGCCAGACACATTTGGCCGCTGTCCGTCGTATTCTTCGATACCTCAAAGGGACATCTGGCTGTGGTTTGTTTTTTCCTTCAGGGAATTCTTTAAAGTTAGAGGGTTTTAGTGATGCCGACTGGGCTGGTTGTGCGGATACTCGTCGTTCTGTTACGGGTTGGTGTATGTTCCTTGGTGATGCCCTTATTTCTTGGAAGAGTAAGAAGCAGGCTCGTGTCTCGAAGTCCTCCACCGAGTCTGAATATCGAGCTATGTCATCTGCTTGTTCTGAAATTACATGGCTTCAAGGGTTGTTAGACGAACTTAGTGTCCCGCAGCTTACTCCTACTCCTCTTCATGCTGATAATACCAGTGCTATTCAGATTGCTGCCAATCCCGTTTTTCATGAGCGCACCAAACATATTGAAGTGGATTGTCATTCCATTCGTGAAGCCTTGGCTCGCCATGAAATTACTCTTCCACACATTTCCACTGAACACCAAACAGCTGATGTCTTCACCAAGGCTCTCTCACGTCATCGCCATCAGTTCCTGATTGACAAATTGATGCTTCTTGATCGCCCAGCATCAATTTGAGGGGAGATGTTAGCAGAATTGACAGTTAAGACAATATATATATTCTACTTTATTTAGTCTAGCTATATATAGAAGATTATATTGTAAATAGGACTATAATTGATAGGCATTTATTTTGTCAACTATTTACCTTGCATAATCAGATGTAATGGCTGATTCTCAGCCTTGTAATTAGCTCTGATTTTCAGTCTTGTAATGGCTGATTCTCAGCCTTGTAATTAGTCCGGTAATTTCTATATAAAGGAAGGAACTCTCACAAGGAGAGGTATTCAGAACAAAACCATATTTGACAGATAGTCCCTGAATTAAAACCAGGTATTATATTTAACTGAGCTGATCACCATAATTATTGCCTTTATAATTAATTTTCCTTCAGCTATTTAAGTGATTTGAATCAACAATAACATTTTTGTCCCCTCACTCACAGGTTCAGAAGAGTAACACCATGAATTTTCAGCTATGTAGAGCACGTGTTCTATAAGGTTTGCAACAATCCTACTGCAGAGCACATTTATTTTATTTTTTTGGAGAAGTTGATGCAATCAGGAATGATTGTAACTGTATCTCATTTAATTATCATTCAGATTTGCATGTTTATTCTGCCCTCTCCTTTACCTTCTAGTTAATTTGATCTTATTTTTCAACATCATCTATCTTATTTCATATGGAAAAAAACCTTGAAACAAGTGTGTAAAGCTTTGCAAGGTGTTTGATGTAGGTCTGAAAGAAAAATTTCAGAGAAAATGAGACTCCATTAATGGAGGTGAAAGATCTGTTTTCATTGATTGATTTCAGAACAAGTAGCACCAGTATCTAATTATCTATATCTAGTTTACAAAATAAGTAGCACCAGTATCTAATTATCTATATATAGTTTACAAGGTTGACTCACGCACTCTTGCACGTGCTAACAGAATTCCTTAATTTGCAGAAGGGTTCAAAAAATCTCTTGCACTCTTTACTCCCTTATTTTTAAGACTAGCACAAACTTAATAACTTTTAAGTTTTAATAGAATATAAAGTGTCGTTCCGACAAAAATACCCTTAAAACACACTCACAAAAAGAAGTCTTATACTTTTTTTTCCGAGACTTATTTTGGTGTTTCCGAGATTTAATATGGTATTTCCGAGACTTATTTATGTATTTCTGAGACTTATTGTGTATTTCCGGGAATTATTTTGTAATTCCGAGCCTTATTTTGTAGTTTCCAAGACATATTGGATATTTTTACAATTTCCGAGACTTATTAGGCAAAAATGAAAGTTTACAATTTTGTTCATCTTCTTCATCGACCTCCATCAGAGGTCAAATCGACCTCCGGTCTAAGAATAGTCGAATAGAACTCCTCCCTTTAACTGAATCCTTTCGGGAATAAGTTACCATAGTAACCGTAGGAGGAGCAGAAGTAACATGAACCGAAGGACCAACCGGCCTAGAAATATGACTCGTTTCCTCAACCGGCTCGGGATCCACAGAAGAATGAGCCACAACTGAATCCTGGACTTCAATATCCTGACGAATAGCAGCGAAAGCATTAGAAACGGCCAAACCGGAACCAAAGACTAAATCCTAGAATTCGGTCGATATTCCAATTTGGATTCAAAAGACCACGAGGGATCCAGTACCTTGCTTGGGCATGTCAGTGGTCGGAACTGAATCCTCACACTTATGTAAATTCTTTCTAGAGACAGAGGAGGAATAATCCCCCGACTTGTTCCATCTGCTATTGCTAGGGAGGTGACCATTGGAAGAGCATGTAGTACAAAAATACGGCAAATTTTCGTACTCAAGTGAGATGAACAAGCTATGGGAATCATCTTTCTCTAACATCAAAGAATTCAGATGAGGAGGAGAAACATCAATATCGACCAACACTAAAGCAAAATTCCCAAAATCCCCATCAACAATGGCTTTGTCAATTCGTAAAGGCACCCCAATCCCTCTACCAAGATCAGAAATAATTTTAGGATGCCAAAATTCCCAATATGGATCATAAAAACGAACCAAACCTGAGCATTAGTTGATTTCTACAAACTAGATTAAAGTCCGGAGTCCAAGGCTGAAGACGCAAAATACTCGGTTTCAAGTTAAGAGACCTCGTACTCTAAACCTGGTTTTCTTCGATTACAGATGTCAGGACAATCTGAAAATAACCACGACCCAAGGAGATGAGCTGACAAGATGAAGTTAACTTCTAAAAATTTTGTAGTTTCACTCGAAGATCAACCAAATTCCAAGGTTTATCACCTTTTGAGAGGACCACTCTACCAATAAGAGAATGGTTACACATATCCAAATGAGATTGGTAAGCAATGGGATCCAGTTTGATGGCGATAAAGCCACCCATTTTTGTGGGCACTGCACTGGCAGTCGAAGATTCTTCTTACACAATTATAGATTTCAAAAGATCAGCTCATGACTAAACTCCTTTAGCAACCATTAGTGTGGGTATCGGAAGAGCTGCATCTGCCATGGGAGGAACCGAATCAGCCACATTTCGAGACAGAATTCCCAAGACTTCCAAAAACTGACAGCTTGCCTTGCATGGAAGGCGTATCAATGAAAACTTAAGGAGACTTTGATTTCTTCAGATAGCAAAAGAGGGCAGAAGCAACACTCAAGCACCAATGAAAATCAAACAAAACTCACCAAACTAGAAAAATAAGAGGGAAAAAAACCTGTCGGAATCCGGATCGAAACCGGAAACGTACCGGCAACCCTAGTTGCGAATTAGACCGGAAATGCACCAACTACCCTAGCCGCGAACCAGAAACCCTAGAATCGAAAAGATGATTGTACCTGAAGAAATCATAGAATCAATCAAAACCCATTCGAAAATCTTGAGAAATCCGACCAGAAATCAGCCTAGAGCCATCTAGAACCACCCTGAAACAAACGGAACCCTAAATAGAAAACCTCATGCAAAAACAAAAAACCTAGAGAGAAGGGAGAACTTCTCTCTCTAAAACCCCCTTCTAAACAAGGTAGGATCATCAAAATGCTGTCCTGAGTGAAGTGATGATTTGACAATGCTACAAGCAGGAGAAGCAGCCAGTTTAGATTTAGTCATACTATTCTTCTTGAGGAGATCAATGATGTACTTGGTTAGAAGCAGCCAGTTTAGATTTAGTCATACTATTCTTCTTGAGGAGATCAATGATGTACTTGGTTTGAAATCGAGGAAATAATTCACAGATCCCAGAGATTTTAAAGAAAACTGAGAATTACGATCAGATATCACCTTGGAGACAAGGGTAGGGGTAGAACTGCTGCCAGTAAGCAAAATATCATCTACATAGACCAATAAGAACACCACCTGATCACCAAATCGTTTGAGAAACAAGGAAACATAAGATGAACTGCTCTTAAACCCCCAATCCAACAAGGCAGTTTTGAGCTTGTGAAACCAGGTTCTAGGTGTCTGCTTGAGCCCATACAAAGCCTTAGTTAAACAACAAGCATGAGAAGAAGAGTTTGGACTGACAAAGCCTTGAGGTTGCTCATTGAAGTCACCATTTAGGAATGCATTGTTGATATCTATTAGCTGAATATCCTAACCATGAGAGACTGCCAAAGTGAAGAGAATCCTTATTGTAGAAGCTTTGACAACTGGACTAAAAGTGTCTAAGAAATCAACACTGGGAACTTGATGAAACCCCTGAGCAACTAACCGAGCCTTATACTTTAACAGTCCCATCTGGCCTATATTTGATCTGAAAAACCCCATTTACTTCCTAAAAGGGAACCAATTTCCAAGTATGATTGGCAATAAGAGCATCATTGGCAATAAGAGCATCATACTCTTTGGAAAGCAGCAATGCAAGATCCAATGCTCTTATTGCCAATCATACTTTGAAATTGGTTCCCTTCAATCCTTCGTGACCACCGTTCCTCTTAATCTTCTTCTGAGTGACACAGAGCCTACCTCACCTCTGTCAAAAGTTGTTTTTGTCAAGCTTAATCAGCAAATTAAAATTGAGCGTCTTTGCAAGAGATGGAAAATCCATTCAGAAGAAGATGAAGAGGAATGATGACAATGTCGATCGATTGAGGATTCAGTTGATCCAGTAGCCATTGACGTTTGTCAAGAAGGCTCTGATACCATGTAAAGTTTTGTAAAGTGTTTGATGAAGGTCTGAAAGAAAAATATAAGAGAGAATGAGACTCCATTAATGGAGGTGAAACATCTGTTTTGATTGATTGACTTCAGAACAAGTAGCACCAGTATTTATGTCTGGTTTACAAGGTTGACTCATGCACTCTTGTATGTGCTAACAGAATACCTTAATTTGCTGAATCAATAACTAATTACATAACGAATTCTGCCACATCAGAGTTAACTAATTCTTAACTACTTTAACTAATTAATCAGCTAGCTAATGAGAGCCTTGATTACAAGCTCGACTATGATGCATGTTACACTTATATCTTCTAGAGCTTGATTGTCTTGATGTATGATCAAGATAAGATGTTCACGGCAACTTCCTTGTGTAAGCACATAGTGTAGTAAAACTAGACTTGCTCACCAAGCTGTTGTGCAACTCTGGACTTGTGCTATTCAATTCTGGTTTGCTGTTGACCAGCTGAGAGCACTGCTCATGTTGCTCATAGATACTCTTCACAAAGTGTTTTCTTATTTATCAGATTTGGGAGAAACTTAGATGGAAAGAATCAGATATTTTTATTTCTTTACTATTGCCTATAAATTTTTTGCAAGATTAGGGTAGTTCAAAGATTGGACCAGCTCCACTGGTTATCTTTATTCCCAAGAAGAATGTAGAAAGAAATGTTATGAGAAAATGATCTGTTGATATTTGTGATCATGTGTTGCAGGTTTTCATCGGCATTGTGCACTGTGGAAATAGAGTAACCTTCTCATCTAACATGAGTACAGATATTTTCTATATAAACCATGGAAAATGATTGAACCTCGTACAAGGACATCTTTGTAGCTCCAGATGGTTTTCCATCATATATTTGCAAATGCCATGGCTTGGAGAGCTGGCTACCGGTATGCCTTTTCTTCTTACAGAGCCAAGATTGAGGATGCCTGAGTATTATCAGAATATTCTGTCATTTCTTTCGACATTATTAAAGCAAATATCTAATGCATCACAAGGAGCTCATATTTTATGGTTGATTAGAGTTCGAGCTAAAACTTAAAAACCCGTCTAGACCTGATATGAAAGCTTAGTCCCCCTGCCCATATGCAAATTGCTGTTGTTTTATGATAAACCAAAACATAATAAGTTTATTTATGCTTCTTCCTTGCTATTTCTTTCCCATTATCGTTTCTGTCTGCCTTGTGGATAATAAATTCCTTTTGAGCATTTGAAAGTTGAGAAAATCATATATAATTTAGTTTGTAGTATGTGTAAGTGAATGTTGCTGGCAACATTGGAGTCAACTATGAGTAATAAATAAGAAAATAAAGATAACATGAGATGCAATAAGATGTACACGAGTAGCATTCTATCTACGATTGGAAATCTATGCGACAATCTTAATTTATATAAAGTATCATATAAGGCGCCTTAACACAACTATACAAGTATATGATGGCAAACCGTTCAAAGTTTCGGTAATTTTGTTTCTTAATTCCAAATAGTTTCCAAATAGGAAAAACCACAGATCCCTTAGGGTGCGTTTGGTGTCATTTTCAAAAACTGTTTTTTCTTTTTTTGGTTGAAAAATCAGTGAAAACTTGTCCGGTGCAATGTTTTGAAGAAAAAAGAAAACAAAAATTATGAGATCAGTTTTTTCACTTAAAGCGTGGATAGTGGTGTATAGAGAAAACAACTCTCACACGTTCTCTCTTTTTTGTTTTTTTTTTATGGCCCCACCAATCACATCATTACATTTTAATTATTATCAACCTAATATTCTTAACAAAAAATTAAAAAAGTAAGAATAAAAACTTAAAATATATGTCCTTTTTATCATCGGTGATGGTAGATCTCCATCTCCTCTCATAGCCACATCTCTGCCTCTCTCCATTCTAAATACTTTATATTTTTTTTTTCTCTTTATGGTTGGATTTCGATTGGGTTTTAGTTAGATTGAAGTTGTTTTTTTTTTTATTTGCAGTTGTGTTCGGTTGTTGAAAAAATTCGGTGGTGATGTAGTCGGCGATGGTTGAGTTGTCGACGACAGAGGTCGGCAATGGTGGGATCGTCGATGATGGTAGAGGTCGGTGAAGTCTGCTCCCTCTTCATCTTCCTTATCTTCATCGTGCTATGGAGAAACGACGAGGAATTGAGCTGGATCTGGGTTGGCTTTGTACCAATTGATTGCACAACTTTGTGCTTTTGTGTTTTTTTGGTTGGCATCTTTTCTCCACCATTAGATGTTTTTTATTTTTTTTTCCCAGAATGTTCAACATAATTCAACTTTTTGTTTCCAGAATGTTCAACATAATTCAACATTTTTTTTCCAGAATGTTCAATATAATTCAACTATAATCAAATCTAAACAGGAAAGAAAATATTCTTAACAAAAAGGTGATCAAACTGTTAAAAATTAAATTTTGTAGGATTTTTTTCGGTATATTTTACAACATTAAAAAAATTTAAAATTTATGAAATAAAAATTGAATTATAACCTTATAAATGGTTTGATTATCGGTTTTACCAGATGCGTTTTTAATGTTTTTATTTTTGAAATATCGTTTTCAACGGTTGTTACCAGACGCGTTTTCGAATCCCAAAAATTAAAAAAAATCAATTTTTCAAAATCAGTTGAAAACTTAAAAACAAAAAATGAAAAATGAAAACGTTACCGAACGGCCCCTTAAAGTCTGTCACCAATTCTACTAGTTGATAGTATGTTCAGGGCTGGCCCTGCTGTATTGGTAAAAGGGCAGCCGTCCCGGGCCTATTTTTTAAAGGACCAGATTTAATATTTTTAGTATTAATTTAGGGGCCCATTTTTATATTTCTATATTAGTTTAGGTTCATTTCTACATGTTTTGAATTTTAGTTTAAATGCCCATTTTTATTTTATTTCAGATTATAAAGACCCAAATATTTGTTTTGAGTATTGGTCAAAATATTTGAGATCAAAGAGGTCTATAAAAAAGCTTAAAAATAAAATAAATAAAAAATTTTGAGCCAAGACAAACGAAGTCCAAAAAAAAATGTTTGCTTGTGGTATATGGTCCAATAGGGTTTCTTGTTCCTAAATTTATCATTTCTTTCAACCTACCTATCAGCTCTCAACGCCTCAAGTCAACACCCCATTTTCTACTCATAACTCATCTCTCTTCTTCAATCTTCCTCCGTTACAGTCCAAAGTTCCTCATTTGAGTCATTTCACTTCAATCTTCAACTCTTAGTTACAAATTCTTTCGGATAATTTCTTTTTGATATATATTGCTATATATATATAAATTATATATAATCATATTATACTTTTTTTTTCTGATTTTGTATTTTGTTTTTGGATTTTTGTTTTCTATTTAGATTTTTCCTCATTTGACGTGTCATGGGGCCAATTTTTCCATTTCTAAAATTTTCGCCCCATTTCTAAAATTTTCGCCCCAGACCCCAAAAACGTCAGAGCCGGCCCTGAGTATGTTTACAATCACTCAGGACTTGTTCTTTATTTCTTAGAGAAAGTTCAGTATTGTTGTAACTTTTATAATAATCATAGTTATCTGTGTTGAAGGTATAATCAGTTGTGAATAGGGGTAGGTATCAACCCGCCAATCCAACCCAACCCGACCAGCTTGACATAACCCGACTAGATTGGGTTGGGTTAATAAAATAGAACCCAACCCGACATGAATAATAATAAATAAATTAAATAATTTTTATGAAATCTCATTTTTTTAAATATTTAAAATTTTTGCTCATGCACCATTCATAATATTATAATTGACAAATATAAATACATAATTTTAAATGTTTTATACCATAATATATAATACGTTTATTAAAAATATGCAATTATAGTGTCTCCATCTTTTGTATTATTGGCACATCCTTGATTATACCTTAAAATGTTTTTTTTTCTTAGGATTTGATTAAGAATTTAGTAGAAAAAGTCTAACAACTGTATATAAACTCAAACTATTATATTGGTTGAAATAAATAATAGATTATTCAACCAAGAGATATTCGACGAAGTAATTATAATTGTAAAATGGATGGATGGCTTAGATGGAAACTTTCCAAGTTGGATAAATTGTTATATTTTTATTTTTTAATTATGCAACAAATATTTAAACAATTTGTATTATATGTTGTGATTTGATTTTGATGCTTTTAAAAAATCTAAACTCCATGTGATATGATATTAGGGTGAAAAATTATTTAAAATTTGAATTTTGATATAACAAAATTTGAATTCAAATATATTTTTGATAAAATTCATGAGAAATATATATAACTATTTATTTATTTATTTAAATCTGAAATATTTACAATTTGATCTCAGTTAGCACAAAGTACACATGCATACCCGCACAATAGCCCTGATACACACTTTACACAAATTAGAGCTTTTTGATACATTTCAAACCTACACCTTAACAAGATCAAATAGTTGTGAGAGATGGTTTAGTGTTTGGGTTTATTGGGTAGATGATATTGTGGGTGACGAAAATGGAAGGTTGTATGTGTGGACTTCAAATTTGGCTTATGGGCACACACACATGGGTTAGGGAAAATGTTTGGGCCATTTATGGGTGGTTTTAAAGCACACATTACCTAAGATCATCTCTAAAAATCCGTTTAGCAGGGGAATAAAAATGTCACAAGCAGTCCATTAAAATGTATGTTCTATTGCACACAATGCAGTCTAGTATAATGAGACCTCCCTAATACTCATGGGAATGTTTTGGAATTTTAACCCTCTAAATCAACATTATTAGGCTCGATGGTCTCCACTATTAATCCCTCAAAATCAAGTTTGCCACCTCCTCCGCTCAAATACTAAAAGAAAAATACAAGAAAAGGGGCTAGCGCACTTTGTGCAATACATTATAAGACGACACAATTTTGATTAAAAAAAAACACGACAAAAACATCACTAAACACCTAGAAACACACAAAAATTCACACTGGACGAAAAATGCCAAATTTTATTTATTAATTTTTTTTTTTGAAAACGACATGATGGACTCCACACCCCCAAACCTGAATCCAACATTGTTCCTAATGTTGATCAGGGCCGGTCCTAACTTTTTAAGGGCCCAGGTAAAATTCTACAATGGACCCCTTTTTCATATTAATTCTAAGATTTGAGAGAGATCGAAAGAAATCATTCAACGGTGGCCGGAGAGAAAAATAATAAACCTTAAATCCTTCAGTGATTTTGATGACATATTGAAATATGAGGATGGTACGGTACGGCACGACACGACACGGTACACCAAAATTGAAATTTTTATGAACTAAAATAAAACAAAATTGAACCCTCATACTAATACTAAATGCATTAAAAAAATATGTAGAAAATTTTAAACAATAAATAAATAAAAAAAGTAAAAGAGTAAAGAAAAAAAGAAAATAAATAATATCATATCCGGAAACCCCAATTTTTCTCTAATAGCAAACAATTTAATTATATTTATAGTATACTGATACACATCACCGCACTTTTTTCATGTAAACAACAAAAGCATGGAAAAAGTTGAACAACAAAAGCATCACTTTTATTTTGTTGTTTCTGCTTCTTATTCTTCTCTATTCCTTTAATTTGCTTCTGCAAAGCAACGGGCCCTCTCTACTCTCTAGTATGTTTCATTTTTCTCTTTTTAACTCTTTGGGCAATATCAATACGTGGAAAGAACTAACAATTTTATCCCCATACATACTTTTTTCCAAATTTGAAAGACATTATTTTTCACTTTTTTTTCTACATTCAATTTCCATTTGGTCTATTTGTGAATTCCGATGCATGTCGACACTTCCTTACCTCACAAGATTATCACCAAAAATGATAAACAAATTAAAGTGAAGTTATCATTGTTGGTTGTAATATTCAAAAACAATCTGGTCCGAATCTACAAGAAAACAGAAAGTGAAAACCACAAAACAACACTTTAGAAAACCGGTTTTGGGAAATCGAGGCTCGTGTTTCACACGGTGTCCTTAAGACAATTTCGCCGTATAACACCGTATGTGTATAGCGATTGTCTCCCAGGATACAACGATTTAACAGTGATCGTGCATAGCACAAACACTCTCGGCGAACTCAAATCAAGTCCGAACTTACCAAGAACTGAAACAGAGAAGAGACAGAGAAGCAAAACAATTGATTTCGTTATATGCAGTCTGTATGCAGAATGTGTTTTCTGATGAATAGATTAGGGTTTTAATAAAACCGAAATCAAGAGGATTGTTTAGGAAATACTTGTCAATTACGTTTTTAATGAAAAAGGATATTAATTAAAAATCAATCTCCAAGAGATTTATTTCTAATTAATCACCGATTCTATTTACTTAGTGATCAAGTAAGTATCTAGAATCCAAAACAGAATTTCCTTATCATTATACGTTTAATTTAGGGAAAATTAAATTGAATTAATTCTTTCCATATCAATATAAACATTGACTTAGAAAAAATAAATTCCAAACAGTAGCAAAAGGTCGTTTGTCCTATGACAGCCCAATCGGAGCGGCATTTGTGTACGCGGGTCGCGCCCACACACAAGTCATGCAATCCGAAGGTTCGGGGTCGATGATTTGCACCCCCCCCCCCCCCCCCCCCTCTTGCGCGCGAGAGAGAACCTTTATGCTACACATGTTGATAAGTAGCTATCACACATTTACTTATATATTGCTTATCAATGCTTTACCCAACCAATGTGGGATGCATATTTTCCCTAGACAATGGGCACTCTTTGAGACTCAATTTCTCATTCACCCATTAGTCGATTTGTGAGTTTGAGTATACCACTTCGAAGCTCTCACAGAGGAGAATTCGAATATACATTGATCTTCCATTTTTATGGAACCGATCACACTCAATTAATGCTCTCAAAGCACTAGTTTGTCACAAATTTTCCAACAATCCCCCACATGAATGAAATTGACCCAGGAGACACGAGAGATGACTTTTGGTAAGTTCAATCGGTCGAAACCTGCATAGGATAGGTAGGAGTTACCCTTTGAACCTTACCTCGTAAAGGTATGCTTACTTTACTGGCTGATCAGTAGATATGATATCCTTGAACTGTTCTGCCGCTTTATGTAAACGATAGCGTACCTCACATAGGCATCTTCCAGACTCGATGTGGTTCTCATTATTATGTTCGTTTTGGCGATGAACATGCGTCTGGTTCTGTGAGAGTTCCTGGAGAATATAGCCCTTCACTATTCTTTTTTAGAAGCGGCCTCACTTCTCTCTCACATAGGTGATTTCTTAATTAAGAGTAACCCGCATTACTCTGCTTAAATTTCCACAGCTCGGAATTCTGACGCATAAGAATCATTAAAAACATAGTTTATCCTCTTTTCCTACGGGCATCACTGTTTCATCACAGGAATGGACTGGAGGGTAACCCCCACAGTGATCTAACTAAGTCTTACAACTTGGTTGTCTCATTGAACCTAGATCTTGGGATCTCCAGTTAACTAGGTTGGGTTTCTATTGTATCGACTTTTATTTCATGGGCTTTAGTCTCATTCCCCTCGATGATATCTCAACTAGTTCTCTATTTAACCCTTTGGTTAGCGGATCCGCAATGTTATCTTTTGACTTCACGTAGTCAATAGAGATAACTCCAGTTGAGAGTAGCTGTCTAATGGTATTATGTCTTCGATGTATATGTCTAGACTTCCCATTATACATGTTGCTCTGTGCTCTTCCAATTGCAGATTGACTATCACAGTGGATACAAATTGCTGGCACAGGCTTTGGCCATCTTGGAATATCCTCTAAGAATTGGCGTAGCCATTCAGCCTCCTCACCACATTTATCTAAGGCAATAAACTCAGATTCCATGGTGGATCTGGCTATACATGTCTGTTTGGAGGATTTCCAGGATACAGCCGCACCTCCTAGTGTGAACACATACCCACTAGTAGATTTTGAATCTTTCATATCATATATCCAGTTTGCATCTGTGTATCCTTCTAGGACAACATGATATCTGGTATAATGCAGTCCATAATTGCTAGTGAATCGTAAGTACCTCAGTACTCTTACTATTCCTTTCCAGTGATCGTTTCCTGGATTACTCGTGTATCTACTTAATTTGCTGACTGCATTAGTTATGTCTGGTCTTGTACAACTTGTTAAGTACATCAGACTTCCTATCACTCTAGAATATTCCAGTTGAGAGACGCTCTCACCCTTATTCTTGGATAGGTATAGATTTGTATCAACTGGTGTTCTGGAAATTCCAGAATCATTTTTGTTGAATTTCTCAAGAATCATGTCAACGTAGTGTGACTGGCTTAGAATAAGTCCGTTCAATGTCCTTGAGATTTTCATTCCCAACATCACATCAGCCGGTCCCATATCCTTCATATCAAATCTTGATTTCAACATATCCTTGGTAGATTTGATCATCTTATCATCACTGCCAACAATGAGCATGTCATCAACGTAAAGACACACAATGACATGGCCATTTGTTGTGTCTTTGACATAAACACATTTGTCACATTCGTTGATTTTAAAACCATTTGACATCATAGCATTGTCAAATTTCTCATGCCATTGTTTTGGTGCTTGCTTTAGACCGTATAAAGACTTCACCAATTTACAGACTTTCTTTCATTGTCCTGGTGCGGAAAACCCCTCAGGTTGTTCCATGTAGATCTCTTTCTCTAGATCTCCATTTAAGAAAGCTGTTTTCACATCCATTTGATGAAATTCAAGATTTCTCAAAGCTGCGATTGCAAGTATCATCCTAATGGAGGTTATTCTCGTCACAGGAGAATACGAATCAAAGTAATCTAGGCCTTCTCGTTGATTGTAACCTTTAATTATAAGTCTGGTCTTATACTTATCAATTGATCCATCTGCTTTCATTTTCCTCTTGAAAATCCATTTGGACCCTAGCGGTTTACATCCCGGAGGAAGATCCACTAATTCCCAAGTGTGATTTTGAAGGATGGAATCAATTTCACTCTTGATGGCTTCTTTCCACAAGAGTCCTTCTGAAAAGCTTACTGCTTCTTTGAAGGTTCGAGGTTCACCTTCTAGCAAATATGTCAGAAAATCTGGACCAAAAGATGTTTCTGTCCTAGCTCTTTTACTGCGTCTTGGTTCATCCTCGACTTCATTTTCTTGTTCTTGGTCCTCACAACTATCAGTATGTGTTCGTTTCGACGAACTTGCTTCATCATTGGATTTACATGGAAATACATGTTCAAAGAACGATGCATTTCTAGATTCCATAATCGTATTTTTGTGTATATCAGAGATGTCAGATTTGTACACCAAAAATCGATAAGCACTACTGTTATGTGCATATCCAATGAAAATGCAATCAACAGTTTTTGGACCTATTTTCACCTTCTTAGGTGTAGGTACAACCACTTTGGCAAGACACCCCCACATTCGCAAGAATTTATAAGAAGGCTTTCTTCCTTTCCATAATTCATAATGGGTCTTGTTTACTTTCTTTCGGGGTACCTTATTTAAAAGGTAATTGCTAGAAAATATAGCTTTGCCCCACATGTTCTGAGGCAATCCAGAACTTAGCAACATTGCATTCATCATTTCTTTCAAGGTACGATTTTTCCGTTCAGCAACTCCGTTTTGCTGAGGGGAATATGGTGCAGTGGCTTGATGTATGATTCCATGTTGAGCACAGAATTCACCAAATGGTGCTTCATACTCACCACCTCGGTCACTTCTCAGTACCTTGATTTTCTTGTTGAGTTGATTCTCAAGTTCAGTTTTATAGAGAATAAACTTCTCTATAGCTTCATCTTTGCTTTTCAATAAATAAACATAGCAATATTTAGTGCTATCATCAATAAATGTGATGAAATATTTGTTGCCACCTCTTGTTTGAGCAAATTTTAAATCACATATATCACTGTGAATTAAATCAAGTGGTTCAGATTTTCTTTCAATAGTTTGAAATGATGACCTTGTTAGTTTTGCTTCAACGCAAACTTCACACTTATGTTTGGAATCAATATTAAACGTGAGAATATGATTTAAGTTAATTAGTCTACGCAAAGTATCATAATTAACGTGTCCTAGTCTACCATGCCATAAATTGGAAGACTCAACCAAATAAACTGAAGAATTATCTTTATTGAATGTTCTTTTCACAACAGATACATTAAGCTTAAAAAGCCCTTCAGTTACATATCCCCTACCCACATAAGTTCCCTGCTTGGTTAACACTTCTTTGTCTGATTCAAACACTATCTTGAACCCATGCTGATTGAGCAACGAACCGGACACTAAGTTCTTGCGGATATCAGGTACATACAACACGTTGTTCAAGCTCAGGGTTATACTAGAGGTCATCTTGAGAACGATTTGACCATGTCCCTTAACATCGGATGTGGCTGAGTTGCCCATATACAACTTTTCCTCGTTCTCCACTGCTTCAAACGTATTGAACATCTCCCTGTCAGAGCATATATGGCGTGTGACCCCAGTATCTAACCACCACTCCCTCGGGTTTGACCCGATCAGGTTTGCTTCTGTCACAACTGCAGAAATATTAATCTCTGAGACATCTTTAGAAATCCCAGCAACCACGTTTGCCTCGTGGTTCTTCTTCTTCTTTGGCAACTTGCACTTAGAAGATTTGTGACCCAGCTTGTCACAGTTGAAGCACTTCCCTTGGAACTTTGGCTTCTTGGAGACTCCTCCCTTTGGACCCAGTTTGGATCCTTTCCCAGGCTTGTTCTTCTTAAATTTAGAACTTTGCCCATGTTCCACTACATTAGTCTTTGCTTCACCCAGACTAACATCTTTTTTGTCATACTTCCTGTGATCTTCTTCAATACGAAGTTTGACAATGAGATCCTCGATCTTCATCTCCTTTCGCTTGTGTTTGAGATAGTTCTTGAAATCCTTCCATGAGGGAGGTAACTTCTCAATAATGGCAGCCACCTGGAAGGTTTCACTTAGAATCATCCCTTCAGCATGAATTTCATGCAGAATCACCTGAAGCTCTTGGACTTGACTTATGACTGTCTTGGAGTCTCCCATCTTGTAATCAAGAAACCGGCCCACAACAAACTTCTTGGATCCAGCATCCTCAGTTTTGTATTTCCGGTCTAACGACTCCCACAGTTCCTTGGCTGTTTTCTTTGAAATATATACACTATACAACGAATCTGACAGCCCGTTCTGTATGTAGTTTCGGCACAGAAAATCTGAATGGTTCCATGCATCTATAGCATTCCATACCTAAACATCTCGCTCTTCACCACTATTGGGTTTAGGAGCTTCTTTAGTCAAGAACCTGGCTAGGTTCAGCGTTGTCAAATAAAACAGCATCTTTTGCTGCCAACGCTTGAAGTTCGGTCCACTAAACTTATCAGGCTTCTCCATGTGGTTCATCGGTAATGGAACCGAATTCACGAAGGGATTTGCCAACCGAACATTCCCTTGACTCACATACTGGCCCATCATCGGATCTGGCATGTTCCTCACGAAAGAACTGATGGCCGAAGTCGTTGTGGCCACACTTGGCAACACAATAGGCACTTCGCCAACAAGCAGAGAATTCACAGCCGAAGTGTCTAATCCCACACTCGGATTAGCATTCGAAGTCTGCAGTGGAACACTCGAGTTCACGTTTGACTTGTCTGCCATAATATCTGAAACAAAACACAAGTGTTTTAGAATCACAAAATCAGCACTGATATCGAATATCAAATAAGTGAACCAAAATTGATTCTAGATTTCACAATAGAAATCACAATCAGTGTCTGGTATTACAGACCCGATTACCAAGTTGAAATCACGATTGATTTCCAAATCAGTGTCTGATAAACAGACCCGATTTTCCAAAAGGAATATGTATTTATTTGAAATCAGTGTCTGGAATACAAAACCAATTTCCACAGTTATTATTTTAATTAAAACCGAAACCGTGTTGTTAATTTAAAACAAGTTCTTCACAATCCGTCACTAAATCAGAAACCAGAAAGTTTGTAGAAGAAAACGATTTGATTAGAAAAAGAAGAAGAATTGTCTTAAGATTGTTGTTTGTAATACTCAAAAACAATCTGGTCCGAATCTGCATGAAAACAGAAAGTGAAAACCACAAAACAACACTTTAGAAAATCGGTTTTGGGAAATCGAGGCCCGTGTTTCACACGGTGTCCTTAAGACAATTTCGCCGTATAACACCGTATGTGTATAGCGATTGTCTCCCAGGATACAACGATTTAACAGTGATCGTGCATAGCACAAACACTCTCTGCGAACTCAAATCAAGTCCGAACTTACCAAGAACTGAAACAGAGAAGAGACAGAGAAGCAAAACAATTGATTTCGTTATATGCAGTCTGTATGCAGAATGTGTTTTCTGATGAATAGATTAGGGTTTTAATAAAACCGAAATCAAGAGGATTGTTTAGGAAATACTTGTCAATTACGTTTTTAATGAAAAAGGATATTAATTAAAAATCAATCTCCAAGAGATTTATTTCTAATTAATCACAGATTCTATTTACTTAGTGATCAAGTAAGTATCTAGAATCTAAAACGGAATTTCCTTATCATTATACGTTTAATTTAGGGAAAATTAAATTGAATTAATTCCTTCCATATCAATATAAACATTGACTTAGAAAAAATAAATTCCAAACAGTAGCAAAAGGTCGTTTGTCCTATGACAGCCCAATCGGAGCGGCATTTGTGTACACGGATCGCGCCCACACACAAGTCATGCAATCCCAAGGTTCGACCCGCCGCCCCCCCCCCCCCCCCCCCCCCCCCCCGTGCAATGCACGGGTTTCGTTAAAAAATACATTGTGTAATATAATTTTACATATCCAACATGTTTCATATTTTTAGGAAACTCTTGGGTAAAAAACGTAATATGTCGGGTTTAGTTATTATATATATATATATAAACAATCATTTTTTCCTTGGTGCGCACTGATATAAAATATATCAATGTATTATATGTGGGTCATAGATTATGGATAAACACTGACAAGTACATATAGACTGGGTCAAATCAATTAAATCTAATGGTCCACATACAACGCAATGATAAATATCTATCAATGTGCACTGAGGTGAAAATTTTCGTGTATATATATATATATATATTAGGGAACTCTTGTGAAAGGATGTAATTTTATTTCATTATACGCAAAATAGAAAAATTTTCTTATCATTACAATTATAGCAAGTTGCATTTTTACATTTACGAAAAGATTAAGCAGAAAAAATTCATTCTAAAGTTCCATTCAAGTCAAAGTTCAATTGTTGGCACTTATGAATCTGCGGAATTATTTTTATTTTAAATTATGAGTTGTTTAAATCAGTAAACTTAGGCATATATATATTATGAAATACAAAATTATATATTACCGATTGTAATATATCCTTCATGAGTAACGTGTGAAGATTTTAAGCCGCTGAAGATATGTATAATCTCATCCATAATTAGTTTTCTTTTTAAAAAAAAGGTTCATGATTAGTTATTGTTAGATATTTTCCATTTAAGCAAAATTATTAGAATTACTATTAGGGGTGTTGACTTTTTTTTAAGCAAAATTATTAATTTTATACAACTAATAGGAACTTAATTTGAATGATTATAATTAATTACTTGACCTTAAAGCCGATGTTATTACATATTGATGGTCAATAAAATTATCATGGTAATGCCAAATGCTGTTATTTAAAGTTTGTATACATTGGAGACATTTAAAACAAACAAAGTGAGCAGAGAGCAGAGTAATTGAATAATAAAATATATTATAAAAAAAATAAGAAACAAATTGGTATGATAAATCAAGATCATAAATATATTACAAAAAAATTATTAAACAAATTGTTACAATAAATCAAGAAATTCAATACAACTGTTTTTTTATTTTTTTTATTTCTATGGAAATATATCAAATGTAGAACTGAATTCTTACATGAATCAGATACCATCATCTGGAATTTCAAGAACCCAAACAAATAGAAAGAAAAATGAGTGACTATTAAAAACAAGCGATTATTAAGGATGGATAAGAGACAAATTCCAATGATTGGTCAATGAATAACACTAATTTCATCCCAAACCTGCTGTAGATTCTGAAATAAAATAAGAGCTTGTATCTCGTTTTCTTCTCAATCTCTAGTCACCGTAGTTATTGATTTCCTACACATTCCTCTGCAATTAATCAACCTCCTCCTTTGATTTTCTAGGGTAATTAGCCTTAGTTTGAGAATTTATTTTAACATAATTCATGTAAAGTTTTCGTGGAAATTCAACTTGATGGTTATAAATAGACCGAAAAAATAAATTCCGATTGAAGCAAAAAATATGATCAAAGCAATTGTTAATATCTTACCATTCCAGCAATATATATATATATATATATATATATATATATATATATAACTTTTTACAGAAACATTTTATTAAAATTAATAATTAACATTTGTATGACTAATAATAGGAATGCTTAAAAAAGCTTTTAAAAATCGAAAAAAATAAAAAGCATTGTTATACATACCTTTCGGTGATCTCTAACAGTAGTTTCGATGTAGGCTCTATTTTCATAGGCTACGTTTGATGCCATCATAGATATTTAATGTTGCAAAATAACTTCCATCTCCATGTTTAATGCTACTGTGCAGGTGTCCATGTCCACTCTCTTATCTAAATTTCCAATAAACATTAGGAATTTTATCTGACTGCATGATAATTATGTTTCTACCATCATCATACAACCTAAAACACTATCCCTAAGGCTGGCTGAGTTCAATTTACTCAAAACTATTTAAATAATAGGTTTGCTAGTAGTTGAAAGGACTTATGGCTTGTAGTAAATAGTCTTTTGAATTTATATGAATTAAAGAAGGATACCATGTGTTTTGTGAAGTTAATATTAGCATCTTGTAAGATACATTTCACACTCATCTCTTATTTAAAATGGTTTGTTAATATGAATTTATTAATATTAATATTAACTATTAAATGAGAATATAATAGGTTTTCACCCTCATCTTTTATTTGATACAAACAGTTAATATAAATTTATTAATATTAACTATTAACTATTAAAAGATAATATAATGTGTTTTCACACTCATCTTTTGTTTGAAACAAATAGTTAATATAATTAATATTAAAATTTTAAATATTATAAAGTTATGTTACCTTCATGCATTCTATTATATATGCAATGTATTTTTCAATCTAATTAAATATTGTTAAATAATTATTAATCAATAATCATATCGGATTATTGGTCTAAAAACCGAAAAGTTATACCTTCAATTAATGCTATTAAAAAAATAATCAACAATCAATATTACTAACATAGGGGAATAACATGAATAATTAATGCATTATAAATATTTAATATATATAAATAAATATATAAAATTTAATGTCAAAACTCTCTCATGACGACACATGACGCCTTGAGGTTCAACTTGAGTATATTATATAGATATATGTATACGTAGATATGTGTAAATATATGTATATAGTTATAGTTATATAATTATATTTTAAAGCTTAATTGGCAAAATAATTTAAATCTGTTTCTTTCTAAAATTTTAACAATTTAAAATAATTATTTTTTTTTTGTTTTCTTACTTTTTTTCATTTTAATAAATCTATTTTATATATATTATTATTAAATATGAGTTTATTTTAAATATATATTATATGTATGAGTTCATTTTAAATTATATAAATAGATTTAAATTATTTTAAACAAGTTATTTAATCATATATATATACATTTAAAATAAACTAATATATATAAGAAACATATTTAAATTATTTTAATAAATTTAAGAAACAGATTTAGACGGTTGAAAAAATATTTATCAATTTACAAAACAGATTATTATATAATATTTAGATGGGAGAGAGTCCGATCTCTCCCATCTTTTTTTTTAATAAACAATTGATAAATTTTATATAAATAAATAATAATAATTTTGTCCATTGACCATCTAATTAATATAATCAATTAAGTCTTAAAATAATTTAAATCTATTTATATAATTTAAAATAAACTTAAATATATATATATAATATTTTAAATAAATTCATATTTAATAATAATATGAATTTATTTAACAATCCATCATGACCACCACTAAGCATCCACCTTTGAGCTGAGAAGTTTATCTGTATTCATTGATTGAATTCGTTTATGATTTATAAAGACATTGGTATATTTAGACCTGAACAGGACACATCACACTAAAAACATTTCCTTGACCCAAGGAATTTCAAACCAATTACATTGACTCTAATTGCCACATCAGAATGTTAGTAAAATTGTATATGATAGTTGATGGACACGAGCTCTTCTTTTTTGTAAAAAAAAAAAAAACAGAAATCTGGATTAGTGAGTCGAGTGAGTGCATTTTCTACACAACTCGTGTCCAACATTCAGTATGATCTACAAGTGATAAATGTTGACAACTTAGAGCAACTGCATTCCTGTTTTCATCCTCACTAACATTACTCCTCTTCCTTTGCTTCCAAATGTAAAACATGCTTGTTCTGTATGATATTTATGCTTATCACCCACAACTCTGCATTCATACAAAAACTAAAGATAGCACCTAAAGAAATTAAAGTCACAGAGGAAAAGAAAAAAGCGTTGAGGAGACAAGGAGATTGGAGGTTCTCATCTGATTCCATTTATTTTAAATTGTCTTTTTTCTTTTAAAAATGTTTTAATTGGTAGAGATCATCTGTATGATTGATCAATAAATACTTTTCTTCACTAGTCCTCATCTGACATTACCCTCTTTCCCTTTGGATCTCTTTCTGCAGCTGCCCTGTCTTATGCCTCCTTCAGAGACAATTCCACCGCTCTCCTCATTGCATCACCCTCCTCATCAATCAGTGGATCTCATCTATTCTCTCATTCATGCGCCTCTCGACATTGTGGATCTCATCACGGTTCAACTTAAGTGCAGCTAATATGCGCCTCCATGGAGTTGTGCTTTCGTCGTCCTCCTCCAACAAGTCTTCTTCCGAATCGCCGGCAGCATCTTCATCAACTTCCAAATTAGCTTCAGTGTCAGACGGATCCTCTTCCACAGCCTTCTTTCTCTTTTTCTGTCTCGGTCTTGAACCCTCACCGGCTGATGTCTGTCCTTTTGAGCTCTTCTTTGGATGAAGTTCTTTCCATGTTCTAGCATTCATCATAATTGGCGGAAGGCCAACAGCTGCTTCATCTTCTGGGCTGCTCATATCCACTCAGGCATCTTTACATAGTTGAGTGATCATACAAGGGAATGGGAGGATGTCATTAGGCAATTTGTTCATGCCAGCCTCGTATATCTCCTTTTTAGCTAGATGCCCCACATCAATGTCCTTCCCTGTTTTCAGTGCATGTAGGATCTTCACCGCTTCAAAGTAAACCGTATTATGGTGCCTGCATGGTCTCAAGGAGTGAGAGATGAAAATATGCCAACATGCAAGCTCTCTTGAAAGTTTACGTTGCTTCACCGGATTGCTTTTTGAGTGCCATCTGGACATAGGGTCGGTGACTAAGCTGTTTGCTAAATCAATACTCTTTTTCACGAAGATGTTCTGGTGCTCCACTCCTTTCGGAATAGGGTTCTCAAGAGTAGTCTTGTGATAATCATTAATGTCCATGGCTTGAATCTTCACTGCTTTACCCCGAACCATCACTGCGCTTCCCTTGTAGTAATTCTCAGGTATCATTCCAGCATAGAATTCTCACACAATCCTCACATTGTACGATGGTGGATGCTGCACATAATCCGACCAGCTTCTTAAGCGAACCACTTCTGGAATCTGAGTACCACCGAGCTCACTCACATATATTCCCTCTTTCCGGGTGGACTGTTTTCTCTTTATAGTCTTCCATCCGCTGTTCGAAATCAGGGTTCAAGGCATTTCTGGAGGGTTTGGTCTGCCTATTTCCGCTCCTAGGTGTCCTTCTCGGAAGAGGAGAACCCGAACCCTCATCATGGTTGACAATTTTTGACCGGACCATATCTGTTGTTCAGAAAACCACAAGAAGTCTATGCTCTACTACTCTGTGACGGTTTCCAACTTCAAGTAAAACTGTCAAAGTAAGACTATCCTTAAAGGAATTCCAACACAAGCCGTCCAAATTGTCACACCAAGCACAAAATCACAACCAGAGATCTTATTTGAAATCCTAACAAATTCAAGAGCAAGCAATTTCGAAATTTGCCAACCCAAACTTCAATTCAACCAAAAACTCTATCACATTGCTTCAATGTTTATCAGTTCAACAACACCAACACTAAGCATGGCAAAAACCCACTCAAGAAATCCACAAAAGAGGCACAAATCAAAATTTTCACCCTTTATCACTCTAAACAACAAAATCAATTCAAAAGCCCTAGAGAGAGTTCTCTAATGTCATGAAGAACAAAAAGGAGAAGAAATTAGATGAAAGCAATTGTTTACCCGATTGAAGCATGCCCTAAGTTGATTCTTGCCAACAGATGGGCGTTGGAAGTGATGAATGTGGCCTGTTGGATTTGGGGATTTTTCTCCCAAGCTTGCCCGAAGTCGAGCCACTTTGATTTCCAGAATTTTTCGCCGTGGTGAGGTCGCTGTGGTGTGGAGCGAACACGGCAGTGACCGAGAATTTCGCTGCGGTGGATTCGCTGTGAACTGTGGCGACTCTGGCAGCGAACTCATGCCCAGAATTCTTCGCTGTGAAAGGGGGCGACTCTGGAAGCGAACCTGATTCCAGCAGGTTTCGCTACGAAAAGGTCGCCGTTGTGTGGAGCGACCAATTTGTGAAAAATTTCCTTAAGGGTTCACTCTAACCTGAAAACCTCCCTTATACACAATACAGTGGAAACCAAATATTAAGTTGCCAAATATTAGGTCGCCGTTATGATGTTAAGTTGCCAGAATCCAAATATTATATATATTTTTATATATTTATCTGATTTAAACCAAAATTCAGCACACATTGCTAGGAATAGAGTGGGTTGGTAATTAGGAATACTTTCGATATTGCCAGGAATGGAGTATTGAATAAATCAGGGAAAATTGACTATCAACATGCAGAATAGTTAGGATTAACATGCTAAAGGAATGAAATCAAATGCTCTGTTACTTCAATCTACTACATCTTTGACTGCTTCTTTTATTTATTTTCTTTAGTTAATTAAAATCTCAACTCTCAACATTCGATTGTTCAAATAAAGTTTTGGGTTAATTATAATCTGTAGTTAATTTGTAAATCGTAAATTACAAATCAAAATATTTTTATTAGAATTCAAAAACTTCTGATCCGACTAATCTAATATTCATTATCGCAGGGGAGGATATGAACTGAATTGACTATGAACCGAATCGAACACCCTTTTCTGTTCAATTCGGTTCGGTTCAACTCGACTCGGTTACAGTTTTTGTACCCGCCCCTACTTCGACTGGATTACGGTTTTTGCATCTTTTTAACTTAACCTATTTGTTTTCAACTGTGTCAACTTGTCCATGAATCCTTACGTGCACGCACTTACTTTGCAAAGTTCCTTTCAGTGCACTTAGAGTTAGCACTAGATCGAAGCAGTGATATCGAAGATTCTCTGCTAGCTCTGGCTTGCAAAACTCATGTCATATGTTCTCAGCAAGAAGCTACGTGGACGCTGCTTAGCATTTTTTTTTTTCACTTTGATTGAACAAAACACTTTTTTTTATTAATAATAAATATTTTTTATCATAATTTTTTATTAAAAAAATCTTAAAAGACATCAATTAATTTGAACTTAAGTTAAATTGATTTTATTAATTAAAAATATTAGAAAGATATTGTTATATATTGTTATATATATATATATATATATGTATATATATATAGAGAGAGAGAGAGAGAGAGAATTTTGTAAGTGTTATCCGGTTCAAGAAATAAGTAAACAACTTCGTATGAAATAGCAAATGATCCTAACTTTTATACATTACCTTTTGATTATTGGGGTCATCCGGTCTTTAGAAAAAAAAATATTAATGATTTTTTTTTAAATATATATACAATAAATATACGGGTACGGATATATACACTCATAAAACTTATTAGTACATTTATTTTTATAAGTACATCCATATCTAAAACTTAAAAAATAAATATTACTATAAACGCTCATCATAATGCCAAGACAAGAGTACCCTCATTGAAATAAATATTTTCATTTTAATACATATTATTTATAAATACTCTTAATTTATTATCACACTCAATTTATAAAAAAAAATCAAATTACTTTTGAAATCAAATCCGCTTTTAAAGATGGTCCAATTTACTTTTAGAAAAACCTCGAATGTAGAAGTCTTATAAAAGAAAATATATGGAACAGTATATGGGGTTAAGAGATTTTCAATCTGTAATTATCTTATTTATACAATTATCTTAAAAAAAACTTATTGATATATACGACTATCTTAAAAAAAAATTTGTTGATATCTACGATTATCATTTAAAAATATATATTTTTTGTTTATTATTAAAGTTTATAACTATATATTTAAAAAAGATAAAAACAATATAATAATAATGTGATGATAATAAAATTTGATAATTGAAATAAAACTATAGTTTAATTAGTGTTTCTCATAAAAATCAGGGTTTATCGTATGTTAGCTTATAATATATTTTTTTTGATTTGAAAGGTAAGATTATTTTAATAAGGAAATATAGTTAATGATATGTGTACAATTAATGAGTGTATATAGTATTTGATTTATTTTTAATTAAAGTAATTTGTATTTATTGATAAATTTCTACTAAGATATTTTTATAATTAAATTTTTAATAAAATATAGATATACTAATAAATTTTATTAGTATCAATATCGGCATAGAAATTTATACAAGGTTATATAAAAAAAAAATTATACGAGGTTATATAAAAAAAACTGGGCCGATTGGAGAGTTATCCAATGAGTTGAGCTCACAGAAGAAGAATTCAAGCAATCCAATAATAGAACATATCAAGTCCACGAGCGCAGCAAAAGAATCACAATACAAAAGGTTGCATATGCATACAAAGCACTCAATAAAAAGCCTTAACAATTTCAATAAAAGAAAAAACCAATTGGGCGTTGGCTTCACGTTAACAGAGAGAGTGGTTTGGCGTGTAGGCCGCGTGCCTCCACGCCAATCCCACTCTTGGTGTGGCTTTCATGCCATATCAAGCCGACGCCTTTCAGCTCAGTTTTGATTTTGGAGTTTATAATTTAATTCCGTTTTCGGAATATAAATCCGGACTCAATTATCGATACAGAAAATTATATAACTTTTCATTTGAAATTTGGAATTTAATTCCGGTTTCGGACAAAAACACGGAATGTCCTAAATGTCTCAGAAATCATCTGAAACACATAGACAAATCTCCAAATCGCTCAGAACTCATCTAATTCATACACGGTTGGACTCGTAAAAATACGAAAAAATCTCAAAAATATAATTCTTTAAAAATACAATGAGATTTTACTAACCATACTAAAACAAACACAAACACTAAAATGCACAACCACGTTCGAAACATGTCATTCCTTAAATCTATTTCCTTGAACATGATTTCTAATTTATGGACATACGAAATGTGAATGTGTGTGATACATAAACTTTGTGCAACAATGAAAGGACACAAATACATGATATGTGTGTGCGCGCCTAATCTTTTCAAGAAGTCAATAACAAGTGAACAACATTTCTTGAAGCACTCTAGGATCTCAGAAGCTTGTTGAAGAAGAACCACATTAAGAGACCTAAGCTATCCGTTACATAATAATCTCAATATGGTTTATCATGAAATAAGTCAATCATAAAATAGAGATCCTTACAATGATTAATTAAATATTGTGATGGAATGTCATCTTCTTATTTACCAAAACGACACTCATTTAACAGAAAGTTAACATAATGAGATAGAACAACCATGAGTGTTACGGTGTTCGTCAAAAATAGTCATTTTGAAACAAATTCCTCATCTAATGGTCATTTGATAATGTGTCAAATTGATGATCACTGGGGTAATTATCTCTAAAATTAATTTCAATCTATATTGGGTAGTGGTACCAATCTTCTAAATGTTAACCATTTAGACACACCAGCCAACAAGTCTATTTATTTTGTCAGTCCCTTTAAATTAATTGCATTTACATCATATCAACAAAGTAAATGCATTAACGCAATGCCAACTACTTTAATTAAATGCCCAACCAATTAATTGTTTTAATTATATAGCAATATAAGCATGTATAGCACCCATTTACATTTACTTCTCCAATCTCTGCATTACATATTAATACTGTTGTTATTAGTCTGAATATCTTTATGGCAAAGACTCCATTCATAAGTGGTCAGATTCATTCAGATTTTTCGATCTTTGATTTACTGATTTAACTCTGTCAAAAATAGATTTTCGATTTGCCAAAATGTACATAAGCATTCCATGATAAAAAGAGCCAAATACAAACCAGACCAACAAATGAAACAAACACTCTAGCAATTAAGCTCACCAGATCGGTGCGACTAATAATTTTGAATAATGGATAACATATTACACAATAGATTTACTTACTACATTCATCAACAATACGCAAATTAATATTAATTTTATGATACCCGTGACCCTTTACTTTTTAAAAATATATTAAATTGATTCAACATAATCTAATTTTGTCCGTCTCTTACGAATCATATATAGTTTGACTTCTTCAACTTAAGTTTTATTATTGATGGTGGGTGGTAACCATGTATTACCAAACCGGCAAAACCTATATGAATCAGTTTCAAACTCATAATTTCAAATTTCATATTTGTGGGTGCTCTAGTCATCTGGTCAAAATCAGTTTCCATTACGGGAGATTTCTTGATTGATGCTCTTGTCACTCCTATCGTTTTTTTCATCATATAATGATTCCGCTCTTGTACTTTTCCTTTTCCCGTTTAAATTTCCTTTTTATCCTTTCTTCTCCCTACATGGTCTACACATAAGCAAAGCCAAATTCATTATGCAATTTTTGTTTAGAATGGTAAGTTCAAGAGAAGATCAGATGTTGGGTTTCTTGGTAGGTTTATTAAATTAATTTTATTTTGTATTACATATGGGTCAAGCTAAATCAACTTAAAGTTATGACTTGAAATTTTGACTTTAACATCTCAACAACTCATGTTTGTGCTCTAAATCTAATGGTTGATATTTGAATGCATTTACAACTTTTAGATTAATGGCACATGGATGATCGAGATATTAAAGTCAAAATTTAAAGTTACAAATTTAAGTTAGTTTAGCCTAACCTATTACATAAATGTTGATTTTTACGATTAATAATAAATATATAATCAAAGAATTATATAACATTCGGATTAATACCTTTCACCGATGGAAATCCGAATCATGCAGCGGAAGCGGGATCATAAGCGGGTTGTATCACTGGTCGGAGAACGATCATGGATCGGAATCCGGAAAATTCCCTCTTTTCACTGTGCAATTTGCTGTCATCGGAAAAGACCAGCAAAATAGAAACTCTCTGTATATATATCACTCTCAGATATTATACGCTCTTATTTATTCAGTCAGATGAGATTGATAATCAATAGCACACTCTGCTATTTATAGGGTCCAGACTTCTATCTGGATGGATACTAATAAAATAATATTTAAATTTAATATTTTATTTATCCATTTAACCCTTTATCTGATCAGTTTGAATTTAACTCAATTATCACTATCTCTAATAATTTAAATTCAAACTATCAGGTGATTTAATCCATATCAGTAATTTTCAATTAATTAACTGATATAACCACTTGAGCGTTTTTTTTCCAACATCTCCCACTCGCACAAGTGGAACAATGCAAACTTTACATAGTCATGTTTCTCAAATTTTTGGGTCTAATCACAGATTGTTCATACAAGCAAACGTACAGTCTGACCGATGAACAATTTTTCTAACTGTAGGAGCATGTAATTTGATATCTCATATATTAACTTTATTGTTCATGTGTGTCCTAGATTTAATTTTCATTCATTAGTCCAAGCATACTTAACCCCTCTATCTACAAAGCTATGCTTGACTATTTCAAAATTTTATGTACTCACAATTGTATTCTTGTCTATCATAGACAATACAATTGGTCGACCGGTGAATACAAAAATTTTATGAAAAAACATTAAATCTTCCCATCAAACACTTGTATCTCAGTTTCAAAACAACTGCTATCCTAGTCGTGTCTCATAGACCGAATAGTACCATAGTCATAGAAAAAACACACTAAAGCAGCTAACATTATTATGTTACCTTGATACAAAGTCAATGGTCACAAGGACACCATTTGAGCTTTTATCAATCCTCAAGGAACTTACACAATGAGGAAGCAGGGATTTATTCACTCATTTTCCTTAATGGTCACATAGCACACGTTGTATGAGACACGTGCTACAGTGAATTTCATTCTTTACAAAGAATGCACATGTCTTAATCAATATTCACTGTACAGATCTTAGTTCAGTCGCTATCAAGCGCCTAACCTGAGTCCTTAATAGCTCGCTTACTATAAGCGCCAATTAAGATCTCACATCTGGCTTAATCAGGTTTCATGATGATGGGGTATATAATGATCGGTTCTATAATTACGAAAATTTAAAACTAACCTCATCTTGACCCAGTCAAGGCGACATACTCATATATATAAGCTCCATGAGAATAAAACATCCATTTTATTCTCTTCTATATATGTGTCTCATCTTAGCATGTTATCTTAGCATCGAAGGTAACCGCACGTGTAAGAATGCCGGTCTCAACCTGACGACATAGTTTCATCACCTTTTGTGTGTATTATGCTAGCATAATATGTAGTTTGCCGTACTTTTAAAGTATGTCATAATCCTCTTGACAACATTTCAATGTTTCAATTTAGGATTACATTGGTATTCACTCACCAATCTTATGGCATAACTGATATTTGGCATTGTACACATCACAATGTACATGAGACTCTACATGGTATTAACATGAGGAACTTGTTATCAATTTCTTGATCTTATGGAGTTTCAGGGCACATATCGAGGCTATGAGTTTGTGATTTTGCAATAAGAGTATCTATGAGCTTATAATTGCTCAGTTCAAACCACTCAAGAATCTTTCTAATATATAACTCTAGTGACAGAGGTAGAAATTTTCTTAAGTAATTTTAATCAACTTTCACTCCTAATATATAAGCGACTTTGCTCATAAATCAAATTTCAATGAAATTTGAGAATAACCATTTCATTATAGTTTTACAAACTCTTCATTATTTCTAGCCAAAACATATCGTCAACATATAAAGATAATATCAAAATTATCTTCAACACGTTTGATGTACATATGGCTTTCTTAAGTCATCATGAATCTGTAAGACATTACAGCTCGATGAAATCAAAGATACCATTTTCTAGAGGATTGTTTCAAACTATATATTAACTGTTAAAGCAAGCATACTTATGCGCTTTTGGCCTTTTGAAACAAAAAAATTTACAGGCTGTTCCATGTAAATTTCTTCCTCTTGTTCTCCACTGAGAAATACGATCATTACATTCATCTAATGTAGTTTTAGGTTTATATGTGCGACGAGTGCTAGAATAAGGCATATGGAAGAAAATTATTTTACCTCAAGAGAAAAAAACTTTCTTCATTTGTGACTAATCACGCCTTATACCTCTCAATAGTGCTATACGCATTACGTATGACATGTGGAACCCATTTGTTCACAATGGTTTGATGACCAAACGGTAAAGTCAATCAAGTCCCGGACATGATTACTTTTTCTAGACTCCATCTCTTCTTCCATTGCTTTCATTCATAATTTCTTAATAGATGAAATGATAGCCTTATTCAAAAAACCTTGGTTCATCACTTTCAAGTGAAGCAATCATAAAATCCTCCATTTCAAAAAAAATGACATGGGATAACTTTACGATTGTTTCGACGAGTTGGCAAATTATCATGGTGGCTGATTCAACAGTCGTTCTACTCCCACTAGGGATGGAAAATCCATGTAGACCACTCCCACTAGGGATGGGGAATCCAATTAGACCCCAATTTACCTCCACTTGTGTATTAACACAGATCATCTAATTTATAAAATCAGATATCATATCAATTTCATCTCTACTAAGAAATTCATTCTCTAAAATAATGACATCTTATGATTCTAATTCATTCACACTTCCATCTGATGGTACACCATTGTTTATATGTCCTTTGGAATGCAAAAGTATACAATAAAGATACACTTTCTCTTCTTGCATCCATTTTCTCATTTCTATGAGATGGATTATAAACATAATCTGCATACCCCCAGGGTCACAGATTAATCAAACCAGGTTATACCTGTCCAAAGCTCATAAGGTGTGGAAGTGTTTAGTGGAACAAGATTAAGCATTTAGGCAGCAATCAATTAACATATATTCTAGTAAGATACTGGAAGATTTACTTGCGCCATCATAGACCTAACTATTTCCAACAATGTTTCATTCCTTCTTTCCGCCACACCATTTTGTTACGGAGTCCTAGGAATAATTAAATATTTTTCTATACCCTTCTTGTTAAACAATTCCTTGAACAGTTCAGAAAGATATTTACATCATCGGTTTATTCTTAAGATTCAACTTTATCATCTAATTGATTCTCAACCAAACTCAAAACAATCTAAAGCAATCTGATGCTTTTGATTTATGGGAGATCAATAAGACACAACCGAGACGCTAAATATATTAATGAATGTTACTAGATATGGCGTTTCATATCTAGGCTTTACATTCATTAGATCACAAATGTCATAATGAATTAATTTACAATGGAATTTCAGATCTATTTCCCTTACTAAATGGTTTTCAAGTTGTTTTTCTTTCTAGATAATTTGCATGACTATTAGACTAATGAGCTTAATTAGCCCTCTCTGGCTACTCATTCTATCTAGTCCAACATGACTTAGTCTAGCATGCCAAAATACCAGCATCATCATTATTATCACAGGATGAAATGATTGAAAAACAAACATAATTATAACCATCCAAACTGACGTATAATAAAACCATTCATCAACTATCAAGTACCTTATGAATATAATTAGCTAGAATAATATTCATATAATCATCATGATTATTAATGATAACTTGAATCAAGTATGACAACCGCAAAGACTAAATTAAGTTAGATCTCAAGTGTATATTTAAACATCATGGAGTAAAAACTTAAGCTACCATGCAAACCCAGTTTGTAGGTACTTAATTTCAAAAATGTTCCCTCACATATACACCTTGTTTCTATTAATCTAACTTTACTCCATATATGCTTCGTAGTTTCTTGCTAAACGGTCTATTTTCACTTATCTACAGTCCACAAAAGATGAGATTCAGAAAGAAAATACCTAGCTAGAAACTAAAGCATAACTTTAGAGATTCAGGAGTTTGGGTTTTACTCTTTTCGACTCAATGCATTCACGAACAAAAATGACCCAACTTGTCACCAATTGTAACAAGTAATTTAAGTCTTGTCCTTCCTCAATTCGGAACCCACGTTCTTCATGCATATTCCGATCTAAGATTTATTGTGGCTATGACTAGATCCTCTTCCCATTTGGAAATATCTATTTCCACTAATTCCTTCAAAACTAAAAGTTTTGTGCAAGTTGGAATATGTCATATAAAATTGGCTTGAAGCCTAAGCTGTCTCTAAGCGCTCATAATATGACATATAAAATTGGCTAGAAGCCTAAGCTGCCTATAAGCGCTCATCTTCTATTACCAAAATAACGCACCGATACATGTCAGATAATTTTTTTTATATGTTCCAACTATTAGAAGAGATCATATCATTTAGTTAATGCATCTTGTTTTATATCCTTATTGGAGGCTGCCACTTATTGTGATTTTGGCGCTTTCTATAAGTGCTTAAAAACTTGGTACCGAAACTACTAAAATTTTGGTATTCAAAATATTACCAAAATTGACCTTCAGGCCAAACACTTGAAGGAAAGCCACATAACTTAAACCCTCATGTACTTATCAAACACACATATGAGGTCACTATTCAAGCTACTAAACAACATAAATGCGAGTAATTTAAATTCTAGCTTAATAGACCTTCACATATTGCAAAAGTACTATGCCGAGGTTCAATCATAGTTCATGTTATAGTCTCAAGAGCATCTTGCTCTTTTAAAGATATACTGAATCTTATTGTGTTAAATCTCATAGATTACACAATTCAGTTTATCACTTTCAATTATGGCCACAATAGTTAGATATAAAAGTTATATCTTATACTAATCTATGTAGAGACATACAATCTACTATGCAAGCATATTACTTTCCAAAAATACACACATTTAATTTTGCCGCAAACACAAACCTAAAATATGATAAAATAATTTAAGGAGCAGAATCGAAAAGTCGTCGAGGCTTCTAATCATCATCCGTTTCCGAAAATGTAATTATCATAAATTTAGTACTTTGCGCAAAATTTTAATCCTAACATTGTACTTAACAATTTATATTTCTCATTGTTTGGTGATCATATAAATAACAAAATAATACAATACACAAGTCCCAAAATATTTTAAGGATCAAACTGATATTTCCAAAAATATTTACTAAAGAACGGTTTAAAAAATATATATTTTCTAAAAATAGGACTTTGTATGTTGTTCTCTTTTCTATATCATATTTATATGCATCATCACCAAGAAAAACTTTCTTAGTCTTCATAACTCATCCAACTGCCACTTTCTTGAACTTTGGTTCTCTTTCGCGTGCGTAATAACTAGGGATGAGCGTTTAATGGATCGGTTCACTTTTGGAGTGAACCGATAAAAAACCGATAATGTTCGGTTTTTTAAAAAGTGAACTGATCCGATCAACTTAACAATTATGAACCGATCAAAACCGATTAAATTTGACCGGTTCGGTTCGGTTCGGTTTTTTCGGTTTTGGACCAATTGGATAATATTTTTGGGTTTTAATTATTACACATATTTTCATATTTTAATCTTTTTGGGCCTTGAACCAAATTAAATTATAGGTTTGAACAAATTGAAAATACTAGTTTAAAATAATATTCATTAAAAAAAACTAAGAAAAAAATATGATGTCACACACTTTCATAGTTTTATATTTTCATGGACTATTAAACATTAAAACTAAGGTTTTTATATATATATATTGGATCTCGGTTCGGTTTTCCGGTTTGGGATAACGATCCGGAAAAAAAACCGATCAAATCGGTTTTCAAAAAAATGAACCGAACCGAACCGGTCAACATAAGAAAACCGGAAAAAAACCGATTGGATCGGTTCGGTTCGGTTCATCGGTTCGGTTCGGTTCATCGGTTCGGTTCGGTTTGGTTCGATTTATTGGTTTTTAGCCCACCCCTAGTAATAACTCATATGGCTAGCACTATGAATATTGAATGTGAATGATTAATGCAGTAAATCGCCACCTATTCATGAGAATGCGACGCTCCTCTGCAATTTCAAGCTCACACGTTATTTGACCAAAAGACATCGCGGCACCCTACTCTAGCTTTTCCAACATTTTAGATCTAGTTAGACTTAACTCTTCGGGAAATTTCATTAAAAGACTATCCATCGCATCTCTCCACATAAAAAGCACAAGTCCAATTTGACCACAGCTATTTGTCATTAATAAGATTCATAAAATCTTCTATATTAAGACATATGAGACGATGATGGATTAATCTCAAAATTTCTAAGTTGCTTAGAAATATTTGTCTTTAATGACCTCATACATTTAAAGGTACATTGAAACAAAATCTTTTATTCCCGATTGCATAATTGATTACATAAAGAGAATTCTAATCGAATGCATTTAATTTAGCTCCCATTGAAGCTAAATTCCATTGAATTCTTAGCACTTGATTTAAGAAATATATTTTTCAAACTCAAATTAGTTGAAAACATATCTTTTTGTTTTTCAATCAATTTTTAAAAAATAAAAATAAAAGCAGAAACAAAAAGGTGTTTTTTTTATAAATAAAATCACTTTATTTTATTCTTCAAAAATAAAAAAAAATGAATTTGAAATGGATGGTCAGGCGGTGTGTGCAACACATGACACAACTCAAATGCACCTTCATGCGCCTGCGTATCACGTGACTCGAAGGCACTACCTGCCACGTGCGTGCGTGCCAATCACCATTCATGCTCTATGCAATGTCACATGCACTGGCAGACGCAAGTGCGCTTCACGTTACACTCGCAACAATGTAACGTGACTTACACGCGCCGTCTTCCGATCCCTCGCCGATGACGAGAACGCCATCGTCCGACTCGATTTCTCATGCGGAATCCAATGGTGCAATCGGTTACTGTGTTTAGGTTAGGAGTGAACAACCATCGCTGCCCTAGAGCGCTGGTGAACTGTTCTTCATATTCATCATCCAAAAACGAACCCAGAACCATTTCCATCTTTCGATCTATGACAGAAAAATTCAAAACAGTTTTTCTCTCTTTACACTAATCGGAATTACGCATATGACCTATCGTAGGAAAGCTCTCGGAAATACCTTTCCAACGGTACCACGATCGCAAAAAATAAAAAAACATGGGCAGTGAGTTATGACCCGATAAAGTTACGGGTTCCAATATCATTCTTCAAAATTCCCTAAATTTTGAAATTGATAGTTGGCAAGCATATCCAGAACATAAAATAACATATATAAAAAATCATACATTCCAGAAAAATAAATTCAAAACTTGCTTGTGTGATATGTCATTTTTTTTTTTCATTTTTTGTACGAATAAAAATAAACAAACACATGGCATATATATAATACCAGAATATAAATCCAAAATAGGATTCTGATACCAATGTTGATTTTTACGATTAATAATAAATATATAATCAAAATATTATATAACATTCGGATTAATAACCGATGGAAATCCGAATCATGCAGCTGAAGCGGGATTATAAGCGGGTTGTATCACTGGTCGGAGAACGATCACGGATCGGAATCCGAAAAATTCTCTCTTTTCACCGTGCAATTTGCTGATAGAAACTCTCTGTATATATATCACTCTCGGATATTATACGCTCTTATTCAATCATATGAGATTGATAATCAATAGCACACTCTGCTATTTATATGGTCCAGACTTCTATCTGGATGGATTCTAATAAAACAATATTTAAATTTAATATTTTATTTATCCATTTAACCCTTTATCTGATCAGTTTGAATTTAACTCAATTATCACTATCTCTGATAATTTAAATTCAAACTATCAGGTGGTTTAATCCATATCAATAATTTTCAATTAATTAACTGATATAACCACTTGAGCGTATTTTTCCAACAATAAATATTTAATCTGTTTTGTTTTCTAATTTTTCTTTTTTTGTATTCACATATGGGATGTTCATTTTTTAAAGATCAAAATCCCATTGAATGAATTTCAATTGTGATTTTAGCTAATTAATTTAGATAAATTTATTCATATATTTTAAATATTAAATTCACATGAAAATTAAAATGAAATAAATTCCAATACTTTTTTCTTATAAGTTATAACATTTCAAAAGATAAACATAATTCGTAACAAGATGGCAAGAAAATGATGTGGGAGACGAGATGAGATTGGTTCGGTGGTAAATGGTGTACACCTGCACTACGCGGTTGTGGGTTCAAATCCTTCCTGTTAACAAAAAAACTCAATTTTATATAATAATTTAATTCGTCATAACAAAAATAAAAAATAAAAATAACGTGAGACTATTGACCTCTAGGAATTTATCAAGTCTCCTCAATATCTATCAAAACTAGATTAATTAATGTGGGATTAGAAGTGAAAGTTCTACAACCGGCTTTATTAGTTTAGATTAGAATGGTTGGTGTGGAAGCTATTTCCATTTTTAGTTCTTAGCTCTCAATTTTCACAATAATTGAAATAATTATAATAGATCTATTACAATATGATTGGGACTACTTACCTTGCTCAGTATGTTAATGTGACTTCCATCTTCAAATTAATACTTTGTGATGGGGACCAATGTGTTTTGTCAAGATGCCAATGTCTTTTTCTTTTTCATTTCTAGATTTGTTCATGCTTTTGAAAAAGGAGGTGTAAACTATGTGATTTGTCTATAATTTATAAAATTAATATCTATCGAGAATAATAAATTTTAAATGTCATTTTAACAATTTAAAATATATAAATTTAATAACTTACTAGTGGAAATGGTGAGAAATGTCACCGTTTTGGAGGTGCGTTGCATCCACGTCACTACTTTAATAAGTTATGTTTAAAAGACACATATTATGGTGAACTACCAAAATTGCCCTTAAATAATCAGTTTTTTTTTCTGTTTGTAATTCCATCTCCACACTTCGAACACTGAACTCAGTAATTCCTCTCTCTCTACAATAAACTTGTCTGAAAATTGAGTTGGTGTTGCACGGGAGGCACCACTCATCTTATCAGTTTCATATCTCAATTTAAAACTGAAAATTGGTTAGGGTTTTAATTTATGAAAAAATTGTGTATAAAACGATGCAGATCTGGGTTTCCCAGACTTTTAACACTGTGGTCGAGCCTTTTGTAAAACTATCCGAGCCTTTTTAAATTGTTGTCCGAACTTTTTTCAAGGATATTAGTTTCGTCAATTTTGAATCTCCGAGCCTTTTTAATAAGTCTCCGAGCTTTTTCATGAACTGCTCGAGCTTTTTCATGAAATGTCCGAGCTTTTTCATAAACTGCCCGAGCCTTTTGCATAAGGCTCCGAGCTTTTTCATAAGGCTCCGAGCTTTTTCATAAGGCTCTGAGCTTTTTCATGAAGGCTCCGAGCTTTTTCATGAACTGCCCGAGCCTTTTTAATAAGTCTCCGAGCTTTGTCATGAACTGCCCGAACCTTTTGCATAATTCTCCGAGCTTTTTCATGAAGGCTCCGAGCTTTTTTATGAACTGAAAAAAAAGCCTTGGGGGCGTTGCCCCCTGCCCCCTCGCGAGCTGAGCGGGCAGCTCGACCACTTAGAGCTCGGCAGGGAGCTCGACCCTTGAATGCTTCTGCGTAGCGCCACTCCATCACCGTTCGAGTGATTGCCTGAGTTTCAACCAGATTTTCTCTCTCTACTTCACAACTTTATCACTGTAAACTGAATGAAAGAAATCTGATGTGGAACAACTATTGAGGGTATTTTTGTCCGTTCATCATAATAGATGTCTTTTAAACATAAGTTATTAAAGTAGTGACAGTGTTGAAATGCCACCTTCAAAAAGTGCTATTTATTATTTGACCCCTAACTTACTATTTTTATGATTTTAAATTATATAAACAAATGAAACATGTTAAATTACTAACAATAAAAATCATATATTTTTATAAGAATATCTTCAATTAAAATTAATAAAAAAAACTTGCAAACCATTGTTTGTTTTTTATCTTGGGTTCATCTTTTATTATTAAAAAAATACAGTATTTGAGGTTGAGGGTTGAGGTTAAAATGTTAAATGATGATACTAAAATGCACAGAATGTTGGAATAGCAAACCTCATCCCCAAATAAGATGGTCTGTCAACTCAGTTTCCTTATTTGGCTATTGGCTAAAGACAAAACACTTTAATGATTGAATATTATATAAAGGAAAACAATACAAACGATCTAGAATATATAATATTACCAACTCCATAGCGTGGAATCTCTCCTCCTTTTAAGTCACAAGACTCGCATCACAAATTTAAGTGGTCACATGCACATCACCAACAATATAATCTACTTTTCATGAGGAAATTTTGAATGCAAATGAGGTTTAAAAAAGGTGGAGGGTGGTTAGAGCATCTGATAGGTGAGTTTGTTTGAGAGTGGATTGCCAACGTGGTCCACGTGGACTAGTTGTGTTTCTTTTGTGAGAGGATAAAGACATAACGTAGCTAGTTTGGTTGACTCGGATCGAATTAAGGAATTTCTAACCAATTACATTGACTCTAATCGTCACATGATGGTTGATGGACACGTGCTCTTCTTTAAACAAAAAACAGAAATATGGATCAGTGAGTGAGTACATTTTCTACACAACTCGGGTCCAACGTCAAGTATGATCTACAAATAATAAATGTTGACAACTTAGAGCAACTGCATTCTGATGCTCTGTTTTCATACTCACAACATTACTTCTCTTCCTTTGCTTCCAAATGCAAAACATGCTTGTTCTGTAGCATATTTATGCTTATCACCCACTACTCTGCATTCATACAAAAACTAAAGATAGCAACTAAAGAAATGAAAGATGGTGTATCGGTTCAAGATTTTATTAGACAATTTGGGGAAGTAAAATTCTTGTGGTATTGAATTGAAACTTTTTAACAAGTTAGATAAGCTCAGTGGTATTCGATCAAGACTTTTAAGATTTTTTTAAATAGTCTATATTGTCTTGTTGTATTAGATCTAGACTTTTAAAAAAAATGAGACTTTTAAGATTTTTTTTTAAAGTCTATATTGTTTTATGGTATTTGATTTAGACTTTCAGAGGGCAACAAATTGTCTAGTGGTATTGAATTGAGATCAAGATTTTTAGGATTTTATGATAAAATAGATTTTTCAGACTTTTTAATGATTTGTATAAATAATTTGAACCTAAAATTGTCTTGCCATCTCTCTCAATACTTTCTAAACTTTTTTCTCTCATTCAAAATCATCTTTAGCTTCTCTCTTGCTTCGCTCTTTTCTAGATACTTTTTTCCAAATTTGAAAGACATTATTTTTCACTTTTTTTTTTCTACATTCAATTTCCATTTGGTCTTATTTGTGAATTCCATATGCATGCCGATACTTCCTTACCTCACAAGACTATCACCAGAAATGATAAACAAATTAAAGTGAGGTTATCATACAATCACATTCATTAATTGAAAGACACGTATTCTCTGATTATTATTCTTTGCTGTTTACAAGAAATTAAATACTCTCTTTAGATCTCTCAATAGTCTTTACAGAATTACGAATTTCCCCTAATATGATTATCCAAATGGACTTTTAACTTCTTATATCAATTTGTTCTGAAACAGAAAAAGAAGGCCAAAGCAAACAATAATGGTTTTCTTAAGAGATGCTAAATTATCATTTTTACGATTTATCAATGTGGGTGAATCACAACTATTTTTGTCGATTCATAATTGATTCAACTCCAACACACACTCTACAAAATGCCAATTCATGTAAATTATATCCCCGAAAGAATATTTGGAAAAAAGAGAGTAAAAGAAAAGGCATAGTCAGCAAAGTAAAAGAAAAGGCATAGTCTACAAAATGCCAATTTACATTTTTGATAACATCATATCGGTTAAATAATCAGGAAAATTCGAAAAGAAAAATAAAAGGCATAGTCAGCAAAGTAAGTTTAGAAGTGAAATACAATTTATTTTGAATTAAGAATTGAACAAAAATTGCAATTCAACGAGACAATACTAAATGGGGCTAACTAAATAAATAAAATAATTACTATTCACGTCTCCAACTTTTGAGAAGGAAGCCATCACCCATCCCATATGAAATTGACACTAACTAACCATGATTAAAAATTTGTTAATATTATAATTTACACATAATTTGTTTACTACATTACTTGGCATTCATAAATATTTTCATTTACAATTTTATCAATGATTTTGTATTTTTTTGTAATCATAATTTTGACTTCTCATTTTCTCTTTTGTACCCACAGCTCATTCCAAACATTCTACCAAATATATTCTTTACCCAATTTTGACAATCAACTAAAAAGTATAACCAGATAGCGTTTACAACAAAATGGAGAAACAATCGATCATGACATTGACAACACATCACTAGAGAGATTAAGATAAACAGAGAGAGAGAGATAAAGTAAATTGTCAAGTAAAGTTTAAAAGATCTGTGCACTACGAGAGAGAAAAAGATAGAGAGAAAGAGAGGGGGGGGGGGGGGGGGGGGGGGGGGGGGGGGGGGGACTGAGAGACATTCATTTGTTTTAAAGCAGCAATTCAATCAAAGGAGCCACAAACGGGCAAAGCGGCAACAACCACTACAAACAAAGACAACAACAGACCAACTACACAGCAAACACACAAAGAAAACAGAAAACACAACTACACCACAGCATAGACAAACCCCCAAGGAACATCAAAACAAAACAACAAGAAGCCGACTGAGATCTTGTGACCTGGTAAGTTTGGTTGATGTTCAATGTCGATTTTAAGGGTTTTTTTTTTTACTAACAATGTCGATTTTAAGTTGGATTCGATTAAAATTGTCGGAATTTAGAGTGTTTTAGGTTCAGTGTATAGATTTATTGTGAAATTAATTTATTGATGATTATTCAACCTTTTTTTTTCTTTGATTGTAGTTAAAACTTAGGTGGAAGTTTTTTGAATTAGTTGTTAATAATGCATTATTGCTTAAAAATGTTCATTAAATGGGTTTTGTGTCTCTTATGTTCATTGAATATAGAAGAATGAATTAATATTCTTTGCCTTCAGTTAGTCTTTCATGTTAGTGGTAAATTGATTGGTTTGGTGGCACTCCCTTTAAAAAAAAAAACCCGATTTTATGTAATAATTTAATATTTAAAAAAATAAAAAATAAAAAATAACATGGAACTGTTGACTTTCGGGAATTTATCAAGTCTCCTCAATATCTATCAAAACTCAATTAATTACTGTGGGATTAGGAGTGAAAGTGGGTACAACAGACTTTATTAGTTTAAATTAGAATGGTTGGTGTGGAAACTATCAATATTTCTATTTTTAGTTCTCAGCTCTCAGTTTTCAATTTTCAGCTTTCACCATAATTGAAATAATTACATTAGATATATTATAATGTGATTGAGACTACTTACCTTGCTCAATATGTTAATGTGACTTCCATCTACAAATTAATACGTTGTGATGGGGACCAATGTGTTTTATAAAGATGCCCCCTTTTTCTCTTTTATTTCTAGATTTGCTCATGACTTTGAAAAAGGAGGTGTAAACTATGTGATTTATCTATAATTTATAAAATTAATATCTATCGAGAATAATAAATTTTAAATGTCATTTTAACCATTTAAAATATATAAATTCAATAACTTACTATTTATATGATTTTAAATTATATAAACAAATAAAACATGTTAAATTACTAACAATAAAAATTATATATTTTTATAGGAATATCTTCAATAAAAAAACTTACAAACTATTGTTTGTTGTTCATCTTTGGTTCATCTTTTATTATTAAAAAAATACAGTATTTGAGGTTGAGGGTTGAGGTTAAATGATGACACTAAAATGCACAGGATATTGGAGGTGCACAATAGCAAACCTCATCCCCAAATAAGATGGTCTGTCAACTCAGTTTTAGTTTCCTACTTTCCTTATTTGGCTAAAGACAAAACACTTTAATGGTTGAATAATTATATCAAGGAAAACAATACAAACGTTCTAGAATATAATTTACCAATCTCCATCCTCCTCTTTTAAGTCACATGACTCACATCACAAATTTAAGTGTCCCCATGCACATCACCAACAATATAATCTACTTTTCATGAAAATGAGATTTACAAAAGGTGGGAGGCTGGTTAGAGCATCTTATGGGTGAGTTTGTTTGAGAGTGGTTTCCAACGTCGACGAGTTGTGTTTCCTTTGTGAGAGGATAAAGTAACTAGTTTGGGTGACTCGGGCACTGAGAGACATTCATTTTTTTGAAAGCAGCAATTCAATCAAGGGAGCCACAAACGGGCAAAGCGGCAACAACCACTACAAACAAAGACAACAACAGACCAACTACACAGCAAACACACAAAGAAAACAGAAAACACAACTACACCACATCATAGACAAACCCCCAAGGAACATCAAAACAAAACAACAAGAAGCCGACTGAGATCTTGTGACCTGGTAAGTTTGGTTGATGTTCAATGTCGATTTTAAGGTTTTTTTTACTAATAATGTCGATTTTAAGTTGGATTCGATTAAAATTGTCGGAATTTAGAGTGTTTTTGGTTCAGTGTATAGATTTATTGTGAAATTAATTTATTGATGATTATTCAACCTTTTTTTTTCTTTGATTGTAGTTAAAACTTAGGTGGAAGTTTTTTGAATTAGTTGTTAATAATGCATTATTGCTTAAAAATGTTCATTAAATGGGTTTTGTGTCTCTTATGTTCATTGAATATCGAAGAATGAATTAATATTCTTTGCCTTCAGTTAGTCTTTCATGTTAGTGGTAAATTGATTGGTTTGGTGGCACTCCCTTTAAAAAAAAAAACCCGATTTTATGTAATAATTTAATATTTAAAAAAATAAAAAATAAAAAATAACATGGAACTGTTGACCTCCGGGAATTTATCAAGTCTCCTCAATATCTATCAAAACTCAATTAATTACTGTGGGATTAGGAGTGAAAGTGGGTACAACAGACTTTATTAGTTTAAATTAGAATGGTTGGTGTGGAAACTATCAATATTTCTATTTTTAGTTCTCAGCTCTCAGTTTTCAATTTTCAGCTTTCACCATAATTGAAATAATTACATTAGATATATTATAATGTGATTGAGACTACTTACCTTGCTCAATATGTTAATGTGACTTCCATCTACAAATTAATACGTTGTGATGGGGACCAATGTGTTTTATAAAGATGCCCCCTTTTTCTCTTTTATTTCTAGATTTGCTCATGACTTTGAAAAAGGAGGTGTAAACTATGTGATTTATCTATAATTTATAAAATTAATATCTATCGAGAATAATAAATTTTAAATGTCATTTTAACCATTTAAAATATATAAATTCAATAACTTACTATTTATATGATTTTAAATTATATAAACAAATGAAACATGTTAAATTACTAACAATAAAAATTATATATTTTTATAGGAATATCTTCAATAAAAAAACTTACAAACTATTGTTTGTTGTTCATCTTTGGTTCATCTTTTATTATTAAAAAAATACAGTATTTGAGGTTGAGGGTTGAGGTTAAATGATGACACTAAAATGCACAGAATATTGGAGGTGCACAATAGCAAACCTCATCCCCAAATAAGATGGTCTGTCAACTCAGTTTCAGTTTCCTACTTTCCTTATTTGGCTAAAGACAAAACACTTTAATGGTTGAATAATTATATCAAGGAAAACAATACAAACGTTCTAGAATATAATTTACCAATCTCCATCCTCCTCTTTTAAGTCACATGACTCACATCACAAATATAAGTGTCCACATGCACATCACCAACAATATAATCTACTTTTCATGAAAATGAGATTTACAAAAGGTGGGAGGCTGGTTAGAGCATCTTATGGGTGAGTTTGTTTGAGAGTGGTTTCCAACGTCGACGAGTTGTGTTTCCTTTGTGAGAGGATAAAGTAACTAGTTTGGGTGACTCGGGCCCTGAATCAACCAATTACATTGACTCTAATTGCCACATCAGAATATTATTAAAATTATATATGATGGTTGAGGAACACGTGCTCTTCTTTAAAAAAAAAACCAGGAATCTGGACCACTGTGTGAGTGCATTTTTTAGTTTTTACACAACTCGGGTCCAACATCAAGTATGATCTACAAATAATAAATGTTGACAACTTAGAGCAACTGCATTCTGATGCTCTGTTTTCATCCTCACAACATCACTCCTCTTCCTTTGCTTCCAAATGCAAAACATGCTTGTTCTGTAGCATATATCACCCACAACTCTGCATTCATACAAAAACTAAAGATAGCACCTAAAGAAACTAAAGTCATAAAGGAAAAGAAAAACTCAAAAAAGTGAGGAGACAAGGAGATTGGAGATTCTCATCTGATTCCATTTATTTTAAATTGTCTTTTTTCTTTTAAAAATATTTTAATTGGTAGAGATCATGTGTACGAGTATGAGTATTAAGTATCACAACTTTTTGAAAGCTTATATAAGTTTTTGAAAAGTTGTGATACTTAATACTCTTTTGTCGTTTCTCTATGCACATGATTCTAACCCAGAAAAAATAAACCGAAAATAACATCCAAGTTCATCAAGAATAAACAAAGCCATGCATTAAGTACCAAAATATAACATGCCAAAAAACAAAATCAAGCCAAAAATATCATACACAATTAACAACATAAATGTCGATCAATCACAAGTCTTTAGTACTTTTAGTTATGTCTGTTCAATTAATTTATCATGAGAAATAATATATCCAACTTCTAGTTAATTTATATAGATGTATGCGTAATTTAAATATCCAGTGCAACATAAAACCCGGCTGTCATAAAACCCACGAATTGAATATTTATAGGTTTCCAAGTTGAATCAAACAACATAATGTTAAATCCATCAAATAGCTAACAAAAAGTAACAACCTTTTAATCAATTAAATCTAGGCTAAAATATATTTTCTCAAATGGGTATCTTACAATCCAAAAGAAAAATAAAATCTGACAAAAACAAATGGATTCACCTAGAAGTGTCCACGGTTTGGTTAAACCGCCGGTTAAATATCGAAACAGGACTCAAAAAATCGAAATTGAAACCGAAACCGACGGTTACAAAACAGGTTGGAAACCGGTTTTCGCCGGTTCGGTTACGGTTACACCTCTCCAAAAACCGCCTAAAATCGGCGGTTAAACCGCCAGTTTTATTATTTAAAAAATAACTAACCAACCAATTAGATGATGCCACGTGGCATTTTTTTTGAAAAAAATAAATAAAAACCGGACGGAACCGAAACCGAACCGTAAACTGAACCCAAACCGAAACCGAACCGGAATCGAACCGTGGACACCACTAGATCCACCTTTACCTCAAAGCAAATAAGAACAATAACACCCACTATATCTTCCCATTTTTTTTATGTTAACAATAAAATAAACCATACTCTGTGCCTTTTCCCTTCAAAATCCTGGGTGTTGAATAAAGATAACTAATTTACAAATAAAGATAAGAACTAACCTAGAATCAAGTCATGTGTGTTGAATCTGAAATCAAAACAATGAGAGATGAGACAGATGAAATCAAGTCCTGGAGTGTGTGGTCGATGACGGAGTCAGGAAGAGGTGGAGAACTGTTATAGGTTCTGGTCGAAGGAGAGATGAGGCGGTGGAGAGAGACTGAGAGAGAGAGAGAGTGAGAGAGAGTGTGGGTGCCGCATCTTTACCCATAACCTACACTCAAAGAGGAGTGCTAAATTCACTCTCTCAAGCCACTCTCCCAATCCACTCTCTCTTCTTTCTTTGACAAAGAGGAGTGCCACATTTTACTTTTTGACTTAAAAGTTGAGCCATAATAAATGGTTTGTCTGTCTATATTATTTAAAACTCAAACAAAACATTCTTTTCCCAAATTGCCCTTTTACTTTTTACCAACTATAATTTATAATCTCTTTTATCTAATTAAAAAAAACATTTTAATTTGTTATTACTCCTAAACATCATTTATATTCCTTAAAAAATATAATTTATACGAAATATAATTTACAATCTATTTTATCTAATTCTCTATGAAATCCTTTTGAGTTTTTTTTAAACTTCTAAACATCATTTATTCTCCTTAAAAAAACATAATTACTTAAAAAATAATTTATATTTCCATTTATTTCATTCAACATTTATTTAATATGAAAAATTGATTGCAAAAATCATTATACACAGTCACACACACATATTTACATACAAATGTTTTTTTAATTAGATAAAAGAGATTATAAATTATAGTTTGTAAAAAGTAAAAGAGCAATTTGAGAAAATAATGGTTTATTTGAGTTTTAAATAATATGAACAGACAAACCATTTATTATGGCTCAACTTTAAGTCAAAAAAAAAATATTAACACTTGTCAAAGAAAGAAGAGAGAGTGGGTTGAGAGAGTGAATTTAGCACTTCTCACACTCAAATAATGTGTATGGAAATTAGGATAAAATGTGGGTATAAAGAATTACGGTTCGGTTCTATACACGAAACGTATTGGTGCGGGTAAGGGTCGAGTCCAGTGGACCGGCCCATTTTATCATCCCTAGCTAGTTTCTAGCTATTTGAGGGCTTGTTGGGTTTTCCTTTCTGGGTCGCTGATGGCTTCTTAGCATGTTTTTGTTGATTTCGTTCGTATTGCAGAAGCCTTTCTCTTCAAAAATTTCTTTTTTTTACTTTATTTAGATTTCAAGAGTCATAATGGCCTCTTTTCTCAACCATATCATTCATGTGTTAATGGAAAAAATAAAAATAAAAACAATATTTGTATACATCATGCCACAACTATAAAACTATCCTGTGATTATTATCGTATCATAATTTATATGATAATAATATATTACTACTATCATATGAGTTATATTTTTGAGGTATTTTTTTTTCGCAAATCACTTATATAACTCATTATGACTACACTGCACTACAAATTTCTTATAGAGATCTTAGTTGTATATGATGCTAATGTGCATGTCACTATCATGACAGGAACCTCAGTCGACGACTGTTTCCTTGCTTCTTAAAAGAGCAAATCTGATCAGTTTTTGCTTCCCTTTGGTGCTGTTATTCTCATTGTCTTAGCATCAAGAACAAGAGCTCATCTAAGCTGCAATCAAGCGGCAAAATGAATCAAACAAAATTAGGCAAATCGAATATATTTAGCCGGTTAACTTTTTCTTGGATAGACTCATTATTGTGGCTTGGTTACTCGAAACCTTTAGTTCTTGAAGACATTCCTACACTTTTATCAGAAGATAAAGCACAATCAGCATACAACAAGTTTTCTACCATATGGGAATTTCTTCATGGAGGTGATGGGAATTCAAACAATCAAAAAAACTTGCTTCTCAAGACATTGTTTAGAGTTCATTGGAAAGAAATGATATTTGTAGGAGTTTGTGCATTGCTCAGGACACTTGCTGTTGTAGCATCTCCTCTATTGCTCAAGGCATTTTTGCAATACTCCAACAATGACCATAAAACGAGATTAGGAGGTCTTCTCCTTGTTGGATGCCTTATGATCGTTAAGTTCACCGAGTCTTTCTCTCAAAGGCATTGGTTTTTCAATTCAAGGAGGTCGGGGATGAGGATGAGATCTGCTCTAATAATGGCAATCTACCGAAAGCAACTAAAACTTTCTGGTCTTGCAAGGAGAAGGCACTCAACTGGAAATATTGTAAACTATGTTGCAGTCAATGCTTATCGAATGACAGAATCAATGTATTGGTTTCATATGGGATGGAGTCTTTCGTTGCAACTTTTTCTTACTATCGGTGTTCTTTTCAAGGTGGTAGGTCTCAGTGCAATCCTTGGTCTTATTCTTGTTCTAATCATTGGGTTTCTCAACATTCACTTTGATAAGATGTACAAAAAATGTGAGTCTTTTTTCAAGGTTGCTCAAGGTAAAAGATTGCGAGCCATGTCTGACATTTTGAACAATATGAAGATCATCAAGCTGCAATCATGGGAAGAAAAATTCAAAAATGTAGTTGATTTGCTAAGGGAGAATGAACACAAGTTCTTGGCTAAGTCACAAATTAACAAATCATCTGCAAGTGTTCTGTATTGGGTATCTCCGACCATCGTCTCCAATGTGGTCTTTTTCGGATGTTTGCTCATGAAAAGTGCTCCATTGGATTTTGAAATTATATTCACTGTCTTAGAAGCATCAAGAAACATGTTAGAGCCCGTGAGATGGATCCCTGAGGCATTTACTATGATGATTGAAACAAAGATCTCTATGGATAATCTCAATGCTTTTCTGCTCGATGATGAGCTCACTAACGAGGAATCGAAGAGTTTGGAACATAGTTCAAACATACGTGTTGAAATAAAAGGGAATTTCAGTTGGGAACCAGAATCAGATGTTCCAGAACTGAGAGATATCAGCTTGGAGGTAAAAAGTAGACAGAAAATCGCAGTCTGTGGGCAAGTTGGTGCTGGGAAATCAACACTCATGTGTGCTATCCTTAGAGAAGTCTACAAAATTTCAGGATCCGTAAGTAGCAAACTAGTTCAATATAAGATTTTGATTTTGTATTCTTTTCTATTTTGTTTACAACCAACTGTTTGCATATGTAGGTAAGTGTCAATGGAACAATTGCATATGTTTCTCAAGCACCTTGGATACAAAGTGGGACTGTTCGTGATAACATACTTTTTGGAAAGCCAATGGAGAAAACTAAATATGAGATGGTTACCAAAGTTTGTGCCTTAGATAAGGATATTAACAATTTTAGTCATGGTGACCTTACAGAGATCGGAGAAAGGGGGCTTACCTTAAGTGGCGGACAGAAACAACGAATCCAGCTTGCTCGCGCTGTCTACAATGATGCTGATATTTACCTACTTGATGATCCTTTCAGCGCGGTGGATGTAGAAACAGCTGCAATTTTATTCAAAGTAAGAAAACAAAAAGGTAGCAAGTTAGTTTGATTTTTAAAGTATAGACACTCAAAATGAATGATGTTATTACAGGATTGTGTTATGACTGCTCTTCAAGAAAAATCTGTCATCTTAGTGACTCATGAAGTCAATTTTCTCACAGAAGTTGATCGAATTTTGGTAACAGCTTATCAGCCTTTCTTTTGAGGACTAGATGTTTGGTTGGATATATGCATGTTAAAATTAAAACCATATTGTTTTAACATTTTCAGGTTATGGAAGGTGGACAAATAATAGAATCAGGAACCTATGCAGAGTTGCTGTCGACTCCAAGGACCACATTTGCACAACTTGTGAATGCACATAAGAAAGCAGTCTCTGAATTAGTTACTAATGAGATCGGAAATATGGAAGAAACCCCGGAAATAAATGATAAACAATCAGAATTGCCTACTAAACCTTGCTCCACTGGAGAAGGTGGTGAGAATGAGATATCAGTTGAGGGTGTTCCGAATACCCAACTAACGATAGAAGAAGAGAGAAAAATCGGTGATGTTGGGTGTAAACCAATGTTGGATTATTTATATGTATCAAAGGGATCAATTCTTTTCATTTTATCCCTTCTATCTTACTGTGCTTTTAGTGGTCTTCAGGCTGTTGCACGTTATTGGCTGGCACTAGCCATGAGGTCTTCCAAATTTAATAGTGCTATGTTGATTGGCGTTTATGCTGGAATTTCAGCATTTAGTATACCTTTTCTATATTTAAGCAACTTATTTGCCACCCTTCTAGGTTTAAAAGCTTCGAAAGCTTTCTTCTCGGGTATAAATAATTCAATTTTCAAGGCTCATATGCTATTCTTCGACTCCACTCCAGTGGGAAGGATATTTTCCCGGGTAAGAGATCATCCCCAAATTCAATCATTGAACTACTTAAATGATCACATGTAGCTTAGCTAATACTAATTTCAAAATGCAACAGGTTTCGTCGGACATGAACACATTGGACAGTGATCTACCAGCTTCCATTAACTTAGCTGCAGCTGCAATGATTGATGTACTTATGACAATAGCATTAATGGCCTCAGTAATGTGGCAAGTGCTCATAGTAATCATTCCTACTATTATAATTGCAAAATATCTTCAGGTAAACTTTATTTTTGCTTGCGAAATGTTCTAAAATTTCCTTTTGTTTCTTGATCAATAGAGGAAAATGATGTCTATTTTTTTTATTATGAAAGGATTATTCATCAGAAAGAGAGTTTGTAAGGATGAATGGAATGACAACAGCACCCATTTTGAACAATGTATCTGAAACATCACAAGGGGTGGTTTCGATTAGAGCTTTTAACAAAATGGAAAGCTTCTTCGAGAACTATCTTAAGCTTGTCGATACAGATGCAAGGCTGTTCTTTCATTCTAATGCTGCTATGGAATGGTTAGTGTTACGCATCGAAACACTTCAGATTCTTGTCATACTCACTGCTACTCTTCTTATTGTTTTGCTTCCGGGAGAACGTTTACCAGGTAATTACTACAATCCCTAAAGACTATTTTTAATTCTTAGCATAGATCAATTTTTTTTCTCAAACACAATCTACTTTCTTTTGAAGTGTCTATAGGACTTATCCTTTCTTACGCTTTCTCATCGAGTATCGTCCAAGTAATCATGGCTCGTAGGCAGTGCGACATGTCGAACCAAATTGTTTCCGTTGAAAGGATCAAGCAATTCATGCATATACCACAAGAACCTCCAGCAATTATAGAAGATATGAGGCTACCTGCCTCATGGCCTCTTGAAGGGAGAATAGAGTTGGAGAATTTGAAGGTGAGATATCGTCCAAATGCTTCGCTTGTCCTGAAGGGAATAACATGCACATTTAAGGAGGGGACCAGAGTTGGAGTTGTTGGAAGAACCGGAAATGGGAAGAGTACATTGATAAATGCATTGTTCCGTTTGGTAAACCCCGAAAGCGGGAGAATACTTATTGATGGACTTGACATATCCACTATCGGGTTGGAAAATTTACGAACAAAGTTGAGTATCATTCCGCAGGAACCAACTCTTTTTCAAGGAAGCGTCCGGATGAATTTGGATCCTCTAGGCATATATCCAGATCACGAAATATGGGAGGTTCGCAAATATTGAAATTTTTTCACATATCTACTGCAATTTAATATATAAAAGATATGTAATCTGTTCTTCATTTCCAGGCTTTGGAGAAGTGCCAACTCAAAACTATAGTCAGTAGTCTTCCTGAGCTTTTGGATTCATCTGGTAATATATTCTGAGGACTATATGATATCATGCAATATATTCTGTAAAATTGCAAAACAAATTCATGAATTGTATCCATTCTATTGAGCAGTTAGCGACGAGGGTGATAATTGGAGTGTCGGGCAGCGTCAACTATTCTGTCTCGGAAGAGTACTTCTGAGAAGGAACAGAATACTGGTTTTAGATGAAGCAACTGCGTCTATTGACTCTGCTACCGATGCCATTCTACAGAAAATGATTCGCGAAGAGTTTCCAGGATGCACTGCGATAACAATAGCTCACAGAGTTCCAACAATAACAGACAGTGATATGGTGTTGGTCCTCTCTTATGGTAAGTTTTCATCACCATTGCCTGCATATCTCTTTTTTTTTTATTATTATTATTTTTTATTTTTAAGTCTAATATATGATTTCTTTTCGTAATTTTCTTTTGGCAGGAGAGCTTTTAGAATATGATGTGCCTTCCAAGCTTATGGAGACCAACTCTGCCTTTTCTAAGCTGGTGTCTGAATATAGTTCCAATTACAAGAGAAACTCCAAGAAGAGTACAAGAAAAGTGAAGTTGACTCGGAGGAGCTGTAACTCTGTTAATTTGCAGAGTTTGTTAGGGAAGAGGAAGGAGAGGACTGATGATGATCAGGCCATTTTCGCCAAGAAACTGCACAAAAGTGACGGATTCTATATGGGTCTTGTGGATGGCCAAAAGTGAGTGAGGGATTTCTCGAAAGCCAAAGCGAAAGCCTCGAGACAGAGACGGGATCTCTTAGAAGCATTCTTGAGAATTTGAAGGGTATTTAGACTTATGGAAAATGGTGAATTTGATCGATCATGCAACCAAGCGTCCAAAGAAAACTGCGGATTGGCTTATAATAAAAGTAAGCTCTGCTTAATTTTGTCTGAATCAAAATTGTTGCATTTCACAGTTTTAGATTTTAGTTGTTATATCAGATGGTTTAATTACTTAGATGGCTTCTTTTCTTCATTTACTTATTTAATTACTTAGGATTATTGAAGGAAAGAACTAGGACTCTCTATACATTTTGATGTGTTTTGCGCTATGGTCTTGCTTTTGGTTTCTTGTTACATTGATTTCTTTTGGTTTCCTGTTACATTGATGAGAAAGTGATTGACAAGAAAAAGGAAACAACTTGAACTACACAATCTTAGAATTTTTGAGTAAATGTGGGACCCATTACAGCTATAATCACCGCTTTACATCACCTGAGGAGTGAGGAGGTTGTTGATTTTCCAATTTTCGTTGATTGTTTTAAATCTTTCAATTATTCTTCTTTACTGTTCTTGATATCCAGAGCAAAACACTTGAGGGTGATGATTGATCATAATTGCTTTATTCTTTTAAACTTTATGTGAAGAAATCTTGTCCCCAATTGTGTGAAATAGTGCAAGTGCATGTTGACTAGTGAGAATTCGATTCACGGGTTGTCATTTCACGGTGGCTATGATATTCTAAAGAGAAGTAAAGGAAACCAAAGTTTGAATCTTTAGTCTAGTTTCTAAAAAAAAAAGAATGGAATGCTTAAAAATGTTGGCGTCATTTAGTATGATCTTTTTATCTAGTGGATGAATAATATACAGAATTACATTTGTTTCTGTCACAGATTTTTTGTTTGTCATTGCCTAGCGACCAATCAGACCGTTGGGGTTTACTAACAATAGTAAGATAGGTGGATTAACATAAGAGAAGTAAAGAAGAGTCTTTTTCTCCCCCTAATTGTAAAATGTACCTACAATTATTTGGCTGCCTTCATATGTAAGTTTTTGATATCACGATTCAGTCAAGTGTTCCAATCATCATTAAAAACCTTAAGTAAAGCTACTTACTATTTTGGCATCAGGGCACTCTTTGTATATGCATACACGTGTCCTAATGTTATCAATACCGTTATTTAGTGTCTATGTGGTAGTGGCATTGGTTTTCGACTAGCCATTACATGATCCTACATGTTGTGTCAGCTATTCATATATAGAAGTATTTTATCTATTTTTTGGGATTTATCATAAATTTGGTTTTCTTTGATAATGCAGGCATTTTTCCAGCGTTGGTGGAGAGAACAAAGTGAGGCTATGCAGCAGATAGTTAGGCAGCTTATCAACTCAGGTCAGCTGGAGTTCATGTAAGACACACTATTAGACCATTGATCCTTTATAATATTGATGCCCTTGCTTTCGTATCTTAGATATCTCCTTGTTGTATGTGATTTAAGATCATTCTTCTTGTAATTCAGGGCTTTTTTGAGTTTTAAGTTTAAAACTGTTTTCTTTTTTACAAAAACTATTAGAAAGTTCAGGTCTTGATGTTTCCTTTAACTCTCTCTGTGTTTGTTACAGAAATGGGGGTATGTGCATGCATGATGAGGCAGTGACTCATTACACTGACATGATCGATCAGACAACTCTTGTACATCGATTCATTAAAAATGAGTTTGGAGTAACTCCAAGAATTGGTTGGCAAATTGACCCTTTTGGACATTCTGCTGTGCAGGCTTACAATGTTCCAGATCGAGTTAATGATTTTGTTGTTGCTGCAGTAGCACAGGTAAATGGGGATGTGTCTTCATGTGAGGGTTTTTATCTATCTGGTTCAACAATGCATCTCTCTGTTTTGGTTTTTCATTTTTGTTCTTTGGGTCATCCTTGACCCGAAGCACAAAGATTGTTCTCCTGGTCACCCTTGACCCGAAGTGTGAAATTTGTGCTTCGGGTAGGGGGTTACTTGATATCGGGTCACCCTTGAGCCGAAGGCCAAGACACAAAAATTGTTCTTCGGGTTACCTTTGACCCGAAGCATAAAATTTGTGTTTCGAGTGGTGAGTTAGTGACCCGAATTTGTGCTTTGGGCAGGGGTGACCCTAAACACAATTTTGGGGTAAACGTTAATTTCCAACTAAAATTTTTCCAACAAATTGTACACATGTGATTTCTATCAAAATATGAATTATGAGGAAAAGAAAAATAATTTTTTATTCAATACTCACCTTTTCACGACTTAATTTTCTCTAAAAAGAGAAGTTCTTGGGTGCATCCGATGCACCATGCATCTCCCACCGAGATGTTGCCATATAAGCGACTTTGCTTGCGTGGCAACATCTGAGTGGGGGATGTATGGTGCATCCTGCTGCACCTAAGTTTTTGGCCTCCAAAAGAATTAAGTGAGGGTATTTTGGGAAGTTTGGGGTATTTTTGCAACTTTTTCCATAGAAGGGTTAATTGTGCAACTTTCACTCAAAATAGAGGCAATTTTGGTGAAATCCCTTTTATTAAGTTTCTTTAATGCTAAATTGGAAATTTAAGCACAAGCCACAAGTTGTATAATATAGGTTAATTTAGTAGATAACATACAACTGAACCTATTGACTTAATTATTATAATACATGTGCTTTTGAGATAATTAAGAATACAGTCGAAAGTCCTCGACTCTTACGAGAGGTAATGTTGCAAGTTTCTCTGAATGCTAAAATACTGGTTTGACTTCATTTACCTATATGATTTTGCATCTTCCCAAACAACCCAATCCATAAGAAATTTGGCATCCCCTTAGATGTTTTAGTGGTCTTTTAGGTTTCTTGAGAGATCAAAAGTCTGCATCAATTCAAGATGATCATGGGAGGAAAATATGCTCTTCATGTGTCAGTATGACCATGCACTTTGACCGCAAAAATCTGGCAACTCTTCAATGGATGAAGAAATGGCATACTATTGAATGAGACCCATTTATCAAGGAATGTATTCAAAAGAAAGTTATGTTTTCTGTTCTCAAGAATCTTTATTAGTTAAAGCTAACAGTCACTGTTCCATTCTCAGACTAATATAACTTAAACAAATCATGTAATGTGGACCATGGGAACAGATTTTAAGTTCCATTCTCAGACTAATATAACTTAAACAAATCATGTAATGTGGACCATGGGAACATATTTTAAGTATTAGTATGCGCACACATGGTTCCGGCAAATGGACAGGTTCATTCATTATGTCCACATGGTAAGTCCTCTGACATTGCAATTATTACCTAATTGAAATATTTGTATTGTGTTTTTCAATCTTCAAAGCTTATGTGTTAGTGTTGTAACTATAGTTTTATACTATTTTCTGCTGGTATATCATCAGCCTGCAATTCATAACTATGGTGCAACTTTGGGTGTGGTATTATGAGCTATATTATATTTGCCAATTTATTTCCATCAAACTTGTGAATGATCTTCCTTTACTTTACTGGATACATGCGTTTCTAAACACATTTAAAAGATTGTTGTACTGCAAACATTGCCTCTGGAATAGTGGCATTTAAATTAGATTTACGGTTACTGTTAATCTTGAATGCATTAAAAATCTGAATATTTTATTTCCTTCTTTGAGTACTTTTTTTCACTATGATATTTATGGTTTCTATGAGTTGTCTGATTGGAAGTATTCACTACCTTGTGATCTCTAACTCTTATATCTTCTATTATTGTTTCTATGCTATTTATACTAACCGGTTTAGTTTAAATATCTTTTAGGATGGACGTGTAAATGCTCTCTACTCTATCTACCCCATCCATATATACCGATGCAAAATACGCTTCAAAGGAAGCTTGGCCATTGAAGACTGATGACCTCTTCCTGTAAGTTTAATGTTCATATACTATATAATATATGTGCATGTTATGTTATCACCTTGACCTGTTCTTAGGATTTGAAGCATATCAGTTATGCAGACCGGAAAAATGCTTACTTGACAGGATATTTTTCTAGTAGACGGGTCTTAAAACACTATGTTAGAATGATGAGTAGCTACTATTTGGTATGGTTTATGCTATCTCTTTTTTCAGAGTTTGACAAGTTAAAGTGTCCTGGTATGTGGCAATTTTAGAGAAAAATCTTTATATACTTCTAATGCATAATCAGGCGGCCAGGCAACTAGAGTTCTAAGAAGGTAAGAGTGATGACTTAACATCGGCTCATTAGCCGATGGTTTAGCTATTGCTCGGCATCATGATGCGGTTACTGGCACTGAAAAGCAACATGTGGCTAATGATTATGCAAAACGATTATCGATAGGCTACATGGAGGAAATTTGGTTTGACCTTGCAATTTTTGTAGTAATTTTTCTATCTTAAGAAGAAGTATCATCTACTCATTCATTATCTTTTGTAGGCTGAAGAGGTAGTTGCAACATCACTGGCTTGGTTGGTTGAGTCAGCATCATATAATGGACGTGAGAGGCCAACTATGAAATTTGAACAGGCAAAACATCATGAGCCCTTAAGCTTGTGAACTATTTACTTCATTTTCTGAATAGGATGCATCTTAGTGGCTTCTTATCAAGGCTCTGTTTGGATCGCTGAAATGAATGAGCCAAAAGAAATAAATTGTATTGCTTTAGAAAGTAGTTTTTGTTTCTTAAATATTCTTGCAATATATGTCCTTTTTTGTATATTTGTTGTTAATTACAACTAGACTTAGAGATTAAGTTTTTAGGTAAAGAGTCAATGGTACTATTTAAGCTATACAGTTGGACCATTGAGAATAAGAATTAACAAGTCAACATGCCCTCTCTCGTGTAACATGGAGGCAGACGCAGACACTTTTCGTGCTCAAAGAACATGAAATTTAAAAATGAGGGGGTTGGGGGAGACTTAAAAGTCAAAGCCTCAAGACTTTTTATACCCTGTTAGTAATTCGCTAGAATTAAAAACTGACATGAGATGCCTCAAAAAAAAAAAAAAAAAAACTGACATGAGATATTACACATTAACATCTGTTTCCTCCTGTAAGATTGTGTAGATATTTTCTTGATAATTCCAAGGTTTTGGGAACTAACCTATTTCTGCCAGTTCTTTCTTCTTGTCCTCAATTTATATGTATTGCACCATAGGCACAGTTAAATGTGCTTGTATACCTTTAATTCTGTGTTGTTTTTTTTATTATAATAGAGGTCTCACTGAAGTCAAACTATTGAAATCAAAATGGTTTTTTTTTTTCCTTTCACAGGATGGTCCAAGTTTAATTCATGCTTCTATTGTTCTTAATTTATTCTTAAGAAGAGGGGTGGAAGATTGGAGTAGTTCTGATTTCTGGAACCTGCTTTATCTTAGCTTCTCTATGATATTTATGCCAATAATTCGAAGGATTATGATCCTTCTAGTATTGAAGTGAGGTCATGTACATATTTGGATGACAATTTATATTTTTCTTGTAATTTGGAATGAGGCTAAATCAATTTTCTTGTTCTTTTTGTTCTTCCGATGCCCACTTGTGAATATTAGCTACTGTTCTGCATCAGAAATTGACCTATCTCATGGGAAAAACATGGTAAGGTCATTCTGTGTAACACATCCATAAGTTCTACTTAGAAATATTTAACTAAATGTTTTCTTTTTATTCTAGATTCTTGTGATCTACGATTCTCTTGGATGGAGGAGAGACGATGTAATCCGAATTCCAGTGAGTATTCGTTTCCAAGCAAACTTACTAATTATATTAGTAGCAGAAGCTCAGTAAGTAGGGTACCTGATGGTTGCATAATTAATTTTCATTTGTTGCTTTAATTAACCTTTGAATTTGTTCAAATTTGTCTTTTCTGATTAACCGTGAGGTTATTGCAAATTCACTGTTTTCTTATCACCTCCCTGTTGCATAATTGTTCATCTCCTCTTTAATCCCCAGCCTCCGGATGCCATCCAAGATGGATCCACCATCCCTCAGACAAGGTAACCAACAATAATATAAATTTGTGTGGCTAATTCAATTATTCAAAACTTTTCGAAGGTTGGGGAATCAGTTGAGCAGTCATACAGTTTTTACCGTGGATACAATGGAACCAATGATAAAGCTCCTCACATTCCTCAGGTAGACATATGTTAGTTAGAACATAAAAGTCTGTGTTGCTACTCTTTCTTCTTTCTTCTTTTTTCTAAAATTTACATGATTTTAATTTGAAAGTAATTGTTAAATTATCCCTTTCTGATCGGATTTCTTATGGAGCTTTTTTTTTTCAGAATGCTGGGGCATATATTTTCCGTCCAAATGGTACATTTCTCATAAAGCCTGAAGCACAGGTGTGCAATGCCTTAAGAAACTAGTCTCATACAAACTGATAATCAAGGAAAATACCAATTAGAAATGCTTTTGAAAGTTTCAGGTTCCTTTGACTGTTATGCGTGGGCCATTAATAGTTGAAGTACATCAAAAGATTAATCAGTGGATGTATCAGGTACCTTGTTAATCATCTGGTGGCTTTCTTTCTGTAATATATTCTCATAAAGTCCTTTCTTTTGTTTCAACAGAGGCATTATAATTGAATTACATAAACATACTTTAGAAAATGATAATTTATTATAAATTGATCATATAAGCCACTTCTTAAGTCAAAGTTAAAACTACTATCTGATAATAAGTTGAACCCCTTATCTTGAATGCTTAAATTATAGAATGGTTTTCAAAGTGATACAAGCTTTAAAATGAACAAATCATTAAAATTATATTTTTCTTGCATATCAGTAATAATTAGTTGAGAGATTATTTATCTACTAGTGATACAGGGAACTTTTCTGCTGGTTATTATTTGACTTTAGAAGCTATACTTGTGTGATTTGCTTCTCTTTTCGTATTTAGATTTGCTCTTATACAACTTGCCCTTTTTGTTAGAACTTTAATAAGCTCATCCTTGTATATTCTTTTGCTAAGACTGGTGATATGTGATTGTGACAGGAAAATAATACATTTCTTAATATCGAATTGGATGTGTTTGCATATCACCAGATTATACAAGGGTAAAGAGCATGTTGAAGTCGAGTTCATTGTAAGCTTACTTGATGCCTGCTTCAACTTGTTTCTATTTTGTAGAATTTTTTTTTTTTTTTTACTAAATGATGTACTTTTATCTTTCTTCCGCTTTTCTACCATCTCCTATTACTTTTCTTTTCCTTTTTAATAAATATTTTTCTGGGGTGGGCTTGAGGTTGGTAATTTAAAGAGTACAGCTTTCTCTGAATTTTACACCTTGCCGAGCTTTAAATGTTAGATTTTTGCCCTTACAATAATTGCCATACCAGGTTGGGCCTATACCTCTTGAGAACGGACTTAGTAAGGAAGTTGTGACTCAAATAACCACTACCTTGGATACCAATAAAACGTTCTACTCGGATTCTAATGGACGTGATTTTATCCAAAGGGTATGATGTGATGTTGATCCTCATAATATTTACCTTAAAGTTTAATCAGCCTTATCAATATTGCATTGAAATATGTCTCAATATTCATTTATAGAAAGTTGAAAAAAGTTTTAATTGTTTGCTATCTTATAGCAGCACTTCTTTGGGTTATTGTTCCTTTCTCAATCCTTCTGCATATGCAATGAACTAAGGATGTATATCTTTTGCAGATTCGCGATTATAGAACAAACTGGAACCTGGAAGTGAACCAGCCAGTAGCTAGAAATTATTATCCGGTATGCTTTCCTAAAAGTAAAATGTGGCTTGAGTTACATAACATACCAACCAACCTCCCCAAAACAAAACAAAATCTCTAGTCTGATCTTTTCCTCAAATGGTTGCCTCTCAATTTCATTGTGCCAACTTGTAGCATGCTTCTTTCTTGTAAATGTATAAGTTATTGTTGCTAATTATTAAAAAATAATGTGGAAAGTCCTCGGCGTGCTTGTTCTTCAACACTATCTTATTTATATTTTGAACTGTATATGCCGTTAATAGTTGATAGGGGCCAGCTTTTTCCTGTTACAAGCAAAATGATCATCTTTTATCGTGTTTCCATCTCTCTTTTTCCTGTTTCTGTGTGTGGGTTTTTAATTTCACTGCCGTGGTCATTGCATTTATCCATATGTTTATATCCCCTCTTTAAGTTCAAATATCATTTTCTATTTTCCATTCAGATTAATCTTGGAATTTACACCCAAGATAGTAAAAAGGAATTTTCAATTCTGGTGGATCGGCCTTTTGGAGGATCCAGCATAGTTGATGGACAGATAGAGCTGATGCTTTATAGGTAATTTATCAACGTTCTGATCTTCACTGGATCACAATTAACACTTATTCACTGTCTTAGAAAATGTTAGGTCATAACTAATGGGATAATGGAGATTAGAATTACATTCTTGACGCTGACCTATTTGTGTACTGTACACTATCAGAAGTTCAGAACCCTGACTTAAACTTCTCGTTTTAAGGGAGACTACTACTGGATGATTCCAGGGGTGTTGCAGAGGCTCTGAATGAAACAGACTGTTTAACTGTGCAGCCAATGATTGTAAAGGATTAATGGTACATGCTTTATACCCACTTTGGATTTCGTGCATGGTAATTAGCTATTTTAATTGTCTTTCATGCCAAATTAGCGTTGGGTCGACCCTGACTTGTAGTTAAATTGGTTACTATTAGTTCTTCTCAACACTCAGCGTAACGGATGTCATTATTTACCAATTCATTATTTGAACATTGAAGCCTAACAATGCCTTCAAGGACATAAATTTCAACTACAAAGTAAATTATTAGTATTGTGCTGAGAATTGATATTGCGATTTAGTTCTAGTGATGATTCTAAGAGTTGGTAGTTACATCCTTTGCATAAATTATCTGCAATTGTTGCCTCTGAATGTTTAAGTTGTCTTTATTATAGAATTCGAGTCCATCACTCCATCCCTATGATTTGCATAAAAAGCCTCACTAACAGGTCATATATGTTCTGTCCTAAAACAATTAGCATTTACTGTAACTTTTGCAGATACAAGGTAAGTAGTACTTCAGAATTGATGCCCTCGGAGAAGGTGCTGAGTGGCGTCATTCTTTCGGCCAGGAGATATATTCACCCCTCATGTTAGCCTTTGCAGAGGAGGTGGAATCATTTGTATATATAATTTATTTTCTTTTCTTTTTTAGTCTGTTATCTTGGTTTCATTTAAGGTGCTTTCTTCTAACAGGAAGGAGATAATTTGATGAATTCTCATGTATCCACTTTCTCTTGAATTGATCCCTCCCACAGCTCATATGATAACGTTGCTCTTTTTACTCTCTAGGTACTTGGGCTTCATTATTGGGAAAGGCAAAACTGTCTATAGCTTCATTATTGTATTGTTTTGGTAAATTAAAATCGTGATACTATGAATGACAAATTGGTAAATTAAAGTAACTAAAACCATGACTTGCCGGCTACTGGATATTTTCTTTTCCTTTTCTAACTTAATTACTTTCTTTCCCTGCATTATACAGGAGCTTGATGATCGAAAAGTGCTCCTTCGGTTAGCACATCTTTACGAGGTTTTAGTTTCTCCCTTAATCTACTTAACATTTGAAAGAACATCCGTCACTTATCCTAAATACTATTTACTTTCATCAGATTTTCTCTTCGTATGACTTCAAATTTTATACCATATAATTTTCAACTGAATTGCAAGCTTTCCTGTGCGCGACCGTTCTTGTACGAATTATTGCTATAACCTTCCATCAATCTAAATTTCTGATTTCTATAGGGTTGCTACAAATTTCTAACTTTTATTCTTTGTGGGTTATTAAAATTGCGAAAGATTGGTGAGGACAAGGATCTTTCTGTATCGACAAGTGTAGAACTTAAAAAAGTTGTTCCCCAACAAAAAGGTAGAAACAATGGTTCAGCCTCAAGACAGTAATAGAGTTATCTTTCGACGATCATATATTTTCTCTTTAACATTCTGCTTTCATGTTGTCTTCAGATTGGGAAAGTGATAGAGATGAGCTTATCTGCTAATCAAGAACAGACTGAAATGGAAAAGAAGAGACTTGTCTGGAAAGTAGAAGGCAGCTCCTCGGAAGAAGAATCCAAGTTGGTGAGAGGTGGACCTGTGGATCCTACAAAACTGGGTGTCCAACTTGCTCCTATGGGAATCCGCACCTTTGTTATCGACTTTTATCACGAGTCCCACCGCAGGGTGTTCATTGCTCAACTGCTATAAAATACTTCGTCAAATCTTTTCTGTTTTCGAGCATCCTTCTACATGTTATCCGAAAACTGCTTGCTGTGTGTACATTAGTAAGAAATTTAGGCCAAATGTGAATAAGCGTAACGTAAGTACGTGACTATGTATGTGCTTTGTCTAGAATCTTAGATGTAATGGTCTTATTTTCTGCAGGATAATTAAAATAATTTGATATTTTTCAAAAAATAATCTAGTTTAGCAAAATTGGACTGTTTTGATCTACCATTTTAATGAGTCGCTGATTAAACTGAGGTTTGTGGACCAATTGGTGTATTATTTGGCCAAATGTAGGAGCAAATATTGAAAGTAACAATTCTAGTGCCATCTCTTTCAAATTTTTGCATCTGTGCAATCATACAAGTGGTGTTGATAGGAAAATTCATATCAAATCTTGAATTGTAGTAACCTACTTGAAACCTCTTGTATCTCATTCCGTGGGCTTCTAATTCCAACCAAATGTGGTGCGGTGTGAATCATTTCTGACGGTTCCGTGCCCAGCCCGTTTTTTCAAATTGAGGGCCAAGTTTGTGTCTAAGCTTTTATGATTGGGCGGGTCGAGTTTGACTTTCATAATCTGTGAGCCAGGGCAGCCCGGGCTTTTGGACAAAGCCGGACTTTTTAGAATGAAAAAAAGAAAATAACAACAATAGTATTGCATAAAAAAAGAGTTAAATTCCGGCAAACCACGGGAGAGTTTGGTGTACAGGATTGGATTGGACTATTTTATAAGATTGGAATGGATTAAGATGAGATTAGGATTATATGAGATTATGATTGGATTGTACTTGACTAAATTAATGCTATGTTGTGTTTGAAGAAATACGAGACTTGACTGAATTAATATAATATTTTTTTTGGTGAAACATGAGATTTGATTAAATATAATAATATTTTTAATGGATACTATTAAAACCCCCCTCTAGTTTGTATTTTTAGCCAAAAATCACCCTCTAGTTTCATTATTGGCCAAAAACCACCCTCTAGTTTCATTATTGGCCAAAAACCACCCTCTAGTTTGATTTATTAGTCAAAAGGCACCTTCCATTAACTTCCGTTAATATTTCTTACAAATATACCATTTTACCCTTTGTACTCAAATTTAAACAAATACAAAAAGGTTTTAAAAAAATTAATTAAAAAATATATCTACACCGGAATACAAAAACAAATAACAAAATCCTTTCATTTTTCTCTCTCTCCTCCATTCACCTCTCCTCTCTCACACACCACCATCTTCTTCCCCAGCTTTCTCTGTTATTCATTTTCCAGATTACTCTAACATTCTCCAGACCTGCAACAAAAAAAACCCTGTAAAAATCAACTCAATTATCTCATTCCATTCTTCAAATCCCCTAATTATCTCCAGACCTGCGACCCAAGAAAAACTTGCAAAAATCAAAGCCACAAACACATCAGAAAATCAATTAAAATGTCATGGGCATGACACCATCCACCCGCCGCCACCCCCATCTGGACCATCTCCAACCCCACCACCTGCCGACATCATCATCTCCATCTCCCACACAAACACAAACACAAAAACAAACAATTAGCTACCACCTTCAATCCGTTTCCCACCATTGCCCACCCTCCACCTCCATTTTACACAAACAATCAACCATACAAACCCAAAATCCACACACAATCCAGCCACAAAATCCCCAAAATCCAGACACAAAATCCACACACGAACGGGGATGTGAACCTCTCTCCGCTCAGCCTCGTTCCCTGCCACCTGCCACCACATCTCCACCTTCTAAATACCAACGCAAACCACGACACAAAACCCCCCTTCAATGGTATTGTTGGACAGAGAACGGTGTTGAGAGAGAGAAATGGTGTTTAAGAGAGAGATTGGAGCCGTCGAAGAGATCGGTCGAAGTAGATTGCCGTTGAAAGAGACCGCCGGAGTTGGTGTCGTTGGAGAATATCGTTGGAGAGAAAATGATGAGAAGAGAGAAATTGAGAGAGCAAGAGAGAAGGGAGAGATCGAGCGAGAAGAGCAAGAATGGTGTAGGTGGTGTTTCGGCGGGCTAGGGTGTGGTGTTTGGGCGGTGGCGGTGGCGGTGGCAGGGGTGGTGGCAGGGGCGACGGTTAGGGTTTGGTGAGGTGTGGTGGGTTGAAGAAGATGAAGAGATGAAGAAGAGAGAAGAGAGAAGAGAGAAAGAGAGAGAGAGAGTGGCGGGAGATAGAGAGAGAGAAAGAATAGAGATTAGGGTTTTGTTAATATTTTTTAATTATTTATTTTATTTTTAAATTGTTTTTAAATTTTATCAATATTTATCAAAATATAAAATTTACATATTTTTTTATTCAATTAATATTAAATTTTTAATCATTAATTGCCATTTACTATCTTACCTTTGTAACCTAACAAATTTTTTTTATTTTTTAACGGAAAACTAATGGCAGAGAGGTTTTTGACTAATAAATCAAAAAGTATGGTGGTTTTTAGCCAATAATAAAACTAGAGGGTGGTTTTCGGCTAATAATGAATTTAGAGGGTGATTTTTGACTAAAAATACAAACTAGAGGGTTTTTTTTAATAGTATCCCTATTTTTAATTTAAAATGAAAATATAATAATTTTTTTAATTTGATAATTTTCTTTATCTCCATCTAACTTCTCAATTTATATCAACAAAATTAGTCAATAAATAAACTAATAAAATCATTATCAGATAAAAAAAAAAGATGAATGGATCACTCATCCACGATTAAATATCTTTCTTCCCCTTCTCTCCTCCCATTTCTTTCTCTCCTTTCACTATTATTTGGAATTCTGGAGAAAAAAAATTACTTTCTCCTTCTCTTGATCTCTCTCCTCCCATCTCTTTCTCTCCTTTCTTTATTACCTCCATTTTTTTTTACTTTTTTTCTTCGATGTCTTTGTTCTTCTTCACTTCTTCTTCTTCTTTTTAAGACCTCAAGTCATGCTCAAGTCTCTCTCCATCCTTGTCGTCTTTGTTCTTCTTCACTTTTTCTTCTTCTTCTTTTTCAGACCTCAAGTCAAGCTTAAGTCTCTCTCTTATATTTTGGGATTTGTTAAACAAAATTTTTAGATTTTATTTTGTTAATTTTTTTTTCCAGATTTTGTTCCATTGAAACAAAAATTCTTTCCTAAAAAAATCTTTAGCATTTACTAGAGATCCATTGTTTATTTTTGTTAGTTTTTAAAAATTTGATTTAAATACAAAAACAATCCAATCTCTTCCCCACCACCATCTCCACCCATTCAATCTCTCTCTCTCTCTCTCTCTCTCACTCTCTAATTTCTCAAACATTCAATTATCTTCCCCGCTATCATTTGGGCTGGGTTCGATTCCAGATCTAGGTTGGATCTGGAATATGAAGATATTGATTTTTGTTTTTGATTTTCTCGATTCCAGATGCATGTGATTTGATTTTTTTTTTAAGATTTCCAGAATAGTATGTTTGTGGGTTTGATTTTTTTTTTTTAGGTTTCCAGAATATCATGGTCTAGGTTTTTTTTTTCTGGTTTTTGATTTGCATTTTTAATTTTGGTACTGCATTAAAAATCTGAAAAAAAAAAACTATAAAAAAAATTTTAGTCCTACGTAAAGCAGGAGGTTGTCCTGCGTTACGCAAGACTATTTCACTAAAAATGGACCCCACCAAATTATTTTGTCCAGTCCAGTACTGCTTCCAAACATAGGAATCCCATGCAACAAACACGGCATTAGGATTCTATTTGTGTAATGAGAATGTGAGATTATTTCAAGTATATACTAAAGACTGTCTCTATTTGTGTAGTGAGATTATCCCAATATAATAATGTTAGCAGGAAGCTAACTATATGTTCAATAAAGTAAACATAAAGTTACAAAAAAGATATTTCCTTGAGTCATAAGAGCACTCGTTCAGCACTGACACTAAAATATAAAAATAAAAGCATTTAAATATTTCTCCCCTAATTCTTGAAATTACTTAGATAAAGCCGAAAAGGCAAGGGAAATTTCGGTAATTGAATATTTAAAAAAATATTAAATAATAATAATAATAATAATAATAATAATAAATCTTATCGGCGAAAGACAGACACAAGGTTTTTAAAATCGATATATCCACCGATATATCCATATTTTTGAGGGACCGATATCGAAACAGGGGTAATATCCAATATCTAGCAAATATCCGGTCGATTTCAAAATATCCATAAAAATCTCTCGATTTTCCCGAAATTTCCAGATATTCCCGAAATATTGTGAATTTCATCCCGAAATCCAGGGATATTTTGTAAATTGTTTTTCTTAAAAAAATTAATCTTAAACACTTAAATTATTGTTCAAATAATCTATATTGAAAATTATTTTAAAAGAGGCATTAACAAATTTATAAAATTTTCCAACACAATAGTCAATAGTATAATTATTGAAGTAGAATTGGGCAAAGATTATGAAAGTATTACTAATTGAACCCAAAGTACCAATATAGAGACAATATTGAAGATAATTCAGATCTTTTGAAAGCCGTACATATTGTCTATACGCAATTAGATCCTGAAGTTGTAGGGATTGCTAATTTTGGAAATGAGGTAAAAAGTCACAACTTACAATCAATTTTATAATTCTAATATTATAACTTCTTTGCATGACAGTATTCTGTCATATACTCATATTTATATTTATTATTTACATACTGATCTCATGAGTCATTAATGTAGCTCATATACTTTAAGGATAAAAAGAAAAGTTTTGGTAAACGAGCAGTCATTGCAGCTAGAAGCAAAATGCAACCGGGTATATAAGTTTTATTACAAAAATCTATGTAATAATAATAAATAATAATATCATTGAAATGGTATTCATACTTATAATACTTAATAATTTTTATTGCAGCTGATTGGTGGGTAATGTATGTAAATTATGTTCCATCATTGCATGCTATAGTAGTTCACATACTGTCACAAACAACATCATCTTCTGCCTGCGAAAGAAATTGGTTCACATTTTCTTTAATCCACACAAAACAAAGAAATTGTCGTACCTATTATAAGCTTGAACAACTTGTTTATTGTTACTATAATATGAAGTTGAAATTTAGGGATATAACAGCTGAAAAAGATAAATTAGATGAAACTGATTTTATAGATCTACTTCAACTAGCTGCTGAAACAAGGGACGATAATGAGAATCCTTTTTTTGACTGGGTTAGACCAGCCTATTTGGATGATGATGAGAGAAATCTTGATCCACAAATTGCTTCTCATGCTCGAGACATGGGAATAAATGTTGAACAAGTGATTAGAGAAGAAGTTGGTGTAGATCGTGGAGTTACTGTTAGCAACTCTTCCGATGACCAACATACCTCTGATGGAAATAGTGGAGGAAAAGATGATGGAGATGAGGGAGATGAGGGAGAAGGTTGGGATGCTGGTGCAACAAGTTGGGATGTTCGTGTCGGAGGTTGGGATGATGGTGCAACAAGTTGGGATGTTCGTGTCGGAGGTTGGGATGCTGGTGCAACATGTTAGAATGCTAGTGCGACAGGTTGGGATGCTCATGCAGGTAATTTTGATCAAAATCGTGGTAGATACCATGGAGGAACAAATCAAATTGATGAAGATTCTTTGAATATGACTCTCTCCTCAATGAGTATGGACACAGAAAATAGTTCTTTGAGCGATTCGCAGACAATGACAGATTCTCATGTACCATATCATGGTAGTTATGGTGGCTGCAATATATTTGATTATCCTTCTCTACAAATGCCATATGCAAGACCTATGCATGCAGATCAACAATATCCACCAAGTTGGGTAAATCCAAACTACCAAATTCATGGATCAGTTGGAAGAGATCAAACAACATACGTGTGGTATATTAATAACTACCTTAAAAACTATGCTAGCACGTTTTCCTGAGAAAATTATTGTTCGAATCAAGATAGAAATGTATCTTATGTATTTGAACCAGTAAGGAATTCATTTTGGTTTTAAATTTCAGACATGCAATGTATTATTATGTATGAATTATGATTTATCATTTATGATTGAATCTTGGAAGTATGGAACTATATATATATATATTTTAATGATAATTTTGTTTATTAAATATTTAATCTCTCTATATTGTATATAAATCTATAATATTGTAAAAGTGAAACAAAATATTATTCTATTAAATATGTAAGTTCCTCATATTTTGATTGGCTTATTTCGTTGACAAACCACATTGGGGATTATTCCTTGTAAGGGTAATTTAGGCCTCTTGAGTGTGATCAAGCTTCAAGGACATCATCTCTCTCAAAGAGCACTTCAAAGGTATCTCACTAGTTTAACTTTCTTTGAAGAGATCTAGTTGCACACACTCACTTGCATGCATTATGTTCCTATCTTCATGTAATTGAATGATGTATTGTATGCCTCTTTTCACACTCCACACTTGCACATTTTGCACATCTCTTTGTGTGTTGAGTTTGCCCAGAAAAGAGAATTTCTTCTCTTAGAGCGGCCTAGACCGCTTGGCAAGATTTGCTTGCACCGCGGCATACAGAGCGGTATACCTCAGCAGAGTCATGCTTCATGTACCGCTTCCTGTACACTTGCACGCAAAGCGACCCAAGTCGCGGTGTTGTCCAGTAAGCCTCTGTTGCCCATACCGCGGCCTGTGCACCTGCATGCACAGCGCCCTGCACCGCGTTGTTGTCCAGACGGTGCACTGCTGTGTGTACCGCGGTCTGGACACTTGCCTGCGACGCGGTCCATCTAGCGGTATTGACGGGATTTTGTGCCCTAAGTTCAAAACGATGCTGTTTCAACTAGGGCTCCCATATATATGCTCTATCTTCTTCCTTGCTCGTTTTTATGAGTTCAAGAAGCCATTTTTAATAGGCCAAGCTTCCCTTAGAGAGACAAACTCCCAAGAACTCATCTTTACTCAACCAAACACAAATCCATGTGCATCTAACCTCTTCAAGCATTATCTCATCATGGATTCTTCTTGCTTTCATTGACTAGGTAACTTGAACATGCCCTAAATCTCTTTGTATTTATTTATGTTCTTGTTTTCCTAGGGTTAGCTCTTTTATGTGATTTTATTGCATATCTTTATGTTTATTGGCATTTATAACATGATTGAGTAGTTGTGTGTTGGTTGAGAGCCTTGTTCATTAATAGCTAGCATTTAGGACGATTTTACCCTTCTAGCTAAATCTTCATGCATTTGCATTTAGATATTGATATCTAGGATTTGCATTTATTGATATCTTTAAATCCTTAGATAATTATTTATTGTTGCCTAGCATTAATTACATGTTTGAATATCTTTTACATATTCACATAGGTTGTTTAACCTCTTCATTGATTGTTAAGCTTTGTGACTAAGTGAGTTAGTGCACAAGCTTGTGGTCAAGAATCACTATTAAAGGCCCGTTGGGTAGAGTGAAAGGGTTAGTGACCAAGTAGGTGTGACTTGAGGTCAACCTAGGTTGTAAACTTTCGTTCAAATAGTGGATTTGAGGACCGTAAGTGGCTAGAAGGATAGCCCGTGAGTTTTGCTCAGTTGGAGGGTTTCTCACGTAAATCAATCCTTGTGTTTTTATTGTTTTCCGCTTATTTATATTGGATTGATTGATTGCTAATATGGAGTAGGATTATTAAAATTGATTAAATCGAAAAGTTGGTAATAAATCAACTAAAACCTATTCACCCCCCCCTCTAGGTTGTATTAGACACACTTTGTGTATTTTCAATTGGTATCAGAGCGGGTTCCTAGATACACTTAGGTGATCCTTGCTCGTTGTGTGTCTTGCATTTTGTTTGTGTTTGTTGCATCATAAACATTCATCTCATTCATACCCAAACACTATGAGTGGGAACGGAAGTGGTAATGAGGGAGCCTCTAGCATAAGACCCCCTTTGCTCACCGGAATAAACTATGCCTCTTGGAAAGGCAAGATGGAGTCTTACATTTGCCAAATAAATGACCGAGTATGGATGGCAATTGAAGATGGCTACACTCTTCTGGAAAAGACTCTTGAAGACGAAAGTGTAGTTCCCAAGCCAAAGTCGGAATGGTCAACTCAAGAGTTTGAAGCATCCAAGTGGAACAACAAGGCTATGCATGCTATTCTTTGTGCAATGGATGACAATCAGTACAAATTGATCCAAACAACAAGAATTGCAAAAGAGGCATGGGAGATTCTAGAGACGGCCCATGAGGGAACCGAGGTGGTCAAGGACTCCAAGCTTCAAGTCCTCCAAACATAATTCGAGCAAATTAGGATGGAGGAGGATGAGTGCTTCAACGACTTTCAAGTGAAGTTGATGGACATAGTCAATCAGAGCCATCAACTTGGTGATCCCTATTCGGATAGGAGGATCAAGCAAAAAATTATGAGGTCGCTTCCAGCAAGATTTGAGTCAAAAGTGACGGCTATTGAGGAGAATAGTGACTACAAGAATATGAAGCCAAGTGAAGTTATTGGAAGGCTTCTAGCATATGAGTCTAGATGGACTCCCACACCTACACCTCAAAAGAAGCAAAAGAGTATTGTTCTGAAGACTTCTAAGGTTGAGAAGGAGGAAGAAGACTCAGATGAAGAAATGGCCCTCATGGTGAAAAGATTCAAGAAGTTCATCAATTTTGAGAAGAGGGGATTTGGATCCAAAGGAAAAGAAATAAAGAAGAAGACTCCTTTCAAGAAGTTTGAGTCAAGTGAAGACAAGCCCACAAGAAAAGGGATCCAATGCTTCGAATGTGGAGGTTTCAGACACATCTCCACGGATTGTGGAAATTTGAAAAATAAGAAGAAAGGAAAGGCCATGGCCGCCACGTGGAGCGATGGTGATGACTTGGAAGAAGCAGGAGAATCCTCAGATGATGAGGATCATGTGGCAAACTTTATTGCCTTCGCATCTTCTCTCAAGAGTAAGGAAGCAATAGATGATGAAGAGGTAGAGAAACAAAGTGAAGATGACTCTAGCGATGGTGACTCTTCATCCCATTCAACAAATATGTATGTAGGAGGAATGGATCTTGAAGGCTTCATTGAGCATTTTCAAAGCTCAAGATTGAAGATGAAGAAAGAGATTCAAAGGCTAAAAGGAGAGAATCTCAAGCTATCCGCCGAAGCTACTCACTTAAATAAAGAAGTGAAGATAGACAAAAGGAATGAGGAATTGATGGAAAAGGAGCTTGAAGAAGCTAGAGAGATCATTGCTAAGATGACTTCAAGCACGAAGAAACTTGACCACATGTTGGGAGTTGGCAAGAGGCAAAGTGATAAGAAAGGTCTTGGCTATGAAGATGACAAGGAGACCTCATCCTCAAGCAAGATTGTGTTTGTCAAGAGTTTGGATAACAAAGAGCCTCCACCCCCACAATATCCTAGGAAGAAGATCGAACTAGGAGAGTGCTCTAAAGATCCTCAAGTCAAGGTTGCACAAGGGAAACAAGCTCAAGCTCAACCAACAAGGGTGCATCAAGCAAGTTTCCCTCAACCGAAATACCATCAAGCCAGAAAGCAATTCATGCAAGGTCAATCAAGGAAGCAATTCATTCCAACTCAACAACAAAGAAGAAGAGAACCAATCCAACACCAAAGACAAGCTCATATGCGTGGGAAAGCCCCTTTGTACTCACAAGGGCATGATATGTCTTCTTATTTTATTCCCACTTGTCACTTTTATGGTGTTGATGGTCATATTAGACCAAATTGCTTCAAATACATTGAAATGTGTAGAATCAAGAGCATGATTGAAAGAAATAGAGCTAGAGCTAAAATGCATGTTCCTAGGAAATCTAAAGCAAATTTGCATGATCCTAGGAAATCTAGAGCCAATGTGACTAATACCACTAGGAATGAGAACATTACACCTAGGTGGATTAGAAGGGATAACTATTCTTGCTATGTGGCTCAAATTGCCTTGAAGGCAAATGCCTCTAACACTTGGTATTTGGATAGTGGGTGTTCTAGGCATATGATGGGGAACAAGAGCTTTTTTAAATCCCTTGTCTTGGAGGATGGAGGATTTGTCGCCTTTGGTGATGGATCTAGAAAGAAAGTCATAGGGAAAGGAACCATTTCCATTCCCGATTTACCCTCCTTGTCCAATGCTTTACTTGTTGATGGCTTGCAAGCCAATCTTATAAGCATTTCTCATCTTAATGATGATGGACTCTCTGTATTGTTTAACAAAAATGATTGTTCTATTTTAATGCCAAATGGACAAACCTTGCTAAAAGGAAAGAGATCTAGTGACAATTGCTATTGTCTTGAAGCTAGTGCTATCTCTTGCAATATGTCCAAATGTGAGGAAATTGAGTTATGGCATCAAAGACTTGGCCACATGAAATTCGAGATTTGAGGATCTTAGATAAGTTCAAGGTTGTGCGTGGCCTCCCTAAGCTTGGGAAGAAAGTCGATGGCGTTTGTGGACCTTGTCAACAAGGGAAACAAACCAAAAGTATGCACAAGAAAGGCAAGTATCTCGCCACCAAAGAGCCATTAGAGCTTCTACATATGGACCTTATGGGTCCCATGCAAACCGAGAGTCTCGGCGGCAAGAGATACATTTTTGTTTGTGTTGATGATTTCTCTAGATTTACATGGACATATTTTCTTAGAGAAAAATCTGAAACTTTTGAAAAATTTAAAATGCTTTGCACTAAAATTCAAAATGAAAAGAACTCACACATTAAAAGCATTAAAAGAATTAGGAGTGACCATGGGAGGAAATTTGAAAATGCTTGTTTTGAAAGCTATTGAAATAGCTTAGGCATTTCCCATGAGTTTTCGGCTCCTAGAACTCCTCAACAAAATGGGGTTGTTGAGAGGAAGAATAGGGTCCTTCAAGAGATGGGCCGTGTGATGTTGCTTAGCAACAATGTCCCTAGGAACCTTTGGGCCGAGGCCGTCAATACGGCTTGCTACATAGGAAATAGAGTCTTCCTAAGGCCCGGTACTAGGCAAACCTCCTATGAATTATGGAAGGGTAGGAAGCCAAATATTAGCTACTTCCACTCATTTGGGAGCAAATGCTACATTCTAAATGACCGAGATCAACTTGGCAAGTTTGATGCCAAGAGTGATGAGGGGATTTTTATTGGCTATGCCCTTAATAGTAAGGTCTATAGAGTTTTCAATTTAAAAACTCGGAGTGTCATGGAATCATCTAATGTCGTCATAGATGATTGTAGGCCTAAGCCTAGAGACCATGATGAGGAGGTCATTGTGCTTGATGATCCTTTCTTGGAGAAGAATGTTGAGACTTCAATTGATGTGAAGTCAAGTCTTGATGAAGAGGTCATCCAACCTCTTGATAGAGATCCATCTTTGGACTATAAAGAACCCGCTCCATGGGTTAGACATCTCCACATTAAGAATGACATTCTTGGAGATGTGAATGAGGGTGTTAGGACTAGGCGTCAAATAGCTAATCAAATTAGCTATACTTGTTACACCTCTCAAATTGAACCCAAAAAGGTTGATGAAGCCTTGAATGATGAGTTTTGGGTTCTTGCCATGCAAGAAGAGCTAAACCAATTTGAAAGAAATGAGGTTTGGACTCTTGTTCCTAGACCCAAAGATACTAATGTCATAGGAACCAAATGGGTATATAGGAATACGTCGGATGAGAATGGCAACATTGTGCGCAACAAGGCTAGACTTGTAGCACAAGGATACTCTCAAATTGAGGGTATTGACTTTGAGGAGGACTTTTGCTCCGGTTGCCCGTCTTGAGTCCATAAGGCTTCTTTTGTCCATATCATGTGTGCACAAGTTCAAATTGCATCAAATGGATGTTAAAAGTGCCTTCCTAAATGGTTTCTTGCATGAGGAAGTGTTTGTTGAGCAACTCAAGGGGTTTGTGGATCCACACCACCCCAATCATGTCTATAGCCTCAAGAAGGCTTTATATGGGTTGAAACAAGCACCTAGGGCTTGGTATGAGCGCCTCACTCAATTTCTTGTTGACAATGACTACACTAGGGGTAGTGTTGACAAAACTTTATTCATCAAGAGGAACAAGGATGAGCTTTTCATAGCTCAAATTTATGTTGATGATATTGTTTTTGGCTCCACCAACAAATCCAAAGTCCAAAAATTTGTTGATGTCATGTCTCATGAGTTTGAGATGAGTCTTGTTGGGGAGCTCAATTACTTCCTAGGTTTGCAAATCAAGCAATTGCATGATGGGATTTTCATATCCCAAGCTAAGTATGCTAAGAACCTAGTGAAGAAGTTTGGCCTTGAGAATGCCAAACATTGTGACACACCCATGAGTACCACCTTGAAACTAAGCAAGGATGCTAGTGGCAAGAGTGTGGAACAAAGTCTTTATCGTGGTATGATTGGTAGCTTGCTTTACTTGACCGCAAGTAGACCCGATATAGCCTTTAGTATGGGTGTGTGTGCTAGGTACCAAGCGGATCCCAAGGAATCCCATCTCTCCTCCGTGAAAAGAATCATTCGGTATGTGAATGGGACATCCAACTATGGGATATGGTACTCTTTTGACACTAATGCTAGCTTAGTTGGCTTTAGTGATGCAGATTGGGCAGGAAATTATGATGATAGGAAGAGTACATCGGGCGGTTGCTTCTTCCTAGGCAACAACTTGGTCTCATGGTTTTGCAAGAAGCAAAATTCCATCTCTCTATCCACAGCTGAAGCGGAATACATAGCCGCCGGGAGTGCTTGCACACAACTCCTTTGGATGAAACAAATGCTTGTGGATTACGGCTTTGATCAAGGTATTCTTACCCTTTATTGTGATAACATGAGTGCAATTAACATTTCAAAGAATCCAGTTCAGCACTCTAGGACAAAGCATATAGACATTAGGCATCATTTCATTAGGGAACTGGTTGAAAACAAATGCATTGCACTTGAGCATGTGGGCACTAATGATCAACTAGCGGAATTATTTACAAAGCCCTTAGACTCAACTAGGTTCAAATCACTTAGTAGGTCTATTGGGATTTGTCATATGCCTTGATGTGTTTTGGTGTTTGACCCCTAATGGGGAACTCAAGCAAAGAGAGCAACCTTGCATGTTGGAATAAGCAAAAAACTTGATCAACTTCATGCTTCTTTATTAATTGCTTGAGTATTCTTGGTTGTGCTCATATATATTCTTATATGGCTTTTTATTTAATAAGTGTGCCTCGCTTGATTTGTAATCCATGTCACCTCTATGTTCAAAAATGCATTTTTGGACTAGGAGATTTTGATTGGGAAAGTACACTTGAATGACCCATAATTTAACTCCTTGACATGAGAACTTTTAATGACATGCTTAAAATAATATGCATAAAATGTTTTTGATTGCTCTAGTGCAAAATATGTGTGAAAGCAAATGAGAAGACTAAACCCAATAAGGATCTAGTATCCATGCAATAAACAAGGATGTCTCATCCAAATTTAGTCTTCTCTCTCTCTTTATTAGTTGAACAAGACTACTTATCATACGGGTACCCTACCCGGAAAAATCAAAAAGGGTGCAAAAGTCACTCATGTCTTGTTTTGCTTATAAAGTTTGATATAGTTGCTCTTTAAATTGAAATTCATCTTGAAAAACTATATCTTGTTTGCTTATAACAAAAGGGTATGAACTGGTTTGAATTCTTTTGGACACCCTTTTGATGTTTGCTTTGCCAAATACCATTTGCTTGAACCATGATGTTACATGTCTTACATCCAAAGCAACTAAGTCACACATTTTCTTCTAAACAATAAAACCCTCAATGATTCTCTCTCAATTAATTGAGTTGCTATAAAGTTGTTGTATATGATTATGCACGTATCTTGCAAATAGCTCTCTTCGCTAAAGTGACCCGGTTGGGGAATACTCCTTTGCCTATCTCATGACAAAAAGGGGGAGTAATGTGGCTTTATTTAAGGGGATTGCATATTTGGAGAGATTGTTCCGTTAAGGGGGAGTAACCTATATAGGGGGAGCATTTGCATGTTGCATGTTGAAGTTTTCTTTTCTTTTGCAAATTGCTCTTATTTATTTATCTCTCTTGATCAACTCACATGCACTTGTCTTGGAAAGTGTAGTCTCATTGTTTTGTAGGGAAGGTGGTTATTCTACAAGAGCTTGAAGTTTTGAAGACCTAGTATCTATGTATCTTTTTGTAATGTAGAATATCTTTTGTTGACCTTTAGTTTTCACTTTTTTGTGAGGATGATTTGTGAGTGGTGGTTTTGTCACGAAATAGCCAAATGGGGAGATTGTAAGTTCCTCATATTTTGATTGGCTTATTTCGTTGACAAACCACATTGGGGATTATTCCTTGTAAGGGTAATTTAGGCCTCTTGAGTGTGATCAAGCTTCAAGGACATCATCTCTCTCAAAGAGCACTTCAAAGGTATCTCACTAGTTTAACTTTCTTTGAAGAGATCTAGTTGCACACACTCACTTGCATGCATTATGTTCCTATCTTCATGTAATTGAATGATGTATTGTATGCCTCTTTTCACACTCCACACTTGCACATTTTGCACATCTCTTTGTGTGTTGAGTTTGCCCAGAAAAGAGAATTTCTTCTCTTAGCGCGGCCTAGACCGCTTGGCAAGACTTGCTTGCACCACGGCATACAGAGCGGTATACCTCAGCAGAGTCATGCTTCATGTACCGCTTCCTGTACACTTGCACGCAAAGCGACCCAAGTCGCGGTGTTGTCCAGTAAGCCTCTGTTGCCCATACCGCGGCCTGTGCACCTGCATGCACAGCGCCCTGCACCGCGTTGTTGTCCAGACGGTGCACTGCTGTGTGTACCGCGGTCTGGACATTTGCCTGCGACGCGGTCCATCTAGCGGTATTGACGGGATTTTGTGCCCTAAGTTCAAAACGACGCTGTTTCAACTAGGGCTCCCATATATATGCTCTATCTTCTTCCTTGCTCGTTTTTATGAGTTCAAGAAGCCATTTTTAATAGGCCAAGCTTCCCTTAGAGAGAGAAACTCCCAAGAACTCATCTTTACTCAACCAAACACAAATCCATGTGCATCTAACCTCTTCAAGCATTATCTCATCATGGATTCTTCTTGCTTTCATTGACTAGGTAACTTGAACATGCCCTAAATCTCTTTGTATTTATTTATGTTCTTGTTTTCCTAGAGTTAGCTCTTTTATGTGATTTTATTGCATATCTTTATGTTTATTGGCATTTATAACATGATTGAGTAGTTGTGTGTTGGTTGAGAGCCTTGTTCATTAATAGCTAGCATTTAGGACGATTTTACCCTTCTAGCTAAATCTTCATGCATTTGCATTTAGATATTGATATCTAGGATTTGCATTTATTGATATCTTTAAATCCTTAGATAAGCATTTATTGTTGCCTAGCATTAATTGCATGTTTGAATATCTTTTACATATTCACATAGGTTGTTTAACCTCTTCATTGATTGTTAAGCTTTGTGACTAAGTGAGTTAGTGCACAAGCTTGTGGTCAAGAATCACTATTAAAGGCCCGTTGGGTAGAGTGAAAGGGTTAGTGACCAAGTAGGTGTGACTTGAGGTCAACCTAGGTTGTAAACTTTCGTTCAAATAGTGGATTTGAGGACCGTAAGTGGCTAGAAGGATAGCCCGTGAGTTTTGCTCAGTTGGAGGGTTTCTCACGTAAATCAATCCTTGTGTTTTTATTGTTTTTCAGCTTATTTATATTGGATTGATTGATTGCTAATATGGAGTAGGATTATTAAAATTGATTAAATCGAAAAGTTGGTAATAAATCAACTAAAACCTATTCACCCCCCCCTCTAGGTTGTATTAGACACACTTTGTGTATTTTCAAAATACTCAATTTTAAAAATTATATATAGACTATATCTATGTTATAATTTATAATAAATTAAAACCATACTAATTTATTGTTGAAATATGATTCATTTGATGGATAATTACTTGTTTAAGCTTGTCCTAAAGTTTCACAAATTTTTTTTAACTTTATATGTAAATATCCATCATTTTTTTAATTTTTTACCGAATATCCACCGATATCAATTATATCCCCGATATATCCATAAATTTAAGAGACCGATATCGATACCGATACCGATACCGATACTTTATTCCTTGGACAGACAATGCAACATGAAAACGTGGCAACCGATATCGGGTGGAAGAATCTAGTCAGCATCTCAGCGACCAAACAATAAAGAGATTTTGTATTAAAAAATAAATATAAAAAGAAGCAAAAGGTGTTAAACGAACGAGTAATGGGAAAAGCCACAGCTGAAGACGAAGAAAGAAGCTCTCTTGCCATCTTGCCCTCGCATTCACAAACTCAAGGATCATTGTTGGTCTACATACAAATACAATAATCTCTGTCTTGCACTTGCTTGCTTTTGGAATACCATATGACAAGTTGGTCTACTGCATACATGGATGCTACATGCTAACAATGTTTACGGAGCTGACAATATTAGAACTATGTTAAAATCATTGTTGTTGGTTGTAATAACAATTATTTGAGCCGTTGGCATGTATACTTTCATTGATTTTTTGTTTAGGTGATTGAATTAAGGACGCCAAACGGCAACAAACTCAGGAGGTCGAAAATGTCTGCTGTTTCTCCAGGGGATCAATGAATTCTCAGGGAGGTACAACGCATTCAGCAGGAAGAAGAGCCCAGATGATTAATGGAAATCATTTGCTGAATTTTCAGTATGACCCCATCACTCGACCTCAATATAGGCCAGCTCCTCCTCCCGCAAGAAGGCAGCGGAAGATCAAGCCTTACAAGTTACAACAAAGATTTATTCCTTCAAGCAAATTACAAGTTTGTTGTGTTAGATACCGGAAACTACTCACCTGAAGCGATGCTTCCAGATAAAATGTTACAGTGGGAGGATATAATTTATGTCAGGTACTCCACCACGATTCCAGTCTAGTATCCAATTTGTTTGGAAACTCCTCTTTGTCTACAGATTACCTCATGAGGCCATATTTTTTGTTTCCCCTGTATCCTACAATATTAAAGATAGCACCTAAAGAAATTCAAGTCACAAGAATAAATTCTTTGCCAAATTTAAACAAACAACTAATCACAAAGCAAGACACCAATAAAATAGTTATTTTTTCAGTTCAAATGACAATTATCAGGGATCCAAAAATTAAATATTCAATCTCTAAATATCAATTATTCATGTGGTACTGTTTTTTGATCCATTTACACAGAAGTATCACTCTTCACTTTCTGTGCACCAACTGAAGCTGTTGTTTAAACTTAATCATCAAGTATCTTACCTTTCTTTCAGCCTCTCTCAAGAACTCCAATTTTTGACCAGTTTTCACTCTCCACAAGCAATGGGAAGTAAAGCACCAAGTTGGGTTGATCAATGGGGATCCGGCAGTTTTGGTGATGAAGATGACTAAAGAAGCTGGTGACAAATAAATCAAGCACTGGCGGCATCGGCAAGAAAATGGCAGAGGCAAAGGCAACGGCATCGGTGGGTTTCGACAAGGCCAAAGCAGCAGCTTCAGTTGGTGCACAGAAGGTGAAGAGTGAAACTTCTATGTAAATGGGTCAAAAAACAGTTCCACATGAATACTTGATATTTAGAGATTGAATAATTGATTTTTAGATCCCTAATAATTGTCATTTGAACTGGAAAAATAAGTTCTGTATTGGTGGTCTTGCTTTGTGATTAGTTGTTTGTTTAAATTTGGCAAAGAATATATTCTTGTGATTTTAATTTCTTTAGGTGCTATCTTTAATTTTTGTGTGATATATGCAGAGTTGTGGATAGACATGGTGCCAGTTCGGTTCGAACCAGCGAACCGAACAGGAAACAAACCGGTACCGATATTTTGATTCCGGAACCGGAAACGGAACCGAATCGGGAACTGGTAACAGAGTGTTCTGGTTCCGGTTCTAGTTCTAATTTTTGAGGAACCGTCCGGTTCGAACCGGACTGGAATCGATGGTTTCGGTTCTGGTTCAAACCGGCGGTTCCAACATATATATATATATATATATATATATATTTAAAAAAAAAACAAATCTGAATCTGATCATCACCTCACGTCCTCAATCTTCCTTCTTTCTTCTTTCTTCTTCGTTTTCCTCATTTTCTTCTTCTTTCTTCTTTCTTCTTCTTCTTGCTTGGATCGAACGAGAGAGAGATGAGATTGAGGGTGGATTGTGTGTGTTTGAGTTTTGAATGGTTTGATTGGGTTTGTGGTGGTGGTGTGTGTGTGTTTGATTTTTGATTGGATTGATTGGTGGTGTACTGGTGTGTGATATATTCTGATGAAACATGAAGGTGATTAGGGATTAGGAATTTGGGGTTGGGTCACGTGGGTGGGTAGGTGTAGGGAGGTGATTGGGTTTTTTTTAATTAAAAAATAAAAAACCGGTTCCGAACCTTCGGAACCGGCAGAATCAGACCGGAACCGGAACCAATGTCATATCTAAAGTTGTGGGTGATGAGCATAGAAATGCTACAGAAAAACACAAAACCAAGACTAGCATTTTCAAAAAAAAAAAAGACTAGCATTTTCAAAAAAAGTGATTACCATGCCTCCGACCAACTGAAGTTCCACTATTCACCTTAATTGCAACAACTGAAGCTGTTGCTTTGGCCTTGTCGAAACCCACCGATGCCGATGCCTTTGGTTCTGCCATTTTCTTGCTGCTGCCGCCACTGCTTGATTTCTTTGTCACCAGCTTCTTCCGTCATCTTCATCACCAAAACTGCCTGATCCCCACTGATCAGCCCAACTTGGTGCTTTACTTCCCATTGCTTGTGGAGAGTGAAAACTGGTCAAGAATTGGAGTTATTGGGAGAGGCCAAAAGAAAGGTAAGATACTTGATGATTAAGTTTAAAATTTTGTATGAGATAATGAAAATCTTATGTGAATTATGCTTGTAACTTAGTTAAAATGGGTTCAGACAGAAACCATAAAAAACACAAGAAATATAAAATTCTTCATAGAAAACTATCTCTAAGTTATTAGCATTTCTGTTCTTACTTCTTAGTTTAGCTTATCAAACAAAACACAATATCTAATCAAACCCACCTACATCTGGAACGAAGAAAACAACTAACCCAGAAAAAATAAACCAAAAATAACATCCACATTCATCAAGAATAATCAAACCCACATGCATTAAGTACAAAAAAAATAACATACCAGAAACAAAATCAAGCCAAAAATAGCGTACACAATTAGCAACATAAATGTCGATCAATCACAAGACTTTAGTGCTTTTAGCTAGGTCTGTTCAATTAATTTATCATGAGAAATATTATATCCAACTTCTAGTTAATTTATATATATGTATGCTTAATTTAAATATTCGGTGCAGCATTAAACCCACAAATTGAATATTTATAGGTTTCGAAGTTGAATCAGACAACATATTGTTGAATATATCAAATGACTAACAAAAATAACAACCCTTTAATCAACTAAATCTAGGTTAAAATATATTATCTCACATGGGTATATTACAATCCAAAAGAAAAAAAAAATCTGACAAATACAAATGGATCCACCTTAACCTCAAAGTAAATAAGAACAATAAAACCCACTATATCCAGGGCCGGTCGTGACTTTTGGAGGGTCCGAGGAAACATTTTAAGATCTGCCACTTTTTCTTATTAATTCTAAGATTTGAGAGAGAGATCAAAACAAATCATTCAACGGTGGCCAGAGAGAAAAATAAAAAGCCCTAAATCCTTCAGTGATTTTGTTGACATACTGCAATATGGGTATGGCACGACACGACACGATACGACGCGACAAAATTGGCACTTTTATGAACTTAAATAAAACAAAATTTGGCCCCTAAACTAATAGTGAAACCATGTAAACATGACCATTTAAAAAGAGGCACGAGGTGGCCGCTCCTCCTATTAAAGCTCAGAGCCGACCCAGACTATATCCTTACATTTTATTTTATGTCAACAATAAAATAAACCATACTCTGTGCATTTTTGCCTCAAAATCCTGGGTGTTGAATAAAGATAGCTAATTTTCAGATAAAGATAAGAACTAACATGGAATCAAGTCCTGGGTTTTGAATTTGAAATCAAAATAATGAGAGATGAGGCAGCTGAAATCAAGTTCTGGAGTGTGTGGTCAACGACGGAGTCAGAAAGAGGTTGAGAACTGTTATGGGTTCTGGTCGAATGAGAGATGAGACAGTGGAGAGAGACTGAGAGAGAGTAGATATTTTTTGAAAAGTTGAGTATTTTCTAAAACATATCTACAGAAAAACAAAGAAATGCTATAGAAAAACACAAAACCATGACTAGCATTTTCAAAAAAAAGAAGTTATATGCTACACAAAACCAACACAAAACACAAAACATACCGAAAGTTGTGGGTGATAAGCATATAAATGCTATAGAAAAACACAAAACCAAGACTAGCATTTTCAAAAAAAAAAACTAGCAATTTCAAAAAAACTGAATACCATGCATCTGACCAACTGAAGTTCCACTCTTCACCTTCTGTGCACCAACTGAAGCTGCTGCTTTGGCCTTGTCGAAACCTGCCGATACCGCTGCCTTTACCTCTGCCATTTTCTTGCTGCTGCCGCCACTGCTTGATTTCTTTGTCACCAACTTCTTCCGTCACCTTCATCACCAAAACTGTCTGATCCCCACTGATTAGCCCAACTTGATGCTTTACTTCCCATTGCTTGTGGAGAGTGAAAACTGGTCAAGAATTGGAGTTATTGAGAGAGGCCGAAAGAAAGATAAGATACTTGATGATTAAGTTTTAAATTTTGTAGGAGATAATGAAAATCTTATGTGAATTATGCTTGTGACTTAGCCAAAATGGGCTCGGATAGAAACCATTAAAAAACACAAGAAATATAAAATTCTTCACAGAAAACTATCTCTAAATTATTAGCGTTTCTGTTCTTACTTCTTAGTTTAGCTTATCAAACAAAACACACTATCTTATCAAACCCACCTACATCCGGAACAAAGAAAACAACTAACCCAGAAAAAATAAACCAAAAATAACATCCACATTCATCAAGAATAAACAAACCCACATGCATTAGTACAAAAAAATAACATACTAGAAATAAAATCAAGCCAAAAATAGCGTACACAATTAGCAACATAAATGTCGATCAATCACAAGACTTTAGTGCTTTCAGCTAGGTCTGTTCAATTAATTTATCATGAGAAATATTATATCCAACTTCTAGTTAATTTATATATATGTATGCTTAATTTAAATATTCGGTGCAGCATAAAACCCACAAATTGAATATTTATAGGTTTCGAAGTTGAATCAGACAACATAATGTTGAATACATCTAATGGCTAACAAAAATAACAACCTTTTAATCAATTAAATCTAGGTTAAAATATATTTTCTCACATGGGTATATTACAATCCAAAAGAAAAAAAATTCTGACAAATTCAAATGGATCCACTTAAACCTCAAAGCAAATAAGAACAATAAAACCCACTATATCCAGGGCCTGTCCTGACTTTTTGACGGCCAGTGGCAAAATTCTAAGATGTGCCCCTTTTTTCATATTAATTCTAAGATTTGAAAGATAGATCGAAACAAATGATTCAGTGGTGGCCAGAGAGAAACATAAAAAGCCCAAAATCATTCAGTGATTTTGATGACATACTGAAATTTAGGTATGGCACGGCATGACATTGTACAACACGACCAAAATGGGAGTTTTATAAACTTAAATAAAACAAAATTGGGCCCTTAAACTAATACTGAAACCATATAAACATGTCCCTTTAAAAAGAGGTCTGAGGTGACCGCCCCTCCTATTAAAGCCCATGGCCGGCCTTGACTATATCTTTCCATTTTATTTTATGTTAACAATAAAATAAACCAAACTTTGTGCCTTTTTACCTCAAAATCCTGGGTGTTGAATAAAGATAACTAATTTACAAATAAAGATAAGAACTAACCTGGAATCAAGTCCTGGGTGTTGAATATGAAATCAAAACAATGAGGGATGAGGTAGCTGAAATCAAGTCATGGAGTGTGTGGTCAACGACAGAGTCAGGAAAAGGTTGAGAACTGTTATGGGTTCTGGTCGAAGGAGAGATGAGGCGGTGGAGAGAGACTGAGAGACAGCATATATTTTTTGAAAAGTCGAGTATTTTCTATAACATATCTATAGAAAAACATAGAAATGCTATAGAAAAACACAAAACCAAGACTAGCATTTTCAAAAAAAGGTTATATGCTACACAAAACCAACACAAAACACAAAACATATCTAACGTTATGGGTTATGAGCATAGAAATGCTATAGGAAAACACAAAACCAACACTAGCATTTTCAAAAAAAAAAAAAGACTAGCATTTTAAGAAAAAACTCAATACCATGCGTCTGACCAACTGAAGTTCCAATCTTCACCTTTTGCGCACCAATTGAAGCTGCTGCTTTTGCCTTGTTGAAACCCGCCGATGCAGCTGCCTTTTCCTCTGCCATTTTCTTGCTGCTGCCGCCACTGCTTGATTTCTTTGTCACCAGCTTCTTCCGTTATCTTCGTCACCAAAACTATCTGATCCCCACTGATCAACCCAACTTGGGATTAACTTCCCATTGCTTGTGGAGAGTGAAAATTGGTCAAGAGTTGGAGTTATTGAGAGGCCGAAAGAAAGGTAAGATACTTGATGATTAAGTTTAAAATTTTGTAGGAGATAAGAAAATTCTTATGTGAATTATGCTTGTAACTTATCCAAAATGGGTTCGGATAGAAACCATAAAAAACACATGAAATATAAAATTCTTCATAGAAAACTATCTCTAAGTTATTAGCATTTCTGTTCTTACTTCTTAGTTTAGCTTATCAAACAAAACACAATATTTAATCAAACCCACCTATATCCGGAACAAAGAAAACAACTAACCAAAAAAAAAAAAACCAAAACTAACGTCCACATTCATCAAGAATAAACAAACCCACATGCATTAAGTACCAAAAAATAACATACCCAGAAACAAAATAAAGCCAAAAATAGCATACACAATTAGCAACATAAATGTCGACCAATCACAAGCCTTTAGTACTTTTAGCTAGGTCTATTCAATTAATTAATCATGAGAAATATTATATCCAACTTCTAGTTAATATATATATGTGCTTAATTTAAATATCCGGTGTAGCATAAAACCCACAAATTGAATATTTATGGTTTTTGAAGTTGAATCAGACAACATAATGTTGAATACATCAAATGGCTAACAAAAATAACAACCTTTTAATCAATTAAATCTAGGTTAAAATATATTTTCTCAAATGAGTATCTTACAATCCAATAGAAATAAAATCTGACAAATACAAATGGATCCACCTAAACCTCAAAGCAAATAAGAACAATAAAACCTATTATATCCAGGGCCGGTTGTGATTTTTTGAGGGCTCGGGGCAAAATTCTAAGATGTGCCCCTTTTTCATATTAATTCTAAGATTTGAGAGAGAGATCGAAAGAAATCATTCAATGGTAACCGGAGAGAAAAATATAAAACCCTAAATCCTTCAGTGATTTTGATGACATACTGAAATATGGGCACGGTACGAAAAAATTGGGACTTTTATGAACTAAAATAAAACAAAATTGGGCCCCTACACTAATACTGAAACCTTGTAAACATGACCCTTTAAAAAGTGGCCCGGGGCGGCCGCCCCTATTAATGCCCAGGATCGGCCTTGACTATATCTTTCCATTTTATGTTATTTTAACAATAAAATAAACCATACTATGTGCCTTTTTTCCTCAAAATCCTGAGTGTTGAATAAAGATAACTAATTTACAAATAAAGATAAGAACTAACCTGGAATCAAGTCCTAGATTTTGAATCTGAAATCAAAATAATGAGAGATGAGGCAGCTGAAATCAAGTCCTGGAGTGTGTGGTCAACGATGGAGTTAGGAAGAGGTTGAGAACTGTTATGGGTTCTGGTCGAAGGAGAGATGAGGCGGTGGAGAGATAGCAGATATTTTTTGAAAAGTCGAGTATTTTCTAAAACATATTTTAGAACCGGTTTTCCATAGGTGCCGTATCTTCACCCGTAACTTACCCTCAGATAATGTGGGTACGGAAATTAGGATAAAATGTGGGTCTAAATAATTACGGTTTGGTTCTATTCCCAAACCTTATTGGTGCGGGTAAGGGTCGTGTCCAACAGACCCGGCACATTGTGCCATCCCTAGCTAGTTTCTGGTTGTTTGGCGGCTTGTTAGGTTTTCTTTTTTGGGCCGCAGATGGCTTCTTAGTTTGTTTTTATTGATTTCATTTGTTTTGCTTAAGCCTTTCACTTCAAAAAAAAAATACTTTATTTTGATTTCAAGAATCATAATGGCATATTTTCTCAACCATATCATTCGTGTGTTAATGGGAAAAAAAGCAATATTTACATACATTATGCAATAACCATAAAACAATCCGGTGATTATTGTCGTATCATTCAATGATTTATATGATAATCATAAATTACTAATATCATTTGAGTTTAATTTTTGAGATAACTTTTTTTTGTTTGTTTTGCAAATCACTTATATAACTCATTATGACTACACTACACTACATTACACTACACTACACCTTTCTTGTAAAGATCTTAGTTGTATATGCAGCTAATGGGCATGTCACCATCCTGACATGAACCCCAATCGACTGTTTCCTTGCTTGTTAAAAGAACAAATCTGATCAGTTTTTTTTACTTCCTTTTAGTGTTGTTATTCACATTGTCTTATCATCAAGAACAAGGGCTCATCTAAGCTACAATCAAGTGGCAAAATGAATCAAACAAAACTAGGCAAAACGACTATATTTAGCAAGTTAACTTTTTCTTGGATAAACTCACTATTGTGGCTTGGTTACTCAAAACCTTTAGTTCTCGAAGACATTCCTACCCTTTTATCAGAAGATGAAGCATAATCAGCATACACCAAGTTTTCTACTATATGGAAATTTCTTTTAAGAGGTGATAGGAATTCAAACAATCCAAAAAACTTTCTTCTCAAGGCATTGTTTATAGTTCAATGGAAAGAAATGATATTTGTAGGAGTTTGTGCATTGCTTAGGACACTTGCTGTTGTAACATCTCCTATATTACTCGATGCATTTGTGCAATACTCCAACAATGAACATAAAACGAGATTAGGAGGTCTTCTCCTTGTCGGATGCCTTATGATCGTTAAGTTCACCGAGTCTTTCTTTCAAAGATATTGGTTTTTCAATTCAAGGAGATCGGGGATGAGGATGAGATATGCTCTAATGATGGCAATCTATCGAAAGCAACTAAAACTTTCTGGTCTTGTAAAGAGAAGGCACTCAGCTGGAAAGATTATAAACTATGTTGAGGTCAATGCTTATCGAATGATAGAATCAATGAATTGGTTTCATATGGGATGGAGTCTTTCATTGCAACTTTTTCTTACTATCAGTGTTCTTTTCAAGGTGGTAGGTCTCAGTGGAATCCTTGGTCTTGTTCTTGTTCTAATAATTGGGTTTCTCAACATTCACTTTGAAAAGATGTACAACAAATGTGAGTCTCTTTTCAAGGTTGCTCAAGGTGAAAGATTGCTAGCCATGTCTGACGTTTTGAACAATATGAAGATCATCAAGTTGCAATCTTGGGAAGAAAAATTCAAAAATGTAGTTGATTTGCTAAGGGAGAATGAACATAAGTTCTTGGCTAAGTCACAGATTAACAAGTCATCTTCAGGTGTTCTGTATTAGGTATCTCCGACCATCATCTCCACTATGGTGTTTGTCGGATGTTTGATCATGAAAAGTGCTCCAGTGGATGCTGCCACTAAATTCGCTGTCTTAAAAGCATTAAGCTACATGTTAGAGCCCATGAGATGGATCCTTGAGGCATTTTCTATGCTGATTGAAACGAAGATCTCTATGGATCAACTTAACATTTTTTTAGCTTGATGATGAGCTCAGTAACTAGGAATCGAAGAGTCTGGAACATAGTTCATACATACATGTTGAAAGAAAAGGAAATTTCAGTTGGGAACCAGAATCAGCTGTTCCAGAACTGAAAGATATTAGCTTGGAAGTAAAAAGTAGACAAAAAATGGCAGTGTGTGGGCAGGTTGGTGCTGGGAAATCAACACTCATGTGTGCTATCCTTAGAGAAGTCTACAAAATTTCAGGATCAGTAAGTAGAAAACTAGTTTAATATAAGATTTTAATTTTGTATTCTTTTCTTTTTTGTTTACAACCAATTGTTTGCATATATAGGCAAGTGTAAATGGAACAATAGCATATGTTTCTTAAACACCTTGGATACAAAGTGGTACTGTTCGTGATAACATACTTTTCGGAAAGCCAATGGAGAAAACCAAATACGAGATGGTTACCAAAGCTTATGCCTTAGATAAGGATATTAAAAATTTTAGTCATGGTAACCTTATAGAGATCGGAGAAAGGGGGCTTACCTTAAGTGGCAGACATAAACAACGAATCCAGCTTGCTTGCGTTGTCTACAATGATGCTAATATTTACCTACTTGATGATCCTTTCAGCGCGGTAGATGTAGAAACACCTGCAATTCTATTCAATGTAAGGAAACAAGAAGTAGCAAGTTAGTTTGATTTCTAAAGTATAGACACTCAAAATGAATGATGTTAGTAAAGGATTGTGTTATGACTGCTCTCTAAGAAAAAATTGTCATCTTAGTGACTCATCAATTTTATTTTCTCACAAAAGTTGATCAAATTTTGGTAACAACTTATCATCGTTTCTTTCAAGGACTAGATGTTTGGTTGGATACATGCATGTTAAATTTAAAACCATATTGTTGACATTTTTCAGGTTACGGAATGTGGACAGATAACAGAATCATTAACCTATGCAGAGTTGTTGTCGACTCCAAGGACCACATTTGCACAACTTGTGAATGTACATAAGAAAACAATCTCTAAATTAGTTACTTATGAGATTGGAAACATGGATAAAACCCAAGAAATAAATGATAACCAATTAGAATTGCCTAGTGAACCTTGCACCATTAGAGAAGGCGGTGAGAATGAGATATCGGTTGAGGGTTTTCCGAATACCCAACTAATGATAGAGGAAGAGAGAAAGATCAGTGATGTTGGGTGTAAACCAATGTTGGATTATTTATTTGTATCAAAGGGATCAATTCTTTTCATTTTGTCCCTTCTATCTTGCTGTGCTTTTAGTGCTTTTCAGGCTGCTGCACGTTATTGGCTGGCACTAGTTATTCGGTTTTCCAAAGTTAACAATGCTATGTTAATCAACATGTATGCTGGAATTTCAACCTTTAGTATACATTTTCTATATTTAAGCAACTTATTTGCCACCATTCTAGGCTTAAAAGCTTCGAAAGCTTTCTTATCCGGTATCAATAACTCAATTGTCAAGGCTCTTATGCTCTTCTTCGACTCCACTCCAGTGGGAAGGATATTTTCCCGAGTAAAAGACCATCCCCAAATTCAATCATTGAACTACTTAAATGATCACATGTAGCTTAGCTCATACTAATTTCAAAATGCAATAGATTTCATCGGATATGAACACATTGAATAGTGATCTACCAACTTCCAATAACTTAGCTGTAACTACAACGATTGATGTACTCATGACAATAGCATTGATGGTGTTAAGAACCTCACTTTTATGATTGCCTTATTTCATGACAAATAATATTGGGGATGTTTATGTAACAGGTAGCATAGGTTCTCCAAGTGTGGTATTCTCGAAGACATGCTTCTGGTCATCCCAAAGAGCTTCAAGAGAGGTAGTTCACTTGTTCTTAACTCTTGAAGAGATTTAGTTGCATACACTCACATCTTATGCATTTGTATTGACTTGCATTGATTGTTGCACACTCACACACTTACATGCATTTAAATTGTTACGCATTTGTTTCATGATTGCTCATGTGTGCATTCTTTCACAATCACACTTGCACTTCATTTTTAGATTTAAGTGTGGTTGTTGCATTCGCGCTCGCACGTCTTGAAGTGCTTGTTTTTTACACGTTGACAGAGCCTGTGTGCGAGTCCATGTGAGCTAGTTGATACCCACGCAGCCACCAGCGCAGTTGGCCTGGTGTAGTTTTTAGACCCCGGTTCGCTGGTCTGTTCGCCGATCCTGAACCAGTGAAGTCCTTGTACACGGGTTAGTGTGCGGGTCCATACCCGTGCAGTAGACCAGCGCAGTTGGTCTTGGGGCATTTTGATCCCTGATTCGCTAGTGAGTTCGCTGGTCTCGAACCAGCAAAGCCCATGTGCGCGGGTCAGTGCGCGGGTAGGTACCCGTGCAGTGGCACCTGCGCACTACGTTAGGTTTGCCTTGTCTTCTTGCAAACTTTCTCAGAACGACATAGTTTTGTCTAGGGTTTCTATATATATGTTCTCTTATTCCTCAACTCGTTTTTCAAAGCTTCAAGAACATATTTTTGAGAGAGAGAACAACCTTTAGAGAGAGAAGCTTCAAGGCTTGTTCCTTGACTCTCCAAAACCCAAACCCATAATTCATTCATGAAGCAAGCATCATCTAGCCTCATTTAGGATATGTTCTAGCATGGGTCTTCATCAACATATTTGACTTGGTAAGTAGAACACCATTCTCATACATTCTTGTGTTTTTGCTTAACAAGAAATATCTTTTATAACTTGTTTGCATCTAGATTAAGATTTTAATTAGAAGTTGAGATATTTGTTGATGTTTGAGTTATTGTATTGTAATAACTAATATTTAGGACATATTTGCCCTCTAGCTAGTTAGGACTCATTGATTGCATTTGTTAATTGCATTTTTTGTCCTTGCCATTTTATGTGACAACATGTAGTTGATATGGCCTTGTTTGATGACTAGATTTTAGACTTGCATATCTATATCTAGTTAGGTCTTTATGAGCATTCATATAGACATTGATATCTAGGATTTGTACTTAGTGTCATCTTTAATTCCTAGATAAGTATTTAGTGTTGCCTAGCATTATTTGCATTTTGAATATTCATATATTCACTTAGGTTGTTAATCTCTTATTTGAGAGTTAAGTCTTGTGACTAAAAGGTGTAGTGTACAAGCAAGTGAAGTCTTGCAACCAAGGTGCGGTTGGCAAGCAAAGTGATCAAGGATTCACTATAAAGGCCCGTTGGGTAGTAGTGGTGGGTTAGTGACCGAGAATGGTGTGACTAGAGGTCAGTCTGAGTTGTAAACATCATTACAATAGTGGATTTGAGGATCGTGTGTGGTTAGAAGGATATCCCGTGGTTTTTCACTTGTTGAAGGGTTTCCACGTAAAAATCAAGTGTTATTTATATTTCCGCACTTTACACTTGATTTTGTACGTATGTCTATGAGGTGGATTTTTAATATTGTCTAATCAAGAAAAGTTGGTACTTAACTTTATTAACAACCCATTCACCCCCCCCTCTAGGTTGTAGACACACGCTTTAAAGTGTATTTTCAGATGGCCTCAGTAATATGGCATGTGCTCATTGTAATCATTCCTACTATTGTAATTACAAAATATCTTCAGGTAAACCTTATTTCTGCTTGCGAAATGTACTAAAATTTCCTATTGTTTCTTGATCAATGGGGGAAAGTGATGTTCAATTTTTTTTATTATGAAAGGATTATTCATCAGAAAGAGAGTTCGTAAGGACGAATGGAATGACAACAGCACCCATTTTGAACAATGTATCTGAAACATCACAAGTGGTGGTTTCGATTAGAGCTTTTAACATGATGGAAAGCTTCTTCGAGAACTATCTTAAGCTTGTCGATACAGATGCAAGGCTGTTCTTTCATTCTAATGCTGCTATCGAATGTCAGTGTTACGAATTGAAACACTCTTGTCATACTCACTGCTACTCTTCTTATTGTTTTGCTTCCGGGGGAACGTTTACCAGGTTATTACTACAATCCATAAAGACTATTTTTAATTCTTAGCATAGATCAAATTTTTTTCTCAAACACAATCTATTTTCTTTTGAAGAGTCTGTGGGACTTATCCTTTCTTACGCTTTCTCATCGAGTATTGTCCAAGTAATTATGGCTCATAGGCAGTGCGATATGTCGAACCAAATTGTTTCCGTCAAAAGGATCAAACAATTCATGCATATATCACAAGAACCTTATGCAATTATAGAAGATATGAGGCTACCAGCCTCATGGCCGCTTCAAGGGAGAATAGAGTTGGAGAATTTGAAGGTGAGATATCGTCCAAATGCTTTGTTTGTCCTGAAGGGAATAACATGCACATTCAATGAGGGGACTAGAATTGGAGTTGTTGGAAGAACCGGAAGTGGGAAGAGTACATTGATAAGTGCATTGTTCCGTTTGGTAGACCCCGAAAGTGGGAGAATACTTATTGATGGACTTGACATATCCTCTATTGGGTTGGAAAATTTACGAATAAAAGTTGAGTATCATTCCGCAGGAACCAACTCTTTTTCAAGGAACTATCCGAATGAATTTGGATCCTTTAGGCATATATCCGGATCATGAAATATGGGAGGTTAGCAAATATTGAAATATTTTCATATGTCTACTGCAAATTAATATATAAGAGATATGTAATATGTTCTTCATTTCCAGGCCCAGGAGAAATGCCAGCTTAAAGCTATAGTCAGTAGTCTTCCTAAGCTTTTGGATTCATCCTAATATATTCTGAGGACTATTTGATATCGTGCAGTATATTCTATAAAACTGCAAAACAAATTCATGAATTGTATCCATTCTATTGAGCAGTTAGCGATGAATGTGAGAATTAGAGTGTCGGGCAGCATCAACTATTCTGTCGCGGAAGAGTACTTCTGAGGAGGAACAGAATACTGGTTTTAGATGAAGCAACTGCGTCAATTGACTCTGCTATAGATGCCATTCTACAGAAAACGATTTGCGCAGAGTTTACAAGATGCACTGCGATAATAATAGCTCATAGAGTTCTAACAATAACAGTTAGTGACATGGTTTTGGTCCTCTCTTATGGTAAGTTTTCATTCACCACTTGAGTGTGCTTCCCTCTATCTCTTATTTATTATTATTTTTTTAAGAGTCTAATACATGATTTCTTTTCGTAATTTTCTTTTTTGGCGGAAGAGCTATTAGAATATGATATGCCTTCAAAGCTCATGGAGACCAACTCTGCCTTCTCTAAGCTGGTATCTGAATACGGTTCAAATTACAAGAGAAACTCCATGCAGAGTTCAAGAAAAGTGAAGTTGACCCTGTTAAGGAAGAGGAAGGAGAGGATTGATGATGATCAGGCCATTTTCGCCAAGAAACTGCAAAAAAGTGACGGATTCTATATGGGTTTTGTGGATGGCCAAAAGTGAGTGAGGGATTTCTCGAAAGCCAAAACGAAAGCCTTGAGACAGAGACGGGATCTCTTAGAAGCATTCTTGAGAATTTGAAGGGTATTTAGATTTATGGAAAATGGTGAATTTGATTGATCATGTAACCAAACGTCCAAAGAAAACTGCCGATTGACTTATAATAAAAGTAAGCAACCTGTTTCTGCTTAATTTTGTCTGAATCAAAATTGTTGCTTTTCACAGTTTTAGGGGGGGTGTATTGGATTGTGATTTTAATAGACAATTTTGAAGTGTAAGGATTTTATGGATTTACAAGACTATTATGATTATTAGGATTGTTATAATTATACTTTTAAGATTATTAGGATTATATGGATTAGACTTTTAGGATTCTAAAAGAGTCTTTGGACTTTATTTATAGACTATTATGATTATCTAGACTTTATTTTAATACTTTTTAGACTTTTAAAAATACGGACTTTCAAGATTCGATTGTAGTATTCAATTTTCTCTCTAAGTTTTAGAAGTGTCGATGATGCTAAAACACAACTAGAAGCCTTATACCCTGTTGTCGTCTCCTGCGCTGATATCTTAGCACTTGCTGCTCGTGATGATGTCGACTTGGTATCTTCTTCATATCATTATTTAATATATATATATATATATATATATGTACATGAATGCTCTGCTCAACACACTTTTCAACTGATCATCAATAGCCTATCATTTTTATCGTATGTACTTGAATAAATTAAATAATGCATATATCATTTTGAACTATTAAATTTTTTTTTTGCTATATGTTAAAATTAAAAATAAAATTCAAAAATAATAATTGATAATATTAAAATAAAATGGAGTGTCTTTGATTTTTTTTTTAAATGGAGTGTTTGGAATATGATTGCTAAAAGATAAAATGGATAATTTTGGAATAAAAGGAATTGTCTTTAGAATTGTTATGACAGCAACTCAGAAACCAAAGAGAGCGAAGCAAGAGATAAAGTGAAGTCGTGAAGATGATTTTGAGTGAAAGAGAAAAGTCGGGAAAGTATTGAGGGAGAGGGCAAGACAATTTTGGGTTCAAGCTATTTATACAAATCACTAAAAAGTCTGAAAAATCCATTTTGTCATGAAATCCTAAAAATCTTGATCTCAATCCAATACCACCAGACAATTTGTTGCCCATTGAAAGTCTAGATCAAATACCACAAGACAATATGGACTTTTTAAAAAAATCTTGAAAGTCTAGATCCAATACCATAAGATAATATGAATTTTAAAAAAAAATCTTAAAAGTCTTAATCGAATACCAGTGGACTTATCTAACTTGTTAAAAAGTCTCAATCCAATACCACCAGACTTTTACTTCCCCAAATTGTCTAATAAAATCTTGAACCAATACACCCCCCTTAGATTTTAGTTGTTCTATCAGAAAGAACATAATACATACTTAGACTTAGATGGTTTCTTTTCTTCATTTATTTATTTAATTACTTAAAATTATTGAAGGAAAGTCTGTTGGTATTGGATTGAGACTTTTTTAACCAGTTATATAAGTCTAGTGGTATTCGATCAGGACTTTTAAGTTTTTTTTTAAAATCTTGTAGTATTAGATCCAGACTTTTAAGATTTTGTTAAAATCTTGTGGTATTGTATTGAGATCAAGATTTATAGGATTTGATAACAAAATGGATTATTTAGACTTTTTCAATAATTTGTATAAATATTTAAACCTAAAATTGTTTTTCTCTCCCCGCCATACTTTCCAGACTTTTCAAGCTCACTCAAAATCATTTTCAGCTTCCTCAACTTCCATACCCCCAAGGCAAATGCCTCCACGCACTCTACCTCTAATCCATGGTACCACTCTCCACCTCTCTCTCCAACCACTTCATCCTCCTTTACTACAAATGCGGTTGTTTCTCTACGGCTCACCATGTCTTCAATCAAACCCAGTACCAAATTGTCTTCTCTTTCCATGTCCTCAGCTCTACCTATGCTGAAGAATCGCGTTTGAATATTGCCCACCAACTGTTCGATCAAATTCCCCAACCAGACTCGGTTTAATACAACACTCTCATTTCAGCTTATGCTATTTTCGGAGAGACTGAACAGGTTTTGCTTTTGTTTAATGCTATGAGAGACCACAGCAATCATTTCATGCTGGTTTGAAGCAACAATTCTCAACTGAATAGGGACCTGTCTGCTAAGAAAATAAGCAATTTGTGTCTTTTTAATTAGATGAAAGGGAATGTTGTTTCATGGCATATCCCCAAACCTGCAAAGCTAAGAATATAGTATTAAGCCTTAAAATAAACAACATTATCTTGGAGCAAAAATGAAGCTTGAAAGAGTAGAAACCTTCAGTGCTGCTTCATGCTTATTGATTGATTTACTGACACCAGTCCACGACAATCTAGGTTTGAGGTTGTGGGGTTGCACAGAAGCTGCATTGAAGTATCCACTGATCTGGACCACATTTTTGCCCCACTTAAAAAAAATGTATATTATTCTTATTGTTAATCAACATGAAGCGATTTGAAGTTGATTTCTTTACTTGTGTGTGCATCATTGTTACTGGGAAAACTGTTTATCCTGCCTCATGTTTGTTTCGTTAGAGGAAATTCGATAAGTTGTATGAATTTATTAAATGTTTTTTTTGAGTTAGGAACATGTTTTTGAGTCAGAAAAGGTTTTTTTTTTTTTTTTTTTTTTTCCATTTAAGGTGTTGGATATTTGTCAATCAAGTTATCAATTAAACATGTTAAGTTTGACTCTTTTTTCTCCGTTTCTAAATCATTTTGAGACCTGGATATCTTGTTTTTAAGATTAGTAGAATAGCCTAGCAACATGATTTTTCCGCTTGTGATGCATATCACGTTGCGGTTTGTATCAACGATGAGTCACGGCAACTCTGAATACTTCCATTTATTCTCGTTTTTTGACTCCTTTTGCCTCCCAGAGTAATCTTTACGCTCAAAACCATGAAATAGAGAATATGTATCTACACAAGACTCAATAAACAAATTATATATAAAAATACGTTTGAAAACGAGAACAAACGATAGGAAATTGGGGACCTAAAGTAGGTATAAAATAGTCCGATCAGATGTCTGATCACTTTATTACAAGTAATAATGAATTATTTTCATATCTCGATAAGTAGGACATATGTGTTTGGTTTTTCTCATTTATTAGTGATCCTGCTCTAAAATTTTATCTTTTTGAGTCCGTGACTCACGATATTGTAATTATTTATTTTCAATTTTAATGAAGACAAGCTTTATAGGATAAACAAAATTATGAGACCCATTTTAAAAAGTTCTAAAAATTTTGAAATAAAGTTTAGATAATCTTAATAGTCTATAACAAAAAATCTAAAGACTCTTTCAGAATCCTGAAAGTCTAGTACATATAATTCTAATAGTCTTTAAAATCATACAAATCCATAAAATTCTTGCACCCTAAAATTATCTATTAAAATCTCAATCCAATACTCCCCGGTGTGTGTTGGTCTGACTTTTGTAAATATTAAAAACTTAGAAGCTATTTTGCAGTTTTTTTTTAATCGTAACTCAAAGCAACTTTTTTAATATATAACCAAAAACCTTTTTGTTAGAAACTCTAGTACAAAAAGATATATTTTAAAAGTTATACTTGAAAAACTATACCAAAGACACTCTAAATCTGTTTCAGGTTCGAATCGTTGACACTAATGCCACTTTTGGCAGCTAAGATATAATGGGAAAAAGATTATTTTTAACCCTTTTCCCATGTTTGGCTCGACAACAGGATAGGATAATTTGTTCCTACCAACTTATTTTATTCCGTTGCAATGGGATAAAATAATGCAGTCGATTGACATGGGATTCGTTTGTTTCCCATGTCTTAATTACACAAACACCCCTTCTTCTTCAGATCATCTTCTTCGAATCATTTTCTTTTGACCTGCTTCTTCTTCCTCTTCTTCGGATCAACTTCTTCTTCAACTAATCGGCTACTTCTTCAAATTTAAAAAAAAAACACACAACAAAAAAAATCACAATCACAAAATCAAAAGTCAAAACCTCCAATCACACAATTACAAAAGCACAACCTTCACCAGATCAACTACTTTTTCATCTGGTTTTTGTTGAGTAGAAAGCATTTCCATTTAAAAATAAATAAAAAAATTCGAAACCACAATCACAAAATCAAGTATGAACATGATCAATAAATAAAAAAGAGAACAAGAATTCATGTGAACCATATCTCTTTGTACTGTGAACCATCTGGTATCTTCCAAATAAGAATTCCTGCTCACCAAATTTTGAAGAAATCACTTAAAAGATTTCACTATTGCTACAATATTACACAATGAACACAAAAATTATGTCAAAATCAAAGCAAAACTGATCTGGGTATTTTCAAAAACATGTTTTTCCATAACTACACATCATCAAACAGATCAAAAACAGTGAATTTGAGAAGAAATTCCAGATGGGTCTCATACTTTCTTCATTGGAAGTGGTCTCTCTTGAACAAGAAACCCCAGTTGGCCGAGTCAACTCATTCGAATAAGCCACATTAAACAGTTATAAAACATGTAACATGAAAAAAGAAGAAGCTATAATTAGCTTTAAGCAACTAGTACTGAAAAAGAAGAGGAGATGTCTGTAGTGATGATGATGATGTTAAAGGACTGACCTTGTTTGATAAGGTTGTGGAAATGGAAACACATTTCAAAGAGAGTGATGAAACTGCCATTTTTTGAATTGAAACTATGAGAAGAACAAAGAACTAGTAGAAAATATTGCTTCTCATGAATACCAGATGGATCTCAACATAATAAAACTTTCAATCGGTGGCTCTCAACATAATAAAGAGATCTGGATCACTTTTTTATATTTCTTTTTCAATTCTATTTTTTTTAAAAGAAAATAGTAAAAACTTGATTAGAATGCCGAAAAAACCCTCATTTTGTTAAATTTGACTAAATTAGGGGAGTTGTGTGTAATTTCTTATTCTATTTTTAATCGTATCTTATATTAAACCAAATACATGATTACTCTATTTTTAATTCTATTCTATATTGCATACGATAACATTAAAATTAATCACATCATATCCGATTCAATCATATCCTACCATATCCTATAAAATAATCATATCCTATCGTAAGTAACAAACGGGATATAAAAAATAAAAATTAAATCATTTGCAAACAACGCAACGAGAAAACGTGGCAACCGATATCGGGTGGAAGAATCTAGTTAGCGACCAAACAAGAAAAAGAGATCTGCATTAAAAAATAAATATAAAAAGAAGCAAAAGGTGTTAAATGAACGAGTAATGAGAAAAGCCACAGCTGAAGACGAAGAAAGAAGCTCTCTTTGAATAATTTCATGTCCATCTTGCCCTCGCATTAACAAACTCAAGGATCATTGTTGGTCTACATACAAATACAATAATCTCTGTCTTGCACTTGCTTGCTTTTGGAATACCATATGACAAGTTGGTCTACTGCATACATGGATGCTACATGCTAACAATGTTTACGGAGCTGACAATATTAGAACTATGTCAAAATCATTGTTGTTGGTTGTAATAACAATTATTTGAGCCGTTGGCATGTATACTTTTATTGATTTTTTGTTTAGGTGATTGAATTAAGGACGCCAAACGGCAACAAACTCATGAGGTCGAAAATGTCTGCTGTTTCTCCAGTGGGTCAATGAATTCTCAGGGAGGTACAACGCATTCAGCAGGAAGAAGAGCCCAGATGATTAATGGAAATCATTTGCTGAATTTTCAGTATGACCCCATCACTCGACCTCAATATAGGCCAGCTCCTCCTCCCGCAAGAAGGCAGTGGAAGATCAAGCCTTACAAGTTACAACAAAGATTTATTCCTTCAAGCAAATTAAAAGTTTGTTGTGTTAGATACCGGAACTACTCACCTGAAGCGATGGATCCAGGTAAAATGTTACAGTGGGAGGATATAATTTGTGTCAGGTACTCCACCACGATTCCAGTCCAGTGTCCAATTTGTTTGGAAAATCCTCTTTGTCCACAGATTACCTCATGCGGCCATATTTTTTGTTTCCCCTGTATCCTACAATATTTGTTAATGGGTGAGGACAATCACAAAAGGGGCCCCTTATGTTTTGTAATGATATCTCCAAAGGAATTATACACCATCTATATTGAAAACGTCAAACAAGATGATGTATTTACTTATATATATGCTACTGTCACACAAAAAAGTTTTAAGCGTTTTTTTTTTTTTGCATAAAACTTTGTTTTATAAAGCATATTAGCTGCTTCATATTGATCTGTAGCCACACTTAGAAAACTGTATCAGTATAACTCCAGTTATACCCAGTTAGATTTAGGCCCCATTGATTCATTGTGAGGCTGTGTGTGTGTTAAATGAATTTCCTAAATGTACATATTACAATGAAGATGAAATAAAGCATCAAATGGTCTCTGCAACCAAACTATAAACTAAAAGCGGAATAATTGCTAATAATTAAATCCAGATATATAATTTGTGAGTGCAGATAGCTCATGAATAAGGCGTAAGTGATACCCTACTAATAACACAGCTTTCACCAATCATTCTCTTTTCAGTAGCGAAAATATCAGCAAGTTCGAGGTTTACCCTCCTGGATGCACTGTTTTTTAGCACACTGGAAGTCCTACATCAGAATATAGAACATTGAAACATGGTGTAGTATGCAATTCTAATTGCAGTTAACGCGCAATGCAGATATACAAGTGGTTTTCTTCAACAACCTAAAAATAATGCAAGTTAAAACTCAAAAACGTTATGGTGCCAACCATAAAAAGATCATTATACAAACTGAATCAGTGACAATATTTATTCGGACAGATTCATCAAACAGAGCCCCAGCTAGGCACCAACACGCTAATTTGTACAAGCAAGTAGTTTTATGCTATCAGCAAGTGAAAAACAATACAAGCTCAGAGAATCAAGCATTCATGATCGCCGAATCAATTATCAATGCTCTTGAACTTACTTTTAAGATATAAAACCCTAATAACTAACATGTAAAAGTTAAACCAAGAAATAATCATAACAAATTGATTCAAGTATTTTGCTACTATACATGACAATTTGGAGAGTGTGGGAGACATTCTGTGATTCTCTCCTCAAATTCCTGCCAAAACATGTGATACATCTGAGCCGTCGGCATTGGCATCGTGGTTGCTATTTATGCTGGACGGTCTCGATGCTTGTTCAGAGATTTAATAATTTTTAACATTTACCCATAGATGTAATTCGCTAATTTGTGCTCCAAAAAAGAATATTACTTTGATGAACTCAGGATTCAGAACAAAAGTTATTGGGTAAAATAAATATAATAACCTTTTAAATAAAAGAAACAAAGAAAATAGATATCAACAAGATGTCAAGATTTAAAGGATTGAAATTATAGTTTGTGTCAATCTAGAATCATTCCATAGATGAATCTGTTTGACACAGTGTTCAAAGATGTCAAAATGGTTGAAGAATGAGCTTATGAAATCCAGTTTGATGGGAAAGCAATACAATCAACAAGTCCATTACATTTTTTTCTAAAACATCTAAACTTTCAAGTTGTCATACCCTCCAACATACCATCAAAAAATTGAATACAAAGATCGTTTGAAAATCAAGGTGCATTCTGCAAATCATTGAAGTACTCATGCTTAAGTGCTTCTTGTGCGGTAATTCGCTTCCTTGAATCCAAACAGAGCATTTTCTGTAAAACATATGAAAAAGTTTAGAAACAGCAGCATCAGATATCTCCAATCTATAGCTGAGGGAATGGACATTTGAGGGATTAACAGCATCGATTATTAGATTTGGCTGCCGTTAAAAGAGAGCTACAACATCAAGAATGGCTCAAAGGAATTGGTTATTTTCTCTTCAAGCTGAGAGTTTTAAGCAATGGCTTGCATACCTAATACCTTCATACATATGTTTAATAGGGAAAATAAACAAAAATTTACAATGGTAACTTACTTGTAGAAGATCAATTCCAGTCGGTTCAAGACCAGGGACTACTTTTGCAAGGTCCTGCATAGCATGAGCAAACTTTAGTAACTGCAATCTTTTTTAATACACTATAACAGAAAGATGGCAGACAAGAGTTTGATACCTTAGGAGTTTTCTTAGGTGGGAAAAAACCTAGATGATCACGACAAAATGAATTATACCCCGGCAAGGTTTCTTCCTCAGGTGTACCCATGATTCTAAATACAGGGAAGTAAGTATATATGAGATTCAGTTTTTAACGGAAGCAAGTATTTACATAAACATTGATTAATTTTGGGCGGAAGAGTTGAGCTACATTATACTTGAAAATCGAAAACAATTGATTGATGGCACTCCTAGCATGGCACAAAGGCTGACGGGTCACCATCTCAGCAAAAATACAAGCAACTGACCACACATCAACTGGAGTGGAGTATCTGCCATGACCAAGCAGGCGCTCAGGTGCCATGTACCGCATGGTTGCCAGCTGGAGAAAATAACAATAACAAGGGCAAAATTTATCACAACTATTGATAAGAGCAATGAGAAAAGTAACTATAAAAGCAGCTCAAGATTCTGCACCGAAAATATTGTAATTAAAGAGCATCAAGCTGCTTAAACAAACTAGTGTTCAATTCTTATTAACAAACGCATTATAAAAATAACTTTCTTCATTTCATCACATCCTTTCAGCATAATGTGTTATAACTGTAAGGAAGCATGACCTGTCTGACCTAGAATAAGATGTTCAATTCATATAAACAAGCAAAGAAATGTTTTTCTCCAATTTCATCACATCAATTCAGTATTGTATGTGATAATTATAAGTAATCGACTTGTCCCAACAGGAATAAGGTGATCATTGACAACCCACAAACAGGTATAAGGTGATCATTGACTAAGATCATTGAGAATATATATATGAAGTAATCATACAGCCAAATTCCTTCCTTGCATCATAAAAAGACATATCTTTTTCAGGTAGTTCAGGCGTGAAAGGTATATCCTCGTAACATAATTACAAAGATGTAAAAAAAAAAATCAGAGAGTTAACACAAACATAATCAGCAAAATAACTGTTTTGCTTCTGCAGGTAACAAGACAACAGCAAACCAGGATAATAACTTGACAATGTCAATACCGAAGCAGTATATTCGTCAAGAGAATCATCAATTGGCCTAGCTAATCCAAAATCTGCTATTTTCACAATGTCTTTACTACAATATATTAGAAAATTCCTTGGCTTCAGATCTCGGTGGAGAATTTTATGTGAATGGCAGTATGCAAGACCACAAAGAATTTGATGAAGATACTTCTGCAAAAATAAATAGCAAAGATAAGATGATAGAATAAATTCTGCAATAGTAATAAAGTTTCTATAACATCATTTAAGAGCTTTAATTGAAAATCTCTAAATGACATTTAGGAGATACTGTATCAAGAATATTCAGACAAGCATGCTTTCCCAATTTCTCCTGTCGTGACATTCCTATAGTAAATATACAGAAAATGGTATCATACTTTTATTGAGCATGAATTCATGGCATCTGGCTGGTTGGTCATGAAATCCCGCAAATCACCATCCATAAATTCAAAAACAAGGTCAATGCTTTCTTTACTGCTTAGTACATCCAACAATCTGCAATGGGAACTCAATCACATTAATTTGTATCAAGAAAAAAAAAATGAAGACAAGAATGTTTTACCTTATGATGTTTTCATGATCTAGCTCCCTCATAAGAGAAACTTCTCTTACTACTGAGCTAGGGATACCTTCTAACGGATTCTTGATTTTTATCTTCTTTATAGCTACAATGTCTCCTGTATAACAGTCTTCGTACTTGGACACTATACCGAAGCTTCCTTCTCCTAGTATCGTATTAGTTGGTTTGTATCTCTTGTACTGACAATCCGCAGCTAAAAGTATTAGACGGTGACTTTAGAGAACAAATCAAAGACGGATAGGCAAAGTCAATCACTCTACCTTGTCCTCCATTTGAACAGATCAAACTGCTCCGCCACTCAGGGACTAGTGTCCAGAGATGCAGAAGCTAAGTTATAAAGTTAAGATATGAGAACAAAATTTAGTAACAAGCTATATATATCATGTTAATTCAATGAGGAATATAAATGATCAAGTCAACATAACCAACATAATTTGAAATCTGAAAGCAATACATGAACCAGCAGACTCATCGACTCAAAATCAAAATCATCAAAATAATCATGGAATTTCTTCACTTATTCAAACCCAACAAAGCCTCCCATATCTCAAAACTGATGATAATTTTGGGACTTGAATGCATTACTCCCCACAACATGAAAGACGATACCATATCGATCAAACCATTTTAGAGAAAATGAATGATTAAACATGCCAAAGACTCAGTTTCGAAAATCAACTGCTTACAAATCAATTGTATAGAAATCTATCAACAACCCTAATTGCAGAGTCATTTCGTCAAATAATTAGCATACAAGAGAATATCTAAAGATTATATGCATAAAGCACTAGATATTTAAAGAGGAAAATGATGCAATATCAAGACTGTGTTGTTTGATTGACGAGAAAATGGATTTTCTTTCCCTTTCTCGGCAACCAAACAGAAGATGATAATTTTACCTGTGTCTCGGCCGAGTGTACAATAATTGATTTGTTAGGGTTTTCAAGAATCCGATCCCAAAACGGCTTTTCCCGCCAAAAATGGAAATTGAACGGTCCTGATCGCCGGTGACACATCTTCAGGCTTCTGATCAAATCTGATTATTTTAATCTGAAATTTTTTGTTTTGAAAAATTATTTAAGTGGAGACATTAACAATTTATTAATTAAAAAACTTAAATACTGATTATTATAATTTAAAATATTAAATAACTAATATGAATTTTTTTATTAAACATTTTTAGTCATTATTTATCATTTTTGACATAAACATATAAATTATTTATCATTTTGTTTTTAAAAGAAACTAGATGGATGAGACTTTGCCTCCATTTTTAAAGTGATCTAAATTCAATTTTTATTTTTAATTTATTTTAGATATTTTCCAATTTATTAAATTTAGATATATATGTTATATAATTTATTTGGATTAAATTCAACTAACATATAAGGTAAACTATTTTTTTCCAATATAAATATTTTATTTGTTTTATATTATTAAGGAAAAAACAAAATAATATATATCTCTCACACCTGCACCACGAGATTGCATGTTTGAGTCCTCCCCATCCCCTCACAAAAAAATATCGAATTTAGGTAATGTAATACTCCAACAATAACAACAACAATAACAAAAAATTAAACCAAAATAGTGTTCTAAAATCATGTATATTTTAGTCACTATAATTAATCCAATACTTTTAAAGTAAAATTAATTTCCGGACACCTTTGTTAAAAAAAATGATCAAACATCGGTACACAAATTATTTTAAAAGAGTCAATATCTCCTTCTTCCCATTAATAAATGTGGAAATGGTTGGAAATGGTCTTTCTCAACGTTTAGTTTCTAGGAAATCGCCCGTTGGGAAAAAATTGCAATTTTAGCCTTTTTACCAACCGCATTTACTACATTTCCCTTTAAAACCCCTCATCTGGAATTTCCCTCAATACCCTCCTTAAATATTTTATTCAATATAAATTGTTGAAGTTTACTACAATACCATCCAATGTGTTTTCCCACAAAAGTCTCTGCTAACAGAACAATTCAAACTAAAAATAAATAAAAAAAAAACCTGCTCTGCTTAATCACGCAAAACCCAAACCGAAACATTTAAAAGGCAGACGACCAATGTCACCGTCGCCGTCGCCGTTCAATTAGAAATCCAAAAAAACCTTTGTTGTTTGTTCTTTGTACCCAAACGACGAACAAAATTCAAGCTAAAGCAACACAACCCAGAAATAGAGAGGTTGAAGAAACAAGGTCGCCGGTCGCCGTTTAAATCACAATGCCGACGGTCGGCATTGATCGAAGCACCCTGTAAGGACCTCGATTTTATGATTGACTTATTTCATGACAAACCACACTACATTGGGGATGATTGTGTAATGGGTAGTTTAGGTCCTGTGTCGGCAAGCTTCCAAGCATCTCCATGACTTCAAGAGCAAAATGTATACTCACTTGACTTTGTCTCTTGAAGAGTTTAGGTGCACACACACACTTCATGCATGCTTTGTTCATCTTGCATTTGTGTTCTTTATTGTTTATATGTGTGCATCCGTTATACAACTCACACGAGCACGTCTTTGTTTGTCTTTACGTGTGGTTGTTTTGTTTTACGTTTTCCCTGTGTGTTCGGAAACGTCCTCACTAGCACGATGGTGTGCTTGTGTTGTGTCCGCGCTTGCACGTTGGTGTGCTTAAGTCTTAGCGTGATTTGTGACCATAGAGAGGCACATTTGTGCTCTCTTGGATTAGTATTTGGTTACATGGTTTTATACCATGATTGTGGGATTTGAGTTATTGACCAATTCTGACCTTTGGTTACTTGTTTGACCATAATTATTTGTACGTTTATCCAAATCTTGTTTTCTTAATTGGAGTATAAAGTAGACTTCCATACCTTTCCAATAGTATATCATATGAAATGTTTCGATGTCGTTTGGTCGTGTTTTGGGTCGCTTGTTTCTGGAGCTGAAGTGTTGTCCAGTGTGTTAGGAGACATGCAATGCCACTTGTGCATGTCGCCTCAAAAGTCGCCTAAGACTTGATATTTTTCTCCAGAACAAAAGGTGACAAGCTAGGCGACTTGTGCATGTCGCCTTGGATGTCGCCTCGGGCTGATATGTTTCTTTCCAGAACAGAATGCGACATGCTAGGCGACTTGGGCATGTCACCTGGCACCAAAAAACTAGGCATTTTGGTCTTTTTGCGTCAGCTCGTTTTTCCCCACTATAAATACATCCTTATCTCTTCTTCTTCATTAACTCCTCTAAAATTACAGAAACCTTAGAGAGAGATAGAGAGAGTCTAGAGAGAGAAAGCTCCATTTGAGTTTGTTTAACTCTCCAAACCCAAAACCCATCTCCATCTTGCATCATTCAACATCATTTGAGTATGAGTCTTCATGGTTTCATGACTAGGTAAGTTAGGACTTCATTGAATATCATTTATTGTTCTACTTACTTTAGATTATGTATTTATTGCTTGATTAAATACCTTGACTAACTTTATTGCATATATTATGAGTCAAAATTGCATGATTGGGTTTGTTTGTGATAGCTTACATTATTAGGTCATTTATGCCTAAATAGCGAATCCATAAATATTCATGTATGCTTAATTGATGATTAGGTTGACTTTGTGCATCTAGTCAAGTTATTGAATATTTATGTGAGCTTTATTTGACAATTAGGTTGTTAGAATTTCTCTACAACTAATTGAGACCTTATGTGTGTACATGTAGGCATTGTTTGATAACTAGGTTGTTCAATTGCATTATAAAATCTAGTTAAACAATTTGTGTTTGGTCTTGCACATTTTTGCATTGAGTATATTGTCATATATACACTTAGACTTTTATACTCTTCATTGAGTCAAAGTCTTGTGGCTTCGGGGTGAAGTTGCACAAGCATTGAAGTCTTGCAACCAAGGTGTGGTTGGCAAGCATTGGATCAAGTGCCACTATAAAAGGCCCGCGGGGTAGAGTAGGAGGTGCTCACACCAAGATTAGTGGATCAGGGGATATCACTAGGGATTGAAAAATGAGTGGCGAGTGGTAGTGTCCATAGCTGACAAACAGTTCACTAGTGTCGTTTTCAAAGATCAATCCGTCAACAATATTTGTTAAAACCTCACGAAGCCTAAATTGGTTTGGAAAACACAAGTATGGTGGCAAGTGGGGTGTCGTCCACAGGGAGCGGAGCTAGCTAAGATTAGTTATTGCTAGAGTAATGTTAATGTATATGTATAATAAACTAAACATAAAATGATGAAGATGTAGATGGTGAATTATCCTATTTGTAATACTAAATTAATTATGCAAACTAGAGGAAAGGGAAATGGGATGAAGGATATATAGATGATGGAAACTAAGGAGTTAACGGATATGAAAGTAAATACTGGGCAATGCAACAAACTTGTAAATAGGCACGTCAATTCAAAGGCAGCCGACCTATGATGTATAGAGTCGGTTATTTATCCCTAGAAAGTGGTCAACCTAGGATGTATAGTGAGGACCACCTATTAGGGATTAATCCGTCGTAAACCACCAACCTAGGATGTATAGTGTTGGTTGTTCGTCGGATTCTGAAAATGAAGCTCGTCTACATATCAATGACTCAACTGATTGTAAATGTAGTCAACCTAGGATGTATAGTGATGACTTCTAATCCTCTCACGAGATCCGACCTAGGATGTATAGTGCCAGAAACTCGATCGAGGTTAGATTAAGACCGCGGTTTAAGAGTCGGAATTCATGACGTTCCGTCCATTCATTTGAGCAAGAAACAACTAAATAAGATGTATATCTAGATGCAATACTCATACATAAACCAAAGAGATCTTGCTAAGAGGATATATCTACACAAGAAATCAATGATAACCATTCATAACAAGAATAGAACAATGAAAGATAGACATGAATATAAATATAACATCAAGTTTATGTACAAGCCTAATATCCAACTAATTACTCCATCAACCCCTTAGAGGGGATTTAGCTACTCATTACAACTAGGAAAATAAGAGAAAGGAAAGAGAAAGAACCCTTGGAGAACATCTCCTTCCTTGAAGTTGCTTCAATCTCCTACCTTCCTTGAATTTGAGTAGAGAATGTAAGTGTGAGAGAGAGAGAGAGAGAGAGAGATTCTAGATCTAAGTTGTGTAAAAAAACTTTGAAAAACGGAGTCAAAAGCTTCTTAAAACATTTTTATCCTATTCTATTTATACAACATACAAAAATAGGTCACTTAAACTTCAAAAATCAAACTGGCGCGTGCGGAGTGCGGGTGGAGTACAGGTGAATTACCTGTACTGTACACGCACTGTATGTGTTGTCTTCTTCTTCAGTTCTCAGATATGGGAAATAGTGCTGGTGGAGTGTGGTTGGATTACCCGCACTTGACTCGCACTTAACCAGTACTTTATTGTCAGGTGCAAAATCCAAATCCACTCATCTATCTTGAGCAATAGTACGGGTGGAGTATGGTTGTATGACCCGCACTATACCCGCACTTTCACGTCAGGTGCAAATCAGCTTCTCTAGTTTTGGCAACAGTGCGGATGGAGTGCGGTTGGATGACCCGCACTGTACCTGCATTTAACGGCAGGTGCAACTTAGCTTCTCTGGCTTTGGCAACAGTACAGGTGGAGTGCGGTTGGATGACCCGCACTGGACCCGCACTGTAACTCTTCTCCTGCATCAGGTCCCGGCTATGAGCATATTTAGCATATTTCGACCCGCACTTGACCCGCACTGTAGAGCTGCTTGTGATCCTTTGTCTTTCCTTTTGCCCATTTTCTGCCGAAATTACCACAGCATGCTTCTGATCCCATCATTTCATCGTTTCCTACAATTACGCACACAACGACCCATTAGAGATACCAAAACGCACGAAAATAGAACACAAGATAAGGATTTGAGGGCCTAAATATACTACATATTTGGCGCAATCAAACATCCCCAAACCAAACCTTTGCTCGTCCTCGAGCAAACATAATCTAAAATAATCAGACGCCAACTGATAGTAAATCCTAGACACCTAAACAATAAATCAACAATGCCGCAAGTCCAATGTGTGATATGATACACATAGGTGTGATAGAGAGGAGAAAAACATATGCACAAGATCAAGAGCAATTTGGAGACACCAAAGGGAGGCTCGTACGAACACGAATCCCACACCTAAAGGCATTCATGAATTAGGGACAACTTACTCCCATACCTTGAGCATAATTCGCTTCAATTCTAAAGCTCGCATGGATTCTCTCTTTTCTTTCCTCATAGAGTCCTAAGTTCCACACAAACGAGTATGCAAAGATGAATTCTGCACAAAATTTTAAGCACTGAACTATCCTAGGAAAGAGTCACTATACCATGGACGTGAAAGATCGTGCTTCAACCGACATTCCCAAACTAGACTTTATATGGATCAAATAAGGCTTTTCCACTGATTATAGTGTGGCTATGGGGTTTAATGAGATTACACAAAGAATATGGACATTTGAAGTTCAAACTCACCAATCATGCTAGAATATATCCCTACATCCATACAATGCTCTTTTATCACTCATATGCAAACTTCTAGGCAATCGTTTAACCTACATTCGTGCCTTCAATGTTGTACTCCGCTTTGAGCGTATTTAGCATAACATAATCACAATTATGGCACACAAGTACAATTTCCCTTTTAGTTTTTATTTTTACAATTTCACAATCATAATGTTGTACTCCATTTTGAGTTGTACAATTTCCCTTTCTTGGGCACTTATGGCACACAAGTACAATTCTTAGCCCTTTCCTTGCATATTTTCAACAATTATTTCATTTTACCCGCTATTTGACCATTTAGAGCTTAACTCCTTTCATCACCACCATTTCACATCCTAACATGATTAGTATAAGGGTAGGCATGTGTTTAGGCTAATAGGTATATGGTTGAATGTGGTACCAAATAAAAGAGTAAGTGTTTGGCCTCAAACTTGGCTTTGGAGCACACAATATGGTATGAACGTGCTTAGGCTAGTAAAGGTAATTCAGTGCACACACATTCCCTAATATCACTTCCACAACCATCTAAAAAGGGAATGAAAGCATTCATCACGCACTTCACAAAATGATATGCAAGTCCTATGGCACATGACATAAATGATGAGAGGTGTGTTTAAGAATAATCAATAATACACTCAAAATATGCACTTTAACGATTGTGTTTGTGATCTCACGGGCATCTCCACTACTAGAACTAGGCATGGGAACATTGAGTCCCCACTACTTAAACCCTAACGGGTGGGACGATCTTATGACGGTGCAAGCAAACCTTCAAGTAGCACCAAACTATGTCACAAGATCAAAGCACATACAAAGAACTCACCAAAAGTACACTCTAGAGGCATCATACCCATACTGTTTACAGTTTGAAAATTGGACAAGCGACAAAATTGAAAAATTGGACACTACAAGACTACAAGGACGACTGTACAAGGCGCAACACACCCCCAAACCAAAAATCAACAATGTCCCCATTGTTGGAATCCATAAGGTATGCTAAAATTAAGAACATGCATAAAGCGCAACCAAAAACAAGCATAATCTCAATAATTTACGGAATGAGGGTTCAACACCCCCAAACCGGATCTAGACATAAGCTCAAAACATTCATATTAACAAAATCTAAATTCGCATTCATCGTAAATAAAATGCAATGAAGTACAAAATCGAAGGTAGAAACCCCCTTTAGAAGGAAGCTAGTTCGTTGTCCGTGCGTGTTGTCATGTGCTTCCCAAAAGATGCACTATCTAGCTTTAAACACACAACAACTCTACCAACCAAAAATCAAATGCGAAAAACAAACCACAATAAGTCCATGCCGTCAAAGGAAACTACAATTAAAAGAAATAAACTAAATGGTCCTAAACTAATAGCAATAAACATAAAAGAAACGGATGGCTAATCCTCATCTGAAAACTCCTTCTCTGGTTCACTGGATATCCCTTTCCCTTTGTGGTCAAGTTCTGCTCTGATCCTATCTTCATGTTCATTCCTGGATATCTCCATTGTAGCTCGGAGCTCGGCTACATGTGGGTCAATGGCTAGGCCTCCTGAAGGTGGTGAGAAAGCAGCGGGCCTCTTCTTCTTCCTTGGATAATCTGGGAGACTGAGTGCCTCCCTCATGTCGGTGAGATTGCCCCAAATGTCAGCATAATACTCACTGGATTATGCTCTGCTCTCAGCAATCTGCTTCCTATTCTCAACGACCTCAGTCTTAAGGTTCTCTAATCTCGCAAGCAAGGTCTGCCAAGGGATTCTATCTAGAAGTCTCATGCGGTGGTGAGGGCATCTGACTGTAATCACTGTATTCTAAATAAACCGGTTCTAACTCTGGTTGGTCTGGAACGTCCTCAGCCTATCTGCTTGTGCTTCCCCCTTGAGCAGATTTCTTTCTCCCTGTTATGACTCTAACACCGGAGGGATCTCGTTCTCTCAATTGGTTATTCCATGTGTACTGCCCAACATGCCCCAAACCACATTCAAAGGTATCATACCCAAAATCCACCCCTGCCTCTTTGCAAAATGCGGTGATTAGACTAGGGAAGATGAGTGGCTGCTTGTATACTCTGACACCTCCCAGTTCAAGTATCTTTCTCTTGACCAGAAAGCCAATGTCGACCAATTGATTCTGAAGTATACAGTAAAGGATCATTGATGCACTGAAATTTACTGAAGCCCTGTGCTTCTTGTGAATCAGGGATTGAGAGATGAACACATGCCAAAAACCTAACTCCCTCTTCAAGTTGGTGTGCTTCATGCTGTGATCTGGTGCCACCTAGAAGTCCATTGGACAGATCACTAACTGGTTGGCAAACTCCACATTCTGTGTCACAAAGAAATCATTCCAAGTTACCCCCTGTCGTAGTCGTTCGATCGCCTCTGGATCAACTGGGAGCTCTGTCGGATAGTATTTGTTGATGTCCGTGATAGTCATTCAGACCTCCACCCCTCGGACCAAAACGGAGGATGATCGCTGAAAAGTATTTGGTACCATTCCTGCGTAGAATTCATCAACCACGCTTCTGCAATACATATGAGGGGGGCTAACAAAAGTTTCCCATCCCCTCATTTCAACTACTTGAGGTAATGAGGTGGCCGCTAGCTCTTCTACTGCTATCCCTCTTTCAACCACAACATCTCGTTCCCTAAAATATTCCAAGCGGTCCTCAAACTATGGATGCCTGACACATGGTGGTGGAACCTAAGGTCCCCTCCTCGATCTTTGCTCGAAAACCTGACTGCCTTGCCTAGCAGTTGCCTGGTTCTTCCTGACATCTGCATAATAAATAATAGTTTTAAGGGAATACTCATATCAAGGAACCGTGAGGTTATAATGAAACAATTGAAAGAACGAATATTCTGCCAGGCTGATAAAGTGCGGGTGAAGTGCGAGTGATTGACCCGCACTGGACCCGCACTTTAACTCGTTCTCAGATACTACACATGCAGAATCGCAAACAACGCTAACACTTCACACCCACAACAAATCATCGAACCAACTCACAATTATATGGCTCTAACCCATGTATAGAACGCTTCACATGTATAATTAGACAACAACTTATCATTCAATCCTCATAGGTATTCAATAAAAAGTTTTAAAGTCCCGGATATGAATATGCGATTATGTGAAAACAAGGATTAAGACAATTGAAACCGAAAATCTCCAACATTCTTTGCAATTAAAGCATCATACAAAAATCCAAATAAGCAAGGAAAAAGGGCACAAAATCGTGGCCCATCCTTGAACAATGAAGTTCATGCAAAAAAGGGAAAAAATTGTTGGCAAAAGGTTTAGAATCAAGATTAGAGTGATAGGTAACGAATTTAGAGGAAGATTTCAAACCTTGGTTGCCGAAAATTGAAAACGTGGCACACACAGAATACCTTTCAGTTGAAACGAGGGAAAACAAAAGGTTTTGGTTTGGTTTCTTTCTTTTTGAAAGTGGTGGAGCCCTAAGAACAACAGGTAATATATATATATATATATATATATATATATAACGCGACCAAAGTGCGGGTGGAGTGTGGGTGAATGACCCTCACTTTACCCACACTTTATTACCTGATGCTTTCAGAGTGCGGGTGGAGTGCAGGTGAATGACATGCACTCTAACCGCACTGTTTCCCTGGACTGATTCCTGGACTCTGAACTGCAACTGTTTCTACACCAAACACCACACACAATGCATTAAAAAGCACTATGTTCCAAAAATTTTATAAGAAAAATATTAACCATCCGAAATGCAAAAATACTAAAACAAACGTAAAAGTGGGTGCAATGCACTCAAAGTAGGACACAGTCAACCAAATGAGGTTTGACCAGAATGGGGAGCACACTCAACTTGGCCACCCAAACCGGTGCCAATGACTTACTAACTGCATCTCTCCCCACTTTCCTCACTTGCCCCACTAGGTCCTTTCTAACCCATATTTGCTTGACCTTTGTTGGGTTCATCCTAGACCAAACTCGACTTGCTTTGAACCTTTGAAAACTAAAGCAATAAGCCTTGTGTGCCCTTTTTAAGCACAAAAGTAACAAGTGATAGAACGGTTAGGGAAACTCTCTGTTCGGTTGTTGATGTGGGCCCCTTTGAGTTGCCCGTATTTGAGGGATTTGACCTCGTTTTCTATCCTATCAAGCTGAACGATCAAATCACACTCCTAGACCTTTGTCCTCTTCAACTCATCCTCTTTTGTGTTCAACCGTTCTTGTAATTCCTTTACCGCTTTTGCAGACTCATCGACACCTAATAGCATTTTCCTTGACCTTCTCTCATCCTCCTCCTCGAATTCTTCCAAGAGCTTTGCCAATTCTTCTAGGTTCTTAGAGACTAACTTCTCCTTTTTAGCAAGTTCCACCAATTGCTCCCTTAGACTCATGTTCAATGTTGAGAAGGCATGCAATTTCTTCTTCAACATTCCACTCTCAGCCTTGAGCAAACATACCTCTAGCTTGAGCTTCGTGTTGTCTTGCTCAAGCTCACCTATCTCCTCAAAAGTAGCAGTAACTAATTCCTCCTTATCGAGTTCACATTCTTGTCTTTCCTTCACGCAATCTTGGTCGCCACTTTCCATCTCATTCACATCCTCAAAAGCTTGTACAAGGTTGAACACCCAACTTCTTTTCTTTCTTGAATTGGGTGCTTCCAAGACCAAGCAATCCTTTACTTGGCTTGCTTCGGGGGAATTGACCTTGAAGTTAACACTCTTGCCTCCACAGCTGAAGGAAATGTCCCTGGAACGAATATCTACAACCATACCCGCTGTAGCCATGAATGACCTCCTTAAAAATAGTTTCCAGTCCCTACCACTGGATTCTCCTCTCTTGCAATTTAACACAACAAACTCTACCGGCACCATCAACCCGTGCACATTCATATAGACTTCCTCCACTATACTAACTGGGTGATTGAAGAATTGTCCGCCATGATGAGAGTCTGAGAAGTAGGCTTGATTGACTGAATCTTCAACTGTTTGTATACCTCTAATGGCATCATATTGATGCTAGCCCCTATATCAAGCATTACTCCCATCCTAGGTGAGTTTTCAATTTTCACCTCTATTACGAAACTTTCGGGGTTTGAAAGCTTAACGGAGGAGTTTATGCCACTTCCCTCATCTTCATTATGTGTGACCTCCACCACACTCTTCACAATCTCTTCACTGGAATTGTCTAGAATCTGGTATTGGTTTGGGATAGTTTCCTCTTCTAACTCCTCTTCAACTCCCTAGTCGACTACCTCTAACACGTTAATGTGCTCATCGGTGCTTGATGCCTTACCCTTGTTCTTGACCAATGCATCAAAGATTTATGCCAACTGAGTTTCTATCTTTTTCAGTGACGCTCCATGGCTATTCGCCCTCTGATCATTGGACTGCATGTAAGCGGTCATCCGCTGCTCGGATGCATGCAAGGTGTTCTTTAGGGCTTCTAACCCGATACCAACCGTTTTGATAACCGTGCTCACTATCTCCTCAAGGGATTTGTCCTTTTGTTGATTAGCGGGTGCTTGGGAATTAAAGTTGGTTGGTGGATTACTACTAGAACTTCCCCATTGGCTGTTGTTGCTAGGCCCTCCTTGGTTATACCTATTGTACCCATGGTTTTGGTACCCTTGATTGTTGTTTCCACCTTGATAATTGTTGTTTCCACCTTGGTAGTTGTTGTTGCCACCTTGATAATTTATTGCCCCTAAGTGGTTGTTGTTTGACCAAGACAAGTTTGGGTGGTTTCTCAACCCTGGGTTATATGTGTTTGAATACGGGTCATTCCTTGGCCTTTGGAATTCCCCAAGGGCCTAGACTTGCTCTTCTTGACCAAACTGCCCTTCTCCTCCTTCTATCTCCCCTATTACTTGACTCACTCCTTGGGAGGACCCTGGTTTTCTAGTTATAAGCTCCTTGATCGATTTGAGCTCTTTGTTCATTCTTGACATCTGAATTTGAGCTTGGGTATCCTGACCCACATCTATCCTTCCGCCTCTTCTCACGTGTGATTTCCTCTGCTGTGAGTTATGGGCAATCTTCTCTAAGATATCATATGCCTCAACTGCTTTTTTGTCTGCTATTGTACCTCCACACGCATTGTCCACGAGCATTTGTGTGATAGGTGAAAGTCTGCTATAGAAGGAATTTACCTTCAACTCTGACTGGTATGTATGCGGCGGTATTTGTGCTAACAACAAGTCAAACCTCTCCCATGCCTTATGGAAGGGTTCATCGTCCTCCTCAACAAAGGATGCTATTTTCAACCTTAGGTCCTTCGCCTTTTGTGACGGGAAATACTTGTTGAAAAAGACCTTGCACACCTGACTCCATGTTACCAGTGATCCTGGCCTCAAATTCATGTACCATGTCATGGCGGCATCCTTCAAACAGTACTGGAAACACCTGAGGTGAAGCTGCTCTCTTGTTAGCACTGCTTGGCTAGCCATTACCGAAAAGGTTTCTAGGGTGGCTCCATATTGTTTCATAAATTGAAGGCATTCCTCGGTAACTCTCCCACTAAAAGATGGTAGGAGGCTAATATGCATAGTCTTTAACTCATACTGTCTTGTCACATCATCATGTACTATGGCAGTGGGCGCATTACCTACAAACGGGAGTGTGTACTCGCTCATGGTGAGACCTAGTTGTTCATCTCCGTGTACACTTCCCTCATGCTTACGAGCCTGCTGCTCATTCTGATTTGGATAATTTATGTCTCCCATATTCTGCTCTGGTTGATCCATAGGAACACCGTCTTCCATGTTTTCCTCTAACTGACCGGCTTTTCTACCCAACTGATTTATATTGTCGTCACCTGGCAATACTGTTCCTCTTAATGATCTTCTTCCGTGCATATACCTAGAATCCTGAAATTCAGAAACAAATAACGCACGAAGTAACGAGACACAAACAAGGTATATCAGAAATGTTACTAGAACTAACTACTACTCATGCAAAACTAATCAAACTAAACCTGCCGCTCCCCGGCAGCTGCGCCATTTGACGAACGGTTCACTAGTGTCGTTTTAAAAGATCAACCCGTCAACAATATTTGTAAAAACATCACGAAGCCTAAATTGGTTTGGAAAACACAAGTATGATGGCAAGTGGGGTGTCGTCCACAGGGAGCGGAGCTAGCTAAGATTAGTTATTGCTAGAGTAATGTTAATCTATATATATAATAAACTAAACATAAAATGATGAAGATATAGATGGTGAATTATCCTATTAGTAATACTAAATTAATTAAGCAAACTAGAGGAAAGGGAAATGGGATGAATGATATATAGATGATGGAAACTAAGGAGTTAACGGATACAAAAGTAAATACTAGGCAATGCAGCAAACTTGTAAATAGGCACATCAATTCAAAGGCAACCGACCTAGGATATATAGAGTCGGTTATTTATCCCTAGAAAGTGGTCAACCTAGGATGTATAGTGAGGACCACCTATTAGGGATTAATCCGTCGTAAACCACCAACCTAGGATGTATAGTGTTGGTTGTTTGTCGGATTTTGAAAATGAAGCTCGTCTACCTATCAATGACTCAACCGATTGTAAATGTAGTCAACCTAGGATGTATAGTGATGACTTCTAATCCTCTCACGAGATCCGACCTAGGATGTATAGTGCCAGAAACTCGATCGAGGTTAGATTAAGACCGCGGTTTAAGAGTCAGAATTCATGACGTTCCGTCCATTCATTTGAGCAAGAAACAACTAAATAGGATGTATATCTAGATGCAATACTCATACATAAACCAAAGAGATCTTACTAAGAGGATGTATCTACACAAGAAATCAATGATAACCATTCATAACAAGTATAGAACAATGAAAGATAGACATGAATATAAATATAACATCAAGTTTATGTACAAGCCCAATATCCAACTAACTACACCATCAACCCCTTAGAGGGGATTTACCAACTCATTACAACTAGAAAAATAAGAGAAAGGAAAGAGAAAGAACCCTTGGAGAACATCTCATTCCTTGAAATTGCTTCAATCTCCTACCTTCCTTGAAGTTGAGTAGAGAATGTAAGTGAGAGAGAGAGAGAGATTCTAAATCTAAGTTGTGTAAAAAACTATGAAAAACGGAGTCAAAAGCTTCTTAAAACATTTTTATCCTATCCTATTTATACAACATACAAAAATAGGTCACTTAAACTTCGAAAATCAAACTGGCACGTGTGGAGTGCGGGTGGAGTGCGGGTGAATTACCCGCACTGTATGGGTTGTCTTTATCTTCAATTCTCAGATCTGGGAAATAGTGCTGGTGGAGTGCGGTTGGATTACCCGCACTTGACTCACACTTGACCCGTACTTTACTGTCAGGTGCAAAATCCAAATCCATTTATCTATCTTGAGCAATAGTACGGGTGGAGTATGGTTGTATGACCCGCACTATACCCGCACTTTAACGTCAGGTGCAAATCAGCTTCTCTGGTTTTGGCAACAATGCGGATGGAGTGCAGTTGGATGACCCACGCTGTACCCGCACTTTAACGTTAGGTGCAACTCAGCTTCTCTGGCTTTGGCAACAGTGCGGGTGGAGTGCGGTTGGATGACCCGCACTGGACCCGTACTGTAACTCTTCTCCTGCATCAGGTCCCGGCTATGAGCATGAGTGCGGTTAGAGTGCGGTTTTGACCCGCACTTGACCCGCACTGTAGAACTGCTTGTGATCCTTTGTCTTTCCTTTTGCCCCTTTTCTGCCGAAACCACCACAACATGCTTCCGATCCCATCATTTCATAATTTCATCATTTCCTACAATTACGCACACAACAACCCATTAGAGATACCAAAACGCACAAAAACAGAACACAAGATAAGGATTTGAGGCCTAAATATACTACATATTTGGCACGATCAATAGCCTGAGGTCATCGAGAGTGAGAGTCCGCGTATCACTTGAGGGTGTAATCTTTTATTCGTATAGTAGATTTCTGTGATCGTCTGTGGCTAGAAGGATAGCCCGTGGTTTTTCCCTTGTTGAAGGGTTTCCAGGTAAAAATCAAGTGTTCTTTATATTTCCGCACTTTACACTTGATTTTTATTGTTTGATTGTTTGGGTTAATTGTGCTTAATGTTGACTAATCAAAAAGTTGATAATAATCGATTAACAACCTATTCACCCCCCATCTAGGTTGTTTATACACACTCTTAGTTTGTATTTTCAATTGGTATCAGAGCGAGTTCCTAGACATAATTAGGTGATCCTTGCTTCTTGTTTGTGTGTCTTGCATTTGTGTGCATTTTGTTCTTTGCATTTCATTTGTATTCTTTCACTCACTTCACCTATACACCATGTGTGAGAGTGAAACACTTAGAATGAGATTTGCTTCGATGACCTCTAATATTGAGAGGAAGATAGATGACTCCGATGAGGAGATGACTCTCATGGTGGAGAGATTTTGGAGATTTATGAAATCTCAAAAGAAGGGTTTTACCTCTAAAGTGAATGAGGAGAAGTGTATGACCTCCAAAATCAAGGAGGAAAAGAAAATATCAAGGAAAAGTGACCGTTGCCTTGAATGTGGTGGAAATGGTCATATTGCCTCCAATTGTGGCAACTTGAAATACAAAAAGGGAGGAGTTAGTATGATCGCTAATCGGTGTGATATCGAAGTTGAAGCAGTTAAAGGAAGTTCCACAAGCTCGATTGAGTGTGAGAACAACTACTCCGCCTTTTCGGTCTCTTACCATGAAGAAGCTCAAGCCGTCACCAAGTGTTTGTGTCACTTGAAGGATTCAAGAAGGATGACTTGAAGTGTGAAGGCCAAAGTGGAGCAAGATTAAGAGAAGCTAGCATTGAAGATATGACTCTCACAAGCACAAGTGGGAGAAGCTTAGATAGTGATAACTCATGCTCCGAGAACTCTTGTGATAATGTGGTTAATTATCAAGAGTTAGTTGATTCTCTTCAAAAGTCCTTGAAGGAGAAAGATAATGATATCCTTAGATTGGAAAAGGATAACCTTCAACTAGAAGCCAATGTGACTCACTTGGATGATGAAGTGGGGAGAGTCAAAGAAAGTGAAGACTTGTTAAAGAAGGAAAACCTTCACCTAAAGATCAAGTTAGATGACTCCTTAAAGATGGACATGGTTGATGTGTCCAAATATGAGAAGGAGATTGAAGATTGCCACCAAAGGATAAAGGCAATGAAGGATGAACTTGCCAACAAAGTGAATTCCTTGAAGATTGTCAAGGATAAAGAGATGAGGTACAATGAAGACTTGAAGAAGGCTAAGTTCAAGCAACCTTAAGCTCAAGGCAAAAGTAAGGCTTCACCTCCTCAACATCTTAGGAGGCAGATTGAACTTGGAGAGTAATCCAAGAGTGGCCAAGTGAAGATGCCAACAAAGGGTGAAGCTCAACCTCAACTTCCAAGAGCTTGACACCCAGGCCTTGCTCAATCAAGCTTCCCTTAACCCAGGCTTCCTCAACCGAGAAGGAAAGCCAAGAATATACAACCAAGGAAGCATGGCAATCCAGTTCTTCAACAAAGAAGGAGAAAACCGGCTTAACACCAAAGGCCACATAAAATGCATGACAAGTCTCCAATGACCTCACAAGGATATGGTATGACTCCCCACTTTATACCTACTTGTCATTTTTGTTGTGTTGATGGGCATATTAGGCCAAATTGCCATAGGTACATTAAAAAATGTAGAGTTGAGAGCATGATGGAAAAGAATAGAGTTAGAAAAGCCAATATGCATGTGCCTAGGAAATATAGACTTAATAATCGTAGGAAATCTAGTAACATGATGACTAAGACCACTATGAATGATAATGTGTCACCTAGGTGGATTAGAAAAGATGAACCCGCATGCTATTGTGCCAATATTTCACCCATAGACTCAACTAGGTCTAATCAACTTGGTAGGTCTATAGGGGCTCATGCCTCCCATTGACTTGGTTGGATTTGATCTCATTTGGGGAGCTCAAGCAAAGAAAGCGAACTTGCATGATTTGCTATATGCAAAAAGTTGATTAATTTTATGCTCTTTTATAATTGCTTGAGATGTTTGGTTGTACATATGCTTATATGTTATTTTCATAATAAGTGTGCAACATTGCTGTTAACATGGTTTTTTGGCAGGGGTCCAAAGAAGAATTTTCCACCAAGTAACCACATGGTAGGGACCATTACCAGCTCCTAGGTACCCAGCAGGATCGATACCGTGACCTTGGAAGAATCGATACCTGGTAGGGCCAGAACCTCGACTGCCTGTCTACCTAGATGAGGAACTAGATATACAAACCAAGAAGAGCAGGTACATCTACCCCGACACCCGGTGAAGATGGTACCGTGATACCATGCACCTAGTACCTCGCATATACCCGGTGCCTCCTACCTGGCACCTAGGTACTGCGACATGTATCCAGTACCTAGGGTACCTCAACTTCTACCCGGTGCCCGAATACCTCGATATCTGCCTGGTACCCAGTACCTTGACATCAACTCGGAATCCACCATAGACAGGTATCATACTTGCCGAGCAGGAAGAATGTCGCCACGAAGCCACTAGCATGCTAGAACAAGCGCCACGCCAGCGAGAAGGGACTGGTACACCAGAGTACCTCGTCTGAAGGGAAGCTTCATGCAACACTATCTGACCTCATTAATGGCCATTCATAACTCCATTAATGAGGGAATCAGTCAACTCCATTAATGGCCATTCACAACGCCATTAATGAAGGAAGCAGTCAACTCTATTAATGGAGATAATCAGCCCCATTAATAAGAAAATCAATCAACTCTTTAATGGCCATTCACAACACCATTAATGAGGGAATCAGTCAACTCTATTAATGAAGATAATCAGCCCCATTAATGAGAAGATCAGTCAACTCTTTAATGGCCATTCCCAACGCCATTAATGAAAGAATATTCAACTCCATTAATGCCAGGTCAACGTTCCTTTGATTGCGAGTTAACTAGTGGAGTGGGCAGCAAGAATCAGAACATATAAATATGACCAAGTTCTCTCCAAGTAGGGGGCTCGAACAATAAACACAGTTCACCAGCTCTGGTTCGAACTTCACCACCAGCTCTCTCGAATATCTCCATCTCAATGGTTCCAACATTTTCTCTGGCCCGACATTCTCTCCAACATTCTCCAATAGCTCTCTAACATCTCCATGTCTCTAAGATGTATCTGATCCCATATTTCACCCATTTCTCCAACAGAAATACATTCACCATCATCTACAGAGAGTTTTCACCATCAGGGTATAGAAAAACACTTACTTATCGCCTGCAGCACGAGTTCGCCATCGCCTGGAGTGTAAAAGCGACCTTGCCTGAATTCCCTCTGCACCACCATTGCATCGACTATTATGCACATTAATTTTCTCTAGAAATGTATCGGTACCAAGTGGTACCCCTCCAACTATGACCTATCAGGTCTCAGTTTGTACTGATGTAAGCTCTCCGGAGCACCTCTCGAGATATATGAATATAAAGAATGGTCTTTCTCCCTTCCTATGGATACTGCTTGGGGGTTTTTTAGCATGTGATCAATAGTGATGCTTTTTCCCCCTAGGTCAGTCCACCACTACTAAAAGAGTTGTCATTCTCCTATCTATCTCCTTGTTATAAATGAATGTATACGTGCTAGGCACCGACCTTACTGGTCATAGCTCTCATATACCTCTTCTTGCACGTTATCTAGATCGGGAAATTATGGAGGGCACCTAGAGAGGTGGCCAGGTACCAGGATCTGATACCAAGACCGAGTACTAGCCTATTGCACCAGATGGGCGGGATGATTGTTCTCCTACCATGGCCCCTATCTCGCCTTCACCTTACCAGAACCATGGTACGAAGTACCTACCCCCGCTACTGTTGGAGTTTTTGCCCTAAAGCTTGTAATATGTAAATATAATTTGAACATAAATAAAAGAAGTAGTATATTCATTCATTTTGTGTCATACTTTATATAACATGTGCACTTAACATCCAAAATTGCCGGATGTAATTTCGAACTGAGTATATGAGTGTCATATATAGATGGATTCAGTTTGAAACGAGCAATCTAAAGAGTCTGTAGATAGCAAATAAAGCTGGGTACTTTATTTGTGGTTAATCTACAGCTGCGGTCCATTTCGTAGTGTACGGTGATCCTATCATGGATCATTCATATGTAGATATGAGAATGGAGGCACCTTGTATGATGTGATCATATAGGACTGGGCCATGATCTATATGAATCTCTCACTAAAATCCGTTTAACGATGAGATTCATATATATCAACTAATGATGGCTATATGTGGATGATCTTAATCCCGAGTGTCTTATCGACTCCTTCAGGTTAGATCGTGGTCTTTGATATTCCTGATCAATATACTCCGTATGTTGGGATCGCGGTTTGGCTTGTGGCTGGGAAGGTTTGTACACAATAGTGGAATCCACTCCTTCTTGTGAGAAGTAGATGGTAGTTCCCTTAAGGGTTGATTCTGGGCTTGAACAATATGAGCGCTCTCCTAATTCCGTAAGGAATGTAGGATTTATTGTTCATTAGAGAATCAATGGTACTTAATGGAAAGATATGATTAGAGGGGTATAACGGACATTATGACCCAGCTCTAATTATGAACTACTTGTGGAGGATTATACCATATGTAATAGCTATATCGATGGACACCGAGAGTTATTGGTTTGTGTAAAAACATCTACAGTTGAGAGAGTGCAGCTTCGGGTTTTTATTGGAATAACACCGAAGTTAATAATCATGAAATATTAATTAAAGAGTTTAATTAATAATTTCTAAGGATTATTGGAGCTCAAAATACTGTGGGTCCATTGGGTCCATTAGGTCCCCTTGCTAGCCCGATCGATTTAGATAACAAGGGTCACGGTTAATTAATTGGATTGACCAATTAATTGTGTTACGAAAGTGACATGTATTTATTCGGGAATTAATTGAATAATGAGGTTATTTAATTAATGAATAATGGTGATTAAATAAATTAAATAATAAGATTATTTAATTATGTTGTTAATCATTAAATGGAGGGTGTTAGTTGATATTTGATTTTGAATAAAATAAGATAATATGATTATTTTATTTTATTAAATTAAATATTTGAAATTGAATTTAAAATGTTTGAATTCAAAAATAAATATTTAATTAATTTTAAAAGGATATGAGATATTTTTTGAAAAGTTTTAAAAATCAAATAAGATTTTCGGTTTTTTTTATATATATGAGATATATATTTAATTAAAAAGCAATATAACCGAATGTGTGATATATAAAAGTGATCAGATTACTTAATATGTGGAGGAGACAAAAACATACAAAGCAAACAAACAGCAAACAAAAAAGAAAAAAATATATATATAGGGTGCGGCGACCACAAGTGCTGCACGCCAAGAGTTTTTTTTTTTTTTTTGTGTTCTTCTCTTCTTCCTCCATACAGGTCCTAAATATCGTGACGCACCCACACGCTGTTACTAGTTCCGGGAGATAGCGAGGAAGATCACGTGGTTCAAATCAGGAGCAGTTCGTATCAAAGTGAAGGAGCCTCCTACATAGGTATGAAAAAGTTTCTTCACTTTATTATTGCATTTGATTATTACTGTACAAATGGGTTAGTTTAATGATTGCATAAAAAAAAAATTTAAACCCTTCCGTTGCGCAATCTGTAACCCTAGGTTCTATCAATTGGTATCAGAGCCAATTTTTGTACAGTATAATCGAATTCGATTACTCCTGATATTTATGAATGTGTAGGCACATAATTTTTTTTTGATGAGTGTATGATGTTTTTGTTTTTAATTAAATTGTTTAATTTAAAAAAAACATGGTTGATCGTAATTTTTTATAGTGTTGTTGATTTAGAGTGTTTATGGGTTGTATAATGTTGTTATATTATTTTTTGTTATTTTTTACTGTTGTATTATTAAAAAAAAATGTAATCAAGAGACCTGGTAGTTCCATGCGCGCATCGTAGACCAGCAATACCTACCAAAGCATGCATGACCAGTGCTCAACGTCACTGTGCGCTGGCATACCAGCACATGAAGACCAGCGATGCCTTCCCACGCTACCTACCAGCGCGCGCCTACCAGCGCGCAAATCCCACCAGCGCACAACCCATCAGCGCACAGCCTACCAGCGCGCGCCTACCAGCGCGCAAGCCTTCCAGCGCGCACCTACCAGTGCATGCCACCAGCGCGCAACGAGCATGCAGACCCATGCATGCTACCAGCGCACATGACCTGAAGAGATTGGAAGTCTTGGAAATTACAAGAAGACCAAGGGATGCCTTGGGAATATTTTTTGTAATTAGATTCCAATTTTTAGGTTAAATAATCCACAACACTCGGTCAACTCATGTATGTTTTAATTATTTGATGATTAAGCATTTCCATGCATATACATGTCATTTAAATTAGTTGTGCCTACACATATATATATGTTGATATATCATACATGCATTATAGCCATCTATATTATGTGTTTAATTTTTTTTTAATTTGATTAAAATGGGTTATTCACATAATTGGCTATTTTTAATGGGATTAGTTTTTAGGAGTAAAAACTTGGTAAATCTCATTAATTACTAATCTTTTTATTAAAGAGTTTAAATACTTAGATTAGTAGGGTCCTTAAAATATATATTAGGATTAATTTGATTAAGCTCCTAATAATAATTGGACCTAATAATGTGTTTAGTTTTAATAGTTAAAACTTGGTAAATACACATTTAATAATAATTCTAGTCTTAGTAAACAGTTTACATAGATTTGAATTATCACTAATGAACTAAATTTTTTAAGTGTTAAAAATCAATTTAGTTTATTAGTTATTGGAATAGGATTCTAATAATTTGTGATTAATGCACTTGTCACTTAGATTAAAATTAGCCATTTAATCTAGTTTAATCTAGGTGCATTAATATTAATAGAAAACCCTTAATATAAAATAGTGAGTGGGAGAGGGATATATGACATTATATCCCGCGGTCTCCATCATTAGTTCAACACCGTGAGATTCGAGTGGGGCCTCGTGACGGCTTTGTTTTCGTCCTCCCTAAGGAGGGTTTCCATAAGAATCAATACCAAGGTTGACTTCCTAACAGATAGGATTTCGGAGGGGATTTCGGGATTGACCGACCCTAAGGCGGCAATTCTCGAGTTAAGCTCTTGAGATCTGAAATGATGGGTTACACTCACAAGGTTTTAATTAAATTGGTTAACTAAAAACCTGACCTAATAAACGATGGTTGAATGATATTGGCATAAGAGTTATTCTGGTATATCCTTTGACTGAGAAGGTCTCGATCCAACATGCAAGAATTTGACCGACCCTAAGGCGGCACTTGCTTGTGGTATGTTGGATTGTCGTGGCATAGAAACATTGTTTTTAGGGTTGTTCTTGTTAATTAAACATTTTCATGCATCATGTTTAATTTTATGCCTAACATTCGCACATGTTTAGAATGTATGACTGAATGAATCCTTAATTTATGTTTTTTCAGCCATGTCATCTGCACTATTACAAATACTTGCAAACGATAAATTAATTGGTGATAACTACACAAAATGGAAACTTAACATTAATGCAATACTGGTCACCAAAGACCTCAAGTTTGTGCTTACGGAGGAATGTCCTCCAGTGCCTACTGCCAATGCCACACGAACTGTTCGTGAGGCATACCAGCGATGGGTCTCATCTGATGAGAAGGCCCGAACATATCTGTTAGCTTCTATGACAGACGTGCTTATCACAAAGCACGAAGCAATGACTACATCATTCGAAATTATGGAGTCATTGCAAGCTATGTTTGGGCAGCCTTCAGAGCAAAAGCGACACGAAGGTGTTCGTTCCGCTATGCTCGCTCGCATGAAGGAAGGTACATCAGTTCAGGAACATGTCCTGAGCATGATGTCCTACTTCAACACGGCAGAAGTCAATGGTGGGACCATTGACTAACCCAGTCAAGTGAGCATCATACTGACGACTCTTCCGAAGAGTTTCGATCAGTTTAAGAACAACTACGGGATGAACAAGTTAAGGTTTAGTCTCACACAGTTGCTCAATGAGCTCGCTACTTTTGAGTCCTTGACCAAGGATAGCAAAAGTAAGACCGGTGAGGCAAATGTTGCCGAACCATCTTCCTTCAATAACAACAAGAGGAAGAGGTCTGCTGCGAAGGCGAAGGGTAAGCCCAAACCCAAGAAAGCCCAAAGCAAAAAGAAAGTCGCCTCCATCGACAAGAGCAAAGGAAAATGTTTCCATTGCGACAAGGTCGGACACTGGAAGAGGAATTGTCCTCAGTATCTGGAGGAGGTAGCCAAGAAGAAGAAAGCAAAAGGTAAATATGATTTACTTGTTCTTGAGTCATGTTTAGTTGAAGATGATTCTTCACCCTGGATAGTTGATTCAGGGGCCACTAACCATGTTTGTTCTTCTTTACAGTGGACTGATTCTTGAACACAGCTTGAGGAGGGAGCCTTCTCGATACGAGTGGGGTCAAGGGATGTCGTGTCGGCACGAGCAGTGGGCGTAATAAGATTGCGATTTTGTAATAATAATTTTATTTTGTTGGACAATGTATTTTTTATCCTGGATTTACACGGAATTTAATTTCCATTTCTAAGTTGTTAGAACAATTATATTCTGTTTCTTTTGATAATTAATCAGTTATTATTGCAAAGAATGGTCTGAATATTTGTTCAGGAATTAATGAAAACAATTTGTATGTGTTAAGACCGTTAATGCATACAACACTACTCAACACCGAAATGTTTAAAGTTAAAAAACCAAAAACTAAACGACATAAGATTTCTCCAGAAAACGAAACGTATCTCTGGCATCTAAGGCTTGGACATATTAACCTTGACCGGATAAACAGACTAGTTAAAAGCGGATCTTTAAATGAGTTAAAGGTTGGCACCTTACCTGTCTGTGAATCTTGTCTGGAAGGTAAGATGACTAAGAGACCTTTTACTGGTAAAGGGCTTAGAGCTAAACAACCACTAGAGCTTATACATTCAGACGTCTGTGGACCAATGAATGTTAAAGCAAGGGGTGGTTATGAGTATTATGTCACCTTAATAGATGACTACTCGAGATACGGATATGTCTACCTAATGCAACAGAAGTCGGAAACATTTGAAAAGTTCAAAGAATTCCGAGCTGAAGTTGAGAACCAATTAGGAAAGACTATCAAGTCTCTAAGATCAGATCGTGGAGGTGAGTACCTTGACCAAGAGTTTGAAGACTTTATGGTCGAGTATGGGATAGTGTCCCAACTCACAGCTCCTGGTACACCTCAGCAAAATGGTGTCGCGGAGAGGAGAAATAGAACCCTAATGGAAATGGTGAGATCTATGATTAGTTTCTCATCATTACCAAATTCTTTTTGGGGATATGCGTTACAAACAGCGGCATACATTTTGAATGTAGTGCCATCCAAATCTGTTCCTGAAACTCCCCTAGAGTTGTGGAATGGTCGTAAAGCTAGTTTACGACATTTTCGCATATGGGGGTGTCAAGCACACGTGCTGAAGAACAGAACTGGAAAGCTAGATTCCAAGTCTGTGGTCTGCTTGTTTGTAGGATACTCCAAGGAGACCAGGGGTGCATACTTCTATAGTCCTGAAGATAACAAAGTATTTGTATCGACAAATGCAACGTTTCTTGAGGATAACTATATAAGTGATCATAAACCTCGTTCTAAAATTGTATTAAATGAGTTGGAGCATGGTGAGACCAGTACTCAGTCAACTAGAATTGTATATCCATTAAGATCTGAAAGTCAGATAATTCATAGTCAGGATACACTACCACCTAGACGTAGTGAGAGGGTTGTGAGACAGCCTGAACGCTATTTGGGTGTAAGTGAGGGACAAGATCTTGTCTCTGCTGATAGTGTGGATGATCCATTGACATTTAAGAATGCAATGGAAGATCCTGATAAAGAGGAATGGCTTAAAGCCATAAATCTCGAGATGGAGTCTATGTACTCTAACTAAGTCTGGGAACTTGTAGACTTACCAAATGGGGTAAAACCCATAGGATGTAAGTGGATCTACAAGAGGAAGAGAGGAGTAGACGAGAAGGTAGAGACCTTCAAGGCAAGGCTAGTGGCCAAGGGTTATACCCAAAAAGAGGGGGTCGATTATGAAGAGACCTTCTCGCCAGTAGCCAAGTTTAAGTCTATTCGGATTCTCTTATCCATTGCTGCCTATTTAGATTATGAAATTTGGCAAATGGACGTCAAGACTGCATTCTTGAATGGCAATCTTGATGAAAGCATATACATGATGCAACCAGAGGGATTTGTGTCTCCAGATCAAGAGCAAAAGGTTTGCAAGTTGCAAAGGTCCATTTATGGACTTAAGCAAGCATCTAGATCTTGGAACATAAGGTTTGATGATGTGATCAAAACTTATGGCTTCGAGCAAAACGTTGATGAGCCTTGTGTCTACAAGCGCATCATTGACAAGAAAGTAGTTTTTTTGGTCCTATACGTAGATGACATCCTACTCATTGGGAATGATGTAGGAGTGTTGTCTGATGTAAAGGTCTGGCTGGCTAGCCAATTCTAAATTGAAAGATTTGGGAGAGGCTCGTTATGTTCTAGGGATCCAACTTATAAGGGATCGTAAGAACAAACTCATAGCATTGTCTTAGGCATCATATATCGACAAGATTCTTATGTGATTTTTGATGCAGAACTCCAAGAAAGGTAATTTAGCTTCTAGACATGGGGTTCACTTGTCTAAGGAACAGTGTCCTAAGACACCTCAAGAAGTTGAGGATATGAGACGTGTGCCATATGCATCAGCAGTAGGTAGTCTCATGTATGCTATGTTATGCACGAGACCGGACATATGCTATGCAGTGGGAGTAGTCAGCAGGTACCAGTCCAACCCAGGATTAGATCATTGGGTTCTTGTCAAGACAATTCTCAAGTATCTTCGGAGAACAAGAAACTATATTCTAGTGTATTCCGGACAGGATTTGATCCCGTTAGGATACACAGATTCTGATTTTCAGTCAGACAGGGATTCTAGAAAATCCACGTCTGGATCAGTATTCATCCTAGGTGGTGGAGCCAATGTGTGGAGAAGTATAAAGCAATCTTGCATTGCTGACTCCACCATGGAAGCCGAATATGTAGCCGCTTGTGAAGCTGCTAAAGAGGCTGTTTGGCTCCGTAAGTTCTTGAGTGATCTGGAAGTTGTTCCAGATCTGGATAAACCCATCACACTTTATTGTGATAACAGTGGTGCTGTGGCTAATTCCAAAGAACCGAGAAGCCACAAGAGAGGGAAGCATATAGAGAGAAAGTATCATCTCATTAGAGAGATAGTGCAGAGAGGAGATGTGATCGTCACCAAGATAGCCTCACAAGACAATCATGCTGATCCATTTACGAAGACCTTACCGGCTAAAGTGTTTGAAGGTCACCTAGAAGGTCTAGGGTTACGAGACATGACTCACATGCTTTAGTGCAAGTGGGAGATTGTTGGGGTTTTTTCCCTAAAGCTTGTAATATGTAAATATAATTGGAACATAAATAAAAGAAGTAGTATATTCATTCATTTTGTGTCATACTTTATATAACATGTGCACTTGACATCCAAAATTGCAGGATGTAATTTCGAACTGAGTATATGAGTGTCATATATAGATGGATTCAGTTTGAAACGAGCAATCTAAAGAGTCCGTAGATAGCAAATAAAGCTGGGTACTTTATTTGTGGTTAATCTACAGCTGTGGTCTATTTCGTAGTATACGGTGATCCTATCCTGGATCATTCATATGTAGATATGAGAATTGAGGCACCTTGTATGATGTGATCATATAGGACTGGGCCATGATCTATATGAATCTCTCACTAAGATCCGTTTAACGATGAGATCATATATATCAACTAATGATGGCTATATGTGGATGATCTTAATCCTGAGTGTCTTATCGACTCCTTTAGGTTAGATCGTGGTCTTTGATATACCATGGGTGAGGTCGGAGTTGCATTCCCGATCAATATACTCCGTATGTTGGGATCGCAGTTTGGATTGTGGCTGGGAAGGTTTGTACACAATAGTGGAATCCACTCCTTCTTGTGAGAAGTAGATGGTAGTTCCCTTAAGGGTTGATTCAGGGCTTGAACAATATGAGCGCTCTCCTAATTCCGTAAGGAATGTAGGATTTATTGTTCATTAGAGAATCAATGGTACTTAATGGAAAGATATGATTAGAGGGGTATAACAGACATTATGACCCAGCTCTAATTATGAACTACTTGTGGAGGATTATACCATATGTAATAGCTATATCGATGGACACCGAGAGTTATTTGTTTGTGTAAAAACGTCTACAGTTGAGAGAGTGCAGCTTCGAGTTTTTATTGGAATAACACCGAAGTTAATAATCATGAAATATTAATTAAAGAGTTTAATTAATAATTTCTAAGGATTATTGGAGCTCAAAATACTGTGGGTCCATTAGGTCCCTTTGCTAGCCCGATCGATTTAGGTAACAAGGGTCACGGTTAATTAATTGGATTGTCCAATTAATTGTGTTACGAAAGTGACACGTATTTATTCGGGAATTAATTGAATAATGGGATTATTTTATTAATGAATAATGGTGATTAAATAAATTAAATAATAAGATTATTTAATTATGTTGTTAATCATTAATGGAGAGTGTTAGTTGATATTTGATTTTGAATAAAATAAGATAATACTATTATTTTATTTTATTAAATTAAATATTTGAAATTGAATTTAAAATGTTTGAATTCAAAAATAAATATTTAATTAATTTTAAAAGGATATGAGATATTTTTTGAAAAGTTTAAAAAATCAAATAAGATTTTCGGTTTGTTTTTTTTATATATATATATGAGATATATATTTAATTAAAAAGCAATATAACTGAATGTGAGATATATAAAAGTGATCAGATTACTTAATATGTGGAGGAGACAAAAACATACAAAGCAAACAAACAGCAAAAAAATAATAAAAATATATATATATATATATATATATAGGGTGCGGCGACCACTAGTGCTGCACGCCAAGAGTTTGTTTTTGTGTGTGTGTGTATGTTCTTCTCTTCTTCCTCCATACAGGTCCTGAATATCGTGACGCGCCCACACGCTGTTACTAGTTCCGGGAGATAGCGAGGAAGATCACGTGGTTCAAATCAGGAGCAGTTCGTATCAAAGTGAAGGAGCCTTCTACGTAGGTATGAAAAAGTTTCTTCACTTTATTATTGCATTTGATTATTACTGTACAAATGGGTTAGTTTAATGATTGCATAAAAAAAAATTTAAACCCTTCCGCTGCGCAATCTGTAACCCTAGGTTCCAACAGCTACAACCTCCGGGGTAGCGGGTTGAGGGTGTTGATTGGAATTTTCACCCCGAGAGGATTTTTCCGTTAACAATTGCTTTACTTGCAATCCATGTCATATTTTGGTTCAACAATGCATTTTTGGACTAGGAGATTTGATTGGGAAAGTACATTTGAATGACCCATAATTTATCTCCATGACATGAGAATTTTTTTTGACATGCTTAAAATGATATGCATGAAATGTTTTTGATTGCTTATATGCGAAAGATGTGTGAAAGCAAATGAGAAGACTAAAAGTAATAAGGACCTTGTGTCCATTCAATAAATAAGGATGTCTCATCCAAATTTAGTCTTCTCTCTTTCTTTATTAGTTGAACAAGGCTACTATCATACGGGTATCTTACCCGGAAAAATCAAAAAGGGTGCAAAAGTCACTCATGTCTTGTTTCGCTTATAAAGTTTGATATAGTTGCTCTTTAAAGTGAAATTCTTTTGAAAAACCATATCTTGTTTGCTTATGACAAAAGGGTACAAATTGGTTTGAATTCTTTTGGAAACCCTTTTGATGTTTGCTTGGCCAAATACCATTGCTTGAACTTGAATGCTATATGTCTTGTATGCAAAACATCAATTTCACACATTTTCTTTAAATAAAACTCCTTGAATCTTTCTCAATTATTTAAGTTGCATAAAGTTTATGGATATGATTATGCAATGTAATTGTGCGAATAGCTCTCTTTGCTAAAGCAACCCGATAGGGGGAGCTCCTTTGCCTATCTCATGACAAAAAAAGGGGGAGAAGTCTTAAGAGATATAGGGGGAGCATTGTTTATGCTTTAGGGGAGATATCATGAGAGAGAGTAACCTTTTGGGGGGAGCATTGCACATGCATTCTTTGTATTGCTTTATTTGTATTTGAGTGCAATGCTTGTTATTATTTGTTCACCTCACTTGCACTTGTTCTTGGAAAGTGCTTTTTGCTATTGGGTGTAGGTACAATGATAATACTACAAAGAGATTGAAGAAATTGAAGATTTAGATTATAGGTATCTCTTCTGTAATGTAGAAGTGATCATGGACAATAGCTTTATTTTATTTTCTGAGGATTGTTTGTGAGTGATTGTTTTGTCATGAAATAGCCTAAGGGGGAGATTGTAAGGACCTCGATTTTATGATTAGCTTATTTCATGACAAACCACACCACATTGGAGATGATTGTGTAATGGGTAGCTTAGGTCTGTGTCTGCAAGCTTCCAAGCATCTCCATGACTTCAAGAGCAAAAGGTATACTCACTTGACTTTGTCTGTTGAAGAGTTTAGGTGCACACACACACACACACACACACACACACACACACACACACACACATTTCATGCATGCTTTGTTCATCTTGCATTTGTGTTCTTTATTGTTTATATGTGTGCATCCATTATACAACTCATATGAGCATGTCTTTGTTTGTCTTTACGTGTGGTTGTTTTGTTTTACGTTTTCCGTGTGTGTTCAGAAACGTCTTCACTCGCACGATGGTGTGCTTGTGTTGTGTCCGCGCTTATACGTTGGTGTGCTTGAGTCTTAGCGCAAAATATGACCATAGAGAGGCTCATTTGTGCTCTCTTGGATTAGTATTTGGTTACATGGTTTTATACCATGATTGTGGGATTTGTGTTATTGACCAATTATGACCTTTGGTTACTTGTTTGACCATAATTCTTTCTACGTTTATCCAAATCTTGTTTTGTTAATTGGAGTAGAAAGTAGACTTCCATACCTTTCCAACGGTATATCATATGAAAGGTTTCGATGTCGTTTGGTCATGTTTTGGGTCACTTGTTTCTGGAGTTGGAGTGTTGTCCAGTGTGTTAGGCGACATGCAATGCCACTTGCGCATGTCGCCTCATAAGTCGCCTAAGACTTGATATTTTTCTCCAGAACAAAAGGCGACGAGCTAGGCGACTTGTGCATATCGCCATGGATGTCGCCTCGGGCTGATCTGTTTCATTCCAGAACAGAATGCGACATGCTAGGAGACTTGGGCATGTCGCCTCTCATGTCTCCTGGCACCAAAAAATTGGGTATTTTGGTCTTTTTGCGTCAACTCGCTTTTCCCCACTATAAATACATCCTTATATCTTCTTTTTCTTAACTCCTCTAAAATTACAGAAACCCTAGAGAGAGATAGAGAGAGTCTGGAGAGAGAAGCTCCATTTGAATTTGTTTAACTCTCCAAACCCTAAACCCATCTCCATCTTGCATCATTCAACATCATTTGAGCATGGGTCTTCATGGTTTCATGACTAGGTAAGTTAGAACTTCATTGAATATCATTTATTGTTCTACTTACTCTAGATTAGGTATTTATTGCTTGATTAAATACTTTGACTCACTTTATTGCATATATTTATGAGTCAAAATTGCATGATTGGGTTTGTTTGTGATAGCTTGCCTTATTAGGTCATTTATGCCTAAATAGCTAATCCATAAATGTTCATGTATGCTTAATTGATGATTAGGTTAACTTTGTGCAGCTAGTCAAGTTATTGAATATTTATGTGAGCTTTATTTGACAATTAGGTTGTTAGAATTTCTCTACAACTAATTGAGACCTCATGTGTTTACATGTAGGCATTGTTTGATAACTAGGTTGTTCAATTGCTTTATAACATCTAGTTAAGCATTTTGTGTTTGGTCTTGCACATTATTGCATTGAGTATATTGTCATATATACACTTAGACTTTTATACTCTTCATTGAGTCAAAGTCTTGTGGCTTCGGGGTGAAGTTGCACAAGCATTGAAGTCCTGTAACCAAGGTGTGGTTGGAAAGCATTGGTCAAGTGCCACTATATAAGGCCCTCGGGGTACAGTAGGAGGTGCTCACACCAAGAATAGTGGATCAGGGGATATCACTAGGGATTGAACCAAGAGTGGCGAGTGGTAGTGTCTATAGCCTGAGGTTATCGAGAGTGAGAGTCAGAGTATCACTTGAGGGTGTAATCTTTTATTCATATAGTGGATTTCTGTGATTGTCTGTGGCTAGAAGGATATCCCGTGGTTTTTCCCTTGTTGAAGGGTTTCCACGTAAAAATCAAGTGTTCTTTATATTTCTGCACTTTACACTTGATTTTTATTGTTTGATTGTTTGAGTTAATTGTGCTTAATATTGACTAATTGAAAAGTTGGTAATAATCGATTAACAACCCATTCACCCCCCTCTAGGTTGTTTAGACACACGCTTAGTTTGTATTTTCACACCCCAAACCCTAGATGAAACACGAAGTGAGTGAGACAATTTCAAGGTACTAATTTGTTCTAATTTGTGTTTTTGATAGGAGGCCCGATTGTTCTTGTTTGTGTTTTTGATGGGAAATTGTTATTGTTTGTGTGTTTGATGGGAGATTGTTCTTGTGTGTGTTTATGATGGGAGATTGTTTTGTTGTTTGTGTTTTTGGTGTGTTTGTGTTTCGTTGTATGTGTAGGTATTTAGAGTGTGTGGTTTCTGTTTGAAGGGCAGGCATGGGCATGGGCATTAGTTGTTTATGTGAACTACAATGAAAAAACATTAAGTGGGATGTAATTCAATGGGAAGAAAAACGTTTGCAGACATTGTAATAGACCTAGGACTGATGGGTGAAGCATGTAATTTGATGAGCCTAGGTTTTATGCTTAATGTATATGTTGAGCCTATGAATCATTGTCATAAGCCTAAGGCCGATGGATGGATGGGATTATGCATATATTATTTTGAGCCTAAGACTAATGTTGAATGTGTATTTTTATCCTATGAGGCTAAAAATGTTTTTCATAAGCTTAGTACTGATTGTGAGCCTGAGACTGATGATACATGCATAATTTTGAGCCTAAGACTGATGTTGAATGTGTATTTTTATCCTATGAGACTAAGAATGTTTTTCATAAGCCTAGTACTGATTATGAGTCTGAGACTAATGATACATGCATAATTTTGAGCCTAGGACTTATTATCATTTATAATGCTGATACATGTATAATGCTAGAATGACTTATTTTGCATTTATGTATTATATTAAGCCTAGTAATCATTGTAATAGACATATGACTGATGGATGAAGCATGTAATTTGATGAGCCTAGGTTTTATGTTGAATGTATATGTTAAGCCTTTGAATGATTGTCATAAGCCTAAGGCCGATGGATGGATGGGATGATGCATGTATTATTTTGAGCCTAAGACTGATGTTGAATGTGTATTTTTATCCTATGAGGGTATGAATGTTTTTCATAAGCCTAGTACTAATTATGAGCTTAGGACTGATGATACATGCATAATTTTGAGCCTAGGACTTATTATCATTTATAATGCTGATACATGTATAATGCTGATTTTGAGCCTTGACTTATTTTCATTTATAATGCTGATATTTGCATTTCATTTTGAACATAAGTTTTTATTTTCTTATCTTTTTTTTTTCATTTCACAGATGCCGAAAAATTTAAATGCTAATATTCTCTCATTAATGCCAAGTCAACGTTCCTTTGATTGCGAGTTAATTAGTGGAGTGGGCAATAAGAATCATAACATATAAATATGACCAAGTTCTCTCCAAGTAGGGGCTCGAACAATAAACACAGTTCACCAGCTCTGGTTCGAACTTCGCCACCAGCTCTCTCGAATATCTCCATCTCAAGGGTTCCAACATTTTCTCTGGCCCGACATTCTCTCCAACATTATCCAATAGCTCTCTAACATCTCCATGTCTCCAAGATGTATCAGATCCCATATTTCGCCCATTTCTCCAACAGAAATACATTCACCATCATCTACAGAGAGTTTTCACCATCAGGGTATAGAAAAACACTTACTTATCGCCTATAGCACGAGTTAGCCATCGCCTGGAGTGTAAAAAGGACCTTGCCGGAATTCCTTCTACACCACCATTATATCGACTATTATGCACATTAATTTTCTCTAGAAATGTATCTGTACCAAGTGGTACCCCTCCAACTATGACCTATCAGGTCTCAGTTTGCACTGATGTAAGCTCTCCGGAGCACCTCTCGAGATATATAAATATAAAGAATGGACTTTCTCCCTTCCTATGGATACTGCCTGGGGGTTTTTCAGCATGTGATCAATCGTGATGCTTTTTCCCCCTAGGTCAGTCCACCACTACTAAAAGAGTTGTCATTCTCCCATCTATCTCCTTGTTATGAATGCATGTATGCATGCTAGGCACTGACCTTATGTTGGGGTTTTTGCCCTAAAGCTTGTAATATGTAAATAGAATTTGAACATAAATAAAAGAAGTAGTATATTAATTCATTTTGTGTCATACTTTATATAACATGTGCACTTAACATCCAAAATTGCCGGATGTAATTTCGAACTGAGTATATGAGTGTCATATAGAGATGGATTCAGTTTGAAACGAGCAATCTAAAGAGTCTGTAGATAGCAAATAAAGCTGGGTACTTTATTTGTGGTTAATCTACAGCTGCGGTCCATTTCGTAGTGTACGGTGATCCTATCATGGATCATTCATATGTAGATATGAGAATGGAGGCACCTTGTATGATGTGATCATATAGGACTGGGCCATGATCTATATGAATCTCTCACTAAAATCCTTTTAACGATGAGATTCATATATATCAACTAATGATGGCTATATGTGGATGATCTTAATCCCAAGTGTCTTATCGACTCCTTCAGGTTAGATCGTGGTCTTTGATATTCCCGATCAATATACTCTGTATGTTGGGATCGCGGTTTGGCTTGTGGCTGGGAAGGTTTGTACACAATAGTGGAATCCACTCCTTCTTGTGAGAAGTAGATGGTAGTTCCCTTAAGGGTTGATTCGGGGCTTGAACAATATGAGCGCTCTCCTAATTCCGTAAGGAATGTAGGATTTATTGTTCATTAGAGAATCTATGGTACTTAATGGAAAGATATGATTAGAGGGGTATAACGGACATTATGACCCAGCTCTAATTATGAACTACTTGTGGAGGATTATACTATATGTAATAGCTATATCAATGGACACCGAGAGTTATTGGTTTGTGTAAAAACGTCTACAGTTGAGAGAGTGCAGCTTCGGGTTTTTAGTGGAATAACACCGAAGTTAATAATCATGAAATATTAATTAAAGAGTTTAATTAATAATTTCTAAGGATTATTGGAGCTCAAAATAATGTGGGTCCATTAGGTCCCCTTGCTAGCCCGATCGATTTAGGTAACAAGGGTCACGGTTAATTAATTGGATTGACCAATTAATTTTGTTACGAAAGTGACACGTATTTATTCGGGAATTAATTGAATAATGAGATTATTTAATTAATGAATAATGGTGATTAAATAAATTAAATAATAAGATTATTTAATTATGTTGTTAATCACTAAATGGAGGGTATTAGTTGATATTTGATTTTGAATAAAATAAGACTAATATGATTATTTTATTTTAAATTAAATATTTGAAATTGAATTTAAAATGTTTGAATTCAAAAATAAATATTTAATTAATTTTTTTTTAAAAAAAGATATGAGATATCTTTATAAAATTTTTAAAAATCAAATAGATTTTGGTTTGTTGTTTTTTGAATATATATGAGATATATATTTAATTAGAAAAAGCAATAACCGAATGAGACAAAAAAATGAAAAAGTAATCATAATACTTAAATATTTGTTGAAGAGAAATAGAAAACATACACAGCAAAAGATGAAACAAAAAGTGATCTTGAAAGCAAACAAAAAGCAAACAAAAATATTAGTGTGTGGTGAGACCACAAATGATGCACTTCTAGAGTTTGTTTTTGTGTGTGTTCTTCTCTTTTTCCTCCATACAGGTCCTGAATATCGTAACGCGCCCACACGCTGTTACCAGTTCCGGGAGATAGCGAGGAAGATCACGTGGTTCAAATCAGGAGCAGTTCGTATCAAAGTGAAGGAGCCTCCTACGTAGGTATGAAAATGTTTCATCACTTTACTTTATTAATGCATTTGATTATTACTGTACAAATAGGTTAGTTTAATGATTGCATAAAAATTTTAAAACCTTCCGCTGCGCAATCTGTAACCCTAGGTTCCAAAAATTGGTATCAGAGCCGATTTTTGTACAGTATAATCGAATTCGATTACTCTTGATATGTATGAATGTGTAGGCACATATTTTTTTTTGATGAGTGTATGATGTTTTTTAATTAAATTGTTTAATTTAAAAACATGGTTGATCGTAATTTTTTATGGTGTTGTGGATTTAGAGTATTTCTGGGTTGTATAATGTTGTTATATTTTTTTTATTTTATTCTGTTGTATTATTATAAAAAAAAATACAAAAAAATGTAAACGCAAGGCGAAGACCTGGTAGTTCAACGTACTGTGCGCATCGCTGACCATCGCATGACTCCAGCTTGTGCGCAGGCAGACCAGCACCTGCGATGCCTCAGCGCGCAACCAGCACATGCGATGCTTTCCAGCGCTCAACGTCCTAGCGCGTAGACCAGCGCTCAACGTCCAGCGCGCGCCCCACCAGCGCTGCAGCGCACAATCTCCTACCAGCGAGCATGCACTACCCACACATGCTACCAGCGCACATGACCTGAAGAGATTGGAAATCTTGGAAATTACAAGAAGACCAAGGGATGCCTTGGGAATATTTTTTGTAATTAGATTCCAATTTTTAGGTTAAATAATCCACAACACTCGGTCAACTCATGTATGTTTTAATTATTTGATGATTAAGCATTGCCATGCATATACATGTCATTTAAATTAGTTGTGCCTACACATATATATATATATATATATGTTGATATATCATACATGCATTATAGCCATCTATATTATGTGTTTAATTTTTTTTTAATTTGATTAAAATGGGTTATTCACATAATTGGCTATTTTTAATGGGATTAGTTTTTAAGGAGTAAAAACTTGGTAAATCTCATTAATTACTAATCTTTTTATTAAAGAGTTTAATTACTTAGATTAGTAGGGTCCTTAATATATATTAGGATTAATTTGATTAAGCTCCTAATAATAATTGGACCTAAATAATGTGTTTAGTTTTAATAGTTAAAACTTGGTAAATACACATTTAATAATAATTCTAGTCTTAGTAAACAGTTTACATAGATTTGAATTATCACTAATGAACTAAATTTTTTAAGTGTTAAAAATCAATTTAGTTTATTAGTTATTGGAATAGGATTCTAATAATTTGTGATTAATGTACTTTACACTTAGATTAATATTAGCCGTTTAATCTAGTTTAATCTAGGTGCATTAATATTATTAGAAAACCCTTAATATAAAATAGTGAGTGGGAGAGGGATATATGACATTATATCCCGCGGTCTCCATCATTAGTTCAACACCGTGAGATTCGAGTGGGGCCTCGTGACGGCTTTGTTTTCGTCCTCCCTAAGGAGGGTTTCCATAAGAATCAATACCAAGGTTGACTTCCTAACAGATAGGATTTCAGAGGGGATTTCGGGATTGACCGACCCTAAGGCGGCAATTCTCGAGTTAAGCTCTTGAGATCTGAAATGATGGGTTACACTCACAAGGTTTTAATTAAATTGGTTAACTAAAAACCTGACCTAATAAACGATGGTTGAATGATATTGGCATAAGAGTTATTCTGGTATATCCTTTGACTGAGAAGGTCTCGATCCAACATGCAAGAATTTGACCGACCCTAAGGCGGCACTTGCTTGTGGTATGTTGGATTGTCGTGGCATAGAAACATTGTTTTTAGGGTTGTTCTTGTTCATTAAACATTTTCATGCATCATGTTTAATTTTATGCCGAACATTAGCACATGTTTAGAATGTATGACTGAATGAATCCTTAATTTATGTTTTTTCAGCCATGTCATCTGCACTATTACATATACTTGCAAACGATAAATTAACTGGTGATAACTACACAAAATGGAAACTTAACATTAATGCAATACTGGTCACCAAAGACCTCAAGTTTGTGCTTACGGAGGAATGTCCTCCGGTGCCTACTGCCAATGCCACACGAACTGTTCGTGAGGCATACCAGCGATGGGTCTCATCTGATGAGAAGGCCCGAACATATCTGTTAGCTTCTATGACAGACGTGCTTGTCACAAAGCACGAAGCAATGACTACAGCATTCGAAATTATAGAGTCATTGCAAGCTATGTTTGGGCAGCCCTCCGAGCAAAAGCGACACGAAGCTGTTCGTTCCCCTATGCTCGCTCGCATGAAGGAAGGTACATCAGTTCGGGAACATGTCCTGAGCATGATGTCCTACTTCAACACGGCAGAAGTCAATGGCGGGGCCATTGACTGAACCCAGTCAAGTGAGCATCATACTGACAACTCTTCCGAAGAGTTTCGATCAGTTTAAGAACAACTACGGGATGAACAAGTTAAGGTTTAGTCTCACACAGTTGCTCAATGAGCTCGCTACTTTTGAGTCCATGAATAAGGACAGCAAAAGTAAGACCGGTGAGGCAAATGTTGCCGAACCATCTTCCTCTAATAATAAGAAGAGGAAGAGGTCTGTTGGAAAGGCGAAGGGTAAGCCCAAACCCAAGAAGGCCCAAAGCAAAAAGAAGGGCACCTCCACCGACCAAGACAAAGGAAAATGTTTCCATTGTAACAAGGTCGGGCACTGGAAGAGGAACTGTCCTCAGTACCTCCAGGAGGTAGCCAAGAAGAAGAAGAAAGGTAAATATGATTTACTTGTTCTTAAATCTTGTTTGGTGGAAGATGATTCTTCACCTTGGATTGTTGATTCGGGGGCCACTAACCATGTTTGTTCTTCTTTGCAGTAGACTGATTCTTGGACACAGCTAGAGGAGGGAGCCTTCTCCATGCGTGTGGGGTCGGGGGATGTCGTGTCGGCCAAAGCAGTGGGAGCAATAAGATTGCAATTTTGTAATAATAATAGTTTTTTATTATTGAACAATATTTTTTATATTCCTGGATTTACACGGAATTTGATTTCCGTTTCTAAGTTGTTAGAACAATTGTATTCTATTTCTTTTAATAATAAGTTTGTTATTATTGGAAAGAATGGTCTGAATATTTGTTCAGGAATTAATGAAAACAATTTGTATGTGTTAAGACCGTTAATACACACTACACTGCTTAACACCGAAATGTTTAAGGTTGAAAAACCTAAAACTAAACGACATAAGATTTCTCCAGATAATGACACGTATCTTTGGCATCTAAGGCTTGGTCATATCAACTTTGACCAGATAGACAGACTAGTAAAAAATGGACCTTTAAGTGAGTTAAAGGTTGACACCTTACCTGTCTGCGAATCCTGTGTAGAAGGTAAGATGACTAAGAGACCTTTTACTGGAAAATGGCTTAGAGCTATAGAGCCATTAGAACTCATACATACAGACGTCTGCGGACCGATGAATGTTAGAGCTAGGGGCGGCTATGAGTATTATGTCACCTTTATAGATGACTACTCAAGATACGGATATGTCTACCTAATGCAACGAAAGTCGAAAACATTTGAAAAGTTCAAAGAATTTTGAGCTGAAGTTGAGAATCAATTAGGTAGGACTATCAAGTCACTATGATCAGATCGTGGAGGTGAGTACCTTGACCAAGAGTTTGAAGACTTCATGGTCGAGCATGGGATAGTTTCCCAACTCACAGCTCCTGGTACACCTCAGCAAAATGGTGTAGCGGAGAGGAGAAATAGAACCCTGATGGAAATGGTGAGATCTATGATTAGTTTCTCATCATTACCAAATTCCTTCTAGGGATATGCGTTACAAACAACGGCATACATTTTGAATGTAGTGCCATCCAAATCTGTTCCTAAAACTCTCCTAGAGTTGTGGAATGGTGGTAAAGCTAGTTTACGACATTTTCGCATATGGGGGTGTCCAGTACACGTGCTGAAGAACAGAACTGGAAAGCTAGATCCCAAGTCTGTGGTCTGCTTGTTTGTAGGATACTCCAAGGAGACCAGAGGTGGATACTTCTATAGTCCTGAAGATAACAAAGTATTTGTATCGACAAATGCAACGTTTCTTGAGGATAACTATATAAGTGATCATAAACCTCGTTCTAAAATTGTATTAAATGAGTTGGAGCCTGGTGAGACCAGTACTCAGTCAACTAGAGTTGTTAATCCATTAACATCTGAAAGTCAGATAATTCATAGTCAGGATACACTACCACCTAGACGAAGTGAGAGGGTTGTGAGACAGCCTGAACGCTATTTGGGTGTAAGTGAGGGACAAGATCTTGTCTCTTCTGATAGTGTGGATGATCCATTGACATTTAAGAATGCAATGGAAGATCCTGATAAAGAGGAATGGCTTAAAGCCATGAATCTCGAGATGGAGTCTATGTACTCTAACTCAGTCTGGGAACTTATAGACTTATCCAATGGGGTAAAACCCATAGGATGTAAGTGGATCTACAAGAGGAAGAGAGGAGTAGACGGGAAGGTAGAGACCTTAAGGCAAGACTATTGGCCAAGGGTTATACCCAGAAAGAGGGGGTCGATTATGAAGAGACCTTCTCGCCAGTAGCCATGTTTAAGTTTATTCGGATTCTCTTATCCATTGCTGCCTATTTAGATTATGAAATTTGGAAAATGGACATCAAGACTGCATTCTTGGATGTCAATCTTGATGAAAGCATATACATGATGCAACCAGAGGGATTTGTGTCTCCAGATCAAGAGCAAAAGGTTTGCAAGTTGCAAAGGTCCATTTATGGACTTAAGCAAGCATCTAGATCTTGGAACATAAGGTTTGATGATGTGATCAAAACCTATGGCTTCGAGCAAAACGTTGATGAGTCTTGTGTCTACAAGCGCATCATTGACAAGAAAGTAGTTTTTTTGGTCCTATACGTAGATGACATCCTACTCATTGGGAATGATATATGAGTGTTGTCTGATGTAAAGGGCTGGCTGGCTAGCCAATTCCAAATGAAAGATTTGGGAGAGGCAAGTTATGTTCTAGGGATCCAACTTATAAGGGATCGTAAGAACAAACTCATAGCATTGTCTCAGGCATCATATATCGACAAGATTCTTATACGATTTTCGATGCAGAACTCCAAGAAAGGTAATTTACCTTCTAGACATGGGGTTCACTTGTCTAAGGAACAGTGTCCTAAGACACCTCAAGAAGTTGAGGATATGAGACGTGTGCCATATGCATCAGCAGTAGGTAGTCTCATGTATGCTATGTTATACACGAGACCGGACATCTGCTATGCAGTGGGAGTAGTCAGCAGGTACCAGTCCAACTCAGGATTAGATCATTGGGTTGCTGTCAAGACTATTCTTAAGTATCTTCGGAGAACGAGAAACTATATGCTAGTGTATTCTGGACAGGATTTGATCCCGTTAGGATACACATATTCTGATTTTCAGTCAGACAGGGATTCTAGAAAATCCACGTCTGGATCAGTATTCACCCTAGGTTGTGGAGCCATTGTGTGGAGAAGTATAAAGCAATCTTGCATTGCTGACTCCACCATGGAAGCCGAATATGTAGCCGCTTGGGAAGCTGCTAAAGAGGCTGCTTGGCTCCGTAAGTTCTTGAGTGATCTGGAAGTTGTTCCAGATCTGGATAAGCCCATCACACTTTATTGTGATAACAGTGGTGCTGTGGCTAATTCCAGAGAATCAAGAAGCCACAAGAGAGGGAAGCATATAGAGAGAAAGTATCATCTCATTAGAGAGATAGTGCAGAGAGGAGATGTGATCGTCACCAAGATAGCTTCACAAGACAATCATGATGATCCATTTACGAAGACCTTACCAGCTAAAGTGTTTGAAGGTCACCTAGAAGGTCTAGGGTTACGAGACATGACTCACATGCTTTAGTGCAAGTGGGAGATTGTTGGGGTTTTTGCCCTAAAGCTTGTAATATGTAAATATAATTTGAACATAAATAAAAGAAGTAGTATATTCATTCATTTTGTGTCATACTTTATATAACATGTGCACTAAACATCCAAAATTGCCGGATGTAATTTCGAAATGAGTATATGAGTGTCATATATAGATGGATTCAGTTTGAAACGAGCAATTTAAAGAGTCCGTAGATAGCAAATAAAGTTGGGTAATTTATTTGTGGTTAATCTACAGCTGCGGTCTATTTCGTAGTGTACGGTGATCCTATCCTGGATCATTCATATGTAGATATGAGAATTGAGGCACCTTGTATGATGTGATCATATAGGACTGGGCCATGATCTATATGAATCTCTCACTAAGATCCGTTTAACGATGAGATTTATATATATCAACTTATGATGGCTATATGTGGGTGATCTTAATCCTGAGTGTCTTATCGACTCCTTCAGGTTAGATCGTGGTCTTTGATATACCATGGGTGAGGTCGGAGTTGCATTCCCGATCAATATACTCCGTATGTTGGGATCGCGGTTTGGCTTGTGGCTGGGAAGGTTTGTACACAATAGTGGAATCCACTCCTTCTTGTGAGAAGTAGATGGTAGTTTCCTTAAGGGTTGATTCGGGGCTTGAACAATATAAGCACTCTCCTAATTCCGTAAGGAATGTAGGATTTATTGTTCATTAGAGAATCAATGGTACTTAATGGAAATATATGATTAGAGGGGTATAACGGACATTATGACCCAGCTCTAATTATGAACTACTTGTGGAGGATTATACCATATGTAATAGCTATATCGATGGACACCGAGAGTTATTGGTTTGTGTAAAAACGTCTACAGTTGAGAGAGTGCAGCTTCGGGTTTTTATTGGAATAACACCGAAGTTAATAATCATGAAATATTAATTAAAGAGTTTAATTAATAATTTCTAAGGATTATTGGAGCTCAAAATACTGTGGGTCCATTAGGTCCCCTTGCTAGCTCGATCGATTTAGGTAACAAGGGTCACGGTTAATTAATTGGATTGTCCAATTAATTGTGTTACGAAAGTGACACGTATTTATTCGGGAATTAATTGAATAATGAGATTATTTAATTAATGAATAATGGTGATTAATAAATTAAATAATAAGATTATTTAATTATGTTGTTAATCACTAAATGGAGGGTGTTAGTTGATATTTGATTTTGAATAAAATAAGATAATATGATTATTTTATTTTAAATTAAATATTTGAAATTGAATTTAAAATGTTTGAATTCAAAAATAAATATTTAATTAATTTAAAAAAAAAGGATATGAGATATCTTTATAAAATTTTTAAAAATCAAATAGATTTTGGTTTGTTGTTTTTTGAATATATATGAGATATATATTTAATTAGAAAAAGCAATAACCGAATGAGACAAAAAAATGAAAAAGTAATCAGATTACTTAAACATTTTTTGAAGAGAAATAGAAAACATACACAGCAAAAGAAGAAACAAAAAGTGATCGTGAAAGCAAACAAAAAGCAAACAAAAATATTAGTGTGTGGTGAGACCACAAATGATGCACTTCTAGAGTTTGATTTTGTGTGTGTGTGTGTGTTCTTCTTTTTTTCCTCCATACAGGTCCTGAATATCGTGACGCGCCCACACGCTGTTACTAGTTCCGGGAGATAGCGAGGAAGATCACGTGGTTCAAATCAGGAGCAGTTCGTATCAAAGTGAAGGAGCCTCCTACGTAGGTATGAAAATGTTTCATCACTTTACTTTATTAATGCATTTGATTATTACTGTACAAATGGGTTAGTTTAATGATTGCATTAAAAATTTTAAAACCTTCTGCTGCGCAATCTGTAACCCTAGGTTCCAACACCTTACTGGTCATAGCTCTCATGTACCTCTCCTTGCACGTTATCTAGATCGGGAAATTATGGAGGGCACCTAGAGGGGTGGCCAGGTACCAGGATCTGATACCAAGACCGGGTACTAGCCTATTGCACTAGATGGGCGGGATGATTGTTCTCCTACCATAGCCCCTATCTCGCATTCACCTTACCAGAACCATGGTACAACGTACCTACCCCCCGCTGCGACCTCCGGGGTAGCGGGTTGAGGGTGTTGATTGGAATTTTCACCCCGAGTGGATTTTTTCATTAACAATTGCTTTACTTGCAATCCATGTCATATTCTGGTTCAACAATGCATTTTTGGACTAGGAGATTTGATTGGGAAAGTACATTTGAATGACCCATAATTTATCTCCATGATATGAGAAATTTTTTTGACATGCTTAAAATGATATGCATGAAATGTTTTTGATTGCTTATATGCAAAAGATGTGTGAAAGCAAATGAGAAGACTAAAAGTAATAAGGACCTTGTGTCCATTCAATAAATAATACATTGGTATGTAGTTGATTACCTTTTCTTTTTAGTTATATATGGATAATTATTTGTAGAAATTCCCTAACAATTGTTAGTTTCCGGTATGTAGATGGCTTTATTTGCTTGGAACATTGAAAATTTTGAAAAGGGTACAGATTACTTCAAATCCCTCAACCAGAAATATGTGTGTGGCCCACTAACTGATAAGAAGAGGGAGAAGTTGGCTCTACCTCGAAGTGAAGAGGAAGAAGATCTTGGTTCTGACGATGAAGGTGATGATAATCAGACAGGAAATTTGCAGGGTGATGAGATTGACTCTTCTGTTCAGCTGTTCAGAAGGAGGATATAAGAGGTTCTTTCGGGAGAACTAGAAGCACATTTTCTAACGAATATTCCCTCTTCTAAGAAGCGGCTATTCTCCGATAGAAATCCTAAGGTATGATTGCATATACACTGTTTGGTTTAAGTCTGTTATTCTTGTATGCATTGTATTAATTATTGCAAAATTCAGGTGCCTTCCACTATTCTAGAACTATATGCTTCTATGCTTGAAAGCAGGCAACGTATCATTGCATTTTGTAAAGATGAATTTTCAAAGATTAGAAATGAGATGAAGGTTGGATATGAAGTTGTAGAAAATTATATTATTATTTATATTTAATAGTTTAGTCCTTAATAATTTCCACTAATTTATTGATTTTCATGTTTAGAAGGGTGCTGAGCAAGATGATGATGCTGTTTGTGATAAGGGTGCTGGAAATAATGTTACTGTTGATAAGGATGTTGAAGAACTAAATTAAGTTTGTGAAGTTGGAGAACTTGGTAAGGGTGTCCAGCAAGATGGTCATGCTATTGCTAAAGTTGGTAAGGGTGATGAGGAAGATGATGCTTTTGGTGATGTAGATGCTGCATTTGAGGGTGGTAAGGGTAGTGAGCAAGATGATGATGTTGGTGATAGGGATGCTGCATTTGAGGGTGGTAAGGGTGAATAGCAAGATGATGTTGTTGGTGATGGGGATGCTGCATTTGAGGGTGGTAAGGGTGATGAATAATAGGATGGTGTTGGTGAAAATGGTAAGGGTTCTGAGCAAGGTGTTGGCAGTGATGGTGTGGTTGTTGCGGATGCTGCATTTAAGGGTGGTAAGGGTGATGAGCAAGAGGATGATGTTGGTGAAATTGGTAAGGGTTCTGAGCAAGGTGTTGACAGTGATGGTATGGTTGTTGCAGATGCTGCATTTGACGGACGTAAGGGTGATGAGCACATTTCAGATGTTGTTGATGATCAAGGTTTTGGCAGTGAAGGTGTGGTTGTTGGGGATGCTGCATTTAAGGGTGATATGGTTGTGGTACATTCTATAATACTCTTTTTTCTGGGAATTAATCAATGGTTTCTGCTTGACTAAATATTTTCTTTTATTGTAAGAGTCGAGGAAACAATCTATCATTGATTTGGATGAATATCCATCCCCATCTAGGTGCTTTATTGCCCATAACATTCCCAGTAGTGTGGTAGCGCTTGATGGGGCCGACAATGATGTTGAATATAGAGACATTGACAAACAGAGGGGCAGAAAGTGGTCCAGGTAGCTCAAAAGCCCATGGACAAATCCCATGCCTAAGAAGAAAAGGAGACCACAGTCAAACGAGGAAGAAATAAGCCTAGTTGAGTTCACGTCTTTCCTGAAGAACGAAGACCAACATAGGTAATATTCCATTCCGATTATCTGTTATATTGCTAGTGTTATATTGTATTCATTTTTATAGTTTTTAATGTAATGTATCGCTGGACTTGAATAGTTTGTATACCGGTCAAATCTTTCCAATGATGCGTCAAGATTTTCTAGACCTGGTCAACATCGAAAAATGGATATTAGATTTGGTAACATAATTAAGTATCTATTTCTCCCTGGTTTGTGGTTTTAAGGGTTTATGTTACTTATTAGCTAACGTACATCACTACATTTACACAGTACATTCACAATATCTTTGATATCCTATGGATGGGGCGATCTAGCAGTGAGCTTAACTACTTGCAAGATATTGGATTAGTTAACACATCTTTCTTCGTAAGTATCACCTTAGTTATATGATATGGTATATGAAAATGTGTTTATGCATGTTTATGAAAATGTGTTTTAATGCATGTATAGTTTTGAACCTAGGATTGATTGATATGAGCCTAGGAATGGATGCCATGAGCCTAGGGATGGATGCCATGAGCCTTGGAATTATCAGCTGCGAATTAATGCATGTATGCTTTTGATTTATATAAGCCTGTTAATGGAATTATCAGCTAGGAATTAATGGTTATATATGCAGACTAACCTAAACATTAAGTGGGCAATTGAAATTGGTATATTGGATGCCATGAGAAAGATAGCAAAATTTGACAAGGCTGAGGAGGAAAGACGTCAGCAGAAAGAAACTAGTTCTCCTCCTTCTCCACCACAGAAAAAGGATAGCAAAAAAAAGGGAAAGAAGATCAGTGCTCATTCTCCTCATGCTGTCAATGTCGGGGAAGACTACCCATAATTCGTTCCTTTAAACTACAAGCTAAGTGCAGACATCCTCAGACATGTTACCGGATATGACCTTCTGTACCCTGAACCTTGGTGGCAAATGGATTCAGTAAGTTTTTGGAAATGACGTTGCATTGTCATTATCTATTTTCTTAAATAATTTTTATCTATTTGCTTCAAATATTTATATTGTATATATAAGTGCTCATCCCTTGCCACCTTCCGGCCATTGAGTTTTATGTCATGTACTTTTGAAGGAAAGAAAAGTACTTTTATTTGACTCTTTGAATGAACGGGTCGGAACTTGTCATCGGCTAAAGGACATTCGTGCCCTACTTTACCTATTACCATATTTACTGAAGCATGCCGGTTATTACGAAGAAATGAAGATGGATGATATTCGTTTTTTGTGTCGTTACCAAATTACAGATAAATTTTTTTTATCAAAAGTCTTACGCAATGTGCTCTAAAGTTTTGAAAACTTAGTAAAGCGGTAAGCGAGGGTAGTGTCCATAGGGAGGTGCCATCAGTCTATTGTCTCTCATTTTAGTGATTATTCAAAGCAATGTAAATAAAAACATGGCAAGGGTGAGAGTGGTGTGTGTGAGGTATAAAATGTTGTGTGTGGGAACAAGAGCAATGAAAAAAAACAAATAAAGAAAACATAAGAGAACATGGAGGGGTGAGAATGGTGATTAAATGAGATATATAAAATTATGGATAGGAGAGATGCAAGTAAGTAGATACATATGATACTCATGACCACCCAAAACATTCGAGCCACCTAGAATAACTAACTGCAAAGACACTCCTATATTGGGTTCAACCTAGCCTTTAGTACGACCTTTAGATATGGAAATGAGAGAGTCGTCTAGTTCTCTAAATCTACTCACCGAGGATGTATAGAATGAGCAACTACTAAGGACCGTATTTAAGCACTTATATAAAATAGATAAACATAAAATCACAGATCGCTACTCACTTGTCACGTGTAAGCAACAACTAATGGAGGCATTAAGCATAAATGGACCCTCGACCACTACTCGCCGAGAGTGTATCGCACGAGCAATGACTAAGAGTCGCGACCCGAGTGCTACTCACCGAGAGTGTATCGTACGAGCAACACTCAAGGGTCACGTAAGCATGTAGGTTTATAGAAATGAAACCTATAAAGGCATCATGTATACTCTTCATGAATCCCACCCAAACAAACAAAAGCACTCGAGTCAATCCAAAACATGCATTTCGAATGATCAGTGGTAGAGCGGTCGGCTGTTAACTGACTGGTCGTAGGTTCAAATCCTACTTGGGGAGATTTTATAGTTATCGCTTTTCTGACCTAGCGACCCCTGTTCTTCTCCATCAACATATGAGCAATCATGGGATGCTTAATTAATCTACTCCTAAATGACATTAATCTACTCCTAATCCTAATCATAAACACACATCAATTTCTACTTTACAAGCCATGAATGTAAAGACAAGAGCTATCCTTAAACATGCATCAAGATTTGGGTTGTCAATCCTAATTAATACAAGTCAAGAATCAATTAAGTGCAATTAAATGGGACACTACAAGAAGAAATCAATTACAAGTCAATCAAATAAATGGAACTAGTATTAGGGTTTACATATTTCCTAAATGGGGATACATATCAAAGAAGAAAATAACAAGAGAAGAGTAAAAAGAAGAAACCCAATTGTCATCTCAAGTCCCCATCCTCCATTAAAGCTCCTCCTCCTCATAAACAAGAAATGATGGCTCTTTCCTCTTGAATCCTCCTCAAAGATGGACTGGGTGATGGTAAAATGTGGTGGTGGAGAGGCAATCCATGGAGGAAAACCTCCATGGATGCCTTTAGAAGCTTCTCTCTCTCTCTTGATTTGGTGAAGAAGATGAAGTGTTGAGAGGATTTGGTGTTTAGGATTTTGTGGATTGAGAGTTGGTGGGTCTTGTAAAGAAAATGGTGTATTTATAGGCTTGGGAGGTTAGGGCATGATTTAGGCATGAAAGGACAACAATACCCTTCTAAAATGGCCCAAAAACCCGTCATTCGCTGCTGGAAAGTGCAGTTGCACGGGTGGTACCCTTGTAGTACTCGTGCACTGCCGCGCAACAGTCACTAAAATGGCAATAACTTCCTCTGGAAAACTCAGAATCGCAATCCGTAAAAACCGCTAGAAACTAGAATCACGGGGATTTCCGAATATATGTAATCCAAAACATGGTTCAATATGAGCAGGGAGATATGACCCTCCGAAGCTGGATGTACTGCACAAGCTTTTCACAACTTCAGCCCATTTTTCTATCAAATCCCAATTTTTGCTAAGTTTTGCCTCCCAAACTTCTTTTTTGCCTGAAAATGCTTGCATTGACTAGAATATAGCTATTAGACACCAAAACACACTCGAAAACAAGTTAAAGGATATGGAATTGAGGGCCAAGATATAGCACCATTTTGGCACCATCAATGGATCCTCATGCCGGCCTATTCATAGTTCAAAGCATGCATTCTGAATTAATTCCGCAACAAGATGATGGGTATGTGTGACATATTTATTACTTTATTTACTTTCTTAACAAAACTTATGTATGACATATCCTGCCATTTTACAGATATAGTTGTGGTGTCTTAATGATAAAGTATGTTAAACTGATTCTTGCTGGAGTAAAAACTCCATGGAAAGGGTTTTTGGACAAAAGGACATCAAAGATATTCGTAAAGGCATTGCACTTGACATTTATGTCAATGGTCAACTCTGCAATTCCCCGTAGAATATTTTGTATAGTAGTCATCGGCTTGGAATGTCAACATATGTCAATACTTTGTGCCTAGCAAGGGTAAAGGTGGAAGGGGAAAGGGAAGCAGCAGATACCAGTACTTATACCTTCTTCCATTCCAGGTATGCCTGCCCAGTACATATACCAGTGGTGGCAGCATTTTCTGTGAAAGTTTTATTCGTCTGTACTTTTGGAATTTTCTATGGAATGGGAACCTGGTTAATGTGGTTTGGAATTCTGAAGAAGTGATGAAAACAGATGCACTTTTAAAACTGTGATTTAGTGTATATAGTTTATTATCTTGTTTTACATAAACAGCTCTTGTAAACTTGTGATAATGTTACAGAATTTGTCAACCCCGAATGCAAATATTCCAACTTGTTGATGGACTAATTTGTCAGCCCAATTTTGTCAACTTTTTTTCTTCCCTGATTACAAATTTGATCATGAAATAATTTTTTAATTTTCTTTTCGAAAGCAATAGTAGTATTGCAGAAGCAATCTCTTATCATTCCTCAGGCCTGAGAACAATTCTCTTAGGCATGAGAATCAATTCTGTTAGGCTTGGGAACAATTCTCTTAGGCCTGGGTAGAACTGAAAATACAAACTAAGCGTGTGTCTAATAACCTAGAGGGGGGGGGGGGGGGGGGGGGTGAATAGGTTTTAATCAAGTTAATTACCAATATTAAAAATTCACCTCATAAACAAATATACAAAATCAAGTGTAATGTGCGGAAATATAAATAACACTTGATTTTTACGTGGAAACCCTTCAATAAGGGAAAAACCACGGGCTATCCTTCTAGCCACATAAGATCCTCAAATCCACTATTGTAAAATGATGTTTACAACCTAGGTTGACCTCTAGTCACACCATTCTCAGTCACTAACCCACCACTACTAACCAACGGGCATTTATAGTGAATCCTTGATCACTTTGCTTGCCAACCACACCATGGTTGCAAGACTTCACTTGCTTGTGCATTACACCTTGTAGTCACAAGACTTAACTCTCAAAGAAGAGATTAACAACCTAAGTGAATATATGAATATTCAAAATGCAAATAATGCTAGGCAACAATAAATGTTTATCTAGGAATTAAAAATGACACTAAGTACAAATCCTAGATATCAATGTCTATATGAATGCTCATAAAGACTTAACTAGATATAGATATGCAAGTCTAAAATCTAGTCATCAAACAAAGCCATATCAACAAAAGTTGTCATTAATCGTGGCAAGGACAATAAATGCAATTAACAAATGCAATTAACAAATGCAATCAATGAGTCTTAATTAGCTAGAGGGCAAATAATGTCCTAAATGCTAGCTATCACAAACAAACCCAATCAAATATTCATGAACATTAACTAGTTGATTAAAACACAATTTCTCAACCTCAAAAAATCACACATGAATATTTATGACCTAGCTTTTAGGCAAAAATGACCTAATCAATTAAGTTATCACAAACAAACCCAATCATGTTATAACTCATCAATAAATTCATTCAAAACAAGATTTTAACAAATCATATGCATAAAGACGAATTCTTGGACTATAAGAACAATAAATGAAAATGAGATGTTTGTTCATACTTACCAAGTTAAGATTGATGAAGACCCATGAATGAATGATGCAATGGATGCATGGGTTTTGGGTTTGGAGAGTTAATGAAGCTTTCTCTTTCAAGAAATCTCTTTCTCTCTCTTAGGTCTATATTTTTGAGCTCCTGGTCGAAATGGGGAAGAAGATGAAGTATATATATGATTCAAATGAAACTATGTTGTTTTGATAAGTTGTAAAACACAATTTTCTGGGCAAAAACGACGCAGTGCGCGGGTCTGGTATGTCGTACCCGTGCAGTACCTGCGCACTGGCAAATCAGCCAACAACCTGATTTTCAAATGGCTCAAAACATGACCACACGACATCGAAATTTATCAAATATTATACCGTTGAAAAGGTATGGATGTCTAATTTCTAATCCTTTTTCGGAATGACATTTCAATGTCTATAGAAAGAGATATGGTCATTTGAGTGACCAAAGGTCAAAAACAGACAGCAACAGAGTTGTCCTGTTTTAGTGGTCACTTTGGAGAAATAAAAACCAATCCAGACAGTCATGAAATATTACAAATAATATACCATTGGAAAGGTATGAGTGTCTAGTTTGTACAAAAATTTCAAAACTCATTTTGAAGCTTTGTATAAAACGTTATGGTCACAAGACCATACAAAGGTCAGTTTTGAAAATCATTTAAATCATTGAAATCCTCTCTTTTGAAACTGGACACTTTACTCCAAACAACCAAACCGAAACAAACACTTAACCAAGAGAAGAATGAGACCTTCTTGAAAGGTCAACCATCGCGCTAAGACAAGCATACCATCGTGCTAAGACAAGCATACCATCATGCAAGCGCAGACGTTTCCGATCACACCAATGGAAACGAATTACACCACACAAAACCACACTTAGATGTAACAATGAGGTGCAAGTGTGAAGTGTGAAAAGGATGCACACATATGAACAATAAAGAACACAAATGCATAACAACTCAAATGCATGTAAGAGTGTGAGTGTGTGCAACAAAAAATACATGTCACTACAAATGCATGAGATGTAAGTGTGTGCAACTAGATCTCTTCAAGGAGAAGTAAGCATAAGTGAACTACCTCTTGAGGCTCATGAGATGACCAGAATCATGTCTTCAAGAAAACCAACTTGGAGAACCTATGCTACACGTTACACAAACATCCCTAATATGATTTGTCATGAAATAAGCTAATCATAAAAATGAGGTTCTTACATGAACAATTCTCTTAGGCCTGGTAATCAATTCAGTAAGTCCTGGGAACAATTCTTGTAGGCCTGAGATACAATTCTGTTAGGCCTGAGAATCAATTCACGTAAGCCTGGAAACAATTCTCCTTAGCCTTGGAACAATTTTGTTAGGCCTAAGACAATTCTCCTAGGCATTGGAACAATTCTTTTAGGCCTGTGAATCAATTTAGTAAGGCATGAGAACAATTTTTTTAGGCCTGGGATACAATTCTGTTAGGCCTGGGAATCAATTCACTTAGGCATGGGAACAATTCTCTTAGGCCTTGGAACAATTCTGTTAGGCATGTGAATCAATTCAGTAAGGCCTGGGAACAATTCTTGTAGGCTTGAGATACAATTCTGTTAGGCGTGGGAATAATTCTCCTAGGCCTTGGAACAGTTCTGTTAGGCCTGGGAACAATTCTTGTAGGACTGGGTAGATGTACAAAATTATATCTCTTTAAATGAACTTATATCTGGTTAGATGTACAAAAATGGATATTCATAAGTTACAATGGTTCATTTCAAATCTAAAGGTTACAATGGTTCATTTAAATCTAAAGTTTACAATGGTTCAATTACATATGTAAAGGTGAGTTTTCACCGATATGGGTCATCTTGTTCCACTATAAATACCCCATTTCTGTTACATATTTTCCTCACTTCAATCTTCAATCTTCCATAATTGTTATATATTTTCCTCACTTCATTTGTACAAGTGAAATGGAAGCAAACGGTAGTAGTAACAGGTTAAATGCCTTTTTCGAATGTTGGCATGAACAAATTGCAAAGGCTGAGGAGACCGTCATCAAGGAGCCTGAAAATGCAAAACGCCTGAGTGATGATTATACTGTTTTGATGGGGATATATCAGAATCTGGAAGCTAAAATTATCAATTTATATGTTCAGATCGAAGTAAGGGACAACGAACCCAATGGAATCTACCAACTTGTTGAACAAATGCAGAAGAAGTTGATGGACTTCAATATTCCACCAACAGCCTGAAGAAAAACACACCGAATCTGCATTCCACAGATTTATGTTATGTTATGTTATGTTATGTTTTTTTATGCACATGCTATACCGTCTAACTTCATAATGAAAGTGAAGTAATTGGTTTTTTTTTTTACATGTTGTCATCCTTATTAAAAAATATTTCTTCAGTACAACAAGATAGACATAAAACCATAAGTGTTTAACAATAGGACATAATAGAACTAGTTTCTTATGCGTTCTTGTTTCATATTAAACAACACCACAACTTAAACATAAATAACAAATCTTTCAAACAATCTTGCCTACTATAACTCCAAAAAACAAAAAAAAAACGAATATAAATGAAAACAATATGACACCAGTGCTTTGACTCTTCTTAGATACTTTCTCTTCAACATTCACAGAAGATTCAGGCTAGGAATGGCTTGAATGTACGGAACGACTACTTATCGCTTTATATGCTTCATCAGTTGAATTAAACTTTTGGTAAGATGCTTCTGGAAAACCATCTACATGTTCATGACACTCATGCCAAGAATTAAACACATCGGTTCTCCTTCCTTTAAAAAGAACATAAACAGATTTCTTTCCCATTTCATACAAAACACTTGACAGATATCTGTAAATCGAAAAAATTTCAATTTAATAATGAATGTTATAGTATATGAGGCTTATATTGCAAACAACAGAAAATCCTCTCAGTCATTGAAACTAAATAAAAAGTTGCAAAACCAGACTTTGGTAAACAACACAAAACCTTCAAACTCATTAAAAAAAATAATAAAACAATAATATTAATAATAATAATAAAAGCTAAAAAAAGGGTCTTCTGAGTTTAAATGGGAGGAGGAGATGTTAGATCTGAGAATGAGTATACAAATTCTTAAATTGCAAAACCCTCTCAGTCAACGAATAATCTAGACTACAAGTCTATATTTTCGATATGAGGACCTGTATATGAAGCAAAACAGTGGGAAGGAGATGTATTAATTATGAAGATTGTTTACCTGCAGATGTGGACGACATGAAGAGTTGGGGTATGAGAGAAGCAAATAAGTTTGCTTTCAACTGGTATACTGTTGACGGTGATTTTTGGGATTGTGCAAACTCGATCACACGTCACACAAAATCTAACAAATTGATAATTGCTTGGATTAATAAAAAGAAATAATCAATACCATGCAAGAAAAGATTTACGTGGAAAACCCTGAAGGGAAAAAACCACGGCTGCCGATGACGGTGAGAAAGCAATTCACTATATCAAAATCGTTACAATCACACTTGCTCCCTCGAATATTAGTAATTTATGAACCCTTATTGGGTATTTTTTAAGGTCTATTTATACATGCATAGAACCCTAATTCTTGGAATACAAATAAAAGGAAAAGGTGGACGAGGTTTAGCCCAACTCTGACTTATCAGAGTCATTTTTATTCTTTCCCGTTTTGCATTGTTTGTGTTTAGACAAATTAGGTCTTTTGCTTATTCTTGACTCTGATATCTTTAAGGAGACATTCTTTTTTATTAGAGTATGCTTCGTGAAACCTTATTTGAGGAAGATTGTTCCTTCGCGTATTAGAGTCGTGATTGTATTGAATTCAATGTTGTTCATGTGTCATGACTCCGAGCGAATCTTGAAAATGTAAACGTGTCACCCAGCCGATCGTCTGCCAAACCCGACCATATCTCTTTTACCCCCGACCAGAGATCTACAACCGATCAGATAACTAAACCCGACCATCTGGGTTTCCCCGACCATTTTCTTTACTTGATCGATCTAATTACTTTGGTTGAATGTCTTTCACCCAACCATCTGAGTAACTCTGATCAATATCTTGGGATTAACTTATAGCCATCTTTAGTTGGTTCAATCTAGTCGATATTCGTCAATTATGCTGACATGTCATCATTCTAGATTCTACCAATAACAATACCCCCTTAAACATTCAAACCTAGCACCTTGCTCAACAAAGAAAACTTGCTCAGTGAGATATGTTTAACTCGGGATTCTTTTGTTGTGTAGCTCATTAATGCTAGTTAATGCTTGACAACTTGTCTTTTAATTCTAATCGCGAACGCTTGATTTGCCCAGGTGATTTGACGCGTATGTCGTAACTGACGGCGTCGGTTCAAATTTCGAATGGCGCATGATCTCAGGGATTCGTATACCAACCACCACTCTCGCATGATGTCATCTCTGCCTATATCTATATTCAAACCCTTCATTTTCCCTCTTACGCAATTTTCTCCTTCAAACTGCAAAACTCTTTCTCTTTTAAAATTCTTCTTTGCTCCAACGTTCCCTCAGAGTTTTTCGTTTTTTCCAGATCTTCAACCTCGTTTGGTGTCAACATTTTTGTTTGCTCATTTTAAATATCAGGTATGGACCCTATTACCCATCACCGATTCGTTGAGTTATTGATGCGTGCCATTGAAACCGGCGATAAAAAAAATGCTGCTAGGATTGAATTTATTTTGGCGGGCGTTTCCAAAATTTCTCCCCTCCTGTTCAACCTGTAGCCCTCAACATTGATTATTTGATTGCTCATCCTAAATTTCAGCCTTCACCTTTTGATTCAAATTATGCTAACCCCAATATTTCTTCTCCCAACACATGCTCATATATGTCGAAGACAGCAAGATCTGGTGGGGTAAACATACCTAGCTCTAAGGAATCCTCTGCGATTGATTTAAGGATCCCTTTCCAACTACTAAAGATGGAAGAAGTTCAAAAAAGGAACTGAGCCTATTTATTGAAGTTTTCTGCTGAACACCCTAACACCTTTGACTCAAAGGTGAATGTGGTAGATATACCAGAGTTAGTGAAGTATAGCTTGAGATTTGATCTCCCTCGGTCGGCTGAACTTTTCCTAAACGGACAATGCGTAATTTTGAAGCCCGCCCGGGGTGCGGTGGCCGTCTATGGAGAAATGCTTACGACTGGGGTCATGCTGCCCCTTCAACCTTTCACTCCCCGATCCCTAGCTGAAGCTGAGATTGCTCCCGTACAACTCTCACCAAATTTTTACTAGGTGTTGATGAGCTTGTGGCACCTATGGAAACAGATCAGTGCCAAGTACCCCTTGACCCCACAAGAAATTCACAACTTCTACACTTTGGGCCGGTCAGACAGTGGGGGTACTTTTTACCTCTAATCCATTTCTATTAATCATTGGATTCTTGAAGGATATAATCAGCGACCCACTCCCCCATCCATTAAGGATCATAAGGGATTTGTCTGGGGTTTTCCTACCTCTAATAAATACTGGAAGAACAACTGGTTCTTTGTCTGAGGCGAGTGGGGTGAAAGAGTGGCTGCTGACACTCGTCAAGAACTGGCTAGGAACACTGTTCCCAGGCACTTTTATAGTCCCGAGCTATGGAACAAGACTCCTACAACTCTTATAGTGGATAAGGTGAAAAATGTAGTCAAGGCCGCTCAGATAACTTGGGAGGCCAGAGATCGGTGTGTGTTTTTCACCGAGAAGGAACTTGTGAATCTAAGATTATTTTCTCTTATCTCGGGTTGACGCAAACGCTATAAGTACTACTTTTTTCAACCCTTGATTTTTCTTAATTAAGTTTTACCCGTTCTGATGTTCTTTCAATTGCTCAGTATACGAGATGGACATCATAGTGAGCGAGCAGGCTGAGAAGATTAAGAATCTTGACAAAGTTAGCCGAGCAGAAGCTGCTGCCCAGCTGTCTCAGAGGATCGCTCCCACCAAGAGGTCATGGTCGAGCATATTTATGAGCTTGACCCCAACACATCTTCAAGTGCTCCTGATCGGGAAAGAGAGAACAGACCCTCTGATCGGGATAATAAACAAAATAAATCTCCTAGAAGTTTAAAGAAGAGATTCTCCAAGGAAATGACTGCTCAAAAGTTGGCCAGACCTTTTGAAAGGTCCCAGTCAGGAAGGTGACCAAAATGACTGAAGGGTTTTCCCCTTCTGAAGCCGCTCACAAAATGAAGGGAATTAAACCAGCAAAAGGCTCAAAATCTTATCAGGCTGGAGTCAAAGCCAATTATTCTTGAAGAAGAAGATGAGGACCAAGACACGTTGGCTGATTTGATCTGCATGGAGCAGCGGTCGAAGAAAGGAAATGATCGTGCATTTGCTCCATCTGCCATTCTATCACATGATCAACTTAATATGAATGATATGGATACTGCGAGGGTCAGCAAACATGCTACCTCCAAACAAACTCAATCTCAGCTTCTAGCTGAGCCAGCTATCCTTCAAACTGATCGTCTAGTCGATCAGGTACTCGTTAATTTCCCAATGTGGCGTGCTGGCAAGGCCCAGATGTAATTTTCTGTTAAACGTCCGATAATCTTCACTTACTCGGAATTTGAAGAAGAACAAGACAAACGTAGTGAGGTATCAGTTGACCCACCTGCTCCTAAAGATAACCTGGGTGACCAAGGGGTCGATCATATTGATAAAGTTTCCATACGGTTGGGACGACCTTCTAGGCCCCTACCCAACTTTGTAGTGACCCTCTTTGTAGGCAGTGCTGAAGCGGGTCTGTTGGGAGTTGCTAGTCAAGAGCAAAATGCTGCCATGCCTCTGGTGATTGCTCCTGAGGCTACTCTTCATGTTCTGAATTCAGTCCCTTCTAACCAAAAGCCTCAAGGTCTAGAGGCGACAACACTTCCTGCTACGGTTGGCACTTCTGGCTCGGAGGAGGCATCGATCGACCCTCTATACATGTTGAAGACCATGTCTACTGGAAAGGGCTATGTTAGGGAAGGCTATTAGACTGACTTCCAGAATGCTAGTGACTCGGAACGAGTCCGCACGATTTATAATAATGGCATATTTGTATGTGCTCCTTACTTCTTTATCAATTCCTTTTGTTTCAGGTTTTACAATCATAACTCGTTTTCTCTTTTTTTAGGCCGTTGAGGAAATGACCAGGGCTATGATCGCTTAGAATAGACAGGCTGCTGAAATCTCCCAGCTAAAAAAAGAGCTCAAAAAGAGAAATAAAGCGATCAGTTCTGCCTCAGCCAGCGAATCAAAGCTGAATGCGTCATTTGAAGAGAAGCTAAAGCATCATGACGTGACTGAAGTGGTTCTGAGGAAATCTGTAACCAATGCTGAGACCCGAGCTGACAATGCCATAATCAATTTAACTGAATTGGCTATGAAGAGCACCCAGCTTGAAGCAAATATGGCTACGACTGAGCAGCGGTATGCAGAATTGGAACAAAAGCTAACCCTGGCTAAACAAACTGTTGCTAGTCAGAAGGTAGAAGCTTGAGTTGCTAAGGAAACTCTGGCTGCATCCCAACAATCTATGCTCGAGGCTCAACAGGGATCTGAGGAAGCCAAGTTGTGTTACAAAAGGCTAGCTGAAGACCTGAAACAACAAAAGGTCAGTGTGGAGGTACTCTCTCAAGAAGCAAAATTAGCCCTTGAAATTAAGAGCGTTGACCGATACAAGAGGTCTCCCGCATTCGAAGTAGTCATGCTAAGGGAGCTTGAGCGAGGGCTTGCCACTGCTCGCATTTTCTTTGAGGGTAATGAGAGATCTTCTAGAGAGGCTCGTCGAAAATGGGATCAGACAATTGAAAAACACATGGCTGAGTCTTTAGACGTAATAAAAAACCAGAGGATGAGATGGAAGGCGTACTGCAAATCTATCAGGAAGGAGCCCCATGTAATGCATTTAGAGCTTCCCTCTAAATCTTTGCTGGTGACTTTTCATGTAGGCGAAGAATGAGGTACATCGACCAAGGGTTTTTACGCTAGGCCCTTACCTGAGGCCGATTATTCCCCTTTCATGTCTGACGACCTAGAAGATGACATTTGTTGGCCAGATTTTGGAGATCTGACCAAGGGTTATGAAGATGAAAAATAACCCCTCTGTCAACTCTCGTTCCGGCGGTCCCTCGAATGCTCATGGAGCCTGATCGTATTTTTGTTTTTTCTTTCTTTTTGATCACATACCTTGTAAACTTTTCTATATCAATATACAAATTTTTATTGACACAGATCTTTATTTACTTATGTTGATTTGAATCGATGTTCTCTGTAAATTGCTAGAACTAAATCTAACCAGTTTTGTTTCTGACTGACCATCTCTTAATTTGTTCAGTTATTTTCCTAACCGCTCAATACTGACTTAATTAGTTATCTTTGTCAACTGATTAAACTTGGTCCGGTGGGTTTTGCTACTAACTGGCATTTTGCTTAACCTGATCAGTTTTTCACTCAACCAATCAAACTTGGTTTGTTGTGTGAATAACTTCACATATTGTTCGCACAGATTGCGTGCAACAGTTTTTAGATTTTTGTCATGTAGTGTTCATTTTTATGGACCATTTGCACGGTATCTAATTTATAAACACTTGTCTTTTATCTGTCAACTAAGTCATTGGGATGTCTCCAAATAGTTTGTTGTTCAAGATTCGTTGCAATGGGGACAATCCTTATCTCATTAGATCAACTTATTTTAACCCGTTATCTAGCTAGCCGGTGCTCAAGTATGAGAATGAGACTTTCCCATCTAACTTTCTGCGCATCCCATCTAGTATCTATGACCTGAAGGTGATCTAACAGTGTTTATAGGTGATTGTGCATTATGCTTTTGGCCTCATCATTGGGCCTCTCGAGCACCTATTTAATGTTAATGAGTTTAGGAGCTACGAGTTGCTTTTGCAATCGAAAGCAAATGTTTGAACACTTTTTCCTTGAACTATTCTTTCCTTGAAAGACTTTTTTGATAACTTCAATCAAAACTATAAAAAACAACAACTGATCAAGAATAAATAAAAGCTTTAATAACTTTAATCCTAACAAAATATCTAGATAACCAAAAAGGAAATAGTCAAGGAAAAGAAACCCCTCAAGGGTAGAATATCTTCAAATATTGAGCGTTGCAGGGCCGGAGCAACTCTCATCCTTCTGGTCAGGTTAGGCGATATGCTCCATGCCCAGCTAGACCGACCACATGATAAGGTCCTTCCCACTTATCTGCTAAAGACCCAGTCGCCTTCACCCCTGTGTTTGAGGATACCCTTCTAAGGACCATATCTCCAGGCTGGAATTTTCTTACCCGAACATGGGAGTTGTAAAATCTAGTGATCTGCTGTTGATAAGCTGCATTTCTTACTCTCGCCATGTCCCTTTTCTCTTCCAACTTGTCCAGGTTCTGCTCTAACGTCCCCACATTTGCAATGGGTTGGTATAGCTGGACTCTAGGGGAAGAGTGGGTTATCTCGACCAGGATAACTGCCTCTGTCCCGAATGCCAAGGAATAGGGTGTTTCTCCTGGCGATGTTTTTTGAGTTGTTCGATATGCTTAGAGCACCTCGTGCAACTTGTCTGCTTAATTTCCTTTCTTGTCATCGAGCTTGGCCTTCAGGGTGTGTGTGATGATCTTGCTGACAGCTTCGGTTTGTCCATTGGTCTGGGATGGGCTGGCATGGCATAGTAGTTCTTGATATGGTACTTTTGACACATTTCTTGAAGTTATCACTATCGAATTGAGTCCCATTATCATTGATGATTGTGTTTGAGATTCCAAATCGGTAGATGATATTCTTCTTCACGAAGCTGGTAGTATTAGCCTCGGTTATGTGCACCGATGCTTCTACTTTTGCCCATTTTGTAAAGTAGTCTACTGCCACTATAGCGTGCTTCATGCCTCATTTGGTCACCGTTGGCATTGGGTCGATCAAATCTAGTCCCCACATCGCGATTAGCCAGGGTGAGGTCAAATTCTTCAAGTATTCAGGTGGCAGTTTGATGTCATTTGCAATTCTCTGACAAGTTTCGCATTTTTCAGCCACTGATTGCTCGTCCTAGAATAAGGTTGACCAATAAAAGCCTTGTCTAAGGGTTTTATGAGCCAAACTCTTTCCCCATGTATGATTCCCACATATACCTCTATGAATGCTTACTAGGATCTTATCTCCCTCAGTCTGACTGACGCATCTCTGGAGGGCCTTTGAGAACCCCCTTCTATAGAGTTTTCCTCCCATGATTGCATACCGGGCCGCCATGTACGTGATACGATTTGCTTCCACCGTATATTCAGGAAGTTTACCGTCTTCCAAGTATTCCCTGATCTGGGTCATCCAAGTGATTCGGCTTTTCTCAACCATTTCGACTGTTATTTTCTTCTCCTCTTTAATACTGGGTTTCTCGAGATGAGCCACTGGGATCGTTTTGGACCAGATACCAATGGTTGTTGATGCCAATCTTGATAGGGCGTCAGCTTTCTCATTATTTTCTCTTAGGATCTGGGTGATTCTGTAAAATTTGAATCTCCCGAGGAGTGCCTTAGCTATCTCGAGGTAAGCCGCCATGTTGTTCTTTTTTGCCTGGTACTCGTTTAAGACCTGGTTGACCACGACTTATGAGTCATTGAATATCTCTATTTCATCTGCCCCAAATGTCGTGCAAACTCTGAGCCCTGCCAAAAGTGCCTTATATTCAGCCATGTTATTGATAGCTTTGAAGTCAAATCGCAGGGTACCTTCTACTTGGTCACCTTCTAGGGTGGTTACCATTATGCCTGCCCTGCTGCCATACGTGTTTGACGACCCATCAACATGCAACTTCCAACTGAAAACCTTCATTTCTTTTTCTTCGAGCATTCTGATTTCTTCACCGTTTGGCTCGTTGAACTCAACGATCAGTTATGCTACTGCTTGACCTTTTATTGTGGCCCTAGGTAGGTAAGTGACATCAAATTCGCTTAGCTTAACTGCCCACTTCGTTAATCTCTCTGACACTTCCGGTTTGGACAAAATCTGCTTTAATGGATAATCTATATAAACCTCGATTCTGTGAGCCTAAAAGTAGGGTCTTAATTTTCTTGCGGCTGTCACTAGTACTAATGCCATCTGCTCGGCTGCCGAGTATCTTGTTTCGGCTGGCAGCAAAGCTTTGCTAGTGTAATATATCATTTTTTGTATTCCTTCTTCTAACCTGACCAGTACTGACCCTGTGGTCACAGCTGTGACTGACATGTATAGATACAATGTTTCTCCCTCCAAAGGCTTCAACAAGATAAGGGCCTTGCCCAGGTACTCTTTAATCTTCTGGAAGGCTTGTTCACACTCTTCGTTCCATTCTGCACTTTTGCCTTTCCTTATTGCTTTAAAGAAAGGCAAGCATTTATCAGTTGATTTACTAATGAACCGGTTTAGTGAAGCTAGGCAGCCTGTTAACCTCATCTTCTCTAGGGCCCTTATTTTTTTTGGGATTTGTTTCGATCCCCTTCTGGTGTACTTGGAATCTGAGGAACTTTCCCGATGATACCCTAAAAATAAATTTGTTTGGGTTGAGCTTCATCCCATACCTTCTCAACACCCAAACATTTCTTCCAAATCGATTGCATGATTGTCTACTGTAGTGCTTTTTGTTAACAGTGTCATCTATATAGACTTCCATGTTTCTGCCGATCTGTCAGGCGAACATCTTGTTTACCAGTCTTTGGTAAGTTCCTGATGAGGCCATCGTTATGCCTCTCAAAAAAGATTTTTCTAATCTAATCTACCTCGCAATTGCAACGAGTCAAAGGACTAGTATAACATGTAAGCAAGGGTCGTTCCCACAGAGAGGTGGTATCCGTATAACTGTCTCTAGCTAAAGCATTATTGAAAGCGATGTAAATAGAACATGGAAGTGGTGAGAATTGTGTGTGTGAAGTGTATGCATAATGCAGAAGATGTGTAAGGTGTGAATAAATTAAACTAAAATAATTTACACTAAGGATATAAATGTAACCGGGTGCTTGCCTTTCTAAATCGAACTCCTTGGAAATCAATTATACTACAAAGCAATTAAAAGAGGCAAAGCAATTAAACTATAAAGCAATATAAATTAGTCTACTCCTAAAGGCAAAACACCCTAGCTACAGAAATAAATGTGGCTTGGAGAGATGCAAGATAGTGGTTACAAGAGGTACATAAGTTCACCAAACACACACAAGCTAGTCATGTTGATTATAAACATTCAACCATCACTCAAAATGGATTCAAGGGCTAGTTCTATTGATTAAGGATTCCGAAACCAAATCATCTATTATTACGAATCATTTGTTGATTAAGGAATATTGAAATCAATTCTCATCACTCAACCAAAGGCATGGAATGAGCAATTGTGTCTAGGTCTAGACCCATTAAGCACAAGAACAATACACCAAACAACCTAATCTAGCATAAGCTTGCATAAATCAAGTTCCATCTATTCAAGAGTTAACAATAAAGATCCATTCACAATTAATCAATCGGAACATGGATGTGCTCTTTCACTCAAATCAATCCATTCATATCGATTCCCTTTCGACACCAGCATGCAAACAAGAGTGAGACTCTACTTTTACACTACATCACTTGTTTATACTAAGTTACACTACATCATTGTTTTAATCTAAAATCTCAATTATGCAAACATATCAATTTCTACTCACTCACCAACATACATGTCAAGAAAAGAGAGATATAGCATTAAGCTCAAAGAATAGAGTCAAGATCCAAGTTGAAACTAAGTAAGTATTTGGGTTTTTGACTCTCCCCCAGTCGACCACCATGTATAAGCTCTCCTCCGTGAGCTATCCGCTTCTTTTCTGCCATGGCGTACACTCTCACATCATCCACCAGACTTGCATATGTGGTTGTCCCTTTCTGCCTCGGATTGAGCGATAGCTGGCTATGCTGCAAACTATTGACAAATGCAGCTACAACTGCATCGTCGTAAGGGTCATGCACTTCTGAAACTTCCTGTGAGAACCAGGTAAGGTAGTCCTTCAATTTCTCATCCTTTCTTTGTTTCAAAGTTGAAAGAACGGATATTGATTTCCTGCGCTGAATATTCCCCATAAACTCTCTTGTGAAGGCCTGTATCAACTCCTCAAAGTTTCTGATTGACCTATTAGCAAGGCCACCGAACCATCTAGACCCCTGATCTGCTAGTGTTTGAGGGAACATTCTGCACAGAAGTGCATCATCGTAATTGTATTACGTCATCGCTCTCTGGTACCTTCTAACGTACTCTTGGGGGTCGGTGTTGGCCTTGAACATTTCCACATGTGGCATTCTGAACTTTTCGGAGAAACATGCCTGTCTTATGGAGGTAGTGAATGGACTACTAGAACTGCCGATCAACAGATTCCTGCGTCCTTGTCTCCTCTCTAACGCCTCAATCCTTCTCAACGGGACTTCGCACTCTCCTTCCGGTTCACCATGCTCATCGAACTTTTGGCCGATGATGAGACCATAAGGGTCCTTCGAAGTTCGCCCTGTGAACAGGGTGTCACGAACGTTATATTTGGGTAGGGGGTTGCTTCCCTGTGCCTCCTATGGGTGCCTTCTCATCAGTCAAGGCTGATCGATACCTTCTTCTATGACCGTCATACATGTCTCCTCAGTGGTAACTCACTCCCAATGCATGATCCCTTCCTCCATTATCATGAAAACTAGGCTCCCTTATTTCTTAGTTGCATTGATCCCCATTCTTTCGGCGGTCCGGGTAATCTTGGCGGTCGTCTCTCCTCTGGGATCGCTCCCTCTTTTCAAAGAGATCTGCTCTATCTCTACTAGTTTTTTACGGCTCGTCAGGGGTAGGGACCACTACTTCGGACTGTATCCTAGGATTTCGAGCCACCACAGGTGTAGACAACTGGTATGGTGAGGTCAAGTTGGTAATAGCGGTTATGTTGATTCCTTGTCTAGTAGCATCTTCAATGACTCTTCGTAATAATTCTTGAATCAGCTGAAAAACGTCCGGGGAGATACCAGAGATGGCATATGTTGAGGTTGTAACACCTTGTCCGATGGAAGGTGGAGTTCTATAAGGTAAGTCTCCTTCAGTAGTGCTAGCGTTTGTTAAACCAGCGTCGTTAACAGCACGATGGGTGCCAGAATCATGCAGGGACTGACTTCCATCCCTATTATCCGCCATGTCACTGCTTCACAAGTTCTTCAAGGTTAACTTAGCAAAAGTTACTCTAGGCCACCCCCTCTATCTAGCGACAATTGTTGACGGTGATTTTTGGGATTGTGCAAACTCGATCACACGTCACACAAAATCTAACAATTGATAATTGCTTAGCGTAATAAAAAGAAATAATCAATACCATGCAAGAAAAGATTTACGTGAAAAACCCTGAAGGGAAAAAACCACGGCTGCCGATGACTGTGAGAAAGTAATTCACTCTATCAAAATCGTTACAATCACACTTGCTCCCTCAAATATTAGTAATTCCTGAACCCTTCTTGGGTATGTTTTTTGGTCTATTTATACATGTATAGAACCCTAATTCTTGGAATACAAATAAAAGGAAAAGGTGGACGAGGTTTAGCCCAACTCTGACGTATCAGAGTCGTTTTTATTCTTCTTTCATGTTTTGCATTGTTTGTGTTTTAAACAAATCAGGACTTTTGCTTATTCTGGACTCTGATATCTTTAAAGAGACCTACTTCCTTATCAGAGTATGCTTCGTGAAACCTTATTTGAGAAAGATTGTTCCTTCGCGTATTTGAGTCGTGATTGTTTTGAATTCAATGTTGTTCACATGTCATGACTCCAAGCGAATCTTGAAACTGTATACGTGTCACCCAGCCGATCATCTGCCAAACCCGACCAGATCTCTTTTACCCCCGACCAGGGATCTACACCCGATTGGATAACTAAACCCGACCATCTGGGTTTCCCCGACCATTTTCTTTACTTGACCAATCTAATTACCTTCTAAGTAACTCTGATCAATATCTTGGGATTAACTTATAACCATCTTTGGTTGGTTCAATCTAGTCGATATTCGTCGATTATGCTGATGAGTCATCTTTCCAGATTCTACCAATAACATATTCAAAGTGAAAAAGATTCACAGTTTATTTGGTTCTCGGTTTGGGAACACGTGAAAAAGAAGAAAATGGAAATGTTTAAGCGTTTGACTAAGGAAGGAGATGAACATTTAGTGGGATCAGGCTGTAATGAAAAGAAGAAGAATTAGTGGGATCCATCTATAATAAGAAGAAGAAGATCCCCTATAGTGGGATCCATCTGTAATCCACCACAAAATGATGGCGTGGCGAGCGAATATAGCAAAAGCCCCTGAGTCCAGGAAATATTTTACAGGCCTTGTAAGTGCCTCACTTTATGATTGACTTATTTCGTTGACAAAATCACAATTGGGGTTAATCTTTGTAAAATGGTAGATTAGGAATTGAAGATCTTTCATTTGACTCCAAGTGCTTCAAGAAAGGTAGATTACTTGACTCTACTTTTACTTGAAGGGATATAGCTGCACACACTCACTTGCATGCATTATATTCTTGTTTACATACAATTGGATGACGCATTGTATGTCACTTATCACACTCCACACTTGCACATATTGCACATCACTTTGTGTGTTAAGTCTGCCTAGAAAATAAGGTTTCTTCTATGACTGCGACATAGACCGCTTCGCAAGCACTACGTGCACCGCGGCATACTGAGCGGTAATCATCAGCCAACCTATGCTGCATGGACCGCGGCATGTGCACTGCACGCACAGCGGTCCTTGACGCGATACACATCAGTAGGCCCCTGCTCCCTTGACCGTGGCCTGTGCACTGCACGCACAGCGGTCCCAACCACGCTGCTGTCCAGTAGGCACACTGCTTTGTGTACCGCGGTCTGGACAACTTGCCCGAGCCGCGGTACGCACAGCGGTTATGACGGGATTTTGCTACTATTTTCAAAACAGAGTCATTTCATCTAGGGCTTCGTATATATATGCATTTCCTTTTCCTTGCCTCTTTAGAGCTTCAGAATCCACTATATTTCACTCATTTTAGAGCTCAAGAGTGTCTTGCAAGAAAAGGTAGCAAGAAACCATTTTTATTGTCCAAAACCCAATCACCCATCATTCATTCATGGTTCTATCATCATCTAGCTTCATCTAGGATGTTTCTAAGCATGGGTCTTCATCAACATAGCTTACTTGGTAAGTAGAACACCACTCACATCCATCTTTGTGTTCTTGCTTAACAAGAAATCTCTTTTATGGTTTTTATGCATCTAGATTATAATTTTTCATTATAAATAGAGATTTTTGTTGATGTTTGGGTTGTTTTATTGTGATAGCTATTGCATCTAGGAATGCTTTGATTTCATATAGCTAGGTTATATATGTGTCATATAGCAACATGATATCTAGGATTGTTTGAAGCATTCATTCATGACTAGATAAGCATTAAATGTGTTGACCTTGCATTTTGTGCATTTAGAATATCATCATATTCACTTTAGGTTTCATATCTCTTCATGTAAGAGTTAAGTCTTGTATTTGCCTTTGGTAGTATACAAGCAAGAGCCTAAAATCACTATTAAAGGCCTGCGGGTAGCAAGAACGAATTAGTAACCGATTAGGTGTGATGTTGTCAACCTAGGTTGTAATCGTTTTTGCAAATAGTGGATTTGAGGGTTCGATTGGCGATTAGGCCCGTGAATTTTTACCCAGTTGGAGGGTTTCCCACGTAAATCATATCATTGTGTCTTTTTGTTTATTCCGCATTTTTTTATGGCAATGATTGATGATGTTAGAGATTAGGGGTTGTGTTGTTTAATTTTGATTAATCAAAAAGATGGCATATAATTTAACTAAAACCTATTCACCCCTCCCTCTAGGTTAGTTTTATCACTCTGAGTGTATTTTCAATTGGTATTAGAGCGGGTTCCTTAACATAATTAGGAGATCCTTTGCTCTCTATGAGTGTTTTGCATTAGATTGTTTTTTGGTTAGTGTGTCTTGCTTGTTTTCCTTTTCTTTTTGTGTGATTGGTTGCATTCATCTCATTCACCCTTAAACACCATGAGTGGAAACGCATATGAGCGAGAGGGAGTATCGAGTTCAAGACCTCCACTTCTGACGGGGGTTAATTACTCATCAAGGAAAGGAAAAATGGAATCCTACCTATGCCAAATTGACTGATCGAGTTTGGATGGTGATTGAGGATGGTTACACATCACCTACCAAGACTCTCGAAGATGAAAACATTGTGCCCAAGTCTAAATCGGAATGGGATACTAAAGACTTTGAAGCCTTCAAATGGAACAACAAGGCCATACATGCAATCTTGTGTGCGGTGGATGAGAATCAACACAAGATAATCCAAACCACGAGGAATGCACATGAAGCATGGACAATATTGGAGATGGCACATGAAGGAACCGATGTAGTAAAACACTCCAACCTACAAGTCCTTCAAAGTCAATTTGAGTCCTTGAAGATGGAAGATCACGAGTGCTTCAATGACTTCCAAGTGAAGCTAATGGATATCGTCAACCAAAGTCATCAATTAGGCGATCCATATACGGATAAAAGGATAAACCAAAAAATTATGAGGTCTCTCCCGGAGAGATTTAATGCTAAGGTGACCGCTATTGAGGAGAATAACGAATATAAGAAGATGAAGCCAAGTGAGATAATTGGCAAGTTGATGGCTTTTGAGTCAAGAAGAGCCCCTACTTCAATAACACCTCAAAAGAAGCAAAAAAAGCATTGCATTGAAGACCTCCAAGGAAGAAAGGGAGGAAGAAGATTCAGATGAAGAAATGGCTCTTATGGTGAAGAGGTTCAAGCAGTTCATGAAGTTTGAGAAGAAGGGGATGGGCTCCAAGGAAAAATTTGTGAAGAGGAAGACTCCTTTTAAAAAGGTGGAGAAAAGTGAAGAGAAGGACTCCAAGAAGAGTATTCAATGCTATGAGTGTAGTGGGTATGGTCACATTGCCCCTGAATGTGCCAACTTAAAGAAGAAGAAGAAAGGAAAGGCGATGGCGGCTACTTGGAGTGATAGTGAAGACTTAGAGGAGGAAGAAAAGTCTTCGGATGATGAAGATCAAGTTGCAAACTTCATTGCCTTCTCATCATCTCACAATAGCAAGGAAGTTATGAGTGACCAAGAAGAGGAGAATGAAAAACTAGAAGAAGAAGAAGATGACTCAAGTAATGGGAGTACGTCATCCGAGTCCAAGCATGAATTTGATAAGGAGATGGACTATGAAGACTTCATGGAATACTTCAAAAGTTCTAGAGCTAAGAAGAAAAAAGAGATTCAAGAGTTGAAAAGGAAGAACCTTGAATTGACCTCCAAGATGATTTACTTGAGTGAAGAAGTGAAAAGAACAAGAGAAAGGGAAGAAAGCTTGAAGTTGGAACTTGTTGTGATCAAGAAAAGTGAAGAATGCTTAAGGAAGGAGCTTGAAGAGGCAAAAAGAGTAATTGCCAAGATGACCTCCAGAACCGAGAAGCTTGACAAGATGCTGTCAATTGGATAGAGCCCTAGTGATAAGTGGGGTTTGGGATATGAGGAAGATGTAAGTACTACTTCTTTGAAAAAGACTACTTTTGTCAAGAGTCAAGAAGTTGAAGAAGTCAAAATCCCACAACAAATTACAAGAAGGATTGAAATTGGAGAATCCTCAAAACATGCTCAAGTCAAGATTCCAACAAGGGCTCAACCACAACAAGTTAGAGCATTTCAATCAAGACCTCCACATGAAAGGATTCCTCCTCCACATGAAAGGATTCATGTATGCTCAACAAGGAAAACATGCTACTTTGGCTCAACCACAAATGAGAGAGTTTGTTCAATATCAAAGAACTACTCAAAGAGAAGGAAACCTCAAATGGTTGCACAAAGCTATGGTATGAACTCCTACTTTACTCATACTTGTCATTATTGTGGTATCGTAGGCCATATAAGGCCTAATTGCTTTAAGTATATCAAATTGTGTAGATTTAAGAACATGATTGAGAAAAATATGCTTAGAAGAGCCAAAAAACATGCACCTAGGGAACTTACAGCAAATGAACCAAAGGCTCCTAGGGTTGAAAATGTTGCTCCTAGGTGGACTAGAAAAAATGAATATTTTTGCTATGTGGCTCAAGTGGCTTTGAAAGCCAAGGCCTTCAATACTTGATATCTTGATAGTGGGTGTTCTAGGCACATGACCGGAAACTAGAGTTTCTTTGAGACTCTTGTAATGGAGGATGGTGGATTTGTCACCTTTGGTGATGGTTCACGGAAAAAGGTCATAGGGAAAGGTAATATATCTATTCCCGGTTTGCCCTCCTTGCTCAATACTCTCTATGTTGATGGCTTGCAAGCCAATCTCATAAGTATATCACATTTAAGTGATGAAGGGCTTTCGGTTATGTTTGGCAAAGTTGATTGCTCTATTCTTAAAGGAAAATGGGCAAGTTCTTTTAAAAGGCAAGAGTTCAAGTGACAATTGTTATTGTCTTGAGTCTAGTAACATCTCTTGTAACTTATCTAGTTGTGATCAAGTTGAGTTGTGGCATCAAAGATTTGGCCACATGAATTATAGTGACTTGAAAGTCATTGAGATGTTGAATGTTGTGAGAGGCCTTCCTAAACTTGGGAAGAGGTTTGAGGGAGTTTGTGGACCTTGTCAGCAAGGAAAGCAAACCAAAAGTGTGCACAAGAAGGGAAAATTCCTTTGTACCAAGGAGCCATTGGAACTCCTTCATATGGACCTCATGGGTCCCATGTAAACCGAGAGTCTAGGTGGTAAAAGGTATATCCTTGTAGTGGTTGATGACTTCTCTAGGTTCACATGGACTTACTTCCTTAGAGAGAAGTCTGAAGCTTTTGAGAAATTCAAAATGCTATGTGTCAAAATCCAAAATGAGAAAAATTCTCACATTAGGAGCATTAAGAGAATTATAAGTGATCATGGGAAAGAATTTGAGAATAGTAGCTTTGAGAGTTTTTGTAATGGTCTAGGTATTTCCCATGAAATCTCGGCTCCTAGAACTCCCCAACAAAATGGAGTTGTGGAAAGGAAGAATATGGTTTTACAAGAAATGGCTCGGGTGATGTTGCTTAGCAACAAGGTTCATAAGAATTTATGGGCCGAAGCCGTTAATACGGCTTGTTACATAGGGAATAGAGTGTTCCTTAGACTCGGGACCAAACAAACATCCTTTGAGTTATGGAAAGGAAGAAAACCCAATGTTAGCTATTTCCATATCTTTGGTAGTAAGTGCTATATTCTTAATGACCGTGATCAACTTGGTAAGTTTGATGCCAAGAGTGACGAAGGTATTTTCATTGGATATGCACTCAATATCAAGGCCTATAGAGTTTTCAATCTAAAAACTCGAAGTGTTATGGAATCATCAAATGTTGTCATTGATGATTGTAGGCCCAAAAATGTTGACCATGAGAAGGATGTTTGTGAGAATGGTGACCTTCATTTGAAGGAGTGTGGTGAGACTTCAAGTAATGAGAAGTCAAATCATAGTGAAGAGGATGATCAACCTCTTGATAGAGATCCTTCTTTGGACTCTAAAGAACCCGCTCCATGGGTTAGACATCTCCACAACAAGAATGACATTCTTGGAGATGTGAATGAGGGTGTTAGGACTAGGCGTCAAATAGCTAATCAAATTAGCTATACTTGTTACACCTCTCAAGTTGAACATAAAAAGGTTAACGAAGCCTTAAATGATGAGTTTTGGGTTCTTGCCATGCAAGAAAAGCTAAACCAATTTGAAAGAAATGAGGTTTGGACTCTAGTTCCTAGACCCAAGGATACTAATGTCATAGGCACCAAATGGGTGTATAGGAACAAGTCGGATTGAGGATGGCAACATTGTGCGCAACAAGGCTAGGCTTGTGGCACAAGGATACTCTCAAATTGAGGGTATTGACCTTGAGGAGACTTTTGCTCCCGTTGCCCGTCTTGAGTCTATAAGGCTTCTCTTGTCCATTTCTTGTGTGTATAAGTTCAAATTACACCAAATGGATGTTAAGAGTGCCTTCCTCAATGGCTTCTTGCATGAGGAAGTGTTTGTTGAACAACCCAAGGGGTTTGTGGATCCACACCACCCCAATCATGTCTATCACCTCAAAAAGGTACTTTATGGGTTGAAACAAGCGCTGAGGGCTTGGTATGAACGCCTTACTCTTTATCTTGTTGACAATGGCTACTCAAGAGGTAGTGTTGACAAGACTTTGTTCATCAAGTGTAACAAAAATGAGCTTTTCATAGCTCAAATTTATGTTGATGATATTGTATTTGGTTCCACCAATGAGTTAAAAGTGAGACAATTTGTTGATGTCATGTCTCTTGAATTTGAAATGAGCATGGTTGGTGAACTACATAACTTCCTAGGCTTGCAAATTAAGCAAATGCATGATGAGATTTTCATATCCCAAGCTAAGTATGCCAAGAGCCTAGTGAAGAAGTTTGGTCTTGACAATGCCAAACATTATGACACACCCATGAGTACCACTTTGAAGCTAAGCAAGGATGTTAGTGGTAAAAGTGTTGATCAAAGATTGTATCGTGGCATGATAGGTAGTTTGCTATACTTGACCGCCAGTAGACCCGATATCTCCTTTAGTGTGGGTGTTTGTGCTAGGTACCAAGTCAATTCCAAAGAATCTCACCTTGTTGCGGTGAAGAGGATCATTCGATTTGTGAATGGTACCTCCAATCATGGGATATGGTACTCCTTTGACACTAATCCAAATCTTGTTGGATTTAGTGATGCCGATTGGGCTGGGAATTGTGATGATAGGAAAAGTACATCGGGTGGTTGTTTTTTTCTAGGCAACAACTTGGTGTCTTGGTTTTGCAAGAAGCAAAACTCAATTTCCCTATCCACGGCCGAGGCGGAATACATAGCCGCCGGTAGTGCTTGTACCCAATTGTTGTGGATGAAGCAAATGCTAGCCGATTATGGCTTAGAGCAAGGCACTCTCACCTTGTTTTGTGACAACATGAGTGCCATCAACATTTCTAATAATCCCGTCCAACATTCTAGGACAAAGCACATTGACATTAGACATCACTTCCTTAGAGAGCTAGTTGAGAACAAAACTATTGCATTGGAGCATGTGGGAACTAATGACCAACTAGCGGACTTATTTACAAAGCCCTTAGACACCATTAGGTTTGGAAACCTTAGTAAGTCTATTGAGATTTGTCATATGGCTTGAATTGGTATGTCTTGACCTCATATGGGGAGCTCAAGCAAAGAGAGCAAGTTGGCATGAAAGTGCATTGTGCTACATTAATATATTTTATGCTTCTTCATTAATTGCTTGAGATGATCGGTTGTGCATATGGTTATGTTATTTTCTTAATAAGTGTGAAAATTGCTTTTCTTGCAATCCATGTTATATTTATGTTCAAACATGCATTTTTGGACTAGGAGATTTACTTTGGAAGTGCAATTTGAATGACCTATAATTGATCTCCATGACATGATGTTTTTACTAATGACATGCTTTAAGTTGATATGCATGAAGACGTATTTTTGATTGCTTAAACATGAATGTAAAACTGTATGCATAAGCACATGAGAAGACTGAACTAAATAAGGACCATGTGTCTATTCAATAAATAAGGATGTCTCATCCAAATTTAGTCTTCTCTCTCTCTTTATTAGTTGAACAAGGCTACTAACATACGGGTATCTTACCCGGAAAAATCGAATAGGGTGCAAAAAGTCGCTCATGTCTTGTTTCGCTTATAAAGTTTGATATAGTTGCTCTTTAAATTGGATTTCTTATAAAAAAATATATACCATTGCTTGAAATCATGACAACGGGTGAAAATTGGTTTGAATTCTTTTGGAAACCCTTGTTGTTTGCTTTGCCAAATACCATTGTTTTTGAGCTTAACTGCAACATGTCTTGCTTGCGAAGCATCGTATCACACATTTTCATAAAATGAAACTCCTTGATTCTCTCCTACTTAATTGAGTTGCATAAAGTTGCTTATATGAACTTGCATATGTTTTGTGCTATAAGCTCTCATTGCCAAAAGCTTACCCATTAAGGGGGACTCCCTTTGCCTATCTCATGACAAAAAGGGGGAGAAGAGTTGTGAGCTTTAGTGGACTAGTAGTATCTTGTTTAGGGGGAGTTGAGAGCTATCATGTAAGGGGAGTAATGCATTGCATAGCATGATTACATTAATTGATTGTATTTTGTTAAGGCTATTGCAAATGATGTTGTTTGTTGTTGTTTATGGTTATTGAAAGCACCTCACACACACTTGATCTTGGAAGGTATCCTTGTTTGTTTTGTTGATTGTGTGTAGGTTGGATGGTTCTACAAACTTTGGATTGACTTGAAGATGTTCAAGACTTAGACTATAGTCTTTATTGTAATGTAGAAACTTTTGTTGACAAACTTTTTTGTTTTTGTGAGGTTGCTTTGTGAGTGGTGGTTTTGTCACGAAATAGCTAAAGGGGGAGATTGTAAGTGCCTCACTTTATGATTGGCTTATTTCATTGACAAAATCACAATTGGGCTTAATCTTTGTAAAAGGGTAGATTAGGAATTGAAGATCTTTCATTTGACTCCAAGTGCTTCAAGAAAGGTAGATTACTTGACTCTACTTTTACTTGAAGGGATATAGCTGCACACACTCACTTGCATGCATTATATTCTTGTTTACATACAATTGGATGATGCATTGTATGTCACTTATCACACTCCATACTTGCACATATTGCACATCACTTTGTGTGTTGAGTCTGCCTAGAAAATAGGGTTTCTTCTATGAGCGCGGCCTAGACCGCTTCGCAAGCACTACGTGCATCGCGGCATACTGAGCGGTAATCATCATCCGGCCTATGCTGCCTGGACAGCGGCCTGTGCACTGCACGCACAGCGGTCCCTAACGCGATACACATCAGTAGGCCCCTGCTGCCTTGACCGTGGCATGTGCACTTCACGCACAACGGTCCCAACCGCGCTGCTGTCTAGTAGGCACACTGCTTTGTGTACCGCGGTCCGGACAACTTGCCCGAGCCGCGGTACGTACACAGTTATGATGGGATTTTGGTACTGTTTTCAAAACGGTGTCATTTCGTCTAGGGCTTCGTATATGTATGCCATTTCCTTTTCCTTGCCTCTTTAGAGCTTCAGAATCCACTATATTTCATTCCTTTTAGAGCTCAAGAGTGTCTTGCAAGAAAAGGTAGCAAGAAACCATTTTTATTGTCCAAAACCCAATCACCCATCATTCATTCATGGTTCTATCATCATCTAGCTTCATCTAGGATATTTCTAAGCATGGGTCTTCATCAACATAGCTTACTTGGTAAGTAGAACACCATTCACATCCATCTTTGTGTTCTTGCTTAACAAGAAATCTCTTTTATGGTTTTTATGCATCTAGATTATAATTTTTCATTATAAATAGAGATTTTTGTTGATGTTTGGGTTGTTGTATTGTGATAGCTATTGCATCTAGGAATGCTTTGATTTCATATAGCTAGGTTATATGTGTGTCATAAAGCAACATGATATCTAGGATTGTTTGAAGCATTCATTCATGACTAGATAAGCATTAAATGTGTTGACCTTTCACTTTGTGCATTTAGAATATCATCATATTCACTTTAGGTTTCATATCTCTTCATGTAAGAGTTAAGTCTTGTATTTGCCTTTGGTAGTATATGATCGTGCCTAAATTGTTGTATATTTCGGCCCTCATTCCTTTTCCTTTGTCTCGTTCTTGTGTGTATTTTCTATATATTTTATGTCTAATAGGCTCGTTTATGCTAATTGCAGGCAATAGATGTAATTCTGGTGTTAGAAGCTAATTGCAGTGGTTCTGGCAGAAAAGGGGCAAAAGGAAAGACAAAGGATCATAAGCAGCTCTACAGTGCGGGTCAAGTGCGGGTCGCAACCTCACTCCAACCGCACTCCTTCCCACAGCCGGGCCCTGAATCATGAAGGAAAGATAAAGTGTGGGTAAAGTGCGGGTAATCCAACCGCACTCCACCCGCACTATTGCTCAAGACAGATGAGCTGATTTGCACCTGACATTGAAGTGCGGGTAATCCAACCGCACTCCACCGCACTGTTGCTCAAGATAGAGGAGCTGATTTGCACCTGACACTAAAGTGCGGGTAATCTAACCGCACTCCACCTGCACAGTTGCTCAAGACAGAAGAGTGGATTTACACCTGACACCAGAGTGCGAGTACAATGCGAGTACAGTGCGAGTACAGTGCGGGTAAAGTGCGGGTAATCCAACCGCACTACACCCGCACTGTTGCCCAGATCAGAGAACTGAAGATAAAGAAAACCTTTACAGTGTGGGTACAGTACGGGTAATTCACCCGCACTCCACCCGCACTCTGCTCACGATAGCTTCTGGTTTCAAGCTTAAGTGACCTATTTTTCCATCCTCTTTAAAAAGAAAAGGATGGGAACGAACCAAAACATCACCATACCTCCCAACACTTGTATTTTTAGTTAGAAACACATCTCCCTATCATCCAAACCATCTCTACTCAATCAAAGGCAACTAGGAGACTTGGATTCAAGCATCAAGGAAGGAGATCAATCTTCAAGGGTTCTCTCTACACTCTCTCTTAGTTTATTTGTTTGTAATAGAACATGAGTAGCTAAAATACTCCACTATGGGGTTGATGTTATTTGTTTGATGGATATTTGGGCTTTGTAAATAAACTCTATGTGTTATATTTATTCTATCTCTATGTTTTATTCTATCTCTATGTTTTATTCCATTGCTTGAATTGATTTCCATTATTGATTTGCTTGGATACACCCTCTTTGCATGATTGATTTGGATTACTTGAGTAGGAAATTAGGTTGTCTAATGCTCAATTGAATGGAAGGATTCTCTAAAACCATGCCCTTAATCTAATCTTGAATTATTGGCTTTCACTATACATCCTAGGTTAGCCACTTGTGAGAGAATTAGAAGCCTCACTATACACCCTAGGTTGGCTACTTTAGTGATTCTACTAGAACTAACCTTCGAGTAGAATTCAGTTGATAACCTAAAGCCTCATCCAATCTCAAACGGGTGGCCTTCACTATACATCCTAGGTCGGCCACTTGTGAGGGAATTGGAAGCCATCACTATACATCCTAGGATGGCTACATTAGTAATAGGTTTAGCCATAGCTAGATAGATGAGCATTCATGGAACAAGTCCCAATTGAGTAACTAGCCACTGTTGGTTGCTTAGGAGGGATTAATCTCTAGTAAGAGGTCTTCGCTATACACCCTAGGTTGACCTCTTGCTATAGATATATACCAACACTATACACCCTAGGTTGGTTACAATTGTCAAAACGTGCTTAATTGAGAGTTTGTTGCAATTGCCCCAATATTCACTTACGAGTCCATCAACTCCGTAGTTCCATCATCATTCATTCATCACTCCATTGTCATCCCATTTTATTTGCTTTCATAATTTAGATTATATTGTATCTTCATTCACCATCACTTTACTTTTAGGCATACTAGTTATATTAATCATAATCTTATCACTGCTACTCCGATCTCAGTGGACGACACCCGTGCTTACCGCTTTACTTGTATTACTACTTGTGAACGCATCGCATAGGTTTTATAAATTGTTTTGACTCTGACGGCAAAAACCTTTTCATCAGTATACAAGCAAGAGCCTAAAATCACTATTAAAGGCCTGCGGGTAGCAAGAACGGATTAGTAACCAATTAGGTGTGATGTGGTCAACCTAGGTTGTAATCGTTTTTCCAAATAGTGGATTTGAGGGTTCGATTGGCGATTAGGCCCGTGAGTTTTTACCCAGTTGGAGGGTTTCTCACGTAAATCATATCATTGTGTCTTTTTGTTTATTCTGCATTTTTATTATGGCAATGATTGATGATGTTAGAGATTAGGGGTTGTGTTGTTTAATTTTGATTAATCAAAAAGATGGCATGTAATTTAACTAAAACCTATTCACCCCCCCCCCCCCCTATAGGTTAGTTTTATCACTCTTAGTGTATTTTCAGGCCTATGTTCAACTCGTTTAGGCCTAGGTATGATTCCCAGTTCTTTGAGTTTTTCTTCATAGAATAAATTACGTGGGCCCCACAATAATCTCAACGATCGGCACCGTACGACAATGAAGGGATATCAATGGAAATGTATACATTGAGTTTCGAGATCATCGAACGGTCCAACAAGGGTGTCGCTACCATTACAATAAAGATAGCAACCACACCATTACATTATGAACCACTAAATTCCTAAGAGTTCCTTCACAAACTTGTAACTTGTTGGAGTTACTCACTCTTGGTCTCCCGTATTAGCTTCCAAGTTCCGAAATCAAGTCTGATGGGTGCACAATGCTTTTTAAAAACATCCCGTGCTGTCGGCAAAAAAAAATCGTAACATATATATTTAATTCCAAATTAAATTCACCCAGGGCCTAGGCATTATTCCTAGGCTTACCAATTCCCAGGTCTGCAGCGTCCCGAGCTTAATCCAAATGATTATGTGTCAAGCGAAAGCCCATGAGCCCAGGAAATATTTTATAGGCCTAGGTACAATTCGTTTAGGCATAGGTATGATTTCCAGTTCTTTGAGTTTTTCTTTATATAAGAAATTATATGGGCCCCGTAATAATCTTAACGATCGGCACCATACAGCGATGAAGGAATATCAACGGAAATGTATACGTTAAGTTTCGAGATCATTGAACGGTCCAACAAGGATGTCGCTACCATTACACTAGAGATAGCAACCATACCATTACATTATGAACCACTATGCGTTATTCCTAGGCTTAATGTCCCAATTCCAGGCCTCTAACATCCCGGGCTTAGTTCATTCTTAACTCATGTAACAAATGATGATGTGGCAAGCAAAAACCCATGAGCCCATGAAATAATTTATAGGCCTAAGTTCAGTTCTGTTAGGACTAGGTACAATTATGTTAGGACTAGGCACAATTATGTTAGGACTAGGCCTAGGTCAGATTCCCAGGCCTACAACTTTCCTCCCGGGCTTAGTAGATCTTCTGTTTTCAAATTCACTAGCACATACACATGTTTTCAAAATTCCTCCACCTGTTTTCAAAATCAATTTACATACACCAAAAACCATCACAAAAACACTTAGAAAATAACATTTCAAGGCAACACAAATGATACATACAAAATAACAAATTTCCAGGCAGTGTTTAACAAAAACTAATATACATACACTATAAACCTTTTCCCCAATAGACCATACAACACCATAAATGTGCAAACAAACCATACAACACTATTCAGGAAAGTTCAACGAAGCTTCTCCACCGGCATTCTCTTCATCTTGGTCAATCAAGGTAGGTTCAAGTGGCTTGTATGGGCATTTCAGTCGGTTGTGTCCTTATTTCTTACAAATGCTACATGTTCGAGCTTTTTTGGCTGGTTTGCATGTGCTAGTTGACAGTTCCGGGCAAGTTATTTTATCATGTCCTTTTTTTTTCCATACTTTGAACAAGATTGTGTAACTTTCTTTTCTCCCTAGCAGATGGTATCCTCAACTTTTTTGGTCTTCCTGGCAGATTCTTTTTCTGTCATGGCAATATTGTACGAGTCCGAATTGCATCAGAAATGTCCCAATATTTGGGATCCGGAGCAGGGTTGACACCCATTTAATAAGCATGTTTAAGAAATCCTGTTGTGTAAAATTCAGAAGCCGGTGCGTTGATTGACACACCTTTGAACCTAGGCCATGACACACCAACAAAAAGAAATTAAAGTTTGTAAAATAAACCACAATAGATAAATGTACATAGTTAATAGACTGGGAAGCATACCTAGCAACCGCCATTGCATGAGAACACGACAACTCATCTAATTCCCATTGACGGCATGAGGAAGGACGTTCGTCAAGGTCGACGGTTGTTTCCTTTCATTTGTCATCTACCTTAAAGGTATTGAAGTGAATGGGATGAATCTCACACCGATGCGTTGTTTCTGTCCTATCTTTGATGTGTTCATCTGCAAACGTTGTCAATGTAGGGAAAAATTGCTTAAAACCGCAGCGGAAGGCGAAAAAATAATTTTCGTATAGTTTAAAATTTTTCTAAAGATTTGAACCTTAACCCTTTAATTAATTAAACTCAAATATACGGTTAGAGTTAAATACCTCTTGTCGCGTGATCCGATTGACTTACGTCGATGGTAATCCGCAAGATCTTCAATCCTAGCACGTACGTGAATCACCTAGGAGCGTGGTCTCCCTTTTTCTTTGAATTGTTTACCTTAGAATGGATGTATGGAATTTCTGATCTTGATCTTCAATAGTAAAACACCAAGAGCCTAAAAAAATAGTTCCGGTCACTTTTGAATTCACAATCAATATGATTGAAACTCGCATAACCCTAAATCGAAAGTGTGCACAAAACCTTTTGATGTTAAAGGCTTGTAAGTGCACTATCGAATGAGAACTTATTTTCTTTTTCTTTCTTGGCCGAAAATCTATGTGTATAGAGTAGGATTTATTTACAAAACAAAACAAAAATCTCTCTCTATTTTTCTTCCTGATGGCCGAAAATTCATAACCTTATATTTATAGGTTGGTAGAATTTTCTCCTTCACCAAGTAGGGTTGGCCGAATTCATTGAATAGGAAATCTAGGGTTGGTTAATTTCCTTACTTGAAAAGGAATTATCCTTCTCCCTAATTCCTACCAATTCAAGAATCCTAACCCTTATAGGACTAGTGGTGGCCGAATTCTTTGTATAATAAGGAGTGTACGTGGACTTAATCCTTACCACATTAGGACTCCTATCACTTAAAAGAATTCCAACCCTAATCCAACACATAGTATTTAATTTACTGATCAGGAAAAGATTTTGATTTAAACTATTAATTAATTAAATAATTAATTAATTCCCATTTAATCAAAACAATAAAATAAAATAATATCTTGGGCCATTTTATTTAGCCTTGCCGCCCACACCATTTATATATGGGCCCAATATTATTTTTCTTATTTTATTTAATCCATTAGACTTTAAATAAAAGCCCACATGTGAACCAGACTTATTCTTACTAAAAGAAACAAGCCTACATGTCTCCTTTTAATATATTAATATAATAGTGCAGCCCATTAAATAAATAATAGACATATTATATTCTTAATATATTAAATGCAATTCTAGATGGACCTATAAATTGGTCAGGTAGAATATATCAAGTGATCCATGCAAGTACGTGTGGATTGTGGATCTTGGCGGGCTATCTAAATTGAAGCTTCAATAGACATAACCTAATCACAATCAACAAATGATTCACTTAGGTCCGATCTATTAATTTTAACTCATTCCACTAAAGGGCTAAAATTGAACTCTTAAATAAAGATAGAATAAGAAGATGTTTCTCATTCTTACCCTAGACAATCTTATAGGAGATGGGGTATCCTCGTGAATAATATCAGTAATCGCCAAGAGCTCATAGACCGCCTATAGCTCTCCAAGTTACCATATTTCCTCATATGACCACATTTTGAACTTGGATATTTTGACTTGTCCAGAAGCCATGTCTTCAATAATCATTATTGAAAACTCAACGTTGAGATTTAATATCCAATACCTCAAAACATCCATATGATGATATTATACTCTCATTTAATAAATGGAGCCACGATGTCCATATCTATAAATGAAGTCCTCTATCGATTAACAAATGAATACCACCAAACTATCGAGGATAGACTATGCTATATAATCGTACTTATTGATAGCTCAAATGATAACACTTGCAACCATAAGTCCATCATTTATCTTAGGATTTAGATAGACTCTCTGATTGTCCTAATAATGAAAAGACTTATATCTAGTGACGGTTCTAGATAAAGTATTTCATTGTGATCCAGTTCAATGCACCCAGTGCACTAGATTATTTTACTCGAAAACCTTTCGATGATTTTAGACTCATCATAACTCATTTGATCCCACTCAAATGCTAGTAAAAGAATTCTACAACTTTATCAAGATAGAGGTGCTCAACCTTTAACTTAAGTTGTGAACGTTATTCAAGACTAACTAAAGAATTGTGTCTACCTCATACATATCCGGATGTACAAACAATTCTTCATATCTCATAGTCTTTTGACCTTATGATTATTTACCTTGACAATTATAATTATAAATGCTATAAGATTTTGCACAATCAGAAATCACTTTATTTATATGAAAAGATTGTCAATTACAATATTACACTCTTGCTATTGAGCATAATCCTAACAATCTCCCACTTGCGCTATAGCAAATGTGTCATATCTCTCATTCCCATGTTTTCTAGGTGCCCATTAAAACTCTTCTGAAGTAGAGCCTTTGTGAAGGGATCTGCTAGATTTTCTGCTGACGCGATTTTGGTAATCGTCACGTCTCCCCTATGAACAATCTCCCTTAAAAGATGATACTTTCTTTCAATGTGTTTTCCTTTCTTATGACTTCTTGGTTCTTTCGAATTAGCCACTGCTCCACTGTTGTCACAGTAGATAGTGATCTGCTTATTCGCACTAGGAACTACTTCTAAGTCAATCAAGAATTGGCGAAGCCAAACAGCCTCCTTGGCAGCTTCGCATGCAGCTACATACTCTGCTTCCATGGTGGAGTCACCAATACAAGATTGCTTGATACTCCTCCAAATGACTGCTCCTCCTCCAAGAGTAAACATAGATCCTGATGTGGATTTTCTAGAGTCAGAATCTGATTGGAAATCAGAATCTGTATACCCAACGGGGATTAAATCCCCTCCAGAGTATACAAGCATATTATCTTTCGTTCTCCTAAGATACTTGAAAATATGCTTGACTGCCGTCCAGTGATCAGGACCAGGTTTCGATTGAAACCTGCTAACTATGCCAACAGCAAAACAAATATCTGGTCTAGTACAGAGCATTGCATACATAAGACTTCCAACTGCCGAGGCATATGGAATTCTACTCATGAATTGCTCTTCATGCTCATTCTTAGGAACTTGTTCCTTAGAAAGTTTGATTCCATGCCTAAAAGGTAACATACCTTTCTTGGAATCTTGCATGGAAAACCTAGACAAGATTTTGTCTATGTATGAAGCTTGGGATAGTGCAATCGTTTTATTCTTTCTATCCCTTATTACTTGGATACCTAGAATAAAACTTGCTTCTCCTAAGTCCTTCATATCAAATTGTTTTGCTAACCATTCTTTTACTGATGTCAATACTCCCACATCGTTTCCAATGAGTAATATATCATCTACGTAAAGAATAAGGAAAACCAACTTGTCACCTTTGATCCTTTTGTATACACAAGGTTCTTCAAGGTTCTGTAAAAATCCAAGACCTTTTACAGCTTGGTCGAACCTTATGTTCCAGGATCTGGATGCTTGCTTTAATCCATAAATTGATTTCTGCAACTTGCATACCTTTTCCATTTGGCCCTTTTCAATGAATCCTTCTGGTTGCATCATACAGATGCTTTCGTCAAGACTTCCATTAAGGAAAGCTGTCTTGACGTCCATTTGCCAAATCTCTAAATCTAAAGATGCTGCAATGGATAAGAGTATCCTAATGGATTTAAGCATGGCCACAGGAGAGAAGGTTTCCTCAGTAATCGATACCTTCTTTCTGTGTGTAACCTTTAGCTACCAATCTAGCTTTAAAAGTTTCCACCTTTCCATCCATACCTCTTTTCCTCTTGTATACCCACTTGCACCCAATGGGTTTTATCCCTTTAGGCAAGTCTACAAGGGACCAGACTTTGTTATCGAACATGGATTCAATCTCAGATTGCATTGCCTTTTGCCAATGGTGACAATCAACATCCTTCATTGCTTCCTTGTACGTGTAGGGATCATAGTCGTCAGGGAGATTCTCAACAGATTCTCCTAGACCGATGTATCTTTCAAGGTTGGGTTCTAACCCTCCCACTACGACGAGGAATGGTAGGTTGTTGATTTTGTGTTGGAGTGGAAATTACAATTGGGTTAGGTTGTGAAACCTCTTGTGGAATTGTATCTCCTGACATATCATTCAGGACAATTCTACTTTTGGGAACAAAATCATTCATATAGTCCTTTTCCAGAAATGTAGCATTTGTTGAAACAAACACTTTTAGATCTGAAGGACTATAGAAATAATATCTTTTAGTTTCTTTTGGATACCCCACAAATATGCATGTTTCCGAACGAGACTCCATCTTTTCTGTCTTTCCTTTTAACACATGTGCAGGACAACCAAATATCCTTATGTGTTGTAAACTAGGCTTTCGCCCAGTCCACAACTCATATGGTGTTCCAGGAACCGACTTCGATGGTACCACGTTTAGAATATATATTGCAGTTTGTAGAGCATATCCCCAAAAAGAAATAGGAAGTGTTGAATAACTCAACATAGACCTAACCATGTTCAAAAGAGTTCTATTTCTCCTTTATGCTACCCCATTTTGTTGAGGTGTACCTGGTGCAGAAAACTGAGAAACTACCCCATTATCAATAAGATATTGCTGAAACTCACCAGATAGATATTCTCCACCACGATCAGATCTCAAGATTTTTATGCGTTTCTCAAGTTGATTTTCTACTTCAGCTTTGAATGCTTTGAACATGTCAAAAGCATCCGACTTATGTCTCATGAGATACACATAACCAAATCTTGAGTAATCATCTGTGAAGGTGATGAAGTACTCATATCCACCTTTAGCTTGAATGCTCATAGAGCCACATACATCAGTGTGTATTAGTCCTAAACATTCAGTGGCTCTTGCACCTTTGGTATTGAATGGCCTTTTGGTCATTTTACCTTCCAAACAAGATTCACAAGTTGGTAGATCATCAACCTTTAAGTCACTTAAAGGTCCGTCACATACCAATCTTTTAATCCTATTAAGGTTAATGTGACCTAGGCGTAAATGTCAAAGGTAGGTTTCATCTTTTGATAATTTTACTCTTTTATGATTAGGTTCCGTTATTTCTGTGTCTAACGAGTGAGAGATATTTCTATGCAAAAAGAATAGACCGTTTTCCAATGTACCTTTGCAAACAATTTTGTCATTCTTACTAATAATAAAAGCTTTATTAAAAGTAACCAAATATCCAAATTTATTTAAACAAGAAACTGAAATTAAATTCCTCTTGAATTGAGGTACATAATAAACGTCTATTAAATCTAAATGCCTACTAGAATCTATAATAACTCTAATATCTCCCACTGCACTTGCAGACACTAACGATCCATTGCCCAAGCGCAAATTGATTTCGTTCTTATTCAGCCTTCTCCTTTCTTGGAACCCCTGTAAGGAATAACAAACATGATTAGTGGCTCCAGAGTCTATGATCCAAGAATCTGTAGAATCTGCCAGAAAACATGTTTCAAGATAATTAATATTACCTTCTTCCTTCTTGTTCTGGGACTTTGGGCAATTTCTTTTCCAATGTCCCTTTTCACCACAAAGGAAGCATTTCCCTTTGATCTTGGTTACTTTCTTGGTCTCCTTCTTGGTAGGCCTAAGTTGCTTTTTCTTCTGTTGTTTCTTGACCTTCTGACGGGTCTTAACAGTAGCAACTTTACCAACCATATGAATCTCTTGACCTTTGCTTTTCACAAGGATCTTTTCAACGCTTTGAACATCTTTCATTAGGCCATTGCAAGGTGTATTCCTTTTTGTTCAAGGTGTAGTCCAACTTGAACTGATCAAAGGAATCTGATAGTGAGTTGACAACCATGTCAATTTTGGTCTCACCATCTATCTCAGCGCCATTTAATTCTGCAATATTTAGATGTGCTATGACTTTCATCATGTGATCTTTCACAGCGTGTCCAGGTTTCATCCTAAGATTCATAAAAGCAGTCACTGCCTCTCTCTTAGTCATCCTAGACCTCATAGCAAACATCTCTTCCAGAGACATCATAATATCAGCAGTAGACCCCATTCCTTCATGCTGCTGTTGCAACACGTCAGAGATAGTAGCCATAATGTAACATTTGGCCATATCATCTGAGGTCTTCCACTGCTCATACTCATCTCTTTGCAAAATACTTGATTCATTATTAGGAGCAGGTGGTTTAGGAGTAGTTAGAACAAACTTATGTTTTTCACTTTGTAGCAATAACCCAATTTTCCTTTTCCATGTGACATAATTATCTCCAGTTAAAGTGTTATCTTTCAGGATGTTCATAAGTGATGGGGTCATGATTTCTGAATAAAACAAAAAGCATATATAAGTAAATAATCATGATAAAGCACTTTCGAATATTTATCTTGAATTAATTAAATAACTCAATTGTGAAAAATTCAACGGTGATCCAACACCCATAAATGTTACGCCTCCTTCGGGAGTTCGCACCATTTACTAGTTGGACTAGGTCCTACCTAATTGTTAACATAACAACCAGCGTTTTCAATTTTAGCCTTGCAATTTTATTAACAAGAACTCTCGGGAGGATATTAATAAAATTACATTGAGTGTGTTACCAAGATATCGACCCTCAATTTTCTCTCACGAAAATCCCTCCTCTGGGAGTAGATCTCGTTTGAGTCAATTGTCTAGTCTATCCTTGTAAGGAAGTATTTTGCTAAATTCCATTTATGGACGACCCTCGGGGGGATTACCAATAAATAATAAAGCTCAACTAACCTTGGAGGCCATAGGTGTTCTAACACACCTTCTCCCACTCAATTATTTAAAGCGTGTGATTAAATTCCAAAGAATGATTTTACCAAGTTATCTAGATGCCAATTAGATACCTAAATCATTCAGTGCATGTTCATACCAAAAGAGATATATGAGTGGCACTCCAATTCTATATGACATGTTATCATACAATAACAAATATTGTAATATTTATACATAAAAATAAATAGCCACAATTTTGGTCCATCCTAGAAAAGCATGTAAATTACAATTGTACGGAATACAAAAAACTCCTTTCTTGGCGAACAAGACTTCAAGAGACCATCTCGCGCACGTAACTCGCTGCGCCCGAAGATCACCAAGCAGCCTATGCGCACGCCTAGCCCATGCAAGGGCATGAGCTGCCGCATGGCCAGCCCATGCATGGGTTGTGCGCGCTGCTGCACCGCAACAAGCGCAGCTGCACGCTTGGTTGCGTGCGCGCTTGTTGTCTCGTTGCGCGAGGGTGTCAAGCTCGGTTCCGGATGCTCCAATTCTTCAAATCTTCGAGTCTTCGAATCTTGAATATATTACAACTTATTTTATACAATAAAATGCTGCAGAAATATTTTTTTTATTTAAACTACTGCAGTATTTTTTTTTACAAATAAAAAACTGCACTTATTTTAATACAATAAGAAACTGCACTAAATTTTAATACAATAAAAAACTGCAGTATTTTTACAATAAAATTAATAAGAACTTAGCAACTACCAAGAAGGAATTATGGCGATAATAGACCACCCTTCTTGTTACAATTCTGAAACAAAAAATACATTGAAATTCTAGGACCAAAATCGAGCAATAACAATTCACTTTATAACAACATATATAAATCCATACATTCCACATGTAATTATATATGCGAATACCTAGAGTGCCATCTCTTTCTAAAACATGCATAATCACAATAAAAAGAAATAGATTCACGTATATATACGTTAATTAATTAAGGGTACAACCAAGGCTCTGATACCAATTGTAGGGAAAAATTACTTAAAACTGCAGCGGAAGGCGAAAAAATAATTTTCGTATAGTTTAAATTTTTTTTAAAGATTTGAACCTTAACCCTTTAATTAATTAAACTCAAATATACGGTTAGAGTTAAATACCTCTTGTCGCGTGATCCGATTGACTTACGTCGATGGTAATCCGCAAGATCTTCAATCCTAGCACGTACGTGAATCACTTAGGAGCGTGGTCTCCCTTTTTCTTTGAATTGCTTACCTTAGAATGGATGTATGGAATTTCTGATCTTGATCTTCAATAGTAAAACACTAAGAGCCTAAAAAAATAGTTCCGGTCACTTTTGAATTCACAATCAATATGATTGAAACTCGCGTAACCCTAAATCGAAAGTGTGCACAAAACCTTTTGATGTTAAAGGCTTGTAAGTGCACTATCGAATGAGAACTTATTTTCTTTTTCTTTCTTGGCCGAAAATCTATGTGTATAGAGTAGGATTTACTTTCAAAACAAACAAAAATGTCTCTCCATTTTTCTTTCTGATGGCCGAAAATTCATAACCTTATATTTATAGGTTGGCATAATTTTCTCCTTCACCAAGTAGGGTTGGCCGAATTCATTGAATAGGAAATCTAGGGTTGGTTAATTTCCTTACTTGAAAAGGAATTATCCTTTTCCCTAATTCCTATCAATTCAAGAATCCTAACCCTTGTAGGACTAGTGGTGGCCGAATTCTTTGTATAATAAGGAGTGTATGTGGACTTAATCCTTACCACATTAGGACTCCAATCACTTAAAAGAATTCCAACCCTAATCCAACACATAGTATTTAATTTACTGATCAGGAAAAGATTTTGATTTAAACTATTAATTAATTAAATAATTAATTAATTCCCATTTAATCAAAACAATAAAATAAAATAATATCGTGGGCTATTTTATTTAGCCTTGCCGCCCACACCATGTATATATGGGCCCAATATTATTTTTCTTATTTTAGTTAATCCATTAGACTTTAAATAAAAGCCCACATGTGAACCAGACTTATTCTTACTAAAAGAAACAAGCCTACATGTCTCCTTTTAATATATTAATATAATAGTGCAGCCCATTAAATAAATAATAGACATATTATATTCTTAATATATTAAATGCAATTCTAGATGGACCCATAAATTGGTCCGGTAGAATATATCAAGTGATCCATGCAAGTACGTGTGGATTGTGGATCTTGGCGGGCTATATAAATTGAAGCTTCAATAGACATAACCTAATCACAATCAACAAATGATTCACTTAGGTCCGATCTATTAATTTTAACTCATTCCACTAAAGGGCTAAAATTGAACTCTTAAATAAAGATAGAATAAGGAGATGTTTCTCATTCATACCCTAGACAATCTTATAGGAGATGGTGTATCCTCGTGAATAATATCAGTAATCGCCAAGAGCTCATAGACCGCCTATAGCTCTCCAAGTTACCATATTTCCTCATATGACCACATTTTGAACTTGGATATTTTGACTTGTCCAGAAGCCATGTCTTCAATAATCATTATTGAAAACTCAACGTTGAGATTTAATATCCAATACCTCAAAACATCCATATGATGATATTATACTCTCATTTAATAAATGGAGCCACGATGTCCATATCTATAAATGAAGTCCTCTATCGATTAACAAATGAATACCACCAAACTATCGAGGATAGACTATGCTATATAATCGTACTCATTGATAGCTCAAATGATAACACTTGCAACCATAAGTCCATCATTTATCTCAGGATTTAGATAGACTCTCCGATTGTCCTGATAATGAAAAGACTTATATCTAGTGACGGTTCTAGATAAAGTATTTCATTGTGATCCAGTTCAATGCACCCAGTGCACTAGATTCTTTTACTCGAAAACCTTTCGATGATTTTAAACTCATCATAACTCATTTGATCCCACTCAAATGCTAGTAAAAGAATTCTACAACTTTATCAAGATAGAGGTGCCCAACCTTTAACTTAAGTTGTGAACGTTATTCAAGACTAACTAAAGAATTGTGTCTACCTCATACATATCCGGATGTACAAACAATTCTTCATATCTCATAGTCTTTTGACATTATGATTATTTACCTTGACAATTATAATTATAAATGCTATAAGATTTTGCAGAATCAGAAATCACTTTATTTATATGAAAAGATTGTCAATTACATTATTACACTCTTGCTATTGAGCATAATCCTAACAGTCAAGTATGTAGACATTTCATGTGCATTTGTCCGACGATTGTAGAACCACCTTTGCAACAAATCTCTAATGAATTCTGCCATTGCTGTGATAGGCAATTTTCAGACCGCAGGTAGACAAGAATTCATTGACTCAAAAATGTTGGTGGTCATCAAAAAGTACCCGCTTTCTAGGGCTATGTACACGTGAAAACTTCTCTACCCCAGCACCCAGGAGCTCATAGTAAACCTTACGGTAGGTTTCTTTCAACTCAGCCATTACAAGGTCAAACTCCTCGATACAGTATGCATACGTAGCACGGTAGTAAAACCAAATCACATCATCCCTTTGCTTACAAAATCTTTTAAGATTTTGTGCCAAGTGGTATGCACAAATCCCATGTGCTGCATCTGGGAATATGACTTCTACTGCATTAAATATACCATTGTGCCGATCCGAAACTAACATCACACTGTCGGGATATTAGATCAATTTACGGAGTTTCTTCAAAAACCAAGTCCACGACTCTATGCATTCAGAGTTTGCAAACCCAAATGCCAAAGGCTATATCATCTCATTTCCTTCTTTGCATACCGCAACTAACAAAACACCTATGGTCCTAGCTTTCAAGTGAGTAGCATCAATGCAGATAACCGGCCTAATAACAGAGTTGAACCCCTCTATAGTGGTTCCAATTGCCATGAATCCATATTTAAACCGATTTTTTGAGTCGTTCTTGATCTTTGTCACAGTTCCGGGGTTCGATTGTTCCAAAACATAAAAATAAGCCAGCAACCTCTGAAACGATTCCCACGGATCACCGAATACTTGATTCAAAGCATGCTCCTTCGACCTGTAGGCTTTGTTGTACAAGAGGTGTATGTCATGCTGCTCCCTCATCTCAGAAACTATATCTTTAGGACAGATGCAGCGTCCAGGATCGCCAAATTTACTCGCAAACAAATCTCCTATCACACATGCACTTACAAGTTTATATTCAATGTTGTAGTTGCCATTTTTGTCACATGTGTGCTCATTAATGAACGACTTCACATGCCAGTAAGTCCCTCTATTCCACTTCCATGCCCAAAGTACCCATCCATAACTTTTCTGTGTACATTTAGCAGTGAATCATGTATTAGAGGATCGTGAAACCATGTACTTAAACCTCTCTGCACATGCATACGACCCTACAACTCGCTTCAATGTTGGCTTGTCCTTCAACATCGGTCTTTTGTATATTGGACCTTGGTTGGCTAATTTTTCAATCACGTCGACTGATTGAATGACTTTAATTGAGTAAAGCTCTGACCCTAATACTGTCCTACCATGGGTTCATGGAAGGTGAAGAACTGTTGGGTGTTCCACTCACCCCTCGTTCTCTGTTCCATCTTTTGTTGCCGGTTGCCCACGATCATCATCACCAATCTCATCTTTTGTATCACTGGTTTTAGAACTATCAGACTTTCCTGAAGTATCGATGCTTTTGGAACTATCATTGTCATCCACAACTGGATGCTTGGTAGTAGATGCTGGCGTAACCTAGTCATTGCCTGCTGATGTAAATCTAAGTGAAGCCTGTGATCCAAATGGATTATTGCCGCTGTAAGTTCCTCATATTTTGATAGGCTTATTTCGTTGACAAATCACATTGGGGATTAATTTGTAAGGGTAAATTAGGCCTCATTGGGTGTGATCAAGCTTCAAGGGCATCATCTTTCTCAAGAGCACTTCAAAGTTATCTCACTTGTTTAACTCTCTTTGAAGAGATCTAGTTGCACACACTCACTTGCATGCATTTGTTCTTATTTTCATATAATTGAATGATGCATTGTATGCCACTTTTCACACTCAACACTTTTCACTTTTTGCACATCACTTAGTGTGTTGAGTTTGCCCCGAAAAGAGAATTTCTTCTTTTAGCGCGGCCTAGACCGCTTGGCAAGACATCCTTGCACAGCGGCATACAGAACGGTATACCTCAGTAGGGTCATGCTTCTTGTACCGCTTCATATGCACTTTCACGCATAGCGATCCAAGTCGCAGTGTTGTCCAGTAGGCCACTGTTGCCTATACCGCGGCCTGTGCACCTGCATACACAGTGCCCTACAAGGCGTTGTTGTCCAGACGGTGCACTGCTGTGTGTACCGCGGTCTGGACACTTGCCTGAGACGCGGTCCACCAAGCGGTATTGACGGGATTTTGTGCCCTAAGTTCAAAACTACGCAGTTTTGACTAGGGCTCCTATATATATATTCTCTCTTCTTCCTTGCTCATTTTTTGGTGAGTTCAAGAAGCCATTTTTGAGAGGCCAAGCTTCATTTAGAGAGAGAAACTCCCAAGAACTCATCTTTACTCAACCAAACACAAATCCATGTGCATCTAACATCTTACAAGCATCATCTCATAATGGATTTTTCTTGCTTTCATTGACTAGGTAACTTGAACATGCCCTAAATCTCTTTGTATTTATTTATGTTCTTGTTTGCCTAGGGTTAGCTCTTTTATATGAATTTATTGCATATCTTTATGTTTAATGGCATTTATAACATGTTTGAGTTGTTGTTTGTTGGTTGAGAGCTTTGTTCATTGATAGCTAGCATTTAGGATGATTTTACCCTTCTAGCTAAATCTTCATGCATTTGCATTTAGATATTGATATCTAGGATTTGCACTCATTGACATCTTTAAATTCTTAGATAATCATTTATTGTAGCCTAGCATTAATTACATATTAGAGTTTTCATATATACTCACATATGTTGCTTAATCTCTTTATTGATTGTTAAGCTTTGTGACTAAGTGTATTAGTGCACAAGCTTGTGGTCTAGAATCACTATTAAAGGCCCGTTAGGTAGAGTGAAAGGGTTAGTGACCAAGTAGGTATGACTTGAGGTTAACCTAGGTTGTAAACTTTCATTCAAATAGTGGATTTGAGGACCGTATGTGGCTAGAAGGATAACCCGTGAGTTTTGCCCAGTTGGAGGGTTTCTCACGTAAATCAACCATTGTGTTTTTATTGTTTTTCGCATGTTTATGTTGGATTGGTTGATTGCTAATATGGGGTAGGACTATTAAAATTGATTAAGTCGAAAAGTTGGTAATAAATCAACTAAAACCTATTCACCCCCCTCTAGGTTGTATTAGACACACTTTGTGTAATTTCAATTGGTATCAGAGCAGGTTCCTAGATACACTTAGGTGATCCTTGCTCTTTGTGTGTCTTGAATTTTGTTTGTGTTTGTTTCATCATTAACATTCATCTCATTCATACCCAAACATTATGAGTGGGAACAGAAGTGGTAATGAGGGAGCCTCTAGCACAAGACCCCATTTGATCACCGGAGTAAACTATGCCTCTTGGAAAGGCAAGATGAAGTCTTACATTTGACAAATAAATGATGGAGCATGGATGGCAATTGAAGATGGCTACACTCCTCCGGAAAAGACTCTTACAGACTGAAAGTGTAGTTCCTAAGCCAAAGTCGGAATGGTCAACTCAAGAGTTTAAAGCTTCCAAGTGGAACAATAAGGCTATGCATGCCATTCTTTGTGCAATGGATGACAATCAATACAAATTGATCCAAACAATAAGAATTGCAAAAAAGGCATGGGAGATTCTAGAGACGGCCCATGAGGGAACCGAGGTGGTCAAGGACTCCAAGCTTCAAGTCCTCTAAATACAATTCGAGCAAATTAGAATGGAGGAGGATGACTGCTTCAACGACTTTCAAGTGAAGTTGATGGACATAGTCAATCAAATCCATCAACTTGGTGACCCCTATTCGGATAGGAGAATCAAGTAAAAAATTATGAGGTTGCTTCCAGCAAGATTTGAGTCAAAAGTGATGGCTCTTGAGGAGAACAGTGATTACAAGAACATGAAGCCAAGTAAAGTTATAGGAAGACTTCTAGCATATGAGTCTAGGAGGACTCCTACACCTACACTTCCAAAGAAGCAAAAGAGTATTGCTATGAAAACTTCCAAAATAGAGAAAGAGGAAGATGACTCAGATGAGGGAATGGCCCTCATGATGAAAAGATTCAAGCAGTTCATCAATTTTGAGAAGAAGGGATTTGGATCCAAAGGAAAGGAAATGAAGAAAAAGACTCATTTCAAGAAGTTTGAGTCAAGTGAAGACAAGCTCACAAGAAAAGGGATTCAATGCTTCGAATGTGGAGGTTTCAGACACATCTACACGGATTGTGGCAATTTAAGGAACAAGAAGAAAGGAAAGGCCATAGCTGCCACGTGGAGCGCTGGTGATGACTTGGAAGAAGAAGGAGAATCCGCGGATGATGAGGATCATGTGGCAAACTTTATAGCTTTTGCATCTTCTCTCAAGAGTAAGGAAGCAATAGATGATGAAGAGGAAGAGAAACAAAGTGAAGATGACTCTAGTGATGATGACTCTTCATCCCATTCAAAAAATATGGATGTAGGAGGAATGGATCTTGAAGGCTTCATTGAGCATTTTCAAAGCTCAAGATTGAAGATGAAGAAAGAGATTCAAAAGCTAAAAGGAGAGAATCTCAAACTATATACCGAAGCTACTCACTTAAATAAAGAAGTGAAGATTGCCAAAAGGAATGAGGAATTGATGGAAAATGAGCTTGAAGAAGCAAGAGAGATCATTGCTAAGATGACTTCAAGCACGAAGAAACTTGACCACATGTTGGGAGTTGGTAAGAGGCCAAGTGATAAGAAAGGTATTGTCTATGAAGATGACAAAGAGACCTCATCCTCAAGCAAGACTGTGTTTGTCAAGAGCTTGGATAAGAAAGAGCCTTCACCTCCACAACATCCTAGGAAGAAGATTGAACTAGGAGAGTGCTCTAAGGATTCCCAAGTCAAGGTGGCATAAGGGAAACAAGCTCAAGCTCAACTAACAATGATTCATCAAGCAAGCTTTCCTCAACCCAAATACTACCAAGCCAAGAAGCAATTCGTGCAATCACAACCAAGGAAGAAATCTATTCCAACTCAACAACAAAGAAGGAGAGAACCAATCCAACACCAAAGACAAGCTTAAATGCGTGGGAAAGCCTCTTTGTATCCACAAGGGCATGGTATGTCTTCTTATTTCATTCCCACTTGTCATTTTTGTGGTGTTGATGGTCACATTAGACCTAATTGTTTCAAATATATTGAAATGTGTAGAATCAAGAGCATGATTGAAAGAAATAGAGCTAGAGCCAATATGCATGTTCCTAGGAAATTTAGAGCCAATTTGCATGATCCTAGGAAATCTAGAGCCAATGTGACTAATACCACTAGGAATGAGAACATTTCACCTAGGTGGATTAGTAGAGATGACTATTTTTACTATGTGGCTCAAATTGCCTTGAAGGCAAATGCCTCTAACACTTGGTATTTAAATAGTGGGTGTTCTAGGCATATGACGGGGAACAAGAGTTTCTTTAAATCCCTTGTCTTGGAGGATGGAGGATTTGTCACCTTTGGTGATGGATCTAGAAAGAAAGTCATAGGGAAAGGAACCATTTCCATTCCCGATTTACCCTCCTTGTCCAATGCTTTACTTGTTGATGGCTTACAAGCCAATCTTATAAGCATTTCTTATCTTAATGATGATGGACTCTCCGTTTTGTTTAACAAAAATGATTGCTTTATTTTAATGCCAAATGGACAAACCTTGCTAAACGGAAAGAGATCTAGTGATAATTGCTATTGTCTTGAAGCTAGTGCTATCTCTTGCAATATGTCCAAGTGTGAGGAAGTTGAGTTGTGGCATCAAAGACTTGGCTACATGAACTATCGAGATTTGAGGATCTTAGATAGTTCAAGGTGTTGCGTGGCCTCCCTAAGCTTGGGAAGAAAATCGAGGGCGTTTGTGGACCTTGTCAACAAGGGAAATAAACCAAAAGTATGCACAAGAAAGGCAAGTATCTCGCCACCAAGGATCCATTAGAGCTTCTACATATGGACCTTATGGGTCCCATACAAACCAGGAGTCTCGGTGGCAAGAGATACATTTTTATTTGTGTTGATGATTTCTCTAGATTTACATGGACATATTTTCTTAGAGAAAAATATGAAACATTTGAAAATTTTAAAATGCTTTGTTCTAAAATTCAAAATGAAAAGAACTCACACATTAAAAGCATTAAAAGGATTAGGAGTGACCTTGGGAGGGAATTTGAGAATGCTTGATTTGAAAGCTATTGCAATAGCTTAGGCATTTCCTATGAGTTTTCGGCTCCTAGAACTCCTCAACAAAATGGGGTTGTTGAGAGGAAGAATAGGGTCCTTCAAGAGATGGCCCGTGTGATGTTGCTTAGCAACAATGTGCCTAGGAACTTTTGAGCCGAGGCCGTCAATACGGCTTGCTACATAGGAAATAGAGTCTTCCTAAGGCGCAGTACTAGGCAAACCTCCTATGAATTATGGAAGGGTAGGAAGCCAAATGTTAGCTACTTCCACTCATTTGGGCGCAAATGCTACATTCTAAATGACCGAGATCAACTTGGCAAGTTTGATGCCAAGAGTGATGAGGGGATTTTCATTGGCTATGCCCTTAATAGTAAGGCCTATAGAGTTTTCAGTTTAAGAACTCGAAATGTCATAGAATCATCTAATGTTGTCATAGATGATTGTAGGCTTAAGGTTAGAGACCATGATGAGGAGGTCATTATGCTTGATGATTCTTTCTTGGAGAACAATGGTGAGACTTCAATTGATGTGAAGTCAAGTCTTGATGAAGAGGTCATTCAACCTCTTGATAGAGATCTATCCTTGGACTTTAAAGAACCAGCTCCATGGGCTAGACATCTCCACAACAAGAATGACATTCTTGGAGATGTGAATGAGGGTGTTAGGACTATGCGTCAAATAGCTAATCAAATTAGCTATACTTGTTACACCTCTCAAATTGAACCCAAAAAGGTTGATGAAGCCTTGAATGATGAGTTTTGGGTTCTTGCCATGCAAGAAGAGCTAAACTAATTTGAAAGAAATGAGGTTTGGACTCTAGTTCCTAGACCCAAGGACACTAATGTCATTGGCACCAAATGGGTGTATAGGAACAAGTCGGACGAAGATGGCAACATTGTGCCCAACAAGGCTAGACTTGTGGCACAAGGATACTCTTAAATTGAAGGGTATTGACTTTGAGGAGACTTTTGCTCCGGTTGCCCGTCTTGAGTCCATAAGGCTTCTTTTATCCATATCTTGTGTGCACAAGTTCAAATTGCATCAAATGGATGTTAAGAGTGCCTTCCTTAATGGTTTCTTGCACTGAAGAAGTATTTGTTGAGCAACCCAAGGGGTTTGTGGATCCATATCATCCTAACCATGTCTATCGCCTCAAGAAGGCTTTATATGGGTTGAAACAAGCACCGAGGGCTTGGTATAAGCGCCTCACTCTCTATCTTGTTGACAATGGCTACTCAAGAGGTAGTGTTAACAAGACTTTGTTCATCAAGGGAAACAAAGATGAGCTTTTCATAGCTCAAATATATGTCAATGATATTGTTTTTGGCTCCACCAACAAATCCAAAGTCCAACAATTTATTGATGTCATGTCTCATGAGTTTGAGATGAGTCTTGTTGGGGAGCTCAATTACTTCCTAGGTTTGCAAATCAAGCAATTGCATGATGGGATTTTCATATCCTAAGCTAAGTATGCTAAGAACCTAGTGAAGAAGTTTGGCCTTAAGAATGCCAAACATTGTGACACACCCATGAGTACCACCTTGAAACTAAGCAAGGATGCTAGTGGCAAGAGTGTGGAACAAAGTCTTTATCGTGGCATGATAGGTAGCTTGCTTTACTTGACCGCAAGTAGGCCCGATATAGTCTTTAGTGTGGGTGTATGTGCTAGGTACCAAGCAGGATCCCAAGGAATCCCATCTCTCCTCCCTGAAGAGAATCATTCGATATGTGAATGAGACATCCAACGATGGGATATGGTACTCTTTTGACACTAATGCTAGCTTAGTTAGTTTTAGTGATGCAGATTGGGCTAGGAAATTGTGATGATAGGAAGAGTACATCGGGCGGTTGCTTCTTCCTAGGCAATAACTTGGTCTCATGGTTTTGCAAGAAGCAAAATTCCATCTCTCTATCCACAGCTGAAGCGGAATACATAGCCGCCGGGAGTGCTTGCACACAACTCCTTTGGATGAAGTAAATGCTTGTGGATTATGGCTTCGATCAAGGTATTTTAACCCTTTATTGTGATAACATGAGTGCAATTAACATTTCAAAGAATCCGGTTCAGCACTCTAGGACAAAACATATAGACATTAGACATCATTTCATTAGAGAACTAGTTGAAAACAAATGCATTGCACTTGAGCATGTGGGCACTAATGATCAACTAGCGGATTTATTTACAAAGCCCTTAGACTTAATTAGGTTCAAGTCACTTAGTAGGTCTATTGGAATTTATCATATGCCTTGATGAGTTTTGGTGGTTGACCCCTTTTATGGGGAGCTCAAGCAAAGAGAGCAACCATGCATGTTGAAATAAGCAAAAATTTGATCAACTTTATGCTTCTTTATTATTTGCTTGAGTATTTTGGTTGTGCTTATATATTATTATATAGTTTTTTTTAATAAGTGTGCCTTGCTTTGCTTGTAATCCATGTCAGCTCTATGTTCAAATATGCATTTTTGGAATAAGAGAATTGATTAGGTAGTATAATTGAATGACCTATAATTTATCTCCATGACATGTGACTTGATTTTGACATGCTATAATATTATGCATGATATGTGTGAATGTGTGTGGAAGCAATTGACAAGGCTAAACTGAATAAGGACCTTGTGTCCATTCAATAAAATAAGGATGTCTCATCCAATTTAGCCTTGTCTCTCTCCTTACTAGTTGAGCAAGACACCAATCAATAAGGATTTTATATCCATTCAATTAATAAGGATTTTATATCTAAGTCTTGATTGACCATTAAGGATTGACATAATTGCTTATGTGTGTTGCAAAATTTTAAAGCTATATCTTGTTTATTTATGACAAAAGGGTACAAATTGATTTGACTTCTGTTAATAGCCAAAATTGGCTAAGGACCAAAGGGAAATTTTCCACTTCCTAGACCTAGTTCCATACCTGAAAGTTTCACCTGAAGACCTCTATATCCAGAGCCAAGCTACGATACCACCCCAGGCACAAGAGCGGGCTCCAGAAACATCTAGGATAAAGCCCGGACCCGAGAGCTCCCACCAGGAGACCTCTCTATCCAGGGCCGAACTGCAATACCACCCCAGGAACAAGGGCGGGCTCTGGAAACATCAGGGATAGAGCCCGGAATGATCGGACTTAGCCCGCATCATCAAAACTAGAAGCCCCCAGAAGTCAAGATCATCTCGCAAATGCTCAAGAAACTCGTTTGTACCTCGATTGACACAGAAGAATGTCCCTAGAAGGCCGCGAGGTCAGTCGAAGCCACACCTAGCTTCAAAAAGGTCAGTCGAGGCCACATCTATCTTCAAAGAAGTCAAGAGAAGCCAGATCTGGCTCCAAGCTAGATGAAACTTCTCAGACATCAAGGTCGAAATACTAAACAACCTCCCTGGTTGATGCATCACACCATATCGTCATGACCCGCGACTTCTATAAGGATCATACTGAAAGGATACGAGGAATGCATTAAATCATACCTGGAAGCGTTATCTACATGCAGAACAAGTAATGAAATCCAAAAAGGAAACAAACTGATCTCCACCACGATACTCTCAATTCGGGCGTCAATCTAAAAGTCAAATGATATTAACGCAAGAAATCCCGCCCGATAAGGAAGAGACTGAGACAATCACTAAGACAATCAAGGGAGAATCAGTCTGTTGACCTACAAACCATGTATAAATAGAAAAGAAAAGAAATGAAAAAGAGGAGACTACTATTCGACAGGCATACGACTAGCAATCGACCATTCACCAAAGAGAGTTGAGAGAAAAGAGAGAATAATCTTTGTATTCGTGTACCACGCATGCTAAATAAAAACGTTCTTGTTTATTTGTCACTATATAAACCACTGTCACATATATAAAGAATTTTGGCCACCACTTACGTGGTAGTGGTCTCGAGGGCGTTAAAAGAGATTTCTCATCCCGAGCAAAATTTCCGTTAACACTTTCTGGCGCCGTCTGTGGGAAAAAAATCCTACACCCAACTAACCAATCTTTTGTATTTATATTTTCATTGTTTTATAGGAACTATGAGGCTCCGCTCCTCCCAAGGCCAACACAGAGTCCCGGAGCAATCTCCGGCGAGGCCAACCCGAAAGGCTCCCGGAAGGGGGAGAATGTCTAGATATAGTAGTCAAGCTCCGATCCAGACAACCAATACACGGACTGCTAGCCTCCCCATAGTGAGCCAGGCAGCGCTCGACCAATAAGCGGTGGCCTTCGTAGAATCCATCCGCATCCGCCTTCTTGCTGAAGGCATCACAGTCCAGCCGACCAACCTGAATGATCAGGGAGAGCCGAGCAGGCTCGGAGCTAGACCACCTGCTTTCGATCGCCTAGGCCCTCCTCCTCCCGAGCCGGCTCGAGATAGATCAGGGCCCCAATGTTCGATCCGGGATAGGCTGGGACCCATGCCCCCAGTTCCTAAAAGACTTTCACAATATCAACCCCGGCTAGTTAAGTCTGCCGCAGATGTTTATACCCGGAAGTCGCGAAGGCTATCTCATCCAACTACATCTAGAAGAACTACCCGGGCCCTAGAGGAAGAAAGTAGACAAACTCCCTGAATGGATCATGTCCAGGAGGAGGACCGGATAGAAATTGCCAGTTCATCAGAAAGGTTCGACAGTGAGGAATCTGAGGCTAACTCGAAGAGACCTGGAAATAAGCGACTGAGGGATCAGCTGGCAAAGCTACAAAAAGAGGTCCAGCAGATAAGGAAGGGAAAGAGAAAAGAGGACAAAAAGAATCCCCTGAGCGAGATGAACGCTCCCTTCACTAGGAGTATCCGGGAAGCAGAGCTCCCCCCAAAATTTAAAATGCCAGCAGATAAATTCTCTGGAACGGAAGATCCTCTAAGCCATTTAGAGAGCTTCGTTCAACAGATGGAGGTCCAGAACACTACCAGAGCAGCTATGTGCAGAATGTTTCCAACAACCTTGACCGACTATGCGAGAACCTGGTTCAAGAAACTGCCCGTTGGTAATGTGGATTCTTTCACAATATTGTCAACCGATTTTTGCTCACAATTCCAGGGAGTTAAACCTCGCCCGAAAGATCCCATACACCTCTAATATGTGATCCAGGAACGGAGTGAAACTATTCTATCATACGTGGAGCGGTTTCACAAGGAGGTCATACAGATGGGAGTTTTCACTGAAAAAGAAACCCTCGCCAACTTCAAACAAAACCTCTGGGCAGGAAAGTTTTTCAGTTCTTTTGCCAAAAGACATCCCGAGACTTACCAGGAGGCCTATGACCGGGCTCTTGAGCAGGTCGAGATCGACGAACAACTCAAGGTCAAGATAGAACATGACGACATTAGAACGGCAAAACGTTTGAAGAAAGAAGCCCCCAAATTTGAGCCGGTGCAGAGAGCTCAGAATAAACCTCCCAACAGGTCGACCTATCGCCCCCCCTGCTCCTCCGCATAGGCAAGAAAGATATCCAGCGAAACGAACCCCTCCCCGAGCTTCGCCGCTTCCCAGGACCGTGGCTCCAGTAATGCAAGAGGAAAAAGGGTTTGACCACTATACCCCATTGAATGCATCCAGGGAAACGGTCCACCTTGCCATACAGGATAAAGGGTTGCTCCAGAAGCCCGCTCCCATGAAGGCCCCAGCTGACAGGAGAAACCGGTACAAGTACTGCGACTTTCACGAAGACGTGGGCCATAACACTTCAGAGTGCTATAACTTGTGCAACCAGATTGAGGCCCTGATAAGGGGAGGATGCCTGATTGAATTTTTACAACAGGTCAGAGATAATATCAGAACTGGAAGGGAGGTACAAGCTGAAATCCGCGAGGACGCAGAAAAGAGGAAAGGGGAGCAGGCTGACTTAATGCAACAGATCCAGGTGATACACACTATCAGCGGAGGTTCTACATTAGCCGGCGTTTCCAATAACTCCCGAAAAAACCACGCAAGAAAGGTTCCCCGCCTTGGAGAGAGCCTGGGGGATCTTCAAAGTGAGCCAGAGCCCGACAGAGCCCGCCCAGTCAGTTCAGATCGTGTTCACCAAAGCAGATGTCTTCAACACTGTGCAACCTTATGATGATCCTATTGTCATCACGATACAGATCGCCAATTGTCTGGTCTTTCGCGTGCTCGTGGATACAGGAAGCAGTGTAGATATCCTCTTCAAAGATACCTTGGGAAAACTGAACCTGAAGCAACATTGCTACAACAGCTGTACCACTCCACTTTACGGTTTCACTGGGGACTCGATCATACCAATGGGGTCGATGATCCTCCCAGTAATCATCGGGGTCACCCCGCTCCGACAGAACGTAATGACCGACTTTGTTGTGGTGGACACCCCATCGGCCTACAACGCCATCTTAGGGAAACCTTTCCTGTCCACCTTGAAGGGAGTCTTGTCCATATACCACAACGTTTTGAAATTCCCGGTTGGAACCAAGGTAGGAGAGGTACGCGGAGATCAGCAGGTAGCCAGGAAATGCTACGCAGTATCTACCAATCCTACAGCCCTAGCAAAGCAGTGTGTACAGGTGACAGTAATCCAGGAAGATATGGATACATCCCGGATAATCCAGGAAGAGAAGGAGCCCGCAGAACATACTGGGCATCCGGAGGATGAACCTATCATGCCCTACGAGGAAGAAAGGGGTAAGGAATGGGCCAGTGGGCAGCCCGTGGATAAACTATAAGAGATATCCGTCAGGACTGACGATCCCTCCAAGGTCGTCAAGGTCGGAGCCGCCCTTGATCCAGAAGTAAAAAGAGGACTGATTGATCTTCTTAGGGAATTCAGCGACATCTTTGCCTGGAACCATAATGAAATGCCTGGAATCCCGGCATCGTTGGCCACCCACCGGCTAGTAGTAGATCCAACAGTCAAGCCCGTCAAGCCCGTCAAGCAGAAGATGCGTCATTTCAACACTGATAGGAACTCGGCGGTGTAGGAAGAGGTTGATAAATTGATCAAAGCGGGGTTCATCAGAGAGGTACGTTACCCCGAATGGATCGCCAACGTAGTCATGGTCACGAAGGCGAATGGAAAGTGGCTTATGTTTGTCGACTACACCGACCTAAACCGGGCATGTCCGAAAGACAGTTTTCCTTTGCCAAAGATCGACTAGCTGGTTGACTCCACATCCGGAAATAAACTTTTGAGTTTTATGGATGCATTCTCAGGATACAGCCAAATTAAAATGCACCCGGCTGACCAAGATAAGACCAGTTTCATTACTGGCCACGACTTTTACTGCTACAAGGTGATGCCGTTTGGTTTGAAGAATGCAGGGGCCACATACCAGCCGCTGGTTAACAAATTGTTCAAGCCCGAGATAGGAAGGACGATAAAAGTATATATCGACGACATGATCACAAAATCCCCAACCACAAAGGGACATCAAGAAGACCTTCGCAAAACCTTCCTCATATTGAGGGAAAACCAGATGCGTTTGAACCCCTCCAAATGTGCTTTTGGGGTAACGGCAGGAAAGTTCCTGGGCTTCATGGTTCATGAGAGAGGTATCGAAGCCAACCCAGAAAAAATCAAAGCTATCCTGGACTTGGAATCCCCGACCTCGCTCAAGCAAGTACAGATTCTGACTGGAAGGGTGGCAGCACTCAACAGATTTATCTCTCGCTCCACCGATAAATGCCTCCCTTTCTTCAAGGCCATCAAACAAGGAAAGAACATGAAATGGAGCCAGGAAAGCGAGCAGGCGTTTCAAGCTTTGAAGGAATACCTAACAAGCCCTCCTTTGTTAGTCAAACCGGTTCTCGGAGATGAGCTGCAGATTTACCTGGCGGTATCAGAAACTGCAGTAAGTGGGGCTTTGGCCAAGGATTGTAGCGACGGTTTTCAAAGACCCATATACTATGTGAGTCATGCCTTGACCAAATCAAAAAGGAACTACGCTCTCCTGGAGAAGCTCGCTTATGCTCTGGTGATCTCAGCGAGGAAACTCCGTCCCTATTTTCAAGCTCACACAATAGCAGTGGTGATAGACCAACCCCTCCGTCAATTCTTACAAAGACCAGATGTGTCAGGAAGGTTAGTTTTATGGGCACTAGAGCTCACTCAGTTTGATTTAAAGTATAAGCCCCGGACTACGATTAAGGCACAGGCTTTAGCCGACTTCGTGGCAGAATTCTCAGCGATCCCAGATCCAGTTGATCCCTCAGTATCAAACGAGGTCCCTGAGAAAATATCTGAGGTCAAAAGTTGGCCGGAGGGTTGCAAGCCATGGATCCTCTTTTCAGACGGAGCATCCGGACGAGCTGGGGGAGGAGCTGGCATAGTTTTGATAGATCCGGAGGGGACTGAATTCTGTCACTGTTTCAGATTCGAGTTTAAAGCTACCAACAACGAAGCGGAATATGAAGCCTTCCTAGCCGGGATGAAGGTAGCCATCGAGCTAAAGGCCGACTACCTGCAGGTCAAGAGCGATTCTTTGCTTGTTGTAAACTAGGTGACTCGGGTTTACCAGGCAAATGGAGATAATATGGTTGCCTACTTAAATCTAGCTCGGTTGCTGAAAAACAAATTTAAGGGACTCAAGATCGATCAGGTGCCTCGACACCAAAACCATCGCGCAGATGTTCTGGCTAAAATAGTGGCGAACGGAGGCCAATCCCTACCAAGGGGAATTCCCCTCCAAGTAATCACCCAGCCAAGCATAGCCACAAATGGAGAAATTTGTTCCATGGATCGCCTACCTTGCTGGATGGACCCAATCGTCACCTATCTCCTTGAAGGAGAGCTTCCTGAAGATCCCGACCAAGCCCGAAGAGTTAAGAGACTCTCAGTTTGATACTGTATGGTGGACGGATACCTCTACAGGAGGGGCAGATCCCTCCCCCTACTTAGGTGCTTGCATCCCGATGATGCTAAGTGGGCATTAAGAAAGGTCCATTCTGGGACTGTGGGAACCACATAGGTGGGGAAGCTCTTGCCTATCAGGTGCTTCGTATAGGGTACTACTGGCCGACCATCCATCAAGATACAAAGAGTTTTGTGCAATCCTGCGAACCTTGTCAAAGAACCTCAAACTTGAGCCACCAGCCACCCGAGCGACTGTCGTCCCTCAACTCACCTTACCCCTTTGCCATGTGGGGAATCGACCTAATTGGGCCACTTCCTACCGCTCCTGGACAGATGAAACATGCTATCGTGGCTATTGACTACTTCACAAGATGGGTCGAGGCAGGGCCTCTTGCTCGAATATCAGAAAAGAATACAACCAAGTTCATCAAGACTAACGTGGTATGCAGGTTCGGGACCCCTCTCGTCATTGTATCCGACCTAGGAAAGCAATTCGACAATGCCCGATTCAAAGACTTCTGCAAGGGATAGGGGATCGACCTCAGGCTCGCTTCAGTGGCTCATCCCCAGACTAACGGGCTGGTGGAATCCACCAACAAGACAATCAAGAAACTTCTGAAGAAGAAGCTTCAGCAGAGGAAAGGTAAATGGGCCGAAGAGATACCAGAAGTCCTTTGGGCATACCGGACTACCAAAAGAACAGCTACTGGAGAAACGCCTTACTCCCTGGCTTACGGGGTTGAAGTAGTCCTCCCCATCGAGCATAAATTGACCTCGTTCAGGGTACAGTACTTTGAGCCTGAAAGTAACGAAGTCAAGCTCAGGGCTAGTCTAGACCTCTTAGAAGAAAAGCAATACCGGGTAGCAGAAAAAGTAGCGATCTACCAGAGCAGGATCGCTAGATACTTCAACCAAAAGGTTAGAGCCCGAAAATTCAAAGAAGGGGATCTGGTACTTAGGAAAGTAACACTGAATACTCGGAAAAGGTCGAATGGTGTCTTAAGTCCAAATTGGGAAGGGCCATATTTGATAAAGCTAGTTGTTCGTAATGGAGCTTATAAACTCAAAGACATGGACGGACGACCCATCAACCACACTTGGAATGCAGACTATTTGAAGAAATTCTACCATTGAAAGGAGTTCTCAAGCAGACTACCCCCACTTAGTTTTCATTACAGGTCCTAATAAAGATGTACTACATCTCAATCATCAATAAAGTCATATTCCTTTTCTCTTCCATCTTTATCTCCAACTATGTTCAACGTTAGTGACTATACACTTGAATGGGAATTCGACATAACCTCTCGAGACCAGAAAATAGCTCGATAGCCCTCCTGATGCCTTGGTCGGGCTACCACCCCCAAGAAGGATCTGAGTGTAAGAGCATAGTTGCCTTCCAGATCTCGAGACCAGGAAATAGCTCGATAGCCCTCCTGATGCCTTGGTCGGGCTACCACCCCCAAGAAGGATCTGAGTGTAAGAGCATAGTTACCTTCCAGATCTTGAGACCAGGAAATAGCTCGATAGCCCTCCTGATGCCTTGGTCGGGCTACCACCCTCAAGAAGGATCTGAGTGTAAGAGCATAGTTGCCTTCCAGATCTCGAGACCAGGAAATAGCTCGATAGCCCTCCTGATGCCATGGTCGGGCTACCACCCCCAAGAAGGATCTGAGTGTAAAGGCATAGTTGCCCGCCAGATCTCAAAGACTAGGAAATAGCTAAGTAGCATTCCTGATGTCTTGGTTGGGTTATCGCCCCATATATATAATGTTTGCTTTCGTGTGCAGGATCAAAATCATCATAATTGCCTACACGAATCTTAATTGATGCTACCGATGCTACTCTGGATACCATTCAAGACCAGAAGCAGAATAAAGTTCTCAAAAAGGTGCGTCAATTTATCATTAAGGGCAAGGGGAGCCTATCCCCCGATAAGGCTACATCCAAATGGGGAGCCCAACCCCCGAATATGGGCTACAAAAAGAAGAAGGAAACAAAAAAACTAACAATGGCAAGCAGGGTGCCCACCCCCTTTTTCGGGCAATCAGAAACAAGTCATCCGCTTCAAGCTTTGGGGCTATCATGGCTCCCCTCCGCTGGCCCTCCTCATTCATGCTGATCCTCAGCATCAACCCCCTCAACAGGTAGCTGTCCATCTGGGTTATCCTCACCGACCGCTCCTCCGTTTAGAGGCTCTATCGGATGATCAGCTGGATCTTCCTCAAAAACTTCACTGATTACATCCATAACTTCAGGAGGAATAGCCGCGTCGAGAAGAGCAGCCAAGGGCCCCATCTGGCTCATGTCGACCTCCATCTCTGTGAAAGCTGGATCATCAGATGGGCTCCTAACCTCTTCACCAGCTCCCGATTGGTCCTCCTTGGATCGAGAGGACATCATTTTGCTGGACGATTCCCCAGGACCTGAGGGGATAAAGGAAGGAAGATGGAAGAAGGGATCTGACTGAGTGGGCTGCATCCCAGTTCCTACCGGGCTAGAAGGGACCACCTTGTCACCTTCAGGATGAGATAACTCAGCAGCTTTGAGCATTATTTCCTGTCTGTCCCAGCCCGTAATAGACGACAAATCAAAAGGAGGAGGAAGAGCTTCCGCGGCCTGAAAGGAAGCATAAAAATACCCATCGCTGAAGGAGGTCTCCGCATCAGCTTGCAGCTTGGCCACTTGAGTAATCAGAGACCGGTTCTCAAGGTCCAGCTTCTTAGCCTCAGATCTCCAGGAGTCTAGCTGCCTAGCCCGCCGGAGAGATTGAAGACGCTCCTGATCGAAAGATTACTTCATCCTCTCATGATCGCAGCGAAGCTCAGCCATCTCGAGCTCAATTTTGCCCTAGCTGGAAGTCACCTCCTCCACTAGAGACCGAGCCTGCTTGAGCAGTTCCTCAGCCTTCTCGGCTTCAGCTTCGGCTTTTACAGCTCGATCACGGAGAAGGGCTACCTGCTGGCCCATCGCGACATTGACCTTAAAGCCTACAAATATAAAACCCGAGTTAGAAACTGAACGAGTTAACAAAAAAAACGTGAAGGAAATACAATTACCTCAGCCAAGATAGCAGACCCCTTGGTTATAAGGACGTCCACAGGCACAGAAGCCATCTTGGAAATCCCGCTACCCGGACAGGACACTATGAACTGCTCCAGGACCTCATCCTGCCCTGTCGAGCTCGACTGAGGCCGGGAACGGTTGGAAGGAGCCTTCACGACACCTTTCCCAGGAGCGACATCTTTCCCAGAAACCTCCAAGGCTTTGGTTGTTGGAAGCGCAGCTGAATCAGATGTTTGAGTCGAAGGGATAGCGACTTTAGCGGCCATGGCCAAAGGGGCAGAAACAGCCGGGCCAACCACCTGGGGAGCTTTACCCAAAGCCCGGAAAGCCCGCGAGGCCAGAGTGGCCATCTTAGACCCAGCCGGAGAGACAGAAGAAGCCAGGGCAGGCTCGACCCCAGAAGAGGGAAGATAAGCTCCACCTTGAGGAGAGTGCGAGACGTGTCGGGTGGTTGGCTCTACGACAAAGACTGTGAATAAACAGATAAAAAAAATGTTAGAACCAAGCTAAGTAATAAGAAGAAGCGACACAAGGGTACTTACGAGGAATAGCGTTTGAAATCCGTAGATATTTGTTCACCCTACGAGGGTCAAAAGCTTCAGCGGTAGGGAACTTCGGATTCAGGTAATTCTGGGCTAGAATAGCCTTTAAGACGGCTTTGGACTCGGCAGGCAGGGAGTCCCGGTCCCAGGAGGGATTGTCACTGAAAACCGTAGGAACCTCGAATTCATGCCCTCCGATGAAAATCGAGCTCCGCCAGTCATCCCCCGCCAGGATCCATTCTTCTTTCCATGTGGGATCCTTCTTCGAAGCACCAGGAATGATGAAATTGAGCTTATTCTTGGCCTTGGCATAGAACTGACCCCGAGGAGCCCCAGGCAAGATCCCAATCTGAAAAAGATACGCCAGCTCCTATGCACCTGGCTCCCTTGTCACTTTACTCATCTAGCATTGTTTCCTCCATAACACAAGGAAGCCAATCAAATGCCTCCAGAAGCCCGACGTTAACTGAAGGGGAGCGAGCTGGATGGCATTTAGAGCCCGCCGAAGGGTCGGATGAAGGGGAAGCCTGACCCCGTTCTCAAGAGCGGCCACATGGATTGGAAGCACGCCTTTAGGGGGGTTGAAAAACTTGAAGTTCTTTGGAGGCACCTAGATGGATACACTGTCGGGGATGCCAAACTTTGACCTCAAGCGGTCGATCGACACCGGGTCAACGGTGGAATCTGGGATAACCCGAAAATCGTAGGGAGGGAGCCTCTCCCCAACGGGACGAGAAGCCGAGACCCGACGCTCCCCCGCAGCGCCACAGGTCATTTCTTTGTCAGAATCATCATCGACGATATCTAAAGGGTGGTCGGGATGATTGGAGAACCCAGTCCCGATAGATACATTCTTACTGGATCGCCGACGTTGTGAGGTGGGCGGGGAATCATCACCGTCAGAACTCCTCCTAGCCCGCTTCCCCAGACTAAGGCTGACGACCTCCTCGCTGTCGAATATGGAATCACTTGAATCACGACTGTTTTTCGACATTATAAAACGAAGAATGAAGAAAGAATAGAAGATGAAGAATGAAGAAAGAAGCAAGCTTGGAGGAAAAACTGTGGAAATATTTCTCAACAAAAGGCTCTTTTAGCTCGAGAAGATGTGAGGAAGATGAGGAGGAGAACAGACATATATATAGGCAGGAGGGCAACAGCTCAAGTTACCAGGATACTCGTTTGGTAACGGTAAAAAATCGACTCGGTAACGTAACCGGATTAAACTCGAAAGTGGGCTAATCATCTCATGCCACATCATTTACGCAGTTAAGAGGAAGATCTCCCTAAGATCCTGGTAACGGTAAAAAATCTCGCGGACTGCCGTAACGTGATCAGATTAATTCGAAGATAAAATAGTCGGTTCACAACACGTCACTCAAATGAAGAAATTTCCCAAAATTTCGGTAACGGTAAAAAGAGGAAGATTTCCCAAATAAAGTGAGAATCTGACCTCAACCCCGAGCTCGACGTTTGGTGTTCAAGTCAGAGGGGACTTCTGTTAATAGCCAAAATTGGCTAAGGACCAAAGGGAAATTTTCCACTTCCTAGACCTGGTTCCATACCCGAAAGTTTCACCTGAAGACCTTTATATCCAGAGCCAAGCTACGATACCACCCCAGGCACAAGAGCGGGCTCCAGAAACATCTAGGATAAAGCCCGGACCCGAGAGCTTCCATCAGGAGACCTCTCTATCCAGGGCCTAACTGCAATACCACCCCAGGAACAAGGGCGGGCTCCGGAAACATCCGGGATAGAGCCCGGAATGATCGGACTTAGCCCGCATCATCAAAACTAGAAGCCCCCCGAAGTCAAGATCATCTCGCAAATGCTCAAGAAACTCGTATGTACCTCGATTGACACAGAAGAATGTCCCTAGAAGGCCGCGAGGTCAGTCGAAGCCACACCTAGCTTCAAAAAGGTCAGTCGATGCCACATCTAGCTTCAAAGAAGTCATGAGAAGCCAGATCTGGCTCCAAGCTGGATGAAACTTCTCAGACATCAAGGTCGAAATACTAAACAACCTCCCTTGGTTGATGCATCACACCATATCGTCATGACCCGCGACTTCTATAAGGATTATACTGAAAAGATACGAGGAATGCATTAAATCATACCTGGAAGCGTTATCTACATGCATAATAAGTAATGAAATCCAAAAAGGAAACAAACTGATCTCCACCACAATACTCTCAATTCGGGCGTCAATCTAAAAGCCAAATGATATTAACGTAAGAAATCCCGCCCGATAAGGAAGAGACTGAGACAATCACTGAGACAATCAAAGGAGAATCAGTCTGTTGACCTACAAACCATGTATAAATAGAAAAGAAAAGAAATGAAAAAAAGGAGACTACTATTCGACAGGCAAGCAATCGACCATTCACCAAAGAGAGTTGAGAGAAAAGAGAGAATAATCTTTGTATTCGTGTACTACGCATGCTAAATAAAAACGTTCTTGTTTATTTGTCACTATATAAACCACTGTCACATATATAAAGAATTTTGGCCACCACCTACGTGGTAGTGGTCTCGAGGGCGTTAACAGAGATTTCTCATCCCTAGCAAAATTTCCGTTAACAACTTCTTTTGGAAACCTTTTGATGTTCACCTTGCCAAATACCATTTGCTTGAACTATGATGTTACATGTCTTACATCCAAAGCAACTAAGTCACACATTTTCTTCTTAAAAATAAAACCTCATGATTCTCTCTATTAATTAAGTTGCATAAAGTTGTTGTATATGATTATGCAGTTATCTTGCCAATAACTCTCTTTGCTAAAGTGACCCATTTGGGGAAAGCTCCCTTGCCTATCTCGTGACAAAAAGGGGGAGTAGTGTGGTTTATTTAAGGGGGTTGCATATTTGGAGAGATTGTCCCGTTGAGGGGGAGTAACCCATTTAGGGGGAGCATTAGCATTGCACTTCACCGCATTTTTTTGTGTTCATTAATGCAAATGCTTGTTTTTATGTTTTCACTTAATCACCTCACATACACTTGTCTTGGAAAGTGTAGTATCATTGTTTTGTAGGGATGGCTATTGAACAAGAGCTTGAAGTTTTGAAGACCTAGTATCTAGGTATCTATTTGTAATGTAGAATATCTTCTTGTTGACCTCTAGTTTTTATTTTTATTGTGAGGATGATTTGTGAGTCGTGGTTTTGTCACGAAATAGCCAATGGGGGAGATTGTAAGTTCCTCATATTTTGATTGGCTTATTTCGTTGACAAACCATATTGGGGATTAATTTGTAAGGGTAAATTAGGCCTCATTGGGTGTGATCAAGCTTCATGGGCATCATCTTACTCAAGAGCACTTCAAAGGTATCTCACTTGTTTAACTCTCTTTGAAAAGATCTAGTTGCACACACTCACTTTGCGTGCATTTGTTCTTATTTTCATATAATTGAATGATGCATTGTATGCCACTTTTCACACTCAACACTTTGCACTTTTTGCACATCCCTTAGTGTGTTGAGTTTACCCCGAAAAGAGAATTTCTTCTTTTAGTGCGGCCTAGACCGCTTGGCAAGACATCCTTGCACCGCGGCATACAGAACGGTATACCTCAGTAGGGTCATGCTTCTTGTACCGCTTCCTGTGCACTTGCACGCATAGCGATCCAAGTCGCAGTGTTGTCCAGTAGGCCACTGTTGCCTATATCGCGGCCTGTGCACCTGCATACATAGTGCCCTACAAGGCGTTGTTGTCCAGACGGTGCACTGCTGTGTGTACCGCGGTCTGGACACTTGCCTGCGACGCGGTCCATCAAGCGGTATTTACGGGATTTTGTGCCCTAAGTTCAAAACTACGCAGTTTTGACTAGGGCTTTTATATATATATTCTCTCTTCTTCTTTGCTCGTTTTTTGATGAGTTCAAGAAGCCATTTTTGAGAGGCCAAGCTTCCTTTAGAGAGAGAAACTCCCAAGAACTCATCTTTACTCAACCAAACACAAATCCATGTGCATCTAACATCTTACAAGCATCATCTCATCATGGATTTTTCTTGCTTTCATTGACTAGGTAACTTGAACATGCCCTAAATCTCTTTGTATTTATTTATGTTCTTTGTTTGCCTGGGGTTAGCTCTTTTATATGAATTTATTGCATATCTTTATGTTTAATGGAATTTATAACATGTTTGAGTTGTTGTTTGTTGGTTGAGAGCTTTGTTCATTGATAGCTAGCATTTAGGACGATTTTACCCTTCTAGCTAAATCTTCATGCATTTGCATTTAGATATTGATATCTAGGATTTGCACTCATTGACATCTTTAAATCCTTATATAATCATTTATTGTAGCCTAGCATTAATTGCATATTAGATTTTTCATATATACTCACATATGTTGCTTAATCTCTTCATTGATTGTTAAGCTTTGTGACTAAGTGGATTAGTGCACAAGCTTGTGGTCTAGAATCACTATTAAAGGCCCGTTGGGTAGAGTGAAAGGGTTAGTGACCAAGTAGGTATGACTTGAGGTTAACCTAGGTTGTAAAATTTCATTCAAATAGTGGATTTGAGGACCATATGTGGCTAGAAGGATAACCCGTGAGTTTTTCCCAGTTGGAGGGTTTCTCACGTAAATCAACCCTTGTGTTTTTATTATTTTCCGCATGTTTATGTTGGATTGGTTGATTGCTAATATGGGGTAGGACTATCAAAATTAATTAAGTCGAAAAGTTGGTAATAAATCAACTAAAACCTATTCACCCCCTCTAGGTTGTATTAGACACACTTTGTGTAATTTCAGCTGCCACTAACTGATTTATAGTTTGGAGTACCCGACAGAGACTGTAGATTATCGGTCGGTTTAACAGGAGAGATCGTACATGCTGATCGGATTAGATTTGCTGGAGGTCGAAATTCATGTTTGTTGACAAATTCAACGTCAATTGCAGCCCAAATTTTTCCTTATGAATAATCACAAACTCTACATCATTGTCACTCATAATAGATAATGTAACTGTATCATCCTCCGTTTTCACATGTGAAGTTTGCTTTACCTCTGCTTTGTCTTTACTAACCCCTGTCCACTCGTATATCGTTTCCACCAATTCATCGTAGGCTCTGTTGTCTTTGTTTGTTAGACGTACTGAAAATGAAATAGGCTCAGTAAACCTGTTGCCCTTCCAATGCTCACCGAACTGAACTAACATCCATGACATCGTATCCTTAGACCCTGAAAAAAAAAACACTCAATAACAGTATTATACTTGAAAAAAAAAATTAAAATCACTCAACTGTCCATAAAGACTACATATATTGAGAATTATATCATGACAGATAATTCCCAGGCTCATGGCATCGATTCCCAGGCTTATATCAATCAATCATAGGCCCAAAGGTATACATGCATTAATTCCCAACAGATAATTCCTAGGCTCATGTCATCGATTCCCAAGCTTATATCCATCAATCCTAGGCTCAAAAGCATACAAGCCATTATGCCCATTTTCAGAAACATTCATAAACAAACATTTTTCATATACCAACGGAGAAACGTAGTTACGAAGATAGATGTGTTAACCAATTAGTCATAGGCTTATATCAATCAATCATATGCTAAAAAGCATACATGCATTATAACACATTTTCGGAAACATGTATAAACATATTTTTAGATAAGTTGTGGAATGAGTTTAAGGATACAACTGTCCATAAAGACTACAAATTGACAACCGTCTAAGATATGTTTTTCACCATGATTAGATGTGTAAGTGATGCCTTTCTCACGGACTAATAGTTGTTATATACATGATCAATTGCTTTTGCCTATCTTTTTTTTTTCAACAATGTGTTTCATATGGCCACTAGCAAATTATTTAAGTTCTCTACTGTATATTTAGGTTCTTTGGTCACTAGCAATGCGTTTCCTATGCATATTTGTCTTTTCAATCTACTGCTATGTCTTAACTACATCAAACACCTTCACATGCATTTCATTGACTACATCAATCTATTGCTGCCTCTTACTAGCTTGAGGTCTAACAGACATTTCATCAAACACATTAACTACACCCAACACAATACTACATACACAAACCCTAATTCATTGTCAACAAAACCAAAACCCTCAATCCCTCATTCTATTCAAAACATTTCAAACTTAAACAACAATAACAGACCCAGAAGAGGTGGCTTGACAGTATATGGTCGATTGACTATGTCAAACTTAAACTCAAAGTTACATTGACTATGGTCGATTTCAAACTTGACAGTGTAAGCTCGATTGAAGTAGGTGGCTGCACTGTCAAGCTCGATTGAAGGAGATGGCGGCACTGTCTTGTCAATATTCTGATCGCCGGCAAGATTCCGTTCCAGAGCAAGATTTTAGTTGAGAGGTGACAAAGACGTTTTTTCCCTTATGTCGTTTTAAAAGATCAGTCCGTCAATAATATTTTAAGAAACCTCACAAAGCCTAAATCAGTTTGCAAACATAAATATAGCGGCAAGTGGGTGTCGTCCACAGGGAGCGGAGTTAGCCAAATTAGTTAATGCTAAAGCAATGGTATGTATATATATATAATTGCAAAACATGAATTGGTGAAAATGTAGATTGTGAACCAACTCTAAATAACACTAAATTAAATATGTAAATAAAATGAAGGGGGAATATGGAGTGAAGGATATATAGATGATGGAAACTAAGGAGTTAATTTATTCGAAAGCAAATACTGGGCAATGTAACAAACTTGTCAATAGCACGGCTCTTCAAGGTAACCGACCTAGGATGTATAGAGTCGGTTATTTATCCCTAGAAGGTGGCCAACCTAGGATGTATAGTGCGGACCACCTATTAGGGATTAATCCTTGTAAACTACCAACCTAGGATGTATAGAGTTGATTGTTTACCGGATTCTAGAAATGAAGCTCGTCTACCTAACATTGACTCAACCGATTACAAATAGTCACCCTAGGATGTATAGTGATGACTTCTAACTCTCTCACGGATTCCGACCTAGGATGTATAGTGCCGAAAACACGATCGAGGTTAGATTAAAACCGCAGTTCAAGAGTCGGAATTCATGACTTTCTGTCTATTCTTTAGAGCATTAAACAACTAAATAAGATGTATATCTAGATGCAATACTCATACATAATACAAAGACATCTTGCAAAGATTATGTATCTACACAAGAAATCAATGATAAACATTCACAACAAGAATAGATCAATGGAAGATAGACATGAATATCAATATAATATCAAGTTTATGTACAAGCCCAATATTAAACTAACTACTCCATCAACCCCTTAGAGGAGATTTAGCTACTCATTACAACTAGGAAATCAGTAGAGAGGAGAAAGAAATAACCCTTGGAGAACATGTCCTTCCTTGAAGTGGCTCCAATCTCCTAAGTTCCTTGAAGTTGAGTAGAGAATGTAAGGATGAGAGGTAGAGAGAGAAACTAGATCTAAGAATGCTAAATCTGTCCTAAACGGAGTCAAAAAGCTCCTTAAAACGTTTCTATACTTTTCTATCTATACTAGATACAAAAATAGGTCACTTAAGCTTTGAAAATCAGACTGGCGCGCTCGGAGTGCGGGTGGAGTGCGGGTGAATTACCCGCAATGTATGGGTTGTCTACAACTTCAGATCTCGGATCAGGGCATTAGTGCGGGTGAAGTGTGGTTGAATTACCCGCACTTGACCCGCACTTGGCATCGCACTTGAATCGCACTTCCCTGTCAGGTACAAATCTACATTCTGTCTTGAGCAACAGTGCGAGTAGAGTGCGGTTAGATGACCCGCATAGTACCCGCACTCTAATGTCAGGTGCAATTCTGCTCTTCTGTTCTTGATGCAAGTGCGGGTAGAGTGCGGTTGGATTACCCGTACAGTACCCGCACTCTAATGTCAGATGCGGTTCTACTCTTCTGTTCTTGGTGCAAGTGCGGGTGGAGTGCGGTTTGCTAACCCGCACAGTACCCGCACTCTGATGTCAGGTGTATGATCAGCTTCTCTGGATTGGCATTAGTGCGGGTGGAGTGCGGTTAGTTGACCCGCACTGTACCCGCACTTTATCTCTGTACTTGCATTCTGCCCCGGCTATGCACACGAGTGTGGCTGGAGTGCGGTTGCGACCCGCACTGGACCCGCACTGTAGAGCAGTTTGTGCTCCTTTGCCTTCGCTTTCGCCCCTTTCCTGCTGGAATTACCACAATATGCCTCTAAGCCTGTCTCTGCATCATTTCCTACAAATAAGCACAAAACTACCCCTAAGAGATACAAAACACATGAAAACAGAACATAAGGTAAGGATTTGAGGGCCTAAATATACTACATATTTGGCCCGATCAAGAGGTCGATGGGTTTGATGAGCAGTGGATTCCGGTGGACAATGAGGACGATGGGATTTGAAATAGGAAGAATGAGTCACCGATTGGATGGAAGATGGGAAGAATGAGTGACCGATTCCGATTGGAGAATGATCGATGGAGAATATTAAGTCAGTCATTTTGATTTTCTTTAGTCTACTGAAGGAGAAGCAGACACGGGTAGTTTCGTCATTTCACTTTGTAAGAGGGTAATTTGACATTTTGCAGGGTTTTATTGAAGAGGGTATTTTTGTCTTACAAAGGCTATTTCCTAGATTCTAAACATTGGGAAAGGCCACATTTGCAATTTTTTCATCAATGGGCTATTTCCTAGAAACTAAACAATGAGAAAGACTATATATGCAATGCCTCAAAATAAATAGAGTTATTAGCACCATTTTCTCTGGAACTTTAAATGTGCTTGCATTTTACCCCCATAACTTTTTTTAGGCATTAAACCCCTTGAACTCTCATTTTCTTTGCACTTTCTTCAAAATCCTCACGCCGTCCAATTTTTGTCATGGCAAATTGCATTAAGTTCCCCTGATTTTATGTATAATTGCATCAAACCAAGAACAATATAATAATATAACCCAAATACCCCTTTGACCAAATTTTAAAAATAAAAATTTAAAATTTAAAATTGAAATAATGGTTAAATAATAATAACATTCTGACTTTGTTTTAAGTAAAATTAAATAAATAGAGAAAAGAAAAAAATTAAATTGATATAACAATTATTTAAATTATCTTTTTTTATTTAAATATCCCTAAATATAAAACCCAAATAAATTATCATTTAAATTATCTTTTTTATTTAAATATCCCTAAACGTCACTTGTTTATTTACACTAACAAGGGTATTAATAATGTTAAAAAAACTCTTTGATGTCCACGCTTTTGACAAACACAGTCTTGTTTGAGGATGAGGTCTCCTTATCATCTTTATAGCCAAGACCTTTCTTATCACTTGGCCTCTTGCCAACTCCTAACATGTGGTCAAGCTTCTTTGTGCTTGAAGTCATCTTAGCAATAATTTCTCTTGCCTTTTCAAGATCTTTTTCCATCAATGCCCCATTCCTCTTAGCTATCTTCACTTCTCCATTTAAGTGAGTTATTTCGGTTGATAGCTTGAGATTCTCTCATTTTAGTCTTAGAATCTCTTTCTTCATCTTCAATCTTGAGCTTTGAAAATGCTCAATGAACCCTTCAAGGTCCATGCCTTCTACATCTCTATTAAAGGAGTGAGATGAAGAGACACCATCACTTAAGTTGTCTTGACTTTGTTTCTCTTCTTCTTCTTCATCTATTACTTTTTTTCTTTTGAGAGAGGATGTGAAGGCAATGAAGTTTTCCACATGGTCTTCATCATCCGAGGATGCTCCTTCCTCTACCAAATCATCACTATCGCTCCACGTGGTGGCTATAGCCTTTCCTTTATTCTTGTTCTTTAAATTGCCACAATCTGTAAAGATGTGTCCAAAACCTCCATATTCAAAGCATTGGATTCCTTTCCTTGATGGCTTGTCTTGACTTGGTTCAACCTTCTTGAAAGGAGTTTTCTTCTTCACTTCCTTTCCCTTGGAGCCAAACCCCTTCTTTTCAAACTTGATGAACTTCTTGAACCTTTTCACCATGAATGTCATCTCCTCATCTGAGTCATCATTCTCTTTCTCTACTTTATAGGTCTTTAATGCTATGCACTTTTGCTTTTTAAGAGGTGTAGGAGTAGGAGCCCATCTAGACTTATAAGCTAGAAGCCTTCCAATGACTTCACTTGGCTTCATATTCTTGTAGTCACTATTCTCCTTAAGTGCCATCACCTTCGATTCAAACCTTGCAGGAAGTAACCTCATAATCTTCTGCTTGATCCTTCTGTCCGAATATAGGTCACCTAGTTGATGGCTTTGATTGACGATGTCCATCAACTTGACTTGAAAGTCGTTGAAGCACTCATGCTCCTCCATCCTAATCGTCTCAAATTGCATTTGTAGGACTTAGAGCTTGGAGTCCTTGACTACTTCAGCTCCTTCATGAGCCGTTTCTAGAATCTCCCATGCCTCATTTGTATTCCTAAATGTTTGAGTTAACTTGTATTGGTTGTCGTCCATGGCGCAAAGGATGGCATGTATTGCCTTGTTGTTCCACTTTGAAGCTTCAAATTCTTGTGAGCTCCATTGAGACTTAGGCTTGGAGACTTCACTTCCATCTTCGGCGGTCACTGTTGGAGGAGTGTAGCCGCCTTTAATTGCAATCCATGCACGGTCATCTATTTGGCAAAGATAGGATTCCATCTTGCCATTCTAGAATGCATAGTTCACCCCATTGAGCAAATGGGGTCTCTTGCTTGAGACTCCCTCTTGTCCACCTCCGTTTCCACTAATAGTGTTTGGGTTTGTGACTGGAATGAATTCAAATTAAATGCAACAAACAGAATGCAAGATGTAAGACACACAAAGAGAAAGGATCACCTAAGTATATCTAGGAACCCGCTCTGATACCAATTGAAAATACTACAAGGCGTGCGACTAATAACTTAGAGGGGGGGTGAATAGGTTTTAGTTGATTTATTACCAATTTTTTGACTTAATCAATTTTAATAATGCTACCTCATATTAGCAAATAATCAATCCAAAATAAAAATGAAGAAAACAATAATAACACAAGGATTGATTAACGTGAGAAACCCTCCAACTGAGCAAAACTCACGGGCTATCCTTCTAGCCACATACGGTCCTCAAATCTACTATTTGAATGAAAGTTTACAACCTAGATTAACCACTAGTCACACCATTCTCGGTCACTAACCCTTCCACTCTACCCAACGAGCTTTTAATAGTGATTCTAGACCAATTGCTTGTGTACTGATCCACTTAGTCATAAGGCTTAACAATCAATGAAGAGATTAAGCAACCTATGTGAATATATGACAATATTCTATCATGCAATTAATGCTAGGCTACACTAAGTTCTTATCTAGGATGTAAAGATGACACTAACTACAAATCCTAGTTATCAATATCTAAATACAAATCAAATAAATTTAGCTAGAGGGCAAAATTGTCTTATATGCTAGCTATCAATGAACACATATTCTCAACCAACAAACACAACTCGAGCATTTTATAAATACCATTAAACACAAGAACATGCATTAAATCAACATATGAAGCTAAATCTAGGCAAATAAGAACATAAAGAGATGCAAAGTAATGAAATGGAGATTTAGGGCATGTTCAAATTACCTAGTCAACAAAAGCAAGGAGAATCCATAATGAGATGATGCTTGGAAGATGCTAAATGCACATGGATTGGTGTTTAGTTGAGTAAAGGTGGGTTCTTGGAGCTTTTCTCTTAAAAGGCACTCTTTCTCTCTCTAAAAGGGGTTTTTTTAAGCTCCAAAAAATAAAGTGAGGAAGAAGAATATATATATATATATATTAGCCCTAGACGAAGTGACGTCGTTTTGATGAAAATAGGCTCAGTGCATGGGTAACTGCACGAGTAAGAGACCCGTGCACAACCCGTGCAAACATACAACCCCGTAGGCACTCGAACTCAGTGCAATGGTACTGCATGGGTAGGAAACCCGTGTGTAAGAACCTCATTTCTATGATTTGCTTATTTCATGACAAATCACATTGGGGATGTTTGTAACGGGTAGCATAGGTTCTCCAAGTGCGATGTTCTTGAAGACATGCTTCCGGTCATCCTAAAGAGCTTCAAGAGAGGTAGTTCACTTGTTCTTAACTCTTGAAGAGATTTGGTTGCACACACTCACATCTCATGCATTTGTATTGACATGCATTGATTGTTGCACACTCACACACTTACGTGCATTTGAACTGTTATGCATTTGTTTCATGATTGCTCATGTGTGCATTCTTTCACACTGCACACTTGCACATACTGCACATTAATTAGTGTGTTGAGTCTGCTTGGAAAAGAGAGTTTCTTCTCTTACAGCGGCCTAGACCGCTTGGCAGGCGCTGCTTGCACCGAGGCATACAGAGCGGTATACATCAATCGGCCCATGCTGCCTTGACCGCCTCCTGTACACATGAACGCCCAGCGGTCCCTGAAGCGGTAGACTTCAGTAGGCCCCTGCTGCCTTGACTGCGGCATGTGCACTGCACGCACAGCAGTCACAACCGCGATGTTATCGAGTAGGCACACTGCTGCGTGTACCGCGGTCTAGGTACTTACCCGAGCCACAGTCCAGCGAGCGGTATTGACGGGATTTTGATTCCCAAGCCCAAAACGTCTCAATTTTGTCTAGGGCTTCTATATATATGTTCTCCTCTTCCCCAACTCGTTTCCAGAGCTTCAAGAACCCATTTTTATGAGAGAGAACAACCCTTAGAGAGAGAAAGCTTCAAGCTTTGTTACTTGACTCTCCAAATTCCAAAACCCATCATCTTCATGCATTTCTAAGCATCTTTAAGGCATGGGTTTTCATCATTAGTTGACTTGGTAAGTTGAACAAAAAACCTCATCTTTATCATTTGTTCATACTTTCCAAGATTGTGTTTTTATTGCATTTATTAGTTGCTTAAATGCTAGGACTCTATTTAATGCATCTATTTATGAGTTCCCTTACATGATTGGGTTTGTATTGTGATAGCTTGCATTTATGACATATTTGTCCTTTAGCTAATTAGGACTCATTGATTGCATTTGTTAATTGCATTTATTGTCCTTGCCATTTTATGTGACAACATGTGTTGATATGGCTTTGGTTGATGACCAGATTTTAGACTTGCATATCTATATCTAGTTAGGTCTTTATGAGCATTCATATAGACATTGATATCTAGGATCTGTACTTAGTGTCATCTTTAATCCCTAGATAAGCATTTAGTGTTGCCTAGCATTATTTGCATTTTGAATATTCATATATTCACTTAGGTTGTTAATCTCTTCTTTGAGAGTTAAGTCTTATGACTACAAGGTGTAGTGCACAAGCAAGTGAAGTCTTGCAACCAAGGTGTGGTTGGCAAGCAAAGTGATCAAGGATTCACAATAAAGGACCGTTGGGTAGTAGTGGTGGGTTAGTGACCGAGAATGGTGTGACTAGAGGTCAACCTAGGTTGTAAACATCATTACAATAGTGGATTTGAGGATCGTGTGTGGCTAGAATGATAGCCTGTGGTTTTTCCCTTGTCGAAGGGTTTCCACGTAAAAATCAAGTGTTATTTATTATTCCGCACTTTACACTTGATTTTGTATGCTTGTTTATGAGGTGAATTTTTAATATTGACTAATCAAGAAAAATTGGTAATTAACTTGATTAAAACCTATTCACCCCCCTCTAGGTTATAGACACACGCTTAGAGTAGTATTTTCAATGGGTATCAGAGCAGGTTCCTAGACATACTTAGGTGATCCTTGCTCTTGATTGTGTGTGTCTTACATTTGTGTGCATTTTATTTATAACATTCATTTGCAATCATATTACCCAAACACTATAAGTGACTTTGGGATGAGTAAAGAGGGAGCATCGAATGTGAGACCACCATTACTCAAGAGGGACAATTATGCCTTGTGGAAAGGCAAAATGGAGTCCTATATTTGCCAAATAGATGACCGTGCATGGATGGCAATTAAGGATGGCTACACGCCTCCAACTACGACCACCAAAGATGGAAGTGAAGTCTCCAAGCCCAAGGCTCAATGGAGTTCCGAAGAATTTGAAGCTTCGAAGTGGAACAACAAAGCAATGCATGCTTTGCTTTGTGCAATTGATGAGAGCCAATACAAACTCATCCAAATCACCAAAAATACACATGAAGCTTGGAATATCCTAGAGACGGCACATGAGGGAACCGAAGTGGTTAAGTATTCCAAGCTCCAAGTCCTTCAAGCACAATTTGAGATGATCAAGATGGATGAGGATGAGTGTTTTAATGACTTCCAAGTGAAGTTGATGGACATTGTGAATCAAAGCCATCAACTAGGTGACCCATACTCAGATAGGAGGATCAAGCAAAAGATCATGAGGTCACTTCACGCTAGATTCGAATCCAAGGTGACGGCTCTTGAAGAAAATAGCAATTACAAGAGCATGAAGCCGAGCGAAGTAATTGGAAGGCTCTTAGTCTATGAATCTAGATGGGCCCTTAGATCTATACCTCCTAAGAAGCAAAAGGAGTTAGCTTTGAAGACCTTCAAGATTGTGAAGGAGGATGATGACTCAGATGAAGACATGGCTCAAATGGTGAAGGGATTCAAAAAGTTTATGAAGCTTCACAAGACTGACTTGAAAAAGAAGACCCACTTCAAGACGATTGAGTCAAGTTATGAAAAGCCTTCAAGAAAGAGGATTCAATGCTTTGAATGTGAAGGATTCGGGCATGTCTCTAAGGAGTGTAGTAACTTGAAGGACAAGAGAAAAGGAAAGGTGATGTCCATCTCATCAAGTGATAGTGAGAGTGTAGAAGATTTTTAGGATGATGAAGAACTTGCCATTAACTACACGGCCTTTGGAGCCTCATATGTGGATGTTGAAAAAGAAGGCAAGAGTGCCTTGACTTGTGACCTTGAAGAAGGAATAGATGAAGTGGTAGCTAGAGGAGTAATTGATGTAGCTACTCATAGGGAAGTTGGTGGTGTAGCAACAAGTGACCAAGGCAAAAGTCTTGATGATGAAGTTGACTCACTTGATGACAGGGAAAGTGAGAAGTGTGCACCATCAGTAAGTGCAGGGAGTGACTCTAGTGATGAAAAGTCTCCATCTCTCTCTAGAGAAATTTGTGAAGTCATGGATCTTGAAGACTCCATTAAGTACTTTAAAGACTCTAAGTTGAAGAAGAAAATGGAGATTCAAAAATTGAAGGAAGAAAAGAAAATGTCAAAGAAAAATGACCCTTGCCTTGTATGTGGTGGAATTGGCCACATTACCTCCAAGTGTGTTAACTTGAAGTACAAAAATGGAGAAGTTAGTATAATCGCTAATCGGTGTGATAGCGAAGTTGAAGTTGTTGAAAGTTGTTCCATAAGCTCAGGTGAGTGTGTGAACAACTACCCTGCATTTCCGGTTTCCTACCATGAAGAAACACAAGTCATCACCAACTATGTGTCACTTGAAGAGTTCAAGATTGGTGACTTAGAGTTTGGGAAACGAAGTGGAGCAAGCTTGAGAGAAGCAAGCATTGATGATATGACTCTCACAAGCACAAGTGGGAAAATCATTGAGAATGATGTTTCTTGCTCCGGGAACTCTTGTGATAATGTGGTTGATTATCACAAGTTAGTTGATTCTCTTTAAAAGTCTTTGAAAGAGAAAGATAATGATATCCTTGAGTTGAAAAAGGATAACCTTCAACTACAAGCCAAGATGACTCACTTGAATGATGAAGTGAGATATGTAAAAGAAAGTGAAGGCAAGTTGAAGATAGAACTTGATGAAGCAAGGATGTCTCTTGCTAAATTGACTTCGGGATCGGAGAAACTTAACAAGATGTTAAGTATTGGCAAGTTGCCAAATGACAAGCATGGGCTTGGTTTCATTGATGATGAGTGCACTCCATACTTGGGCAAGACTATATTTGTGAAGGAGATTTCTCCTAAATGTCCACCTCCATCACCCAAGAAATGTCTTGTTGTGGGTGAGTCTTCCAAGAGTGCTTCCTTGAAGATGCTTCTTAGGAAACAAGTTTCACCTCAACCTTTAAGGATACCTCAACCTCAAGCTCAAGGCAAAAGCAAAGGTTCACCTCCTCAACATCCTAGGAGGAAGATTGATCTTGGAGAGTCATCCAAGTGTAGCCAAGTGAAGATGCCAACAAAAAATGGAGCTCAAGCTCATCAACCAAGAGCTCCGCTTCCAAGCTTCCCTCAACCAAGAAGGCAAGCCAAGCAACCTCAACCCTTGAGGCAAGTACATCAAGTTGTTCATGCTCAACCACAAAGGCACCAACATCCGGCTAATGTTCTAAAGAAAAGCCAACTGGTGCAAAATCAAAGACAAACTCATCAACATGGCAATGCCTCGATGAGAGCTCAAAGCAATGGTATGATTTCTTCTTTTATACCTACTTGTCATTATTGTGGTATGATTGGTCACATTAGACCAAATTGTTTTAACTACATCAAGTTATGTAGAATTGAGAGCATGAAAGAAAAGAGAATGAACCGTAGGGCTAAATTGAATGATCCTAGGAAATCTAGTGAATTGAATACTTTGACCACTAAAAATGATGTAGTGGAACCTAGGTTGGATAAGGAAAATGTGCATCCTTTCCATTGTGCTAAAATATCACCAATAGATACTATTGAGTCAAATGGACTTAGTATGTCTGTAGGAACTTGCCCCTCATTCTGATACGGTATGGTTGTGACCCCATGAGGGGAGCTCAAGCAAAGAGAGCGAACTTGCATGAATTGCTATATGCAAAAAGTTGACTTATTTTATGCTCTTTTATGATTGCTTGAGTATGCTTGGTGAATAACATTGATTAATAATTGTATAATGTTTTTGATTACACCATTGCACGGTTGCTTTGTATGATAATGCATGATTTCTATTATTGTTTGAGCATGCTTATCTTTTTGAGGAATGTTCTACTTTTTAGTACATTTGATTGACCTCAAATTATTCTCCATGTTCATGATTCCTATGATATGCATTCTTAAGCTCTCTCTTGAAAAGGGCTACTGGCAATATGACGTGGAGCCGCCCAATATTGGAAAAGGCTACTCATTTGAAACCGAGTGAAAGCCATCAAGAGAGTTACCTTTGCATGAAAAACAGAAATACATGGTTGATAGGAAAAAGGAGAAAAACAGAAAAGTTGATATTCTGTTGATAATGTGGTGTGATGCATTGCTTATTTATATCATCAAAATTGTTGATTAATGATGTGACTTGCAATGAAGATAAGATGATATATTTTTGATGTGATTAGTTCACTTGCACACAAATGCTTGGATATATATCTTCTTATCATAACAACAGGGTCTTAATTGGTTTGACTTCATTTGGAAATCCTGTTGAGTGTTGCTTTGATTGATTTTCATGCATGAGAATAATAGTGTTTTGTATTACGTGCTAAGCAACCATTTCACACACACACTTTTCTGAATTAAATCCCATTGAATCTCTCTTAATCTTTTATGGCATAAATTTTGTTTATATGATTATGCGAGGAGATAATTGCTTGTAGCTCTCTTTGCTAAGGCAACCCGATAGGGGGAGCTCCTTTACCTATCTCATGACAAAATGGGGGAGAAGTCTTGAGAGATATAGGGGGAGTGAGAGATATAAGGGGAGCATTGTTTATGCTTTATTGTTTATGCTTTGGGGGAAAGCCTCATGAGAGAGAGTAACTTTTTAGGGGGAGCATTGCACATGCATTCTTTGTATTTTTTTATTGAGTGCAATTGCTTTTTACATTTGTTCACCTCACATGCACTTGTTCTTAGAAAGTGCTTTCTTGCTATTGTGTGTAGGTATGATGATCTACGAAGAGATTGATGGCCTTGAAGACTTAGATCTTAGGTTTCTCTTAATGTAACGTAGAATTACTTGTTGACCAATAGCTTTGTTTTTTGTTTTGTGAGGATTATTTTGTGAGTGGTGATTTTGTCATGAAATAGCCAAAGGGGGAGATTGTAAGAACCTCATTTCTATGATTGGCTTATTTCATGACAAATCACATTTGGGATGTTTGTAACGGGTAGCATAGGTTCTCCAAGTGCGGTGTTCTCGAAGACATGCTTCCGGTCATCCTAAAGAGCTTCAAGAGAGGTAGTTCACTTGTTCTTAACTCTTGAAGAGATTTAATTACACACACTCACATCTCATGCATTTGTATTGACATGCATTGATTGTTGCACACTCACACACTTACGTGCATTTGAACTGTTATGCATTTGTTTCATGATTACTCATGTGTGCATTCTTTCACACTCCACACTTGCACATATTGCACATTAATTAGTGTGCTGAGTCTGCCTGGAAAAGAGAGTTTATTCTCTTATCGCGGCTTAGACCGCTTGGCAGGCGCTGCTTGCACCGCAGCATACAGAGCGGTATACATCAGTTGGCCCAAGCTGCCTTGACCGCCTCCTGTACACATGTACACCCAGCAGTCCCTGAAGCGGTAGACTTCAGTAGGCCCCTGCTACCTTGACCGGGCCTATGCACTGCACGCACAGCGGTCCCAACCTCGATGTTATCCAGTAGGCACACTGCTGCGTGTACCGCGGTCTAGGTACTTACCCGAGCCGCAGTCCAGTGAGCGGTATTGACGGGATTTTGATTCTCAAGCCCAAAACGACGCAGTTTTGTCTATGGTTTCTATATATATGTTCTCTTCTTCCCCAACTCGTTTCCAGAGTTTCAATTACCCATTTTTATGAGAGAGAACAACCCTTAGAGAGAGAAAGCTTCAAGCTTTGTTACTTGACTCTCCAAACCCAAAACCCATCATCTTCATGCATTTCTAAGCATCTTTAAGGCATGGGTTTTAATCATTAGTTGACTTGGTAAGTTGAACAAAAAACCTCATCTTTATCATTTGTTCATACTTTCCAAGATTGCGTTTTTATTGCATTCGTTAGTTGATTAAATGCTAGGACTCTATTTAATGCATCTATTTATGAGTTCCTTACATGATTGGGTTTGTATTGTGATAGCTTGCATTTAGGACATATTTTCCCTTTAGCTAATTAGAACTCATTGATTGCATTTGTTAATTGCATTTCTTGTCCTTGATATTTTATGTGACAACATGTGTTGATATGGCTTTGGTTGATGACTAGATTTTAGACTTGCATATCTATATCTAGTTAGGTCTTTATGAGCATTCATATAGACATTGATATCTAGGATTTGTACTTAGTGTCATCTTTAATCCCTAGATAAGCATTTAGTGTTGCCTAGCATTATTTGCATTTTGAATATTCATATATTCACTTAGGTTGTTAATCTCTTCTTTGAGAGTTAAGTCTTGTGACTACAAGGTGTAGTGCACAAGCAAGTGAAGTCTTGCAACCAAGGTGTGGTTGGCAAGCAAAGTGATCAAGGATTCACTATAAAGGCCCGTTGGGTAGTAGTGGTGGGTTAGTGACCGAGGATGGTGTGACTAGAGGTCAACCTAGGTTGTAAACATCATTACAATAGTGGATTTGAGGATCGTGTGTGGCTAGAATGATAGCCCGTGGTTTTTCCCTTGTCGAAGGGTTTCCACGTAAAAATCAAGTGTTATTTATTATTCCGCACTTTACACTTGATTTTGTATGCTTGTTTTTGAGGTGAATTTTTAATATTGACTAATCAAGAAAAATTGGTAATTAACTTGATTAAAACTTATTCACCCCCCCTCTAGGTTATAGACACACGCTTAGAGTAGTATTTTCACCGTGCAACAGAGAGGCTGGAGGATACACATCCTCAGTGCACTGGTACTGCAAGGGTAGGGACCCCGTGCACTACCCGTGCAAAAGAGAGACCCGAGGATACCCATCCTCAGTGCACGGGTACTACACAGGTAGAGAACTCGTGCAAAAGAGACCTACATGGGGGGATGAGAGGGGGGGGGGGGGGGGGGGGGGGGGGGGCGGTGTCAACAATGCGCTAAAGAAAACACTTCATCGTGCCCAACAAACAATAAAAAAATACATAGAACACAACCACACTTAAAACTAACACCAAGGAGCATGTGTGAGAAGTGTATAGAAGAACACACGCATAAAAGATTAAAACACTAATGCAAGATGTGTAAGGCATGTATGATAGTGTGTGCTACTATTAACACGCATTTTGTCGTGAATGCAATCCAAACAAATTTAAAGCTCCGAAAATGCACTAATACAAATAAACCTAGTATATGGCAAATAGAGGTATCGTTCCACAAAAATCGTGAAATAGTTGTGATTAAACTATTACTCTAGTGTTGAAAGTACTGAAACTAAGTGAAAGGTGATTTGAAACGATTATAGAATCTAAATGATCATACAATTACTACTAAATTACTAAACTAAAAGAACTAAGATACTAGAAATGTGTGTGAAAGGTATGATGATAGATATGGGAGTTGATGCAATGTAGACACAAATTGTGGGAGTTTACATATGAAGACCGACTCGATTAAACATATGGCTTATCTTCCTAACTCGAGTTTCCGAAGTGGCTTGGATTGGAATGCTCACAATCCACCCATTTCACTTTTGCTTTGGATTGATATGGGAAGTTGGGATGGCTTGGATTGGAATGCTCACAATCCACCTCTTTTCCTAGCCAAGATATGTTGGATTGGAATGCTCACAACATACCCTTTCCAAATCAATTGAGCTTAATTATACACCTTAAGTGTAGATTGTTAAAAATTAAGTTTGGTATCTAATCTAAACCAAGAGTCGGAATACCTACTTGGCTCATAAAGAAACCACAATTCAATATCAACAAAGGGTTAGGAGTTGGAATGCCTTCCCAACCCAAAGTGAGAATTAAATGCATTTAGGAGCAAATTCAACCACTAAGTTAAATGAGAGTTGGAATGCCTACCTATCTTCACAAAGATTTCAATTAATGATTAATGACTCTAATAAGTTTAATTAATCCACAAAAATTAAGAGTTAGAATGCCTACTTAATTCAAGGGACAATCAAACACAATTAAGCAAATTGAATGGAAATATATTAATCAAGTCAAAATGGTGGAAATTCCACAATCTATGAATTAATTACATCAACCCCCAAATTGGGTTTAGCTACTCATGACAAATGTATTAAAATGAAAGAGAATAGGGAAATAGAGAAGACCCATATGAGACTTTCTATCTTTAAGCTTGATTTTACCTCAAATGTCCTCTTGAGTATTAATTTGAAGAAGATAGTGATGGGTTATTTTGGATGATTTGGAAGAGAATGAATTTTAAGATTTAGAGAGAGAAAATGATGTAAGGATGGTGTATGGTTGTTTCAGAAAAATCAAATATGAAGCTTTATATAGTTCCTTCAAAAATAGGTCAAAATGATGATGTGGCGAGCTGAGAATCACGTATAGCACGGGTATAGCATGGGTAAGGTACCCGTGCAATTACCCATGCAGTCTTCACTTTCTTCCTGAATTGTGCAATGTGCACAGGTTGTGCACGGGTAAGTGACCTGTGCAGTTGGGTCTGGTCCGAGGCTTTGCTCCCTGGTTTGGTGGGTTGCACGGGTAATACCTGTGCATTTACCCGTGCACTGAGGTCTTCTCCAATTCCATCTTCCTGTGCACGGTTTAATGCATGGGTAATACCCGTGCACTATGGCCTTCTTCCACTCATTTTTGCACCATTTGTCATTTTTGCCCCTCTTCATGCCTTTTCACCAAATACCTGCAATATCAACCAAAAGAGCTTTAAATACATATAAAAACACCCAAGAATGAGACATAGGGAAATGATATGAAGGCCAAAATGTATAACATTTTTGGCTCGATCAAATACCCCCAAACCAAACCTTTGCTCGTCCTCGAGCAAACTTAAAACAAAACAAAGAAACAAGCCTCAACAATCATGACTCGATCTTGAAAAAATTTCCAAACTCAAACAAATGTGCTGCAAGCCAACTAACTGAGAGATAAGCAAAAGATAATGGGAGTGAGGAATAGGCTAATGCAAAATGTATTAAATAACTCCATGGCACCCCAAGGGAAACACGCACAACACGAATCCCACACTTAAAGCGCCTTCGCCTTGGAAACAACTCACTTTCACACCCCGAGCATAATTCGCTTCAACACTAGGTTCTCACATGGATTATCTCTTATTTTTCCACTCATAACCTAGGTTCATACTCATGCAATATGTATGGAAAAGAGTTTATGAAATGGAATCAAATTAGTTTCATACATTTCATACAAAATAAACGTTATTTTTAGTGAATAAGTCTCATGAAAGGATCAAGTGCCATGAACGTGGAAAGAGCATGCATCGACTAATATTCCCAAGTTATATTTCCCCTAAGATCAACTAGGTCTTTCCATTTGGTAGTAATGGGGCTAAGGTGATTGGTGATTAGAAAGAATAGGAATTTAGGCACAATGCACTAATCAACCAAGTTATGGCAATACATTCTACAGTGAAATATCTAATTTCTCATGCAACACCACTTTTAGATACAAATATACAATAAGGCGTCCAAGCTTTCATAACTTCCAAGTGCAATCACTAACTACTCTTGTTACCTTTTTAAGTAGTGTTTACAATTTAAACAAGGCAATACAAGCATATTTCTTTTCTTTTGATTCTTTTTCTTTTGCTTCTATTTTCGTTTTCTTTCCTTTTGATTGTTTCTTTTCTTGTCTTTTTCCTTATTTTCTTGCCTTTGACTTTTGCACATGCTTTTACAATACATCACTTATTTGCCTAGGTACACGCCATTTGAAAATTAGAGCACATTTTACATTCAATCCTAAGCCTTAACAAGATCAATCAAGTGAGGGTTGGCTTAGTATTTAGGTTGCTTGGGTTCTGGATAATGTAAGTGTAGAATAAACAAATCTAAATGTGTTTGGCTTCAAAATTGGCTTGGGAGCTGATAAGAAGGTTTTTTCCTTCAGAAAACCATCACTCAAAACAATTTATAAAACCTATGCGATGCGTTCACAAGTAGAAATACAAGTAAAGCATTAAGCACGGGTGTCGTCCACTGAGATCGGGGTAGCGGTGATAAGATTAGGATTAATATAAGTAGTATGCATAAAGTAAAGTGATGGTGAATGAAGATACTATATAAACTAAACTATGAAAGCAAATAAAATGGGATGACAACAGAGGGATGAATGAATGATGATGGAACTACGGAGTTGATGGACTCGTAAGTGAATATTGGGGCAATTGCAACAAACTCTCAATTAAGCACGTTTTGACAAATGTAACCAACCTAGGGTGTATAGTGTTGGTATATATCTATAGCAAGAGGTCAACCTAGGGTGTATAGCGAAGACCTCCTACTAGAGATTAATCCCTCCTAAGCAACCAACAGTGGCTAGTTACTCAATTGGGACTTGTTCCATGAATGCTCATCTATCTAGCTATGGCTCAACCTATTACTAATGTAGTCATCCTAGGATGTATAGTGATGGCTTCCAATTCCCTCACAAGTGGCCGACCTAGGATGTATAGTGAAGGCCACCCGTTTGAGATTGGAAAAGGCTTTAGGTTATCAACGGAATTCTACTCAAAGGTTAGTTCTCGTAGAATCACTAAAGTAGCCACCCTAGGGTGTATAGTGGAGGCTTCTAATTCTCTCACAAGTGGCTAACCTAGGATGTATAGTGAAAGCCACTAATTCAAGATTAGATTAAGGGCATGGTTGTAGAGCCGGATTTTCGGAAATCCTTCCATTCAATGGAGCATTAGACAACCTAATTGCCTACTCAAGTAATCCAAATAAATCATGCAAAGAGGGTGTATCCAAGCAAATCAATAATGGAAATCAATTCAAGCAATGGAATAAAACATAGAGATAGAATAAATATAACACATAGAGTTTATTTACAAAGCCCAAATATCCATCAAACAAATAACATCAACCCCATAGTGGGGTATTTTAGCTACTCATGTTCTATTATAAACAAATAAACTAAGAGAGAGTGTAGAGAGAACCCTTGAAGATTGATCTCCTTCCTTGAAGCTTGAATCCAAGTCTCCTAGTTGCCTTTGATTGAGTAAAGATGGTTTGGATGATAGGGAGATGTGTTACTAGCTTAGAATACAAGTGTTGGGAGATATGGTGATGTTTTGGTTCGTTCCCATCATTTTCTATTTATAGAGGATGGAAAAATAGGTCGTTTAAGCTTGAAACCAGAAACTGTCTCCCGCAGAGTGCGGGTGGAGTGCGGGTGGAGTGCGGGTGAATTACCCGCACTGTACCCGCACTGTAAAGGTTTTCTTCATCTTCAGTTCTCTGATATGGGCAATAGTACGGGTGGAGTGCGGTTGGATTACCCGCACTTGACTCACACTTGACCCGCACCGGAGTCGCACTTGAGTCGCACTTGAGTCGCACTTTACTATCAGGTGCAAAATCCCTCCTCTGTTTTGAGCAATAGTGCTGGTGGATGACCCGCACTGTACCCGCACTCTAATGTCAGGTGCAACTTCAGCTTCTCTGGTTTGGCAACAGTGCGGGTGGAGTGCGGTTGGATGACCCGCACAGTACCCGCACTTTAACGTCAGGTGAAACTCAGCTTCTCTGGCTCTGGCAACAGTGCGGGTGGAGTGCGGTTGGATGACTCGCGCTGGACCCGCACTGTAACTCTTCTCCTGTATCAAGTTCTGGCTATGATCATGAGTGTGTTTGGAGTGCGGTTGGAGTGTGGTTGCGACCCGCACTTGACCCGCACTGTAGAGCTGCTTATGATCCTTTGTCTTTCCTTTTGCCCCTTTTTTGCCAGAATCACCGCAACATGCTTCCAAACCCAGAATTACATCTATTGCCTGCAATTAGCACTAATGAGCCTATTAGACATAAAATATATAGAAAATACACACAAGAACGAGACAAATGATTAGGAATGAGGGCCGAAATATACAACAATTTAGGCACGATCAGGAGCACACACATTATGGGATGAGAAGTATTTGGTATTTTAAGTGGCTAAAACAAACATTGCCTAATATCACCTCAAAGAATCCATCTACCAAAGGAATAAAAGTTTCAGTCAAGCAGTCCACTTTAATGATGCATGTTCTATGACACATGATGATTTTGGTGTACTGAGACTATGCATGGTGTTTGAAAAGTGTTTAAAGATTTGAAAAACTTTTTGTGACGAATTACGCATTTTTGGCTGTGTTTGTGAAACTTACAAGGGAAGTCTCCATTATTAGAACAGGGCGCCTGAGCACCGAGTCCCCTCAACTTAGACACTAAAAGATGGGATTGACCTTGCAGTGCAAGTGAAAATACACTCTAAACGTGTGTTTAATAACCTAGAAGGGGGGGGGGGGGGGGGGGGGGGGGGGGGGGGACCCTTCAACAAGGGAAAAACCACGGGTTATCCTTCTAGCCACACCGATCCTCAAATCCACTATTGTAATGATGTTTACAACCTAGGTTGACCTCTAGTCACACCATTCTTGGTCACTAACCCACCACTACTACCCAACGGGCCTTTATAGTGAATCCTTGATCACTTTGCTTGCCAACACACCTTGGTTGCAAGACTTCACTTGCTTGTGCACTACACACCGGTAGTCACAAGACTTAACTCTCAAGAAGTGATTAACAACCTAGGTGAATATATGAATATTCAAAATGCAAATAATGCTAGGCAACACTAAATGCTTATATAGGAATTAAGGATGTCAATAAGTACAAATCCTAGATATTAATGTCTATATGAGAACATAAAGACTTAACTAGATAAAGATATGCAAATATAAACTCTAGTTATCAAACAAATGCCAATCAACACAAGTTGTCATTAAACATGGCAAGGACAATAAATGCAATTAATGAGATCCTAAACAATAATATCTAAATGCAAAGCATGTAGATTTAGCTAGAGGGCAAAATGGTCCTAAATGCTAGCTATCACAATACAAACTCAATCATGCCAAGAAACTCAAAAAAAGATGCAATAAATGAAGTCCTAGCACTTAATCAATTAATAAATGCAATAAGAACATCATCTTGGAAAGTCTAAACAAATAACAAAGTTGGAATTTTTGTTTAGCTTACCAAGTCAACTAAAGATGAAGACCCATGCCTTAATGATGCTTAATGATGCATGAAGGATAATGGGTTTTGGGTTTGGAGAGTTAATGAATTAACTCTTGGAGCTTCTCTCACTAAGGGAAGTGTTTCTCTCACTAAAAACTAGTTTGAAGCTCTATCAACGAAATGAGAGAGAAAAGAACATATATATAGCAGGTCAAAATAAAACTGCACCGTTTTAGGCAAAACAGGGTACGACCGTTGTGCGTACCGCTGTGGACAGTTAAGTTACCCACCGCTGTGATAACTCACAGCGGTCACACTATGTTGCTTACCGCTATGAGTTATCACAGCGGTCATACACTGTGTTGCCTACCGCTGTGATAATTCATAGCGGTCCCACGGCGCACAGACAGCGGTCAACAGGGTAAAAAATGCATAACTCCTAAACCTCAACAAATCAAACTAGATACAAAAGATATGAGTATACATGAGGAGATTTATAGTAATGAAAGTGTACAAACATGAAACACACAACAATTATATGAGATATGATAATGCATGAGTTGTGAGTGTGTGCAACTAGTTCTCTTCAATGAGAATTAAGCACAAGTGAACTACCACTTGAAGCTTATAAGATGACCGGAAGCATGTCTTCGTGAAAACCACACTTGAAGAACCTATGCTACCTGTTTCACAAATATCCCCAATGTGCTTTGTCATGAAATAAGCCAATCATAAAAAATTAGGTTCTTACAGCAAGTGAGACCCCTAAAGTGACTAAGAGTATACATGAGGAGATATATAGTAATGAAAGTGTACAAACATGAAACACACAACAATTATATGAGATATGATAATGCATGAGTTGTGAGTGTGTGCAACTAGTTCTCTTCAATGAGAATTAAGCACAAGTGAACTACCACTTGAAGCTTATAAGATGACCGGAAGCATGTCTTCGTGAAAACCACACTTGAAGAACCTATGTTACCTGTTTCACAAATATCCCCAATGTGCTTTGTCATGAAATAAGCCAATCATAAAAAATTAGGTTCTTACAGCAAGTGAGACCCCTAAAGTGACTAAGAGCTATGAACAAGCTCACAAAGCATACACAAATTCGCCATAAACACTTTGCTCAAGATTATCTCACCAAGCTAATTAAAGCTCAAATTTTTTGGCTCAGCAGCAAATTTGAAAAAAATGACACTAAAAATGACTCAAAAACAAAAAGACGACTCGAAAAGGTGTCTACACCCCCAAACTAAAACTCAACATTGTCCTTAATGTTGAAGACAAGAGAGCCAGGCCTAGCGGCTCGCACCCATAAGACACCAAAACATACAATTCTAGGCACTAATCACACAATCAATGCCCACAAAATAAAAGACTCAACAATGGCTCATAAAAATAAGGCATTTAGGGACACATGGCAATTAACCTCAACATTCAACCACATTAAGCATCTATTCACCAAATTATCGGAATGTGGGTAATAACCCTCAAACCGATTCCTACTATATGCTCATTCATGTACAGGTATATGCATGCATTAAAAAAAACCCCAAACCGAGTTAGGTTATATAAAATGAAAACCTATAAATCATATGCAATATCCACAAGAGCCTTTGGTTTATCCAATCAAGAATTAATAAATCAATAAATTCATCATTTGAGATTTTAAATTGTATCAACAGTTATAAACATATTCGCTCATTCAAAATTATCCACACATTCAACCCAAAATTTCTATGTACTAAGAATCTTCACATTCATCAAATATCCACACTTGTCTATAAACAAAAATAGAAAAATTAAGTGCAAGGGTTTGAGTTGAAAAGATTAAACCAATGCGGTAGATTTGTCGTAGACTCAAAATGGGTAGGTTCTTGCCCGTTTTATGAGCACTCTTGGCCTGCTCGTCCCTCCAAGACTTGCAAGTGGCCGGTGTGTTGAATCCAAGAGATAAAGAACCTAACATTGAAGCACCATTTCTGACCACAAAGGTTAACAATTATAAAATTTATCTCAAACCAAATATCTCTACAACAAAATAATATCCACAATTACCCAAAACTAATTATCATATGAAATACGAAAATGAAATTTAAGCATAAGAAAAGTGAAAACACAAAATGGATAAACCTCAATCGGTTGCCTCCCATAAGCGCCTTATTTATCGTATTGGTAAGACGTTGTGTGCACCTCATGCATTATCCAAATGCATGGTCTGTGCTAGTGGTAGTTGCATTTCACTTCCCCAGTAAGGCTTCAAACGGTGAACATTTACTTTGAACTTTCGACCTTCGTTATCTTCAACCTCTATGGCTTCATGTTCTAGCGCTTGAATCACCTTGAGGGGTCCTCGCCATCTCGATCTCAGTTTCCTAGGAAACAGTTTCAGCCTTGACTCATGAAGAAGTACTTGCATCCCAAGGTGAAATTCTTTTTTACACAATGCTTTGTCATGGATTGTCTTTGTTCTATCTTTGTAAAGTGTAGCACTCTCATAAGCCTCATTGCACATTTCTTCTAGCTTACACAATTGTAGCTTCCTCTCATTTCCTACCGAATCTAGATCAAAGTTCAATTTTTTTATTGCCCAACAGGCCCCGATGCTCCAGCTCCATTGGAAGGTGACACACTTTACCAAAGACTATTCTATAAGGGCTCATACCAATTGGTGTTTTGTAAGCGATCTTGTATGCCCACGGTGCATCATCTAGCTTCAATGCCCAATCTTTCCTCCCAGGGTTTACTATTTTCTCTAGGATTTGTTTAACATGCCTGTTACTTACCTCTACTTGGCCCGATGTTTGAGGATGATTAGGTATGGCCACCTTGTGATGGACTCCATATTTCTTCAAAAGGTTGCCAAATATTCTGCTGCAAAAATGACTTCCTCCATCACTGATAATCACTCTGGGTGTGTCGAACCATGCCAAGATATTGCTCTTCAAGAATTTGACAACCACTCCACTATTATTTGTCCTTGTGGCATTTGCCTCCACCCACTTCGAAACATAATCCACCGCTACTAGAATGTAATTATTCCCTTGAGATGGTGGAAATGGCCCCATGAAATCAATCCCCCATGTATCAAACAATTCCACAACTAAGATCCCTCTTTGTGGCATTTCGTTTCTTTTCTCGATGTTTCCGGTGCGCTGGCATCTATTACATGCTGCACAGTACCGCCATGCATCTCTGAATAAAGACTCCCAAGAGAATCCTGACTGAAGCACTTTAAATGCAGTTTTCCTTGCACCAAAACGACCCTCACACTGCAACTCATGAAAAAATCTGAGGATATCCTCTTGTCCTGATTCCGGTACACACCGTCGGATTACTTGGTCAAGGCCATGTTTAAACAGGTAAGGTTCATCCCAGAAAAACCTCCTAGCCTTCGCTTTGAACCGTTTCCTCCCCTGTGAATCCAACTCCAGTGGGAGAATTCCGTGGGTCAAGTAATTAGCCAAGTCGGCGTACCAAGGCTCCTCACTGTGCACTACCCATAAATGCTCATCAGGGAAATTTTCTCTCAATAGAACCTCATCCTCTCCAGATGGACATTCACGAACTAGTCTACTGAGATGATCTGCTACCACATTCTCGCACCCCTTCTTATCTCTAATCTCTAAATCAAATTCCTGAAGTAACAAGACCCATCTGATCAACCTAGGTTTAGCTTCTTTCTTCTGCAACAGATAACAGAGAGCTGAGTGATCCGAATATACCACTACCTTTGCTCCCACCAAATATTGTCGGAACTTCTCAAGTGCGAATACTATTGCAAGCAATTCCTTCTTTATTGTCGAGTAATTCAGTTGAGCATCATTTAAAGTTCGTGAGGAATAGTATATCGCATGAGGGACCTTGTTCACTCTCTATCCCAATACTGCGCCTATTACATAATCTGAAGCATCACACATTAATTCAAAAGGTAGTTCCCAATTTGGAGGTGCCATTACTGTGGCTGAGGTTAAGGCCAACTTCAATGACTCAAATGCTGCCAAGCACTTATCATTGAATTCAAAGTTCCTATCTTTCTGAAGGAGCTCACACATCGGTCTGGAGATTTTTGAGAAATCTCTGATAAATCTTCTGTAAAAGCTAGCATGCCCTAAAAAGGACCTGCTGTCCTTAACAGACTGTGGTGGAGGTATACTCTTAATTACTTCAACCTTTGCTCGATCTACTTTTATCCCTCTACTAGAGATGATATGCCCCAAAACAATTCCTTGTTGCACCATGAAATGGCATTTTCCCAATTTAAAACCAAACTCCTTTTCTTTGCACCTTTTCAGCACTGAGGATAGGTTATCAAGGCATCTATTGAAGGAATCTCCAAAAACCGAGAAGTCATCCATAAAGAACTCTATGATCTCCTCTATCATGTTTGAAAAAACTAGAAGTCACACACCTTTGGAACATCCCTGGGGCATTACAAAGCCCAAAGGACATCCTCTTATAGGCGTAAGTACCGAATGGACATGTAAATGTGGTCTTCTCTTGATCCTCTAGGCCCTTGCTATCTGGTTGTACCTTGAGTACCCATCCATAAAGCAATAGAAACGGTGTCCAACCAACCTTTATAGCATCTGATCGATGAAAAGTAGTGGGAAATGGTCTTTTTTAGTGGCTATGTTCAGTTTCCTATAATCTATGCACACACGCCACCCTGTCTGAAGCCTCTAAGCTACCAACTCATTCTTCTTATTCTCCACTACTGTAATACCAGACTTCTTCGGCACAACATGAATTGGACTGACCCATCGATTATCTGATATAAGGTATATGATCCCGACATTCCATAGCTTCAAGATCTCTTTCTTGACAACCTCCTGCATGATGGGGTTGAGTCTTCTCTGGGCCTCCCTAGTGGGTTTAATGCCTTCTTCCAATAGTATCATGTGCATACATGTAGGGCTAATTCCCTTGATATCTGCTATAGTCCATGCGATTGCCTCCCTGTGCTCTTTTAACACCTCTAGTACCTTTTTTTCTTGACCTTCATCTAAACCTACAGACATGATCACTGGATATTTCTTTCCTTCATCAAGATAAACATATTTCAACTCAGGTGGGAGTGGTTTGAGTTCTAGTTCCTGGGACTTTTCTCCTTGTGCCTCTATCATCCTTCATGAACCTGCTCAAACTACTATCCATATCTTCTATCACTTGTCCTGGGCCTTCATCATCTCTCTCTATGGTCATCTCTTCAAGGCTCTCAGTTCTTCCAAACCTTTCATCAACTGTCTCATCCAAATCATCTTCAAGCATATGCACCTTGTGGCAATCATCTGATCCAACTGGGTAAGTCATACAATCAAAAATGTTGAACTCTACTATTTCGCCCAAAACTTTCATGGTGAGCATGCCCTCGTGTATATCTATCACAACCCTAGCTATAGCCATGAATAGGCGCCCAAGTAGAAGCTTCACATCTTTTCATCTCTCCTCTCATCCCTGTCAATAACTACAAAATCTGTTGGAATTATTAATTTCTGAACTTGTATCAGAACATCTTCCACTATACCCTTAGGAATTCTTGAGGATGAATCTGCAAGGACAAGTGACATGGTGGTGGGCTTAAGGTCCATGAGGCCTAACTTCTGGTAGACAGAAAACGACATGAGATTGATACTTGCCCCAGAATCCAACATCGTTTTCTCATGGTTATCCCCTCCTATGTTGATATCAATGATCACACTTCTCCGATCCTTAATTTCCTAAGGCAAAGTCTTTTGAATTCATGTTCGACTATTCTTGTTGCTTTGGCCTAAACCTTTCCTTATCTTTTCTTAGCTCCTTGAAGAACTTCCATAGGCCGGCATCCTCTGAATCGCATCCAATAATGGCAAGTTGATATTTACCCTTGACAAAATATCATATATGTATTGGAAAGATTTCTGCATCTTGGAGTTCTTTAACCTTCCCGGAAAGGGTAAAGGTGGATTGTAAAGGTTAGGTGGCTTGTGAATTTGTTTCCTTGATTCCGGTTGAATAGCTTCATTCTTATCTTTATTTTCTTCCTCTTTTTCAACCTCGCCTTCCTCTTGTGTCTTTTCTCTTTCTCTTGTAGAACTCTCTCTGCTTCTATCCCCCAGTATATGCCCACTTCTTAGGACTGCCTTTGCTTGTTCTGGTTGGCTTGGAACTCTGCCTCTCTCTTTTTCTGATAACATTTCAGCTAGCTATCTAATTTGACCCTCGAGTCTGTGTATGGCATCATCAATCTCACTTGATCTTCTATCATTTGCCTGCATGTATTCTTCCATGATTCCTCTTGTTTTTTGCTGTGAAACTATGAAATCATGTGTCCTCTACTTAGTTGTCCTGCATGAGATCTCTCAATTCCTTGTCCAGTGATCTATCATCGAGTTCACTCATGTCTTAGCATTCTACATGTTCTTGTTGTGATGCTTGCAAGGCATTTAAAGTCATTTGTTGTGACAACACTATATCCTACTTGATTTGAAAACTTCTTCTCATAAAATCCCTCATGTCTTCTTCTAGGGTCAGAGCTTTATCCTCATAATGCTCTAGTTGAAACCATTGACAATAATCCCAATCTTGACAATCTAGATTACCATAAGATCCACAACTCGGTCCCGAATAATAGTCCATGTGTCCTGCAACAAAAATGCACAACACTACACAACACAATCATATGAAACTAACACAACCAAAAATGTGGCCAATCTTGTAAAGATAAAGAAGAGTAAAACAAAATCAAAACAAACGAAACTAAAATGATAAAGCACTACCCTATAACTGACTTAACTAACTAAAGCAAAATCTAAAAACAACTATGTATTCCGATCCCCGGCAGCGGCGCCTTTTTGAACACGCATTTTGTCATGAATGCATTCCAAACAAATTTAAAGATCCCAAAATACACTAATACAAATAAACCTAGTATATGGCAAATAGAGGTATCGTTCTATAGAGATCATGAAATAGTTGTGATTAAACTACTACTCTAGTGTTGAAAGTACTGAAACTAAGTGAATGGTGATTTGAAATGATTATAGAACCTAAATGATCATGCAATTACTACTAAATTAATGAAACTAAAAGAACTAAGATACTAGAAATGTGTGTGAAAGGTATGATGATAGATATGGGAGTTGATGCAATGTAGACACAAATTATGGGAGTTCACATATGAAGACCAACTCGATTAAGCATATGGCTTATCTGTTGCAACCCCGTTCACTGGTAATGCAGCGAAAATAGGTTTTAAATTTTTTAATACATATCATCAATGATCTGCAACCAGTAAACTTGAGATAGTAATTATTTTTCCGGAACTAATATATACAATATGTAAACACATGAAAATGTAATCAATATAAAAATAAAATTTAGAACCTTACCAACGTTTGGAGGCTCCTTCACTTTACGATATGCTCATGGTCTGTACCACTGATCTTCCTAGCTATTCCCAAAACTGGGAACTGCGTGTGGGCACGTCACGTACTCAGGAACTTTGGAGGATGTAGAGAAAAGAAGAAGAAACAATTTCTTCCAAGAGAAAACAAAACTAGAACAATTCTAGTTCTTTTAATATATATATATATATATATATCAAATATAATTTCTTTTTCCTTTTAATGGTGCACAGGATGCACCCCTTTTCTTTTTCTCTCTTGCTTCTCACACACACCTGTTGCGTTTTTTTTTTCCGTTCAAATAAGAAAAAAAACTAATGCCTTTTTCTCTCTTATCTAATTATATAAATATATCATTATATATTTTTCAAACTAGATTATTATATTTTCCCAAATATATCTTTATATATTCAAAAGATAATTAGTATTTAAGTGTCATACGTAGAGTAGGATTCTAACTCCCACATTGCCTTAGTTGACTTAAACTAAAATACTAGACTTCTCAAAGAATAAAATAATCTAATTATTTTATGTCTTAGTCATGATTTGAACCCGCAACCTCCACTTAATAATTAATTAATAATTCATAATTATTAATTCATTAATTAAATAATCTAATTATTTAATTAATTTAATTATTAATATATTAATTAAATAATCTCATTATTCAATTAATCCCTGAATGAATACTTGTCACTTTTGTAACACAATTAATTGGACAATCCAATTAATTAACCGTGACTCTTGTTACCTAAATCGATCAGGCTAGCAAGGGGACCTAATGGACCCACAGTATTTTGAGCTCCAATAATGCTCGGAATCATTAATTAAACTCTTTAATTAATATTCCTTGATTATTAACTCCGGTGTTATTCCACGAAAAACCCGAAGCTGCACTCTCTCAACTGCAGATGCTTTTACACAGACCGATACAACTCGGTGTCCATCGATATAGCTATTACAAATGGTGTGATCCTCTACAGTAGTTCATAATTAGAGCTGGGTCATAATGTCCGTTATACCCCTCTAATTACATATATCCTTTAAGTACCGTTGATTCTCTAATGAATAATAAATCCTATTTCCTCACGGAATTAGGAGAGCCCTCATATTGTCCAAGCCTTGAATCAATCCTTAAGGGAACTACCATCTACTTCTCACAAGAAGGAGTGGATTCCACTATTGTGTACATACCTTCCTAGCCACAAGCCAAACCGCAATCCCAACATACGGAGTATATTGATCAGGAATTGCATCTGGCCTCACCTATGGTATATCAAAGACCACGATCTAACTTGAATGGATCGATAAGACACTCGGGATTAAGATCACCCACATATAGTCATCATTAGTTGATATATTTATGAATCTCATCAGTAAACGGATCTTGGTCAGAGATTCATATAGATCATGGCCCAGTCCTAAATGATCACATCATACAAGGTACCTCCATTCCCATATCTCATATGAAGGATTCAGGATAGAATCACCGTACATTACATAATGGACCGCAGCTATAGATTCACCACAAATTAAGTACCCAGCTTTATTTGCTATCTATGAACTCTTTAGATTGCTCGTCTCTTACAGTATCCATCCGTATATGACACGCATATACATAGTTTGAGATTACATCTGGCAATCTATGATGTTAATTGAAAATACACTCTTAACGTGTGTCTACAACCTAGAGGGGGGGGGGGGTGAATGGGTTGTTAATCGATTATTACCAATTTTTCGATTAGTCAATATTAAACAAATAACCCAATTAAATCAAACATACAAAATCAAGTGTAAAGTGCGGAATAATAAATAACACTTGATTTTTACGTGGAAACCCTCAAATAAGGGAAAAACCACGGGCTATCCTTCTAGCCACACACGATCCTCAAATCCACTATATGAGTAAAACGTTACACCCTCAAGTGATGCTCGGACTCTCACTCTAGATAACCTCAGGCTATGGACACTACCACTAGCCACTCTTGGTTCAATCCCTAGTGATATCCACTGATACACTACTATTGGCGTGAGCACCTCCTACTCTACCCGCAGGCCTTTTACAATGGATTTTTGACCAATGCTTGCCAACCACAACTTGGTTGCAAGACTTCAATGCTTGTGCAACTTCACCCCGAAGCCACAAGACGTTGACTCAATGAAGAGTATAGGGTCTAAGTGAACAATCAATGAATGCTCAACACAATATATGTTAGACCAAACATACAATGCTTAACTAGATGTAGATAGTGCAATACAACATCCTAGTTATCAAATAATGCCTAGATGTACACACATGAGGTCTCAATTAGTTGTAGAGAAATTCTAACAACCTAATTGTCAATTAAATTCACATAAACATTCATAAACTTGACTAGATGCACAAAGTCAACCTAATCATCAATTAAGCATACATGAATATTTATGGATTAGCTATTTAGGCATATATGACCTAATAATGCAAGCTATCACAAACAAACACAATCAAATATTCATGAACATTAACTAGTTGATTAAAACACAATTTCTCAACCTAGTTATCAATTAATCACACATGAATATTTATGACCTAGCTTTTAGGCAAAAATGACCTAATCAATTAAGCTATCACAAACAAACCCAATCATGTTATAAAGACTCATAAATATATGCAATAAGTAGAGTCTAGGTATTTAATCATGCAATAAATACCTAATCTAGAGTAAGAAGAACAATAAATGATATTCAAAGAAGTTCTTGCTTACCTAGTCATGAAACAATGAAGACCCATGCTCATATGATGTTGAATGATGCAAGATGGAGATGGGTTTTGGGTTTGGAGAGTCAAATATGCTTTCTTGAAGCTTTCTCTCTCTAGGAGCTCTAACCTCTCTCTAAAAATGAATTTTTTGAGCTCTTGGTCGGCCAAGAAGAGAAGAGGAAGAATATATATGAAGCCGTAGTTAAAACTACATCGTTTTGAACTTCGGAACCAGAATCCCGTCAAAACCGCTTGCTAGACCGCGGCTCAGGTAAGTGTCCAGACCGCGGTACATACAGCAGTGCACCGTCTGGACAACACCGCGGTTGGGACCGCTGTGCGTGCAAGAGCACAGGTCACGGTCCACGTCGCGCATGATGCACTGGAGAATACCGCTCCGTGCGCCGCGGTGCAAGCAAAGCCTGCCGAGCAGTCTAGGCCGCGCCAAAGGGAAAATCCCTTTTTAACACTCAAGACAAAAGTCAATCTGACATGAATGTTGTGCAAGTGTGAAGAGAGTGGGATGCACACAATGAAGCACAATTAACATGTCAAACATGTTATCAACTAAGATACAATGCAAGATATGATATCTAATGTAAGCTAGTGAGTGTTTTAGAAAAGGATGCACACTTATACAAACAATAAAGAACACAAATGCAAGATAAACAAAACATGCATGAAGTGTGTGTGTGCACCTAAACTCTTCAAGAGACAAAATCAAGTGAATATACCTTTTGCTCTTGAAGTTATGGAGATGCTTGGAAGCTTGCCAATACGGACCTAAGCTACCCATTACACAATCATTCCCAATGTGGTGGTTTGTCATGAAATAAGCCAATCATAAAATCGAGGTCCTTACATTAATATATGCACAAGTTATAAAATAAACAACATAACAAGAATGAATTGAACTTTTCTTTTTATTTATTTCATAAATCCATTTACAAATTATGTCTTTAGGGCATAAACCCCAACATTATCTTCCTAACTTGAGTTTCCAGAGTGGCTTGGATTGGAATGCTCACAATCCACCCCTTTCACTTTTGCTTTGGATTGATATGGGAAGTTAGGATGGCTTAGATTGGAATGCTCACAATCCACCCATTTTCCAAGCCAAAATATGTTGGATTGGAATGCTCACAACATACTCTTTCCAAATCAATTGAGTTTAATTATACACCTTAAGTGTAGATGGTTAAAAATTAAGTTTGGTATCTAATGTAAACCAAGAGTTGGAATGCCTACTTGGCTCACAAAGAAACCACAATTCAATATCAACAAAAGGTTAGGAGTTGTAATGCCTACCCAACCCAAAGTGAGTATTAAATGCATTTAGGAGCAAATTCAACTACTAAGTTAAATGGGAGTTGGAATGCCTACTCATCTTCACAAAGATTTCAATTAATGATTAATGACTCTAATACGTTTAATTAATCCACAAAAATCAAGAGTTGGAATGCCAACTTAATTCAAGGGACAATCAAACACAATTAAGTAAATTGAATGGAAATATATTAATTAAGTCAAAATGGTGGAAATCCCACAATCTATGAAATAATTACATCAACCCACAAATTGGGTTTAGCTACTCATGACAAATGTATTAAAATGAAAGAGAAGAGGGAAATAGAGAAGACACATATGAGACCTTCTATCTTCAAGCTAGATTCCACCTCCAATGTTCTATTAAGTAGCAATTTGAAGAAGATAGTGATGAGTTTTTTAGATGATTTGGGAGATAATAGATTTTAAGATTTAGAGAGAGAAAATGATGTAAGGATGGGTGTATGGTCATTTCTGAAAAATCAAATATGAAGCTTTATATAATTCCTTCAAAAATAGGTCAAAATGATGATGTGGCGAGTTGAGAATCACGTATAGCACGGGTAAGGTACCCGTGCAATTACCCATGCAGTCTTCACTTTCTTCTTGAATTGTGCAATGTGCACGGGTTGTGCACAGGTAAGTGACCCGTGCAGTTGGGTCTGGTCTGAGGCTCTGCTCCCTAGTTTGGTGGGTTGCACGGGTAATATCCGTGCATTTACCCAAGCACTGAGGTCTTCTCCAATTCCATCTTTCGGTGCACGGTTTAATGCACGGGTGTCCTGCCCGTGCACTATGGCCTTCTTCACCTCATTTTTGCACCATTTGTCCTTTTTTCCCCTCTTCATGCCTTTTCACCAAATACCTGCAATATCAACCAAAAGAGCCATAAATACACATAAAAACACCCAAGAACGAGACATAGAGAAAGGATATGAAGGCCAAAATGTATAACATTTCTGGCTCGATCATACTAGTCTCTTCAAGGAGAGTTAAGCAAGTAACATACTTTTGAAGTGTTCTTGAGCATGAGGATGTCACAGAAGCTTGATCACAAACAATGAGATCTAATCTACTCTTACAAGCAACTCCCCATATGGTTTGTCAATGAAATGAGTCAATCAAAATATGAGGAACTTACAATTCTTATTATCAATTTTATTATTTTTTAATTATTATTAATTACTACTACTACTACTACTACTACTGAACTTACAATACTTATTATCAATATTATTATTTTTTTAATTATTATTAACTACTACTACTACTACTACTACTACTACTACTACTACACTGAACTTACAATTCTTATTATCAATATTATTATTTTTTTAATTATTATTAACTACTACTATTACTACTACTACACTACTACTACTACTACTACTACTACTACTACTACTACTACTACTGCTGAACTTACAATTTTTATTATCAATATTATTAATTTTTTAATTATTATTAACTACTACTACTACTACCACTACTACTAAATAATAATAATTATTATTATTATTATTTAACCGTTATTCCAATTTTAAATTTTAAATTTTAAATTTTTATTACTACTACTACTACTACTAAATAATAATAATAATGATTATTATTATTTAACCGTTATTCCAATTTTAAATTTTTATTACTACTACTACTACCATTATCATTATATTTAAATAATAATAATAATGATTATTATTATTTAACCGTTATTCCAGTTTCAAATTTTAAATTTTAAATTTTAAATTTTTATTACTACTACTACTATTATTATCATTATATTTAAATAATAATATTAATGATTATTATTATTTAACCGTTATTCCAATTTGAAATTTTAAATTTTAAATTTTTATTTTTAAAATTTGATTTTTAGAATTTGGTCAAAGGGGTATTTGGGTTATATTATTACATTATTTTCGGTTTGATGCAATTATACATATTATCATGGGAACTTAGTGCAATTTGCCATGATAGAAAAATGGACGGCGTGAGGAATTTGAGCAAAGTGCAAAGAAAAGGAGAGTTCAGGAGGTTTACCGCTTAAAAAAAATTCAGGGGGTAAAATGCAAACTTGTGTAAAGTTTGAGGGCGACTAGTGCTAATAACCCTAATAAATATTAATTGTTTCCATTAAAGTATCGTGCCAGCCCATTCCCACTTATTTGTGTTTATTATCTGTTGGATAAAAAAATTCTTGTTAAAATCAAAATTATAAATTTTATTTGAATGATTTAATTTAATTTCAATATTATGGATCACCAAAACATGTAAGAAATAAAATATGACACAAGTTAATATTTATATTTAATCGTCATATAATACAAATTCAATGAATAATAAGGAATAGGATGAGAGTTACATCATATAATACAAATTCATCCTATTTCTGATAATCATCAGAAACTTGGACGAAACTTAGAAAATTCATGATAATCAATTAGAATTGCTCGGTGACTCTTTCTCCACTGGAGAAGGCGGTGGGAATGATGTAATAACCGTAAATTTTGTAAATTCACGAAAAAGATAATATGTGTAATAGTTGTATTTTTAAAATCAAATTAGTATAAGAAAGAAATAAATTCTTTCCATATAAGTTTAGTCAACCCTAGATTGTATACATTTAATGATAGGAATAGGAATAGGAATAGGAGACAAAATAAAATCGTATTAATTGGAGTTTCCATTCTATAGATTTATTTCTTAAATGATATAGGGTTTTTGAAATAACATTGTTATATATATTTACTGTCTGAAGATTAGCCTCTAAGCCTCTCCGAATACCGGGTCTTTTAGTTAACCTTCCACCATCATCCAACCAAAATATCAAGAGGTGAGTTGCTTATATTATTTGGTGTATCTCTTTCATGATTGAGATCATAGGTTATGTTAGGCTATTATTCATGTTATATTTAACTTGATTGGAGTAGAGGCATGTAAGAATCATTAATATAGTATCCAATTGATATGAGTGGTTAGTAGATATTTCTATGTATTTTCGAATTAGACTAACGGTTTGACTAGAATCCCATGTTTTCCCAAGATCAGCAGTTTCGAAAATTGTTTTGAATTGGTAGTTTGGTATGTCTACTATTGCTATGCCAAATTTCATGATTTATAAATGAGTATAATGGCTAGTTTGGTATTGTTGTAACTTATAGAATAATTGATGTTAGTTGTGCTGATGAAATAATCAGCTGTGAGGTTAATCAGCAGATGTTTGGTTACTTGTATTTTAAAACTACTGTAAATCTCAAAAGCATTATACATATATTTGATAATTTTATTGCAAAAGTACTGAGATTAGTTACAATGACTAAAATAGACATGATTTTATAACCATACTTATTTATTTTTATTAATTATATAAATAAATTAATATTTAATTAGAATATTTAAATTAGAAAAAAAAATTACAAAAGAACAATAATGATATTTGAAAAGATTTTATAAATTAAATCAATATTTGAGTAGAATATTTAATTTTAAGATGAAATCAGGTAGAAATGATTTTATATTGATTTCGTAAGATTAATAATGATATTTTAAAAGATTCATTAAATGCTGAAATCGATTATTCAATAATCACTTTCAAAAAGTAACCCCTTACTACTTCTCAAAATCACTGTCAAAACATATCAGATTATTAATTAATCAATTTTGGAAGCTTTACCAAATATTATTTTAAGTCAAAATTATTAAATAAATAGATTATAACTTTTTAAAAGCAATATCAAACTGGCCTTAAATATAGTTATAATTTTTGGAGTGGACAAAGGTCGAAATTTATATCTGCTGGACGTACAGTTTTGGAAAACAAGAAAATAATGTATTTTTGCATGTGCTAATGATCATGGATTAATCTGAAAATTTCACTGTATCATTCCTATATGTCTAGATTATCCATGTCAAAAGTTATAAGATTTGGAGCAGTAGAGAATTAATTAAAAATCGTGGAGTAGAGGGTTGTCAGATGCGATAATTTGCTGGAAGAATATATTTTTAAGTTTAATTCAATACAAATCATTATGCCGATTAGATTGCTATGGTGATAATGTTTTGACGATGATTCAAATTGTAATTGAATAGGTTTGAATGATTCTTGAGCTTTTAAAACTAAAACGAATTCGTACGGGTTCAAGGTAAGTAAACTCATCCATGATGTGTTATATTTTCAAAATTGTATGTATTATGTAAGTAAATTCATCCATGATGTGTTATATTTTCAAAAATGTATGTATTATATAAGTAAACTCATTCATAATATGTTTATTCTCTACGTTTTAAAAATCATACTTTCAATTTTATAAATGTTTACAACGTCAATTTGAAATGAGTAAGTGACCGTATTTTCTGATTATTTTCTGAAATGTTATATATTGCAATGGAATGCATGTTGAATATTAACTCTATATATTACTTATCTAAAGAAAAATAATCATATAATTTTTATTTGAAATACACCGCTATCATTTCATGTTTTGAAAGGATGGTTTATTATAAGTGATTTTAAATGTATGGAAAAAGTATTTTAAATATTTTTGCTCACTGTCTGTAATTACCGTTATTGTTATAGGTCCAGTTGGGATATTGTTGATCGCACCAAAATTGTTATACATTTTGGCTCTCATATCCTTATCTTGTGTCTCGACTTCGGGCGTTTTTGTGTGTCTAATGGTTCGTTTTGTAGTGATTACAGGCATTCAATGGATTTCAAGAGCTGGAATCAGAAACCGGGACTTTCGGGCAAAAAACAAGTCAAAGTTCAGTGAAACAATGCCCAGAAGCATAGTGCACGTGTCCCTTACCCGTGAACAACCCGTGCAGTACATGTGCACCAGGTGAAGAGCAGATTGAAGAGCATGTCCGTGGGTAATTGCACGGGTAACTGCGCGGATAGCATACCCGTGCATTACCCGTGCACATGCCCAGACCAGAAAACAGGAAAATTGTGAAAAGAAGACTGCGCGGGTAGCATACCCGCGCACTACGTGTTCCAGCTATGCAAAAGTCTCGTTTTCAGCCATTTTAAGAAGGGCAAAGTCGGCATTTTAAGCCCAGATAGTACCCTAGCCTCCCAAGCATATAAATACGTCATTTTTCCATTGAAAACTCTCTCCTCCTCCATTCCCTTCTCTTCTATTACCTCTCCCAAAAACACTTTTTTTCTAATCCCTAACCACTAACCTTAGAGAGATAAACAACTATTAGAGAGATAAGCAAAAGAGAGTGGAAGTGAGGAATAGGTTCATGCAAAATGTTCTAAATAACTCCAAGGCACCATAAGGGGAAACTTACACGACACGAATCCCACACTTTAAGCGCATTTGCCTTAGAAACTACTCACTCTCATGCCTCGAGCGTAATTCGCTTCGATTCCAGGTTCTCACATGGGATCTCTCTTCTTTTTCCTCTCAGAACCTAGGCTCACACTCATGTAATATGTATGCAAATGAAGTTATGTAATTGAATCAAATTAATTGCATACATTTAATATAGAATAAAAACTCTTTCTTAGTGAATTCGTCTCATGAAAGAATCAAGTGCCATGAACGTGGAAAAAGCATGCTTCGACTAGTATTCCCAAACTAGACTTCCTAAAGGATCAACTAGGTCTTTCCCTTAGGTTGTAATGGGGCCATGGGGTTTAATGTGGTGAACAAAGAAAAAGGGAAAAATTTTGAGTTCAAAGATCACCAATCATGCTTAAACATACTCATACACCTCATACTAAGCTCTATTATACATTAATTATAATCTGGCGATTAGGCATCCTTTTCATACACACTTGTGCTTTCACATTTGAGTACTCTAATTTCTTTGAGTACATGATCGGACAATTAATGTACCTAATTGAGGTCCCCATTTTCTAGCTTTTATTCTCATTTTCGAGTGTATTTTGTATATAAGTGTTTGTTGAGCCTTGTATAGGTATATATTCCCAATTTCAAGGTTTTGAGCTTAAAAGATTAGTTGGGAAGCAAAATGAGCCAAAAAAAATGATATATCAGAAATATTCAGAGTTGTCGCAGCCTTGCCGTCGACCAAAACCGCGGTGTGATTCGTGGTCAACCGTGGTAAGTTTCCATGGTGGATCCACCGTTGAGCTAGAAGGCGACATAGAGACCGCGGCACATGTCAACTCTGTTTTTCAAAGGTTAGTGGGCTGAAATTGTAAAGTGCCCATGCAGAACACCTAAATTTCGGGGTCCATAACTCCCTCCTCATATTGAATTAGGTTTCGTCCTACCTATTTTTAGAAAGCCCTAGAGGTCTACTTTCTAGCAGTTTTCACGGATCATAATTCTAGGTTTTCTAGAGGGACTTATGATTGTTTCCGTAACAGTGCGCGAGAGTGGAAACCAGACTCTGGCAGAGAGCTTCGTGTAGAACACTTAACTTTTAGGGGGCATATCTCCCTCCTCATATCGAACTATGATGAGTTCTTTAAATATATAGGAAGCCCCAGAAGTCTACTTTTCAGTGGTTTTTACGGATTGCAATTCAGGGCTTTCTAGAGTGAGATATGCGTGTTTCCGTAACGGTGTGTGAAGCTTAAATTTCTTACCAGTGTGCGAAGTGACCTTTGAGGCAACCAAACTCACTCGCCACACTACTCGCCTCATTTTCTGCCCAAAATTCACAACAAGCGAGGTGACCTACGAGGCGACCATTCTGCTTGTCTTGGCACTCGCCTCGGAGCCTAGAAGGGCCAAAATGGTCCATTCACACCCCAATTCATCCTCAAACTTTCCTTAACTATAAATACACTCTTTTCTTAACATAAAAAGCAGAGCATCAGCAACTTCTTCTTCATCTTCTTCATTTCATAAGAGAGAGAGAGAGAGAGAGAGAAAGAGAAGCTTCTCAAGCTCCCATGGAGGTTTTCCTCCATGGGAGGCTTTCCATAACCATTTCTACACATCCTCCACCACATTTGAGAGTAGATTGCAAGGAGAAAGGAGATGTCTTAGACCAATTTTGAGCTAGGAAGCAAGAAGCTCATGGAGAAGGCCAACTTCAAGGGTTGTCTCCTTTAAACTCTTCTCTTGTATTTCTTGTTGCCTTAAATGTGTAATCCCCATTTGGAAATATTTGTAAACCTATATTTGTGCTTATATATAAGTTATTGTTCTTAAATTCGAATTGGGTTTTGATTTGTTCTTAATATTCATTGATAATCTCTTGTTGTGAATGACATGTGTATGGATGATTGGAAATTGATATGTGCTTATGGATGGGATTAGGAGTAGATTAACATAATTGTAGGAGTAGTTATAATCAAATATCCCATTTGTGTGTGTATGTATTTGGAAGGTCGAAATGTCATGTTAGGATCAATTTGAGTGTTTGTGGGTTTCGGTTGTACCTCGAAGGATGACCAATACAGGTATGACCGTAATCACTTAGCTCCTAAGAATAGATGAAACTTGTTTTATGCATGATTGTGCTAGGATAGGTGTTGGCTTTATGTTCATGTGCTTAATGGTAGGGACTAGAGGCACATTGCTCTTCCATGACCCTTTTGGGGAGTGATTAGTGTTTCGAATCCTTTACTAGAGACTAGAGGCACATTGCTCTTCCATGACCCTTTTAGGGAGTGATTAGTGTTTCAAATCTCTTAATTGAGAGAACAAGCGCTCAACTTGATTTGAATGTCCTTAATGCCTAACAATCACTTATGTGCACTTATGTATGGTGAGCTTAGAAACCTTGTGTGACCATTATCCTACATCTCTCCAATCCACCATTTTTGTATTTCCCATTTAATCATTATTCTCACCATTCCATATTCTTTTGTTTTCACTTGCATTATTTACATTTCCTTTGCACACACCACACTGTATTATGCACACACCGCACACACACCATTCTCACCTTTCCGCATTCTATTTACATTGCTTTCTATAAACACTATAACTAGATCTGGTGGACGGATAACACCTCCCTGCGGAACGATTCCTTCGCTTACCGCTTTACTAGTCTTTTGCTAGTTTAGAGCACATTATGTAGGAACTGGTAGTATATATATCTTTTGATAATCGCAATTTGGAAACGACACAAAAAGCGAGCTATCAGTACATGTACATTTACACTTCAAGACTCTTTTGTGCTTTGTTTTTCATCTTTTTCATCTTTTTCTTTTCTTTTCTTCTCTTTCATCTTTTTGCTTTTCTTTTTCCACATTTTTCTTTTGACATTTTTACGCTCATAAGTGCTCATTTTTGGCACTTTTACATATTTGAGATTTTGCTTAGCACATTACACAACATAATGCCTAAGCACATGCTAACTTCATATGTAAGAGGTTACACCTTTCAACCACTTTTACACACACACACACACACACACACAATCCACATGATTGGCAATTAACGGGTTGGTTTCTGTTTGGCTTATGGCTATATGGTTTATTGTGGTTCCAAAGAAAGGGTAAGTGTTTGGCCTCAAAATTGGCTGCGGAGCACACGTAAGGGACATAGGAATGTGTTTAGGCTATTTTAGTAGTTATGCACACACATTGCTTATGATCATTTCCAACATTCCATCTAAAAAAGGAATTCACGCTTTGGTAAGCAGTCCACATATATGATGCATGTTCTATGACACATGATGATTGTTGATGTAATGAGACTGTGCATGGTGTTTGAATAGTGTTTAAAGATTTGAAAATATTTCCCTCGTATTTGTACGCTTTTGGCTCTTGTTTGTGAACTCACAGGGGTATCTCCACTATTAGAACAAGGCGCTTGAGCACTGAGTCCCCTCAACTTGGACACCAAAAGATGGGACTAACCCATGAAGTGTAAGTAAGACCCCTAAAATGCCTAATAGCTATGAACAAGCACACAAATCATACACAAATTCACCACAAACACTATGCTCAAGGTATCTCACCAAGCTAAATTAAGCTCGAAAATTTTGGCAAGGCAGCAAGTTTTTGAAAAATCGACACGAAAAATGACTCAAGACACAAAAAGACTACTTAACAAGGCATCTACACCCCCAAACCAAAACCCAACATTGTCCTCAATGTTGAAGACAATAGAGCCCGGTCTAGCGGCGCGCACCTAACACGACTCACACAAGGCTCAACATATAAAATAAGGCAAACAATGCATTTAGCAATTAAGCACAAAGGTACATAAACTCATGCTCAAAACCTACATCACGCATTTACCAAAATGACTGAAGGGGGGCATAACAACCCCAAAACCGAATCCAACTATATGCATCAAGACCTGAACAAAAATAATGCATGCACTCACAACCCCCAAACCGAGTTGGGATATATATGGAAATTAAATATGTACACTCGCATGCAATCATCCATAGGAGTCTTCGGCTTATTCATCAACAAAAGAATAAATCAATTATATCCAAAAATCAAATATCATTATCTACAAGTGATCTATCAAAAATGTCATACCAAACAATCTCCACCAAAAATTCTCCACCAATTATTCCATAACGCAAATAAAACAAAAACGAGGAAAAGAAAAATTAGAAATTCAAACTTAGGTGGGTTGCCTCCCACAAGGGCTCTATTTATCGTCTAGGCAAGACGTTGTTGTGACACTTTGGCTCTTCGAACTATAATTTGCATGCTCTTCTTCATGAAGATGAGGTTCTCGCTCTTTTTATAAGCACTCATGGCTTGCTTGTCCGTCCAAGACTCACAAGTTGTCGGTGTTTCTTCCCAAGAGATAAAGAAACCTAGCTTAAAGCACAAGCTGCAAAAAGTGCTTCCTATAGAAGCTATAGACAATCTACACACTCATAGAACCCATTAGAAAGTTCAGGCAACAAAGAATCATTCAATACATGCAGTTGCCAACAAGAGCTCGAAATACCATTTATTCAAGAACAACAAACTCAAACAAAATAAACAATTCTATAATAGATCCCCCCCCCCCCCCCCCCCCCCCCCCCCCCCCGACCCTAGCTCCTCTCATACATTCATGCACATAATAACAAATTGAGGGATAAGAACTTAGTTTACAAGAGAAAAATAAATTGTGCAATCATAAAACACTCAAAAGTAAATAAAATGAAAACAAGCATAGCATTTAAATCAATAAGCACAATCAACAATCATTCACCAGCATAATTAATAACATCAAACCCTTCCCAAAGCATTTGACCACATACATCAGTGTACACTCATCAACTCACTCACACATGCTTCGACAATACACACATTACCCATAAATGTTTAAGCTATGACCTCATAAGTAGGGCAATATGAAAATATAGAAACAGTGAGAGGACTTAATACTGAAAATCCAATTTTTAGGAAGAAGCTTGCAGAGACACTACCTCTAGCCGCGCTCTAACCTTTTTTCCACCTAATGCTCTCGTGCGGCACTACTTGCATCCTTGGTTATAATCAACCATATAGGTCCGTCGTTATAATCCAAAACCCGGTTTTAACAATTGCCCCAAACCCGACCCGTGACCTGGCCGGGTTAAATATCTCCGCCCTAAACCCGATCCGAACTGGGCAATGGTGTCCCAAATCCACCCCGTTTAACCTGTTCAATGTAGCAAATAAATCCCAAAATGAACAAAAACACAAAACACAAACAACATTTTTGTTAATTCAATCACAAATACACAGATCTGTAGAAGAAAAAATAGAAAAATGAATTAATTGAAATCATTAATATACAATATTAATTACAACAGCTACCCACAACAGATTCTCTTCACCTTCACCATCAATTTTCTCTTCACCTTCACACAGATCTGAAGGACAGCGACGACGACCGACGACAATCTGGACCGACGAAGACCGACGACGATCGATGGCAAGAGACGACGACGAACTGCAGGCGATGACGATCGGTTGGCGACGATCTGGACAGGCAATGACGATTCGATGATGAGAGGTGACGACGATCGGCTGGCGAAGAAGTGCGACAACGACCGGCTGGAGACGACGTGCGATGATCTGCGTCTGATGTCGAGCCACGATCGGTCACAGAGAAAGAGAAAGAGAGAGAGAAAGAGAGAGAGAGGGAGAAAGAGAAAGAGATAGAGAAGAGAGAGAGAATATAAGATTTTAGGGTTTTCTTTTCATTTACATTTAAAATATATATTTGTTTTTAAATATATACATATGTAAATATATATATTACAGGTCAAACGGGGCGGGTCGGGGCAAACGAGACCGCCCCATACCCGATCCGGTAACCCTGCCGGGTCAAAAACTTTGCCCCAAACCCGTCCCGTTACCCGTTTGTATTGGTCCAAACCTGCCCCAAACTGGCCTGGGCCCCATGGGTTCGGGGCGGGTCGGGGAATTTTGCCACCCCTAGGTGTACATAGTATTTGATTTATTTTTAATTAAACTAATTTGTCCTTATTGATAAATTTCTATTGGTAAATTTTTATAATTAAAATTTTTATTAAAATCAGGGTGTGTGAGAATATCGGCACCTTGAACAAAATTATACAACACAACACAAAATGCAAATTTAACTGAATTCACTTCCGAGATAGGTGTTAGGAAACAAAGATTCTAGCTACACCATTTATTTATCACAAGACTTGAAAACAATTAGACGAGAACAAACTAAAATAAAAGTGAAGAAAATAAGCCTCTTCTCTTCTGATGGAACGATTATTCCTTCACCCATTCAACAAAGCCCTTGAGATTATTGTAAGAGCGGCCAGTTTCTTTGATTGTATTGATGAGCTTTTCCTTGAGAACCAAAGCATTTGCTTTATACATTTCATTACTCAGCAATTCCTCCACTTTATTGTTAATTTCTTGTCGTGTAATTATTTTTCCATGGTCTCGGTTGAATCTCAGTCCAATCTTCCAAACATTACAGATGTAGTTCTCATTCTGAAACTGGTCAGCGAAAGTGGGCCAACACAATAATGGGATTCCATTGCTTAGAGCATCTAGTGCTGAGTTCCAACCACAATGGAACAAGAAGCAAGCAATGGAAGGATGTGCCAGAACATTCTTTTGAGGTGACCAACTTGTCATAAGCCCACGAGAGCCTACTCTTTCTTCAAATCCATCTGGGTATGCATCCTTCAGGTTTTCTGTAATATCAGAACGCACAACCCACAGGAAAGGTCTGTTGCAAAGTTCAAGCCCCAAAAGCCAATTCTTCAAATTCGGTTTGGTTAAGAAAAGTTGTAGTACCAAATGCAACATAAATGACTGATTGTGGTGGCTGTTGATCAAGCCATTCCAAGCAAATCGAGTCTTCTGGCCTTGAGTTTGTAGACAGCTGGTTGCTTAAGCTTCCAAGTGGGCCTATTGGTCGGATCTTTGGTTCCGTTTCAAATGTCTCAGGCTGTAGTTCATAAGTTGAATTGCAGAGCACCCAGTCAGCCACTTTCAATGATTCATTATTCTTACTCGCATGTTCAAAAAACAATTTCTGCAATTTCGGATTGCCAAGGCTAGCCCAGGGGAAGTGTGAGGAGCTCATTGGTGGCATGGTTGGCGACAACTTAATCATCTCTTTCTTTGTTACATTTCCTGAAAATAAAATATCAATCTAAATTTAGCTTGGCAGAATTAACTTTCAACATTTATATATATGCTTTGAATTCAAACTTCTTGTAATATTAATGTAGTGATATCTTACCATCATCGTCAATAATTCCCTCATCAATCAAGTTTGGGATTTTTGATATTAAGACAAGCCCTGAAGCCATGTTACCAGAGAACACAACTCCCTTGACTCCCCTCTCTGCTGCCATTTGCATGCCCCATCCGAGAAGGAAATCTGCAACAATACAAGTGATCTTATCACTGTCCGATGCCATGATCGTGTACTAGCTGGTTGCCAATACCATGAATGCATGACCCTCTGACGATTATCCTCTGTGATTACAAATGTAACTTTGATGCCATGATCGTGTACTAGCTGCTGTGAAAGCTCCAATAAAGGAGTTATATGACCATGAGCTCGGAAAGGAATCACCAAAACATGTGGATTTCCCATTTAATTACTTCTTTCTTATTCTTTTACTCGCACTGCAGACTTTGATTCATTCCCTCTAACTCATGTCACTTGTATAGAGAGATTTTGGTGGCACCAGGATAAGATTTTGATATAAATTATTAAATTATAATTATAAAAATGTGAGGTTTGAGTGTTAATCGAGTACCATCACATAGGGCATCTCCAATATAGAAGTTAACAATATCAAGATATTTGTTTCCGATATGTTATAGAAGTCTACTTGATAGACAGTCAAACAAAAAAATCTGTCTCCAATGCTCTTGTTTAAATATTAATTTATTAATGACATGTCTTATTAGTTTGTTTATTTTTAATTTTTAATTAAACACATTTCATAACAATTTTTTTATATTTATCTTCAAATTATTAGTTGACCTACAATATGACTGTTTAACAGAGCCTCTGAAAGCTAACATTCAACTTGATAGTGTCGATTATTTTTTTTTTACCACATCAGCTTGATATTGAGTAGCAACAACTGTATTGAAGAGACATATTTGAACACAATATTTTTCCATGTTGGCATATAATTTTTTTTCACAATCCATTGCTCCATTAGAGATGCTATTATATAGTAGGTGACGTAGCAGTTGTCGAAGACCCTAAAACGTTGAACAATGCTCAGGTACTGACCGGTCAGTACCCAAAATACTGATCCTACCAATGAGAGTGTAGCATATGGCTCAATTTGTGAGATAAATATAAAAAGTACACACGAAAACAAGATAAAGGACATGGAAATGAGAGCCAAAATATAGTACAATTTTGGTATGATCACGGCTGAGAGCTTTAGTGAAGATATCCGCAACTTGTTATGTGGATGGAATAAATCGGTTGAACAACTGCTAGGCTAGAACTTCATCTTTGACAAAGTGTAAATCGATTTCAATATGTTTAGTTTTAGCATGGTATACATGGTTAGAGGCTAAGGAAACAGCTCTTAGATTATTACACCATACAACCGAAGCATGTCGAGGTTGAGCTTGTAATTCAGATATTAAGGATCGCAACCAAAGTATCTCAACTGTTAGATGAGCTAAAGCTCTGAATTTAGCTTCAATGCTTGACCTTGCGACGACACCTAGCTTCTTTGAGCTTTAAGACACTAAGCTAGCAACAAGGTATACACAGTAACTGGTCACAGACTTTCTATCATCATGACTACATGCCTAATCAGCATCACAAAATCCAGTAATGTTCAGTTGAGAACTAGCTTGAAGTGTAAGACCATGTGAAATTGTACCTTTTAGTTACCTGAGAACACGTTTACAAGCTTGCCAATGAATTTATGTTAGTTGATGCATAAATTGGCTGAGATTGTTGACTATGAAGGCAGTGTCTAGTATTGTGATGGTCAAATATTGCAGATTCCCTGTAGTACTTCGGTATAGTTTTTTATCTGTCATTGATTTCCCATCATGAAGAACCAATTGTTTTCCGGTATTGGCAGGTGTAAGTTGAACCCGAAGTCCTTCCATTTTCACTTTTTTGAGCATATCAGCTATGTATTTATATTGAGTAAGATAGATAGTGTCTTTTTTTTTGTAGGATTCAATTCCAAGAAAGTAGTGTAAACACTAAGAAAAAAAACCTAAAAAAGAAGAAGAGTCACTAAGACAAGAGCTAGGTAAGCAAGCAAGAAGGAGACCCCAGTTCTTTCAACGCATATTTAGCATTCAGATTACTAATAAACTTTTTAATAGCTCCTTCATTATTCACAGTCACCAACCACATACACAAGAACCAAAATATAAGTTGAAACTTCTGAATAATCGAACAAGAACACATCGCATTTGGCATTGTGAAAGCCCCAAATAATCAGAGTTATTCGTAGGTTGTCAAACTAAGCTACTGGTGCTTGTTTGATGCCACAGAGGGCTTTATTTAACCTGCACACAGCAGTTGGCTTCTTTGTGTCAGTGAAACCTTCTGGTTGACTCATAAATACTGCCTCTTGAAGCTTCTCATTCAAAATTTCATTGTTTACATCCAATTGAACAACATCCGAGCCACATGAGAGAGCAGGTGTCAAAACAACTCTCACTGTACATGGTTTAATCATTGGACTAAAAGCCTCTGAATAATCCACACATGGTGTTTGATGGAATCCTTTGGCAACTAGTCTTGCTTTGTACCTTTGAATTGAGCCATCTGGATTGAATTTGACCTTGTAAACCCATTTGTTACCCACAATGTTGTAATGTGAAGCATAAGGAACTAGATTCCAAGTGTGATTCTTGACAACAACAGTATATTCATCTTTCATTGCTTGCTGCCATTTGGATCTTGAAGAGCATGTTGAACATTCACGGGTTCACTAGGTTCAGAATGAATGAATAAATGATGTTTGTGAGTAAGAAGAACCCTAGGTTTGGTGGTTCCTATTTTCAACCTAGTAGTCATGGGATGTATGGAATTTGAAGCAGCACGATGCATCTATTGAATGAAAGGATGAGGCATAGGACCAGAAGATTGGAGATGTTTTTGAGAATCTAGTTTGAAAGGTACAACTTAAAGTTCTGTGTTGACGGCGATTTTTGGCTTGTATGAATTCAATCACACGTCACACAAAATACGTAGAGTTTGCAATCATATAATCAAATCAAGAAGAGATAAAAGATATCATGCAAGAAAGATTTTACGTGGAAAACCCAAGAGGGAAAAAACCACGGTTGCTGGTGACGACGAGAAGGAAAAATCACTATAGTAATATGATTACACACTCAATCTTACTTGCTCTCTTGAATACCTAATGATTCCAGAACGCTTGTTGGGTATTTTTTTAGGTCTATTTATACATGTATAGAACCCTTATTTTTTAGATCTATTTATACATGTATAGAACCCTAGTTCTTGGAGTACAGGTAAAAGAAAGGTAGTAGTGATTTAATAAAACTCTGACTTGTTGGAGTCGTTATAACCATATCAGGACTTTTGCTTGTTTTGAGCTCTGACAAATCTAAGGAAATATGTTTCCTTATCAGAGTATGCTTGTTGAGACCTTATTTGAGGAGGATTTTTCTTTATGTGTTTAAGTCGTAATTGTGTTATCAATACGCCAAGCATCTGATCGTATTTAGACATTGTCCACGTGTCGCTTAGCCGACTGTCTTCCAAACCCGACCAGATCTCTTTTACCCCTGATCAAGGATCTTTACTTGATCAAGTAATTATACCCGGTCATTCAGATTTCCCCCGATCGTCGTTTTGATAACCAGATCAATCTAATTACTTTGGTCGGGTATTCCCAACCCGACCATCTAAGTAACTCTGATCAGTACTATAGGGTTATTTTATGATCATTTTAGGTTGGTTCAATTTAGTTGACATTTGTTGACACGTCACTAGTTGTCCCCGTGTAACACGATGTTTATGCTGACGTGTCATCTCTCCAAATTATATCAATAACAATACCCCCCCCCCCCCCCCCCCCCCTTAAACATTCAAACCGAGCGTTTGGCTAAACAACAACCATTCGCTCGGTGAGATATGTTTAACTTGGGAGCCTTTTGTCGTGTAGCTCTTAAATGCATAATAATGATGGACAGCTAACGTTTAATTTCAGCCACAAACGGCTAATTTGCATCGATGATTTGACGCAACTGATAACGGCGTTTTAAATTTCAAACGTCGCGTGATCTTCGGGATTCGAACACCAACCACCACTCTCGCATGACGTCATTATAGCCTATAAATACTTTCGAACACTTTCATTTTCCCTCTCACGCGTTTGTTTCTTTTAATTTATGCAACTCTTTATCTTCTGTGTTATTGTCCTTCATCAACGATCTTCTCAAAGTTCTTCGTTTCAACTGAATCTTCATCGTCGTCAGCGTTCTTATCTCACTTTCTTCAATCATCAGGTATGGATCCTACTATTCGTCATCGTTACGTTGAGTTATTGATCCAATATATTGCAATAGGCGATAAGGAGCTAGGATTGAATCCATTTTAGGGGGATTTTTTCAAGACTTTTCTTCTCGTCCAATACATCATGTTCCCCTTAACGTTGATTATTCTATGTCTCTTCCTGAGTTTCAACCTTCTTATTTTGAATCGAACATTGCTAACCTGGCTGCTTCTTCTCTCAATACATACCCAGATATGTCGAAGACAACCAGATCCAGCCAGGGAATCAAGCCAAGTTCTAGGGATTCTTCTGCAGTTGACTTGAAGATTCCTTCTCGGTTATTAAAGATAGGGGATATTCCCAGGGTGCGTCGAGCTTTTCTTCTGAAATTCTTGGCAGAGCATCTGATCGGACTATTTTATACCTATTTTAGGTCCCCATTTTTCCTATCGTTTGTTTTCGTTTTAGAGCGTATTTTGTATATAATGTGTTTGTTGAGCCATGTGTAGGTACATATTCCCTACATTTTGGCTTTGAGCTTAAAGAACAGTTTGGGAGGAAAAAAGATCCGAAAACGAGAATAATTGGAAGTATTCAGAGTGTCGCACCTCATCGTTGACACTGACCGCGGAGGGTTCTAAGCCTAGTCGTGTCCCACGGTTGATCAGTCGTCGAACCAGAATGCGACACCTAGCCCGTGGTAGAATCCCCTCTGACTTCCAGCAGCTTATGGGACAAGTTCAGAAAAGAAGAAGCAATTGGCGGTTCAAAACGGCGGCCCGGCCACAGATTGAAACTGCCGATCAAAAGGGAAGTTTCTGCCAACAATTCGGTGGTTAAAATGGTGGCCGAATTATGGTAGCCGAATTAACTCCAAATATCACTCAAGAATCGGCGGTTGTAACGGCGGCCTGGCCGCCGTTTGAAACCGCCGATCGACCAGCGAGAGGCCAAATTCTGGCAAATGTTAGGGGCAGTTTCGTCCTTTCACAACCAATTTCGTGCCCTAAGCAACGCAAGCTGCATTGTTCGCCACCACCCGAAAAGCAAAAGATTCTCTCAACACTATATAAATACCCATTTCTCTTCTCTCCCAACAGACTTCTTCTTCCCTAAACTTCTTCTTCTTTATCTTCTTCAATTCAAAAGATAGAGAGAGAAGCTTTCAAAGCTTCCATGGAGGTTTTCCTCCATGGAAGGCTTACCACTACCATTTCTACCCATCCTTCCCCACATTTGAGAGTTGATTGCAGAGATTAGGAGTGGTCTTTGGACCAATTTCTTGCTAGGCAAAGGATGGAGCACTTGGAGGGTTCTTCAAGGGTTGTATCTACATACTCTTCTCTTGTATTTCATGTTTTCTCTTATGTGTAATCCCCAATTTGGGAATATTTGTAATCCTACATTTTGGTTATTTATATACGATGATTTTATATTTATTTGGGTCGTGTTTCATTCTTGTTATTATTATTATGAATTAATCTCTTATTCTGAATTACATGTGTATGGATGATTTGAAATTAATATGTATTCAAGATTGGGATTTGGGGTAGATTAGTGTAATTTAGGAGTAGATTAATTAAACATCTCATGATTGTGTGTATGTTGATGGATAATTAGAAATGCTATGTTTTGATCAATTTGAGTATATGAGAATTTTTTGGGGTTATGCTTTTGGAAGGGCCTTTCTGGGTATGATCTTGATTAATAGCTCACAAGAGTGGAAATAACTTGTTTTATGCATGGCTTTCTAGAATAGGTTTTGGTTATTTGTTTTGTGCTAAAATGGGTCCTTGGCTATGTCTCACGCTAGGGGCTCTAGGTGAGTTATGGTTGGGGACGAATTTAGTATATCCACTTGTGGGATTTTTATCCATGTCATTGGACCTAACATTGCCATTTTACATTACCAAGTTAGTATTGGGGCTCAATCTAGCTTTGGTTTGTAGAATTGGTTCACAAATGTCGGTTGCGATTTCGTGCATGAGAGGATCTCGACACACTCTTCAACTTTTAGGTCAAATGAATGGATACCCTAAGTTGGATTTAGGCTTGAACAAACCCTTGACTTGAGTGAATGTGCTTAAGTGTTCAACCATCCAATAGATATGCCTTTGTGTTTGGTGAACTTATTGCCCCTTGTGTGACCACTTTCTTGCATCTCTCCAATCCATCATTTTATTATTTCTCACTTAATCAGTATTCTCACCCTTCCACATTCTCTTTGTTTGCATTATTTTCCTTTACATTTTCTACACACACACATAACACCACTTCACACAACATTCTCACCTCTCCGCATTCTATTTACATGTTTTCCCTAAACTCTAAAACTCGAAACGGTTAACAAACATATCCCAACGGAACGATACCCTTGCTTACCGCTTTACTAGTATTTTGCTAGTTTATAGCACATTCCGTAGGAACTTTTAATATAAAAATCTTTTGATCCTTGCATTCTTTCAACGAAGGAAAAAGCGAGTCGTCAGCATCCTTGCGCCTTTGATTAGGAGATAAATGCGGTGGACGAACCAGAGTTAGTGAAATATAGCGAAAGGTTCGATCTCCCTCGATCGGCTGAACTTTTCCTGAGTGATCAGCGTGCAATCTGGAACCCTCCTCGGGGCGCAGTGGCCATCTATGGGACAATGCTCACATTTGGGGTCACATTACCCCTGCAACCTTTCATTGCCTGATTCCTAGCTGACGCTGGGATCGCTCCCACCCAGCTCTCACCAAACTCATATCGAGTCCTTATAAGTCTATGGCATATGTGGAAGAAGATCAGTGCCAAGTACCCCCCGACCCCACAGGAAGTTCGAAACTTCTACACATTGGGTCGATCAGACAATGGAGGTACCCTTTTACCTTCAGTCTAGTTCAATCAATCATTGGATTCCTGAAGGGTATAATCAACGACCTTCACCTCCATCCAGCAAAGATCACAAGGGCTTCATTTGGGGCTTTCCTTCTTCCAACAAATATTGGAAGAACAGCTGGTTCTTCGTTCGAGGTGAATGGGGTGAAACCGTCGTTACTGATCCTCGACAGGCGTTGACCAGGAACCATGTTCCTAGGCACTTCTACAGTCCCGAACTATGGAACAAGACCCCTGCCATGCTAACAGAAGAAAAGGCAAAAAATGTCATCAAGGCTGCTCAAACAACATGGTAGGCCAGGGATCGGCGTGGGCTATTTGCTGAAAAGGCCATTTAAGAACTTGGATTATTCCCTCCGATTTCGAATCGACACAAACGATGTAAGTACTGTTACTCTCGCACCTCGAATCCCTTTTTTTTATTCATTCGGATGCTTTTTCAATGGCTAGTGTATGAGGTAGATATCATCGCTGGGGATCAAGCCGAGAAAATTAAAAATCTCGACAAGGTCAGTCGTGCAGAGGCTACTTCCCAACTGGCTCAGGGTATTGCTCCTCCTCAACAGACCATGGTTGAGTATACTTACGAGCCTGACCCCAATATATCTTCAGATGCCCCTGATCGAGAAAGGGAAAGGCAATATCCTGATTGGGGTGAGCAACAAAGGTCTCCCAGAGGTTCAAAGAGGAAATTTACTAAAGAAACGGTTAGTCAACGCCCGTCCAAACCTGTTGGGAAATCTCCGGTCAGCAAAGTGACTAAAACTGCTGACCATTCTTCTACTCCCGATGCTGTCCATGGAAAGAGGAAAATTGAATCAGCATCGGAGCCAGGAGCTTATCAAACTAGAGTTAAAGCGGTCATCATTGAAGAGGATGATGAGGATCAGGATACACTGACTGATCTGATCTACAAGAAGCACCGATCGAAAAAAAGGAATGATTGTACTACATCTCCTTCTGTCCTCCTACCATCTAATTGAATTGGGGCAGACTATCAGGTTACTACCGGGGCTATCAGGCAAACTGCCTCCTAGCAAGTTCAACCCCCAAGACTGCTCGAGCCAATTCCTCTTCAAACTGGTCATCCAATCAACCAGGTTCCTTCTGATCTCCCGGTTTATCGTACTGGCAAATGCCCTATCCAATTCTCTGTCAAGAGTCAGATAGTCTTAACCGACTCTGATTCTGACGATAGACAGGCCAGTCCTGAAAAAGTATCAGCTGATCCACCCGCTCCTGAAGACAATTTATCTGATCATGAGGTGAAACACGTTGCCAAAATATCTTTCCGATTGGATCGCCTGTCTGGGCCCTTGCCTAATATTGTTCTTGCTCCCGTTATAAGTGGTGTTGAAGTAGGCCCGTCGGAGGCCACTGACCAGGAGCAAGTTCAGGAGTGAATTATTGATGCACCCCCGATGGCTACTCCTGAAGCCATTCCAGTTTCGTATTCTGAATCGATGGATCAACTATCCCCTGATCCCAGGATGACAAAACTTCCTATTATTGCTGGAGCTTCTGGCTCGGGGGACATATTACCCGACCCTCTAGACATGCTGAAGTCTATGTCTGCTGGGAGTGGCTATGTTGGCATGGGCTACTGGACTGACTTTCGGAATGCTAGTGATGTGGAAATACTCTGTGCTATTTATAATAATGGTGTTTATGTATGTATTTTTCATTCTCTTGCTCATTCTTTAAATTTCGAATCTATATATAAACTTACCATGTTTTCCTTCTCTTTTTTCAAGGTCGTAGAGGAAATGACTATGGCCATGATGGTTCGGAAGAAACAGGCTGCTGAAATTTCTCAGCTGAAGAAAGAGCTTGAGAAGAAAAAGAAAGTGGTCAGTTCGGCCTCAGCAAGTGAATCAAAGCTAAAAGCGTCTTTTGAAGAGAAACTGAAACAGCGTGACACAACAGAGGCGGCTTTGAGGAGGTCTGTTGCTGCTGCTGAAACTAAAGCTGACAATGCCACGACCATCTTTACAAAGCTCGCAGTGAGGAATACCGAACTTGAAGCAAATCTGGCCAAGGCTGACCAGCTGTGCACAGAGTTGGAAACGAAGCTATCTCTGGCTGAACAAGCCGCTGCTAGTCGAGAGGCAGAAGCTGGCACTGCCAAGGAAACTCTGGCTGCCTCTTAACAATCCATGCTCGAGGCTCAGCAGGGGTCTAAGGAGGCCAAGCTTCGCTATGATAGGCTGATCGATGACCTGAAGCAACAGAAGGTCAGCATGGAGGTGCTCTCATAGGAAGCTAGGTTAGCCCTTAAAATCCAGAGCGTTGATCGGTACAAGAGATCTCCTAGCATTCGAGGCTGTAATGCTAAGAGAATTTGAACGAGGGCTAGCTACTGCTCGAATGTTCTTTAAGGGTAAGGAAAGGTCTACTGGAAAGGCTCGCCGCAAATGGGATCGAAAGATTGAAAAGCACAAGGCTGAGTTTCTCCGTACGATAAAGAACCAGAGGATGAGATGGAAGACTTATTGCAAATCTATCTGGAATGAGCCTCATAATATGCATCTGGAGCTTCCCTCCAAATCTTCTCTGGTGACCTTTCACATGGTTAAGGAAGGTGGTACAGTATCTAAGGGTATCGGTATTGGACCTTTACCGCCTTTCATTGTTGAAGATCCTGAAGATGACATCTGCTGGCCAGACTTTAGAGATCTGGCCAAGGGCTATGAAGAAGAAAGTAATCCTTCTAGAACCTCCGGACCCGGCGGCCCTCTAAGCACTCCTGGAACCTGATCTCTCCTTCATCTTTATAAAAATTTTGTTTATCATGCCACATACCTTGTGAATTCTTTTTGTAACACTATATTGACGATTCGTTCATCTTTTAATGATTAAAATCTTTAATATACTCTTGTGGTTTTCTTTATATTAATCAACCATCTTTATTGATTGATTGTGATAGGTCTGATTGATTGTTTTTCAAATGATCGAATTTAGTTGATTATTGACCTGACCAATTATCTTAACTGATCGAACTCGGTTCAATTTATTATCAATCATGTTTAATTCGTTCAATAATCTTTTTAACTGCTCGTTATCAACTTGGTCAATCCTCTTTTTGATTGATTGAACTCTGCCCGGCCAATTTAGCTATTAGCTTTTGATGAGCCCGATCGGTTATCTAATCAACTGATCGACTCTGGTTTGGTTTGTAGTTGCTTTGTATGTTCGTTCAAGTAGTGTTCTTTTAATGGACCATTTGCATGGTATCTAATTTATAGACTCTTGTCTTTTATCTGGCAACTAAGTTACTAGGATGTCTCTTGGTAGTCTGTTGCTCAAGATTCGTTACACTGAGGGTTTTCTTATCTCACTTAGCTTATATCATCTAACTTTCTGGTTGAACGATATTCAAGCGTGAGATTTTTGATTACCTCATCCAACTTTCGGCGCATCCCATCAGGTATCTGATCATCTGAAGGCGCTCTAACAGTACTTTTAATGCACCCAGTTAGTTTTGGTGAAAGTGCGTTGTCTTTGCAATATAAGCTTTCGGCCCCATCACTGGGCCCCTCGAGAACCCGTTCGGGGTTTTCGAGACTTTCCTTGTAAAAAAAAGCAATGTTAGAACACTTTTTCCTGAACTATGCTTCCCTCGAGGGGTTTTTATTAATAACTTCATTCAAAACTATAAAAAGCAACCAAATGATTAGAGAACAAAGATAAATCTGTAACTACTCTAAATTTAACAGAGAAGAGAAATCCCTTAAGGGTAAAATATCTTCAAGTACTGAGTGTTGCATGGTCTGGGCAACTCTTCTCCTTCTGGTCGAACAAGGCGATATGCTCCGTGCCCAGCTAGCCCAACTACCTGATAAAGTCCTTCCCACTTATCTGCTAGTGACCCAGCCACTTTATTCTTTGTATTTCAGGATACCCTTCTAAGAACCAGATCTCCAAGTTGGAACTTCCTTTCTCGGACATGCGAGTTGTAGGATCTTGCGACTCTTTGTTGGTAGGCTGCATTCCTTACCCTTGCCATATCCTTTTTTTTCTTCCAACTCATCTAGATTCTTTTCTAGGGTCTCTACATTGGTGTCATGCTGATATAGCTGGACTTTTGGGGAATTATATGTGACCTCGACCCTGATAACAGCCTCGATTCCGAATGCTAAGGAATAAGGTGTTTCTCCTTTCGAAGTTCTTTGAGTTGTTCGGTATGCCCAGAGTACTTCATGTAACTTATCCGCCCAGTTTCCTTTTTTGCCGTCGAGCTTTGCTTTCAAAGTGTGCTTGATGATCTTGTTGACAGCTTCAGTTTGACCATTAGTCTGAGGATGAGCCGGAGCAGTATAATAATTTTTGATGTGGTACTTTTAGCACATTTCCCTAAAATTATAACTATCGAATTGAGTCTCATTGTCGGTGATGATCGTGTTTGGGATCCCGAATCGATAGATGATATTTTTTTTTACGAAGCTAGCGGTGTTAGCTTCTGTGATATGTACAAATGCTTCCGCTTCCACCCATTTTATGAAATAATCAACTACCACAATAGCATGCTTTGCGCCACCTTTAGTTGTTGTAGGCATAGGGCCGATCAGGTCCAGTCCCCACATGGCAAACGGCCATGGTGAAGTCAGATTCTTCAAGTTCTCATGTGGCTGTTTGATGTTATTTACGATTCTTTGACAGGTACCACACTTTTCTATCACCGTTTTGGCGTCTTTAAACAAAGTCGGCCAATAAAAGCTCTGCCTGAAGGGTTTTATGGGCCAAACATTTTCCTCCAGTATGGTTCCCATATATACCTCTATGTATACTAGCCAGAATCTTATCTCTCTCATCCTGACTGACACATCTCTATAGGGCTTTGGAAAACCCTCTTCTGTAGAGTTCTCATTCTAATATTGAATAACGGGTTGCCATGTATCTAATGTGCTTTGCTTCAGTTGCATCTTCCGGAAGCGTGCCGTCTTGTAGGTATCGCCTGATCGAGGTAATCCAAGTTACCTGCTCTGCTTCTATTGTCTTCACTGCCAGCTTCTCTCATTCTCCAATGCTGGGTTTTTAGAGATGAACTACTGGGATCTTAAACCAGATTCCAGTGGTTACTGATGCTAGCCTTGATAATGCGTCAGCTTTTTCATTCTTTTCTCTCAGGATCTGAGTGATTCTATAATCCTTGAATCTCCCGAGAAGTACCTTAGCTATCTCTAAATATGCCACCATATTAGAGTCTTTTGCCTGGTATTCATCCAAGACCTGGTTGACCACGACCTGAGAATCACTGAATATTTCTACTTCGTCTGCCCCTAGTGTCATGCAGGCCCTGAGTCCTGCTAACAGCGCCTCATATTCAGCCATGTTGTTAGTAGCCTTGAAGTCAAATCGCAAGGCACATTCTACCTGATTACCTTCGGGGATTGACACCACTATGCCCTCCCCGCTGCCATGTGCATTTGATGACCCGTCAACATGTAGTTTCCAGTTGAAAACCTTTCTTTCATTTTCTTCCAACATCCTGATCACCTCCTTGTTAGGTTCAGTGAATTCGGCGATCAAGTCCGCCAATGCCTGACCCTTTATTATTGTCCTTGGTAAGTAGGTGATGTCGAACTCGTTCAATTCAACCGCTCATTTTGTCAGTCTTCCTGACACTTCTGGCTTGGATAGAATTTGCTTTAACGGACAATCTATGTATACCTCAATTTTATGGGCTTAGAAGTAGGGTCTTCGTTTTATGGCAGCTGTCACTGATGCTAATGCCATCTGTTCGGTTGTCGAGTATCTTGTTTCTACTGGCAACAGAGCCTTGCCAGTGTTGTACACTGGTTTCTGCACTCCTTCTTCCATTCTTACTAATACCGAGCCAGTAGCTACAACTGTGACCGACAGGTATAGGTACAATGTGTTCTCCCATTCGGGGCTTTGATAAGATATAAGCCTTACTTATGTACTCTTTGATCTTCTTGAATGCTTGTTCACATTCTTCATTCCATTCTACCCCCTTGCCTTTTCTTATTGCTCTAAAGAAAGGTAAACATCTGTCGGTTGACTTGCTGATGAATCGGTTTAATGAAGCTAAGCAGCCCGTCAACCTTTGAATGTCTTTTAGGGTAACCGATGATCTCATCTTTTCTAAGGCTATTTTTTTTTTGGATTCGCCTCGATTCCCCTCTGGTGCACTTGGAACCCGAGGAACTTTCCAATTGGTACCCCAAAGATACACTTGTTCGGGTTCAGTTTCATCCTATATCTTTTTAGCACTTTGAATGTTTCCTCCAGGTCGATTGCATGCCTAGCTGCAGTGATGTTTTTTGTTAACATGTCGTCTATATAGAATTCCATGTTTCTGCCGATCTATCAAGCGAACATCTTGCTTACCAGTCTTTGATAGGTTGCTCCGGCATTTTTGAGACCAAAAGGCATCACTTTATAGCAATAGAGCCATTGATATGTTACAAAAGCAGTTTTTTCCTCATCCGGGCCGAACATCCTGATCTGGTTGTAGCCTGAATATGCATCCATGAAGCTCAGCAACTCGTGCCCCGCAGTCGCATCGACCAAATGATCTATTCGGGGCAGAGGAAAGCTATCCTTTGGGCATGCTTTGTTCAGATCTGTGAAATCTACGCACATTCTCCATTGTCCATTTTTCTCTTTCACAAGTACTACATTTCCCACCCAATCGGAGTATTGGACTTCCCTGACTGATCCTACTGCCAATAACTTACTGACCTCTTCTTTAATCGTTTGACTCTGTTCCGGGTTGAACCGACGCCTCTTCTGAATTACCAGTTTGTGCTCTGGGTCTACAGTCAGAGCTTGGGAGATTATTTTGGCGTCGATTCCTGGCATATCTTCATGCCTCCAAGCGAACACATCTTTATATTCCTTCAGTAAGTCAATTAATTGATTTTGTACCTGTTCGGTCAGCTATGCTCCCAATTTTACTGTTTGGTCGGGTTTTCCTCTATCTACTGCTACTTCAATGGTTGGTTCCCCCTCTCGGCTCTTTCCAACTTCTGGAGATGATTCCCTAGGGTCCAAATCGAACTGAGTTGGTGTTTTCGCTTCTCCTTCAACGGGATCTATCTGCATAACATTTGGCTCTGCCTTGTCTCTATAAACCGCCAAATTAGCCTTTCTTGCCTATTCTTGGGAGCCTTTCAGTATTCCAACTCCAGCCTCGGTCGGGAATTTGACGGTTAAGGCATAAGTTGCCGTAACTGTTTCGTTTTGTTCAAAAATGGTCTACCTAACAAGGCGTTGTAGGGACAATTCTTGATGTCTACTACTACAAAATCGAGCAATACTATCTTTTGACATGAAAAATTTCCTACCTCGACCGGGAGTTTGACCGATCCTAGAGATCTTACTTCTACTCCACCTAATCCTTTGAGCGGACTGCCAGTGGCTGTAATCCTTCCTATGAAGCCCTAACTGATCGAACACCCCTACGCTCAGGATATCTGCAGAGCTTCTATTATCGATCAGTATTCTTCTTACATCACGATGTCCGATACGAACTGTCACAACGATTGCGTCATTTGGCTTAACTTCCAATCCGCAAGCATCAGCTTCAGAGAAAGTAATCGGATCCCACCCTTGTTTGAGTTTTTTCTCATCGGGACCTACCAAATTTACTTCCATGTTTCTCTGGCCATCTATCGCTTCACAAACTTCTAATATTCTCTCCCTGCTACTTCATCCCGTATATGGACCACCAAAAATGGTGTTGATAGCTCTGGCATCTGAACTTCCCCTTGGACTACCCTTTCTGTCCTGGTCAGGTTTTGTGGGATTGTTTTACCGGATCATCATTTCCTTTTAGAACTACATCTTTTAGGTACCCTTCTCTGACTAACTTTTCAATGTAGTCTCTTAACTGGTAGCATTTAGAGGTTTCATGACCATTTTCCTGATGGAAACGGCAGTACTTCTGAGGTGTCTCTTCGGGCAAAACTGGATTGCTTTGGAGGCTTCTTATATAAATTCTTATCCTCGATTACATTCAGGACTTCCTCTTGTTTCTGAGTCAGGGGGTGTAATTTATGTACTGCCTCTTGTAGGTCTTGTTATTCTTTTGATCATCTTCCTTACGTCCTTCTTTACCTTTCCCAAAGTTATTCTTTTGGTCTCCTTTGGATTTCCCCTTTGAACCATTATCTTTGGGCTTTTAACTCTCACTTGGTCAGCCGCCATGTATCTACTCTCCTCCATTGGCTATTTGTTCCTCTTTGGCCATCGCATATCCTCGCATATCGTCCACCAGATTAGCATAGATGATTGGTCCCTTTTGTTTTAAACTGAGCGATAATTGACTGTGCTGCAAGCTATTGACAAATGTAGCCACAACTGCATCATCATTAGGATCCTGTACCTCCGAGACTTCTTGAGAAAACCGGGCAAGATAGTCTTTCAATTTCTCATCCTTTCTTTGTTTTAGGGTTGACAGGAGGATATCGACTTTCTATGCTGGATATTTCCCACGAACTGTATGGTGAAAGCCTGTATCAACTCCTCGAAATTCCCGATCGACATGCCTGCAAGGCCACCGAACCATCTGGGACCCATGATCCCCTAATGTCTCGGGGAACATCCTGCATAAGAGTGCGTCGTCATAATTATATTGTGCCATCACACTCTGATATCTCCTGATATGTTCCTGGGGGTCGGTGTTGGCATTGAATTGTTCCACATGCGACATCCTGAACTTTTCCGAGAAACGGCCATGTCTTATGGATGTGGTAAATGGACTTCCATCCCTATTGTCTGCCATGTTAGTGTTTCACAAGTTTTTCGAGGTTAACTTAGCAAAGTTAGAAAATACCACACCCTCCTTCTAGCGCCGATTGTTGACGGCGCTTTTTGGATTGTATGAATTCAATCACACGTTGAAAACCAAATCAAGAAGAGATAAAATATATCATGCAAGAAAGATTTTACTTGGAAAACCCAAGAAGGAAAAAACCACGGTTGGCGGTGACAGCGAGAAGGAAAAATCACTATAGTAATATGATTACACACTCAATCTTACTTGCTCTCTTGAATACCTAATGATTCCAGAACCCTTGTTGGGTATTTTTTAGGTCTATTTATACATGTATAGAACCCTTATTTTGTAGGTCTATTTATACATGTATAGAACCCTAGTTCTTGGAGTACAAGTAAAAGAAAGGTAGTAGTGATTTAATAAAACTCCGACTTGTTGGAGTCGTTATAACCATATCAGGACTTTTGCTTGTTTTGAGCTCTGACAAATCTAAGGAAATATGTTTCCTTATCAGAGTATGCTTGTTGATACCTTATTTGAGGAGGATTCTTCTTTACGTATTTAAGTCGTTATTCTGTTATCAATACGCCAAGCATCTGATCGTATTTAGACATTGTCCACATGTCGCTTAGCCGATCGTCTTCAAAACCCGACCAGATCTCTTTTACCCCTGATCAAGTAATTATACCCGATCATTCAGGTTTCCCCCGAACAAGGATCTTTACCTGATCAAATAATTATAACCCGATCAATCTAATTACTTTGGTCGGGTAATCCCAACCCGACCATCTAAGTAACTCTGATCAGTACTGTAGGGTTATTTTCTGATCATTTTAGGTTGGTTCAATTTAGTTGACATTTTTTGACACATCACTAGTTGTTCCCGTGTAATACGATGTTTATGCTGACGTGTCATCTCTTCAAATTATATCAATAACATTCTGGTTGTACACCGTTGGGAGTGAAATATACAAACACGGTTAAATTGCCTAAAACTAATCTAGAGGAGGGTGAATATGTTTTTACACCTCTTTTCAACCACTGTGACACCCTTAGCGAAGTCTCAGATCCAAATTTGTGTCCCCGAGTCGCAACACAGATGACAGTGAAAACCATGTCAGTGGTTCGTATAACCGATTGTCGTTGTCGATGTCGCTGGGTCCAAACCACAACAATTATTCTGTGACACTTGCCATATCAACGAATCAGGCAGTTACAAGATTGCTTCTTGGACCGGTATATATACCCCTCTTAGATTCATTTGCAGATATCCATCCATTGACACCAGATTCGACCTACCTCACCATTTTCTGATCTTGTACTTATCTTTTCCATCCAAAAACTCAACAAATCAAATCATGATGACTTCCCTTTAATCAACCATCTCTACCCATCTTCTCCAGTACATTCCTTTGTCACTTTCCATTGACTCCACCTCACTACACATCCTAAGCTTCCAGTCTTTATATCAAGTTCAAAGCAGAAAGCATTCAAAGAGGGATCAATCTTACAAGAGAGACTCATGTGTTATTTCTCCATTTTTTTTTTACCTTTTTTCTTTGTTTTTGAGCATGTGTAACTAAAGCCGCATTCTAAGGGATTAAAGTGAGGAATTGTTGGACAGTGGGTTTTGTTAGCTTTCAATAATATATTTGCACAATTACAGTTTTATTTACTTGCTTAATTAGATCTTATTCTTTATATGATTGAATTGAACATCACTCTTTAATTGCAATATTGGTAAGATAATTTGAGATAAAATTGGTTGAGACTTGACACCTTTAATGGATTAGAGCTCCTAGTGAATATGATCGATTCACTGGTGGAAATATCACCCCTAGTTTCCTAGACCATTGATCGTCACTAACTGATCTCACCATTATCCCCTTATTCTAAATATCATAGGTGAGGAATTTTAGTGATAAGTGGTTTGGCTTAGTGTTTACGACCAAATCACACTTTCGAATGAGATCGGTCATCAGCTGTATAAATCGGGCATTAATAAAGCTACTTAAGCATTGTCATTGTCTGATCATAACTCCATCAATTCCCTAGACTTCTCTTAATTGCTTTAATCCATTTTCTTATCTAGCTAGATTGATGATCTTCTATTTTTCCGTTCCCTTTTATTTTACATTTCTTTTTATTTACTTTCTTGTTATCAAATAAAAAATCTATCTCTTCTAATTATGATTTATCTTTTTATGCACTTAGGTAGTCTAACATAGTTTAGAAAGCATTTCAACTATTCATACTGATCCATAAAGACGATCCCTTACTTGCCAATTTACTAAATTTTATATTTAATTTTAGTTGCAAGTGGTAAACAAACGTTTTTTTAAGTAAAACATTTCATTTTGACATGCGTAAACAACAAAAAACGGCCATGTCACATCCCGAAAGTAATTCTTTAATAGATATAATATATATATATATATATATATAATATTTGAAATTATTAATAAATATTTTTTTTCCAAATGCTTGGGTAGGCTCCAGGGCTGTTTCCACCCTTGTCTAATAAGAAGCAAAAGGCCTCTATTTCAAGCTGCACATTTCTCAATCTCCCGTCCCCTCACCCTTATTTATTTATCTTCCATGTTAGGTTTTGGCTCGTATTCTCAAGTGAACCCAATGTGAACCAAACGAGACTCAACTGATGTTGAACTTCCTGGAGACATGGGATACATTTGGAAGTTAGAGATGGTGTTTGAGGGAGATTTGAAGACCGAAGAAGAACTGAAGAATCGGATTTCGAAAGGAAACGCGGTGCATTCTAAGTGACTTGTAACGGTTTAGGAAGCGGGTCCGCAACCGTGATTCGAATCGTAGTCAATCATAAGCATGCGTGGAAAGGGAAATCTTCGGCGAAAAAAGAAAGTAATTCTTTTGAGAAGAAGGAAAAGGAATACTCTTTACAAGAAGACTTGTCATAAATAGGAAATAGTATTTATGTGGAACAAGTAATTCTTGTATGTTTAGGAGTAGGATTTCCTTTTCTCTTAAACTCCCTATAGCTAGTATAAATAGACCTTGTAATTAGGTTATTTTGTGTGGAGTCAAGAAACACCATGTAACATCAGAGAGTGGTGAGATCCGGGTGAGAGACCCAATGGAATATCCGTGGAGGGATCCAAGGGAATATCAGTGGATCAAGTAAGAGATCCGTGGGTGATATTCAGGGGAGACCTAGGGGATATAGAGGGGTTCTTGGTGAGGATCTTGTGAGCGTTTGTGAGCTTAGAGTCATGATGTAAAGCTCGTTGTGAGCTTGGGGACTTTGTGAGGCTCAATGGTTTGGGGTTGAGGTGTGAGAGAGAATCCTGGAGTATATGGTTGTAACAATTTATCATATAGTTGAACTTTCTCTATCGTCCTGACGGCCCGTGGTTTTTTACCCGATTTTGGGTATTCCACGTATATATTGTGTTGTGATTGGTTTATTTTCTCTCATCTTATTTTTCTGCTATTGACGTTAATTGCTATTAGTTATGGGCGAATATTAGGCATGACGCTTCCGCGATCATCCGTTCAAATCCCTAACAATTGGTATCAAAGCCTCATGGTTCGGCGATGACGGTGTCAAGTCTTTACAGGAGATCCTATGGAGGACTTGGTGGTATTGGGATGATGATTATGGTTGCCTAATATGAGTTTAGAATGGAGATAAGTCTTGAAAGCGGTTTCGAACTCGATAGGGTTTGATGAAAAAGAGAATATAGATGGAGGAGAATTTTGGCTTGTGGTGGCAGGTACAAGTCATGGAGATCCAATCTGGGTTACACAAGGCGATATAAAAAAAACTCATGTATGCGTATTATAAAAAAATCGTAGGACGGTTCGTTCCTAAGTGGTTATACCTTGTGGTGGGGTATGGTGATTCTCTGTATGAAGAATTGTGGTTGTGGACAAAGGTCTTGAGAATTCAAGCCAAAGGGGAGAATTGTTAGGTTTTAGCTCATATTCTCAAGTGAACCCAATGTGAACCAAACGAGACTCAACTGATGTTGGAACTTCCTAGAGACGTGAGATACGTTTGGAAGTTAGAGATGGTGTTTGAGGGAGATTTGAAGACCGAAGAAGAATTGAAGAATTGGATTCCGAAAGGAAACGCAGTGCATTCCAGGTGACTTGTAACGGTTTAGGAAGCGGGTGCGCAACCGTGACTCGAATCGTAGTCAATCATAAGCATGCGTGGAAAGGGAAATCCTCAGCGAAAAAGGAAAGTAATTCTTTTTGGGAAGTTCTTGTGCTTGAAGGAAAATGAATACTCTTTACAAGAAGACTTGTCATAAATAGGAAATAGTATTTATGTGGAACAGGTAATTCTTGTATGTTTAGGAGTAGGATTTTCTTTTCTCTTAAACTCCCTATAGATAGTATAAATAGACCTTGTAATTAGGTTATTTTGTGTGAAGTCAAGTAACACCATGTAACATCAGAGAGTGGTGAGATCCGGGTGAGAGACCCAAGGGAATATTCGGGGAGGGATCCAAGGGAATATCAGTGGATCAAGTAAGAGATCCATGGGTGATATTCAGGGGAGACCTAGGGGATATAGGGGAGTTATTGGTGAGGATCTTGTGAGCGTTTGTGAGCTAAGAGTCATGATGTAAAGCTCGTTTTGAGCTTGGGGACTTGGAGATAGACATGACGCCGGTTCGGTTCGAACCGAGGAACCGAACCGGAACAGTCACAAAAAAACCGGAACCGGAACCGAAAAAGTAGTTTCCGGTTCCGGAACCGAAACCGGAACCAGTACCGGGCGGTTCCGATTCCGGTTCCGGTTCCAAACTTTGAGGAACTGTCCGGTTCGAACCAGACTGGAACCGTCGGTTCCAGTCCGGTTCGAACCGGACGGTTCCTCAAAGTTATATAATTTTTTTTTGTCTCTACCTACCCAAGCCAACGCCACTCTCTCTCTCACAGACTCTTTCTTTCTCACTTTCTTAGTCTCTCTCTCTCTCTCTCTCTCTCTCTCTCTCTCTCTCTTTCTCTCTTTTCTTCTTTTCTTCTTTCTTCTCGTCGCCGACAGCCGCGAATCCCATCGCTGCTCGCTGGTCCGCGTATCCTCCCGCTGCTCGCTGGTCCGCCGATACCATCTTCATCCGTCGCCGATCTCCTCTTCATCGACAGATTGACTCCGATCTCTTCTTTCTCTCTCCCTCTCTCTTCGATCTCCGTCGCAGCATGACTTCTTTTCTTCTTTGTATTTGAGTTCTAGACCGTGTTTGTGTGATTTACTGATTTTGAGTTTGTGACTTTGTGCGATTTTGTGTGATTTCGGATTTTGGGTTTGTGGTGATTGTGTGTGTTTGAAACTTTGAACTGATGTGATTAGGGATTGAGAATTTAGGGTTGGGTCATTTGGGTATTTAAGGTGTAGGATTTGATTAGGAATTTCAGGGGTAGGACTGGGGTTTGAACCGTTTGATTGAATATTTGGGGATTTTGGGTTTAAAAAAAAATAAAAAAACGGTTCTGAACCTGTGGAACCGGAGGAACCGGACCGGAACAGTGGAACCGAAACCTCCCTAGGGAGGTTCCGGTTCCGGTTCTGGTTCCTCCGGAACCGGAATCGCTGGTTCCGAACCGGAACCAGAACCGGCGTCATGTCTACTTGGTGAGGCTCAATGGTTTAGGGTTGAGGTGTGAGAGAGAATCCTGGAGTATATGGTTGTAACAATTTATCATATAATGGAACTTTCTCTGTCGTCCTGACGGCCCGTGGTTTTTTACCCGATTTGGGTTTTCCACGTATATATTGTGTTGTGATTGGTTTATTTTCTCTCATCTTATTTTTCTTCTATTGACATTAATTGCTATGAGTTATGGGCGAATATTAGGCATGACGCTTCCGCGATCATCGGTTCAAATCCTTAACATTCCAAAAAACTCTATATTTATATCAAAAATTGTGGGGCACCACTCACAAACTTCTTTAATTTGAGACCATGCAGCATTTTTCTTCTTTTGTAAATTCAAATCGACAATTTAATTTGTTTTTTTCTTAAATAGTAATAATAATAAAAGAAAATAAATCTTTTATATATGATTTTGAATTAATGATTCGTTTCTCTGATCTTTATATATTTGTCTAGATTATATTTAACGGTGATGAAATTAATTTTTATTTGAATATCTCCTCTAATCTTTATATATTTGTCTAGATTATACTTAACCGAGATGAAATTAATTTTTATTTGAATAAGTTATTAGGGTTAAGTGAACAAGTTATTTGACGGAAAATGGCACATGCCAACTAAAAGTCAATCAATCAACAAGCTTGGTGGAAGCTGCATGGTTCCAACTTCTACCTGCCACCCTCTCTCTCTCTCTTTTTATTTTTTATATTTCAAAGTCTCTCATCCTCTTCAAATCCAAACTCAAAATCTCTCTCCCAGTTATGGTAGAATCTTTGGCCGGCTCAGCTACCACTTTACCTTGCTTGTTGCCTCTTCCTTGGGGACTCTCTCACATTAGAAGATATGCCGGAAGCAACCGAAGATTTCTGATTGTAAATAAGATTATTAGAGTAATTAATATTGGCAAGAGATATATATTTGGTGATTAATTACACACAAATATAGGGAGACATGCCATGTGGATATGAGTTTACAAACCAGAACAAGAAAACCCAACTAGCCCTGGCCCGGGCAATCAACAAAAGATAATTACTGTTGAATTAATAGTTGTAATACCCTTTTATCTGAAAGTATATATTTGGAAGCTGATTAATTAACCATCGTAATTATTTATATTGGGTAGTTGGGTTTTCGCATCCATGTATTGTATGGATGCAAAATGGTTATGGAATTTTTGGTGGTTTTAAGTTCTCTTGATCGTGTCATCTTTTGAAAATTTATTCAAAAACCGTTTATCAAGTATTTTATAACTCTCTTATAAAATAGTCTTCAGAAATTTGTCAAAAATATATGGTATAAAGAAAATCATTAGCAGAAAAAGTGATCGGTGCATGTTTTAATCAAAACCCAAAAACAAAAGTAAATTTAAATCAGAATTATTAAAGATAAAAAGCAACATTTGTATTCTCTCTTTTGCCGATAGTATCAACTTAATTATTTATGAGTTGTTACAAAAAGTGAACAACTATATATTACTCTTTGAAGATCGAAATACTAATCTAAATATGCCATTATAATTGAGAAGTCTCAAAAGTGATGATACCCATGTGTTTGATTGACGAGAAAATGTATTTTCTTTTCCTTTAATATCCTTTCTTGGATGTACATATGTTTCAACTTTCAACACGTGTACATCAATATTTGAAATTAATGGAGATATGAACAGTTTATTAATTAATAAACTTAAATAATGATTATTATAATTTAAAATATTAAATGATTAATATGAATTTTTTTATCACTTGTACCAAATATAAACATTTTTAGTCATTATTTATCATTTTTGAAATAATGATATAAATTATTTATCATTTTGTTTTTAAGAGAAACTAGATGAATGAGACTTTGCCTTTATCCAATCTAGTAGACGTGGAAGCCTCCTCCATCATTTTTAAAGTGATCTAAATGTAATTTTTATTTTAAATTTATTTTAGATATTTTCTAATGTATTAAATTTAGATATATATGTTATAAATTTATTTGGATTAAATTCAAAAAACATATAAGGTAAACTACTTTTGTTTTTCCAAATATAAATATTTTACTTAAAATTGATTTGATTAATATTGTATTAACGAAAAAACAAAATAGTGGTCTAAAATCATGTATATACTCAACATTTTTGTATTAAAATTAAATTATCAAATCATATGTATATAATAGAATAAATATATTTTTATTTATTTATTTTTGGTATAACACATGTATATATATAATATAATGGAAAAAACATATTGTGATATGCTATTAAAGACATAATTAGTCATTCTAATCAAGTTGTAACCAGTATGTGTATGATGTTTGATTTCAGGATGGAAATGGCAATGGCAATTGCAAAGAAGGGAAGAAGAAGATTTGTCGCTTTATCATCCGCCGTCCCAGAAAAGAGGAGCGAGGCAGTTTCATGTTACTATATGTCTAATTTCAAAGGATACAACAATAAATATTATGGGTTAAATTTATTTTAGTCTCTCTAGTTTGACCTATTACATAAACTAGTCCCCGGTTTTTAGTATTATGTTGACAGGTCTCTCAAGTTTTTTTAAAATCTATATTTTGGTCTCTGCCGTCCAATTCCGTTAGGGTTTTTAAAGATTCCTTCAGTGTTACAAGAGTGAAATGGTAACTTACATAATTAATAATATAATAATAATTGTTAATTTAATAAATTAATTAATTAAATGAATTGAATTAAAAAATAAAACAATCATTCAATTATTCAAACCCTAACACATTCATCTCTTTCTCTCTCTCTCTTCTTCCCAAACCACCGAAACCAAACCATTACCATCATCAACCATTGAAGCCCATACCCATCACTTCTCATTGCATCTGCATGTCTCTTCGTCACATCTCATCTTCAACTCGACTAGATCTCACATCTGCATCCGTCTCTTTTTTTTTATCTCCTTCTCGATCTCGAATTTGCATCCAGCATCCTTCTCTCTATGAGCATCGATCTCCTCCCAGCCGCCGCGTATTCTCTCCCTCTCTCTCTCTTCACATCTAATTCTTCAACAACAAAAAAAGAATCCACCTCTTGATTTATCTTTGGTTTAAAACAAAAAAAAATACAGTTTTTCAAAAAAAAAAGAACCCAATCTCAGGAACGCGATCTCCAACTGGAGGAAATCGACACCAACTTCTTGTTGTTAGGGTTGTGGTGTTGGAGGGGTTTTGGTCAAACTCGAACCCAGTTCTTGAATTTTCTTTTTTTGAATGTGGTGTGGTTCGGTTCTGGGTTTTCGGGTTATGGTAGTGGTGTAAAGTTCTGGGTCTGGATTTTTCGGTGGTGTGGTGTTTACATTTATATAAGAAGTTGAAAAAAAATAATTAAATGTAGACACATGTCCCAATTTGGTTAGTTGGATACAAATTGGGACACCATTTTTTGATAGACGATTTGAGTTTATAAACAAATGGAACGAGTAAAATTCCAACCATATTCATATATTTAAAATATTAAATTCACATGAAAATTAAAATGAAATAAATTCCAATAATTTTATCTTATAAGTTATAACATTTCAAAAGATAAACATAATTCGTAACAAGATGGCAAGAAAATAATGTGATGGACAAGATAAGATTGGTTCGGTGGTAAACCCTCTTACACCTGCATTACGAGGTTGTGAGTTCGAGTCATCCCCCTTAAAAAAATCCCGATTTTATGTAATAGTTTAATACTTAAAAAAATAAAAAATAAAAATAACATGGGACTGTTGACCTTTAGGAATTTATCAAGTCTCCTCAATATCTATAAAAATTCAATTAATTAATGTGGGATTAGAAGTGAAAAATAAGCAAATAGCAAAAACATTCATTCTATATTTTTAAAGAAAGCTATGGATATAGGTGTAAACACCATTTCGGTTATATATGAGTTTGTACGTAGTAGCTAAGTTTTTTATTGATGTTTTTTTAATAACTATACGGTACGATGATATTTTCAACAAAATCTTGTCATTGTAGTGGTTGACACACACTAGATGAAAACTCTTTATCCACTACAGACCATTCACTATGGGCCTTGAATGCCTGTATTGGAAAACAATTATTAATTACGAGCAATTAAAAGCCCGTATTCACTACATCATTTAAAACGGGCATTTAAATACCTGTGAAGAGTAAAAATTAGTTACCACGAGCAGCTGTGGGCTCGTTGTGAAAACTATAACCATTACGGGCTTTGCTTGTGGTTGATATAATCATCCATTACAGGCAAAGTCCGTATTAGAAAGTGATTATATTAGTGGAGGGAATGAAAATAATTGTTCCCGCTTGCGTGCTAAATACCCAAAATCCATGAATCCATGAATCCTCAGTAGTCTATTAGTCTAATACCTAAAACTCAATCACTCTAACAAATTAAGTAAATCCCTAAATCCTCATCTTGCTCAAGCACCCTACACCGGTCTTTATAGTTCTCTTCACTGGTAAGCTATCTTTACTTGCAACTCCAATTCCGTTCATTCTCTATTGTTGTTAGATTTTTACTCTTGCAAATTTTTGATAAACTTTTACAATCTATGATCAATTTCGTAACTTGTTTGTTGTTACCCATACATGAGTGTTTGGGTTTTAGAATTTGAAGATGATTTTACCTAAAAATTGTAGATAACTATTATCTCTCTTTATATATATTGTCTGGAATGCTTTCTGCTGGTGATGGTAGCTACTTGTGCATCTCTCAGTTGTTGCCCCTATTTCTTTTGTTGGTGTTTTGAGTGGTGTCGTGAGGTTTCTATTTGTGTATTTTTGTGTTATCTTTGTTGGCTGTTTTAGGATGTTTGCTAGAATTATGTATCGAGTTACTGTTTGTTGCATCTTTCAGAGTAGCTATTGATTGTTGTCTCTTTTTATAGCAGAGATGTTGTGGAGGAACAGAATCTTAGCTTAGATTTTTTTTTTCTACTTTAACGAGGTCAAAGAACTTGAAATAATTAATTTGAATATCTATAAGTACAAAGAACATAATCTTAGCAGAGATGTTTGGCTGTAGGGGGTCTTGTCCATTTTCCTCTGTTTGATTCTATAAAGTTTAGTCTTTTAAAAAAAAATATTCAATTTTATTTTCTCTTTTCCCCATGTGCAAACATATATACCGATACAATTTCCAACCAAAAAGACAAAATGAAAATATATGTGCAAATGGGCCCAGTCCATGTGCCTTTTTGTTAATATTTGTTATGGAATGGTGATTGCTCTATTTTTGTCTTTCAGTTTTGTTGCTGTTTGTTTTGTTTGGGTTGTAGGTGGCATTTTTTTTATGAGGATGTGTGTCACTTGAAACTTTAATCCTAGTTGAAAAGTAGGCTGCTTCTTTGGGTGTCCTTGCTTACTAAATTTTAATTGTTTCAAAAAAAAAACCTGATAGTATTGAATTTTTTGGGCTTCTTTTTTATGTTTACCTTGGTAGGTTGTTGTTGTTATCGCTAGCTGGTTTGTTGGGCACACCCACAAGTTTTGCAGACCACTTAAAGGTATCAATTTTACTTATTTTAATATTACAATCTCTCTTCTCTTTTCTTTCATGCTTTGTTTTATCCACTCTTGAATGCAATAGGAGTTATATATATCTTCCTGTTTCTCATTTAGTTTTCATGCATATATTCTCCAATCATACACACTTAATTTATAAAATTAAAACATGGTATATATGTGTGTTATATGAAGTGCTTCTATAGTTCTACCTCTTGTTTTTTCTTGTAAACTTGTTGAATGTTTTAATATAATTTCTTTTTTTTTCTTCCTGCTGCTATCTAGCTATGATTATATCTTTCTAAACAACTATAATTATATTGAATTGCATGTAAGTGATCATATTGTATTGAATTAATAAAAGCATCCCAACTACTAGTTAACAAAAAAATGCACACTGCAGCTGCCACCCTTGCTCGTAGGATTTAGAAAAACAAATGCACCCCAGATTTTATTATGTAAATAATTACTTGATTTATATATCTTTTAATATTTTGATGAGTTTAAAAATTAAAACAATCTGCTTTCATTTTTTTGTTTTTTTTGTTAAGTACTGATCAGAAATTAATGTCTTGGCAGAGTAAAGAAACCCAGAAATATTTAAACATGGATTTAATTGTGAGTGTACGAAATATATATAGATGTCTGAATGGGCTAGCTAGCTGTGTAACTGTGTAAGTACTTGCTGGGTAAGGTAAGAAATAAGTGATGAGAATAAAGTTTTAAGCTTTTATTAATTGCAAAACTAGTGGTCCAAACTCCAAACCAAAGTTAATATGCCCAACCGATTCAATTTGCCTTTAATAAGAGTCAGATCGATATATTTTACAAATGCCAATCTACTTCACGCATTAGATTTTTTTTTCTCTCCTTTTCGATCTCGCATCTGCATCCAGCGTCCTTCTCTCTATGAGCATCGATCTCCTCCCAGCCGCCGCGTATTCTCTCCCTCTCTCTCTTCACATCTAATTCTTCAAAAAAAAAAAGAACCCACCTCTTGATTTATCTTTTGTTTAAAACAAAAAATGCAGTTCTTCAAAAAAAGAACCCGGTCCCAGGCATGCGATTTCCACCGGGAGGAAATCGACACCGACTTCTTGTTGTTAGGGTTGTGGTGTTGGAGGGGTTTTGGTCAAACTCGAACTCAGTTCTTGATTTTTCTTTTTTTAAATGTGGTGTGGTTCGGTTTTGGGTTTTGGGTTATGGTAGTGGTGTGAAGTTCTAGGTCTGGATTTTTTTGGTGGTGTGGTGTTTACATTTATATAAAAAGTTGAAAAAAATTAATTAAATGTAGACACATGTTCCAATTTGATTGGTTGGACACAAATTAGGACACCATTTTTTGATAGACGATTTGAGTCTATAAACAAATGGAACGAGTAAAATTCCAACCATATTCATATATTTAAATATTAAATTCACATGAAAATTAAAATGAAATAAATTCCAATACTTTTATCTTATAAGTTATAACATTTCAAAAGATAAACATAATTCGTAACAAGATGGCAAGAAAATAATGTGATGGACAAGATGAGATTGATTCGGTGATAAACCTTCTTACACATGTATTACGAGGTTGCGGGTTCAAGTTATCCCCTCTAAAAAAAATCCCAATTTTATGTAATATTTTAATACTTAAAAAAATGAAAAATAAAAATAACATGGGATTGTTGACCTCTAGGAATTTATCAAGTCTCCTCGATATCTATCAAAATTCAATTAATTAATGTGGGATTAGAAGTGAAAAATAAGCAAATAGCAAAAACATTCATTCTATATTTTTAAAGAAAGATATGGATATAGGTGTAAACACCATTTCAGTTATATATGAGTTTGTACGTAGTAGCTAAGTTTTTTATTGATGTTTTTTTAATAACTATACTGTACGATGATATTTTCAACAAAATCTTGTCATCTTAGTGGTTGACACACTAGTTAATAATTGAAACGGCTTACAAATAAGCAATTGAACGTGTTGTTATTAACATTATAATGGGTGTTTATAGTTATTGGTAAATTTTTAAATTTTAACAATTAATATATTAAACGAGATAAGGTTGATCCTATAGTAAACCCTCACACCTACGCTATGGGGTCGTGGGTTCGAGTCATCCCTTGTAAAAAAAACCCCGAATTTATGTAATATTTCAAAAAGAAAAAAAGTATAATTATTATATTTATTCATTAGTTGTGTAAATCATATTATTTTGTGGCAATATGGACACACATAAGAATGTGCGTATGTATATATATATATATATATATATATATATATATATATGTATGTATGTATTCATTTCAATAAGAATACTATAGGCATTAGAATATATGTGGTCAAAAAAAAGAATATAGGCATTAGAATATATGGGCTCTTATAATAATGGTTTGATTTTAAAATTTTAGATATAATTGATATACATATAAAATGAGTATGTAAATCATATTTATGGGTGTCAATATCGGTACACATAAAAGAACTATATCGAGTAATGGAGTACCAATTACACTAAAGATTTCAATAAAAGTTCTATTTTGATTGATTATAAGAATTATACAAAAGAAAATAATGAACAAAAAAGTGCAGATATTGTCACCCATAAATATGATAAGCACACACATGTTTAAAATTTAAAATTAGAGTGGTGTTATGGGCATACATATATCAGTCTATTTATGCTCCACTTTTTTAATTATGCAGTATTCTTTTTTTTCCCTTTATCGAAATTACTTAAACCGACATTATTGCGAAAATTATGATTAACAGTTTGTCCCCAAATTCTAATTGCTCGTAAGTGTAATAATCAAAAGATAGTATAGCTAGCGAAGCACAGATATCATTTCCACAGAAACTGAATTAATCCTACAGTTCTTACGAATTAAACTAAAACTAAGCCTTAAATTGAAAATTTTAATGAATGGGAATCGATTTGTGAATTATTGACTAAGAACAGAAAATTAAAGAAAAATAATAAAAGTTCACAGCAAAGCAAAATCGAAAATCAAATCGACAAAACACTAGAGCATCTGATTTCACCGTAACTAGTCATACTTAATTTCTTTGACATGTTAATTCTAATTAATTCCCCTTATTGATGATCAATTTTCCCAAATATATTTAATGGCCATTGCATCTGGTTACACTAAAAGTATTCCTACAAATTAATCCTCTATGGCATCTAAATGAATTGAATTAGTAAAAACCCATTAAGTTCTATGAAAATTGTTAAAAACATCACATAATGGCATCTACAATTAAACATTCACGGTATCAATTGCAGGAAGCAAAATTCAAGAAGAGTATGGCATCTACTCTTACTTGCATCAAGTTACTTAAAAATAGATGGTGATCAAACATGCAAATTCAAGCACACATATATTAAGTGCAGCAAAAGATACTCAACAGGGAAGAAAACTCGAAATTAACATTAACCAAATAAATCAAATAATCATGGACTAGGCTACATCGTAGCCCTAGCAAAAAGAATTAGTTCCTCATAGTCATGAGTACAAGCCTAAAAGAATACATAGAAGAAAGTAATGGTAGAACCCGGAAAATCGATGGAATGTTGCCTTAGAACTCTTCAACTTGCCTCTGCTGATGTATGTCTAATTTTTCTACTGCAATTCTACTTAAATAGGCATGAATTAGGTCTCCTTTTAGTTCCCCGGCCCTAATCAACCTCTAAAAGGCTAAATCAATGGGACTCAAAATAGGGAATACAATCCTTCTAACTTTAGGAATCTTAATCCAATTTTAACTAATCTTAACATGGAAAGTTTAGGATCAACTAAAACTAAATCAAAGGTAATTTTATGCCTTTATCAATCATCCAAAGCATAACAAATTCGTGTAAGACCTTCATTCTCGAATATGCAGCCAGTAATGCTTTATTTCCAAAATCCCACGTATAAATTCTTGGCTGACCTTTGGGTAGTAAAATGGTCATAACTCCCTATAGAAAACTTGAAATCGTAAACCGTAAAATTCTACGAAGAGCTAAATTCTGTACCTTTCCAATCATATAAAGCTCGAAACCCAATTCCTTTTGAGATGATAAAGTTTAATTCCTGAAGTTGACCCATCAGCAGATGTTGTTTTCTCTGACTTGACCGAAAATCTTCCAAATTGCTTCCAATTATCTTCTAGGGTTGAATAGCTGAGAACTAACAAAAGAAACGTAAAATGCAAGAGTTTAACTCAAAACAAAGCAATAAACTAAAGAATAGAGGTAAAAAACTTAGTCAATTATAATATTATCAAATACCCCATAAACCTGGTTTTTACTTGTCCTCGAGCAAAACTAAAACTAAAAACAAAATAAACTACCTAGACCATTTTCATAGGGAAACACGATAGCATCAAGTGTATGCTACAAGCCTTTAAACCTCTAAGCGTCCCTATTAGGAGGAGTTGAGTCTCCTAAGGGTTTACTAGCTGCCATACCCACAAACACTTGACTCAAGACTCAAACAAAATTAAAAAAAAAAAAAGGCAAAGACAAGACACATACTAATAAGAATCCATGCACACAAAACACACTTACTCAAAACTAATATCATACGATCAAGTATGTGCATCATATCTCATGTCTCTGTCATTAACCAAAACTCTCAGCTTGCAAATAACATACTCAAATGCCATGGAGGAAATTTGTCTCAACTCTAGGCCCTCACAAGATATCACTCAATTTTCACTCGAAACCTAGGCAACACTCTCAACAAGCATATGTGAAAGAATTTATGCACAAGAAAATCAAATTATATTTCGCATATGAGTATATAGTAGAAAGAATGCTAAGATTTATGTAAAAGATCTCATGAATGAAATCAAATATTAAGAACAATATAAAACACATACTTACCTCCACTCTCAATCCGGAATCCCCAAAAGATCAGTTAGGTCTTTCTTTCTGGTTGTAATGGGGCCATTGGGTGAGGGGTTAGTAGATAGAACAGAAAAGGGATATCAAAAAGCCTAGGATCATGCCAAGAGACTTCTTGTGATTTGTCAATACACGGACATCTCTTCTTTGAATCTTCTTTCCAATTGCATCCAGGCTTCTTCATCGATTTCTTTAACTTCTTTTTCAAGTAAATATTCAACTTGAATTCCTTTTTACTCACCATTCTTCTTTCTTTTTCTTTTTTTTATTTGTTTTTTTTTTCTTCTTCTTCAATTCTTGCTTTTTTTTTCTTCTTTTTTTTTGTATTTTTTTAAGGAGCACTTTTGATTCCTTTCTGTACCTTAGTACATGCATTTCATAGAACTTACCCATGGTTCTCTTCTTCTTTTCTTCATCTTCTTCTTGAACTTGAACTTGAACTTCATCTTCTTCCACTCGACATGATCCCAAGCTATAAGGTACTACCAGTATATATTGGGTATAAGGGATAAGGATTATGTGGGTCATGAAAGAAAAAAGCTCATAATTGTTTGGCTTTAAAAGGGATAATGGAGCACACATAAGGGTAAGGAAATTTAAGCCCTTTTATGTAGGTTAGCAGACATTGTCTAACATCACTTCTTAAGGTTCATCCAACATGAGAACAAAAGCAAAATATGTGATACCTTTAAAAGAGAATAGTTCATTAGTATCCAATGCAAAAACCTACTGAGATCAATCTAAAACAATGAAAAACATGAAGAATTTTTAAGAGTAGAGTTAATAAAACCCTCTGTATTTATGCAATTTAACATTGTGATACTCACTAGGGTAGTCTCCACAATTCTTCCATAAGCAAACAAGCATGGCATCCACTTACTAATCATCAAGATTCAAGTCTTAAGTCAAAACATGATACACTAACTATCAGTGCAATCCTAAAGTTAAGAATTCATGTGCATAGCATGGTAATTAGACTCAAATAAAAAAGCAAACTTGTCCAAAACAAAAACAAAAATTGACTCAATTTACATAACATAAATTCTACTGAAATTCAAATCTGATATTTGTCCACATTCAAGTGCGTGTCTCTAAAAATACTCAAAAATATTAACTCAAATTTTGACACAAGAAAATAGACATGCAAACACACACTTCACTCAGAAAGTTTTTCAAAATTCGGTTTAAAAAGTGTGAAAACGAGCTATGAAAACAGCTCACTCACATATTCACAAAACAGAGCATTGCTTCTAACCTTTGATTGAAGAATTGACCATAACTTCGAAAATACCGCCTAGAATTTTATGACTTTTGTACCGTTGGATTCTTATCAAAAAATCTAAGAACCTAAAACGGACGGGAAAATTTATTTCCTTGCCAAAAGGTACAATTTTAATGAAAATGTTTGCTCAAAAATTTCTCTAGCAGAACACAAAAACGCAATGAAACAAAGATACACAAAAACAAAACAAAAAATAAACCCACACCCCTAAACCTAATCTAAACATTATCCTAAATGTTTACAAGCAAATAGAATGCATGCAATGAGTAGAATAAGCATGGAAGGCATAAAATAAACACACAAACACAAAAACAAAGAAAAATAAAGGAACAGAAGTACCGAATTGGGTTGGCTTCCAATAAGTGCTTTATTTTAAGTCTAGGCAAGACAGCATGCACAGATCATGACTAAGGTCCAGCAACTTCCAGGACTCTGACTTATTCCTTTCGTGGTTCATCCAAACATGGTTTCATTCGTTGAACTTTTACCTTGAATATCGAGCCATCTTTTATGTTCTTAATCTCTATCATTCCATGAAGGAGGACTGTACGCACTCGGAATGGGCCAATCAACCTTGATTTTCCTTTTCCTAGAAAGAGACGCAAACATGAGTTATCAAGTAGAACTTTAATTCTTGGATTGAAATCTTGCTTTTGAATAGCCTTGTCGTGGTTGATCTTCACATTCTTATACACATCATTCGAGTGTTATGGCATTGCCTTCACTTTGATTTTTAGAGTAACTTCAATGGATGGTTGGCTGGCTCTAATTCTTCAGAATTATTCCTACATCCCATTGATTTTTGTGAGGCTCTTGAAATTTTTTCGAAAACCACATCTTCCACAATGTCGGCTCGGAGACACTCTTTTTCATCATTTAGGTAATGAGTAGCTTCAAAGAACTTTCACACCATTTATTCATCTTGCACTCTGAGAGTTAATAAGCCTTTTTGAACATCAATTATTGTCCTTCCGGTAGCTTGGAATGGTCGGTCCAAGATAATGGGGATTTCTCGATCTTCTTCCATATCCAACACCATAAAATATGCCGGAAGTATGAGCTTGTCTACTTGTACCAATACATTCTCGATAATTCGTTGTGGGTATGTGATTGAACGATCTGCAAGCTGTAACGAAATGGATGTTGGCTTCATCTCCCCCAAACCTAGTTGTTTAAACACAGAAAAAGGCATTAGATTAATACTTGCTCCCTAATCACACAAGCATTATCAAAAGAAAGTTTTCTAATAGTGAAAGGGATAGTAAAACTCCCTGGATCTGTCAATTTATTTGGTAGCTACTTTTGGAGGATCGCACTATATTATTCAGATAGCATCACTCATTCATGCTCAGCGAATCATCTCTTGTTCGTGTAGATTTGCTTGAGAATTTAGCATAACTTGGTAGTTATTTAACTACATCAAGAAAAGGAATATCAATATGAACTTTCTTAAATATTTCAAGAATTTCAGTAAATTGCTTATCCTTGTTATCCTTTTTGAGACGTTGCGGGAACGGGATTGGTGGCACATAAGCCTTCACTAGCTCGGGCTTCTCTTGAGTAGGTATGACTTTGATGGTCTCGACATCTTTTGGAGCGATTGCTTTAGATCTGGTTTCCACTTCCTTTCCCTCCTAAGTGTGATTGCTTTAACTAGCTCTTGATTCTTGGGATTCACCTCAATTTGGCTCGACAAAACACCATTCTCTCTTTCAGTCAGTACACTAGCTATTTGACCCACTTGTACCTCCAAGTTTCAGATAGAAGCTTGATGATTTTGCAAGTGTTGTTTGGGTGGCCAGCATAAAATTGTTAGTATTCTGGGCAAGCTAATCAATTAAATTCTCCACTGATGGCTTTTTCTCAGGGATTGGAACGGGGGATTCTGGACATTTTGAGTATTGCTCCACTGAAAATTGGGATGTTGGCGCTGCCATAGATTTTATGTGTTCGAGTACGGGTTGTTCCATTGACGGTTAAAATCATTCACTTGATTTGCTTGTTGTTGCATGGTCTGTGAAAAACATGCACAAGTAGCACCAGATTCGTTAAATAAGTTCATGGATTTTGCAGTCATTAGAGGATCCACTTTTTTAATCAAATTTTCCATTTGTGCTGCCAAAAAGGTAAATGCATTAATCTCATGTACTTCAGCTCTTCTCGATACCACTATTTTTACGCCCCATTGCTGAGTGTTAATGGCTAATGTGTTGATGAGTTGAGATACCTCATCAATTGTTTTTTTTTTCATGAATGCTCCTCCATTAGCTGAATCTATCATTCTCTTGGTATCATCATTCAAATCTTTGTAGAATGATTATAGCTACAGCATTTTTGGTAGTCCATGATGTGGGCATTTCAGTAACATCTCATTGAATCGCTCCCAACTTTCATAGAAGACCTCAGTATCATGTTAGGTAAAGATCATGATGTCATTCCTTAGCTGAACAATCTTCGAAGGAGGAAAATATTTTTGCAAAAATTTATTTGCCATATCAGTCCAAGTGGTGATGGAATTTGGTTGAAGCGTATGAACCCACGATGTTGCCTTATCCTTCGGTGAGAATGGGAATAATCGCAGTTTAAAGGCTCCTCTGTTACTCCACTGATCTTCACAGTTTCACATATCTCAAGAAACTCTTTAATATGCAAATTAGGATCTTCAGTTGAGATGCCATAATAGGACAGCAACATCTGGATGAAAGACGGCTTCAACTCAAAATGGTTGGCTAGTGATGGGAGGTCGAACAATGCATGCTGACGAAGTGGTGACAAAGGGAACCGAGTAATCCATTAGAGTCAGGTTCATATTTGGCTCCTGTAGTACCATATTTTCCATTCGCTCCTCAGGTGCGAGGTGCGTCCTTCTTAATTGTCGGATTGTCCTCTCAATATCAAGATCGTACGGTACACGCTTGACACTTCATGAACGACGACCATGCATATATTCCTAAAAAAATTCCTAAAACAAAAGAAAAAGAAAAAAAGAAAAGAAAAAGAAAAGTAAAAATTAAAGTTAAAGTTAACAAAATTAAGACAAGTAACAATTTAATTATGCAAGAATAAGATTCAAATTTAAGTTCCCGGCAGCGGCGCCAAAAACTTGTTGTGAAAAATATGATTAATAATTTATCTCCAAGTTCTAATTGCTCGTAAGTGTACGAATCAAAAGATAGCATAGCTAGCAAAGCACATATATCATTCCCACAGAGACTGAATTAATCTTACAGTTCTTACTAATTAAACTAAAAATAAGCCTTATATTGAAAACTTTAGTTAATGAGAATTGATTGGTGAATTATTGAGTAAGAACATGAAATTAATGAAAAATAATAAATAAGAGTTCACAACAAAGCCAAATCGAAAATCAAATAGGTGAAACACTAGAGCATCTGATTTCACTATAACCAGTCATACTTAATTTCTTTGGCATGTTAATTCTAATAATTCCCCTTATTGATGATCAATTTTCCCAAAATATATTTGATGGTCATGGCATCTGGTTACACTAAAAGTATTCCTACAAATTAATCCTCTATGGCATCTAGATGAATTGAATTTGTACCCATTAAATAAGTTCTATGGAAATTGGTAAAAATATCACATAAATCCTAATTGCATGGCATCTACAATTAAACATTCATGGAATCAATTGCAAGAAGCAAAACTCAAGTAAAGTATGGCATCTACTCTTACTTGCATCAAGTTACTTACAAATAAATGGTGATCAAACATCCAAATTAAAGCACAAATAAATTAAGCGCAGCCAAAGATACATAATAGGAAGAAAACTCTAAATTAACATTAATCAAATAAATCAAATAATCATGGCTAGGCTACATCGTAGCCCTAGAAAAAAGAATTAGTTCCACATAGTCATGAATACAAGCCTAAAAGAAAACATAGAAGAAAATAATGATGAACCAGGAAAATCGATGGAATGTCGCTTTAGAACTCTTCAACATGTCTCTGCTGCTGTATGTCTGATTTTTGTGCTGTAATTCTTTTTAAATAGGCATGAATTAGGTCTCCTTTTAGTTCCCCTAATCAACCTCCAAAAGGCTAAATCAATGTGACTCAAAATAAGAAATACAACCATTCTAACTTTATGAATTTTAATCCAATTTCAACTAATCCTAACATGGGAAGTTTAGGATCAACTAAAACTGAATCAAAGTGAATTTTAGGTCTTCATTAATCTTCCAAAACATAACAAATTCGTATAAGACTTTCATTCCCGAATAGGCAGCCCATAATGCTTTATTTCCAAAATCCCACATAGAAATTCTAGGCTAACTTTGGGGTAGTAAAATGGTCATAACTCCCTCTAGAAAACATGAAATCGCAAACCGTAAATTCTGCGAAAAGCTAACTTTTGTACCTTTCCAATCATATAAAGTTCGAAATCCAGTTCCTTTTGAGATGATACAGCTTAATTCTTGAAGTTGACCCATCAACAGATGTTGTTTTCTTGGGCTTGACCGAAAATCTTCCAAATTGCTTCCAATTATCTCCTATGACTTGAATAGCTGAGAACTAAGAAAAAAAACGTAAAATGCAAGAGTGTAACTCAAAACAAAGCGATAAACTAATCCAAAAAAAAAAATCAGTAATCCGTTTCTTGAAAAACAAAAACTCTTAACTCTTAAACCCTAATATTTACTTCTTATATACATACAAAATATTATGGAAGAGTCCGAGAAAGATATTGAAAAATTGTTTGAGAACGATATCAAATATGTGGAAAAATTATCTAAAAATGGCAAATGCATCTGCAAAAATTGTCTAACAATGATATAAACCATCTACAAGAATTGTCTGAGAATGATATCAAGCATCTGGAAACAATTCCTTCTGTAGAAGTAAGTTTGAAGTTTACTTTTTTTTAGAATGATATCAAGTTGTCATTATGTTGAAGCAACATGTTATTTTTTTTCTTTTTTTTCCACCATGAAATAAGAAGAATAAGAAAAGACTCAACCAAAAAAAAAATAAGCAGAATAAATAAATCGTTCAATGGAGGTAGAGAGAGACGTGTACAGATATCAGAGATTGAGAGATCGCAGATGGAGCATATTAATTTTGAAAAATAAGTAAAAAGGGTAGTTTTGGAAATAAATCAAAAAAATTAATAAATATATTTAATTTTATTTAATTAAATCAAAATTTTAAATAGTGGAGCATAAATAGATGGGTAGCTGCGTGCCAATAGTACCAATTTAAAATTATATCATTACTATAAACACTCATCTTATTGCCAGTAATACCCTTATTTAAATGAATATATTCATTTTAACACATTTTATTTATAAACTCTATTAACTTATTAACACACATAATTTCACAAATGATAAATTCTTAAGTTCTCCAAGCTCGAAAACGTAAATAAAAACGAAATTAATCTTTAGATATAATGCAAGGCTTGATATTGTAAATGTAAGAAAGCTCATTAAGCAAACAAAAAAAAAACATGATAAAAAATAGCAATAAAAAAATGGAGTTCTCTTATAAAAAAACCAGGGTTCTTCTAAATTTTTAGATTAAAAAATATAAAATCAAAAAGGTCACATCAATTTTAAATAAGCAAAATAATACTCTCGATATCACCTTCAAAAATCTCAAGATATGCATATATATAAATTTATTTATTTATTTATACATATATATATATATATATATTGGATCATCTCTTGTGTATTATGTTATTCAACAAGAAAAACTCAGAGCATGATCTAGTGCTAATTATTTCAAAATTAGAGTTTATCATAAGTTAGGGTTTATCGTAAGTTTTTTGTGTTTTTTTAATAAAGATATATAGTCTAAAATATGAGTATAATTAATAGGTGTACATGATATTTGATTTATTTTTAATTAAACTAATTTGTCCTTATTAATAAATTTCTATTGGTAACTTTTTATAATTAAAATTTTTATTAAAATCCGGGTGTGTGACAATATCGGCACCTTGAACAAAATTATACTACACAACACAAAATGCAAATTAAACTGAATTCACTTCCGAGATAGATGTTAGGAAACAAAGATTCTAGCTACATTTATTTAGCACAAGACTTGAAAACAATTAGATGAGAACAGACTAAAATGAAAGTGAAGAAAATAAGCCTCTTCTCTTCTGATGGAACGATTATTCCTTCACCCATTCAACAAAGCCCTTGAGATTATTGTAAGAGCGGCCAGTTTCTTTGATGGTATTGATGAGCTTTTCCTTGAGAACCAAAGCATTTGCTTTATACATTTCATTACTCAGCAATTCCTCCACTTTATTTTTAATTTCTTGTCGTGTAATTATTTTTCCATGGTCTCGGTCGAATCTCAGTCCAATCTTCCAAACATTACAGATGTAGTTCTCATTCTGAAACTGGTCAGCGAAAGTGGGCCAACACAATAATGGGATTCCATTGCTTAGAGCTTCTAGGGCCGAGTTCCAACCACAATGGAACAAGAAGCAAGCAATGGAAGGATGTGCCAGAACATTCTTTTGAGGTGACCAACTTGTCATAAGCCCACGAGAGCCTACTCTTTCTTCAAATCCATCTGGGTATGCATCCTTCAGGTTTTCTGTAATATCAGAACGCACAACCCACAGGAAAGGTCTGTTGCAAAGTTCAAGCCCCAAAGCCAATTCTTCAAATTCGGTTTGGTTAAGAAAAGTTGTAGTACCAAATGCAACATAAATGACTGATTGTGGTGGCTGTTGATCAAGCCATTCCAAGCAAATCGAGTCTTCTGGCCTTGAGTTTGTAGACAGCTGGTTGCTTAAGCTTCCCAAAAGTGGGCCTATTGGTCGGATCTTTGGTTCCGTTTCAAATGTCTCAGGCTCTAGTTCATAAGCTGAATTGCAGAGCACCCAGTCAGCCACTTTCAATGATTCATTATTCTTACTCGCATGTTCAAAAAACAATTTCTGCAATTTCGGATTGCCAAGGCTAGCCCAGGGGAAGTGTGAGGAGCTCATTGGTGGCATGGTTGGCGACAACTTAATCATCTCTTTCTTTGTTACATTTCCTGAAAATAAAATATCAATCTAAATTTAGCTTGGCAGAATTAACTTTCAACATTTATATATATGCTTTGAATTCAAACTTCTTGTAATATTAATGTAGTGATATCTTACCATCATCGTCAATAATTCCATCATCAATCAAGTTTGGGATTTTTGATATTAAGACAAGCCCTGAAGCCATGTTACCAGAGAACACAACTCCCTTGACTCCCCTCTCTGCTGCCATTTGCATGCCCCATCCGAGAAGGAAATCTGCAACAATACAAGTGATCTTATCACTATCCGATGCATTAATTTGTTCACTGAGCTGCTTCACTTTTTCTGACAATGAAGAGAAGGCATGCTCTTCAAACAATGTCTCTTGAGATTTCGGTCCGTCTTCTGGGATGGAAACAAGACGGATTTGACTTTCAATACCATCACTGGTTGCCAATGAATGCATGACCCTCTGACGATTATCCTCTGTGATTACAAATGTAACTTTGATGCCATGATCGTGTACTAGCTGCTGTGAAAGCTCCAATAAAGGAGTTATATGACCATGAGCTGGGAATGGAATCACCAAAACATGTGGATTTCCCATTTAATTACTTCTTTCTTATTCTTTTACTCGCACTGCAGACTTTGATTCATTCCCTCTAACTCATGTCACTTATATAGAGAGATTTTGGTGGCGCCAGGATAAGATTTTGATACAAATTATTAAATTAAAATTATAAAAATGTGAGGTTTGAGTGTTAATTGAGTGTCATCGCTTAGAGCATCTCCGATGTAGAAGTTGTTTGCATTTCAATAATTGTTGGCATGTTAACAATATCAAGATATTTGCTTCCTATATGGCATAGAAGTCTACTTGATAGACAGTCAAATAAAAAATCTGTCTCCGATGCTCCTGTTTGAATATTAATTTATTAATGTCTTATTACTTTGTTTATTTTTTATTTTTAATTAAACACATTTCATAACAATTTTTTTTATATTTATCTCCAAATTATTAGTTGACCTACAATATAGCTGTTTAACAGAGCCTGACATTCAACTTGATAGTGTTTTTTTGCCATATCAGCTTGACATTGAGTAGCAACAACTGCATTGAAGAGACATATTTGAACACAATGTCTATTTATCCTAGTTGGCATATAATTTTTTTCACAATCCATTACTTCATTGGAGATGCTATTATATAGTAGGTGACGTAACAGTTGTCGAAGACCACAAAATGTTGAACAATGCTCGGGTACTGACCGGTCAGTACCTGAAATATTGATCCTACTAATAAGAGTGTAGCACATGGCTCAATTTATGAGATAAATATAAAAAGTAAAAGAAAAAAAGGTCGCATGCTACATTCCCATTAGTGGGGTCAATATTTTGAGTACTGTCCAGTCAATATCCAAGCATTTTTTCAAAATTTTAACAACAATTTCATTTAAAATAAATTAATTATCTTAAAAAATTGATTTTTTTCATAGGTTTGAGTCATCTCTCTTCCTTAATCTAAAAATATTGTAATAGTTAAAAAAAAATACAACTACCAAAAATAAAAATCTCAATCTTTAATTTATTTCCCAAAGAAATATCTTTCAAACTTCTAATTGGATCCTAACTTCGTGAGAATATGGATAAATGCAACACATGGGTTAGATTTTGTGGGGATATCACCTACTTAATGCTTTTTAGGACCAAAGTTTGTAACGTGACAAAAATGCGCTTGACTTTTATATATCACCCTTTTCTCTTTCTTCTTTCTTCTTTCTTCTTCTTGGTAAATAAAAAAACACAAGTACACAACTACTCTTCTCACTTTCTCACTTTCTCAACTTCACCTATTTGAGAGAAAAATTGGTTGAAACAGTAGATGATTAGATACATGAGAATGAAACGTAGAAAAGAATCTCACGGGCCAAGTTAAAAAAAAAGATAAATAACATAAATTTAAGAAAAAAACTTCCCAAGACTTACAGGTGGTATTGTAAAAAAAACATAATGTGTTTCTGCTAATTCAGTGACACATCAGCTACTATATGAATTGAAATGGAAAATATAGGATTCTGGTGGGACGTATAATATTACCCTTCAGTAGTACAGCACAATCATATAAAAAAAAGGCATTAACTAATGAGGATCCCACAATCATTTAAAAGAAAAAAAAATTAACTAATGTGGATCCCACACAAAATCTGAGAACAAAACATCTCCGTACAGTTGTTTTCCGTTTTTTTTTATTCTCAACAAAACATACAAAAGCTGTCCGGCAGCTATGTTTCAAAAAATATATATATTCAAAAACACAGAATTCAATTTTCCTCATTTAAGATCAGTGAGTGACAACAATTCATGTTATCAACCTTTTGGTTTTGTTTTAATGGCGCTCAGCAATTTTTTTTAAAGAAAGTCAAAAGTTCAACTGTTTTAATGGGATCTTGGAGTCACTTGTTCAAACCCAAACTCGTTCATCTACCGGCTGAGCTACGCCTCTATAGACAAATTTAAATTAATTTAAGTATTGCTTCTACTCTTACAAAGATATAAGTTATAACATGTTAAAAATATACTTCGATATAATCACACTTAATATATATATATATATATATATATTAAAATATAGTTTCCAGTCTTTACTACCAGACGCGTGATTCTCCTGAAAATATGAAAATCAATTTCTTGTTAAATATTGTTTTTTGTTGATAATATAAATATATATATGTATATATATATATATATATATATATATATAATTTAACAACACACAATATTATTTTTACTCTTACAATATATTAAAAATATGTTCTTAAAACAATGGGGTTGAACACATAACCATATGAGTAGGTGAGATATTGAAGTCAAAAAAATTAAGATATTTGAATTGTTATAGTTTGGCCCCTCACTAAATATATATTATAAAAATTTTCAGAATATTGTTTTCAATTTTTTCTACCAGACGTATTTCAGCATTATTATTTTTAAAATACTGTTTTTAATTATTTTTACCAGATGTATTTTCAGCTTCTTAAAATATTAACATTAGTTTTTTGTTTTAAGAAAATATATAAAACAGAAAATCAAAAACGAAAACATTACCGAACAGCTCTATAATGTTCTCAGCTGATTCAATTTTTATCGCTTTAGATAAGAAAATTGGTTTTGCTGGTTTTAAAAAATTTACCGGATACCTTTTTCAATATTTTTTAATAAAAAAAAAGGTTTTGGAAAACGACGCCGTACCCACCCCCAATCATATATATTGTATATATATACACTGACTTGAGACCCATGGGGGTCCACGTGGCTCATATTTCATCTTCACAATAATACAGTGATTGTGAGTGAAGCATATTTTTGTGAAGCAGGTGATGAGTAGCATTTTATAAATCATCAATATCCTGACCTGCCTCTCAGGCTAATAGTTATAATGTGACTACTAACTCAGCACCACATGATTTCGTGACCACGCTTCTGCCAACATTACATATTCAGGCCTGCCTCTCAGGCTGATAATTATAATGTGATTACTTACTCAGCACCACATGATTTCGTGAACACGCTGCTGCCAACATTACATATTCAGCTTAACGTTAACACAGTACATCTTCAATTGAGTGCTTTATTCTTGAGGGGCTGCCTTGGTGGTTCAGGGTTGAGACATAAACCCAGACTTCTTTAGTTCAAACCTTGACAACACCTTTAGGGTGCGTTTGGTACGGGGACGGGACGGGACGGGACGGGACGGGACGGGACGGGACGGGACAGGACAGGACTGGACGGGACAGGACTGGACTGGACAGGACAGGACAGTTGTTCCATATTGTGTTTGGAATACCTGGGACAGAACTATTGACTGTACTGTTATGTGTTTGGTATGACTGGAACAGAACGGGACAGGACGGGACAAGAGGTTTAAATGACCATAGTGCCCTTATTGTTATTGAAAAATATTTTAATTAATAATTTTACAAGATTATTTAAGATGGATGGTTGGGATTAACTTAATAAATTTTCAGATATTTATTATTTTCCAGATTGAATCTCCACCGTCCATCAATCACCATCATGATTGATTAATTATTTCAGATATTAATGATTGATGAACGGTGGAGATCCAATCTGGGATTGGTCTCCACCAACATTCAATTAATCTGGAAACATTTTTTCTTGTTCTTAAATCTGGAACATTTAATTAATCTGGAAACATTTTTTCTTATTCTTAAATCTGGAAATTCCATCAAAAAATCTGGAAAATCAGATATCTTCAAATCAAAAAACAAAACAAATCAAAAAACCCAACAATAAAAAAATCAGATTTCATCCAAAATTCTGGAAAAAAAAATTGAAAACAAATCAAAACTTCTGGAAAAAAAAATTGAAAACAAATAAAAAAACCTAACAATCAAAAATCGTTCATGATTTTCCAACAATCATTCATTATCATCAACCCAAAATTAAACAAATTTATTATCAAACCCACATCCATACACTGTCAACCACCACCAATCTCACCACCACCACCAATCTCACCACCACCATCAATCAATCGTGCTGCCAACCACCACCATCAATCAATCTCACCACCACCATCAACCACCCCAAAGCCGAGAAAGAAGAAGAAGAAGAGAGATCGATCTGGTCGTCGTCAATCGTGCTTCCGGGCGTCGTCGTCGTCGTCGCGCTTCCGGTCGTCGTCGTCATCGCGCTTCCGGTCGTCGTCGTCGCTTCCGGTCGTCGTCGTCGCTTCTGGTCAAAGTGGGCATCGTCGTCGTCGCTTCCGATCGTCGTCGTCGTCGTCGCTTCCGGTAGTCGTCGCCGTTGTCGCTTCCCGTCGTCGGCGTCGTTGCAGCGGTTTGAAGAGAAGATCATCGATCGGTTTGGTGTTGGTGAGAAGAGAGAAGAGAGAAGAGAGAAGAGAGAAGAGAGGAGAGAGAGGAGAGAGGAGAGAAAAAAAATAGGATTTTAATTTATATAGATGTAATTTTTTGAAAGTTTCAAGGGCAAAGAAGTCTTTTCCCGACTTGTCCCATGGCCATGGACAACTTGGCCGAGGGTGTAGGGTGGGACAGTTTTTTGGGATTTTTGTCCCATCTTGTCCCACCCAGTCCCACCCTAAAAGAGCACCAAACGCGGGACAAGGACAAGTTGTCCCACCTTGTTCTGTCCTGTCCAGCGTAACAAACGCACCCTTAAGATCAACTTTCAGGACGTTAGTTTAGTTGATGAAAAATAGATTTGGGGTATTGATAACTCCCTAATAAGTAGTTTGAATTCTATCCAAGCGAATATAAGTTTTGATTTATTATGGACTGAAGTTTTTTTTATCTTTCCTGCTCCTTAACAATCGACAAATAAACTACTGCGGGTCACACCGTTAGAGAGGAGTAGATGGATAGATGTCCTGAAGACAATCGGAATCGTTGATTAAAAATAAAATAAATATAATGAGTGAAACATCTTTTGTTTCAACACATGATGAGTGTGACCATTTTATAAATGATCAATATTCTTGGTGGTACGCACCTGTCAAGCTATAAATTATGATGTGACTATTGACCGACCACCCTGTGTCCAGTTTTGCTCCACAGGAATATGGAAATTTTCATCCTTGATTTTAGTTGAGGTTTGTTTCAGCGTCAACTAATGGTGAGTGAAGTATGTATTAATTAATGAAGAATTAATTACAGGTAACTACATGAGGATTACCAATTTACACTCAAAATCGATTTTATCAAATATTGATATTTACATCCCCTACCATTAGTATTGACCGTTATATTTAACCGTTGACTTTTTCAAAATGTTGAAAAGAAGAAACTACCCTTGACAACTACATAATTAAAATAATGGTAATTAAAAAAATTAATAAAAATGCAAAAGGTCATAAAATTAAAAATCTTTAAAAAAATCCATTAAAAAAATTGGATCTCCATCTTTGCAGATTTATCACATAAAAAAGGAAATAAAAAAAATTCAAAATTATCATCATCCTCATCTCTCCACAGTAGTGCTGAAAATATGTGCCGGCCTAGCCCAGGTAAGCACGGCCCACCAGGCCCGGCCCGTTTTGGAAAATGGGGGTCTGGCATGGCACGTGGGCACGGCTATGGCAGGCCATGCCGGCCTGCGTGCCGGCTTAGGCATGCCAAACGGGCCGGCCCAATTTTTTTATATTTTTTTTAAATAAATTTGCTAATAATAACATTATAGAGTATGATATCATAGAGTATTGGATTGTGGCCCATAACCCTTGTCCAAGTAAGTATGTTTTTCTTTACTTTTTTCTCATTTTTGTATAGGTGATGCCTCTTTTCATTCTCTTATTTATTCAGTGTGGGATGTGGGATTGAATTTCCATTTCCATTCGTTGATATAACATAATGATATTCTTTTGTGTCCATTTTTTTTTCTTTAAATATGGAAAACATGGAGAGAGATGGGAGGACTATTAAAATTAAATAATGGTTTTGATAAAAAAAAATTTAAATAAGCTATCTATTGATATTATGCAATAATTTCCATCTATGAACAAAAATCATATATTTATATATATACATATATATATATATATATATATATATATATATACCTGTGTGTGTAAATAAATCAATATATATATACATATATATATATATATGTAAATAAATCATTAAATCTCTTTCACATATTATTCTTCCCTAATATTGGTCATAGTAATTGCTTATAACCATAGTTGTATTCAATCTCACATCCCACATCGGATAAATAAGAGCATTGAAGAGATGTATAACCTATATAAAAAGGAGGGAATAGTAAATGAAATTTATATACATAAACAAGGGTTATGGACTATGGTTCAATAATCTACAATGTCATTTATCTTTTAACCATTTTTTTTAAATAATTTTTTTTTTGAATTTTTTTTTTAAAGTTGACGGCCCACCGTGCCGGCTCACGTGCCGACCCGTGTGCCGACACATCGGCCAGACATGTCCTGGATCTAAGGCCCGACACGTGCCAGGCATGTGGGTCGGGCTTGGCCCGACAAGCCCCACTTGCGGGCCGTGCCAGGCACGGCCTGCCATTCGGCAGGCCAGCCGGGCCGGGCTTTCTAAGCCTGGCACATATTTACACCACTACTCTATAACCATCATCGTCCTTAAATCTCAAAATTTCCAGATTGTTATATCAAAAAAAAAATCTTTTTTTTTCTTTCAAGAACAAATTTATATAAAAAAAAAACAAATTTCACAAAGAATCTACTAACAAAAAAATTAAACAACCCACATACAGTGTATCCATCCCATAACAACTCTTCATCAAACAAAACCAAATACTCAACCAAATAATTTCTTAAAAAAAAAAAAAGAAGAGATGAAGATCCTTAACCTTACATCCAGAAAGTTGAATATCTACTCTAAATGGAGCGATCTACTCCGATGGCTGCTCCATCTTCGATGATGGAGTTTCTGCTCCAGACGGGGCAACACTCCAGTTCTGTTTCCCTCATCCTGGTTCCGTTTCCCTAGCATAATTCGTTCCGTGAGTCTCCAGATGAATATTTGATAGGGGGTGTTAGACGACATTAGTGAAGTTAGAGATCTCTTCCAGATATTTTTACTTTTTACTTTCCATTTTTTTTTAAGAAAAAAAAATTCAATTGAAGAGATTATGTGGACAAAAGAGTCAAGGAGATCATATCCTCTTTAGAGCTTATTTGGTTGGGCTTTTGAAAAACCTATACTGCTAAAAGATTTACTTGTAGTAGATCTATTAGAAATAAAGTTTTTGAAAAAAAAAATTCTAGTTATTTGGTTGGTAGACTTTTTTTATTAAAAAAATGTCTATTTGAAGAAGCACCTCCCCATGAGTTTTTGCATACTGGAAGTTTAAACTCTACTAGCCTCTACTCAATTTAAAATAGACAATCTTAAAATTCCAACCAAAAACTCTAAAAAACTCAAACAAACGTTTGTAGACTTTTTGAGGCAGTAGAAAGATCAACCAAACGATCACTTTTTTTATTTTATTTTTTTGGATCTTTTAAAAATAAAAAATGAATAATGTCCACTTTTAATTTTTTTTCAATTTTTTTTAAATGAATGAGTCTCCACCATCCATAGATGGATGGTTGAGATCTATCTTCTTTTATTTTGCTTTTTGAAATACTTTTGTTTTTTAATTTCTGATTTTATTAAAATAAGATAAAGGTTAAAAAGATGATATTACCCTTTGGTTTGTCAAAAGTTAACGGTCAAACTTTAATGGTAGGGGAGATAAGTGTCAATTTATGATAAAGTTGTTTTTTAGTGTAATTGACAAACCTCATGTAGGTTTCCAGTAATTACTTCATTAAGGAATATATTATGATGCGATTGCTGACAGAATACCACGTGATTATGTGACCAACCAAAACTAGTACTGCACCATAGGACCTCAACCATAATTGTGCCCTATGATGTTTGAACCAACACCCAACAAACAGCCTAGAAGACCATCTTCAATCGTTCTCCAAATGTTTCTCCATTTTAGAGATTAAAAATAGAATATTATAAGAATATTCTATCTTTATAAATTTACTACTCAAACCATTCTGAAATTCCCTAATCACTTATAATGTAAAATATACCAAGAGGGTGGTGAATAGGTCTAGGTTCAAATTCTAGCATTTCTTAAAAAAAAAAAAACACAAGCAATTTAATCACATTCTTACAAGTAGATTGCTTCAACAAATCAATATGAAATCGATTAAGCAAGAGTTAAAGCAATACAAGTCAAAGTAAATAAAGGAATTAAAATGCTAAAATCAACACGTGATTTTTACGTGGTAAAACCTCAAAATGAGGAAACAACCATGGGTTGATATTACAACCACCGGCAAACCGCAATTCACTATAACGAATAAGAGATACACACTTAAAAAGCAATCAACATATGATTCACTCTCTAAACTATCAACTCCTACTATACCCTTGGGCAAAGTGAACCACTTTGCATACTTCCTATCCAAGATGTGACTATCACACTTCTGGGAAGCTACTTCCTATCCAAGACGCTCAAGTCTCTAGGAAGATTGCTTGCTTGCCTATCCGGATCCTCCTGATCCTAGACAAGACTCCTTGCTTAGTTATCCGAATCTCCCCGATCCTATCTAAGACTTCCTTGCTTGGTTATCCGGATCAATATCCTAGCCAAGTCTTCTTGCTGAAGTTAAAGCTTCACTCACTTCAACAAGAGACTTCAACATTTTTGCAAGGCAATGATCTAAGTGAAATGTATAGATGAAATCATGATGCAATCACAAGCAAATAGAGCAAGTTGATCAAACATACTCTATGAACATGCAATTATATAACTAGATTTGGCTTTCAAAAATCAATCACAAAAGATATCTAGAAACCTAAGCATGTTAATCAAACAAGAACTAGATTAGAATAATGGGAATCACAATCGAAAATATCATAGTTCTTAGAACATGTGACTAAACCTAGAAATCAACAACCAAGCTCAAGAATACAAAGTATTTCTAGAATCAAGTCCATGCTTATCAAGTTTTAGCCAAAAGATATCCAAACAAAAATCACAAAAGCTAAACTCAAAAAATCACTCAAATAAACCACAAAGTTGAATCAAAATCATTCTAAACATTTTTCTTAGTCAAATAAAAAGATTCATGAAGTTGATCATAAAAGAAAAGGAAAAGAAGATGATTCACTTACAAATGATGAACACACGAGTACAGATCAGATCACTAGTGAAAAATCAAGACATCATTTGGCTCTGAAAATGCTTGAGGTTTGTTCCTCTCTTCAAGACCAACAATTTCATCTTTTGAATCAATCAAATTGAAGTTGAATTAAAAAACTCTTTGAAAATATTTATGCACTTGTTCTTCAACATTTGAAAAATGAGAGGGAAAAGAGTGTTAAAGGGAGGGAAGATGATGTGGATAGAAGGGAATCTCGGGTGGCAAGAGCCATCTCTCCACCTCATCACCCTGGGAAGGCACGTGGCCATCTCGGGGGTAGGAGGGGTTTCTCCCCGAGATGGCCACGCGCCTCCTCAGGGAAAGGTGGCTTGATGGCCTTTGGCCATCGCCACTTCCCTTCACGCTTCTCTCGCGTTCTTCGGCTATTCTCCCGCCTCCGAACTTCTAATTCGAATCCGTTTTCGGATTACGAACCATAACTCCCTTACGCTCTTGGACGACTACAAAACTTTGACAAAAAATAAATGATAAATATTTAATAACTAATATGAACTTTTGTTATCAAACATTTTTAGTCATTATTTATCATTTTTGACATAAACATATAAATTATTTATCAATTTGTTATTAAAAGAAACTAGATGGATGAGACTTTGCCTCCATCAATTTTAAAGTGATCTAAACTTAATTTTTATTTTTAATTTATTTTAGATATTTTCCAATTTATTAAATTTAGATATAAATGTTATATAATTTATTTGGATTAAATTCAACAAATATATTGCTAACAACTAAATTTGGCTGGGGGACCAAAGGGAAATTCTCTACTTTCCTAGCCCGAGTCCAGGCCCAAGATTATCCACCATGGAATAGCGGATCCTGGCCTCAAGCTGTAGAGCCACCTCGCAGAAGCAGGGAAAGGTCGTCGAGCTTTGGAAACACCCGAGGTGGAGCCCGATACGATCGAATCGAGCTCCTAACACCAAGGTCGTGATTACCTCGCGACCTCCCCAGAAGCCCGCCACCCCTTCCAAGCTTAGAGAGAAACCTATTAGACTTCAAGCTCACACTATAGTATCGCTCTACCTCACCGAAGGAAGGTTCGGACCGGTTTGGACAAGTAGGGGGAAACTCATCGAAACCCCGCTGACATCGAAGAACGCCCATAATAGGTCATTTAAAGCTCTTAATACCAAGACCAAGGCATTTCGCTCAACAAAACGGTAAACGCCATACTCGACGATCTCTATGAGGAATCATACCATAAAGATGCGTTGGATCGTACCTATAACAAACATTGAAACACTACGTGTAGAACAAGTGATTGAATTGAAAAAGGAAACAAACTTATCTCTGCCTAAGATATTCTCGAATTCGTTATTAAACCAAAGTCAACTACTTTTAAAAAATCCCGCCCGATAAGGGTGGGGGGATTGAGAGAATCAATGGAGGAGAGTCACAAATTTGACCTATCTAGACTATGTATAAGAAGGGCAAGAGAACACGGTCTAGAGGAAGAAAGAGAGAGAAAAAAAGCTACTTTTTGACAGGCATAAGATTGCCACCCTATTGCATCCTAAAGAGAGGGAGAGTATTGGAGAGACTTTTGTATATGACATGCGATTGATAATAAAATCACGATATTCTCGTTCACCTTGTATTAAGCATTATTTTCCATTGTGAACCAGGTACCAAAGGTATCAATCCCTGACCACCACCTCTGCGGTAGTGGTCTTGAGGGTAGTGGTGGCAATCTGGGCCGGCACAGCTCATTAGGCCCGGGCCCGTTAGGCCCGTCTGTGAAACGGGCCGAGCCAGGCCCGGACCGTCAGGGAAAACTGACCGGGCCGGCCCGGCCCGTTAGACAAAATGGGGCCTGGCCCGGGTCCAAGGCCCGTGTAGGGACAGACCGCGCCTGGCCTTAAACGGGTCGGCCCGCCACAGGCCTGTCGGGTTTCAATTTTTTTAAAAAAAATTGTAAAAGATTTAAAAAAAATGTAATTTTTAAAAGTTTTGAATATTTTTTCCCCCCTAACGGTCACCTGGCTAATTATAAAATCCACCCTTCAATTCAAAATTTAAAAAAAAATAATTCAAATTTTAAAAAAATTGAAAAAAAATTTCTGGCGGCCCGTCAATGCCAGCCAGAAAATTGAAAAATAAATTTGGCGGGCCTTGACAGGCCGGCCCGTCAGGGCCAGCCAGAAAAAAAATTTCAAAATTTTTTTTTGGGCCGTGGGCTTGGCGGGCCTTAATGGGCCCGGCCCGGTTTTTTCAAATGGGGGCTCGGCCTGGCCCGCCAGCTAAACGGGCTTGGGCCTTGCCAGTTTTGCTAGCGGGCCGGGCCGGGCAGCCTGTTTGGGCCCGGCCCAAATTGCCACCACTACTTGAGGGTGTTAGCTGAGATTTCTTACCTTCAGTAAATTTTCCGTTAACACATATAAGGTAAACTATTTTTTTTCCTATATAAATATTTTATTTGTTTAATATTACTAATGAAAAAACAAAATAATATAAATCTCTCACACCTGCACCACGAGTTTGCATGTTCGAGTCCTCCCCCTCCCATCCCAAAAAAATCTCGAATTAAAGTAATGTAAGACTTCAACAACAACAAAAAAAAGGCAAAATAGTGTTCTGAAATCATGTATATTTTAGTCACTATAATTTATCCAATACTTTTACAATAAAATTAATTCCGGACTCCCTTGTAAAGAAAATGATCAAACATATGTACACAAATTATTTTTAAAGAGTCAATATCTCCTTCTTCCCATTAATAAATAGGGTTATTAGCACCAGTCCCCCTCGAACTTTACGCGGGTTTGCATTTTATCCCTTGAACTTTTTTTTAGACATTAAACCCCCTAAACTCTCATTTTCTTTACACTTTGTTCAAAATCCTCACGCCGTCCAATTTTCTTTCATGGCAAATTGCATTAAGTTCCCCTGATTATATATATAATTGCATCAAACCGAAAACAATATAATAATATAACCCAAATACCCCTTTGACCAAATTTTAAAAATAAAAATTTAAAATTTAAAATTGAAATAATGGTAAACTAATAATAATATTCTTTTTTTTATAAAGAAAATTAAATAAATAGAACAATAAAAAAATTAAATTGATATAACAATTATTTAAATTATCTTTTTTTATTTAAATATCCCTAAATATAATACCCAAATAAATTATCATTTAAATTATCTTTTTAGTTGAATAGTCTTTTGCAAATGCTCTTAATTAAAAAAAAATTCATATATACATGCATTATTTGTGTGATGACATGATATCAGGATTGCCAACTAGATATTAGACTCATCTTTAAATAAGGCATTCTATTAACTAAAATTAAAACTAGAAAGAATTTCTTGTTAGTTAATTAGGCTCATCTAAGCATTTGCAAAAGAATATTCAATTATCCTATCTAATCCAATGAATTTTGTAAGTGTCTCATTTTATGATTGGCTTATTTCGTTGACAAAATCACATTTGGAGTCAAATATTGTAAATGGTAGATTATGAGTTGAAGATCTCCCATCATTAGGGCATTAGACTCCACGTGCATCAAGGAAGGTAGATTTATTGACTCTACTCTTATTTGAAGAGATGTAGTTGTGCACACTCACTTGCATGCATTGTATTCTTGTTTACATGTATTTGAATGATGCATTGTATGCCATTCATCACACTCCACACTTGCACATATAACATATAAGTTAGTGTGTTGGGTTTACCTGGAAAAGAGGATTTTCCTCTTCACCGCGGTGCAGGTCGTTGGCTAAGCACCTGCCTCTGCCGCGGTACCAACATCGGTTGGTTCAAGAAGTTGCATGCTTTGGGAACCGCGGCGTATGCACTTGCCTACGCAGCGGTCCCCACCGCAGTACTCACCAAAAAGCCTATGTTGCCTATGTCGCAGCGTGTGCTCTTGCATGCACAGCGGTCCGTGCCGCGGTGTTATCCAGAAGGTGCACCGTTGCAAGCACTAGGGTCTGGAATACTTGCCTGAGCCGTGGTCCAGCCAGCGGTAATGAAGGGATTGTGTTGCTGTTTTTCAAAACGACGTCATTTCATCTAGAGCTTGATATATATATATATATATATATGTTTCTTCCCATTCCTTGCTTCTTTAGAGCTTCAGAATCCATTCTCTCTCATTCTTTTTAGAGCTCAAGAGTGACTTGCAAGAAAAGTTAGCAAGATACAACTTTTACTGACCAAAACCCAAACACCCATCATCTATTCACGAATCAAGCATCATCTAGCTTCATCTAGGATGTGTCTAAGCATGGGTCTTCATCAACATAGTTGAATTGGTAAGTAGAACATCATTCTCATTCATCTTTGTGTTCTTGCTTAACAAGAAATCTCTTTTATAACTTGTTTACATCTAGATTTGAATTTTTATTACAAGTTGAGATTTTTGTTGATGTTTGGGTTGTTGTATTGTGATAGCTATTGCATCTAGGAATGCTTTGATTTCATATAGCTAAGGTATGTGCATGTCATATAGCAACAAGATATCTAGGAATGTTTTAAATGTCATTATTAATTCATATATAAGCATTAAATGTGTTGACCTAGCATTTGTGCATTTAGAATATTTTTTCATATTCACTTTAGGTTGCATATATCTTCTTTTAAGAGTTAAGTCTTGTTTTTACCGTAGGTAGAATACAAGCAAGAGCTGATTATCGCTATTAAAAGCATGCGGGTAGCAAAGATGGATTAGTAACCGTATAGGTGTGATGTGGTCAACCTAGGTTGTAATCGTTTTTGCAAATAGTGGATTTGGGGGCTCGATTGGCTAGCAATTTGCTAATCCCATGGTTTTTACCTCGTTGAAGGTTTTCCACATAAATTCAAGCATTGTTTACTTTCCGCACATTTACTTGAATTTATTGTATGTTTGTTATGGGGTGTTTAATTTGTTCAATATTGATTAATCGAAAAGATTGGTAATTGATTCGGTTAAAACCTATTCACCCCCCTCTAGGTTAATTAGACACACGTTGTAGTTAATTTCAATTGGTATCAGAGCGGGTTCTTAGACATAATTAGGTGATCCAAGCTCTTTATGTGTGTCTTGCGTTTTTGCATTTGTTTGTTGCATTTCATTTGCATTTCATTCATAATCCCCAAGCACTATGAGTGGGAACAGTGGTGGACATGAGAGAGCCTCAAGCACAAGACCCCCTTTGCTAAATGGGGTGAACTTCGTCTAATGGAAAGGCAAGATGGAGCCATACCTTTGCCAAATAGATGACCGTGCATGGATGGCAATTGAAGATGAATACACTCCTCTAAAAATGACCGCCGATGATGGTAGTGAAATCTCTAAGCCTAAGTCTCAATGGAGCACACAAGAATTTAAAGCTTCCAAGTGGAACAATAAGGCAGTGCATGTCATCTTGTGTGCCATGGATGACAACCAATACAAGTTGATTCAAACAACTAAGAATGCTAATAAGGCATGAGAGATTCTAGAGACTGCTCATGAAGGAACCGAAGTAGTTAAGGACTCCAAGCTCCAAGTCCTTCGCATGAAATTTGAGACCATTAGGATGGAGGAGGATGAATGCTTCAACGACTTTCAAGTGAAATTAATGGACATAGTCAATCAAAGCCATCAACTTGGTGACCTTTATTCGGATATGAGGATCAAGTAAAAGATTATGAGTTGCTTCCGGTAAGATTTGAGTCAAAGGTGACGGCACTTGAGGAGAATAGTGACTACAAGAACATGAAGCCAAGTGAAGTTATTAGAAGACTTCTAGCATATAAGCCTAGGTGGACTCCTACACCTACACCTCCAAAGAAGTAAAAGAGCATTGCTTTGAAAACCTCCAAGGTTGAGAAGAAGAAGGAAGACTCGGATGAGGAGATGGCCCTCATGGTCAAAAGGTTAAAGAAGTTTATGAAGTTTGAAAAGAAAGGCCTTGGATTCAAAAGTCAAGATTTGAAGAAGAAGACTCCTTTCAAGAATATGAATAAAACCAAAGAGAAGGACTCCAAGAAGGGCATTCAATGCTTCGAGTGTAGTGGATATGGTCACATTGCTCCTAAGTGTGCTAATTTGAAGAAGAAAAAGAAAGGAAAAGCAATGGCCACTACATGGAGCGATAGTGATGACTTGGAAGAGGAAAGAGGATCCTCGGATGATGAAGACTATGTGGAAAATTTTATTGCATTTGCATTCTCTTTCAAGATTAAGGAAGAAATAGATGACCAAGAGGAAGAGAAACAAAGTGAAGTTGACTCAAGTGATGAGAGCTCTTCATCTCACTCTACAAATGGAAATGTAGAAGGTATGGACCTTGAAGGGTTCATTGAGCACTTTCAAAGCTCAAGGTTGAAGATGAAGAGAGCGGTTTGAAGACTGAAGGAAGAGAACCTCAAGCTATCAACTGAGGTGATTCATTTGAATAGAGAAGTGAAGATAGCTAAAAGAAATTATGCTTTGATGGAGCAGGAGCTTGAAAAAGTAAGAGAAACTATTGCTAAGATGACTTTAAGCATGAAGAAGCTTGACTATATGTTGGGAGTTGGCAAGAAGCCAATTGACAAGAGAGGTATAAGGTTTGATGATGACAAGAAGACCTCAACTCCAAGCAAGACAGTGTTTGTCAAGTGCACGGACATCAAAGAGCCTCTTCCTCCCTAAGATCCTAGGAAGAAAATTGAACTAGGAGAGTGCTCTAAAAATGTCCAAGTTAAGGTGGCACCAAGGAGTCAAGCTCAAGCTCAACCAATGAGAGCACATCAAGCAAGCTTTCCACAACCTAAATACCACCAAACCAAGAAGCAATCCATGGAAGTTCAACCAATGAAGCAATCTTCTCCAACTCAACAACAAAGGAGGAGAGAACCAATCCAACACCAAAGGCAAGGCTGAAAGACATGGGAAATCCCCTTTTGTACTCATAAAGGAATGGTATGACCTCTTACTTCATTCCTTCATGTCATTTTTATGGTGTTGATGGTCATATTAGACCAAATTGCTTCAAGTTTATTAAAATATGTAGAACTAAAAGCATGGTTGAAAAGAATATGGCTAGAACTAAAATGCATGCTCCTAGGAAATCTAGAGCCAATGATTTCATGACCACTAGGAAAGAAAATGTCTCATCTAGGTGGATTAGAAGAAATGAATATTTTGCCATGTAGCTCAAATTGCCTTGAAGGCAAATGCTTCTAATACTTGGTATTTGGATAGTGGGTGCTCTAGGCACATGATCGGAAACAAAAGTTTCTTTGAATCTCTTGTCATAGAGGATGGTGGATTTGTCACTTTTGGTGATGGATTTAAAAATAAATTCATAGGGAAAGGAATCATTTTCATTCTCGGATTACCCTTCCTGTAAAATGTTTTATTTGTTGATGGCTTGCAAGCGAATCTTATAAGCATTTCTCATCTTAATGATGATGGGTTATCATTCTTGTTTAATAGAAATGATTGCTCTATTTTGAAAACTAATAGACAAACTTTGTTAAAAGGAAAGAGATCTAATAACAATTACTATTGTCCTGAAGCTAGTGTCATCTCTTATAATGTGCCAAAAAGTGAGCAAATTGAGTTGTGGCACCAAAGGTTTGGCCACACAAACTATCGGGATTTGAGTATTTTAGATAAGTTCAAAGTTTTACGTGGACTTCCCGAACTTGAGAAGAAAATTGATGGTGTTTGTGGACCTTGTCAACAAGGAAAACAAACCAAAAGCATGCACAAGAAAGGCAAGTATCTCACCAAGGAACCATTAGAGCTCCTATATATGGACCTTATAGGTCCACTGCAAACCGAGAGTCTCGGTGGCAAGAGATATATTTTTATATGGTCAAATGATTTCTCTAGATTTACATAGACTTATTTTCATAGAGAAAAATCTGAAACTTTGAAAAGTTTAAAATGCTTAGCACTCAAATTCAAAATGAGAAGAACTCTCACATTAAAAGTATTAAAAGAATTAGAAGTGACCATATGAGGGAATTTGAAAATGCTTGCTTTGAAAGCTTCTGTAATAGCTTTGTCATTTCTTATGTGTTCTCAGCTCCTCGAACTCCTCAACAAAAAGAGGTTGTAGAGAGGAAGAATATGGTCCTTCAAGAGATGGCCCATATGATGTTGCTTAGCAACAATGTGGCTAGGAATCTTTGGGCCGAAACCGTCAATACGACTTACTATATAGGAAATAGAGTTTGTCTAAGGCCCGACATTAGGCAAACTTCCTATGAATTGTGGAAAAGTAGGAAGCCAAATGTGAGCTACTTCCATTCATTTGGATGCAAATGCTACATTCTTAATGACCGAATGAGAGAATTTTCATTGGTTATGCCCTAAATAGTGAGGCCTATAGAGTCTTCAATTTGAAAACTCAGAGTGTCATGGAATCATCTAATATTGTCATATATGATTGTAGGCATAAGACTAGTGACCATGATGAGGAGGTTAGTGTGATTGATGATTCTTCTTTGGAGAAGAATGGTGAGACTTCAAGTGGTGTGAAGTCAAACCTTGATGAAGAGGTCATTCAACCTCTTAATAGAGATCCATCTTTGGACTGTAATGTACTCGTTCCATGGGTTAGACATCTCTACAACAAGAATGATATTCTTGGAGAAGATGTGAATAAGGGTGTTAAGACTAGGCGTCAATTAACTAATCAAATTAGCTATACTTGTTACACCTAGCAAATTGAACCCAAAAAGGTTGATGAAGCCTTGAATGATGAGTTTTGGGTTCTTGCTATGCAAGAAGAGCTAAACCAATTTGAAAGAAATGAGATTTCGACTCTAGTTCCTAGACCCAAGAACACCAATATCATTGGAACAAAATGGGTGTATAGGAACAAGTCGGATAAGGATGGCAACATTGTGCAAAACAATGCTAGACTTGTAGCATAAAGATACTCTCAAATTGAGGATATCGATTTTAAGGAGACTTTTGCTTCGGTTGCCAGTCTTGAGTCCATAAGGCTTCTTTTGTCCATATCATGTGTACACAAGTCCAAATGCATCAAATGGATGTTAAGAGTGCCTTCCTTAATTTCTTCTTGTAAGAGGAAGTATTTGTTGAGCAACCCAAGGGGTTTGTGGATCCACACCACCCCAACCATGTCTATCGCCTCAAGAAGGCTTTATATGGGTTGAAACAAGCACTGAGGGCTTGGTATGAGTGTCTCACTCTCTATCTTGTTGACAATAGCTACTCTAGAGGTAGTGTTGACAAGACTTTGTTCATCAATGGCAATAAAGATGAGCTTTTCATAGCTCAAATCTATCTTGATGACATTGTATTTGGCTCCACCAACAAATCCAAAGTCCAACAATTTGTTGTTGTTATGTCTCATGAATTTGAGATGAGTCTTGTTGGGGAGCTCAATTACTTTCTAGGTTTGCAAATCAAGCAATTGCATGATGGGATTTTCATATCCCAAGCTAAGTATGCTAAGAACCTAGTGAAGAAGTTTGGCCTTGAGAATGCCAAACATTATGACACATCCATGAGTACCACCTTGAAACTTAGCAAAGATGCTAGTGGCAAGAGTGTGGACCAAAGTCTTTATCGTGGCATGATTGATAGCTTGCTTTACTTGACCTCAAGTAGGCCTGATATAGCCTTTAGTGTGGGTGCATGTGCTAGGTACCAAACAGATCTTAAGGAGTCTCATCTCTCCTCTGTGAAGAGAATCATTCGATATGTGAATGAGATATCTAACTATGGGATATAGTAATCTTTTGACACTAATGCTAGCTTAATTGGCTTTAGTGATACAGATTGGGCAGGAAATTGTATTATAGGAAGAGTACATCTGGTGGTTGCTTCTTCCTAAGTAACAATTTGGTTTCATGGTTTTGCAAGAAGCAAAATTCCATTTCCTTGTCCACAGCCGATGCCGAGTACATAGCAGCCGGGAGTGCGTGCACACAACTCCTTTGGGTGAAGCAAATGCTTGTGGATTACAACTTTGATCAAGGTACTCTAACTCTTTATTGTGATAACATGAGTGCAATTAATATTTCAAAAAATCATGTTCAGCACTCTATAACTAAGCATATAGACATTAGACATCACTTTATTATGGAGCTAGTTGAAAGCAAATGCATTGCACTTGAACATGTTAGCACAAATGATCAACTAGCGGATTTGTTCACTAAACCCTTAGACTCAACTAGGTTCAAATCACTTAGTAGGTCTATTGGGATTTGTCATATGTCTTGATGTGTTTGGTGATTGACCCCATATGGAGAGCTCAAGCAAAGAGGGGCAAATTGGCATAATAGTGCATTGTGCTCATTGATATTCTTTATGCTACTTTATTAATTGCTTTAGATGATTGATTGTACATATGCTTATATGTTTTTTTTAATAAGTGTGCAGTTTTGCTTCACTTGCAATCCATGTCTTATTTATGATCAAACACGCATTTTTGGAATAGGAAAATTTACTTTGGAAGTACATTTTGAATGACCTATGATTGATCTCCATGACGTGATAATTCTATGAATGACATGCTTTAAATTGATATGCATGAAGTAACTCTTGAATGCTTAAAAGTGAATGCAAAAACCTGTGTGTGAAAACAATAATAAGACTTCAATCAATAAGGATCTAGTATCCATTCAAAGGATTTTACAATCCAAAAGTCTCTCTCTCTCTTTATTTGTTGAATAAGGCTACTATCATACGTGTATTCCATCCGGAAAAATCTAAAAGGGCACAATATTCGCTCATGTCTTGTTTTGCTTATGAAGTTTGATATATTTGCTTTTAAAATTGAATTCTTTTACAATTTATATCTTGCTTTATTCCATGACAAGGGTGAAATTGGTTTGAATTCCTTTTGGAAACCCTTGTTGTTTGCTTTGCCAAATATCATGATTTTTGATCTTGAATACAACTTGTCTTGAATGCAAAGCATTCTTTCACACAATTTTCATGAAATAAAACTCCATGAATCTCTCTTACTTAATTGAGTTGCATAAATTTGCTTATATGATTATGCATATGTTGTTGTGCCATAAGCTCTCCTTGTCAAGTGCTTACCAATTTCGGGGATTCTTCTTTGCCTATCTCATGACAAAAAGAGGGAGTAGTGTGAGGTTTGAGGGGAGTTGCATATTAAGGGAGATTGACCAATTAAGAGGAGTTTATTCTTTCAGCGAGTTATTGCAATCATTGAGAGGGATCATGTTGCATTGCATAGCATAGTATGATTACATTATTTGATTGTATTGATTTAATTTGCTATAGCTATTGCAATTGTTCTTTTGTTAAAAGCACCTCAAACACACTTGGTCTTGGAAGGTACTTTCCTGTTGATTGTGTGTAGGTTGGATGTTTCTACAAGCCTTGCATTGACTTAAAAATGTTTAAGACCTAGATTATAGGGCTTATTGTAATGTAGAAATTATTGTTGACCAACTTATTTTTAATGCTGTGAGGTTGCTTTGTGAGTGATGGTTTTGTCACGAAATATCCAAATGGGGAGATTATAAGGGTCTCGTTTTATGATTGGCTTATTTCGTTGACTAAATCATATTTGGGGTCAAATATTGTAAATGGTAGATTTGGAGTTGAAGATCTCCCATCATCAAGGAATTGGACTCCAAGTGTATCAAGGAAGGTAGATTACTTATCTCTATTCTTATTTGAAAAGATGTAGTTGCACACACTCACTTGCATGCATTATATTCTTGTTTACATGTATTTGACTGATGCGTTGTATGCCAATCATCACACTCTACACTTGCACATATTGCATATAAGTTAGTGTGTTGAGTTTACCTGGAAAAGAGGATTTTCCCTTTCATTGCGGTGCAGGTCGCTGGCTAAGCACCTGCCTCAGCCGCGGTCCCAACAGCGGTTGGTTCTAGAAGTTGCATGCTTTGGGAACCGCGGTACTCACCAGAACGCCCATGTTGCCTGTGCCGCGAAGTGTGCTCTTGCATGCACAACGGTACCTGTCGCGATGTTGTCCAGAAGGTGCATCTTGCATGCACCACGGTCTGAACAACTTGCCCGAGCCGCGGTCCAGCCAACGGTAATGATAAGATTGTGTTGTTTTTTTTCAAAACGGCGTCATTTCGTCTAGGGCTTCATATATATATATATATATATATATATATATAGTTGAATTGGTAAGTAAAACAACATTCTCATCTATCTTTGTGTTCTTGCTTAGCAAGAAATCTCTTTTATAACTTGTTTGCACCTAGATTAGAAATTTTATTACAAGTTGAAATTTTTGTTGATGTTTAGGTTGTTGTATTGTGATAGCTATTGCATCTAGGAATGCTTTTATTTCATATAGCTAAGGTATGTGCAAGTCATATAGCAACATGATATCTAGAAATGTTTTAAATGGCATCATTAATTCCTAGATAAGCATTAAATGTGTTGACCTAGCATTTGTGCATTTAGAATAATTTTTTCATATTCACTTTAGGTTGCATATCTCTTCTTTTAAGAGTTAAGTCTTATTTTTACCTTGGGTAGAATACAAGCAAGAGCCGATTATTGATATTAAAGGCTTACAGGTAGCAAAGACGGATTAGTAACCGTATAAGTGTGATGTGGTCAACCTAGGTTGTAATGGTTTTTCCAAATAGTGGATTTGGGGGCTCGATTAGCTAGCTATTAGCTAATCTCGTGGTTTTTACCTCGTCAAAGGTTTTCCACGTAAATTCAAACATTATTTACTTTCCGCACATTTACTTGAATTTATTGTATGTTTGTTGTAGGGTGTTTAATTTGTTCAATATTGATTAATCGAAAAGATTGGTAATTGATTCGGTTAAAACCTATCCACCCCCCTCTAGGTTAATTAGACACACATTGTAGTTAATTTCAATTTCATTTGTGGAAAAATCGGTTAATTGATTATATTACATTTGAAGAGTTAAAATTGAATAGTCTTTTGCAAATGCTCTTAATTAAAAAATTTGAGACCTTGATTGAAGAAATTAATTAAGCAGCATGGGCGAAACAAGATTTATTTTCAAGATGGACTATTATGAAAAAAACAAATATATTGACAAAGGTATGTCTCGACTGTACGAGAGAAATTTCATTAATTAAAAAACACGTACGTTTAATTGAAATTGACAAATTAATAGTAATTTTTTTAAACAACTATAAGTCAATTATTTACTTTCCTTATGAAAGCATTTAATTTTTTGGACGAGCTTAGGACTTGGATAAATGATTCACAAGTCAACGGCTCGAATCCTATTAAAAGCAATAAGTTTCAAAAAAATATCTGGTCTTAAATAGATAAATACTGTAAAAAAAATACTTTAAAATCAAAAATCAGCCGGGGATAGATAGTTTTTTTTAAGAGTAATTGAGTTTGAATTAAATATGAAAATACTCACGTACATAAAAGAGGAAAAAAAAAACCTTGATCATATAATGTATTTTATCCTCATTGAAAGCTAATCTTAATTTTTGGATGCTAACTAATAGAATTTTAATTATTTAATAGATAATATATATATATATATATATATAATATTTGAAAACAATAATAAATTTTTTTTTTCATATGCTTGGATGGGCTATAGTCCACCCAAGCGAGGGCTGCTTCTGCCCTTATTAATAAGAAGCAAAGCCATCTACTTCATTTCTCCATCTCCCGTCCCGTCAACTTTATTTATTTATCTTTTAAATACTGTAACTCTATATTTATATCAAAAATTGTGGGCACCACTCATAAACTTCTTTAATTTTAGTCCATACAACATCTTTCTTCTTTTGTAAATTCAAATCGATAAGTTCATTTGTTTTTTTCTTAAATAATAAAACAATAATAATAATAATAATAATAATAATAATAATAATAAATAAATCTTTTATTTATGATTTTGAATTAATGATTCTTTTCTCTAATCTTTATACATTTGTATAGATTATATTTAACCGTGATGAAATTAATTTTTATTTAAATAAAATATTAGGGTTTGTGATGGACTGGCGTAAGAGAGCAAGTTATTTGGTGGAAAAATATACCAACTAAAAGTCAATCAATCAAGAAGCATCGTGGAAGCTGCATGGTTCCAACTTCTACCTACCGGCCACAAACATAAGCCCCTGTAAAAATAGCCGTAGCTGTATGGTTCCAACTAGGGGTGGATACTAAGTTTGGAACCGAACCGAACCGAATCGAACCGAATCAAAAAAATGGTGTTCGGTTCGGTTCATAAAATGAATTCGATTTAAACTGGTTTAAAAAATTAAAAACTGAAAAGTTTTCGGTTCAAACTGGTTTGGTTTCCTAAAAACTGGGTTGAACCGATTAAACCGCCTATATAAGTAAAAAAAAACCTCTAACCTACTTCTTTTCTTTTATTAAATATTATTATTTATTAGTTAGGTTTGATTTGGATTTTTTTAGGCTTAAACTATTAAAATTTATGAACTTTGGCCCAAAATTAGAATCCAAAAACCCATCAAATTTTAAAACATATTAAAATGACTCATTAAACCCATCAAGCCCATAAGGTCCATTAGACCCAAAACCAAAATGAACCGAACCAAACCGAACCGATTAAAATCAGTTCGGTTACCATTTCTTATTCGGTTTAAACCGGTTCAATTTTAGATAAACCGAAATATTTTCGGTTCAGTTCGGTTTTACCCAAAACCGAACCGAACCGAACCGTGCCCACCCCTAGTTCCAACTTCTACCTACCGGCCACAAACATAAGCCCCTGTAAAAATAGTCGTAGCCTCTGCCACCCGATGGGAGACCCATGTCTCCAACTTTTGAGAACCAGAAGCCATCACCCATCCTATAGAAAATTGACGCTAACTAACCAACTAAATTAACAGGTAACTGAAATTCAGTCTAAGACTAATTCACTAACAGCTGTTATCACTCCTTTGTTAATCACAGTATGATCTGCAGATGATAAATGTTGACAACTTAGAGCAACTGCATGCTGATGCTCTGTTTTCGTCCCCATTGCATCACTTCTCTTCTTTTGCTTCCAAATGCAAAACATGCTAATTGGTTGATTGATGTATGTAGCATATCTATGCTTTTCACCCACAACTCTGCATTCAAAAAAAAAAACTAAAGATAGCACCTAAAACAAGAAGTATCAGGTCGGAAGACAAAAGAAGCACGAACCCAAAAAATCAACCAATATTCCATTCCATGATAAATTTTTTGTTAATATTGTAATTTACACATAATTTGTTTATTACATTACTTGGCATTCATAATCATTGTTAGATGTAAAAATGTATCTCAGGTTAAATGCTTGAAAGGCGATCTGAATCAGCCTAGTATATATTGATCGGATTACAATTTACAAGATTAGAGACTAGTGGGATAAATCATAAGTCCCGATTAGTACTTCTACTAATACTTTTTTTCGAAAAATAATCAAAAAGCCTCTAATTTGTACAAGTAGTGGGGTTTATATAGGCTTGACCTCTGACACAGACGATCCCCTGGCTATCTGCGATTGACTGGACTGTGACAGGTGTTTCTGGCATGTCAGAGATATGTCGCTCCGTTGGTAACCTCCGATGATCACAGCGGATGGCGTGGTATCCGATCCCTGTTTCGAGAGACTTCAACCGTTATTCGGTGGATCACTATCATCGGAGGATGTGGTGCGGTAATGCATCGTTCGGTGTCCGTAGGATATAAATGAGGCCTAACAATTCCCCCTCAAGCCTATCGGTCGGGATGAGAGGAGTCTGGTGGCAGGATGATGGGGCGTAGGCTTGATCCCTGGGCCCACCAATTTGGGCACTTGCAGTTGAAGCCCACTTCTTCGCTTCATGTGGGGACAGCCACGTGGCGGGTAATGGGGAAGGGGTTGCTTAGCTGTCGTCTTGGGGAGCTAACCGCCGCAACGTTTCGTTTTTGCTTGAGGTCTATAAATAGGGGTTAGGAGAGCCAGACTCTTCATTAGCAAGTTTTCAAGCGATCAGCGATACTTCGGGGGACGTTCCAGATAATCATCTGTTGGGTAAGGTTATTCTTCGGAACTAGACTTGCTTCTGTTTTTAATAAAAATTGTTTACTTTATTCCGTCTTCTATATTTCGGTGTCATGGTTCGGAAAACCGGTCCCTCAAAGATCGCTACCCCTTCGAGTTCTTCTGAGTCAACCTCCGGGGATATATCGGATGGCAATAGCACCGCTAGTGCCTTCGAAGCGCGGCATACCGAAGGTTCTGTTGATGCATCGGTAGCGCGCATGGCGCCGGGATGCTTATGAAGCGGGCTACAACTCCGAAGAATATTATCGAGACCGCATGGACCACACCCGGTTTGCCATCAATCAGGTTGAAAATAGGATAACTGATGCGAAGGTCAAACAAATCGAGAAGAACTTCTCGATACCGGAGCCGGTAGGTCTTAGACTGCCTTCCGACGGAGAACTAGCTAGCAATCCTGCGGGTTGTTCGGTCGCGTTTCATCTGGCTTTCCTGGAGATAGGCGTGAGATTACCCCTTCATACTTATATCAGGAAGATGCTAAGAGAGATCGGGGTTGCTCATGCGTTATTGAACCCGAATGGGTGGAGGATCTTGATTGGGATGTTTGCTCTGTGGAGAAGCAGGAGTTTTCCTGCCCCCATTTTTACGGAGATTGGACACTGCTACAGCCTCTTCTCCCATAAGTCGGGGGGTGACGGCTGGTGGGGCCTTACTTGTTATGACAAGCAGGAGGGCGAACCTCTGATCACAGGGCTACCGTCTTCCAATAAAGAATGGAAAAAGACCTGGTTTGTAGCGGATGGTGATTGAGGCAAAGACGTTGAGCTCGGTGGAAAATGTCAGAGTGTTCGTTCGATGTTCAATTTCCTAGGTGTTTTGGGTTCCCTTTTATTTCATCGGTATTTTCGTTTTTCAATTGACTTTTGGTGTTATTATCTAATTGTATAGTTTTGGCAGTCGCGTGGGAATGTGTTCAGCCGGCGGACCTTACAAGGGAGGAATGGAGTCATATTAAGACGGCTTGGTCTATTCCACCGGAGGGAAGGCACATCGACGTCTTGCTCGACGACTGGAACTTACATGCACTAGGTTTTATCCCGGCACTATCGGAGAAGAGGAAGGAAGCTGTAAAAAGACTTTGGCGAAAAAGAGTAAGTGTACTCCAGTCTTTATCATTTCGGGGATACGGGCATTCTTGTTGTCTCACCTTCAGTTTTACCTATGTAGGAAAACTGACGGTCGAAGTAAAGAAGAGGATGGCGAACCGCGAGTAGGAGATGGAATCTCATAGGAAGAAGCGGAGGATCCCCACAGGCCTGTCCTTGCTGAAGAGGACAACATCCTCCGACACGGAGCACGTGCCAAAGAAATCACGTGTCGTTGGTACTTCGGCATCCGTTACCGTATCGAATCCTAGAACCCTGCTACCGATCGGAATTCCCCTTGTTACATTAACCGATGCGCAAGTGAGAGGGCTCACGCCTCTGGTTGACGTGGATCCTATAAGGATACCCTTCTCGAACTTTATATGCGTGACCCGAGGATCTCTCCAAACTACTACGTGGACCCTCCGGTCCGTACGCTTGACCCACGGGAGAGCCCTATCACTTCCGACACCGGCGTGCAGTTTATGTGTTCATACGGGAAGGACATGCTGAGGAGCAGGGAAACCATCTACTTTAGGAAGATGTCGAACGCTGATCGGATACGCCAGTCCCAGAGCACACTTTGGTAGGTAAGTCCTTTAATTCGGAGCCATGAGAGCGAGTCAATTACTTTGGGTACTGATAATCCTTTATGTCTGTGGATAGGCCATAGGAAATCTCTTGGAGATGGTAGAAAAGGTACGAAGCCAAACAGGAGAAGTATTAGGCGCTGGTGGTAGCCTAGAACGAAGTTGATGATAAACTGCAGACGGCGTTGGGCATCGGCGAATCTTTGAGGACCCAGGTGGGGAAGCTGTCTGTTGCATATAGAAGACCAAGGAAAGGTGCAGGGAGAAGCACGCCAAGATCTGTGACTATCACGGCCGCATAAGATTAGCAAACGAGACCATCAGAGGATTGAAGGAAGGCCTCAGAGAAAACGCGGTCGAGTGGTTTCTGGCCTCCGACGAATTCTATACTTCACAGTCAGAGACCTTCGACCGCGCGGTAGAAGAGTTGAAGGAGATGCTGCTTCGATCCTACCCCGGCTTTGATTTTACTGAATTTGAAAGGGAGGTTCAGAGGGCCATCGAGTCCCGAGAGAGACCGGTGCAAGACACTGTGGAAGATATTTTCACAGCTTTCGCTGAGGTATCTCTCTCTGATGAGAAGCCTATGGCAGTCTCAGACGACGATGAGGGGTTAGTCGGTAATGCTGAAGGTGCGGTGGACAAAGGGAAGGCAGTGGTCCAAGAATAATCTTTTTTTATATATTTTTTATTTAGATTCGATTTCCTGAGAAAATTTAATTAATGATGTGTAATGACTCAGATGTTTAAGGAATGAAACTATTTCGAAGCTCTATGCTCTATTTGTTGTTCAGATTTAATATTTTTAACCATTTATTCAAGTATGCTATCTCAGAGTGCTAGATCTCCAACATTAATCGAGCCTCCGTTTAAGAGGTCTTTATTTTGTTACACGCTTGGTGCTTATCTCGGGGTCTTGACACTTAAAGGCAGATCTTGCCTCTGCTTAGGATGTCTATTGTTGCACGCTTGATGCTTATCTCGGGGTCTTGACCCTCAGAAATACATCTTGCCTCCACTTAGGAGGTCTTTATTGTTGCACGCTTGGTGCTTATCTCGGGGTCTTGACCCTCGGAGATACATCTTGCCTCCGCTTGAGAGGTTTTTATTGTTGCACGCTTGGTGCTTATCTCGGGGTCTTGACCCTCAGAGATACATCTTGCCTCCGCTTATGAGGTCTTTATTGTTGCACACTTGGTGCTTATCTCGGGGTCTTGACCCTCTGAGATACATCTAGCCTCCGCTTAGGAGGTCTATTGTTGCACGCTTGGTGTTTATCTCCCGGTCTTGACCCTCGGAGATACATCTTGCCTCCGCTTTGGAGGTCTTTATTGTTGCACGTTTGGTGCTTATCTCAGGGTCTTAACCCTCTGAGATACATCTTGCCTCCGCTTAGGAGGTCTATTGTTGCACGCTTGGTGCTTATCTCGGGGTCTTGACCCTCAGAGATACACCTTGCCTCCACTTAGGAGGTCTTTATTGTTGCACGCTTGGTGCTTATCTCGGGGTCTTGACCCTCAGAGATACACCTTGCCTCCGCTTAGGAGGTCTTTATTGTTGCACGCTTGGTGCTTATCTCGGGGTCTTGACCCTCGGAGATACAACTTGCCTCCGCTTAGGAGGTCTTTATTGTTGCACGCTTGGTTACCAATTTGTTATCAAATTAGTTACCAACTTTTCGAATTAATCAAATTAATCTCAAAGCATAACCAAATCCAACCAAACATACAACAACAATAATAAAATGCGGAAAACAATAAAAACATGATTTTTTGATTTACATGAGAAACCCTCCAACTGGGCAAAACTCACGAGCTAGCTTACTAGCCACTCCGGTCCTCAAATCCACTATTTGAGTAATTGTTTTCAATCTAAGTTCACCACCTAGTCACACTTCAAGGTTCGTAACCCAATCTATTCTACCCCACGGGCCTTTAATAATGATCCTAGACCAATGCTTGCCAACCAACCATTTGGTTACAAGACTATACTTGTTTGTGCACTACACCTTGTAGTCACAAGATTTAACTCAATGAAGAGATCAATGCAAGTCTATGTGAATATGAAATGATATTCAAAATGCAATACAATGCTAGACAACACTACATGTTTAACTAGAGATTTAATGACAAGTCAATAAACTCCAATTATCAATGTCTAAATAAATACTCATAAAGACTTAGTTAGATGGCATGAATGACCTAAGATGCTAGTTATCACAGACAACCACAATCAATCAATATAATGCTCACAATGTATTCAACATATACTTAGCATATAGTCATGTAGTAGAGTCAAAGCATTTAATCATTCAATAGATGAAAATCCTAGAACAATGTCTATCGTAAACAATCTTACTCAATCAATGAGATAATTTAGCTAGATCTTATATAAACTTAGAATCCTAGCTATCACAATCAATCACAATAAACTCAATCAATCAATATAAAGTCTCACAAATAATTCAACATATATTCATTTTGTAGAGACAAGTATTTAATCACTCAATAAATGCAAATCTAGAGTTATATCTATCACAAAACAACCTCAATCAATATATAAAATGAGACCCACAAAATTACTCACCAAGACACCAAGCATTCATTATATATTCAATAAAAACACTTGAACAACGTGTTTAACATATATTCAACATATGATCAACAATACATTCATCAAGAGATAATAATCAAGCTTTTAATCATGTAATAAAAGCTAATCCTAGGTCAAGAAACATCAACAAATTAAATGGAGATGAATATGATGTTACCTAGTCAAGAACTTGAAGACCCATGTCAATAGGATGATGAATGATGAAGATGGTCCATGGATTTGAGGTTGGGAGAGTATATGAAACAAGCTTGAAGCTTTCTCTTTCTACAAAAATGAATTCTCTCTCTAGGGTTTATATTTTCAGAGGTCTGGTCTGAAATGGGAAGAAGATGATGTATATATAGGATCCAAATGAAACTACGTCGTTTTGGGAAAGTGAATAAACACATTCTAGGCAAAAATGAGCAATTCGGCAATCATGGGCTGCCGAATTTCAACCACCGAAATCACCGGAATATTTCGGCGGTCAAAATCAGCGGTTCCGACCTGCCGAATTGCTCCACAGCTTCAAGGTCAATATTTGAGGACACAAAAATATGACCAAACGAAATCGAAACCTTTTGTATAATATACCGTTGGAAAGTTATGGAAGTCTAATTTCTAATTCCTTTTACAAAAATAGATTTTGATATCTGTAGAAAGAGTTATGGTCAAAAGAATGACCAAAGGTCAAAAACGGACAAAAACAGAGTTGCCATGTTTTAGTGGTCACTTTGGAGATTTCAAAATCAATCCAAACGGTCATGAAATATTACGAATAATATACTGTTGGAAATGTATAGGTGTCTAATTTATCCAAAAATTTTCAAAACTCATTTTGGATCTTTGTATAAAACGTTATAGTCACAAGACCATACAAAGGTTAGTTTTGAAAAACATTTAAATCATTGAAAACCAATCTTGTGAAACTAGACACCTTACTCCAAATAACCAAACCAAATCTAACACAATGCACACAACAAGAAACACAAATACAATCATAGAAGTGCAATAACAATGAACATACATAAAGTGTGTGATAAACACAAATACACATAATCAAATAAACACATAGGCAAGAGATATGGAAATGCATATGAAAGTGTGTGTGTGTGTGTGCAACTAATCTCTTTAAGAAGTCAAGTCAAGTGATATACCTTTTTGAAACACTTTGGGATGTGTGGAAGCTTGTCACTAACAATCACCTAAGCTACCCGTTACATAACAATCACAATGCGGTTTTGACAACGAAATGAGCCAACCAAAAACTGAGGAACTTACAAAGCCCTCTGATTGCGTTTCGAGCACAACGTGCGGATGCTTGTAAATGGAAGAACTTGGAGTTTTTATCTCCACTTTTTAACCAACTCACACGCGATCTTTGTCGCCAATAAACTTCTTCCTTTTCCAAGAGTTGGTCCAATTCCTTTTGAATCTTCTAAATAACTTTCCAGGAATCCTTTTGGATCAAACTTGAAGAATTCTGGATCTCCAGCTATTTCCTTGCAATATTTCTTTTGAGAGAAACTCTTTGGATATAGTTCTAGGCACGCAATTAAACCTTGCTTAATCGCACCTTCTCAAGAAAATCTTGCATAGCATCATTCAACATAGGACTTTGCCATACTCTGTTAACAATTGACTCACACCCTACTTCCTCTGCCCAACACTCCTCGAAGTGGAAGCGACACTGCGAATGTAAGCTATTCGACCCCTGGAACGGATTAGGATCAGTGTCAAGCAGAATTGGCTGATGGTCAGAATGCCAAAACTCGAGATGAGAAACCATACCACCTATGAACTTGTTCATCCATTGCAATTTGCAAACACATCGGTAGAGTCTATCAGCTATCATCTATATCCCCTCTCGTTTGTTTGACCCAGTCAACTCCAGACCCAGGAAACCCAAATCTTGTAACTCACAGCATCAAGAGCTAGTTGACAATTCTCCATCAGAATTCTCTATCGTTAGAGAACCCCAAACTTTTCTGAACTATTAAGAATTTCATTAAAATCACCAGTGCATAGCAATGGAAGTGAACACATGCTATAAAGGCGATTAAGAAGATTCCTAGTGTGGTGTCTTTGAGTTTATTCTAGGTGGCTATAGACACCAGTGAGTCTCCACGAATTTCTTCCTCTCACCGAAACCTTGACATCAATATGGAACATCGAGTACGACAATAGCTGCACATCGGTTTTATCTGTCCAAAGCAAACATAAACCGTCTTTCTGACATATACTATCAACTACTAGTTTCCTATCAAAACCCAGTTTAATACAAACACTCACCATACGAACGTTGTCTACTTTCATCTCTATGAGGAAGATGATCGAAGGTTTGAACACCTGCTTCAAACGAAGTAAAACTTGGAACGCCCGAGTACTTCCCATTTCCCGGACGTTCCAAGCAAGGGTTTTCATGGCGATCGGCAAGTTGAGAGAGCCTGACCCACTGATATATCATCATCATTGATAGCAATTACCATATCCACCGAAACTGTTTTTTCCCAATCACTAAATCCTCTGAGATTTCCATCCTTTTACCCATTCTTGGACCCGGATTTGACCCGCTATCTACATTCGATCCATCACGAGCCCAAATCTTCCATTTCCCCACTTTCAGCCAACTTTCCTTTTTGTTCTAAGGCCAAAAAGTATAATTCTATTGAGGCCTATCAACATTCTTATTTACAACTTCCAGATCAACTTCCATTGTAGCCTGGACAGACTCAGGCCCACAAACTGGTCGCGACCCACTCCTTACGAAAGGCTTCCTTGATCCGTTTTAGTTAGGTCAGGCCCAAAGCTTAAAGGTGAGCCTATCTCCATTGAATGTTGAATGTACCTATCTTAACCTATCTTAACCCATCCCAAGACCTTTCTAAAAGTCCTTATTCAGTTCCTCAACATGCACGCCATCTACCTGCCTCATCTGTTGACTTTTTCCCAAAATTGTCTCCCATTTTGTTGAGATTGTTTCCAAACGTTTTTTTTCCATAATGATTCTGAGATTTTTACGAGCCAAGAAAATCTCATTTCCCTTATCTCCTTTGTTGGCCACCTTATGGGCTTGATCCTTTGAATCTCGGGATTTGCCCCCATCATCTTACATAATCATCATCTTCTTCGATTCCTTTCCTAGTACGCTACTTGCACTTCCTCTGGTGATCAAAGCTGGCATTTCTAGTGCCACCACCTTCGTCGTAGGAACTCCCTCTACTTTGAGCGGAGAAAACCTTGCATCCCCACTCTTATTCGGCTCATTCTTTTGTTGAAAATAGGCCTTTTTGATCAGACTTTCAGTCATTAACCAAGGACTAAATAATTGGTAAAAGTCTCCGAGATCATCTCCTACATTTGCTTCGATGCAATCTCTCACCACACTGCTCTGCCAATTTCTCATATCATAATAACATAGTCGTTTCTTTCCCATCTCCCATGACATCTACTCTCAAAATGCGTCGTAATGGTTTGTCAATCTCCACAATCACTTTGACAAGGGTAAACTTTCCAATACAATCACCTGATTTTCCAGTATCAGTCTCTTTAACTTCTCCAATTAAACTTCCAAGGAACTGACCAATAACCGTTGTCATACAAAGGAGATGCACGTTATGGATCTGAACCTAAAAGGTCGCTTTATTGAACCTCATCTCTTTTATATCTCCTTTCCTGGTGGAATCTTCCAACACCGGAAGGGCCTTATCAAATCTCAACGATGCCCCTTACAACACTTGCTACTGATCGTTTGCATTTTTGAAAGTAAAACAAAACGTGTTACTTGAAAAAACTTAATCATCAAACTCTTCCGCGGTATGCCAAATCCGAGGAAACAGGCTAATAAAAGCCTCTCTGTTCACTGATTTATTAGAGAGAAACTTTCCTACGAGTCTGAAACCCATTCTCTCCTCCCCAGCATTCTTTAAATCGTCCCGAAGCGATCTCACCAGACCCTCCTTATCTTTCAAAGACAAATTCGCACATAGTTTCGCTACCTCATCTGCACTCATCTTTTCTGAACCCACCCAACACTCCAAAAGAGTGAAAAAAGATCCACAAAAGGATCAAGACTGCTTTCGTCTAGAGACTGATATTCTGAGAATATCAAGAAACCCTAGAGAGAGGATATGATTTATTTCGAGTAAATTTATAACTAAACATTGTTGTTACGGTACCAATATTAATTATAACAATAAATAATATTATAATTTGTAGTTAATAGATAGCTAGACAATATAGTAACAATAGTATTATATTAACCATTTCTATAACGGTGTACAATCAGTCCTCTACTTTTTTTTGAAAAATTGATCGAGCCAAAATTGTTAAATATTTTGGCCATCATTTCTTGTCCTTGTCTTGTTTACGAGTATGTTTTCGTGTCTTATAGGCTCTTTTTATCGTATTTTCAATCAATAAGTGAAATCCCGATCTTAGAGAAGGAAGTGTAGAATTCAGGCGCAAAGTGAGCCTAATCATGCAAGAAGAAAGGAAGCAGTGCGCTAGTGTGTGCACGGGTACCCTTACCGGCGCACTTCAAGGTTTTAGACCTTTGCTGGTCCACACCAGCGAAGTCACCCACAAACCAAATATCAAAAGTCACCCAAAAAGACCATAATGCCCAGTTTGCTGATACTGCGCAGGTTCTACTTGCAAACTGACGAAGGAAGCTGCTAGAGAGGATGTGCGCAGGTCACTGCATGGGTCCCAACCCATGAACATGTACCCGCGCTCATGTACCCGTGCACTACATTGTATCAGGCCGCCACATTAGCATTTTAGACCTAATCTTTGAAGCCTTATATATACTTCCTTTCATCATTACGAAATCTCTCTCTTCTTTTTCCCTTTTTACTCTCTCACCATTTTCTCACTTTAATCACTTCTATCATAATCCCTAACCACTAACCTTAGATTTAGGAATCATTCCTCACCAAATCTAACCATAATCCTCATCATCTACTCAAGGACACTTGGAGATAGGATTCAAGCCTGAAGGAATGAGAATGTCTACATGAGTCTTCTCTATCTCCCTTCTTCTTGTTATTTTCTTGTATTTGTCATGAGTAGTTAAATATCCCACTAAGGGGTTAATGTGAAACACTTGTGGATGTTGGGCTTTGTAATGAACTTTATCTTTTCTATAAATCCATCAAATATGTTTCATTCATTGTTTTTAATTGATTTCAAGAATGATTTGTTTTAAATTGTACATGACTCTCTTGGCAAGTTGTTTGAGAAATTATTTGAGTAGAGAATTGGATATACATGATGCTTGATTCTCTTAAGCTCATTTGAATGGGAGGATTGAACAGGAGTACATGACTTAAGTGAAATTATGTACTCTTGTTCAATCCGGACATATTAATCTCAATTACGATCTAATCTCAAATGGGTAATCAATCCTATACATCCTAGGTTGGTTGCTTGTAAGAGGTTAATCATTAATATTATACATCCTAGGATTGGTGACTTTAACAAATAGATTAGTCCCTTATCTTGATAGATGTTAATTCATGCACAATCACTTGTGGGTGGTCAATACTATACATGATAGATTGGACACTCACAAGTGGTATGCAACCAATCCTATACATCCTAGGTTGGTTACACAAGATAAAAGCACACTCATGAGAAGTTCATGATTTGCCCACCATTCACTTGTTGGATCCATCAATACCTTAGTTCTCACTATCATATATAAACACTAATTGCATGTTAGATTAACTAGCTTAATTATAGTTGTTAACATTTTCAAACCAACCATGATATTTTACTTTTATGCATTTTAGTATTATTAATCCTAATATAGTCATCGCTACCCCTAATCCCTGTGGAATGTACTCATACTTGACATTGCACTTGTTGTGTAACATTTTGAGACATTTGAGGTTTTTATAAATTACTTTTGACGGGCAGTTTCTAACTAGAAAACGATCTCGTCAAAATGGTGTCGCTGCTGGGGATTGGTGAGCGCAGTAGTGTTTAGATTAGTTTTAATAGTATTAGTTTCTTAATTATTTCAATTTTCTTTTGTTTCTTTCTACTTCTTTTGGTATTTTTTGTTTTTCATTGTTTCAGGACTCCATGAATATGTTCATGTAAAATATTAGGTTAAACTATGGGCCGTATGCCGACTCATATAGTCAAGAGTCCATTCTTGAAGATAGTTACAACACCTCCAAGATGGCATCAGGTCAAGGCTACAAGACCATCTCATACCTACCAAGGGACAAACCACAAAGCATAATATTGGTAGAGATGTGCAAGGAGATGTTGGATGCCAGAAAGAGAGATAATGTCATTAATGGAGTTATTGAAGAATGAAAAGGATGCACTTCAATTGAAAGTAGAAGAAGTCTCCCGAGAAAAAGAAGATATGAGGGAGGATTTTGAGAAGAAAGTACAACTTTTGAAAAAGGAGCTAGAAAGCAAAGAAGCCTTAGAAGTGTCAAAGGTAGAGAAGCTACAATACCTAAACAAATAGCTCATACTTAAGATGAAATACCTTAGAAAGAAAAGCAATACTCTCAAGAAGACGAATGGTGAAGTCTCTAACAAAAACAAGGAATTATACGAACAAGTTGAGAGGCTAAAAGTCGTAAAGTGTACAACATTGGAGGAATTCTTGAACTTCACAAGGGCATCAAAGGAGTTTGAAGACATGGCATCTTACAAGATAAAGGAAAGGCAAATGGAAATTGAGCTAAAGGTCACCGTCCTGGATGAAGTCAAGGATGCACTAAACAAAAAAGAAGAAGCTCTCAAAATAGCAGAGGCAAGAGAGGGTGACTACATCATGAAGTTGGGAAGAGTGGAACATGTGATCAAGGCAATATCAACGAATGTTCACTCAAAGCCACAAAGTCACCAATTGAAAGGGAGAATTCCTAACTCTTCCCTCGTGTGTGTTTTTTTGTTCAAAAAGAGAGCATTTTAAAAGTGAATATTATACAGTGCATAGAAATAGTAAAATGAGAGGTGTTAGGAGTAGGAAAACTACTCCTAAGGTTAAGAAGATTTGGGTAAGGAAAGACCAAATACATTTAGTGAGAATTATGAAATAGGAAAAGATAAAAAGTCCACATAAGTTTATTTGGGTCGCAAAGAAGAAGGAATTCCCAAACTTGGTCAAACCACCCTTAGAGGACCCTAACCCCTCACCTAGTGCATCCAATTGAAAATTTTTGATGCACATGTGGATTGCACAATTTTTTTTCTCTTTTTAATCTCATTGTTGCCCATTTATTTGATTGACTTGTGCTTGTCATTGTATGGGTAAAATTAGGTTTGGGGGAGAAAATGTATTGTGGAATCTATTTTAATTTTGTGTTTTGTTTTCATGTTTTAGTTGCTAATAATTTAATAAGGCTAGTTGAGTTGTTATTTTTGAATGTATACAGGTCAGGAAGTGAAAAACAAAATAAGAAAGAAAATCAAGGTGCAAAGACCCGATAAGAGGTGGCACAAAGCCCCAGTGTGCGGGTCTATGCATTGGTCCTACCAGCGCAATGACCGACGCACCAGCAAGAAAACTAGAATCACACAGCTTCATACGCAGGCAAGACTGCCCAGGTGTACACCCGTGCATGCCTTCGCAGTTCAAGAAATCCTCAGCATTCAGATGTGCCCGACATTACGCGAGTCAAAGTCACCAGCACACAAGATGAATGTGCACTGAGGGAAATGCGTTAGCTGAAGACCCGCGCACATCAGGAAGAGCACCCATGCACATTGCACGTCTATATATATGATGTCACTTTCATAGGCTCCACCACCAAATCTTTCAAACCGATTTCTTTTCTTCTTTCCCTCTCAAGGTAGTACTCTTGATTCTTCTCCACATAAGAGCATTAATCAAGCACAAAGGTATGAATTTTTCACTATAATCCTGTTTAAATTGCTTAGATCACTGTTCTTCTTCACTTCTCTCTACAATATTCCCCGCATGCATGAACTTGATTCTTTGTGATAAACCCATGAATTTTTGTTCAATTTTTCATGTTTATATGTTGGGTTTGATTCTTCTTATGCATGTTGTTGTGTATTGGTTGATGTGGAGTGAAAGCTACGCATGATTGTGTTTTAAATTGAATTTTTAGGGTTTATGAGTAGAGATGGTATAATTGATAAAATTGATTGAGGAATGGTGGTTTAATTGATGCTAGAATGGAATTAGGGGTGAATGTGAGTGTTGAATCAAAATTGTGGCATGTAGAAGTGGGATTGCATGTGCAGATACCACGCAGTTCTAGGCAACTATACGGGTGCCGCTGCGCGGGTATCTTGTCATACCCGCGCAAATGCACATGCGCACTGCATGTTGTTCGCCTAATTTGTGTACTTGATTCTTCTGCTCTTTCGTTTTTCACTTGCTTATATTTGGACTACATTCATCCCTGAACTAAGTTCTTTTCTTTTGCAGATGTCAAGCAGATCAAAATCAATTGCAAGGAAGTTTGGCCTCGGATCTCGCAAGAAGCAATCAGATATAGGGCCACCACCACCATGCAGTTTGAACAGTGATTTCCCTAAACGGTTGGAAAAATTCAAAGACCAGAAAATAATAGAAGAGAGAGGAATAGCAAGAGAGGAGCTAGAAGATCCAGGAATTCCTCCAATGATAGACACAATGGGGTGGAAAACATACACACGTCCCTCTCCAATATACTGTGGACGTATGGAATAGGAGTTCTACGCGGGGATGGTCCCCGATGATTTCAGGCACCACCGTTCAGTCATGGTTCATGGGAGGGAAGTCAGCATCACCCCGACCAATATCAACTAGTTTTTCAGAATCGAGAGGCCAGCCAATGTACCAAAGAATAGTATCAGTGTGGGTGTTATTCGGTACGAGCTGCAGGCTAACCAAAATGTGGCTCTAGCCAATGCCTTGGCAATCCATCTAATGACCTTCTGGGTGGCCCCAAGCTACCGTCTGAAGCATAAAAATTTAAAGATCGAGTTGGGCATTTGGCATGTCTTCGTCTCCCACTCCATGAGGCCACGGGACCATAGTACTTCAGTTGCATTTGAGGTGGCCATCATTCTATATTGTATTCAGAGAGGGAGTTACATTGACGTCTGTTACCTTTCTCACTCCGACATCCTGATGGTGGGTCGTATGGACAAGGAGAGTCACTTGCTCATGTTCCCGTGCCTGATCACAGAGTTATGTAGGAGAGTAAGAGTAGACTTTGGAGATGATCCCTTCGAGTCCCACCACGGTGACATTGGGTTTCTAACCTTGGAGATTCTTCAGATTGAGAGGGACCCCACCAGCAGGATGAGGAAGACAGATAGAAGAAAAAGCAGAGCTACAATAGGGACGAGCAGGCAAGCGCAGGAGGATGTTGAGGACCAGATGAAGTACAAGTAGGAGCAAATGGATTATACTTAGGGGCCCCAAACCTCAGCTCCTGCAGCTGCAAGTGGTAACTATCGGGTGCCCTGGTAGACTTTGATTTATGGGATGATGACCCTTCAGATGACTATGGATTTGATGAGCGCCAACCTCTCAACTGAGATCAGAGAGAACATGGATAGTATTAAAGATTTGTGGACTAACATCACGGGGATGCGCAAGGACCTTGATCTGATGCCATATCATAGGAGGAGGAAGAAACATGTACCGATGATGTATCAGGGAGGTCCAGTGATCGATGCCAATGGGGCAGAGTATCAAGCGGCACTGGAGCGTTCTAGTCGAGAGTTCGAGGAGAAGGCCAGAGTTGAGCTCAATCCAAAAGGCAAGGGGCCATTGATTGAAGATGGAGCAGAGTCATCGGATGAGGATTGATCTTGCATACATTTTAGTTTATCTCTTTGCTTGCCCTTTTCATTATAGTTTATTGAACTTTGTTTATTTTATTTTCTATACTTTTAGCTTTATTTTGGTTGATTTTATAACTCTTAGTGGATGATGTTTATTTTAAGTACTTCTAGGATTTTGGAGGTTGATTAATTTGTGGATATGCATTTGAGATTTATTTGTGTGGTTGATATATTTTTGGTTAGATGTCGTGTTTTAAGCTAGGTTCTTCATCTCTTGGATTTGACACACCGGCCACTTACAAGTCATTGAGGGACGAGCAAGCCAAGAGTGCTCATAAAATGGGCGAGAACCTAATCCTCATCAAGGATGGACAAGTGCAACCACATCGGTTTAAAATTATTAATCTCAAGTTCTTGAACTCGAAAATATTTCCTATCTTTTAGTCAGTTTGTTTATTTTTATGGATATGGAATAATTTTGTGTGAGGATGGGTATATATAGTGATGAGCACTTATCTTGTGGATATCTCTAGTAGATTTCCAATGTTGATATGAGATATTATTTTGTGAATGTTGAAAGAAAATTTTAAGCTCAATGATTTAGTCATTTTTTTAATGTGAGTACACTGGTTGTTAATTTTGAATATATAGCCCCATTTGGTTTGGGGTGGTTTTTGATTACTCACATTTTGTATGGGTCTTGTGCATATAGTGATACTCGATTTGGGGGTCATCATGCCCCCACTCCGTCATTCTTGGAAAAGAAATGCTTGGTGTTGATTTGTGCATAAATGTCAAAATTTGCATGATTGCCTTATTTATATGATTGAGCCATGTTTGAGTCTTTTTATTTTATTGGGCATTGATTGCGCGTGATTAGTGCCTAGGTGTTTGTGCTTTGAGTCTAGTTAGGTACGCGCCGCTAAGCCGGACTCTCTTGTCTTCAACATTGAGCTTTGAGTCTAGTTAGGTGCACGCATCTAAGCCGGACTCTCTTGTCTCTAACATTGAGGACAATGTTGGGTTTTGGTTTGGGGGTGTAGACGCATCGTTGAGTCAGTCTTTTTGTTTTTAAGTCGTTTTTTTTACCTTTTTTGTTTAAATTTTTTAAAATTGTCGCATTGGCCAAAATTTCAAGCTTTAAATAGTTTCGATGTGATCCTTTGAGCGTGTGCGCTTGACGAGTGTATGCATGCATGTTGAGCTTATGTAGTAGCTAGTTGTCACTTTAGGGGTCTCACTTCCATGTTATAGGCTAGTCCCATCCTTTTTGTGCTTTAGTTGAGGGGACTCGGTGCTCTTTCGCCTTGTTCTAATAGTGGAGACTGGCCGAGAGTTCACAAACACAAACCTATTAAAAACGCACATTGAGTGTACAATTTTTTCTACTCTTGAAACACTTTTCTTGGCATATGCATCACATGCCATAGAACATACATATCATATACATAGTGGACTGCATGATGGATGTATTCATTCCCTTGATAGACTAATTATGGAGATGATTTTAGGCAACGTGTGCATTTAACTGCTAAATAAGTCTAAACACATTCATAATCCCTTATGTGTGCTCCAAAGCCAATTTTGCTGCCAAACAATTATCTTTTCTTTTGGAACCATAATAAACCATATAGCCATGAGCCAAACACGAACCAACCCTTCAATTGCCAATCATGTGGGTTGTGTGTGTGTGTGTGTGTGTGTGTGTGTGTGGGGTGGTTGAAAGGTGTAAGCTTCTATATGAATAACGTGTAATTGGGCAATCTGTAAAATGTGAATGAAATGGCTCAAATTGTCAAAATGCTAAAATTGCATCTAGAGCCAAATTGTCAAATGTATATGTGCAAAGGCAAAAGTAAGAAAAGAAAGAAAAAAATTAGCAATGCAAAAGAGAAAAGAAAAGAGCCTTGTAATGAAATCTAAGTACTCACAAATTGAGTACAAATGTGTAGCACAAATGTCTTTAATTAAATGCCTAGACGCTTATGTATAAATTGTGTTAAGTAGAGCTAAAATATAGGGTGTAAGTATGTGTGAGTTATTGCATGATTGGTAATCTTTGAACTTAAAACTTTCCCTATTTCTTTGTTTCACCACATTAAACCCCATGGCCTAACTACAGCCCAAGGGAAAGTCCTTTTTAATCCATCATAAGTCTAGATTGAGAATGTTTATTGAAGCATGATCTTCCACGCTCATGGCATAGTGAATCCTTCATAGGCTAGTTCACAGATATTATCGGTCTTTCAATTACATGTATGCAATGCATTAGATTTCTATGCACAAATTCCATCTTTGCATACATTGGTTGAGTGTGAACTTAGGACTCCGAGCGGAAAGAAAAGAGAGACTCCACGAGAGGCTAGAGTCAAAGCGAATTACGCTCGAGGTGTGAGAGTGAGTAGTTCCCCGATATGAGAGCGCGCCTAGGTGTGGGATTTGTGATTGTGCGAGTTTCCCTTTAGTGCCTTCGAGTTGCTTTAGATTATATTGCATATGTCTACTTCTCTCTATCACACATCCTTGCATCTCATCACCGGTTGGATATGCGGCAGTTTGAATTGTTTGTTTTCGAGTCTAGGAAAGTTTTTAGATAGAGTCATGTTTGTTGTGTTGAGTGTCTTTGTTTTGTTTTGTTTTGAGTTTGCTCAAGGACGAGCTAAGATTTGGTTTAGGGTTATTTGATTGAGCCAAAATTGTTATATATTTTGGCCCTCGTTCCTTGACTCTTGTCTTGTTTTCGAGCATGTTTTCGTGTCTTATGGGCTCTTTTTATTGCATTTTCACGCAATATATGAAATCTTGGTCTTGGAGAAGGAAGTGGAGAATTCATGCACAAAGCGAGCCAAATCATGCAAGAAGAAAGGAAGCAGTGCGCTGGTGTGTGCGCGGGTACCCTTACCCGCGCACCACCCGTGCACTTCAAGATTTCAGACCTTTACTGGTCCACACCAGCAAAGCCACCAACAAACTGAAGATTAAAAGTCACCCAAAAAGCCTTAGTGCCCAGTTTGCTGGTACTGCGCTGGTCCTACTAGAGCACTTACCACCAAACTGACGAAGGAAGCTGTTGGAGGTGATGTGTGTTGGTCATTGTGTAGGTCCCTACCCACGCACATGTACCCGCACATTACGTTATATCAGGCCACCACATTAGCATTTTAAGACCTAATCTTTGAAGCCTTATATATACTTCCTTTCCTGATTACAAAATCTCTCTCTTCTTTTGCCTTTTTACTCTCTTACCATTTTCTCACTCTAATCACTTCTATCCTAATCCCTAACCACTAACCTTAGATTTAGGGATCATTCCTCACCAAATCTAATCATCATCATCATCATCTACTCAAGGACACTTGGAGATAGGATTCAAGCTTGAAGGAAGGAGAATGTCTGCATGAGTCCTCTTTATCTCTCTTCACCTTATTATTTTCTTTTATTTTTCATGAGTAGTTAAATATCCCACTAAGGGATTGATGTGAAACACTTGTGGATGTTGGGCTTTGTAATGAACTCTATCTTTTCTATAAATCCATCAAATATGTTTCATTCATTGTTTTAATTGATTTCAAGAATAATTTGTTTTAGATTATACATGACTCTCTTTGCAAGTTTTTTGAGAAATTATTTGAGTAGAGAATTGGGCATACATGATGCTTGATTCTCTTAAGGTCGTTTGAATAGGAGGTTTGAACAAGAGTACATGACTTAAGTGAAATCCGGTCATATTAATCTCAATAACTATCTAATCTCAAATGGGTAATCAATCATATACATCCTAGGTTGGTTGCTTCTAAGAGGTTAAGCATCAATATTATACATCCTAGGACTAGTGACTTTAACAAAGTGATTAGTCTCTTATCTTGATAGATGTTAATTCATGCACAATCACTTGTGGGTGGTCAATATTATACATGATAGATTAGACACTCATAGGTGGTATACAACCAATCATATACATCCTAGGTTGGTTGCACAAGATAAAAGCACACCCGTGAGAAGTTTATGATTTGCCTATCATTCACTTGTTGGATCCATCAATACCTTAGTTCTCACTATCATATATTAACACTAATTGCATGTTAGATTAACTAGCTTAATTGTAGTTGTTAACATTTTCAAACCAACCATGATATTTTACTTTTATGTATTTTAGTATTATTAATCCTAATCTAGTCATTGCTACCCCTAATCTCTGAGGAATGATACCCTTACTTGTCATTGCACTTGTTGTGTAACGTTTTTGAGGCATATGAGGTTTTTATAAATTACTTTTGATGGACAGTATTTAACTAAAAAAACTATCTCGTCAGAAATCAGTCCACTATTATTAAAATAAAATATCTTAATGTTAATATAAATGATGTGTATAAGTAATTTTTTACAGGTGATAGAATAAAAGTATGATACTAATGTATAGAATTGCATAATAAATAGAGTTTAAATACAAATTAAACTATGATTTATTAAAAACAATAGTCTAATATACAAATTCACACCACAACAAGCTATATACATATTAAAAATACAATAATGAACAATTAGTAAATAATTAATGTGTAGAATGATATAATTTACAACAAAAAATTATAACTTATAGTTAATTCATAGCCTCGTATATGTTTAGAAATGTTAAAATATTGTAATTAAAATGAGGTCAATATATATATAAAATATTTAAATTGAGGTCGTATATGCTTTGTCTTTGGTTTGGCGTGCGGTGTCTGATGCTAACCGGTTAGAGATTGGGTGTATGCGTAATTGTGTAGATGTTCTTTTGATTCTTCGTCGGTTTGATCTCCGTGGTCGTCCGGCTAGTGCCCCGGTTATAAGGAGTGTGATTTGGTCGCCTCTGGCTCTTGGTTGGATCAAAGTTAATACTGATGGTGCCGCCTTGAGTTTTACAGGCATTGGGGGTTGTGGGGGTGTCTTCCGTAATTGTAAAGCTTCTGTGAAGGGTTGTTTTGTTATTCCTTTTAATCAAGTGTTTACGTTTGACGCAGAACTTCTTGCAACTTCGATGGCTATTAATTTTGCTTGGCAGAATGGGTGGCATTGGATCTGGCTTGAGAGTGATTCTTCTTATATGGTTCAACTGCTCGTCTCTCGCTCCGAGCAGGTTCCTTGGCGAATTCGGTAGGCTTGGCAATGTTGTATCTATCAGATATCAAAAATAGAGTTTCATGTTTCTCATATCTTTAGGGATGGGAATCAGGTTGCTGATACTCTTTCTAAGCATGCTTTGGGGTTGGCGGTTGATTCATGGTGGGCAAACACCCCGTATTTCTGCTTTTTGTTAGTTGGCAATGATTGCATGGGTCGGGAGTCTTTTTCGTTTTTCTTGATGTTTTCTGTTGCTGTTTTTTATGGCCTGCGTGCCAATGTTTTTGTTGGGATTGTTTCCCTTGGTTTTTGTGCTTTTCTGGTTTTTGTTACTTTTCATTATATTCTTTTTCTTATATGTATGAATATTGTCTAGGGGTTTTTCAGCATATGATCGCTTGTGATGCTTTTTCCCTCTAGGTCAGTCCAATTTTACCAAAAACAAATTATTGGATATAATTAGGTAAATAAATGATTTATTACTCTAAAAAAATGAATTGTTAAATAAAATAAAGAAACTTAAATTATAAATTTATATTTTTAATTAGAAGCTATAAATAATGTTCTTATACTTTTCTTTTTAAAAAAACATAATAGCATTACAAGGTGAAATTGTTACCATAAATAATATGATTATGCATGTATATACAAAACTTGTTACATAGTATGAATATTTTGCTTTTTATATTTTTGTTTTGAAATAAAATGAGTTGTTACATTTTACAATAAAGTTGTTAGGAGGCATATTTTAATCGTTACATTTCAAGTCAAATTTGTTACAACGTTAAATCGTTACCACTTACATCTTAATTACAATTTTTTTATGTAAAACTTTTTACATAGTACAAATATTTTGTTACCCTTATAAAATAAATTGTTACATGATATGACAACATTGTTACAAACTACAATTTAATCGTTATTTATCATATGAACATGAAATTGTTACCATAAATATTTAAATTATAAATTATACGTGAAACTTGTTAAATAATACAAATATTTTGTTACGTATTTAAACCAAGTTGTTACAAAATACAACTTTGTTGTTAAAAATCACTCTAAATTTGTTACAAAGTTGAAATTGTTAATCAACACATATTAATTACAACTTTTCATCCAATATTTATTACATTATAAAAAAAATATGTTACAATTAGTTTAAAATATAAAAATAAAAAACAATATTTAAAAATATTTTAAATGAAATTTTAATTCAAAAAATATTATGTTACAAACATTTTAAGAAAATAAATTAAATAAATATTAATTTCAAAATATATAAAATCAAAAATATTATAAAAATTAAATAATTTTTTTTAAATAATAAAAATTGAAAATAAAAAAATTATTAGCTTTTTTTAATTTATTATATTATAAATATTTAATTAAACTAAATACAAACAAAATAATTTAAAATATCACAAATTTATTTAAATCAAAAGGTTATTCTGAGGATCCTTATCTAATTATCATTTAAAATTATTCACCAAAAATATTTAAATTAAATTAAATTAGTTTATTACATTTTCATAACAAATTTTATGTATATATATATATAATAACTTGAAAATAACTAGTTAACTGGTTATAACCCCTTACTTCATCATTTTTAAAATTGTTTGGTCGTCACATGTCAACCATGTATTGAAGGAATCTTGTAATGAAATTTCAATAACGTTATTGAGATTTAATCTCCCAACAATGTAGCCACACCCTATTCTTTATTATTTATATTATCTTTAAAAAGAGATTCCAACATTAAAGGTATTTAAATTCAAATTTAAAAATTTAGTTTTTGTTTTATTTTTTTATTTGTCTGAGAAATCAAATGGTTAACTTTAATATATATATTTCTAATGAGTATCGATTTAGCTTCTTTTTAATATATATATATATATATATAAATATATATTATGAAGTTTCAAAATATAGAGAAGATAAAGACTAACAGCAAAGGTGTTTGACCAAAAATCTCTGTGATAAACACAGAACAGAGTATTTGAGAAAGCTTAAGAAGACATTAATGGAGGAGAATATATTTTTATTATCCAGAGTAAATTTTATAGAAAATGATTCTCAACTAACTAAAAGAGAGGGAGAGAGATGTTATTTATACAAAGAATAGATCACGCTAAACATACTAAACTCCTATGACTAATCTTCCCGCCAATTATAACATATTCTCTATTTTGGCGGGAATTAATTTAGGCTGGCTGGTGACAGCTCAGCTCTTGCAGCTGACATCATCTAATCAGAAATCCCCTTCTAACAACTTGATGATCAAGGTGATTAATGTTTGATCGTCCATCAAACGGCTTGTAAACTGCTAATCCTGAGTATACTGAAGAATGTTGATGTACTGAAGCTTTGCTCTGAGTATCAGTTGCCTTGGGTAGATTAACATTGTTGTATACTTTATCAGCTACCTTATGGCCCTGAGTATCAGCTTCTTTGTGTAGATTAACATTGTTGCATACTCTCACATCCCCTTGCAAACTGAACTGTGGGGAATTCACTATATTCAGTTGGGAACGAAGAAACAAAAATCGATCTCTTGCCAAACCCTTCGTGAATATATCAGCAGTTTGACAATCTGTGGGAACATATAGAGGATCAATGAGCCATGCTTCCACCTTTTCACATAAGAAATGAGCATCAAGGTCAATGTGTTTTGTATTAGCATGGAATACAGGATTTCTAGCTAATGAATTCGCACCAATATTGTCACACCACAACACAATAGACTTTGGTAATGAAATTCTATGTTCACTGAAGAGAGATTGTAGCCACAAAAGCTCAGTAGTGGTGTTGTCCATGGACCTGCAATCAGCTTCAGTGCTTGATCGAGCCACCACTTGTTGCTTCTTAGATGACCATGAAATAAGATTCCCAGCTAGAAAAACACAAGAACCATTAGTAGACCTTCGATCATCAACATCACTTCCCCAATCAGCATCACTATAGGCCTCTAATGTAAGAGAACTTGCTGGTTTGAACCAGAGACCAGTATGCATTGTTCCTTTTAGATATCGCAGTATACACTTACAAACTTGCCAATGAACATGAGAAGGGGATACCAAAAATTGACTCAACCTGTTTACCACAAAGGCAATGTTAGGCCGAGTATGAGTCAGGTACTGCAGGGCACCAACCGTGCTTCTATACAACATGGGATCATCAAAGGGCACACCACCAGACTTGGTAAGTTCAAGCAAGAACTTAGAGGAGTGTCACAAGGTTTACAGTCAGACACGTGCACTTTGTGAAGCAAATCAGTGATATACTTGGACTGAGTTAAGTAGAGTCTTGTTGAGTCTCTAAATGCTTCAAATCCAAGAAAAAAGTTAACTGAACCAAGATTTTTGAGAGCAAACACATTGTTTAGTCTATCAATGAGTCGACACATTTCAGAAGAATTACTCCTTGTGATCAATATATCAGCAACATACATAAGAAGGTAGATAACATATGACCCTTGATGTTGAATGAAGAGAGAAACATCAAAAACAACATTCTTGAAACCCCAAGCAAGAAGAGCAGTCTTTAACTTATTGAACCAAGATCGTGGGGCTTGCTTCAGACCATATAGTGCCTTATTAAGCTTACACACATGTGTTGGAAATTGAGCATCAATGAAACCAGAGGGATGCTCCATGTATACTAACTCTTGTAAGTCTCCATTCAAGAATGCGTTATTAATATCCAGATGTTGTATGTCCCAATTAAAATGCACAGCCAAAGTGAAAATGACTCTGATTGTGGAGGACTTACAACCAGACTATAAGTATCAGAAAAATCTAACCCTGTAATTTGGTGAAAGCCTTTGGCTACTAACCTTGCTTTGTGCTTGAGAAGAGTTCCATCTTATTTGTATTTAGTTTTAAAAACCCATTTGCACCCAACAAGACTCATTTCAGAGGAATGAGGAACAAGAGTCCATGTGTTGTTAGCCTGTAATGCCTTAAATTCTTCTTGCATTGTAGAGAACCACTTGGGATCAGCTAAGGCTTGTTTCATAGTCTAAGGCTCATAAGATACTGCTGAGGAAGCATTTGAGGTAGACACCAAAACCTTTGGTTTAAGGGATCCAGTTTTAGATCGAGTAACCATTGGATGTTTGGAGGCTCTAGCTTCAACCGAATGTTTTACGTGATGTGGCACTGTAGCAGAAGGTTGAGAAGATGGCACATGAGTAAAAGGCTGTGAATAAGGCATGGAATCTGACAAAGCATGTTGACACAAAGCTGAACCATCTGAAGAAGGAACTGTACCATCTGTAGCAGCTCTAGCTTGGCTAGGTGTAACATTATTTGAGCCAAATGAGATGGAAACTGGTAGAGACATAGACACTCGAGAGCTAGAGATAGGATATTAGTAGGCTTTTCACCAAATAAGCTTTTGTATGGGAATTCCAATTCATTGAATATCACATTTCTTGAGATATACACCTTACCATTTGTATGTAAACATTTGTAACCTTTATGGTTAACACTATAACCAATGAAAACATATTTACTAGTGTGAAAATCTAGTTTGTTTTTAGAATAGTCTCTCAAGTATGAGAAACAAGAGCACCCAAAAGTTCTAAAGAAACTATAGTTGGGTTTTCTAGCAAATAATTTCTCATAAGGTGAGACAAAATTAAGCACAATTGAAGGCAAGTTATTGACCAAAAAAGTAGCAGTTGTAAAAGCTTCATACTAGAAATGAAGTGGCATTTGTGCATGGGCAAGAAGAGTCAGACCAAGTTCAACCAAGTGTCTATGTTTACGTTCAGGGACTCCATTTTGTTGATGAATGTGGGGACATGAGAACCTCAACTGAATACTCATGGCTTTCAACGTAGAAGAGAAGGCTTGATACTCCATCCTCATATCAGTTTGCAAACACTTGATTGACATACCAAACTCATTTTCAACTTGTCTTTTAAGTGTCAGAAAGCACATTAGAGCCTCAGATTTTAGCTTTAAGGGAAAACACCAAGTAAATCTAGTGTAAGCATCCACAAAGATGATGTAATATCTAAATCCTTCTGTAAAGGGCATTGGAGATGGTCCCCAAATGTCAGTGTACAACTATTCAAGAGGCTTTTGAGCTATGATGTTATGTCTTTGAAAAGGTAACTTATGTAGCTTACCTAATTGACAAGAATCACAGAAATCTAAAGAATGAAGTTTGAAAGGAAATTTTACATTCTTTAATGCCTTTCGAAGTACAGTAGGTGATGGATGCCCAAGCTTGGCATGCCAAATCATAGAGTTAGTCGTAGTAGCAACATCAGCACTATACAACTGTGATTAACTAACATTCGTTTTATTACAAGCAAGTTTATTGAAAAATGAAAAATTTTGTATAGGTAATTGGTCAGATCTGAGCTTATACTTGTCAAGAAACCGAGGCCTTCTCTCAGAAAACCTCATCTGATACAGTCCATCTTTAAGTGAACCTTGAAGAAGCACCCTCTTGGTGTTCAGGTCCTTTACAACACAATTATCAACACAGAATTCAGCACTTGCATTATTGTCCTTTGTCAGTTTGGAAATGCTTAATAAATTCTTAGATATTTTAGGTACATGCAGTATGTGTTTGAGATGCAAATCTACTGCAGGTGAAGTGTGTGACCTGATTAAGGTATTTCCAACATGTGATATGCCTAAATGATCACCATTACCAACCATAACTGTATCATTACCCCTATATTCAGATTTCATGGAGAGATTACCCAGATCCGAAGTAATGTGGTTGGTAGCTCCACTATCCATGTGCCAGGTTTGATCATTGACTGTCTCTGGGGTAGCAAAGTAGGTAGAATTCTGTTGATAGTGTGGCTAATTTTGGTTGTTTCCTTGAGGCATTGAGTTCTGTTGGTGATAATAGGTTGGATCTACAATGATCTGCCCTTGTTGTCCTTGCTGTTGTTGAACAAAGTGATCTTGATTCACTTGATTTGGTCCATAAAAGCCTTGATCAAATCGTTTGAAGCACTTGAGAGCTCCATGGCATGGTTTACCACACACCTAACAGTGAATCCTTTGATTAGACTTGGTAAACCTACCACCCTGGCCTCGACCTCTAGCTCCTCCTCCTCTGTTGTTTCCAAAATTGTTTGTATTCCTTTGATTCCTCTTGTCAGGATTACCAGATCTACTAGAAGTAAAATTTACTGAAACTCCAGAAGTAATAATCTGAGCAGTGGAATTCAATTGATCTATCCTTTATTCATGCATCAAGAACAGAAATTGAGCATTTTCCATTGTCATTGTGTATTACTATGAGGAGACCACCACAACAACATAGTCATACTCATGACTAACATCTTGCATTAAGCTAATGATCATGTCATGATCTGTCACAATATCTCCGGCCGCCATTAACGCATCACCAATATTTTTTTATTTTCATCACAAAATCACTAATCGAATCTCCTTCTTTCTTAATTGACTGCAATTGTTGTCTAAGTTGCAAAACCCTAGCTAACGATTGTTGTGAATAAAGTTTCTCCAATTTTGTCCACAACTCGAGAGCAGTTTTGCACTAAGTTACCTATCCAATGAGACTGAGACTGATTGTAGATATCAGCCAACTGAGTAGGAGTTGATCAACTTTCCTCCATTTTTCATAGTCGACATTGATTTCTTGTTCAACACAAGCTTCTCATTCGTTTTTTTGTGTTTGAACTTCAATGAATTTGACTGGAACAGGTGTCATCTTGATAATGAAACTCTCCAAATCTAAAGCTCAGATAACCGGCAAGAGCTGAGTCTTCCAATAGAGCTAATTGCTTCGATCTAACTTTAACGTAATATTGAAGCTTAAGATTTTTGCTAGCGAGTTTATATCCATACCAGAGTAACTCGAAATTGACCTATTTGTGTACCTTGTGGTTTCTGAATCAGAGGAATTTTTCATCTACTTCAAATCCTTCAGGTATGGATCCTATTACCTGTCACCGTTTGTTGAATTGCTAATGGGAGCTGTTGAAACTTGTGACAAGGAAAACGTCGATAGGATTGAGTTTATCTTATGGGGTCATTCTCAAAACCCCCCTGTAACTCAACCCACAGCTCTCAGTGTTGATTATTCAATTGCCTATCCTGAGTTTCAACCTTCGTATTTCGACCCAAACATTGATAACCTATATGTTACTTCTCCTAATACAAGCCCATATATGTCGAAGATAACATGATCCAGTCAGGGAAGCGGGTCAGGTGCTAAGGATTCCACTGCGATTGACTTGAAGATCCCCTCATAATTGTTGAAAATGGAGGATGTCCCCAAGAGACGCCAATCCCACTTGGTGAAGTTCTCGGCTGAGCAACCAAGTGCCTTTAACTCAGAGGTGAACGTAGTAGGTGAACAAGAGATCATAAAGTACATTGAGAGGTTTGATCTCCCTCGATCGGCTGAGCTCTTTATGAGTGGTGAACGTGACATCTGGAATTCCCCTCGGGACGTTGTGGCAGTTTACGGAGCCATGCTCAAATTTGAGGTTACGCTGCCCCTTCAACCTTTCATTGCTCGGTTCTTGGCTGATGTTAGGATTGCCTATGCTCAACTCACCCCGAATTCTTATCGGGTTTTGATTAGCTTGTGGCACATATGGAAGCAAATTGGTGCCAAGTTTCCCTCAACCCCCCAGGAGATTCGTAACTTCTATACTTTGGGTCGGTCATATAATGGGGGTACCTTCTATCTTCAGTCTAGTTCTCCTAACCACTAGATTCTGGAACGCCGACGCTGAAAAGGAACGCCGTCCCCGCTGTCGCTATCGACGCGAGCCCTATTTCTTGGGGCGATGCTCCCGCTGGCCGCTGCGTCGCCATCAAACAGCTGCTCAATACTGTCACCACCCGGTGAAGACATATTCACAAATTCGAGGTTTAGTTTCTCGGAAAAGGGAAGTTGAAGTTTGACGAAGAGGAAGCTAGTTTTTTTCTCTTGAAACTCTTGTTCGGGAAAGTTTGCCTAAGTGAGCACAATGTGAAGAAGCCGGGTTTATATAGAGATAGTTACTTGTAACGGGCAGATAAGTTAATCAATGTCGCAGGACAATCGGCGTCGTGGAGGGAACGGTTTCGAGAAACTTGCGCCCCTAAAAATTTCTTTTTTGAAATTGGCCTACCCTGGTCAGCCAAGTGGAAAACTCATTTAAATCAGCATGAAAAGAGAAGATTCCCTCCTACAAGACGGTTGCGAAAAATTCTCCAAGTGCTATCCATCTTAACTCCAAACCCGACCTGGTACCGGTGTTCAAGTCAGGGGGGACTTCTGTTAACAGGGTTTTCTGGCAAAGGACCAAAAGAGAATTTTCCAATAGGGACCTACCTAGAAAGAATCATCCTGATATTTCAGGTGACCAATGAGATCGGTACCACTACCTAGATGGAGCCGATACTTGATAAGGTTAGGACCTCGACTACCTATCTATCTAAATAGGACATCAGCTCTGCGAGCTAACGAAGGCATGTACCTAGTCCTACTGAAGCTCCTAATACCAACTTAAAACCGGTACGATGATAACTTGCACGCCCAGCACCCCGTAAGCACCTCGACATCAATCAAGGCACCTGGTACCTCGATACCCGCATTGGTACTGCCTCGACTTCCACCTAGTACATAGTACCTAGATATATACTCGGAGCCCCTCCAAGGTAGATACCTTACCTGCCAAGCAATACGAAGATGATCGTGAAGACATAAGCACCACTCCAGCAAGACGCAAAACAAGCTCCATACCAATGGGATCGAAATGATGTACCAGTACCACGTTCCTCCAAAATTCAGAATCAGAGTTTCCCTCCAAACTCCATGAAGAAGGAAAGTTGATTCCATCGCTAAAATAAAGCGCCATTAATGAGACATAATGGTCAACCAAATCAGAACTTGAATTCGACAATGATTAACTGGATCAAATCCCGCACCTTCAACCCCACACAATGTTTTTCAACGCCTTAAATAGGACTCTCAATAATCCTCATTAATACGACCAGATTTTGAGGGGATTCTTATGAGAACTATATATATGGTTTTGAAGAGTAAAGAAGGAGATTTGAGTGTTTTTTATCGCCAAAGACAAAGAGACTAATTTTCGGTAGAATTTCCTTTGAAATTCTCTGAAGCCAGTGAGAGTCCATTGACGATTATTGGAAGGACATATCCACTTATCAACATAAACGCTTTCTCCACCACCACCCTATGTAAAAGAGTGAGAAATGAGAGAAGAGTGTATGCGTTGTAACTTTGTTATAGTGTTATTTAATAAAACAGTGTTCTTCTATTTCTCCCGGTCCCTTTTGTTTCTTCTCCATCATTTTATTTCTTGCCTTCGATTATAGAAAGAGACCCCGGTACCGAAAGTACCTACCCCGCTACTGCTACCGGTAAGTGGGCGAGGGTGCTAACCGAAATTTCACTCCCAGAGTGGATTTTTCCGTTAACAACTAAGTTTTCAAAACTTTAGAGCACATTGCGTAGAAACAATTTTATAATTATCTTTTGATATCCGCAATTTGATATCGACACAAAAAGCGAGATATCATTGCCACATGGCAGCGTCTGATTAAAAATTGATGTTATTATATTATTATATATGATATGTTATGGAAATGGGTAACAAAAACCTTTTACAAAAAAAAAACATTTCATATGTTTTTTTTCGGTTAAAAAACCACATTCAAGAAAGTGTGTATTAACCTACTAAAAAAAGAATGGAAAACAAAAGTGTAAATTAATTGTTTTTCTTTTCTCAAAACTTACTTTTACTGGCTTATGTGAATTTCATTTACCTTTTGTGAGATTGGAGTCATTTGTTTTTTATTTTTAGTCTGTATATTTACTGAATGTACCGGTTGAAACCGGAGTGATATGTTTGATTTTTAAGACAAACATCTTAAAAAAAATAATTTGATAACTACTAAATGTGTATTTTTATTTGATATAACATAAATAACTAAAACCAAATTGTTTTAAAAAAAATCCTACACTAAAATTATTTAAATATAGATGATATTTCAATTTTTTACCGACAATAATAAGTAAATTATTATTTTATAAAGATATTAACGTCACATAATTCAAAGTATATTCCTTTTAATTCATAAAAACTACATGGTTAAAATTGTTGTACAATATCAGTGGTTATCAAGCGTCAAAAATATCATAAACAAAAAAGAATATCTCTCGTTAGTTTTCTCTGACTTCCTCTGAGAGTCTTCGAAACTTTTGGTGATAGTAGTTTGCATATCCATTGGGATCACTGTTTTCACTCATTTTGGAGTGCAGTTTGGTTACTAGTGGGTGGGGTATGCGGTGATGAACGTTGAAGAAGTGGCTAAGTTGTGTGCGGCGCTGACGCCGAAAGAGATGGAGGGTCCGCTAAAGCCTTTGCACGTAAATCTGAAAGCTAGGGGAGAAAAGCGTTTGGCTTGCCGATTAGTCGGAGAACTACTTTCTAATAAAAATGTGAATAGTGATGCCTTTATCTCTGTTCTTCCAAAGATCCGGAAGTTTATAGAGGATGTTGAAATTGAGGTGGTCTCTGGCAATACCTTCTCATTCACCTTTAAGAATGTGAATGACCGGCGACAAGTTCTTTTAGGAGGACCATGGAGTTTTGATAAGGTGTTGCTTGTCCTGGAAGCAACAGTGGGTAAGGGTGATGTACAGAACATGAGTTTTAATAAAGTAGCTTTTTGGGTACAAATTCATAATGTGCATTTGTTGTGTATGACAGTGGAGATCATGAGGTTTCTGAGCGGTATGATTAAGGAGGTGAAGGAGGTAGATGAAGGAAAGTCTGGTGATTATGTTAGGAAATATATTCAAGTTCGGGTGGTCATGAATGTAGATGAGCCGCTCCGACGGATACTAAGGGTTGATGTGATGAGAGACGGTAAAGAGATGACAATGCTGCTATGATATGAGCGTTTACCATAGCATTGCTATCGATGTGGGCGGATTGGCAACGTAGTTCGTGAATGTGAGATAGACCAGGAGGAAACTGAGGATTACAATATGCTATATGGACTACTGGTTGCGGGGTACCAACCCTGAAAATACGAACAATTTCTGACAGAGAAGGGAAAATAATAGAGACGGTGAGGAAAGTAAGTAAGAGGCCTTTAGCCGATGGCATCAGTCTGAATCATGAGAGGTGGTTAAGTCGCTACGTTTGGTCAATAGTCCGACGAAAACGGTGGTCGTGGAAACTGGCAGGAAGGTGGTGGGGATGGCAAAAATTACTGTGGAGAGTTTGGACAAATCCCGAGACTTGGGGATGGGAACCGAGATTTTGGGAGAGGTATCAGTGTGTTCGAAAGGGAAAGATTTGATTTGCAAGATTTTCAAGGATAAATTAGGCTAGGAAGTTTCGGTTACACCGAATAAGAATTAGGGAGCAAAGAATCAGGGTGATAGTTAACTAATCAGTGATGATATACTCATGCATGCAAAAGAGGACTAATCATATGATGAATCTAACAATTAGGAAAGAGATCGGGCTTGGACCGGGTGGGCCGGGTGAAGTGGGGGAAGGGGGTACTCAGAATCTCTCCATGGCCGAAGTTTGGGCTAGTAGGGTGTTGGGCCCAGGTATATATATGGATGTGGATTTTGAATTTGGGAAACATAATACCTTAGGCCAGCAGTCTAGCCAACCAGATGGAGATGCAATGAGTAGGCTGAAGGAAAACAAACAATGTGGGTCGAAAGCTGGTAAGTGGCAGAGATAAGCTAGCGATGGGATTAAAATTGGCTATGGTATTGAAACTGAGATACGTCTAGGTAAACAAATTTTGGAGGATGTGTGTTCTAGGATAAACAAGAAAGCGAGAATGGAGACTGTTTTTGTTGATGACAGTGCTACTTTAGATGATATATCGATGGGTCGATCTCTACCGGCCTGCCGAACGCAATGAAAACCTTATTCTGGAACGCTCGGGAATGGGTAGTACTTGGGCGTTCCAAGTTTTACTCAGTTTCAAGCAAACATATAATCGTGGGATTATATTTTTGATGGACACTAGAGTGGATTATGTGGCAATGGAAAACATTCGGGTTAAGCTAGGTTTTGTTGGTAAGTTAGTGGTTTACTGTTTTGGTCAAAGCGGCGGCTTAAGCCTCTTATGGTCAGATATAGTTGACATTAGTTTGTTGTCCTTTTCTAGGTTCCATATTGACGTTCAAGTATTTTTACAGAGAAATAGTAGCTGGAGATTAACTCGGTTCTAATGGGCATCCAGAGGCAGCTCAATGCCATCATGCTTAGTCCCTCTTCGTCGTTTGCACAAGATGTCCGATCTCCCGTGGGTTTACGGTGGCCATTTTAACGAGATATTGGAGGATTTTGAGAAGCTTGGTGGTCTCCAAGGCTTTAGAGTTCTTCTTGATAATTTTAGGCCCACGCTTGATGATTGTGGCCTTCAAGACCTTGGTTTGTCAAGTCTGGCGTTTACATGGTGTAATAAGCGCGAGGGGTTTGGGATGATTCAAGAGAGACTTGAACGGTGTGTTTGTTCGTTCGGTGGAAAACTTTGTTTGGTGGTTCTTGGTGAGTCACTTGGAATTATGGAAGTCTGATCAAAGACCGATCATCCTCGATACTTCTCCTATTTTTCAGGTGTATATCCACGGGTCTGTTAGGGGTCTCCGTCGCTTCCATTTCAAAGAGTGCTAGGCGGGTTTGGAAGGCTACAATAAGCTTATTAAAACTTCTTGGAACCGAAAGAGTGATCAGTGAAGTATGCAGGGTCTGGTGTCGGACATTCGGGATTGTAGGGATCAGTTGGGTAAGTGGAATGCACGAACAGAGGATTTTGTGGAAGAGTATCTTGTTTAAGCAGAATGGGCTTCATTTGGCGACGAATTCAGTTGGTGTGGGCTCATGGAAGGAGATTAGTCGAGTTGAGAAGGAGTTAGATGTCCTCTTTGATCAAGAGGAAATTTACTAGAAGCAGAGATCTTATAAGACGCGGTTGAAGAATGGAGACAAAAATTTTAGGTACTTCCACTATAAGGCATCATCGAGGCATGCGAGAAATAGGATAAGAGGTTTGTTTGATAGCTCTGGTGTTTGGAGGGAAAATCCAGAGGAGATTTCAAGCATTGTCCAAAGTTATTTCGCGAATAATTTTACTTCTAATAAGCCAAACCAGTTGGCGATGGATCAAGTTTATAGGTGTGTTTATCCATGTTTATCGGAGAGGAAATCAGCCTTTCTTGATTCAAATTTTTCTATAGAAGAGGTTAGGAAGGCTGTGTTCGACATGTTTCCCGCGAAGGCCCCAGGAATTGATGGTCTTCCTGCTCTTTTTTACCAAAATTTTGGCCTATTGTGGGTGATAATGTGACTTCGGCATGATTAAAGGTGCTAAATAATAGCCACGGTCTTGAGGATGTAAATGGGACGATTATAACCCTCTTTCTGAAAGTTACGAGGGCAGAGAGAATGACCGATTTTGGGCCCATTAGTTTGTGTAATGTGGTCTATAAGGTTGTTGCGAAGGTGGTTACGAATAGGTTTCGAACTGTTTTAAATAATGTGATATCGGAAACACAAAGCACGTTTATGATAAAGAGGCTCGATTTCTCTGAGGTTTGGATTGATCGAATTATGAACTGTGTTTGGTCCGTATCCTTCTCGTTTCTAATTAATGGGAATATTTGTGGTTCCTTAAAGACTTCTAGAGGCTTTCATCAAGGGGATCCGCTCTCCCCTTATCTGTTTCTCATATGGCGGAAGGCCTCTCTCGTCTGATTCTGGACAGGAAGTGGAGGCAAAAGTCGGCGGGGTTCAGGTGTAGCAGAGGTGGGCCGAAAGTTACTCATCTTTTTTTTTACGGATGATAGTATGCTCTTTACTAGGGCCTCGAAGACTAATTGTCGTGTCATCAGATGTATTCTTGATAGCTACTCTTGTGCCTCAAGTGAGGTTGTTAAATTCCAAAAGTCTATTATGTGTGCGAGCAAATATTTGTTGGTTGCCAAATAGGCAAACAAAATAATAAAAACCTTGCAAGTGCACAAATTGTAAATGATAGCACAACGAAAAAGCAAGGATCGTTCCCACAGAGAATTAATTACCTACTAAAATAATGAGTTTATGTATATGACACTCTATGACTCTAATCTAACTAAAAAAATAAGAAAATAAAATCACTTAACTCACACACACGAATGGGGGTTTTGATCTGATTATTAAAACTAAAGAAAATTAAATAAACAACTAACTAAAATGTAGCAGAAAATTAATAAGGAAAAATATTTGGAAAAACACTAATTAGGATCTTCTATCCACCACTAAAAAATCATCAAATCCACAGACAATAATGAAGTTAAAGATATCAAATATCATGAAGATATTCATAAGAAGGCGGTGGGTATTCCACACAAGTTGTATCAATGCTCTCTTAGTAAGTATGTAGATTGCATGGTATTTGTATAAATACTTGTATTCCAAATTATAACCTAGTATGGGTATTTACTAGATTTAATAATCGAAACCCATTAATAACCAAGAGAATATGAATATTACATGAACCTAAATCATGGTATTTATTCTAGACTATTCATGAATCAATTTCCCTTAATTAGGTCTTATTCCAATTAAATGTTGCATGTAAGAATATGTTTGTATGGTATTCGAACTCTATCATACAACATAGATCTTAAAATCATGCTCCTAAGATGGCCAATTAAAGAAACAAAGATAAAAGAAAAACAATTCTTATGGAGAAATTGAAATCATCATATAAGAAAAATAATACTTCATTAAAAACACAAAACTTGTCTATGGAAATGAAATCATGTTTAGGGCTTCAAGTTAGCCCTAACTATAAGAAAATTAGCTAGAAATAAAAACTAGAAAAATAAATAAAAACATATAAACTAAAGAAAGGTAAAGAAGAGAATGTTGATGGAGTCTTCAATCTTCAATCTTCAATCTTCAACTCTCCATACTTTTTTTCTTGAAGAAACTCTTGGTATTTATAGGTAACTTCTCCTTGTAGATTGCCAATTGTTTTGTTGTAGGAAACACACCAAGTAAGAAAGAAGATTTAAACAAAGAATGAGAATATTTTCCTAACTTGGATTTCCTATTTGATGATTGATTCCTAATTTGAGTTTAGGAAGTTTTCCAAACATGTCTTGATCTTCTAGAGTCATTAGGATTTGATTTGGGAAGTATTCTTTTAATTTTAAACAAATTCGAAATTCTTCCCTGTTAGGACCCGCGGAGGACTTTTCAGCTCTGACCATCAGTCACTAAAATGGCCATAACTTCCTCTAAAAAACACTCGGATTGACGAACCGTGAAGTGTGCCAGAAACTAGACATTCGGGGCTTTCTGAAAATATGTAGATCTCAACCTGGTTCGATCTGAGGAGGGAGATATGGTCTTCAAAAGTTGGATGTGTTGCAGACACATTTCTCCAATCTTTCTTTAAAATCACTATTTTATCTTCAAACTCACTTCAAGAGCTATCTTCTACACAATCTCAACAAACACATTAATGTAAGTTCCTCAGTTTTCGGTTGGCTTATTTCTTTGTCAAAACCACATTGGGGTTGTAATGTAACGGTTAGCTTAGGGGTTCGTGATTGGCAAGCTTTCGGACTTCCCAAAGTGCTTTAAGAAGGTATATCACTTGACTTGACTTCTTAGTTGCACACACTTTCATATGCATTTCCATATCTCTTGCATATGTGTTTATTTGACTATGTGTATTTGTGTTTACCACACACTTCATGTATGTTAATTGTTATTGCATTTCTATGATTGCATTTGTGTTTCTTGAATGTGTGTATTCATGTTTGATATCACACTTATTGAATGATCATTGCTCTTGCATTTGCTTGTTAGACTTCAGTATGATTTTTTGTTTATGTTGATCATTTCTAGTTGTTGTTCAGAAATGTTTGCGCTCCCACGTTGGTGTGCTTTGTTAAGTGCGTTGATCAACTGAAAAAGATTCCCCTCTGTTTGGAATAGGCGGTCTCTGATCAGCGGCATGGCCGCTATTGTGAAACCAGTATGTAAGGTTTCATTCTGCGATTGATACGGGGGTTGTTGTTGTAAGCCCTAGAGTCGCGCAGCGGAAGGGATTAAAAGAGTTTGAAAGACACACACCACTAGATAAGATAAAATTAGTTTTTAAAATATCTAATATTCAAAAAACTAATATCCTTTATCTTTTTTTAAAATATCAAATATTAAAAAAAACAAAATAATATGATATCTTATATCGTGATAGGGTTACTAGTGACCTAGATTAAATAGGATTCTAAATGCCATTTAATTCAATGTTGTCACTGTGACTTGAACCCATAACATGCTAAAGATTAAATAATCAATATTAATTTATATCTTTGCTTTGGTATTGGTTCGAACCCTTGACCTCCATAAAATAATTAATTCAATTAAATAATTACATTATTTAATATAATTAATTATTAATTCATTAATTAAATAATCACATCATTTAATTAATTGCCTGAACAAAATTCTAGTTACTTTCATAACATAATTGATTGGATAATCCAATTAATTAACCGAGACCTTTGTTACCATCAACGTTCCGGGCAAGCAAAGGGACCTAATAGACCCACGGTCTTAAGCTCCAATAATCCTAAGAAAAATTAATTAAACTCTTTAATTAATATTTCATGATTATTAACCTCGGAGTTACTCCTACTAAAAACCTGAGGCTGTACTCTCGTAACTGTAGATGTTTTTACACAAACCAAAATTCAGTGTCCATCGATATAGCTATTACATACGATATGATCATCCACAAGTAGTTCATAATTAGAGCTGGGTCATAAGGTCTGTTACACCCCTCTAATTATATTTTTTCCATTAAGTACCATTGATTCTCTAATGAACAATTATATCATTCATTCCTTTACGGAAGAAGGATAGTGCTCTTAATTGTTCAAGCCCCGAATCAACCTTTTATGGAACTACTTCTCTACTTCTAGCAAGAATGAGTAGGTTCCATTATTGTGTACAGAACTTCCCAGCCTCAAGTTAAACAGTGATTCCAAGATACAGAGATATTGATCGGGAATGCTACTCCGATCTCACACATGGTAAATCAAAAACCACGATCTAACCTGAAAGAGTCAGTAAGACACTCATGATTAAGATCACCCATATACAACCATCATTTGTCGATATATATGAATCTCCCCATATAACGGATATTGATGAGAGATTTATATAGATCGTGGCCCAGTCCTATATGATCACATCATATACGGTGCCTCCATTCTCATATCACCATATGAGTAGTTTAGGATAAGACCATAGTACATCGGTTGTAGATTAACCACAAATAAAGTACCCAACTTTATTTGCTCTCTATGGACTCTTTAGGTTGCACGTCTCAAACTAAATTCCTCTGTATATGACACTCATATACTCAGTTCGAGATTACATCCGACTATCTTGGATGTTTAGCACATACGATATAAAAGTATGAGATATGTAAATGGAATGAAAAAACTACTTCTTTTATTTATAATTTATCATAATTTACAAAATACAAGCTTTAGGGCAAAAACCCCAACAATCTCCCACTTGCACTAAAACAAGTGAGACATATCTAGTAATCCTAGACCCTCTACGTGACCTTCAAACACTTTAGTCGTTAAAGTCTTCGTAAATGGATCAGCATGATTGTCCTGCAACGCTATCTTGGTTATGGTGACATTTCCTCTCTACACTATCTCCCTGATGAGATGATACTTTCTCCCTATGTGCTTCCCTCTTTTGTGGTTTCTTGGCTCTTTGAAATTAGCCACAACACCACTACTATCACAATAAATTGTGATGGGTTTATCCAAATCTAGAATAACTTCCAGATCACTCAAGAACTTACGGAGCCATATTGCCTCTTTAGTTGCTTCATAAGCGGCTACATATTAGACTTCCATGGTGGAATCAGCAATACATGATTGCTTGACACTACTCTACACTATGGCTCTACCACCGAGGGTGAATACTGACCCAGACGTGGATTTCCTAGAATCCTTGTCTGACTGAAAGTCAAAATCCGTATATCCTAACGGGATCATATCCTGTCCTGAATATACTAGCATATAGCTTCTCGTTCTCCGAAGATACTTGAGAATAGTCTTTACTGCAACCCAATGATCTAATCATGGGTTGGACAGAAACCTGCTGACTAGATGTGCCCACGGTTCAGTTAAACTGTGGGCACCAAACCGAAACCGGTTTCGAAAAACCGAAACCGGAACCGTAACTGTAACCGCCGGTTACGGAACCGGTTGGAAACCAGTTCCGAACCGGTTCGGTTACGGTTACGGTAGGTTGAAAACCGACCAAAACCGACGGTTTAACCGTCGGTTTTGGGTAAAAACCGACCAAACCGTCGGTTTAACCAACGGTCAAAACCGTCGGTTTAATCGCCGGTTTAACCTTCGGTTTGGTCGGTTTTTGCCTAAAATCGACGGTTAAACCGTCGGTTTAACCGGCGGTTTAACCGACGGTTTCGACCGTTGTTAGTAAAAAAAAAAAAAAAATTCGACGAATCACGGTTTGCCACGCGTACCACATAATTGAAAAAAAAACAAACAAACAAATTGATGACCGTTGGGCGTTGGGTGAGATGACCAACGGTCATGATACCAACGGTCATCTACCCATCTCCCAAGTCCCAACGGCCATATATATATATATATATATATATATATTATTTTTTCCCTTAATTTCTTAAAATTGTAAATTCGCCGCTCCACTATAATCCTATAAATACCCCCCCCCCCCCCCCCCCCCCCCCCCCATTTCAATATTCTTCACACCACTCTCAACTTCTCTCAATCTCTCTCAATCTCAAATTCTCAATTCTCTCTAGTCTCTACATTCTACAATTTTCTTTATTTTTCATTTTTCATAAAAATTAATATCTATTTTTTTCTTCAATTTTTTACAATCATCTATTTACAATTTTCTTTAATTCTCATTTATTATAGAAATTAATATCTATTTACAAATTCTATTTTTTTTTACAATCATCTATTATTTATTTACAATTATCTATTTTTCTTAGTGTTACCACTATTATTCCAACAATATTTTGAGTGCCTCACATATCTATATATATTTTATACTATTAGTATTTATAATTAATTATTCAATGGCAAGTGGGGGAGAAGGTTCAAGAAATTTGAACAAGGGAAAGGGTCCATTGCAAGATTTGTTGGAACACCAAGGTGATGATGTCAGTTATAACGACCGACTTTACCACGAGTTCCTTCAATCTCAATTTGGATCCGATCTCCCTCGTAGTCCTAATCCCCCTCTAATAATTTCCGACGAACCCGACCCCAATCTCTATGACCCTGATAGTAATGAAAATCTATCTACCCCCCAACCCCATTCAAATGAATTTGTTGCAGGTGAAGAAGAAAAGCTGATGAAGTCCGATCTCTTCAAATTGCATATGAAGAAAATTCAGTTAGATGACGGGATGATCCAAATCAAGTGCAACTACTGCTCCAAAATATACAGGACCAACAAATCATTCGGATATGGCACGTACTAGAACCATATTAGGAAAAATCACCCTTCTGAATTGGTAAAGACTAGTAACCAATCCCAAATCTCCAGGTACGGAACCCCTACTAATCAACTATTTCATTATACGTCTGAAAAAAAAACAAGGAAGAATTAGCAGTAATGGTTGCAGTTGAACATTTACCTTTTAGTTTTGGTGAGAAAGTAGGTTTTGTTAATTATTGTCAAAATGCATTAAATCCTGCAATGCAACGTGTTCCTAGATCCACTCTCACACGTACAATGTTTTCCATTTACAAAAAACAAAAAAACAAATTGAAATCATTTTTTTATCAATTTGAAGGTCGCGTTTCCGTATGTGCCTACATATGGACCGATAATTTTGGTAGTCACCATTATATGGGTGTGACATGTCATTATATGGATAATGACTGGGTCATGCAAAAAAGAATTATTGCATTTCGTGTTTTCGATGAATCACACACGGCTCAAAATATTTTTCGACTCCTTAAAATTATTTTTGAAGAGTTTCATATCCAAAACAAAATTTTTGCGATCGGTTTTGATAATGCTGCAAGCAATACCGCATCTATTCCTATGTTGCAGGATTTGTGCAATCCCTATTTTGGGGGTAAATTATTTCATCAAAGATGTGCATGCCATATTTTAAATTTGTGTGTTCAAGCTGGATTACAAATTCTTTCTGTTTATATTAAACCAATTAGAGATAGTATTAACTATATCTGGAGGCAAAACAAACTCCAAAAACTATGGTTAAAATATTGCTCTCAAAATGGTATGCGTCCCATTAAATTTTCTCGGGACATTAGTACTCGTTGGAATTCTACTTATAAGTTGCTTAATGAAAGTGTTGTATATAAGGAATTATTAGTTTCTTTTATTACTTATAACGTTCCTTCAATTTCCCTTCAATTGAAGCATTGGGACATATGTATAAAAATTCTTGAATTGTTACGTGTTTTTAATGATGCTACTAATGCTTTATCTGGTATTTACTATCCCACTACTCATTTATTTCTTATTCAAAGTGTTAATATTGCTGGTGCATTCAGTGATTGTGAACTCGATGTTCAATAGAGTGAATGTGTTGCTGCCATGAAAAAAAAATGGTTACAGTATTATAAGGAGATTCCAAATATTTATTTGCTTGCATCATGTTTTAATCCACATTTTAAATTAGAATGTTTGCAAGATTATTTAACTCATTATTACAAAAGTTTAGATTTAGAAGTTGATGTTCTTAGTTATAGTAATTCCATTAAGGCTTTGCTTTATGAATTATATGATGAATATCTTAAAATATATGGTCCGTCTTTGAACATGCCGGTTTCACAACATCAACCGACATCTGATAGTACTGGTACTTCCTCAACTTTTAAATTAAAGGGTTTAGGGGATCGATTGTTTTCCCAAAGAGCCAAAAAATTAAGAACATCTTCTTCATCCTCATCCGGCTCGATTTCTGAGCTTGACCGGTATTTAGAAACATCTCATGAATTTTTAGAAGATAGTGAATTTAGTATCCAGGTTTGGTGGAAGGATCATGAACAGATTTTCCCAATTTTGGCTATTATTGCCAAACAAATTTTGGGAACACCGGTTTCTACCGTAGCTGTGGAACAAGAATTTAGTGCAGGTGGAAATATTTTGGAACCAAGACGGTCGGTTATGTGTCCGCAGACACTTGAAGCTCAGGCGTGTCTTGATGATTGGACAAAGGCAAAATACAGACAACAAGAAATCGAGGCGGAGATAGTGAATGATTTTTTCGAAGATGACCAAACCACGGGAACGGAAGGCAGCGATTAGATTCCATTCCAACTTCCAACCTTCAACACCGAACATCTAATTAAAGGTAAAAGAACTACGTGGCCTTTGATTCCTCTACTGCTCTACATTTATGGAGGATACGTAGGCAACTTAATTGAGGTCAAATTAAGTGCAAGGCCGATTTTTTTATTTTTTATTTTTAATTCAACTTTGTTACATTGTATATTTGAATTCAATATCCATTTAATTATTTTTTTTAATACATCTGCAATTGTAATTTTGTATCAATTTATCAATGTCAATTTCTTTTATTTTCAACATTATTAAATACATAAATGCTTCAATTGTATATTATATATTTATATAATTGTATTGAATATTTTATATTAATTTCATTTTATTACAAATGTTTCATTTTATTACAATGTTTCAATTTCATTTTATTACAAATGTTTCAATTTCATATTATATTTTAAATTTTATTCATTTGTCAAAAAAAAATTCTGGAACATTATTTTTCCCATTATTTTAATTACGTTTAGTAATTATTGTAATTAGGTTTTGTTTGGAAAAAATAAATAAAACCGAAACCGAAACCGAAATAACCGAAACCGAAACCGAAATAAACCGAAACCGAAACCGAAATAAACCGAAACCGAAACCGAAAACCAAACCGGTTTTCTCGGTTACGGTTACGGTTACGGTTACGGTTTAGGGTGGCCAGGGAACCGAAACCAGCAGTTTCGAAACCGAAACCGCCCAGAAACCGAACCGTGGCCACCTCTACTGCTGACTACTCCCACTATGAAGCAGATGTCCAGTCTCGTGCATCATTTAACATACATGAGACTACCTACTGCTGATGCATAGGGATCTTGTCTCATATCCTTAACCTCCTAAAGTGTCTTAGGACACTGTTTCTTAGACAAGTGAACTCCACGCCTGGAAGGTAAATAACCTTTCTTAGGAGTTATGCATAGAGAACTGCACAAGAATCTTGTTGATATACAATGCTTGAGGTAATGCCAAGAGTTTTTTCTTACGATCCCTTATCAATTGGATCCTGTAAGAACCTCTATTTTATGATTGACTTATTTCTTGACAAACCACATTGAGGTTTTAATATGTAAGGGTAGACTAGGCCTTCAATGTGCATGATCAAGCTTCAAAGGCATTCTCAAGACCTCAAGCACAAGAGCACTTCAGAGGTATATCACTTGTGCTTAACTCTTTGAAGAGTGTAAGTTCCTCATTTATTGATTAGCTCATTTCATTGACAAACCACATTGGGGACTTATTTTGTAAGGGTAGACTAGGCCTTCATAGTGCATGATCAAACTTAAACGGAATTCAAGCATTCAAGCTCAAGAGTTCATTCAAGGTATATCACTTGTGGTTAACCATTTGAAGAGACTAGTTGCACACACACACTTCTCATGCATGCCATGTTTCTTGCTTTTTGTGTTCATTGCATGTGTGCATTCTCTTCTCTCCACACGTGCACCACTTTGTTTTTGTTTATGTGAGTGCTTGTTATGAAGGTGTGCGTGTGCCTGTACGTGGGTGACTACCCGTGCAGGCACCAGCGCAGGTGACCTTGATAGGTGTTTTAGTCCCCGGTTCGCTGGTTGGTTTGCTGGTCCGTTCGCTAGTCTCAAACCAGTGAAGTGCTTGTGCGCAGGTCAGTTTACAGGTGCATATTCGTGCAGTAGACCAACACAGTTGGCCATGGACTTTTTGATCCCCGGTTCGCTAGTGCGTTCGCTGGTCACAAACCAGCAAAGCCCATATATGCGGGTGAATACGCGGGTGCCTACCCGTACACATGGACCCGCTCACTACGTCAGTTTTGCCTTATCTTTTAGCATACTTTTCCAAAATGACGTAGCCTTACTATGACCTCATATACATATATATATATATATATATATGTCATCTTCTCTCCATTTCGTGCTAAGGAGTCCAAAATAGTGTTTTAGTGACAGAAGGTGATTTTCTAGAGAGAAAGACTCTCAAGAAACCATTTTTACTCAACCAAACTCATACCCATGTGCATCTAGCTTTATTCTTGCATTTCTTCTTCATGCATCTTCATGCTCATCTTGACTATGTAATTGAATATGGCTTAAACTTCTTGTTTCATATTTATGCTCTTGTTTACCTAGGGCTAGCAATTATTTGTTGATTAATTGCATATTTCTTTGGTTTAGCATGATTTGAGTATGTTTGTGATTATGTTTGTTGGTTGAGATTGCATGTTCAATGATAGCTAGCATATAAGGCCATTTTGCCATCTAGCTAATTCTTCTTGCATTTGCATTTAGATATAGATATCTAGTATTTTCACTTATTGTCATCTTTAAATTCCTAGATAAGCATTTAGTGTAGTCTAGCATTAATTGCATATTAGAATATTGACATATATTCACATAGGTTGCTTAATCTCTTCACTGATTATTAAGCCTTGTGACTAAATGGATTAGTGCACAAGCAATTTGTCTAGAATCACTAGTGGAAGGGTTAGTGACCAAAAATGGTGTGACTAGAGGTCAACCTAGGTTGTAAACTTTCATTCAAATAGTGGATTTGAGGACCGTGCGTGGCTTGAAGGATAGCCTGTGAGTTTTGCCCAGTTGGAGGGTTTCTCATGTAAATCTATCCTTGTGTTTTTATTGTTTTCCGCATTTTTATTTTGGATTGATTATTTGCTAATATGGGTTAGAGCTATTAAAATTGATTAAGTCTAAAAGTTGGCAATAAATCAACTAAAACTTATTCACCACCCCCCCCCCCCCCCCTCCCCCCATTCCTCCCTCCGATTATTAGATACACGTTTTATAATATTTTCAATTGGTATCAGAGCAGGTTCCTAGATATACTTAGGTGATCCTTGCTCTTTGTGTGTCTTGCATCTTGCATTTTGTTTGTTGATTGTTGCATACATTAACATTCATCTCATTCATACCCAAACAATATGAGTGGGAACGGAGGTGGACATAAAGCCCCCTAGCACAAGACCCCCTTTACTCACTGGAGTAAACTATGCCTCTTGGAAAGGCAAGATAGAGTCTTACATTTTCCAAATTGATGACCGAGCATGGATGGCAATTGAAGATGGCTACACTCCTCCAGAAAAGACTCTTGAAGACGAAAGTGTAGTTCCCAAGCCAAAGTCGGAATGGTCAACTAAAGAGTTCGAAGCATTCAAGTGGAACAACAAGGCCATGCATGCCATTCTTTGTGCAATGGATGACAATCAGTACAAGTTGATCCAAATAACTAGAATCGCAAAAGAGGCATAGTAGTTTCTAGAGACAGCTCATAAGGGAACCAAGATGGTCAAGGACTCCAAGCCTCAAGTCCTCCAAACATACTTCGAGCAGATTAGGATGGATGAGTGCTTCAACGACTTTCAAGTGAAGTTGATGGATATGGTCAACCAAAGCCATCAACTAGGTGACCCATATTCGGATAGGAGGATCAAGCAAAAGATTATGAGGTCACTTCCGGCAAGGTTTGAATCAAATATGACGGCACTTGAGGAAAATAGTGACTACAAGAACATGAAACCAAGTAAAGTCATTGGAAGGCTCCTAGCATATGAGTCTAGGTGGTCTCATACACCTACACCTCCAAAGAAGCAAAAAATCATTGCTTTGAAGACTTCCAAGGTTAAGAAGGAGGATGATAACTTGAATGAAGAGATGGCCCTCATGGTGAAAAGGTTCAAGAAGTTCATTAAGTTTGAAAAGAAGGGGTTTGGCTCTAAGGGAAAGGAAGTGAAGAAGAAAACTTCATTCAAGAAAGTTGAGCCAATCAAGCAAAGATCACAAGAAAAGGAATTAAATGCTATGAATGTGGATGATTTTGACATATCTCCACTAATTGTGGCAACTTGAAGAATAAGAAGAAGGGAAAGGCAATGGCCTCCACTTGGAGCGATAGTGATGACTTGGAAGAGGAAGAAGAATCCTATAATGATGAAGACCATGTGGCAAACTTCATTACTTTCGTATCCTCCCTCAAGAGTAAGGAAGCAATAGATGACCAAGAGGAAGACAAACAAGTTAAAGATGATTCAAGTGATGATAGCTTCTTATCTCATTCTACAAATGGAAACTTAAAAGGCATGAACCTTGAAGGGTTCAATGAGCACTGTCAAAGCTCAAGGTTGAAAATGAAGAAAGAGATTCGAAGACTAAAAGAAGATAATCTCAAGTTGTTAATCGAAGTGACTCACTTGAATAAAGAAGTGAAGATAGCCAAAAGGAATGAGGAATTGATGGAAAAGAACTTGAAGAAGCAAGAGAAACTATTGCTAAGATGACTTCAAGCACGAAGAAACTTGACCATATGTTGGGTATGGGCAACAGGCCAAGTGACAAGAAAGGTCTTGGCTATGAAGATGACAAGGAGGTCTCGTCCTCAAGTAAGACCGTGTTTGTCAAGAGCATGGACATCAAAGAACCATCACCCCCACAACATCCTATGAAGAACATTGAACTAGGAGAGTGCTCTAAGAGTGCCCAAGTGAAGATGGCATCAAAAGGTCAAGTCATGCAAATTCAACCAAGGAAGTACTCTGCTCTAACTCAACAACAAATGAGGAGAGAACCAACCCAAACAAAAAACAAGTTCAAGGACGTGGGAAAACCCTCTTGTACTCACAAATTGATGGTATGACTTCTTACTTTATTCCCACTTGTCATTTCTGTGGTGTTAATGGTCACATTAAACCTAATTGCTTTAAATACATTAAAATATGTAGAATTAAGAGCATGATTGAAAGAAATAAGGCTAGAGCCAATATGCATGTTCCTAGGAAATCTAGAGCCAATTTGCATGATCCTAGGAAATCTAGAGCCAATGTGACTAAGACCACTAGGAAAGAGAATATTTCACCAAGGTGGATTAGAATAGATGAATATTTTTGCTATGTGGCTCAAATTGCCTTGAAGGCAAATGCCTCTAACACTTGGTACTGTGACTAAGACCACTAGGAAAGAGAATATTTCACCAAGGTGGATTAGAATAGATGAATATTTTTGCTATGTGGCTCAAATTGCCTTGAAGGCAAATGCCTCTAACACTTGGTACTTGGATAGTGGGTGTTTAAGTCATATGACGGGGAACAAGAGTTTCTTTGAATCTCTTGTCATGAAGGATGGTGGATTTAACACATTTAGTGATGGATCTGGAAAGAAAGTTATAAGTTATAATGCTTTACTTGTTGATGGCTTGCAAGCCAATCTTATAAGCATTTCTCATCTTAATGATGATAGACTCTCCATCTTGTTTAACAAAAATGATTGCTTTATTTTAATGCCAAATGGACAAACCTTGCTTAAAGGAAATAGATCTAGTGACAATTGCTATTGTCTTAAAGCTAGTGCTATCTCTTACAACATGTCCAAGTGTGAGGAAGTTGAGGTGTGGCATCAAAGACTTGGCCATATGAACTATCAAGATTTGAGGATCTTAGATATGTTTAAGGTTGTGTGTGGCCTCCCTAAGCTTGGGAAGAAAGTCGATAGTGTTTGTGGACCTGGTCAACAAGGGAAACAAACCAAAAGCATGCACAAGAAAGGCAAGTATCTCCCCACCAAGGAGTCATTAGAGCTTCTACATATGGACCGTACAGGTCCCATGCAAACCGAGAGTCTCAGTGGCAAGAGATATATTTTTGTTTGTGTTGATGATTTCTCTAGATTTACATGGGCATATTTTCTTAGAGAAAAATCTGAAACTTTTAAAAAATTTAAAATGTTTTGCACTAAAATTCAAAATGAAAAGAACTCACACATTAAAAGCATTAAAAGAATCAGAAGTGATGATAAGAGAGAATTTGAGAATTCTTGTTTTGAAAGCGATTGCAATAGTTTAGGCATCTCTCATGAATTTTAGGCTCCTATAACTCTTCAACAAAATGGGGTTATTGATAGGAAGAATAGGGTTCTTCAAGAGATGGCTCGTGTGATGTTGCTTAGCAACAATATTCCTAGGAACCTTTTGGCCGAGGCTGTCAATACGGCTTGCCACATAGGAAATAGAGTTTTTCTAAGGCCTGGTCCTAGGCAAACCTCCTATGGAAGGGTAGGAAGCTAAATGTTAGCTAATTCCACTCATTTGGAAGCAAATGCTACATCCTTAATGACCAAGATCAACTTGGTAAGTTTGATGCCGAGAGTGATGAAGAAATTTTCATTGGTTATGCCCTTAATAGTAAGACCTATAGAGTATTCAATTTGAAAAATCATAGCATCATGGAATCATCCAATGTTGTCATAGATGATTGTAGGCCTACAACTAGTGACCATGATAAGGAGGTTGATATGGTTCATGATTCTTCTTTGGAGAATGATGATGAGACTTCAATTGAGGTGAAGTTAAGTTATGATGAAGAGATCATTCAACCTCTTGATAGAGATTCATCTTTGAACTCTAAAAAACCCGCTCCTTGGGTTAGACATCTCCACAACGAGAATGACATTCTTGGAGATGTGAATAAGGGTGTTAGAACTAGGCGTCAAATAGCTAATCAAATTACCTATACTTGTTACACCTCTCAAATTGAACCAAAAAAGGTTGATGAAGCCTTGAATGATGAGTTTTGGGTTCTTACCATGCAAGAAGAGCTAAACCAATTTGAAAGAAATGAGGTTTGGACTCTAGTTCCTAGACCCAAGGACACTAATGTCATAGGCACCAAATGGGTGTATAGGAACAAGTCGGATGAGAATGGCAACATTTTGAGCAACAAGGCTAGACTTGTGGCACAAGGATACTCTCAAATTGAAGGTATTGACTTTGAGGAGACTTTTGCTCTGGTTGCCTGTCTTGAGTCCATAAGGCTTCTCTTGTCCATATCTTGTGTGCACAAGTTTAAATTGCACCAAATGGATGTTAAGAGTGCTTTCCTCAATGGCTTCTTTCATGAGGAAGTGTTTGTTGAGCAACCCAAAGGGTTTGTGGATGATATTATGATGTAGCGGAAGCTATGTCGAGAAAAACCTGCAAGAAACGAATTGAAAACAACCTACTAACACTCCGTTGATTCGCGCACGAATACCGGAATATTAGGCTTCAAGTTCGTTGATTCTCAAGGAATACCGAAATTGGGAGATAATTAGAGAAACTCTAAATTTTATAAATCAAAAATCTGAATAGCCTCTCGGCTTACATGTTTATTTAAAGCAAACAAATCCTAAACCTAATCGTATTCCTTGCAGAACAAGAAAACGACCCTAAATACGAAAAAAAAACAGAAAAGGCAAAATTGAGATTAATGCATAAATTAATACTATTAATAATCCTAAGCAAGCCTGAATTGACGGAAGTCGATTCGGACTTGGAAAACTAAAGTTATGGCAAAACGAAACTTTCCTAAAACGGTAAAAACGGCCTTTTCAGGAACTAAACGATGGAATTCAACTAAAAAAAGGTATGCCTCACGACCAAAGGTCATGATTTCTGAAGATCTCGCTGAAACGCAACAATTGTGAAAAATTCACTTCATTTCGACTCTGTCGCCCGGACTAGTAGGAATGAAATGGTTTTTTTTCTTGGTCTTTTTCCGATCCAACCCCTCCATATATTCCAATGCCATGTAATCCAATGTTGCTGCATCATTCTACCCAGGTTGGAGAAAATTCGTCATCGAATTTCCTATAGCATCATCATCAGAAGATTCGCCATGACAAGGAATCAAATGCTTGATATTAAACACATCATGAGTACGAATGTGGCTGGGAAGCTTGAGGCGATAAGCATTCGGATTAATCTTCTCTAAAATTTTGAGTGGTCATATCTTCTTAGCAGCAAGTTTATTATATTCCCCCACAGCAAACTTGTCCTTTGTAAGGACTGCCCAAACAAAATCGCTTACGTCAAACTCCAAATGATGCCGCTTTTTGTCAACAGCCGAATTGTATTTCTCTGCTGACTGTAACAAATTTTCTTGCACCTGCTGATAAACCTCATGTAATCCTTGAACAAAATCTTCAGCCTTTCCATGAACCCTAGTCTTGCTAGGCATATGCAACAAATCTAGTGGGCTGCGAGGAACCAATGAGTAAACAACCTGAAAATGACTGAATCCAGAACTCCTGTTGACAGCGTGGTTGTGAGCAAATTCAACTTGGCTAAGTTTTTGATGCCATGACCGAAAGTTATCCCCTACCAGACATCTCAACAAATATCCCAGAGCTCGGTTCACTACCTCAGTCTGCCCATCCGTTTGTGGATGATATGCACTACTAAAATCCAACCTTGTATTGACCATCTTCCAAAGACTCCACTAGAAATGACTGAGGAATCGAGTGTCCCGGTCAAAAATGATTGACGTAGGTAATCCATGAAGACGATATACCTCCCAAAAGAATAATTGAGCAACTTTTACAGCATCAGTAGTTTTTTTGCACGGAATAAAGTGAACCATCTTGAAAAATCGATCAACTACTACATAGATGGAATCAAAACCCCGCTAAGTTCTTGGCAGTCCCAAGACAAAATCCATACTCAAATCTGTCCATGGTTGAGTAGGAATGAGTAATGGCATGTACAGACATGCGTTAGTTGCTTTCCCCTTGGATAATTGACAGATTCGACATCTTTCGACATATCTTTCTTCTTCCTTACGGATTTTTGGCCAAAAATAGGACGCCTTGACTAACTGAAAAGTGCGATCTCTGCCCACATGACCCTCACCATGTAATTCCTTAATAATTTGCATACGCAAACTACAATCGGGAACACAAAGTTGATTTCCCCGAAATAGAAAACCATCCACCAACAAAAATCTAGATTTTTCCCCAGCTCGAACAGCAGCCAACACTTCAGAAAAATACGGGTCAAAATCAAATAATTCACGAAAGGAATAAAAACCTGGAACCTGGACAATCATCGTCGACAACAAATTGGCTCTTCGACTAAGAGCATCGACCACTCGGTTTGTAACATCTGCCGTATGCTTTAGAACAAACGAGAACTATTGTAGGTAGGCAGACCATGAAGCATGTAGGGCAGAAATCTTATCTTGGCTATGGAGATGCCTCAATGAATCATGATCAGTGTACAGAATGAATTCAAGGTGGAATAAATAATGTCGCCAGTGTTTCACCGCTTGGAACACAGCATAGAATTCTATATCATATGTACTGTAACGAACTCGAGACCCTATCAGTTTCTCACTAAAATATGCCACTGGTTTCCCAGCTTGACTCAAAACTGCTCAGATGCCTACTTTGGAGGCATCATTATGCAACTCAAAGGGTTGAGAAAAATCTGGTAAGACTAGAATTGGGGTTGTTATCAATTGCTCTTTTATTCTCTAAAAACCTTCTTCTGCCCCGGATGTCCACTGAAACTTGACTCCCTTCATACATTCAGTGACAAGAGCCATAATGCTACTAAAGTGCGGAATGAACCGGCGATAGAATGACGCCAACCCATGAAAACTATGAACCTCAGTAATTATTTTCGATTAGGGCCACTACCTCACTGCCTCAATTTTGGACTCATCCACCTGTAGTCCCTTTCCAGAAATAATATAACCCGAAAACAACACTTTTGGCATCATAAAAACACATTTTTTTGCTGCCGCAATAAATCTTTCCTTGCGTAGAACACACAACACTTCCCAAATGTGCTGAATATGCAGCTCGGGGTTTGCACTGTGAATTAAGATATTATCGAAATATACAACGACAAACTTACCAATAAATGGTCGAAGGGCTTGGTTCATTACTCTCATGAAGGCATGACTAGCCACTCATATAAACCCTCTAGCGTTTTAAATGCCGTTTTCCATTCGTCCCCAGGTCGAATACGAATCTGATGGTAACCACTCTTCAGGTCCAGTTTGGTAAACACTTTAGCCCCACTCAGCTGATCTAACAAATCATCAAGTCTCAAAATTGGAAAACGATACCTCACAGTGATCTTGTTAATTGCGCGGCTGTCTGCACACATCCTCCAAGTTCCATCTTTTTTTGGAATTAGAAGGGCAGGCACAGCATACGGGCTAAGACTCTCACGAATATAACCCTTTGAATGTAGCTCCTCAACCTGTCTCCATAATTCTTCATGCTCAGTAGGACTCATACGATAATGTGGCTTATTTGGTAACACAGCGCCTGACTCCAGATCGATATGATGTTGAATATCACGTAGGGGTGGAAGTCCTTCCTGTAATTCTTCTGGAAACACATCAGGAAATTCCGAAATCAGAGGAACTACAGCTTCGGGAACCTTCAATTTAGCACTTGTTTCTTTTCCCACCAATAAAAACACCGTTTCTGATTCCTTCACCTCCAACTTAAATTTTGCATAAGACAGCAGGTTAGTATTATCTCCAGGTAATTTCATTTTTTCAAAAGGTTTGCTTGGCAATAATACAATCTTAGTATCATGAAAAATAAAAGAATAAGTATTTTTAAACCCATCATGATAAACTTTTCTGTCATATTGCCACGATCTCCCTAACAACAGGTGAAACGAGTCCATATGCACCACATCACACCACAATTGATCTTTATAGTGGGACCCCATAGAAAACGAGATTAACGCCCGCTGTGACACAGTTATCTCTCCTCCCTTTTGCAGCTAAGCTAACCTATACGGTTTTGGATGTTTTTCTGTCTTCACCCCTAATTTTTGCACCGCTTCGGCTGACACGATATTCTCACAACTTCTCCCATCTATGACGAATCGGCACACTTTACCTAGAATAGTACAAGTAGACTGAAATATTTTAATTCGAAGCCAATCTCCCTCTTCATTCCTCGGTGCCAAACAAGTGTGTCGCACCATTAACATTGTTCTTGTGTTGCCATCTACCAGTTCTTCACTCGCCACTTCCTCGACATCTAATTGCTGATCTACTTATTTCCGCATCTTCCTCATTAAATTATGCAGGATCAATAAACATAACCTTTTTTGCTGGTCTCTGACATTCAGATAATTTGTGTCCCGTTTCTCCACATCCAAAACATCGAAATCCGCATGTGGTTATAAGAGGTTGAACGTTATTTGTCGGGTTTCGTTGTCCAGAATTTGAACTGCCACTAGCACTTGAACGGTTCCCAATATTATCGCCACTACCACTATTTTCACTTGTTCTGTTTCGACCGTTAGGACCTCCACCGAAACTCAAAAACAGACCAAAGAGATTAATCATATCAAGGATTTGCGTAAAGTCTTAGATTTTCAAGACAACATTTTCTCCAATTGTAAAGTCTTTTGATGTGCCTCTGTCACCGTTACTGGATCAAAGAGATTAATCATATCAAGGATTTGCGTTTGTAATCCGCCACAGTAGCGCGACACTAACTAATCTTGCGTCTCTTGAATCTCATTTCGCACCAACAATTGATAGAACTTTGTGGTGTATTCATCAACAGATCTCATACCCTGACGTAAATTATGCAATCTCTGGTACATCAACTTCTAAAAATTGTGAGGTAAAAACTCAGCACCCAGCTTTTCGTTTCATTTTCTCCCAATCAAAAATCTTGGGCTTTCCCGAACGATTCCTAGTGAGTTTGAGTTGCTGCCACCATGCCGCCGCTCGATCCCGAAATCTGGTGGACACCAGCGCCACCTTCTCTGTCTCCGGACTCTCTTAAATTCTAGGATTTCTTCAACAATTCCTATCCACTCGAGGAATTCTTCTGGCTGCATACTTCCATGGAATTCTGAAACCTCTGTCTGCATCCCTGACTCCCAACGCCTGATGTCTTCAACTTCAGGTGCCCTTTGTTTGAGTTGTGGTTGTGGGATCTCTTCCCCTTCATCATTAGTCACCACCCGTCTCAGGATTTAAGTTCTGAAAAGGGTTTTGGTTGGCCTTTATCGTCATAAGCTGCTCCGTTAATTGCTCAACCTGTCGAACCTATTGTGCCATGCGGTCACGTTCGATGGCTTCTTCTACAGGAATCTGCTTTGGACGTCTTCTTGGCGCTATGATGATGTGGTCCAGAACGAACACGGCTCTGATACCAAACTGATGTAGCAGAAGCTCTGTCAAGAAAAACCTGCAAGAAACGAATTGAAAACAACCTACTAACACTCCTTTGATTCACTCACGAATACCGAAATATTAGGCTTCAAGTTCGTTAATTCTCAAGGAATACCGAAATTGGGAGATAATTAGAGAAACTCTAAATTTTATATATCAAAAACTGAATAGCCTTTCGGCTTACATGTTTATTTAAAGCAAACAAAGCCTAAATCTAATCGTATTCCTTGCAGAACAAGAAAACGACCCTAAATAAGAAAAAATACTAAAAAAGGCAAAATTGAGATTAATGCAGAAATTAATACTATTAATAATCCTAAGTAAGCCGGAATTGAGGAAAGTCGATTCGGACTTGGAAAACTAAAGTTATGGCAAAAACGAAACTTTCCTAAAACGGTAAAAACGGCCTTGTCAGGAACTAAACGATGGAATTCAACTAAAAAGGGTATGCCTCATGACCAAAGGTCGTGACTTCTGAAGATCTCGGTGAAACGTAACAACTATGAAAAATTCATGAAATTTCGACTCCGTCGCCCGGACTAGTAGGAATGAAATGGCATTTTTTCTTGGTCTTTTTCCGATCCAACCCCTCCATATATTCCAATGCCATGTAATCCAATGTTGCTGCATCATATTGCCTCAAAAAGGCATTATCTAGATTGAAACAAACACCAAGGGCATGGTATGAGCGCATCACTCTCTATTTTGTTGATAATTGCTACTCAAGAGGTAGTGTTGACAAGACCTTATTCATCAAGGGCAACAAAGATGAGCTTTTTATAGCTTAAATCTATGTGGATGATATTGTGTTTGGCTTTACCAACAAATCTAAAGTCTAACAATTTGTTGATGTCATGTCTCATGAATTTGAGATGAGTTTGGTTGGTGAGCTCAATTACTTCCTAGGTTTGCAAATTAAGCAATTGCATGATGGGATTTTCATTTCCCAAGCTATATATGCAAAGAACCTAGTGAAGAAGTTTGGTCTTGAGAATGCTAAACATTGTGACACACTCATGAGTACCACAGTGAAACTAAGCAATGATGCTAGTGGCAAGAGTGTGGACCAAAGGCTTTATCATTGCATGATGGGTAGCTTGCTTTACTTGACTGCAAGTAGGCCCAATATTTCTTTTAGTGTGGGTGTGTGTGCTAGGTACCAAGCAGACCCCAAGGAGTCTCATCTCTCCTCAATGAAGAGAAGCGTTAGATATGTGAATGAGACATCCAACTATGGGATATGGTATTATTTTGACACTAATGGTAGCTTAGTTGGCTTAAGTGATATAGATTGGACAATAAACTATGATGATAGGAAGAGTACCTTGGGAGGTTGTTTCTTCTTAGGGAACAACTTGGTCTCATGGTTTTGCAAGAAGCAAATTCCATCTCTCTATCCACAGCCGAGGCTGAGTATATAATAGCTTGTAGATTATGGCTTCGATCAAGGTACTCTAACCCTTTACAGTGATAACTTGAGTGCAATTAACATTTCAAATAATTCTGTTCAGCATTCTAGGACAAAGCATATAGACATTAGGCATCATTTTATTAGGGATCTAGTTGAAAACAAATGCGCACTTGAACATGTTAGCACAAATGATCAACTAGCGGATTTATTCACAAAGCCCTTAGATTCAACTAGGTTCATAGCACTTAGTAGGTCTATTGGGATATGTCATATGCCTTGATGTGTTTTGGTGATTGACCCCATATGGGGAGCTCAAGCAAAGAGAGCAACCTTACATAGTTGAAATAAGCAAAAATTTGATTAACTTTATGCTTTTTCATTAATTGCTTGAGCATTTTGGATGTGCTTATATTGTTATATGGCCTTTTATTCAATAAGTGTATTTTTTTGCTTTGTTTGTAATCCATGTCACCTTTATGTTCAAACATGCATTTTTGGACTAGGAGAATTGATTGGGAAGTACAATTGAATGACCTAAAATTTATCTCCATGACATGTGAACTTGATTTTGACATGCTTAAAATTATGCATGAGTTATGTGTGTGCAAATTTGTGTGGAAGCAATTTGACAAGGCTAAACTCAGTAAGGACCTTGTGTCCATGCAATAAATAAGGATGTCTCATCCAATTTAGCCTTGTCTCCTTTCTTAGTGGTTGAACAAGACAACAACCAATAAGGATTCTATAACCATTCAATCAATAAGGATTTCATATCCATGTCTTGATTGACCATTAAGGATTGACATGATTGTTTGTATGTGCTACAAGTTTTTAAAGCTATATCTTGTTTAATTATGGCAAAATGGTGCAAATTGGTTTGAATTCCTTTAGAAACTCTTTTGATGTTCACTTTGCCAAATACCATTTGCTTGAACTTTGATGTTACATGTCTTGCATCCAAAGCAACAATGACACACATCTCTTTCAAATAAAACCTCATTGATTCTCTCTTCAGTATTAAGTTGCATAAGGTTGTTGTATATGATTATGCACTTATCTTACAAATAGCTCTCTTTTCTAAAGTGACCCAATTAGGGAATACTCATTTGCCTATCTCATGACAAAAAGGGGGGAGTAGTGTTGGCAGTTATGGATGTTACATTTTAGGGGAGAATTGTGCTTTGAGGGGGAGTAAACCATTTAGGGGGAGCATTCGCATTGCACTTCATTTAATTGTGTATGTGTTTCTTCTTGGAATGCTTGTTTTTTTATCTCTCATGATCACCTCATATACACTTGTCTTGGAACGTGTAGTTATCTTGTTTTGCAGGGATAATTATTCTACAAGAGATTGAAGGCTTGAAGATCTAGTTTTTAGGTATCCATTTGTAATGTAGAATATATCTTGTTGACCTCTTGTTTTTATTTCTGTTTTGTGAGGATGATTTGTGAGTGGTGGTTTTGTCACAAAATAGCCAAAGGGGAGACTGTAAGTTCCTCATTTATTGATTGGCTCATTTCGTTGACAAACCACATTGGGGACTTATTTTGTAATGGTGCCTTCGTATTGCATGATCAAGCTTAAAAGGAATTCAAGCACTCAAGCTCAAGAGTTCATTCAAGGTATATCACTTGTGCTTAACCATTTGAAGAGACCAGTTGCACACACACACACTTCTCATACATGCCTTGTTTTCATGCTTTTTGTGTTCATTGCATATGTGCATTCTCTTCACTCCACACATGCACCACTTTGTTTTTGTTTATGTGTGTGCTTGTTGTGAAGGTGCTCGGGTGCCTGTGTGGGTTACTACCTGCACAGGCACCAGCGTAGGTTACCTTGATAGGTATTTTGGTCCCCGGTTTGCTGGTTGGTTTGTTGGTCCGTTCGCTGGTCTCAAACTAGTGAAGTGCTTGTGCACGGGTCAGTGTGTGGATGCTTACTCGCGCAATAGACCAGCGCAGTTGCTCATGGAATTTTTGATCCCCGATTCGTTGGTGCATTCCCTGGTCATGAACCAGCAAAGCCCATGTATGCGGGTGAGTACGGGGGTGCCTACCCGCGCACATAGACCCGCGCACTACATCAGTTTTACCTTGTCTTTTAGCATACTTTTCCAAAATGAAGTAGCCTTACTTTGACCTCATATATATGTCATCTTCTCTCCATTTCGTGTTAAGGAGTCCATAATGGTGTTTTAGTGAGAGGAGGTGATTTTCTAGAGAGAGAGACTCCCAAGAAACCATTTTTACTCAACCAAACTCATACCCATGTGCATCTAGCTTCATTTTTGCATTTCTTCTTCATGGGTCTTTATGCTCATCTTGACTAGGTAATTGAATATGGCTTAAAACTTCTTGTTTCATCTTTATGCTCTTGTTTACCTAGGGTTAGCAATTATTTGTTGATTAATTGCATATTTCTTTGGTTTAGCATGATTTGAGTATGTTTGTGATTGTGTTTGTTGGTTGAGATTGCATGTTCATTGATAGCTAGCATATAGGACCGTTTTGCCCTCTAGCTAATTCTTCTTGCATTTGCATTTAGATATTGATATCTAGGATTTTCACTCATTGTCATCTTTAAATTCCTAGATAAGCATTTAGTGTAGCCTAGCATTAATTGCATATTAGAATATTGACATATATTCACATAAGTTACTTAATCTCTTCATTGATCGTTAAACCTTGTGACTAAATGGATTAATGCACAAGCAATTGGTCTAGAATCACTATTAAAGGCATGTTGGATAGAGTGGAAGGGTTAGTGACCAAGAATGGTGTGACTAGAGGTCAAGCTAGGTTGTAACCTTTCATTCAAATAATGGATTCGAGGACCGTGTGTGGCTAGATGGATAGCCCATGAGTTTTGTAGGGAAAATTTGCTTAAAACCGTAGCAGAAGGCGAAAAGTAGATTTTCGTATAGTTTAAAATTTTTCTAAAGATTTGAACCTTAACCCTTTAATTAATTAAACTCAAATATACGGTTAGAGTTAAATACCTCTTGTCGCGTGATCCGATTGACTTACGTCGATGGTAATCCGCAAGATCTTCAATCCTAGCACGTACGTGAATCACCTAGGAGCGTGGTCTCCCCTTTTTCTTTGACTTGCTTACCTTAGAATGGATGTATGGAATTTCTGATCTTGATTATCAATAGTAAAACACCAAGAGCCTAAAAAAATAGTTCCGGTCACTTTTGAATTCACAATCAATATGATTGAAACTCGCGTAACCCTAAATCAAAAGTGTGCACAAAACCTTTTGATGTTAAAGGCTTGTAAGTACACTATCGAATGAGAACTTATTTTCTTTTTCTTTCTTAGCCGAAAATCTATGTGTATAGAGTAGGATTTTTTATTTTCAAAACAAACAAAAATCTCTCTCTATTTTGCTTCTTAGTGGCCGAAAATTCATAACTTTATATTTATAGGTTGGCCGAATTTTCTCCTTCACCAAGTAGGGTTGGCCGAATTCATTGAATAGGAAATCTAGGGTTGGTTAATTTCCTTACTTGAAAAGGAATTATCCTTTTCCCTAATTCCTATCAATTCAAGAATCCTAACCCTTGTAGGACTAGTGGTGGCCGAATTCTTTGTATAATAAGGAGTGTATGTGGACTTAATCCTTACCACATTAGGACTCCTATCACTTAAAGAATTTCAACCCTAATCCAACACATAGTATTTAATTTACTGATCAGGAAAAGATTTTGATTTAAACTATTAATTAATTAAATAATTAATTAATTCCCATTTAATCAAAACAATAAAATAAAATAATATCTTGGGCTATTTTATTTAGCCTTGCCGCCCACACCATGTATATATGGGCCCAATATTATTTTTCTTATTTTATTTAATCCATTAGACTTTAAATAAAAGCCCACATGTGAACCAGACTTATTCTTACTAAAAGAAACAAGCCTACATGTCTCCTTTTAATATATTAATATAATAGTACAGCCCATTAAATAAATAATAGACATATTATATTCTTAATATATTAAATGCAATTCTAGATGGACTCATAAATTGGTCCGGTAGAATATATCAAGTGATCCATGCAAGTACGTGTGGATTGTGGATCTTGGCGGGCTATCTAAATTTAAGCTTCAATAGACATAACCTAATCACAATCAACAAATGATTCACTTAGGTCCGATCTATTAATTTTAATTCATTCCACTAAAAAGCTAAAATTGAACTCTTAAATAAAGATAGAATAAGGAGATGTTTCTCATTCATACCCTAGACAATCTTATAGGAGATGGTGTATCCTCGTGAATAATATCAGTAATCGCCAAGAGCTCATAGACCGCCTATAGCTCTCCAAGTTACCATATTTCCTCATATGACCACATTTTGAACTTTGATATTTTGACTTGTCCAGAAGCCATGTCTTCAATAATCATTATTGAAAACTCAACGTTGAGATTTAGTATCCAATACCTCAAAACATCCATATGATGATATTATACTCTCATTTAATAAATGGAGCCACGATGTCCATATCTATAAATGAAGTCCTCTATCGATTAACAAATGAATACCACCAAACTATCGAGGATAGACTATGCTATATAATCGTACTCATTGATAGCTCAAATGATAACACTTGCAACCATAAGTCCATCATTTATCTCAGGATTTAGATAGACTCTCTGATTGTCCTGATAATGAAAAGACTTATATCTAGTGACGGTTCTAGATAAAGTATTTCATTGTGATCCAGTTCAATGCACCCAGTGTACTAGATTCTTTTACTCCAAAACCTTTCGATGATTTTAGACTCATCATAACTCATTTAATCCCACTCAAATGCTAGAGAAAGAATTCTACAACTTTATCAAGATAGAGGTGCCCAACCTTTAACTTAAGTTGTGAACGTTATTCAAGACTAACTAAAGAATTGTGTCTACCGCATACATATCCAGATGTACAAACAATTCTTCATATCTCATAGTCTTTTGACCTTATGATTATTTACCTTGACAATTATAATTATAAATGCTATAAGATTTTACAGAATCAGAAATCACTTTATTTATATGAAAAGATTGTCAATTACAATATTACACTCTTGCTATTGAGCATAATCCTAACAATCTCCCACTTGCGCTATAGCAAATGTGTCATATCTCTCATTCCCATGTTCTCTAGGTGCCCATCAAAACTCTTCTGAGGTAGAGCCTTTGTGAAGGGATCTGCTAGATTTTCTGCCGACGCGATTTTGGTAATCGTCACATCTCCCCTATGAACAATCTCCCTTAAAAGATGATACTTTCTTTCAATGTGTTTTCCTCTCTTATGACTTCTTGGTTCTTTCGAATTAGCCACTGCTCCACTGTTGTCACAGTAGATAGTGATCTGCTTTTTCACACTAGGAACTACTTCTAAGTCAATCAAGAATTGGCGAAGCCAAACAACCTCCTTGGCAGCTTCGCATGCAGCTACATACTCTGCTTCCATGGTGGAGTCAGCAATACAAGATTGCTTGATACTCCTCCAAATGACTGCTCATCCTCCAAGAGTAAACACAGATCCTGATTTGGATTTTCTAGAGTCAGAATCGGATTGGAAATCAGAATCTGTATACCCAACGGGGATTAAATCCCCTTCAGAGTATACAAGCATATTATCTTTCGTTCTCCTAAGATACTTGAAAATATGCTTGACTGCCGTCCAGTGATCAGGACCAAGGTTTCGATTGAAACCTGCTAACTATGCCAACAGCAAAACAAATATCTGGTCTAGTACAGAGCATTGCATACATGAGACTTCCAACTACCGAGGCATATGGAATTCTACTCATGAATTGCTCTTCATGCTCATTCTTAGGAACTTGTTCCTTAGAAAGTTTGATTCCATGTCTAAAAGGTAACATACCTTTCTTGGAATCTTGCATGGAAAACCTAGACAAGATTTTGTCTATGTATGAAGCTTGGGATAGTGCAATCGTTTTATTCTTTCTATCCCTTATTACTTGGATACCTAGAATAAAACTTGCTTCTCCTAAGTCATTCATATCAAATTGTTTTGCTAACCATTCTTTTACTGATGTCAATACTCCCACATCGTTTCCAATGAGTAATATATCATCTACATAAAGAATAAGGAAAACCAACTTGTCACCTTTGATCCTTTTGTATACACAAGGTTCTTCAAGGTTCTGTAAAAATCCAAAACCTTTTACAGCTTGGTCGAACCTTATGTTCCAGGATCTAGATGCTTGCTTTAATCCATAAATTGATTTCTGCAACTTGCATACCTTTTCCATTTGGCCCTTTTTCAATGAATCCTTCTGATTGCATCATATAGATGCTTTCGTCAAGACTTCCATTAAGGAAAGCTGTCTTGACGTCCATTTGCCAAATCTCTAAATCTAAAGATGCTGCAATGGATAAGAGTATCCTAATGGATTTAAGCATGGCCACAGGAGAGAAGGTTTCCTCGTAATCGATACCTTCTTTCTGTGTGTAACATTTAGCTACCAATCTAGCTTTAAGAGTTTCCACCTTTCCATCCATACCTCTTTTCCTCTTGTATACCCACTTGCACCCAATGGGTTTTATCCCTTTAGGCAAGTCTACAAGGGACCAGACTTTGTTATCGAACATGGATTCAATCTCAGATTGTATTGCCTTTTGCCAATGGTGACAATCAACATCCTCCATTGCTTCCTTGTACGTGTAGGGATCATCGTCGTTAGGGAGATTCTCAACACATTCTCCTAGACCAATGTATCTTTCGGGTTGGGTTCTAACCCTCCCACTACGATGAGGAATGGTAGGTTGTTGATTTTGTGTTGGAGTGGAAATTACAATTGGGTTTGGTTGTGAAACCTCTTGTGGAATTGTATCTCCTGACATATCATTCAGGACAATTCTACTTTTGGGAACAAAATCATTCATATAGTCCTTTTCCAGAAATGTAGCATTTGTTGAAACAAACACTTTTAGATCTGAAGGACTATAGAAATAATATCCTTTAGTTCCTTTTGGATACCCCACAAATATGCATGTTTCCGAACGGGACTCCATCTTTTCTGTCTTTCCTTTTAACACATGTGCAGGACAACCAAATATCCTTATGTGTTATAAAGTAGGCTTTCGCCCAGTCCACAACTCATATGGTGTTCCAGGAACTGACTTCGATGGTACCACGTTTAGAATATATATTGCAGTTTGTAGAGCATATCCCCAAAAAGAAATAGGAAGTGTTGAATAACTCAACATAGACCTAACCATGTTCAAAAGAGTTCTATTTCTCCTTTCTGCTACCCCATTTTGTTGAGGTGTACCTGGTGCAGAAAACTGAGAAACTATCTCATTATCAATAAGATATTGCTAAAACTCACCAGATAGATATTCTCCACCACGATCAGATCTCAAGATTTTTATGCATTTCTCAAGCTGATTTTCTACTTCAGCTTTGAATGCTTTTAAAATGTCAAAAGCATCCGACTTATGTCTCATGAGATACACATAACCAAATCTTAAGTAATCATCTGTGAAGGTGATGAAGTACTCATATCCACCTTTAGCTTGAATGCTCATAGGACCACATACATCAGTGTGTATTAGTCCTAAACATTCAGTGGCTCTTGCACCTATGGTATTGAATGGCCTTTTGGTCATTTTACCTTCCAAACAAGATTCACAAGTTCGTAGATCATCAACCTTTAAGTCACTTAAAGGTCCATCACATACCAATCTTTTAATCCTATTAAGGTTAATGTGACCTAGGCGTAAATGCCAAAGGTAGGTTTCATCTTTTGATAATTTTACTCTTTCATGATTAGGTTCCGTTATTTCTGTGTCTAACAAGTGAGAGATATTTCTATGCAAAAAGAATAGACAGGTTTCCAATGTACCTTTGCAAACAATTCTGTCATTCTTACTAATAATAAAAGCTTTATTAAAAGTAACCGAATATCCAAATTTATTTAAACAAGAAACTGAAATTAAATTCCTCTTGAATTGAGGTACATAATAAACGTCTATTAAATCTAAATGCCTACTAGAATCTATAATAACTCTAATATCTCCCACTGAACTTGCAGACACTAACGATCCGTTGCCCAAGCGCAAATTGATTTCGTTCTTATTCAGCCTTCTCCTTTCTTGGAACCCCTGTAAGGAATAACAAACATGATTAGAGGCTCCAGAGTCTATGATCCAAGAATCTGTAGAATTTGCCAGAAAACATGTTTCAAGATAATTAATATTACCTTCTTCCTTCTTGTTCTGGGACTTTGGGCAATTTCTTTTCCAATGTCCCTTTTCACCATAAATGAAGCATTTCCCTTTGATCTTGGTTACTTTCTTGGTCTCCTTCTTGGTAGGCCCAAGTTTCTTTTCTTCTGTTGTTTCTTGACCTTCTGACGGGTCTTAACAGTAGCAACTTTACCAACCATATGAATCTCTTGACCTTTGCTTTTCACAAGGATCTTTTTAACGCTTTGAACATCTTGCATCAGGCCCTGCAAGGTGTATTCCTTTTTGTTCAAGGTGTAGTCCAACTTGAACTGATCAAAGGAATCTGATAGTGAGTTGACAACCATGTCAATTTTGGTCTCACCATCTATCTCAGCGCCATTTAATTCTGCAATATTTAGATGTGTTATGACTTTCATCATGTGATCTTTCACAGCCTGTCCAGGTTTCATCCTAAGATTCATAAAAGCAGTCACTGCCTCTCTCTTAATCGTCCTAGACCTCATAGCAAACATCTCTTCCAGAGACATCATAATATCAGCAACAGACCCCATTCCTTCATGCTGCTGTTGCAACATGTCGGAGATAGTAGCCATAATGTAACATTTGGCCATATCATCTGAGGTCTTCCACTGCTCATACTCATCTTTTTGCAAAATACTTGATTCATTATTAGGAGCAGATGGTTTAGGAGTAGTTAGAACAAACTTATATTTTTCACTTTGCAGCAACAACCCAATTTTCCTTTTCCATGTGACATAATTATCTCTTTTTAAAGTGTTATCTTTCAGGATGTTCATAAGTGATGGGGTCATGATTTCTGAATAAAACAAAAAGCATATATAAGTAAATAATCATGATAAAGCACTTTCGAATATTTATCTTGAATCAATTAAATAACTCAATCATGAAAAATTCAACGGTGATCCAACACCCATAAATGTTACGCCTCCTTCGAGAGTTCGCACCATTTACTAGTTAGACTAGGTCCCACCTAATTGTTAACATAACAACCAGCGTTTTCAATTTTAGCCTTGCAATTTTATTAACAAGAACTCTCGGGAGGATATTAATAAAATTACATTGAGTGTGTTACCAAGATATCGACCCTCAATTTTCTCTCACGAAAATCCCTCCTCTGGGAGTAGATCTCGTTTGAGTCAATTGTCTAGTCTATCCTTATAAGGAAGTATTTTGCTAAATTCCATTTATGGACGCCCCTCGGGGGGATTACCAATAAATAATAAAGCTCAACTAACCTTGGAGGCCATAGGTGTTCTAACACACCTTCTCCCACTCAATTATTTAAGGCGTGTGATTAAATTCCAAAGAATGATTTTACCAAGTTATTTAGATGCCAATTAGATACCTAAATCATTCAATGCATGTTCATACCAAAAGAGATATATGAGTAGCACTCATATTCTATATGACATGTTATCATACAATCACAAATATTGTAATATTTATACATAAAAATAAATAGCCACAATTTTGGTCCATCCTAGAAAAGCATGTAAATTACAATTGTACGGAATACAAAAAACTCCTTTCTTGGCGAACAAGACTTCAAGCGACCATCTCGCGCACGTAACTCTCGCGCCCGAAGATCACCAAGCAGCCCATGCGCACGCCTAGCCCATGCAAGGGCATGAGCTGCCGCATGGCCTGCCCATGCATGGGTTGCTTGCGCTGCTGCACCGCAACAAGCGCAGCTGCACGCTTGTTGTCTCGGTGCGCGCGGGTGCCAAGCTCGGTTCCGGATGCTCCAATTTCTTCAAATCTTCGAGTCTTCGAATCTTGAATATATTACAACTTATTTTATACAATAAAATACTGCAGAAATAATTTTTTTTTTATTTAAACTACTGCAGTATTTTTTACAAATAAAAAACTGCACTTATTTTAATACAATAAAAAAACTGCAATATTTTTACAATAAAATTAATAAGAACTTAGCAACTACCAAGAAGGAATTATGGCGATAATAGACCACTCTTCTTGTTACAATTCCGAAACAAAAAATACATTGAAATTCTAGGACCAAAATCGAGCAATAACAATTCACTTTATAACAACACATATAAATCCATATATTCCACATGTAATTATATATACGAATACCTAGAGTGCCATCTCTTTCTAAAACATGCATAATCATAATAAAAAGAAATAGATTCACGTATATATACGTTAATTAATTAAAGGGTACAACCAAGCTCTGATACCAATTGTAGGGAAAAATTGCTTAAAACCGCAGCGGAAGGCGAAAAGTAGATTTTCGTATAGTTTAAAATTTTTCTAAAGATTTGAACCTTAACCCTTTAATTAATTAAACTCAAATATACGGTTAGAGTTAAATACCTCTTGTCGCGTGATCCGATTGACTTACGTCGATGGTAATCCGCAAGATCTTCAATCCTAGCACGTACGTGAATCACCTAGGAGCGTGGTGTTCCTTTTTCTTTGAATTGCTTACCTTAGAATGGATGTATGGAATTTATGATCTTGATCTTCAATAGTAAAACACCAAGAGCCTAAAAAAATAGTTCCGGTCACTTTTGAATTCACAATCAATATGATTGAAACTCGCGTAACCCTAAATCGAAAGTGTGCACAAAACCTTTTGATGTTAAAGGCTTGTAAGTACACTATCGAATGAGAACTTATTTTCTTTTTCTTTCTTGGCCAAAAATCTATGTGTATAGAGTAGGATTTTTTATTTTCAAAACAAACAAAAATCTCTCTCTATTTTGCTTCTTAGTGGCCGAAAATTCATAACCTTATATTTATAGGTTGGCCGAATTTTCTCCCTCACCAAGTAGGGTTAGCCGAATTCATTGAATAGGAAATCTAGGGTTGGTTAATTTCCTTACTTGAAAAGGAATTATCCTTTTCCCTAATTCCTATCAATTCAAGAATCCTAACCCTTGTAGGACTAGTGGTGGCCGAATTCTTTGTATAATAAGGAGTGTATGTGGACTTAATCCTTACCACATTAGGACTCCTATCACTTAAAAGAATTCCAACCCTAATCCAACACATAGTATTTAATTTACTGATCAGGAAAAGATTTTGATTTAAACTATTAATTAATTAAATAATTAATTAATTCCCATTTAATCAAAACAATAAAATAAAATAATATCTTGGGCTATTTTATTTAGCCTTGCCGCCCACACCATGTATATATGGGCCCAATATTATTTTTCTTATTTTATTTAATCCATTAGACTTTAAATAAAAGCCCACATGTGAACCAGACTTATTCTTACTAAAAGAAACAAGCATACATGTCTCCTTTTAATATATTAATATAATAGTGCAGCCCATTAAATAAATAATAGACATATTATATTCTTAATATATTAAATGCAATTCTAGATGGACTCATAAATTGGTCCGGTAGAATATATCAAGTGATCCATGCAAGTACGTGTGGATTGTGGATCTTGGCGGGCTATCTAAATTTAAGCTTCAATAGACATAACCTAATCACAATCAACAAATGATTCACTTAGGTCCGATCTATTAATTTTAATTCATTCCACTAAAAAGCTAAAATTAAACTCTTAAATAAAGATAGAATAAAGAGATGTTTCTCATTCATACCCTAGACAATCTTATAGAAGATGGTGTATCCTCGTGAATAATATCAGTAATCGCCAAGAGCTCATAGACCGCCTATAGCTCTCCAAGTTACCATATTTCCTCATATGACCACATTTTGAACTTTGATATTTTGACTTGTCCAGAAGCCATGTCTTCAATAATCATTATTGAAAACTCAACGTTGAGATTTAGTATCCAATACCTCAAAACATCCATATGATGATATTATACTCTCATTTAATAAATGGAGCCACGATGTCCATATCTATAAATGAAGTCCTCTATCGATTAACAAATGAATACCACCAAACTATCGAGGATAGACTATGCTATATAATCGTACTCATTGATAGCTCAAATGATAACACTTGCAACCATAAGTCCATCATTTATCTCAGGATTTAGATAGACTCTCCGATTGTCCTGATAATGAAAAGACTTGTATCTAGTGACGGTTCTAGATAAAGTATTTCATTGTGATCCAGTTCAATGCACCCAGTGTACTAGATTCTTTTACTCTAAAACCTTTCGATGATTTTAGACTCATCATAACTCATTTGATCCCACTCAAATGCTAGTAAAAGAATTCTACAACTTTATCAAGATAGAGGTGCCCAACCTTTAACTTAAGTTGTGAACGTTATTCAAGACTAACTAAAGAATTGTGTCTACCTCATACATATCCAGATGTACAAACAATTCTTCATATCTCATAGTCTTTTGACCTTATGATTATTTACCTTGACAATTATAATTATAAATGCTATAAGATTTTGCAGAATCAGAAATCACTTTATTTATATGAAAAGATTGTCAATTACAATATTACACTCTTGCTACTAAGCATAATCCTAACAAGTTTTGCCCAGTTGGAGAGTTTCTCACGTAAATCTATCCTTATGTTTTTATTGTTTTCCGCATTTTTATTTTGGATTGATTGTTTGTTAATATGGGTTAGAGCTATTAAAATTGATGAAGTCGAAAAGTTGGTAATAAATCAACTAAAACCTATTCACCCTCCCTCCGGTTATTAGACACATGTTTTATAGTATTTTCAAAGATATTTAGTTGCACACACACATTCACAACGCATGCATATTTTATTCATCTTGCATTTGTGTTCATTGCATATATGTGTGCGTCCATTACACTTCTCACACATGCACATTGTTTTTAGACTTAAGTGTGGTTATATGTGGTGTAATTCATTTTTCCATTGTGTGTTAGGAAACGTCCGCACTTGCACATTGGTGTGCTTGATTTTTTAGCACGTTGAGTTACCATTTGAGAAGGTCTCATTCTTCTATTAGTTTGTTCTTTGGTCACATGGTTTTATTCCATGAGTTTGGGTATTCTTGTTATTGTCCAAATCTGACCTTTGGTCACTCATTTGACCATTACTCTTTCTAAAGCCATCCAAATCATGTTTTATAAATTGGAATAGAAAGTAGACTTCCATACCTTTCCAACGGTATATTATACAAAAGTGTTCGATGTCGTTTGGTCATAGTTTGGGGTGCTCGAATATCGAGCTGATGTGTTGTCTTGTGCAATTCCAGTAGGTAAGTGTTGTACAGTCGCCCTACGTAGAGCGACCTGTAGAGCGACTTTTGGTTGTTTTACATTCCAGTAAGTCAGCGCTATACAATCGCCCTATGTAGAACGACCTGTACAACGACTTTGCTAAGAAATTGTTTTTTTAACATTTCCAAAACGTTGTAGTTTCATCTAGGGATTTTATATATAACCCATCTTCTTTCCCATTCATTTTTAGAGCTCAGAAAATCATACTTTTAGTGAGAGAAATTGACTCCAAGAGAGAGAGAGCTCCAAGAACTCACATTTACTCAACCTAACACTTTCTCATGAGCATCTAGCATCATCATAGCATCTTCCAAGCATGGGTCTTCTTGTTTTCTTTGACTAGGTAATCTCTACATGCCCTAGAATCTCTTGTTTAATTCTTATGACATGTTTGCCTAGGATTATCATTTATTTGTTGATTAAATGCGTGTCTCCTTGCTTAATGTTATTTCTAACATGTTTGAGACATTGAATGTTGGTTGAGTTTAGTTTTCATTGATAGCTTGCATTTAGGATATATTTGCCATCTAGCTAAATCTCTATGCTTTTCATTTAGATATTGTTATTTAGGACTTATTAATTACATTTGTTAATTGCATTTATTGTCATTACCATTTTGTGTGACCATTTATGTTGATGACTAGATTTTAGATTTGCATATCTATATCTAGTTAGGTCTTTATAAGCATTCATATAGATATTGATATCTAGGATTTATACTTATCAACATCTTTAATCTCTAGATAAGTATTTAGTGTTGCCAAGTATTAATTGCATTTATGATATATTCATATATTCATATAGGTTGTTAATCTATTCTTCGAGAGTTAAGTCTTGTGACTACATGGGGTAGTGCACAAGCAAGTGAAGTCTTGCAACCAAAGAGTTGGTTGGCAAGCATTGATCAAGAATCATTATAAAAGGCTCGTTGGGTAGTAGTGGTGGGTTAGTGACCAAAAATGGTGTGACTAGATGTCAACCTAGGTTGTAAACATCATTACAATAGTGGATTTGAGGATTGGAGTGTCAAGTGATTAGCCCGTGGTTTTTCCCTTGTTGAAGGGTTTCCACGTAAAAATCAAGTGTTATTTAATTTTCGCATTTTATACTTGATTCTATATATTTGTATATGGGGTAAATTTTTAATATTAACTAGTCAAGAAAAAGTTGGTAATTAACTTGATTAAACCCCCCCCCCCCCCCCCCCCCCCCCCCCTCTATAGGTAAGGCTAGACACACTTTTGTGTATTTCCAAATCCCTATAACATATTTCCTCTCTCCCAACTCTTTCATTTGGAATTGGCTTGCCAACCAACCCCTTACTTCTGATAGTACCCCTACATCATTCCCAATGAGTAGGTTATCATTTATGTATGGGACTAAGAAAAATATCTTCTTGTAAATGATCCGCTTGTAAACACTAGGCTCATCGACTTTTTGCTCGAAACCATAGGTTTTGATAGTATTATCAAACCTTATGTTCCAAGATCTAGATGTCTGCTTAAATCCATAAATGGACCTTTGTAGCTTGCAAGCCTTTTGCTCTTGATCCTGGGACACGAATCTCTCTGGTTGCGTCATATAGCTTTCATCAAGATCGCCATTCAAAAATGCAGTCTTGATGTCCATTTGTCAAATTTCATAATCGAAATAGGCATCAATGGATAAGAGAATCTAAATAGACTTAAACATAGCTACTGGTAAGAAGGTCTCTTCATAATCGACCATCTCCTTTCGGGTATAACCCTTTGCCACTAGCCTTACTTTGAATGTATATACCTTCCCGTTTACTCTTCTCTTTCTCTTGTAAATCCATTTACATCCAATGGGTTTTATCCCATCTGGTAAGTCTACAAGTTCTTAGACTGAGTTGGAGTACATAGACTCCATCTCGAAATTCATGGCTTTAGCCATTCCTCTTTGTCAAAATCTTCCATTGCATGTTTAAATGACAATAGATCATCCACACTTTCATCATAGACGATAGCATGTGCCTCCCCAATACCTAAATAGTGATCAAGTTGTCGTACAACCCTCCCACTATGCTTAGGTGGTAGTGTGGTCTGACTAGGAACTGTCTGACTCTTAGACATAGGTGGAACAACAACTCTTGTTGATTGAGCAAGGGTCGTACCAGGCTCTTACTCATTTAACACAATCTTACTTCGAGGTTTATGATCATTCATATAGTTCTCCATAAGAAAAGTTGCATTTGTCGATACAAACACTTTGTTCTCTTCATGACTAAAGAAGCATCTACATCTAGTCTCTTTGGAATAACCTACAAATAAGCAGACCATTGATTTAGGGTCTAGCTTTCCAGTTTTGTTCTTCAGTACATGTACTGGACACCTCCCATATGTGGAAATGTCGCAAACTAACTTTACGACCATTCCACAACTCTTGGAGAGTCTTAGGAACATATTTCGATGAGACAACATTCAAAATGTAGGCCCATGTTTGTAGTGCATATCCCTAAAAAGAGTTTGGTAATGATGAGAAACTAATCATAGATCTCACATTTTCCATCAGGGTTATGTTTCTCCTCTCTGCAACACCATTCTTCTGTGGTGTTCCAGAAGATGTGAGTTGGGATACTATCCCTTATTCAACCAAATAGTCTTTAAACTCTTAGTCGAGATACTCACCTCTACGATCCGATCGTAGAGCCTTGATTGTCTTGCCCAATCGGTTCTCAACTTCAACTCAGAATTCTTTGAACTTTTCAAAAGTTTTCGACTTCCGTTGCAGTAGGTAGACATATTTGTATCTTGAGTAGTCATATATAAAGGTGACATAATAATCATAACCACCTCTTGCTTTAACATTCATTGGTCCAAAGATATCTAAATGTATAAGCTCTAGTGGTTCTGTAGCCTGAGCTCATTTCCAGTAAAAGGTCTCTTGGTCATTTTACATTCTAAACAGGATTCACAAACAGGTAAGGTGCCAACCTTTAACTGATTTAAGGGTCAACTTTTTACTAATTTGGCTATCCTATCAAGGTTGATATGGCCAAGTCTTAGATGCCATAGATACGTTACATTAACTGGAGAAACTTTTTGTCTTTTTGTTTTTTTGTTTTAGGTTTTTCAACTTTAAACATTTCAGCATTGAGCATTGTTGTATGTATTAACGGCCTTAACACATACAAGTTGTTTTCAATTAAACCTTAACATATATTGAAATTCCTATAAGGTTATGAACTAAACAACCTAGAGGGGGGTGAATAGGTTGACACTATATTTTTAAGAAATTTTTCGAGACTTTTGTCCAAACCTGGGTGAGCATACAAATTAACCTTTAACATGATTGTTATGAGAAAACAATTAACACATGTATGCTCAATACACCACCCTTAGCCTACAAACATACATTCACATATATGAAAGTATGTGATACACTCAACACATATAGAAAACAAGAAACAATGTATCTTATATACATGTATATTCAATGCAAACCAAATTCCACAAGTTGTACTTTGAATATTACAATGTAAATTCACTAAGTAGAATCTTACAACTAGATATAGAATTTTACAAGATACAATGTTCAAACACCAAAAAGATACAAGAGACAAATATGGAATCAACAAAGTGTTTTCTACTCAAACTTGTCAAGAATCATGTTTACAAAGATATTCAATATAGATACAACAAGATACAATCAATCACATATACAATATAAAAGAGTTTGAGTTAGAAATATTTGACACTTTGTTTTTACGTGGTAAAACCTCCTAAGAGGAAACATCCACGGGTTGAATCCACAACCACCAGCAAACCGTAATCCACTATGATGAATAAAAGATACACAATCAAAGAAGTGACCAATCATATGATACACTCTCCAAGCTATCAACTTCTATTCTACCATCGGGCCTAGTGAACCACTTTGCCTACTCCTTATCCAAGATGTGACTATCACACCTCTAGGAAGCAACTTCCTATCTAAGACGCTCACGCCTCTAGGAAGTTTCCATACATGACTATTGGGATCCTCCCGATCCTAGCTAAGATTTCTTGTTTAGCTATCCGAATCCTCCTGATCTTAGCTAAGACTTTCTCACTTGATTATCCGGATCCTCCCTATCCTAACCAAGACTTCTTACTTAGCTATCTGGATCCTCCCGATCCTAGATAAGACTTTCTCGCTTGATTATTCAGATCCTCTCGATCCTAACCAATACTTCAAGCCTTTTACAAGGACTTTCTAAGAGTGATCATGAATGCAAAGCGCAAACAAGCATGCAACATAGAACATGATGATCAACATATCATATGGAAACTAGAATTAAACAATGAGCACATAATGTATGATTTTTCTAGTTTAAAATCCTAAAATCATGTCATTACACAAATGATGCATGTACATATGAAATGCACGGATCAATTACACTTCATGAGAAATTAGACATAGGCATCAAGGTATACAAATCAAAGTTGTCTAGTTATTCTTAGATATGGCGCCGGTTCAATTCGAACCGACAAACCAAACCTGAACCGCCTGGGAAAAACCGAAACTGGAACCGGGTTTTTCGGTTCCGGAACCTGTACCGGGGCGGTTCAGGTTCTGGTTCTAAATTTTGAGGAACCGTCTGGTTCGAACCGGGCAGTTCCAACATATATATATATATTATTATTTTAAACCAAATCTGAGAATCTTAGTTCTCAGATCATCACCTCACTTTCATCTCTCTCTCTCTCTCTCTCTCTCACACACACACACACAAATCAACCCCAAATCACAAATCTGAAGGAAAAAACACGCGGCGGAAGCGAAAAATTGGATTGGTATATTTCAAAAATTTTCCTTTTAAAATAAAAAAACTTAACCCTTGATTAATTAACCTATAATAAAAGTATCGTACATTTTTCACGCGACGATTGATATTGCGTCGATTTGAATCCGCTTATGTCGAATTGAATCTGAAAGATCTTCCAATCCAATCACGAACGTGAATCACTTAGGAGTGTGGTCTTCCTTTCTTTGAATTGTAAACCTGAGGATGGAAACAAAAATCTTTTTCTTTTGTTAGTCACAATACACCCTCTTAGAGAAAACGAAGAACATTTGATCACTTTTGAATTTTCAATCTTTTTTATTGAAAACTCGTGTGAATCCAATTCGATGTTGTGCACAAAGCTTTATGATGTAAAAGCTACTATTACACTATCGAAAACAAAAACGCTCCCTCTCATTTTCTCTTGGGCGAAATTTCTATATGAGTTGGATGTTTTTTTTTATTAAAAAAAACTTCCTTCAAGAACTAGGGTTGGAAGAAAATTCTCTTCATGAAAACTTGTGTTGGCCGAAAATTATGATAGGATATATATAGGTGATGGCCTAATCCTCACTCAAGTAGGATTTCTATCTTGTAGTCAAATCCTCACACAAGAAGGATTACTTTTTCATCAAGTCTCCCATCAACATTGAGTTTTAACCATATCCAACTCATTAGTATATTATTCAATAATAAATTATGAATATTAAAATTGTGACTATATCAAAAACTTCATAATTTGACTAGATAACCAAAATACTTTTATTTATCTACTTATCAAAATAAAGTTTTTGATTTGTATTATACTACCAACAATAGTATATCACTAAGAGTCATACTCCTAGTTAGAAAAAGATTTTGATTTTTAATAAATTAATTAATTTCCATTTGATTAAATAATAAAATAAACCAATATATTAGGCCAATAACATAGCCTTGCCGCCCAAGTGTATATATATATATATATATATATATATATATATGGGCAATATATATTGTTTTTCCATTTTATTAAATCCATTGGACTTTAATAAAAAGTCCACATGTGAACTAGACACATTCTAACTACAAAAGAAACAAGTCTGCATGCCTTAATTTAATACATTAATATAATCTAGCAGCCCATTTATTTAAAATATGCAAATTATATTCTTAATGTATTAATGGATTGCTAAACGCACCCTATTATGGCCGCCCAAGGATTCCTACATCCTTGGCCGCCCATCCCAGGTATTTGAAGAGTTACCGCGTGTCTTGATCGTACATGACCGCACCTCTGTAAAACTTTTTGGATTCCGAAATCCAAAAACAATTCTAGATGGACCCATAAATTGGTCCGGTAGAATATATCAAGTAATCCATGCAAGTTCAGTGTGGATTGGGGATCTTGGTGAGCTATCTAAATTTAAACTTTAATAGAAATAACCTAGTCACAATCAAGAAATTATTCGCTTAGGTTGGATCTATTAATCTTAGCTCATTCCACTAAAGAGCTAAAATTGAACTCTTAAATAAAGATAGCATAAGTCAATGTTTCTCATTCATACCTTAGCCAACCTTATTGAAGAAGTGTATCCTCGTGAAAAATATCAGTAATCGCCAAGAGCTCATAGACCGTCCATAGCTTTCCTAGTTATCATATTTACTCATATGACCACATTTTGAACTTGGATATTTTGACTTGTCCAAAAGTCATGTTTCAATAGACACTATCGAAAACTTAACATTAAGATTTAATATTCAATACCTCAAAATATCCATATGATGATATTCTACTCACATTTAATAAATAGAGCCATGATGTCCATATATATAAAAGAAGTCCTTTATCGATTAACAAATGAATACCACCAAACTATCGAGGAAAGACTATACTATATAAACGTACTCATTGATAACTCAAATGGTAACACTTGTAACCATACGTCCATCATTTATCTCAGGATTGAGATAGACTCTCTGATTGTGCTCAAGTGAAACTTTTATCCACTGAAGGTTCTGGATAAAGTATTTCACTATGATCCTATTCAATGCACCTAGTGCACTAGATTCTTTTGTCCAAAGATACTACACTTTGATGATTTTAGACTCATAATAACACATTTGATCCCACTCAAATGCTAGCAAAAGAATCTACAACTTTAACAAGGTAAATGCACCCAACCTTTATCTTAAATTGCGAATATTGTTCAAGACTAACTAAAATATTGTGTCTACCTCATACATATCCAGATGTACAAACAATACTTCATTTCTCATAGTCTTTTGACCTTATGATTATTCAATTTTGACAATTATAATAATTAAACTATAAATGCTATAAGATTTGTTAAATTAGAAATCACTTTATTCATATGAAAAAATTGTCAAATACATTATTATATTGAGCATAATCCTAACAAAATCACACATAACCCACTCACCCACCAGTCCACCAAGCCAGCACCAGTCCACCATCTTTTTATTTTGGCAATTCGGTGATGGCGTCCTCGGTCGGCAATCATCGATCATCTTCTTCTTTCTTCTTTCTTCTTCTTCTTTCTTCTTCTTTCTTCTTCGTTTTCCTCAGTTTCTTCTTTTTTTTCTTCTTTCTTCTTCTTCTTTCTTGGATCGAATGAGAGAGATGAGATTGGGGGTGGATTGTGTGTGTGTTTGAGTTTGGACTGGTTTGATTGGGTTTGTGGTGGTGTGTGTGTTTGAGTTTTGATTGGTTTGATTGGTTTGATTGGTTGTGTACTGGTGTGTGTGTGTGTGTGTGTGTGTGTGTGTGTGTGTGTGTGTGTGTGTGTGTGTGTGTGTGTGTGTGATATATATATATATATATTATGATGAAAACTGATGAAGGTAATTAGGGATTGGGAATTTGGGGTTGGGTCACGTGGGTGGATATGTGTAGGAGGTGATTGGGTTGTTTTTAAAAATAAAATAAAAATAAATAAAAACCGGTTCCGAACCGCCGGAACCGGTAGAACCGGACCGGAACCGTGGAACTGAACCGGCATCATGTCTAGTTACTATACATGAATAATATTCTAGAACACGTGAAACACCAAAAACACATTTAATTCTTAGATATATTCATGTAACCAAAACTTGATTCAAAGTATATACATTAATCACATATTCAAAGTTTTATTAACAAATAAAAACATGCTAGATTCACAAGATATGATCAATCAAAGTTCTAGCAAATATTTAGAGCATGTATTCAAAAAACAATCAATTAAATCCTAACTAGCTATAAATACAAAATCAAATGTGCTAATCCTATATATATTCAACTAAAAAGACCTAACACATGTAGAGACTATTTATCATCAAAAAATCAATCAATTGGAGCACAAATAGTCCTAGATTGATAGCTAGCACAATACAAAACACAAACTTGTGAAAACATAGGTTTTAAGAAAACCTAACTCAACATGCATGTTTCTAATCAAGTTCAAACTAGCTTAAAAAGAGTCTCAAACTCTAATCAAGTATACACAAGTAACATACATTTATAGAAGAAGAAAACCCAAGGTAATTGAAGACTTTGAAGATCAAAACTCAAGAGATGAATCAATACCTTAAGAAAAACGTCCATTCATGGATTTCGGTGTAGAGTCACCAATCAAATGACCTCAAGCTCTTTTGGAGATGATAGAGGACTGGTAGAAAAAGATTCTCCAACTTGACTCACTCAAATCGGACTACGAATGAGAGAGGTATGGTGTTCAGAAGTTGGGAAAGTTGAGAGAAAATTTCTACACTTTAGTTTTTCAAATTTTCTTCTTGAATGAAAAACGAGAGGGAAAGTGGTATTTAAAAGAGAGAAATAAAAGGGAAATGAACCAACCAAATCAGCATCCCGTAGAGGCATGTGGCCTCCATGGGGGCAGAGGGCATCCCTTCCCATGGGGCCCACACTCCTCTATGGGGAAGGGGTGCAAATGGCACTTTTGCCATCCCTCTTCCCTTGCGCACCACTCGAATTCTTAGACCGTATTTCGGCCTCTGAACTTCGATTTTGAATTTGTTTTTGGATTACAAACCGAGACTCCCTCATGCACATTGACGTCAAAAAAACTTTGACAAAAGATATGGAAATCGACTCGATACACAAGGATGAAAACCATGCACGATAAAGACACGGAAAGTTTCGTAACTTCCAACTCGAAACTTGAAAACTAATGAATGAGAAACCGAAATGACCAAAACTCAATAAGAAATAATATGAGAACAAATTTAAGTCTGACATCACATAAACATAAACAAACAAACAAACACAAGAACACACAAGTATGTCGTTTCCTAGAGATAGTCCTAGAACATGCAATTTTACAAAAGTTGTCAAATTAAATCTAATGCATGTGCATACTTCAATAAGTGTGTGTGAATGTGTTTTACTAATTTGGCACAACAATGCAGGGACTCATATGAATGCAATGTGTGTGTGTGTGTGTGTGTGTGTGTGTGTGTGTGTGTGTGTGTGTGTGTGTGTGTGTGTGTGTGTGTGTGTGTGTGTGTTTGTGTGCACCTATGCCTTGCAAGAGGAAATAGGTCTAGATATACCTTTGATATGCAATAAAGCGTGTTCCTCTTGTAGCCATCACTTTGCTTGAAATGTTGTCCAACTTCATTGAAGCTTGATAAATCGTGAATCCTAGACAACTAATCAATACAAAGGAAAATGTCGTTTTGATATAGAATTATGCCAACACAAGACTCAAAAACCTAACATATATTTAATCCATTTCTAGAAACAATAACTGATTTATCATTAAAAGAAATAGAATAAAATTGTTCCAACAACTTGGATACTAAAATTAAATTTCTAGTAAATCCAGGAATAAAATAAACATTGTTCAAAACAATAAAACAACCATTAAAATGGAGTCTAACTACTCCCACTGCTCTGGCTGACACGATATCCCCGGACCCAAAGCGCATTGAGAAGGCCCCTTGCACTAGTTCCGTCCAAAAATCAGTCCACTTTATCCTTTTTCATCTTAGCGAGCTCCTCGAGGTACTGAGTACAGTTCATCTTCCAGTGGCCAACCTTGACACAATGGAAACATTTCCCTTTTGCTTTGTCAGTCAAGGTGCTCTTTTTCTTGCTTTGGGCTGGTTTCTTCTTGGGCTTTACTTTAGCCTTGCCAGCAGACCTTTTCCTCTTCTTAGACCCAGAAGAAGATGGTTCGGCAACATTTGTTTCACCGGTTTTACCTTTGTTGTCCTTAGTCATGGACTCAAAGGTAGTGAGCTCATTCAGCAACTGAGTCAGGCTGAACTTCAACTTGTTCATCCCGTAGTAGCTTTTAAACTGATCAAAACTCTTTGGAAGAGTCATCAGTATGATGTCCACCTGGCTTGCCTCATCAATGGCCTCGCCATTAACCTCAGCTATGTTGAAGTGGACATCATGCCCAAGATATGTTCCCAGACCGATGAACCCTCCTTCATCCTAGAAGCATTGTGGAACGAACACCTTCGTGCCGTATATGCTCGGATGGCTGCCCGAACATAGCCTGTAATGACGCTATGATTTCGAATGCTGTAGTTATTACCTCATGATTGGTAACAAGCATGCCTGTCATATTGGCTAACAGATATATTAGGGTCTTCTCATTAGTTGAGACTCATTTCTAGTGTGCCTTACAAACATTTCGTGTGGCTTTAGTAGCAGGCACTGGAGGAAATTCCTATGTTAGAACAAAGTTTAGGTCTTTTGTTATCAAGATTGCGTTAATATGATTTTTCAACTTAGTATAATTTTCTCCGGTTAATTTGTCATTCATGAGGATTTGTAAAAGTGCAGACGACATTGCTGAAAATATAAATAAAAAATTTTATTCATCTCATACATTATCACATATTAGTGTTTGACATAAAATTAAACATGATGCATGAACATGTTTAATGAACAAGAAATAAACCCTAAAATTTGTTACTACACCACGACAATCCAACATACCACAAACAAGTGTCGCCTTAGGGTCGGTCAAGTACTTGCATGTTGGACCGAGACATTCTCAGTCAAGTGATATACCAGAATAACTCTTATTCCTATATCATTCAACCATCGTTTGTTTCAGTCAAGATCTTAATAAACTTATTTTATTAAATCCTTTATGAATATGACCCATCATTTCAGATTTCATGAACTTAACTTGAGAATTGCTGCCTAAGAGTCAGTCAATCCTAAAATACATTCAGAAATCCTATCAGTTAGGAAGTCCACCTTGATATTGACTTCATGGGAGACCTTCCTTAAGGAGGACGAAAACAAAGCCGTCTCGAGGCCCCACTTGTATCTCACAGTGTTGAACTAACAATGAAGATTGCGGGACATATTGTAATATATCCCTCTCCCATTCACTATTTTTTTGTTAGGGTTTTCATTTATCAATACACCTAGATTATACTAAGAATTAACGGCTAATGTAACTCTAAGTGTCTAGGGCATTTTAATAAATTAGTAGAATCTCATTCTATTAACTAATTACTAAACTATCCGATTTTTTAACAATAAAAAAATCTAGTTTATTAATCTAATTCTAATCTAAGTAAACCAATTTACTAAGACTAGAATTAATAATGTGATTTACCAAGTTTTAACTATTAAAACTAAAACACATTTTTCAGTCCAATTATTATTAGGGCCTTAATCAAATTAATCCTAATAAGAATAATAGGACCTAACTAATAGCCCATTATGTAAATTACCAATTTTATTAATCAAATTAAAAAAACACACATAATATGATAGGCTATTATGCATGTATAACATTTAATAAAAATGTATGTGTAGGAACTACTAATCTATATGGCATGTGTATGCATGTCAATGCTTTAATTATCACATAATAAAAAGTATACATAAATTGACTAAGTACGATGGGTTTATCTAACTTAAAAAAAAATTCTAATTACAAAAATTATCCAAGGCATTCCTTGGTCTTCTTGTAATTCTAAAATCTTCAAGTCTTGTGTCTTTCGGGCCCAAAAATCAAGTCCAACTTGATTTATTTTTAATGGCTCCATATCATGGATTAAATCCCATAAAGCCCAAGTGTTACTCTAACACTTTTTGGAGGCTCGGGATTTCCCAAAATCAGCCCAAACATGCTCGCATACACGCAGCCCTAGCGCTTGTGAATGTGCAGCCTTAAAGCATCATGCACGTGGCCACATTCGTGCGCATGGCTTGCGTCACAGCGCTTGCAGGTGAAAAACGGGGCTGCATGCTGAATCCTTGCGCATGGGAGTGCGTTGACTGCTGTAAAAACATGTTGCATGCTGCGCAACACTTGCGCATGTGTCATGCATTTGCACAACGCACTGCAGCAACATGCAATTGTTGTGTTCAGCAACATCACTCTTGGGTGACAATTGCACACGCGTAGCTGCGCCATCGCACAGCAGGTCCGTGTGGCTACTGTGCTTTGTCTTCCAAATCTTTTTCTTCATCGATTTACATCAATAAAAAATAAAATAACAGCATATAAAAAAATAATACAACCCAGAATTAATATTACAGCAGAAACAATATTACATTTAATATCCAAAACCCTAAAACTCACCGTACCATACAATTAACGATCAATCATGCTTTAAAAAAAAATTAAAACATCATACATTCAATAGATTGTATCTACACATATATACATGCATCAAACAAGAAAAAAGAACGATTTATTCGAATATATCGTACTAGGGCTCTGATACTAATTGTAAGCCTTAGAGTCGCGCAGTCGAAGGGATTTTAAAATTTTTATAAAATATTTAAAGTGACTTTATAACCATATACGATATATCAGAATAAACTAGGCATGATTAGAAATCACACCTCAAGGCTAACTCCTTTATTCTTTAATTCTTAAATTTGCTTTCCGATTTGTACCACCGGATCTTCCTCGTTATCTCTCAGGTTCCGGCAACTCCATGTGTGCACGTCATAGGCTTCAGGAGGTTGTATGGAGGTAGTAGAAACAACACAAAACAACTCTTGCTTTGTGTAGTAAGAATTCGGCCAACCTTGAATGAAAAAATAAAAATAAAAACTTTTTTTTTGTTTCTCTTTTTTTGGCCGCACCTTTTTTTATTATTATTATTATGTTGTATGTTCTATCTCTAACTCTCAAGTTACGTTAATAAAAGAGTTTGAAAGAAACACCACTTGATAAGATAAAATTAGTTTTTAAAATATCTAATTTTCAAAAAACTAATATCCTTTATCTTGATTTAAAATATCAAATATTAAAAAACAAAACAAAATAACATGATATCTTATATCACGATAGGGTTACTAGTGACCTAGATTAAATAGGATTCTAAATCTCATTTAATTCATTGTTGTCACGTGACTTGAACCCATGACCTACTAAAGATTAAATAATCAATATTATTTTATATATTTGCTTTGGTCTTGGTTTGAACCCTTAACCTCCATAAAATAATTACTTCAATTAAATAATCACATTATTTAATATAATTAATTATTAATTAATTAATTAAATAATTATATTATTTAATTAATTGCCTGAATAAAATTTTTGTTACTTTCGTAACATAATTAATTGGACAATCCAATTAATTAACCGAGACCTTTGTTATGATCAACGTTCCAAGATAGCAAAAGAACATAATGGACCCACAGCCTTGAGCTCCAATAATCCTTAGAAAAATTAATTAAACTCTTTAATTAATATTTCATGATTATCAACCTCGGAGTTACTCCATTAAAAACCCAAGGTTGCACCTCGTAACTGTAGATGTTTTTACGCAAACCAAAATTCAATGTTCATTGATATAGTTATTACATACGGTATAATCCTCCACAAGTAATTCATAATTAGAGTTGGGTCAAAAAGTCCGTTATACCCCTCTAGTTATATCTTTTCCATTAAGTACCATTAATTCTCTAACGAACAATTATATCCTTCATTCCTTACGGAAGAAGGAGAGCGCTCTTAATTGTTCAAGCCCGGAATCAATCTTTAAGGGAACTACTTCTCTACTTCTCGCAAGGAGTAGATTCCACTATTGTGTATAGACCTTCCCAACCACAAGACAAATCGTGATTCCAAGATACAGAGATATTAATCGGGAATGCTACTATGATCTCACCCATGGTAAATCAAAAACCACGGTTTGATTTGAAGGAGTCAATAAGACATTCAAGATTAAGATCACTCATATACAACCATCATTTGTCGATATATATGAATCTCCCCATGTAACGGATATTGGTGAGAGATTCATATAGATCGTGGTCAAGTCCTATATGATCACATCACATAAGGTGCCTCCATTCTCTTATCACCATATGAGTAGTCTAGGATAAGATCACCCTACATTACGGAATGGACCGCAGCTGTAGATTAACCACAAATAAAGTACCCAACTTTATTTGCTCTTTACGGACTCTTTAGATTGCATGTCTCAAACTGAATTCCTCCGTATATGACACTCACATATACTCGATTCGAGATTACATCTGGCAATCTTGGATGTTTAGTACATATGATATAAAAGTATGAGACAAGTAAATGGAGTGAAAAAACTACTTCTTTTATTTATAATTTATCATAATTTACAAAATACCAATGTTCTAGTAAGCGCTTGGCGCTAGTCGGGCAAAGACCCAACACCTAGCGCCTAGGCCGATTAGTCGGCGATTAATCGGAAAACACAATTACAAAAAAATTCCAATTATCAAATGACAAATCCAAAGAAAATTCTTTCCAAATCCACAAATGCCAAATTACCAATCCAAAGTCACAATTAAAATCCTAATTCACAATTCACAAACCCTAAACAACTATATCACATACATAAAATAGAAATTTTAAAAGACCAAATCTAAGGCATCATCAGCTTTTACAAATGACATGTAAAAATACATGTCATACTTTAGTATTATCAGAAAGTATCAGTGTTTCACTCTTTAACAAGGGATCATGATAATAATTTCTAAATAGTTCAAATAAACATTAAATAAGACATAGTTGAAGACTTGAAGTTGATAACAGCGGATTTTGACTGGTGGTACGTGCTGATGATACAGTGAGTCAAACAAGTAACAAGTGGTCACTACTACACATAGTTGTCTTGTCCAAATCGTTTATTTAATTATTATTTTTTTTCAATTTTAACACCCATTTAATTGATATCTCTGTCTCATTACCGCCACCGGCTCTTCTATCGACAAAAACCTGAATTTATACGGATGACGAGAACCGTCATGGTTTTTTTTCATCACCCACTTCTTCTTCTTCTTCTTCTTCTTGTTCTTCATTCCCTTTTTTGCCCTCGACTTTCTCTACAATTCCTTCAGCACCGACCTCATCCTCATCAACGACTCCAATCTCGATTCCTCTGTGGTCCGCCTCACCAATGACTCCAATCAGTTCTTTTTCGGTCCTACTTATCACCAGTAAAAGTTGAGCATGAAACCCAACTCAAACTCCACCACTCTTTCTTTATTTTCGACTTCGATTGTGTTCTCTATCTTGTCTGAGATTGGTTCAAGTCCATGCTTCGGTCTTTGTTTCATCCTCACCAACTTCACGTCTTCTTGCTTGAGATCGCTTCAACCATGACGGCTCTCATCATCTGTACAACTTCGGTTTCTGTCAAAGTCATTGACCGCTACATGACCAACTTGTCGATTAGTAGCCGCTTTGCCCGATTCGTCAAAGACCGTGGAATGAGGACGATTTCAGCCTTTTCACCACAGTCACCAAGTGCCTAACTGAATTGTATAAATTAATCGGCCTAGTCGGCCGACTTCTAGAACATAGCAAAATACAAGCTTTAGGGCAAAAACCCCAACAGTTGTGACCGGCGATCAAACCATCGTTTTTGCTCCAGAATGTTGGTTTTTCTGGACGCAATTCGGCGGTTGAAACGGTGGCCCCGATCGCCGAAGCTGACCACTGAATTGCACCAAAACTGGGCATCTTGGTCTTTTCGCTTCAAATCATTTTTCCCACTATAAATACATCATCATCATCTTCCCCATTTCATTCTAAGGATCCAGAAATTAAACCCTAGAGGGAGAGCTCATTTTAGAGAGAGAAAGCTTCAATCCATTGATATCTAACTCTCCAAACAACATAAATTTTGCATCATCTTCATCATTCATTATCCAATTGACATGGGTCTTCAAGTTCTTCACTAGGTAAAATCATATTAATCTCTATTTCATTAATTGATGTTTCTTGACCTAGGTTTAGCAATTATTTCATGATTAAATGCTTGATTATTATCTTTTGATGAATGTATGTTGAATAAATGATAAATTTATTGTTAGGTATTTTTGTTGAATACATGATGAATATTTGTTAAGGAATTTTGTGGGTCTCTCTTTGATTGAGTTTAAATTATGATTGCTAGCATTCTAGGTTTATATAACATCTAGCAAAATCATTTTATTGTTTGATTGAGTTTGTTTGTGACAGATTTATTCTATGGTTGCATTTATTGTATGACTAAATGTTTTATCTCTACCACATGAATATATGTTAAATATATGTTGAATATATTATGAGTGATTATATTAATTGAATGTGGTAGTTTATGATAGCTAGAAATTCCATGTCATTTATGTTATCTAGCTAAGTCTTGTGATTATTCATTTAGACTTTGATAATTAAGTTTATTGACTTGTCATTAAATCTCTAATTAAGCATATAGTGTTGTCTAGCATTATATTGCATCTTGAGTACCATTGCATATTCACATAGGTTTGCATTATCTCTTTATTGAGTTAAAGTCTTGTGACTATAAGGGTGTAGTGCACAAGCAAGGTCATGATCACTATAAAAGGCTTGCGGGTAGAGATAGTCAAGTTCTTCCATGTATAGTGTGATAGAAGGTCAACCTAGGTTGTAATCAATATTTCATATAGTAGATTTTACGGACCAGAAGTGGCTAGTAAGCTAGCTTATGAATTTTGCCCAATTAGAGGGTTTCTCACGTAAATCAACCTAACTTGTTTTTATTGTTTTCCGCATTTATTATTATTGTTGAATGTTTAGTTGGTTTTGGTTATGCTTTGTGATTAATTTGATTAAGTCAAAAAGTTGGTAACTAAATTGATAACAACCAATTCACCCTCCTCCTCACCCCTTATAGGTTGTATTAGACACACGCTTGTGTAATTTTAATTAGAATATCCAATTTCACTCAAGAACATCACATAAAACATAGGAATTATGGGTCTCAAATAAGAAATTTTTTTGACCTAACAAGTAGTAGGGTTCATACTATCTGAGCAGGTAATCTGGTAGGTATTTTGGGTGTGCAGTTGGTTAAGTGCCATGATCGCTATTTGGGTTTGCCGAGTTTTGCTGGTAAATGTAAGCAGAAGCTGTTCGCTAGTTTTCGTGATCGAGTTTAGGAGAAGGTAAAGGGTTAGCAAAACTGGCTTTTCTTTTCGGGTGGTAAGGAGGTGCTATTGAAGGCTGTAATTCAAGCTATACTAACTTATTCTATGTTTCTTTTTCGTTTGCCAAAATTTCTTATTAAGGACCTCCACAGGCTTAGTGCTCATTTTTGGTGGGGGTCGGATGAGGAGATGGATAGGATCCACTAATGCTCTTGGAAGGCTTTGTGTCGTAGCAAGGATTTCGTCGGTATGGGTTTCCAAGACCTATCAGATTTTAATTAAGCTCTTTTGGTTAAGCAATGCTAGGAGTTCATATTTAATCCGACTTCGCTGGCTGCTAGAGTGTTGAAACAATGCTATTTCCCTGACACCTCTATGTTGGAGGTTGACTGTGGATCATCTTGTTCCTTCCTTTAGCGAAGCTTCATGTGGCGAATTGGTAACTCTTGATGAACAAGGTCTTGTCAACAGTACCCCTAGAGTAGTCATTGTCAACAAGGAATTGAGTGAGGCGCTAATACCAAGCCCTCAGTGCTTGCTTTAACCTGTATAGAGCCTTCTTGAGGCGATAGACATGGTTGGGGTGGTGTGGATCCATAAACCCCTTGGGTTATTCAACAAACACTTCCTCATGCAAGAAACCATTGATGAAGGCACTCTTAACATCCATTTGATATAATTTGAACTTGTGCACACATGATATGGAGAAGAGAAGCCTTATGGACTCAAGGCGGGCAACCGGAGCAAAAGTTTCCTCAAAGTCAATACCCTCAATTTGAGAGTATCCTTGTGCCACAAGTCTAGCCTTGTTGCGCACAATGTTGTCATCCTCATCCGACTTGTTCCTAAACACCCATTTGGTGCCAATGATATTAGTGTCCTTTGGTATAGGAACTAGAGTCCAAACCTCATTTCTTTCAAATTGGTTTAGCTCTTCTTGCATGGAAAGAACCCAAAACTCATCATTCAAGACTCCATCAACCTTTTTGGGTTTAATTTGAGAGGTGTAATAAGTGTAGCTAATTTGATTAGCTATTTGACGAATAGTCCTAACACCCTCATTCACATCTCCAAGAATATCATTCTTGTTGTGGAGATGTCTAACCCATGGAGCGGGTTCTTTGGAGTCCAAAGCTGGATCTCTATCAAGAGGTTGAATAACCTCTTCATCTTGATTTGACTTCACATCAATAGAAGTCTCACCATATTCTTCCAACGGAGAATCATGAACCACATCAACCTCCTTATCATGGTTAGTAATTCTAAGCCTACAATCATTTATAACATTGGATGATTCCATGACACTATGAGTTTTCAAATTGAATACTCGGTAGGCCTTACTATTAAGGGCATAGCCAATAAAAATTCCCTCATCACTCTTGGTATCAAACTTGCCAAGTTGATCACGGTCATTAAGTATGTAGTATGTAGCATTTGCTTCCAAATGAGTGGAAGTAGCTAACATTTGGCTTCCTACCCTTCCACAATTCATAGGAGGTTTGCCTAGTACAGGGCCTTAGGAAAACTCTATTTCCTATGTAACAAGCTGTATTGACGGCCTCAACCCAAAGGTTCCTAGGGACATTATTGCTAAGCAACATCACACGGGCCATCTCCTGAAGGACCATATTCTTCCTCTCTACAAGCCCATTTTGTTGAGGAGTTCGAGGTGCCGAAAACTCATGGGAAAAGCCAAAGCTATTACAATAGCTTTCAAAACAAGCATTATCAAACTCCTTCCCATGGTCACTCCTAATTCTCTTAATGCTTTTAATGTGTGAGTTCTTTTCATTTTGAATTTTAGTGCAAATCATTTTAAAATTTTCAAATGTTTCAGATTTTTCTCTAAGAAAATATGTCCATGTAAATCTAGAGAAATCATCAACACAAACATAAATGTATCTCTTGCCACCGAGACTCTCGGTTTGCATGGGACCCATAAGGTCCATATGTAGAAGCTCTAGTGGCCCCTTTATGGCGAGATACTTGCCTTTCTTGTGCATGCTTTTGGTTTATTTTCCTTGTTGACAAGGTCCACAAACACCTTCGACTTTCTTCCCAAGCTTAGGGATGCCACACACAACCTTGAATTTATCTAAGATCCTCAAATCTCGATAGTTCATGTGGCCAAGTCTTTGATGCCACAACTCAACTTCCTGACACTTGGACATATTACAAGAGATAACACTAGCTTCAAGACAATAGCAATTATCATTAGATCTCTTTCCTTTTAACAAGGTTTGTCTATTTGGCATTAAAATAGAACAATCATTTTTGTTAAACAAGACGGAGAGTCCATCATCATTTAGATGAGAAATGCTTATAAGATTGGCTTGCAAACCATCAACAAGTAAAGCATTTGACAAGGAGGGTAAATTAGGAATGAAAATGGTTCATTTCCCTATAACTTTCTTCCTAGATCCATCACCAAAGGTGACAAATCCTCCATCCTCCATTACAAGAGATTTAAAGAAGCTCTTGTTCCCCGTCATGTGTCTAGAGCACCCGCTATCCAAATACCAGGTGTTAGAGGCATTTGTCTTCAAGGTAATTTAAGCCACATGACAAAAGTATTCATCTTTTCTAATCCACATAGATGAAATGATCTCTCTCCTAGTGCTTTTACTCACATTGGCTCTAGATTTTCTAGGATCATGTAAATTGGCTCTATGTTTTCTAGGAACATGCATTGTGATTCCAGCCCTACTTCTTTCAATCATGCTTCTAGTTCTACACATGTCAATATACTTAAAGCAATTTGGTCTAATATGACCATCAACACCATAAAAGTGACATGTAGGAATGAAATAGGAGATCATACCATTCTTTTGTGAGTACAAATGAGCTTTCCCATGCCTTTGAGCTTGACTTTGATGTTGAATTTGTTCTCTCCTTCTTGGTTTTTGAGTTGGAGTAGATTTCTTACTTGGTTGAGCTTGCATGAATTGCTTCTTGGCTTGGTGGTGTTTAGGTTGAGGAAAACTTGCTTGATGAACCCTTGTTGATTGAGCTTGAGCTTGTTTCCCTTGTGCCACCTTGACTTGGGAATCCTTAGAGCACTCTCCTAGTTCAATCTTCTTCCTAGGATGTTATGGAGGTGGAGGCTCTTTGATGTTCAAGCTCTTGACAAACACGGTCTTGCTTGAGGATGAGGTCTCCTTGTCATCTTCATTGCCAATACCTTTCTTATCACTTGGCCTCTTGCCAACTCCCGACATGTGGTCAAGTTTCTTCGTACTTGAAGTCATCTTGGCAATGATCTCTCTTGCTTCTTCAAGCTCTTTTTCCATCAATGTCTCATTCCTTTTTGCTATCTTCACTTCTCCATTTATGTGAGTAACTTCGGTAGATAGCTTGAGATTCTCTCCCTTTAGCCTTAGAATCTCTTTCTTCATCTTCAATCTTGAACTTTGAAAATGCTCAATGAACCCTTCAAGGTCCATTCCTCCTACATCCATATTTGTTGAGTGGGATGAGGAGTCACCATCACTTGAGTCATCTTCACTTTGTTTCTCTTCCTCTTCATCATCTATTGCTTCCTTACTCTTGAGAGAAGATACAAAGGCAATAAAATTTGCCATATGGTTTTCATCATCCGAGGATTCTCCTTCCTCTTCTTGATCATCATTATCACTCCACGTGGCGGCCATTGCCTTTCCTTTCTTCTTATTCTTCAAATTGCCACAATCCGTGGAGATGTGTCCAAAACCTTCACATTCAAAACATTGGATCTCTTTCCATGTGGGCTTGTCTTGACTTGATTCAACCTTCTTGAAATGAGTCTTCTTCTTCACTTCCTTTCCTTTGGATCCAAAGCCCTTCTTTTCAAACTTGATGAATTTCTTGAACCTTTTCACCATGAGGGCCATCTGTTTATCCGAGTCTTGTTCCTTCTTCTCAACCTTAGAGGTTTTCAAAGCAATACTCTTTTGCTTCTTTGGAGGTATAGGTGTGGGAGTCCACCTAGACTCATATGCTAGAAGTCTTCCAATAACTTCACTTAGCTTTATGTTCTTGTAGTCACTATTCTCCTCAAGTGCCGTCACTTTTAACTCAAATCTTGCCGGAAGTGACCTCATAATTTTTTGCTTGATTCTCCTATCTGAATAAGGGTCACCAAGTTGATGGTTTTGATTGACTATGTCCATCAACTTCACTTGAAAGTAGTAGAAGCATTCATCCTCCTCCATTCTAATGGTCTCAAATTGCATTTGAAGGACTTGGAGCTTGGAGTCCTTGACTACCTTGGTTCCTTCATGAGCCGTCTCTAAAATCTCCCATGCCTCCTTTGCATTTCTAGTTGTTTGAATCAACTTGTATTGGTTGTCGTCCATGGCGCAAAAGATGGCATGCATTGCCTTGTTGTTCAACTTAGAAGCTTCAAATTCTTGAGTGCTCCATTGAGACTTTGGCTTGGGGACCTCACTTCCATCTTCAGTGGTCATTGTTGGAGGAGTGTAGCCATCTTCAATTGCCATCCACGCCCGGTCATCTATTTGGCAAAGATACGACTTCATCTTGCCTTTCCACGAGGCATAGTTCACCCCATTGAGCAGTCTTGTGCTTGAGGCTCCCTCATGTCTACCTCCGTTCCCACTCATCGTGTTTGGGTGTGAATGAGATGAGTGCTAATGTATGCAACAAACAATAAATAAAATGTGAGAAGCAAGACACACAATCAAGAGCAAGGATCACCTAAGTATGTCTAGGAACCCGCTCTGATACCAATTGAAAATACTATAAAGCGTGTGTCTACTAACCTAGAGGGGGGGTGAATAGGTTTTAGTTGATTTATTACCAACGTTTCAATTTAATCAATTTTAATAATGCTACCCCATATTAACAATTAACCAATCCAAAATAAACATGCAGAAAACAATAAAAATACAAGGATTGATTTACGTGAGAAACTCTCCAACTGGGCAAAACTCACGGGATATCCTTCTAGCCAAACACGGTCCTCAAATCCACTATTTGAATGAAAGTTTACAACCTAGGTTGACCTCAAGTCACACCATACTTGGTCACTAACCCTTTCACTCTACCCAACGGGCCTTTAATAGTGATCCTAGATCAACAAGCTTGTGCACTAATCCACTTAGTCACAAAACTTAACAATCAATGAAGAGATTAAGCAACCTATGTGAATATGTAAAAAATATTCTATCATGCAATTAATGCTAGGCTACTCTCAGTGCTTATCTAGGGATTAAAGATGTCAATAAGTGCAAATCTTAGATATCAATATCTAAATGCAAATGCATGAAGATTTAGCTAAAGGGAAAAATGGTCCTAAAAGATAGCTATCAATGAACATGCAATCTCAACCAACAAGCAAAGTCACAAACATACTCAAATCAGGCTAAACAAATTAAACATGTAATTAATCAACTAATAATTGCTAACCCTAGGTAAACTAAGAACATAGATATGAAACAAGAAGTTTTAGTTCATAGTTAATTACCTAGTCAAGAGAAGCATGAAGACCCATGAAGAATAGATGCAAGAATGGAGCTAGATGCACATGGGTATGAGTTTGGTTGAGTAAAAATTGGTTCTTAGAGCTCTCTCTCTCTCTCTCTTGGATTTACTTTCTCTCTCTTAAAGGTTTAATTTTCAAAGCTCTAGATTTAAATGGTGGAGAATATGATGTATTTATAGGGACCAAAACACGAGCTGATGTGAAATACCCGAATTACCCAGTTCGGGTGACAAAGGCGACATGCAAGGTGACATGAACAAGTCGCCTTGGAAGTCACCTTACACACTTTGAGAAAAACTAAGTACCTGAGGCGACATGTAAGGCGACATGCATAAGTCGCCTTGGAAGTCGCCTAACACACTGCGAGAAAAACTACGAGACTAAGGCGACATCTGAGGCGACATGCACAAGTGGCATTGCATGTCGCCTAACACACTGGAGAAAAAATACAAGTCTAAGGCGGCTTGTCAGGCGACATGCACAAGTGGCCTTGCATGTCGCCTAACACACTAAACAACCCATCAACTCTAGATTTTATCAACTTAAATGCAAGAAGTGTGTGTGTGTGTGCAACAATACATGCATGTCAATACAAATGTATAAGATGTGAGTGTGTGCAACTAAAACCTCTTCAAAGAGAATTAAGCATGCAGTATACCTTTGAAGTGCTCTTGAGAAAGATGGTGCCCTTGAAGCTTGATCACACCCAATGAGGCCTAATTTACCCTTACAAAATAAATCCCCAATGTGGTTTGTCAACTAAATAAGTCAATCAAAATATGAGGAACTTACACATATATTGCGAAAGCTACAACATTTTGAAGGGGGCTAAAGCTGGCCCATGATGCTGGTTTTTGGCCTTGTGTAATTGAATACGATGCTCAGGTGGCGGTGAACCTGGTAAAAGGGAACAACATTGTTAATTCTGAAGTTGGTTTTGTCATCAAAGACATAATTCAGCTTCTGCATTCCTCTCCTAGTTGTAGTATTCTTTGTCTCTAGAAAAGCAAATATGGCTGCTCATAGCCTTGATAAATTAGGTCTGTCTGTTAGCTATGATAGACTCTGGATGGAGGAGATTCCACCTAGTGTGGCTTCGGTTGTGTTGGTTGACAACCCAAATCAGTTGTAGTTTTTTTTTTCTAGTTAATGAATTTGCCTTTCAAAAAAAAGTTGTTGTACAAGATCAACCACTTTACTAGACGCATGAAAAATATTAGTTCTAGAATGATGGTATTGAAATAGAATTTTCAACTTTTTATTTTAGGGAAAATCGCACAAACAACCATAACTCTACAAATATAACATAATACTCAACTTTTGATCAAAACGACACAAATATCTTCTCCTGATCTATGAAGCTCAGTTAGATTTAACCCTTGAATTTTAAAAAACCAAAATGGTCCTAGGTCATTATTATCACATAAAAAATTAATAAAAAGAGTTAAATTGAAAAACGAAAAATCAATAAATTAAAAATTAAAAACCAAGAACTCCACTATTGGTGGAGAACACAATTGGCAGAGATTTGATCTCTCCTAAAACGGGAGAAGATCAACGATCTCTTTCTATAGTGGAGATCGTCAAAAATCTCCTTAAAAGGTTGAAATTGTTAAGGATCTCCTTAAAAGGTTGAGATCGATCTCTTTTGCGAAGTCGATCTCCTCCACGAAGGAGACTCGATCTACTCTGCTGGGAGATTGAAGATACTCAATCGGTGATGGAGTTTATTTATTTATTCAAAATTTTGGTTAAGGGTAGATATATAATTGTTAACAATGTTAGGGTTCGAATTTATTTTGGGTTAAAATATAATTATAAAAAGTCTTAGGTTTATTTTTAATATCTTTTTCTTATAGTTTATAGGTCAAGAGATAATGTTACACTAAAACAATAAAACTGTAAAGTTTGATTTTGGTCAACTTACCGATGAGGGTGTTTATGTCGTTGTGATCGAATCTACAATACTATGATGTATTTGTGCAATTTTCCCTTTATTATTAGTTTTTTATTATTATCAATTTTCACTTAAATCAACTGTTAATTATAATTTTGGTCAACTAACCGATAGGAGTGTTTACATCATTGTGATCTAATATTATACTATATTTGTGCAATTTTTCCTTGATTATTAAATTTTTATTATTATCATTTTTCACTTGTTTAACCCTTAACAAATGAATAAAATAAATTAATAAATATATTTCAGATCAATTATTAGGATCCAAACCAAAAAGTAAAAGTCAAAAAAATTGTCAAAAAAAAAAAAGCCACTCACCAAATGAGGAAAAATAGCCGGACTTCCTCACAAACGCAAGCAGTAATAAAATATTGTCATTATACATATACGGTGTCGTTGAAGTCATGAAAGGAGTAAAGACGTAAAGTTGAATAGAAATTACAGGTTAATTGTGCTTGCATATTAAAAAAAAAAAGGTATAAAAACATATAATACGGGTAATAAAGGTTGGTTGTGTGAGACTGAGAGAGGCATAAATAGAGAGAGATTTGGTAAGAGTGGTGGGTGGTGGTGTTTTCGTTTGATTTATTTACGAATAGAGAGAAGCTCTGGATTCCACCTCTTCCCGTCCTCCGCGACGGTTCTTTTTGCCGGTTGGCTCTCAGGTTTTAATCTTATCCTCTTTTCTTTTTTTTTAAATTCTTTTGTTTATATATGCTTTCGACTGATTGGATTCGAATTCTTTTCGATCCGATCCGATCGGATCTGATCTCTGCAGGTTCCTAGTTTTGTTTATTTTGTATTTGCTGTATGTTCTATTTTTGGAATTTGAGATTAGGGTTTGGTGATTGAATTTTGTTTTTTTTTTTCGAATTAGGGTTATTGTTGAATCATTTTGGGTTTGTTTGGTTGTTTTGTGGTGAAGGATGGAAAGGATGCAATTGATTAGTTCTTTCTTTTTGTCTACTTTGGTATAAAATATATGGAGATTAAATAACACGTTATTTTGTAATTATATAAGGAATTAATCTATTGATCATATATAAGAATTTTAAATATTACGATAGGGTTTGGGAAACGTTTTAAATGTGATATGTGATTTGAGATTGTGGTGAGAAATTTGAATTAGACTCAATAATTCCAATTGTTCTATGATGTCTTTTGCTTTTATTATCTTAGCTTTTTCTGCATATCAAGCTAGAACTGTATATATATATATATTCTTTAAATTTATCTGGTGAATGATACAACCCAATATCAATCTATGTTGCGACGACTTTGTTTGTTATGTTGTGCTTTTTTCTTGTTAATAATAAATCCTCCATTTTACATTAAATACTATCATTCATGTGCGCAGCTATTTGGTTGTGGGTGTTTTGTGGATTTTATTTACTGAAGTTTAGTTTTTTCTGTTTGTGGTTGTCTGAAATTGGCCATGGTGGAGAAAAATCACTTGAAGAGTAGCTAATAATTTTTATTTCAGTTAACTTGTTCTGCAGTTGTTATTTTTTCTTCTTCATTTTTTGCTTTACACTAACATTTTTGTTTTTATAGTTTTTTTGTACAGAAGTTTGCATATGTTGTCTGTTGCTTTGTACTGTGCTTCTCATTTGGGATTCAACTGACATGGCTTGGATTAGCCCTTCTCTTATTGTATTGTTTCTTGTTGATTTAGTTTGAATTTGTAACTTGGATGCTAGGTTGCACTGGACTTGGATCTAGGCTGACTAATTTTTTTCTACGACATGGAGCTAGTGTGCTTCTGGTCAAATTGCCACCAGTATCGAGTTTTTTCATTCCAGGAAGTGCTAGACTGGCGGTTTGTTGTCCTTGGAGGTTTTCTTTTGGTGTCCTTTGTCAATTGCACTTAGTGGTCCGATTCTCATTAATGAACGGTGTAGGAGGCGTAATGCAAATATCTCCTGAGATAGGTGTTGGATCTTTAGTGCACTTCTACAAGTAAGCTTTGTGTGATTATGTTTTATATCAAAACCTTGCTGTAGGTATATTATAACAAATTTTTGATTTGTAGTGCATTGCTGATACAACATCCAGTCAATAATTTCAAGAACACGTCTTCCGGGGTAAGGCGTATATTACAAATCTCTCTCCTGTGTTTATCTAGCTATTTAAATTTGTTTATGTTGCTCTAAGTCTCTTCATCACTGATATTTCCTTTTTGCTCCTCTTACTGTAGGGTTGAGTCTGCAAGTACTTGAAGAGGTTGCTTTTGTAGCATTAGATAAGAAATTTCATTAAAGCTCTGCAGACTGTAGTTCTTAGATATTGCTCAGTTACCTCAATGGAAGGTTATTAGAAGGACAAGCTATTAATCTCAGAAGATTCTGCATTTTCCCATTTAGTATAGATGAGTTACCTGTTCTCAAGTTCCTGAACCCTTCAGTGTCTGTGTCTTGCACTTCAGATCATTCTGTTGGCTGGAACAATCGTTATTTCTGGTTTGTTGATTAGTGTCAATATGTTTTATGGAATTCTCTTTTTCCTTCAATCTGTTGCATGGTACCATTGTGAAGCTGTGGATATAGTAAAGAATAAGGCTGCAAAGCTTGTCCATCGGAGAAAATCTGGTTTTATTCTCTTGCATCTTCGTGCGGAAAATTAATGGTGGATTCAGCTGGATCAGCACGGGTTTTTGGTTAATTTTAATACTTTTTACTAGCAGTCTTGTGACAATAAATGTCATATATTGTTGTGGGTTCTTATACTTATCACGAATAAAGAAAGAGCTCCTTGTGTTCCACAAGAAAATGGAGAGGTAAGTTGGCTGTATTTGGGAGTTGGTTGTTTTCTGTATGGACAGAGACTGGATTCTATATATAATTGTCTTTTATCGAACACAGGTACAAGTTAATCAAGGAAGTTGGAGATGGAACATTTGGAAGTGTGTGGCGAGCTATTAATAAGCAATCTGGTGAAGTTGTACGTTTGCGGAGGGCTTCTTTTACAAGTTACTTTGAGAAATCTGTAATATTAAAATGCATTAGTTTATTCCATTTCAGCTTTAAAGCTACTTATAATCTTGACAGGTTGCAATTAAAAAAATGAAGAAGAAATATTATTCATGGGAGGAGTGCGTAAATTTGAGAGAAGTGAAGGTAAAATGAGATATCCTTTCTCATTCTATATGCCATATAACTTCCTTGTGTAATATGCATAATGGGCATAATGGTTTCTTCTTGTGACAGTCATTACGGAAAATGAATCATCCAAACATTGTGAAGCTTAAGGAAGTCATCAGGGAAAATGACATCTTATACTTTGTGTTTGAATACATGGTAAGTAGGCCATTTCTCTTCAATTGTCATTTGTAATCGTTAATTGTTATATATGGCAGTCAATTTCATTCGTTTACAATTTTCTTTTTGGCAGGAATGCAACCTGTACCAACTTATGAAGGACAAAGAGAAGCTTTTCTCTGAAACTGAAGTCAGAAATTGGTGTTTCCAAGTTTTTCAAGGTCTTGCATACATGCACCAGCGGGGTTATTTTCATCGTGACCTTAAACCTGGTAATTTTCACGGTTTCTCCGTTATTCATGCTTATCTGAGGCTCAGTATGATAGTTTGAAGAGGATTTCCATTATTTACTAAATATTATCTGGAAAATATTTTGCATTCTAGTCTAGTTATATATCCTAATCTGCAGCTCTTCACTGGTTTCTTGGAATGGCTTTTTTAACTGATCAATGTCCCCTTTTGTTAGTCATTTCTACTTCCAAGTGCTTAATTGAAGTTACTTGCAACTATTTTGCAGAGAACTTGCTTGTTTCAAAAGATGTAATCAAAATAGCTGATTTTGGTCTTGCACGGGAAATCAGTTCACGTCCACCATTTACTGAGTATGTCTCAACACGCTGGTATGTTTCTTTTGTTTATTTTTCTCTCTCTTCCGTTGTTTTCTCCTTTTTCCGTCCCTTCTTATGTACATTGTTTATTAAATTTCTGACATGGACATGTCAGGTATCGAGCGCCTGAAGTGCTGCTTCAGTCATTTTTGTATACCTCAAAAGTTGGTTAGTGCTCTATGGGACTGAGAAATGGTTCACTGCAATAATTTTAGCACAGTTATTTGATCTGTACTGTTGATTATTAATGCCTTCGTTTAATAATTTTTTCTTACTTTTAGATATGTGGGCAATGGGCGCTATTATGGCTGAGTTGATCTCGCTTCGTCCTCTCTTTCCGGGTACTAGGTACATACTTTTCCATTATAAATCCTGTATTGCCATTTCTCTTGTTGCCTTTTCAACCAACAGATGTAATTGATGGTGATAAATTGTTATTGCTATGATGAGGAAGACGAAGTAATTGAACTATATATCATTTTTGCTAAGTTTCTTTTACACAAGTAATGTACATCTTTGGACTGGATAGAGTGATTAGTTATCATCTTTGTCAATGGTAGTTAATTTTCTCTCTATATTATTATGGCTGCAGTGAAGCAGATGAGATCTACAAAATATGCAGTGTGATAGGCAGTCCGACAAAGGATTCATGGGCTGATGGACTTCTTCTTGCTGGGTCTATTAACTACCAATTCCCACAAGTCAGTTTTAACCTCTCTCTCTTGCACATATTTATGTATATTTTAGGTTTTATCATCTATGGAAATGTGTCTGATAGGATTCATCACTGGGAATGAATGAATGGCTGATTTATTTTATGACAACTATGGAAGTGAAAAATGTCTTGTTTAGTTTAATTGATTTCTCATTGTTCATCATCAACATTTATGGTATTAACAATTTTTGGACAGCTTGTTCAAAACTTGAACATCCTTTTCTTTTGTTAATAAATTCTTTGTTTCCTTCAAAAACAATGATGGTAACAAATTAAAAGTTAGCTTTTTCTACCCACCAAAGAAACGATTAGCACTGCAATTGATGTTACTTACAATTGTCATTGCAGCTAAATGGTGTCCATCTCTCTGCAATGATACCATCTGCGAGTGAAGATGCAATCAGCCTGATTACAGTAAGTTTCGCTTTATATTGACGTTGGTTAAGATGGTTACTATATTATTACATGCTTTTTAATTGGTAGACGATAGGCTTTGCATGCTGCTCTTAGATAGGATATGAAGAGTGTCTTGTTTACTGGTAACATAACTGACTTGTTATATATTTGTTTGGTCTTTTCCCCTTAAAATAATTCAGTCACTTTGTTCTTGGGATCCCTGCAAGAGGCCAACAGCTGCAGAAGCCTTGCAACATCCTTTCTTTAAGGTATTGTTTCAGAATTGTGGTGGCTCTTGCATGATCAAGTTCCTTGGGCTTGAGTTGCAGTATAGTAGTTATTTTTTAAAGTACATTAAAAAAAGTCATTTGTACATCTGGTGTTGCAGAGTTGCTTTTATATTCCACCATCTCTTCGTTCCAAAGCAGCTGTTACTAGAACACCTCCATCTGGTAAGTATATCTTCATTTATTTTATTATATTTTTCATTATTATTTTTAATTTCCTAGCCAAACAATGGAAGAGAAATAGCAATTTTTGGAGTGATTTCTGTTGATACAGATATACATTGGAACCTAATTTTATGTGCACTGTTTTGATTAAATAAATGTATTTACACTGTTGCAGCTGGGACGAGGGGAGCATTGGAACAGCAAGGTGCTAGGAGGTATTCGGGGGCTTTATCTAATTCGAAGCTTACAAGCAATTATTCTTCTCCAAAGTTAAATGCTCCTATGAATACAGGTGATCTTATTTAGATATATACAAGCTGGGCTCCTTTCTATGTATCCATAGAATTGTGTATTACTATTTAATAGAATGAGCTCGAAGGTGAGTGCTCTGAGATATTGAACTTAAGAGGTTTAGTCTATATTATCTCAGAGCATCTCCAATGCCGTGCTTAATTATTGTGTCAATGCTATAATTTAGCACAGAGTACAAAAACCATACTCCAATGGAATGCCAAATGATGTGCCATATTTGGCATATGCTTTGGCACACAATATAGTATATACCAAATTTGGCACAACAATAAATACTCATTTTTAATTACAAAAATACCATTATATATAGTTTTTAAATATTTAAAATAATTTAAATTTAATGTATATTAATGATATTTCAATCATAATCTATTTCATCTGCAACTATTCTATGAATGCATTAATAGTAAGTGTTGACTTTTATAATTTTAATTAATAAAATAATAAAAATAGCATTTTAAATAGAACTGTGCATTGGATCACAATGCTAAATTGATGTGCCAAATATAGCATTTTACACTTTTTTGTGCCAAATTTAGCATTGGTATTGACACATACATTGGAAATGGTCTAAAGCTTAAAATTGTTAAAGGGATAGAAATGGGGCGGGTTCGTTGTGGGGCCCAACCTGCACCCTGTCCTATTTATTTTTTAAAAATCCATCCCCTTATAACACCCCATAATAAATGGAGCGGGTGGGGTATGCTTTCCCCATCCTCGCCCCATTTACCCCATTTAACCCATTTATCAAAATTATATATTAAAATCTTGTAAAAAAATTATTTATTAAAATAATAAATATATAACCCAATGAATATGATATAATACATAAAGTAATTCTAGAAACCTATTGAAATGATTTTATAAACATAAATCTCAGAACTAAAGAAATAAATTCAATCATTTTAAAAAATAAACATTGAACTAAATAATAAAAACAAATAAAGATTATATTTTAAGCGGGGTGGAGCGGGGGTTATAAAACCCATCCCTGCCCCATCCCCACCAAGTTGAAATTCATCCCACCCCATAATTGCGGGTCCCCGTGGGTTATTTTGCTATCCCTCAATTGTTTGGAGGAATTGAGAAGAAAAATGTGAAATTGCAAGCCTGCAAATGGATTTTTGGGCAGTCAATAAGATTCCTTTCTATTGTAATAAATTACCAAGCACTGATGAAATTGGTGGGTTTTGAATTTTTCTTCCCTTGTATATATAGTTTACATGCTCATACTACAAAAATTTTCTTGCAGGTGTTCAGCGCAAGTTGGAATTGGTTAATCAGAATCAGGTTAGAAGCTGGGGCCAAAAATTTTCTTTATTGTTATTGCTTATACATGCATTTTCTCAGATGTGGAAGTTGCACTTTTGTTAATATGTGGATTCAAAGGAGTTCAGAAAAAGATAAAATAATGCATTTTCCTGGCAGCCTCTTAGATACATGCATCGGACATTTGAATGGAATGCAAGTGCAGAGAGAGGATTTTTTATACACACACATGCACAGAGTTGTAGGTTTTTCATGTAATTGCCCAGTATGGTCTCCAGTCACCACTGAAAACTCTACATTGACTCTTTAGTAAAAAATTTCATTAAACTATTTCTCATTGTTAAATATATTGTCAAGTTTGTGCACAACTGTTTATTAGGTCTGTTATCAGGGAACTCGGTGCTGAATAATTGCCTATTAAATACTTTTGTCTTCCTCTGCTGAAACTTGTTTTTCTTCTGAAGGATGCAAATAAAAATGATAAATTCATAAACAACTCTACCAAACTACCAAAATATCGCTCAGTCGGGAGAAAGAGTCCAAGTAAGTTTCTTGTTTTCAATGTATCTTATTGTAAAATATATATTTTACTCCATCAAATAGTTTACTGTTTCTTTTCCAGTTTGTGTTCGGCTGCTGTGAATGCGATATTATGTTATGCCTTTTGCATGTTTTGGCTCAGACGAGACATGATATGATACTTGATTTTTTTTTTCAGTATAGATTAGTGATTGGTCGAGTTTAACCTGTGTTAGTGGCATGGAAACCTGATGTTATTTATATATTTATTTTTTGCAGCTGCCATGAACAAAGGAAGGACTGCACGTGGAGTTTCAGATGCAGCACATGGAGTTTCAGATGCAGCTGAGAAGTTAGCAACTATGACGATTGCTTCTCGCAGGCAGTCTGTGGGACAGCTAAAGCCGCCTCCTATGAAGACTGGGGTGCCTATGAAAACAGGGGTGCGGTGGAATGCTGAATCGGGAGACTTGTTTCTTAGACCAAGTCAACAGCTGCAACCGGGAAGAAGTTATAACAGGAAAGTTGTGGGATAAAAAAGAAGGGCTCTTTCAATAATTATGGTATATTGCGTTGAATGTGTGTTTCAAGTAAGACAGAAGATATAAAAATTCAAGTGTGATTGTTATGGATTTGATTATCAGTAGTACCTGTCAAGCGTCAGCTGATGGATTTTCCTTGTTTTGGTTTATCATATTTTCTGTGTTACTGGCAAACATGGTTGCTATATCTAGTTGAATAAAAATAAAAAGATTGTGGCTTGTGAAAATTTCCTATACTTTTTGCTGCTTGTTAAATGAACATGAAATCTCATAGTTGTATTTATTGATTCGAAGATGGATGTTAAATGAACTTGATAGGCTTAATTAGACAAATTTTTACTGCGTTTTAAAGGGACATGTAAAGGAAGATCATATTTTTAATCACGTACTAAATGCATGCTAGTTATTATATTATTTTTCATCAACTATAGTAATGCGAGTCACACCTGGAAATTATTTAATTTAATTCTAATCCAAACAAAAGAAATGTGCAAAGCTCGGTTAGATTAAGCTGAAGTACTACTTCATTTACGTGCAAATTAATTAAAATAAATTCTATTTCTCCAATTATACGTGTGTTACAAATAACCAAATACACTCCCACAAGCAGTTATCTTTTTCAAAATGGTAGTAAAAAACTATTAAAGAGAGAAAATAGGGGACATTTGGAGAGAGTGGGAGAAAAGAAAGTATAACATTGACCATGAATCTCATTTGTATGTATAATAATGTATGAATGAAGAGACCTCTGAATTCAGTCCATTTCATTCTCTAAAGTCATTACATTCTGCGAAACAAAACTGGAATTAGTCCGTCCCTCCATAACACATATCTGAATTTAACTGCCGAAAATGTAATGTAATTTAATTAGAGGTATTGAGCTTGTATTCTTTCCCTGTTCTCTTCCCACCACAGCTTCGCGTGCACTTCTCCAAACTTTTCACGGCTGCACAAAACCAAACAAATATATGATGAGCAAAATGTCTAAACATTTTTCATATGAAAATATGCAGCAAGCATTATTATTTACCTGAATCTGACACGGCGAAGCTCCCTAGTCCCATCGGCTAACTGTCTGATGGTAATATAGACCCCAGGCTCATCTTGCTCTACCCATTCTGTCTCCACTTCACTTGCATTGCTGACAGAAACAGAGGGCTCGTCTCTAGATGAAGTTGTTGTGCGCGATGCATCGAAAGATGTCTCAGCTCTTGTTGGACCACCTGCACCATAACCACCACCGCTTGATCCTCCAGCATTATTGTCCCCAGATGGTTTATAGTGGTTTCTTGGTGTCCACTCTTTGTTCATCATAGGGCTTTCCCTTGCAGATCCCATCCTTGAGTAAGATGAATCTCTCTGCTGCATTAATTCCCATTTTTCATCAATAATTCAACACAAAATATTCTTCTTCTATCTTCTAACTAGAGTTTATTATTAATTACCTCATCCTCAGACCTTGGAGGAGTCTGAAGAGCTTGGCGATTGAATCTCTGAACGTTGTATAGTTCCATGATTCTATCATAATTCTCACCCCACCATCGCTGGGCTTGCCACTTATTAAACATCTCGCGGCTGAAGCGAATTCGTTTGAGATCATTTCCACCATTAGGAAGGGAGACAAATGTAATGTGAACACCAGGCTCCACTTGTGCCATCCATTCCTTGGGTTCATCTTCATCCTCCAGAACCACATCGCATACCGACGCTGAATCCCTCCCTGCAGTGAATCTTGTGTCTGATCGTGTAGTTGGATGGTGACTAGTGCTCGTAAAGTCCCATGCTGGTGTTGAACTTGAGCTACCACCACCAATGTAGGGATATGGAACCCCTTCTGAAGCAACATCGAAATCAGGATATGGCCGCTGACCTTTCTTGTAGCTACTGGACCCCGTGCAAGGTTTGCATTGCCGATATGCACCGGAGAATTTCAATGCCATATCCTTGATCTGTACATTGTCAAATTATTGGTTCATAAATCATAAATAAGAGCTGCAACAAGTGCTCACTCTCCGTAATAATAATGATGTTCACTTTGATATAAGGACACAAGTTAACACTACCCTTGATATAATTAATATACTGAACAAATACATATTGTCTAAAAGCCAAAATTATTTAGTTGATTTTTTTAGGACCGATAAATGTAGAATGAAAGATAAAAAGGTTCATTTTCAACAACACTGTATCAATGGCAGCCTAGTTCTTTAAATCTCTCAATATAGAACCTTGGAATGAGTTCACGATTTACTGATTTATAAACTGGTGACTATATAATAAAAATGCGGGTTGCAAACAAGGCTCTGCTAGTTTGGTCATACAACAACATTGCTTTGTTCCGAATATGTGCAAATATATGGTTATGGGTTTAAGTTATGCCCCTTCCCAATCCTAAAATATTGTAATAGTTTTGAAAAAAAAAAAAAAAAATGACAGTCCTCACCTATATCATAGAATGCATATAACTAGAATATTTGCAGTCACAGTAGAATTAAACTATTAACTATACATACATACATGTATAGAAATTATTTATTTATTATTACGTAAAGAAGAAAAATATAAAGCAAAGAGAAAGAAGAGTCAAAGCATGAGAGCTTAAGAGTCTGAAATGAATGTGAATGTGAATGTGTACTTTTGTGCTAAATGGTGAGAAGATCAATTAAATTGTCCATTACTATAATTTACTTTTCTTTTTTTCTATATATGATACTTTTCTTTTTTTCTATATATGATACTATGTATAGACAAGAATTCAATGGTGGGTCAGGCTCAGGACAATCAGATGTCTTTTCTAAAGATTTAACTAGGGAATATGTTTCCAATATGTAATTTACTATTGGGAGGATTTCCTTTTGACCGGAGCACCTACTTGATATTGACTTTGAAAGGGCTTGGTAAACATAGAGAAGAATATTGGATTGGATTGGATGGATTTTGGATTTTGGATTTGGAAGGAAGCAAGGTTGGTGGTGACCGGTGACTGGTGACTGGTCAGGAAAACACAGCAAGGGTCTGACGAACACAGGGCTCAATGTGATTGGAAAACACACAATCAAAACTTTTTTTTTTTTTGAAAAGGTGCACATAATCAAAACTAGAAGCTAAAGCTATAAGGAAGCCTCCTGAATGAAGCTACAATCTATATACATACATATGCTCGAATCCCACTGACATAGCCTCTATTGTAGCCCTGAGCACCTTTGTTTGTTTAAATGCCTTTGAAAGCGTGGTGGGTGGTCCTCTTAATGTTAATAATAATAATATAATAATATGTGTAAATGGAGTTATGATTTGGTTGTTTGTTTGTTCTAGTGGAAGAAAACGTACATCGGTAAGAATAATAAGATGAAGAATAAAAAAAAAACGAAAAGAAAAGCAAGGGTACCTGCGCCGTCAGGCTTTTGACGGCTTCTTTTGTACTAGGCGTTCCACTCCCACGCGCTCCTTCAACTTCTTCTCCATCTCCCATTTGCTTCGTACATGCTATACAAGTAAACATCTTGTGTTTTTACCTTTCTACCCCTGCTGCTCAACAACATTTTCAATAAGACAAAAGGGCAAAATCAAAAAGAGCTCGGGATCAGAGATAGACCAACAATTACTTGTTTATAAAACTCAATCATTGAATATGGGGACATACATACACATACATACATACCACTTTCAAAATGTGGATCAACAAATCACAATTCCACCAAACCAAATAAAAAAGAAACCAAGTTTGTGCTTTTGAGAAAAATATAGAATGAATGAATGAGCCATTCTTTTGATTCAATGGAAAATGGAAAATGGAAATGAAATGATGATGGAGCAATCCAATTGGGATGGATGGATGTCTGGAAATGAAAAGAATGGATGAATAGACAAAGAGACAAGAGAATATTAAAAACAAAAAACAAAAAACAAGAGAGTTGTTGATTTGAAAAGCACTTGTGCATCATTATTATTGGAAAAGGACTTACCCAAAGGCAAATAAACCAACCTCCACACCTCCTCTTTAATTTCTATTTTTTTTTCTTTATATGCCCCTCTCTCTCTCTCTCTCTCTCTCTCTTAGCTGTCTCCTTAATTCACTATTAAATCCTTCCTTTTCACATACACTTTACTTTCTCTTCCCTCTTCCTCTCTCACCATTTTAGATCTTCTTCCCCTCCTTGCTTTTCATAATCTGCACAAATCAATTCCATGGTTATTGTTCTACAATCTACATTACATTATCATTATACAAAATCGGATTCTTCAAACAAGATCTGAGACTAAAGACGAAAAAATGAAACAAGAACCCAAACAGTTGCTATCTGCTCTCTGCATTCTGCGACTAGACAAATATGAAACTATAATACTCTGCTTACCTTCATCAACATTGTTACCTTACCAAAATAATATATCAAGATATATTGCTCCGATCGATTTTTTTCAAAAGTAATAATATCCCTTCAATTTCGCTCACTCAAAAAATACTCTCCGCTGACTGACAACATAAGACAAAAACGCCGGCGATATATCGGCTAAAGTTTCAGGATTTGGATCCCAAACGGTAAAAGAAGACACACACAAGAGGAAAGTTTGGGATATGCAGCTCCGGGTTTTACGTTGCAACTTAGAAGAACAGAGGATATGTTGGGTTAGGCTTGTTCAATTTATATACATACATTAGCCAATACAAAGCCAATAATTTGACGGCGTTAAATAACAGAAAACGTTTCTGAATTTATATATATACATAATACACATAGATGATACGTTACGTGAACAGAAACCGTTTGATGTTGGATAATTTTTTAACGAATAAGGTCTTGTTAACATAAAATTGGTCTTGATCATTTAGGACATGTGGGTCCTACATGTCTAGCTGACGTAAGGGACGGATCTCTTACGTGTATTGGAAGTCTACCACGTGGCACTGCTTGATTGGATGTGACGCTGTTAATCAGATTAGAGGCTAGGATTTGATCATGGTATTTTTTTACAGGTTAGGAACAATCACATCAATGTTTTATCGATGTTTTAGCTCCGTATATTATTATTTTATTGAAATCAAATTTTATATTTACTCTAAAAAGAATGAATGTATAAATCTTATTAGAATATATCTATTCGGATCCAAACCTTAAATCAATTATTTTGATATTAGAATAGTGAACTTGACAACAAATTGTCTTGCAGAAGACATAAAATCGTTTTTCAAATTTCTCAAAATATTGGAGAATCAAAATGATTTAACTAATTTTATTTAGTAATCCCATTTTTTTCAAAATTTTAAAAGGATTTTCTGCTTGTCAAATATTCTTCTGTACTAATTTACCCATTTATTTCAAAACTGATTTGATTTATTATATCATATTTATTGTAAAGCCCCAGAATCATTATTTATTCAAAACATGATAGAAACTTTTTAAAAAATTATTATGTTACATCCTAGTATAACGATCTAAAATTTAATTAAATATTTTATATTTATTATTTTAATACATCAATCCACGATTTTTATATATTTTGAAAATATAAATATAACTTTTTTATTTATTTTTCTAATTTATAACATGTGCTTTTAAGATACAAATTAACAATTTTCTTTTAAAAAACAGTAAAAGAGAAATTAGGTTTAGTAAGAAAACGCTTAGACATCAGAGGATGACAATAATAAATGTAGGGTTTAAATAATTAATAAGATATTTAGATGTTATAGGATAACTAGTAAAGAGTCTTATTGAGATCAAATAGTATATTTATATAGTTCAGATATCCACTTTCTTTTAAATCCATAATCTCGTATCACTGGACCAATCTCGTTCGATCGTTGCGGGGTTGATTTGAAAGCTTAAGAGAGTGGCACAAGGGGTTTGGTGACGTAGGTAAAATGATGACATTTGGTATAGCAAGTAAGTTGTAATATCATAAGCGAGAATCTTAGTACAATTTTAATATTATTTTTAATCTCAAAAAAGAAAACAAATGAAAATTGAAATATGATTTGAAACGAAAGTGAAAGTCACCCAGAAGAAGCATGTGGTGGTCCATCCAATCAGAAGGAAGAAGTGAGGGTAAGGACTAAGGTATGATGACTGTTACTGTAACTGTAACATATCAAAATCGGAAAATAACAAGATCTTCAATCTTGTCAAAGATTCTAACAAGTCATTTGCAAAATTTGTCTTATTTAACACAATTAAAATTTTGAAGCTTTGGTGGTACGGCTACGGCAGCAGTAGACATTTAACCGGCAGTGAGCGGTGACTAAACACAAGACTACTTTAATCAAGAGAAAATGTTAACTGGCTATTGTCGGTTGTCAGCACTGCTTTGGTTGCTATTTGCTGCTTTAACTTTTAACCCCACTGTTTCTGTTTTTGTCCTTGCCTTTATTCCTGGGGCTAACCCATCTTTAAGCAAAGAATGCTTGGAACAGAGGGACAACTAAACAACTCATTCTCTCTCTCACCTCTCTACACCAGAACACAACACAACACACCACACCACAACATAACACTCTTCTTTTCATTTTTCAAACATCATTTTCTTTATATGCTGTCTTCTTCTATTCAAAAGCGGAAAGCCGATGGATACGTATAATAAATTCGAACTTCGGACATCAACACGTCGAGAGATGTGGTTATCCTCAGGTTATACTACCAAATTCAATATCACTTTCATAACACAATAATAATAAGCTAGCTAGTCATAATAAGTGAAAATGAAATGCCACTTGTCAAAATATAAAAAGCCAGACTTTAGGTAAAGAAGTTGTTGTAAGATCTTCATAGGCAAGAAAAGCATAGTCAAGGTCCAAATTAAAGACATCCCTTCATTTTTCCCATTAGTTTGGTTTTGGAAGCAAATTCAAAATCCCACCTAGCACTTTAAATTACATGTATACATTAAATCTAACGTTCAATATTTGAAAAGTGATTTATATAAAAAGCTATTCAGCGATCTATTCTAAAGTTAGATATTGTGTATATCTAAATCCCAACTCTTTCTCTATTTCCGATGTTTGATTGATTACTTTGATTACAACATGCATGTTTCTTTTGATTTCTTGCTTCATATTGAAAAATAAAAAATCAAAAATCAAAAACATTACTCACTCCCTCACATGTTAAAAGAAGAGACCAGGTTGAGTTCCATGACTATATTTAAACAATTAATAATAGTTGCACAAACAACCCGTCAATTTAGTCAATATTGCACAAACCTCTCTAATTTATATTGACTATGAGTTGACTAATGATTTGACTAACCGTTGACTTAATAGTTCATATGTACAAAAGTCATTTTACACTAAAATAAATAATCAAAAGAGTGATGCTATTCATAATCCAGTATGGGATCGTTTTTTTTTATCTGAAAACCGAACGGTTCTAAATTTTACTGAAGACTGAATAGTGACTGAAACCTAAAACTGAATAACATATTCATTTTTTGTATAACTTCTAAATAAATTGTCAACTTGTTTTTTTGTAAAATAAAATGGTTTAAAAACAAGTAATTTGACATTTATACCGATGTTACTATTGATTGTTATGTATTTTTATTTTATATGACACAAACAAATAAATAAAAATAATTTAACAAATCTTAAACTATTTTTTATGTAATAATAATAAGATAATATTCATGATACAGATATGATAAATAATTATTTTTAAAAAAAATATATGATAATTAGAAATGGTTTTGATTTTACAAAAAAAAAATAATAATATAGAATTGAGGGTTCAACGATGGTGTTTAAAGTGAGAATATGATTAATGTTTTTTTTTTAAAGTTGTTTATCATATGTAATAATTTAAAAGAAATAAATGTGTATAATATAAATTATGATAAAACTTGAAATATGTTATCTTTAGAAGGATAATCTTGGAAGAAAATATATTAAAGTTTTTTTAAGTCGTGTTTATTTTTTTTTACTTTTTTTAAGTTGTTTTTTTTTTTTGTATTTTTAAGTTGTTTAACCACTTAAAAAAACAAACAAAATAACTTAATAATTTTAATTCATACTCAATAAGTTTTAAGTGTAAAAAACAAACAACCTCTAAATATATTTCTATGCTCCATTTTAATTATTTTAACTATATGATGATTTTATCCTAATTAAAATTACTAAAAATAACAATGATATTCTAAATACATTGCAAAACAATTTTACTAGACTCCAACTGTATTTTTTTTTATTCATTTTAAAAACCCCAAAACATTTTTTTTTAATTATTAAAGTTTTATTTAATTTCGAAGTGATGAAAATTACTTACAATAAATACAAACAAAAATTTTAAAGTATTGGTTTTTGTATTTTTTTTTTGTATATTTTTTGTATAGACAAACAACAAGACAATTATTTACGTTAATCCTCATTGCAGACAAGAATCAACCTATGTTGTTTATAAAAAGAGAACTAATAATTGACATCATCTCTAAGTGTCTCGTATAGCCAATAAAGAAAATGTACAAGAATGAAAACAAGATATAATACCATCCCAGAATGATAATTAGTATTATGGATAATGAGCTGTAGAAGCTATCCAATTCCCAATACTGCAATCATCTAAATGACAATAAAGTTATTTAATGTTAATTTTAAAATGTTGAAGCAGGAAAAACATTGCTATAATCAGTTTCTTCCTAAAAGAAATCAATGCATAAAAATTCAGAAATCAAAATAGACATCTAATTTTCGGTTCCTCAGGCCTGATCACATTTTAAAGAAAAAATAAAAACAGTTTCGATTTTATAAACCATGGAAGTAATTGCCTTTCTTTACCGGTAGTCAATATATATATATATATATATATATATATATATATATATATGAAGCAAAATGAATTTTTTTTATTCAAAAAAAAAATTAGGTTTTTATGATGAAGTGTTTTAAAAAAAGATTGTCAAAAGTTAAAAATGATAATTTTGAAACAGAACAGAGTGTCTATAGAATTTTTTTTAATTTCAGTTTTTAGAATGAATTGTATTTAGAAAAGAAGTGTGAAAAAATAAATTTGGATTGTACTCTAATCAAAATTACAATAAAGTATTAAATAACCCCAAATATTTCTTTAAATGCAAATCAATCGGAAATAAAATTTGATAGACACACAAAAGTCTTCAAAATTACTTATGCAAAAAACCAAACAAGAAGCTTCAACCATCGAAGTTCAAAGGTGGGCATGACTTGGCCTAGTATTTCCCTTGGTTGTATGGCGATATTGTTTGGTTAGAAGACTATCAACAATGTATCAAATTGTTGGTTCTAGAAGATATTAAGAACCTAAAATTGGTTTACAATGAATTTAGATTCCTAAAAAATATAAAAAACACCAGCACACAAATCTGAGGAGATGTCAATCTTCTCTAAAATAGAGGAGATCCACAATCTCATCCATATTAGAGGAGTTTTGTCTATCGCATATTCACATTCCATATCAAAGGAGATCATTGATCTACCCTTATTTGGAGGAGATTAGTAGATATATATCCTCCTCTCGCAATTCTTTTTATTTAATTAATTTATTATAATTTTTTTTTAAATAATAAGTGGTAATTTGGACATTTCATATTTTAAGGTCAGTCGAAATGTTAGTTAATAGTCTTTGGCAAATTAAAAGTTTCCCCATGTGCAATATTTACTGAGTTTATGGGTATTTATGCAATTTTCCCTTAATAATATCAAATATATATATATATATATATATATATATATATATATATATATATATATCCCCCACATTGCTCATCACCATCCAAAAGGATATAATGGCATTTTTGTTCAAATAACCCATTTTCTGGACAATCTTTTTTGCATCTGTCACATCACATATTGTTAGCGAGAGAGGTCCATGACTTGTATGTATAAAAGTCTTGGTATCTTCTCACCAAGTAGATGTGTTTTGGATAATAAGTGAAAGATGCTTGTGTGAAGCCCTTGATCCAAAGTAAATCTATGAAAGTAAATGATGCATACGTGAAATCTAATGTGGATAATATCTACTTGGTGGACCTGGACTGTTACAGCATTCGACGGCTGAGTATTTAGGGTGATTATCAATTTGGTATCTTGATTTGAACGAAATATTAGGTTCACTACAAGAAAATTGCTTCTTTGGGACAACAATTATTGGTGCAAAAACATGCTCGTCCCAAAATAGTTGTCTTAGGTGCTTAGTAATAGGTTTTTAGGAATGAAAATAATATTTGGTTGGTATAGGTCAAGCATAGTAACTAAAGCACCTCAAATCAGTTGTCTAATGATATCAGGACTAATATTGGTTTTCTTCCCCTTACATAATTCATAATTTCGCAGGGACGAAAATGGTCATCCTTATAGATTATTTAATGGGATGAAATGAATTCTTAAAATAAACTAAACTAACCTAGGGGGTGAATAGGTTTTAATCGATTAGTTACCAATTTTTTCGATTAGTGAATATTAACAAATCAACAAATCACTCAAATGAAAGAAGCAAGCAATCAACTTTTTAAAGGTGCGGAAAACAATAAATAACACGTCGATTGATTTATGTGAAAAACCCACCAACTGGGTAAAACTCACGGGCTATCCTTCTAACCACACACGGTCCTCAAATCTACTACATGTAATGATGTTTACAACCTAAGTTGACCTCTAGTCACACCATTCTCGGAACATAACATACCACTACTACCCCGCGGGCCTTTTATAGTGATTCTAGACCAAATGCTTGTGCACTAACCACTTAGTCACAAGATTTGACTCAATGAAGAGAATAAGCAACCTAAGTGAATATATGATATATTCTAAAATGCAAATTATGCTAGGCAACACTAAATGCTTATCTAGGGATTAATGATGGCAATCAAACAATCATAGATATCAATGTCTATATGAAGATTCACAAAGACCTAACTAGATGAAGATATGCAAATCTAAAACCTAGTCATCAAACAAAGGTCAACCTACACAAGTTGTCACAAAATATAACAAGTACAATAAATATACAATTAAGAAATGCAATCAATGAGTCTTAAATATCAATGTCTAGATGCAAGGCATAAAGACTTAGCTAGAGAGTAATAATGTCCTAAATGCAAGCTATCACAAAACAAACTTAATCATGTTATCAATCATCAATATATGCATTCATATGCATTCAATGAAAGATATTGACAATTTCTATGCAATAAAAAGGACTTCTTGGACTATAAGAACAATAAACAAATATGGAAGTTTGTTTTTACTTACCAAGTCAAGAATGATGAAGACCCATGAAGGATTGATGCATGAAAGATGCCATGGATGCATGGGTTTTGGATTTGGAGAGTTAAAGAAGCAATCTTGGTGCTTTCTCTCACAAGGGAAACTCTTTCTCTCACTAGGATCTGGAAATTTGAGTTCTAGATCGAAATAGGGAAGAAGAAAATGTATAAATAGGGTCCAAAGTGAAACTACATCGTTTTGAAAAGTTTGTAAATAATTAGGGCAAACACGACGCAGTTCGCGGGTCGACTCTGCGGGTAGGGACCCGCCCACTTGAACCCACGCACTGGGACCAGAATCACACACGAGAACACTGTGCGGGTGGCATCGCTGGTATGGACCCACACACATTGACCCGCGTACTAAGGCCAAAGCCATGCCAAAGATGACTACACAGGTGACTACGCTGGTAAGGACCTACGCACTGAGACCATCCTAAGAGTCACACATCGCGCTAAGACAAGCACACCAACATGCACGCGCGGACATTTTCGATCAAATATCGGGAAACGAACTGCATTACACCAAAACACACTTAGATCTAACAACAAGGTGCATGTCTGAGAAATGTAGAGAATGCACACATATAAGATTTGAAACACAAATGCAAGATGATCAAAGCATGCATGAAGTAGTGTGTGTGTGCAACTAATTCTCTTCAAGAGTCAAGAACAAATGAACTACCTCTCTTGAAGCTCTTTGGGATCTTAGAAGCTTGTTGAAGAAGAATCGCAATTGGAGACCTAAGCTACCCATTACAAATAATCTCAATGTGGTTTGTTATAAAATAAACCAATCATAAAATAGAGGTCATTACAAATTTGTCCAGCCATAAAAAAATTACTAGGGTATGGATATTGTCATTCAAAGAAATTATTAGTACACCCATTTTTATGGGCAAATTACACAAACTTACACTGGTTATATGCATAATTACACTAAAATCGGTAAAATAAATAATAACACTAATTTACTCTTGACCCGTTAACTAATGGTTTACTAACCATTGAAAACGGTTAGTCACTACCTAAGGAAGGGTAATTTGGTATTTTTCAGTGTTATTGAATAAATGAAAAAAAAAGTGTCCAATAACATATCTCCACATCAGCCCTAACAATTTATTAATTAAACATAATATTAGTAAAAAAAATCTCCTTTCTCATCTCCTTCAATTTTGTGAGACCAAATCTCAATCCTAAACAAAGCAAACCGCAACCCAATACAAAGTAAATCGCAACCCAAAATCCTTCTACTTCTTTCTTCTCTACCCTTCATCTTCTTTACCATCACAATCTCATCCAAAAATACAAACAATAAAAATTATTTAAAAAATTTAGAGAAAAAAAAATATATTAGAGATATGGAGGAGATGTGGTTCAAGATCTTCTCCATTTTTGTAGCAAATCTGGCACAAAAAACTTCATTAACTGAGAATGTATCTCCTCTATTTTTGGAGAAGATCTGGAACCAAAATCCCAATTAATGGAGATATGTGATCTCCATTAATGGAGATTTTGGATTTTCTCTAAGGGAGATTGAGTTCTCTTTCATTTGATCTCCATGGAGATCTGGAGAGATCATTTTTTTTTTTATATTTTTTCCGATTTTGTAGTAGTTTTTTGATTTCTTTTAATTATTGATTTTTACATCTCTTTTTTCAAGATTTTCTGACTTCTTTTTTTATAGTTATTTTGATTTTTTTTATATACATATGTTTCTATTTTTTAATTCATTTATTAATTTAATATAATATTTCAAAAATACTAGAACAAGGGAAAAACATACGTTTTCCCTTTTCTGACTAACGGTGGTCAACCGTTAGTCAACGAGTCAAGAAGAGTTTAGTATCATTATAATTTTTTTTAACGGTTTTAGTGGAATTATTCATGTAACCAGGGCAAGTTTGTATAATCTACCGATAAAAAATGGGTGTACAAATAATTTCTTTCGGTGGCAATATCTATACCCAAAATATTAATTAAGTAAACCTAACTAGTCACCCTACACCTACCCTACCCTATTGGGCTCCCCAACTAGGCTCCCCCTACCAACTATTAGGACACACCTACTCAAATCTAGAGGCCCAACATTATCGGCCCACAACTGATATTATCTTTAACATCTCAAAGTTCTTGTCGATAACACTTTAAACCCGTGACCGGAGCTTTTAGCGAAGAATGGTGCTATCGGCACCCTATAATAATTTAATAATATCTCACTTTTTAAATTATTTAGTCTTTTTTTTTTCTTTATTAAAATTACTTAACGAAATATTCAATTAAAAAAATTCATTCAAAATCTTTCATCCTTGAGGACAGGGATGCTTTTAAAGGGGAAGGAATGATACAATCCTACTAATTTTATTATAGATGGTTAGTTTATTTATTTTAATGTTATTTGTATAATTTATTTTATTGTATTATCTAGTTTTAGTTATTAAAATATTAAGTTAGTGTGGTTCAAAAAAATATATATTAAAGGGTCGTTTATTTTTTGTCTGAATACTAAACAGTCCTGAATTTGTCTGAAGACTGAATATGGACTGAAATCTGAACCTGAATGACATGTTTTTTTTTTCTCACATCTGAATGTACTGTCAACATGTTTGTTTTTTAAAAATAAAATTATCTGAAAATACGTAAATTTACATTTATACCTATACTAATTAAAAGAAGTAATTTAATATGCACCATTCTTTATAACATTTTGTATGTTTTTTTTTACAAACAAAGTTCAATTTAACAAAATAAAAAATTAATCAAAGATTATAATTTTACATGTTCTGCAAACAAAGTTTAAGTTAAATTTATTGTATAAAAAAAGTTACAGTTCAAGTTCAATTTGTATGTTGTCGACGCTTTCGGTGAATATAATTCATGAAACCATTTTTGTTTTTTTGGTTTCCTAGATCAGATGCACCGGAAACCAAATAAAAAAAAAGTTCTTGAATTTTTCATATACAATAATTCTATAACATCTTCAAGCCACGAAATCTACTCAATATGATAAACAAATTTATTGAGCACTATACGAATAGTTAGATAAAAAAAAATAATGAGTTCTTACCAGGATTTGACAGGAGAGAAATTCAATTGTTCAATCTCTGAAAAAATTCATTATGAGAAGTAATTAGGGTTTTTTTTTTCTTTTCTAAAACCTGTGTAAATAAGAAATATGTTAAAAGAAAAAAATTTATACCATATCAAATTAAGATAGATTTGGAAATATATCTTTTTTTGGAGGATAGACTTGGAAGAGAATATTTTAATTGCAATCTAGTGATTTGAAATTAAGTTAAAAATCAGGATTTCTTACTTTTTATTTTAAGTTGTTTTTTGATATTTTTAAGTTATTTAACCACTTAAAAAAACAAACAAAACAACTTAATGAGTTTAATTCAGACTCATTAAGTCTTAAGTGAAAAAAACAAACGACCCATAAGTTAGTGGGTTTACTGCTCCTTTAATTATGGATCGTGAGTTAGTTAATTGTTTAAGTTTATGAGAGAGTGAGGAGAGAGGGAGTCGTGATATTTTGTATAAATACCTTCAACTCATTAATGAATGACCGGAGAATTATTGTTTACGATTCCCTTGAATTAACCGTAAATTTACATTACATTACAGACATTTGAGTCTGTAGCAGTTATCCGGTGAGAATTCACAGCTGGGCATCTTGATTATTCAGGTCAACAAATTTCGTTTTGAAGTGAATATCTCGTGAAAATTAACAAGTGACCGTCCAAACTCCCAACATATTTTGATATTTGAGATTTTTTTTTTATCATAACTTTGGACATGTTATAATTGAGAAATTAAATTATGTTCATCAAATAACTCTGAATTCAAGCATCATGAACCTTGAAAGTATTGCGAATATCATAAATTTTATAAGATTTATACAGATGTTAAGGCCCATCAAGCATAGACAAAAGACCGAGTGACGATGTTCTTCTATTTGTTGCTTGATCGACCCCTCAGAGATTGCCAAAAAACAGGCCAGTTCTTTTGAGCCTCATTCCATCCCAAGAGTGAGCCTTCCCTCATTGGATCCCAACTGGCTGACACAATGCCATAACTTACCCCCAACAGGGCTGTCCCAAAAAAGATAAATGACACAATGAAGGGCACCCATGTTGGGACATCAATCTTTTGAACCGCCTTTAGATAGTAAAACAATGGAAAAAATAGCACCCCTATCATCAATGGAATCCCCACAGACAACCCCATTCTGCTTATCATTCTATTTGTCACTATCTCTGGTATTACGCCTTCCTCTGCTTCATCTTCATCTTCATCTTCATTTTCATCTTCATCATCATACCCCGTCTTCGATTTCTTGGGCTTTTTGGTTTTCCTTGGCGATCGTTGTCCAAACCCTTTCGGACTATTTAAGGTAGCATATAATAAGGTTTTTGAGTGTGAAAATTGACATTGGTAAGGGTATTGATTTGTAACGGTAGTTGGGTAGTTTGTAGCCTGGTTGATTGGTGCATATGAGAATGAGAACAAGGTTGTTAAAGGTGGGGTTCTTGTGGATGAACTAGCTTTCTCCTTCCTTATATGCAAATTAATCTTTTTACACTTGCATATGTGGTAGTTGATGGAGAGGGTGCAAAACTTTTGAACTAAAGTTGATTGCTCGTAACTACATTCAATCTGCATAGCCACAACAGGGTATATGAGGAGAGAGTCTATTGACTAGAGACTACTACAATCAATCATGCCACAAGAAATCAATTTAATGGAAGATGCACATGCATCAAAATGCATTCTAGACTCAACCTTATATGACTGAGACTAACAATATCACCTGACTTGAAGCATTTTTTTTTTTTTGAAGCTTTTCACCGTTAGTAGGATTCGAGCAGCTGACTTGAGAGTCATTTGCCCAAGTCCCAAACTCGTTCATCTACTAGCTCAGCTACACCTTTTAAGATGGCATAAATGAAACCTAATTTTTAATATTATGAATACAAATGTTGTCAAAATAGATAATTCATATTAAAAAATGATCATTCTTAAGGAGATTATTATCCCTGCATAATTTGTGACATATATAGCTAATCTTACAAAGTTTTACACTGTTTTGAAACCCCAAACTACAATTTAAGAATGATTAATGCTAGACGTCTCATCCTTTAAATTCACTTGCATCTCAATCAAATCATTATTAATGCGTATCCGTTTACCAATTATCACATGGATACAAAATGCAGGATGTTTAGCATTACTATTTAAGAATAACACCTCAATTTTCTAAAATTACAATTCTAAGCTTTCAAACAGGGGATACAAAAAATTAACGGGACAAGGGTTTTTCCATTGTATTTACAAATAGTTTTGGATGCATCCAAATACTTGATCAAATATTGAATAACAATAAAGGTTTTTTTTTTTTTTTGTGATTTTCTAAAAACTATATCAAGCGTTTTAAAATCCTAAAATACTAAGAATACAACCCAAGACTCTGTATTCAACCATTAGATACTTGATTACAATACATCTTCAACTTGCAGTTTTTATGCACTTGTAACAAAAGCGGGGTTGCAGTTTGCAAATATGAACATAATATCCAAACGGGAAATCAGAGAAAAAAGAAAAAAAAAAATAGTGAGCCAAATTACGAAGAAGATAATAAAAGCATGGCTTGAAATCTAAAATCCATCATTTGATTGACAGATAAATAATAAAATTGATTTTCTATTGAATGAAAATTGCATTTCAGGCAATATTCGAATAAAAGGCTGAAAGAGAGAAATAGAGAGGTGCATTACCTTAGATGTAGATGGTGACTGAGAGAGCTTAAACGGCCATGCTATAGCAGCCATTCACTTAATTTTTTTTGGATTCAGACAAGGAAATGTCTGAAAAACTGAACTTTAGATATTAGAGTAGAGAGAAAGTTAACAATTTTATTTAACTGGCTTACAAAAGCAATTCAACATTCATTGGTCGCCATGACAATGAAACTCAGAGACAGAGAGAAAAAGGAAGGTGGAGGAAGTACAAGGGGATAAGATAGCTGGACGATCGAGAATGATCCCCCACTTCACAAATTTAAGATTCCAACACGTCCTTATACTTTTTATAAATTTCACATCTTTAATATTTTACAATTTTTATATTTTTTTGTACGAATTCCAAGAAATGACCACAAAATATATCTGACATACGAAGTTTTAATCGTTAATAACTAACTGTAAAATTTTATTTCGGTTCATAACCACAAATTACCGAAAACCCTCCGCAACCATCTTGAGTGCATCGCTTAGTAAGTCTGAAATTTGCAAAAATGTCCCATAAGTCTTGAATTTTAAAACAAGTCTTGGTTTTGTCTTAATAAGTCTCGAATTTGTTTAATAAATATAGAATTTATGAAAAATAAAAAAAATACAAATGAAGGAACAAAGTGAGGCCATTTTCGTCTCAAACCATACTTTGGTACTATTTAAAGTTAAATCATCAAATTGGGTGGTAGTCCTAAAACCAGGAGAGTAAATAGTGTTATTTACACCCATTTTCTCTTTTCTCCTTGTTGTAATTGAGTTTTCTAATATATTGCAGTGAACTTCAATTATGCAGTTGCATTGTTGAACACTTGATCATTTTTATGTCAGATGACCTGCAAGACATTGTGAAAAATCCACACAAGTGGAAAACCTCCAAACTGATAATTAGGTGCAAAATTATAGTGGTTAGGAAATTGGTTCCTGCTAATCCCTATGGACTATGGAGGAGTTAATAATCCAGGAGGATTAGAGGCGAGAGGCGAGATGGCATAGACTATGTATTGGCTCTCCATTTTATGGTGTTGATTAATGGTGTAAATTGGGACTGGGTTGCCACATTGTGTTAAAAAAATTCAAATTCCCCTTATTTACCATTTTAACCTCATTTCACTTTCTCTATTAATACCCATTCCATTTCCAATTTTTTATACTCTTTAGAGCTTGTTTGGTTGGGCTTTAGAATAACCTCTATTTGTAAAAGGTCTACTCGTAGTAGATCTATTAAAAATAGAGTTTTTGAAAAAAAAAATTATAATTATTTGGTTGGTAGATTTTTTTTTTTTAAAAAAATCTATTTGAATGAGCTCCTCTCTATGAACTTTTACCTAGTAGAAGTTTAAACTCTACTAGCCTCTACTGAAATTAAAATAGAGAATCTCAAAAGCCCAACCAAACGACTCTAAAAAAAACTCAAATAGAGGTGTGTAGAGATTTTGAGGCAGTAGAAAGCTCAACCAAACAACTCAACCAAACAACTTAACCAAACAAGCACTTACTACCTCTATTCTCTCAATTCTCATTCTCTCTCTACTCTACTCTTTCTCTCTAGTCTCTGCATACTCTCACTCTCTACTATAAATTATAATAATTAATACAATAATTCTCTACTTTATAATCTCTCCACCAAATATTTCTCTATTCCCATTCTCTCAAATCTCAACATTTCTTCTATAAACTATAAAGGTAATTTCATTTTTATTTAAATTTTAATATTTATGCTTAGTTTTTCCATTTAACATTTATGCTTAGGTTTCATATTTATGTTTATATTATTATTTATACATAGTTTTTAATTTAATATTTATGCTTACTTTTTATATTTTTCTTACGGTTCGTTACCGCATCACTCGTTCACCCCTTCGGCTTCTTCAATTCAAAAAAAAAGGTAGTGTCTTTTTCCCACGTCTACTTTACAACAACGAATGCCCCCTATTTCTTATGGTCTGACTTCCATCTATTCCGCCCAAGGGCATCCAAGACAAAGTTGGCAAACCGACTCGACTGATATGATAGATGGAATGGGTAGCTTGTGTTATGATTTAGTTAGGACTTTGTCTCCCTTTCGTTATCTTCTGCTCCCCTTGTATAGGTTGGGGAAGGGCCGAATCCTTCGGGAGCTAAGGATAAATGCCATACCTCCTAGGAACGTATGTAGGAAAAGCTTGAGCAAATTTGATTCAGTGGAATGACTTCTAAAAAAGTCAAATTTTTAGAAGACGTAGCGAGTTTTACACTTAAATTTAATATTTATACTTACTTTTATATTTATTATTTATGCTTACTTTTATATTTATGCTTACTTATATATATATATATTATTTATGCTTAGCTTTTAAATTTATTATTTATACTTACTTTTTTATTTAATATTTATATTTAATCTTTAAATTTAACATTTATGCTTAGGTTTTATATTTATACCTAAATTTTATATTTATATTTAAAATTAGGGGTGAATTCAAAAAGAGCCAAAAAATTTATTGATTTATTGTTTTTAGCCAACAATTTATTTTTGATTGTTTTCATCACTTTTGATCAGTTTGGGACAAAATTACCCCTAGTGAAATTGAAATTAAAAAGTAAATGAAAATGAGATTTTTACTCTGGATACGTGCAAAAGAAAGAGAAAAGGAAAAGAGAAAATGGGGTTTCGGCCGCACTCTGTCCGTCGCCGTTGCACCCTTGTCCGCAGTCCATCGGCCCCGCACCGTTTGTCCGCGCACCCTTCTCCATCGCCCATAGCCGCTGCACCATTTCCCATCATCTATTGGCACCGCCATCATCTATTGGCACCGCACTCTTCGATCAATAGATGGGGTCATTTCCTTTCCACTCTGATGCTGATTGATCTGGATCCATTCATGGGTTTTGTTTTTGGATGTTGTTTCAAAAGGAAGAAGGTATGGTGTATTTTAAAAAAAATTGTTGAATGAGTTTGAAAGTCATTTGTGGTGTTTCTCTTGCATTCGGTTTCAATTTTGATGAATGTAACAATTTTATGAAATGAATAGATATGCATCCTGTGATTGATTTGGATCCATTCATGGGTTTTGTCTTCAGGTGTTGTTTCAGGAGGAAAAAGGTATGTTGTCTGTTTTTTTTAAAAAAAATTTGTTTAATGCATTTGAAAGTCATTTGTGTTGTTTCTTATCTTATTTTGTGAAATGAATAGATATGCAACTAATCATTTGTGGTGCTTGTCTAGCTTGCATTCGGTTTCAATTTTGATAAATGTAATAATTTGCCAAATATGCTAAGCAAGTGCATTGATCAGAATTCTAAATTGGTTTGTAATGGCTAGTGACTACTGTCAGCTCATATATTAAGTATGATCATATTTGTTGCAAAAGTGTGAAAGTTTTTGATATAAATTTGCCCCATACAAGTCTGGTTCAACAAAGTTGGGTAAAATTAAATGATTTATATTTGCTCTGTAGGGTGTTTGGATTGGAATGTTGTTCGAAACTTTTGTCCAAACTGTTACACTTATTATTATCACCTGGAGAACTGGGATAAGCAGGTATCTTGCTTTTTCATTTGGCTAGCTTTTAAAGCAGATTATATCTTTACTGAATTGCTGGTGCTAATATTAAAAGCATCTTTGTATAAGATGCATGTATCCATGTAGCATGGCTGGTAGAAGCGGTTTTACATGTGCACATTTTATTGAGTGGTGAATAATTTACTGCCTCCATGTCATATATCCAGGTTGCATGGCTGGTATAAGCGTTTTTACATGTGCACATTTTATTGAGTGGTGAATAATTTACTGCCTCCATGTCCACCCTAGCTCTTGCGTTTAGGGACGTCATAGTTCATGCACCTGCTGAAGCCAGTGATGCCTCTGCAGAGTTGGATACTTGGTTGGAGCCTCACTCATGTCACTTTTTTCCTTGTACTTCCTATAAACATGTAGACAATGAAGAGAAGAAAAACCATATAATATGTAAGAAATGAATGGGTACTATATAAAATCCATATCTGTGATTAATTTTTTCTTCTCCTTGATCCACGTTATTTAGTGGTTTTATTTAAAATTTGTATATGCTAACATGTGCAATAAGAGATTCACTTACAAATAATTATTCTTCGATTCATTTATCTTTCTTATAAATTGTCTCTTTAATCTGTTTCTTAATCATTTCTTACAGTTGTCGGTCCTGTGTGCGGTTGGGAATCCAGATGGACATTGGACAAACGAAATGTTTGCATATATGACCCATTACACCGTCAAAAGAAGATTGGCACACGTCGGAAGCAAATCACCCCTCTTCTCTGTTTCATTCCAGCCATTCTACAGCAGTCCGGATATTTTCAGCAAAAAGGCATACCACCCAATGGAGAAATGTTTAGTGTTCATCAATCAATTCCTAAGAAGTTACCGGCATAACTAGACAACGATAGTTGTGGGGTTTTCATATGTCGATACACAGATATGTTAATGCGTCAAAAATGTTTTTGGGGATGGGGAACCAAGAATGTGCCCGGGTTTAAGGAGGAAATGGCATTAGAAATATTTGCAAATAGTATAGCATCAGCATGATAACTTTGTTGGTACTATTTCCATGTCTGTGACATTCTTGAAATGAATGAAGTTGTTTACTTTGTTTTTGGTCCTTGAGTTTCAACTGACATGTAACTTCTAACTGCACTAGCATGTAACTTGTGGCATGTAACAATTCTGGAATTTGTTTTGGAACTAGTGTCAACTGTGAAATCTTTTCTAACTGGCATGTAACTTGAAATTGAACTGGCATGTAACTTCTAATTGCATTAGCATGTAACTTGTGGCATGTAACAATACTGGAATTGATTTTGGATCCATTGTCAACTGTGAAATCTTTTCTAACTGGCATGTAACTTGAAATTGAACTGGCATGTAACTTCGAATTGCACTAGCATGTAACTTGTGGCATGTAACAATACTGGAATCGATTTTGGATCTAGTGTCAACTGTGAAATCTTTTCTAACTGGCATGTAACTTGAAATATAACTGGCATGTAACTTTTAATTGCACTAGCATGTAACTTGTGGCATGTAACAATATTGGAATCGATTTTGGATCCAGTGTCAACTGTGAAATGTTTTCTAACTAGCATGTAACTTAAAATTGAACTGGCATGTAACTTCTAATTGCACCAGCATGTAACTTCTAATTGCACTAGCATGTAACTTGTGGCATGTAACAATACTGGAATCGATTTTGGATCCGGTGCCAACTGTGAAATCTTTTCTAACTCGCATGTAACTTGATATTGAACTGGCATGTAACTTTTAATTGCACTAGCATGTAACTTTTAATTGCACTAGCATGTAACTTGTGGCATGTAACAATACTGGAATCGATTTTGGATCCAGTGTCAACTTTGAAATCTTTTCTAACTCGCATGTAACTTCAAATTACACTAGCATGTAACTTTAAATTGCACTAGCATGTAACTTATATCATATAACAATACTGGAATTTGTCATCAGTACAAGTGTTTCTGAAATCTTTTCTAACTGGCATGTAACTTCACATTTCACTGGCATATAACTTCAAATTTCACTAGCATGTAACTTCAAATTTCACTAGCATGTAACTTCTATCATGTAACATTACTGAAATTTGTCATCAGTACAAGTCTCTTTCAACTGTGAAAATGATTACTAACTGGTATGTAACTTCAACTTGCATATGCATGTAACTTCAAACTAAAACATCATTGCTAAGACATACTTGAATCTAACTTAATAAAGTCTAAAATATAAAATATAGTATTCCACCCATACATATAAGAATTAAAATATCATTGCTAATACCTAAGTTGTACCATAACCCACACCATGATTGCAATCTTCATCTTCGTCACTACCTCTGTCAACATCGGGTATCGAGCTATCATCCATGTTTTCGCTATCCGATGACTGACTAGTCTCTTCATCGTCCATGGTTTCATCATTACATACAATTGAGTCTACTATTGGAATGGACCCACATGCTGCAAGTTGCAGAAGAAACCCGCCAAACACGGGTTGTGGAGTAGGTAGGTTACATTGTTCAAGAAACGTCGACTGTACTAGGTTGTCATCTTCCTCCAATATAGTACCATTCTGCACACAATGTGTTGCTACCTTCTTCGATACGGTAACATAAACCTCAGGTAATAGCTTATCTTCATCCATCATACATGACACGTCTTTATCATTCTCAATTCTCGGACGAAAAGTACCACTAATCGTAAAGGCCAACGTGCATAATTCTAGGGTGTACCTATTAGCATCAACTTTAGCAACATCATGTACCAACTTCACCAAGCCGTCATAAGTCAAACCGATAGGAACATGAACCCACTTTGTCATACCACCCTCGTAACTACTAGCCACCCAACTTCCACCGTGATAGATGACCAATTTCTTTGCACCCATATTCCCCCATGTAAAGTTTTTGACATTAAACATTTAAACTGCCTGGGAACTGAGAAAAAATTCCAGTAGCTGGGTTTCACTCTAAACCGAAATTTTCAACTGACATGTAACTTACAAATACACTAGCATGTAACTTACAAATACACTAGCATGTAACTTTAACATGAACTGGTATGTAACCTGGGAACAAAATATCACAGTTGCTGAGTTTCAGTATAAAACAAAATTTCCAACTGACATGTAAATTACAAATACATTAACATGTAACTTACAAATACACTAGCATGTAACTTTAACATAACTTGGCATGTAACTTAGGAACAAAATATCACAGTAGCTGAGTTTCACTCTAAATCGAAACCGATCTCTTATTCTTCAAATCATAAATAACAATCCTTGTAAATAACAAGTGGGAAAGGGATATATGCCTTTGAAGAACGTCGTTTGGCTTCGGATCTACTTCACAAGAGAGATGTATTCCGAGACAACGAGCATAAATTTCATGAGGGAACGAGCAGAGTTTTCTTGAGGGAACCAGCAGAAATTTCGTAAGTTAAAGGAAGATTGAGCAGAAATTTCGTGGCTTGAAGGAAGAGAGAGCAGAAATTTCTTGAGTTGACGGAAGAGATAGCAGAAATTCCATGACTTGAAGGAAGAGAGCACAAATTTCGTGGCTTGAAGGTATAAAGAGAGAGAGAGAGAGAGAGAGAGAGAGAGAGAGAGGAGAATATCTGATTTCAAACCAAATAATGGTGGGTTTCAGAAATAAGAGAGGGAAATTTTGGATGGAGAAAAGACAAAATAGGGGGTATAGTTGTCAGTTCAACCATAAAGATGATAAGTATAATAAAAAATAAACTTTTGGCTAAAAACAATAAATCTATAAGTTTTATAATCATTTCTTGCAATTTCCTCTTAATATTATGCTTAGTTTTTAAATTTAATATTCGTGTTTACTTTTAATTTTTATATTTATACTTAATTTTTATATTTAATACTTATGTTTAGGTTTTATATTTATGCTTAGGTTTTATTTTTATACTTACTTTTATATTTAATATTTATACTCAGTTAATATTTATGCTTAATTTTTATATTTATGCTTAGATTTATATTTATTCTTACTTTTATATTTAATATTTATGCTTAGTTTTTATATTTATACTTAGTTTTTATATTTAGTTTTTAAATTTAATATTTATACTTAATGATGATTTGAACCTTTTCAAGTCCAACAACAGTGTCAACACCCAAGTTCTAGGACAACGCGAAAGTGTTACCTAAGACACCCTAGGGTCGAGCAGAACCATAACACATCCTAAAAAAACGACAATTAAGGCATGAGACTGTTTTGACCCATAATACGTACAAGGCCCGGACGGTAAGGACAAAAGAAATGGCACGATGTAAATTTTGTAAAATATTATATACCGCTTCTATGTCCGAAACGGGACATTTGGAGAGGAATAAGAGAAAATGCATGCATGCACACAGATATGTTGATACTATAACATAGACACAACTGCAACAGAACTTGGACATGTCCGTTTCGACATGGAGGTATGATTCTTAGTATGCTAAAGAGTGTATGGCACGCACGATATATTACACAAACTGATCAACTAATTAATTTCGGTGACAGTGTGTGGTATGAAGAATTTATCCAAAAAAATATACAACTCATAATTTCAATCTATTTCTAGAACAACCACTAGAAACGATTTGAATTTTTTTTTCACACCGCACGAAACAGTTTGATCATTGAATTACAGGATCTGAATGTTTCAATTGCACTAACTTCCAATATTTGGAACGCACATTCCAAACAGGACTATTTATGTGTCATGGGACACTATTTAGACTCTGAATAGAAGTTACAAAAAAAGAATTCATAGTTTTCATTTCATGCAGTATGAACATACTACTGAGCATATTTATTTTACAATTACTTTTGTTTTAAATGATTATAGCATATCTGATCGCATCATTTCTCTGACATTAGATAATGCATCAGCAAACACTAGAGCTAATAGATTTTTTGAGTAGATTAAAGTCCCTTTAGATGAGGGTTATTTCTTCCACCAACGATGTACACGTCACATAATAAATTCAATTGTAAAAGATGGTTTGAATGCTGTAAGCGATCATATAGATCGTATCAGAGATGCCCTTTCTTGGATTAGCAGCTCTAATCCAAGAGTGACAGAATTTTGTAGATACTGTCACGTATCCAATATGCGAGCCCATAAGTTCCAAACTGATATACCAGTAAAGTGGAACTCAACTTACTTAATGCTACAAAATGCTATTGCTTATGCTGACATTATTACTAGTTTTTATAATGCTAAAAAGGGCAGTTAAACACTATCCTAAAATGATTGGTATGTAGCAAACCATTATATTAAAATTTCAAAGGTTTTTTATGATTCCACCGTACTTCTTTCCGGTGTCTATTACCCCACATCTTTATCAGTAATTCACCAAATTGTTGAAATGTCTGAAATGTTTGTCGCGTATAGAGATGATGAAATTTTAGACCATGCAACTGATGTCATGGAGGTAAAATTAAAAAAATATTGAGCTGAAATTCCTTTCTTCTATGCCTTAGGTGTTATACTAGATCCTAGAGTTAATTTATTTGGTTTTAAAACTTTTCATTGTTATATTGGTAATAATTTGAATTTAGATTTTACTGAACAATTTACTAACCTGCACAATAAGTTGTTCGGAGTTTATTCTATTTATAAGCACAAGTTTAACGGCGTAAACACACAACCATCAGAACAACAAGACACCCGCCCCGTTGAAGAGTAGTTGGAGGCTTCTCTTAAGGCCCAGCTCTTCCAGTCGTAGCTCAACAAGTTTTTCATATCAACCTCAAGTTACAAGACCTACTCAAAATGCTGAACTCAACAACTACCTTCAAACTGAGTTTTCTCTATTGGAAACAACCGGTGGCAGGGGGGAGGACGTCCAGGATTTTGATATGCTATTACGGTGGAAAAATCATAACAATAAATATCGGATACTGTGACAACTATGTGACGTACTTATCATCCTTGTGTCCACTGTTTCTTTAGAGCAGACATTCAACATGAGTGAATGTATCATCGAACCAAGAAGAACTTCTTTGACCCCTAAGATGGTGGAGATATTAACATACCTTCGAGATTGTGAACATACTCGAAAGAGGATGCATCATGAAATGGAGGACGAAGAAGTAATTAATAATTTCTCAAACTTATACGTTGATGAGGGTTCCGACAGTAACCATCATGAGGGTTGAAGACTGAAGACTAAAGACTGAATACACATTAACAATTTTTAATTATACTTGTGATGTACTTATAATTCAATTGCACTTTTTTCCCTTACTAGGTTTTTTTCCCATTAGGTTTTTCTTGGTAAGGTTTTTAATGAGACAATCGTGTTATATTGAAATCTAAATTAGTAAATAAAATTCATTTCTTTACCTATATTTTTTTTTCATGTTTTGAAATACATGTCTCAATAGTTATATTATTTTTGTTAGGATCAAATTAATTCTACTCGATCACACTCATCTTTTTTAGTCTAATTTACATTTGAGTTACTATTTAGCAGTATTTGAAAATTCATGCCTAGGCGTCGCCTAGGCGCTAGGCGGCCACCGACCGTCCTGATTATGACAAAATCGGTAGTATTAGGCGGCGGGTAAAAAACAGGCGATTTGACCAATTTGTTGACTGATTTTACCGATTAATCGGTCTAAGCGGAGTCAATGTTGTTTTTATATTCTAGTTACACTGTTTAAAATTTGAATATTGAATTTTTTTTGAAGAGATTGAATATTGGTTTTGTATGTATGAAAAATAATTTAAAATAAATAAATTCCTGACCGCCTAGGCGCTAGGCGTTGGGCTACCGTCCGACTAGCACCTAACGTTTACTAGAACACTGCTATATAGTATATAATAATAAAGCTAAATGATACTGTTGCCCCCTGAATTCTTCTCGAATTTCTTATGTCCCCCTGAATTCTTAAAATGGTCATTAAACCTCATGAACTCTCTGAAATTGGCAACAAGTGACCGAATCCATACAAGAATCACTTTCTGTCCGTAATTCGCATCACATGACTTTCATGTGCAATTGTAAAAAAGGGTAAAAAAAGAATAACAAAAATCAAAGCATCTAATATATTGACCAAAAATTCAACAATTTATCACCACCATCATCAACAGTTCAACATCAAACCCATAACTACAAACCCAAAACCTTACCACCAATATCATCAACAACAGCAAACCATTCTTCAAAAACAAAAGACAAAAACAAAACAACACCAAACCTAGAACTTCAAGCCCAGAACTTCATCATAACCATCATCATCATCAACAATACCACCATCACCACGAATCTGGATCCAAAGAAAAAATAAAGTGGAGATCTAAAGAAAAAACAATATTGTTCTTTCCAAAATCCAAACAAACCAACCACCATATCTTCATCCAGCAACCCCTCCCACCATCAAAACCAAACCCAACAACCTCTCCCCCACAAACTCGAACCGCCAAAAAAAAATTTCTTTGGAGGAGAGAGACTATTATCTCTCTTCAACCATCATTTCTCTTTCCTCCATTTTTGAGGAGAGTTCAAATGAACCTCCATTTTAGAGGAGAGATCAGATTACCTCTATTTTAGAGGAGAGATCAGATTACCTCTATTTTGAAGGAGATCAATTTCCTCTAAAATGGAGACATCAGATTTTAATTAATGGTATTTTTATTTTATTTTTTTCAATTTTGGTTGTGTTTTATGTTTCTTGAATTCGTTGAATTTGGTGATGGGTTTTGTGTTTTGATTGAACAAAAACTCTTGGATTTTTATTGTTTTGATTTATCTTGGATATTTTTTTGATTAAATCTGGAAAGTTGTGTTCCAGATCCGCTTTAGATTTTTTTTTGTTGAATGATTTTTGTTTATTTTTTTTGGAAATATCTTAGTGGATTTGTATTTTGTTTTTGGTTGGGGATGAAGGTGATGCTATTGAAGATGGGTATGAAGGTGATTGTCAATGATGTTGGAGATGGGGATGTTTTGTTTTTTTAAAAGAAAAAAATAATTATTATTTTAATAAATAAACTGGGTTTGGTTTTGAATTTTTGGTCAATATATAAGATGCTTTGATTTTTGTTATTCTCACATTGCCTTTTTTTTTTCAATCGCACATGGAAGTCACGTGATGCAAATTATGGACGGAAAGTGATTCACATTTGGATTCCATAACTTCTTGTCAATTTCAAAGAGTTCAGGGGGTTTACTTACCATTTTAAGAATTCAGGAGACATAAGCAATTCGTGAAAAAGTTAGAGGGTAACAGTACCATTTATGTTGCGTTTGATTTTTTGTCTGAACATTAAACAATCCTAAATTGTACTGAAGACTGAATGGTGACTGAAAACTGAAAACTGAAAAACATGTTCGTTTTTTTTCACTAAAAGCTTAATATAAGTGATAAGTTGTTTGTTTTTTAAAATTACAAATATCTTAAAATAAATAATTTTACATCTATACCCTTTCAACTACTATTTGTTATATATTTACATTTTAATATATAAACATTGAATAATTTCTTTTATTTATTTATTTTCAACTGTTCTTTAATCTATTAATAATCTTTTTTTATATAAATTTTTATCTTGTTTGTCATATTGAATCTTGAGAGACTATGATAATAAACTAATAATAAATGGAGAAGAATGTGTGGAGAATTGCAAAGATATGTTCACGTTGTGATGTTGTCTTTGCTTCTACTAACAAAGTGTCTTCCTCTTCTATTGTTTTTCTCTTTTACTAGAGAAAAACTAAAGATAAGAGATTGCAGAAGTTTACTTTTTTTCCCCAGTTGCAAGTGCAACAAATGAATTTATATTATTTTGGTATAAAAGTAATTTTGTTATAAGTTATTTAAGTAATAATATTTTTTAGAAAAAATGGGTGTAGGGAGACATTTCGTGGGTAGCAATATAGTCACCTAAAAAATTAATATGGTTAGGGTTGTGGGAAAAGACAAAGCTGGACATTTATTAAACTAGTGAGGATAGTTTTGGAAATATAAAATTGATATCAATTCAGTTGTTTTTTGGTTAAGTGAAAAGTGAAAATTTTTCACTTTTATAAATAAGTGATTTTAAAAGTTATTTAAGTGATTTTGTCACTCAAAAAATCAAACAAAACAACTTAATAGGACACATTAAGTACAATTAAGTGTTAAGTGGAAAAATCAAACAGGCCCTTAGGGGTCGTTTGTTTTTTTCATTTAAAACTTAATGGGTCTGAATTGAACTCATTAAGTTGTTTTGTTTATTTTTTTAAGTGGTCAAACAACTTAAAAATATCAAAAAACAACTTAAAATAAAAAGTAAGAAATCTTAACTTTTAACTTAATTCCAAATCACTTGATTACAATTAAAATATTATCTTCCAAGTCTATCCTAAAAAAAAAGATATATTTCCAAATTTATCTTAATTTAATATGGTGTAAAAAAATTTCTTTTAACATATTTCTTATTTTAAACATGTTTTAGAAAAGAAAAGAAAAACCCTAATTACTTCTCATAATGAAAATTTTCAAAGATTGAACAATTGAATTTCTCTCCTGCCAAATCCGGTAAGAACACTTTATTTATTTATTTTTATCTAACTATTCGTATAATACTCAATAAATTTGTCTATTATATTAAGTAGATTTTGTGGCTCGAAAAAGTTATAGAATTATTATATATAAAAAATTCAAGAACCTTTCTTTTATTTGGTTTCCGGTGCATATGATCCAAGAAACCAAAAAAACAAAAATGGTTTGAGGAATTATATTCACCGGAAACGTGGGCAACATATAAAATTGAACTTGAACTTAAACTTTTTTTTGACAATAAATTTAACTTAAAATTTATTTGCAGAATATGCAAAATTATATTCTTTGATTGATTTTTTATTTTGTTAAATTAAACTTTGTTTGTAAAAAAAAAGATACAAAATGATATAAAGAATGGTGCATGTTAAAATATATCTTTTAATTAGTATGGGTATAAATGTAAAATTACTTATTTTCAGATAGTTTTATTTTTAAAAAACAAACATGTTGACAGTATGTTCAGATGTGAGAAAAATAAAATAAATATATCATTCAGATTCAGATTTCAGTCCCTATTCAGTTTTCAGAAAAATTCAGAACTGTTCAATGTTCAGACAAAAAAACAAACGACCTCTTAGTCTAATAATAACAGCAACAATTGCTTTAAAAAAGATAATAACAAAAAAACGATAATAATAATAATAATAATAATAATTACTCTTGAAACAATTTCTCACAATGACTGATTGTCTGATTGATTTGTATAATAATAATTTAACTATTTTTCTGAATTTAATTTCTTTTGATTTTATTTAAATATAGAGGGCCGGCCCCTTTAAGGCACTTGGATCTCGTCCCACCGGCCTGCACCGCACGGCCACATAGGACTTTGCTACCGTGCCGTACCATACCTCCCTAAATTTTTTTAGACATGGCACAACCCATTTCCCAACCGTGCCAATTTGACACAGAAGGGAAAACGGGCCCGACGCTAATTGTATCACCTCATTCTCATGTTAGGGGTAGATAACAAAATTATAGAGTATTGAGCATGGATTTTTCAACACTGAAACATCACTTTTCACTGTACTTGAATATAGATATTGGGGATATTAAGATTTTAGTCCCTCTAGTTAGCGTTAATCTGGGTTTGATCCACTAGTTTTTGAAATTACTAACTTTAGTCCACTTGTTCTCTGATAATACCTATTCCAGTTCCTACCATTCAATTCCGTTAGATTTGCGTTGACTTCCGTTAAATCAAAGTTAGATTCTCGTTTATTTTAGTCCACTAGTTTTTGGAAATTAACTTTAGTCCACTAGTTTTTGGAATTACTAACTTTAGTCCATTGGTTCTCTGACTTTTGTTGACTTCCGTTAGATTTAACGATGACCGTTACCAGTGGACTAAAGTTAGTAATTCTAAAAATTAGTGGACCAAACCAAGATTAATGCTAACTAGAGGGACTAAAATCTTAATATCCCTACATATTGTAAACAAAATCTTGCCATCCAATTCATAAGTGGACTCAAAACCTCTAAAGTTCGCACAAGCTTTTAGAACAACACAACACATGATCTGAATCCCTATGTGAATAGAAAAGTAAAGTTAATCAAAAACAACTTTTTAGAACTGGATTGAGTTTTTTAGATTTTATATAGTTATTTATGAACTTTGAATCTTAATATTGAATTTTTTAGAATTTAATTTTCAATTTAAGGTTCAATATATAAAATAGTATGAACATTTATTCAATTATAATATATATTAAAAAAATTCCGACCAACCGTCTAGTCCCTGACTAGGTGGGCTAGGCACTAGGCGGGGGTTGCCCCCTGACTAATGCCTATTGCTTTCTGCTACACTGCCTTACATCCACTAATTATCATTGTTTTAGGCATACAAAAACAAGAATTGGAAAGAAAAAAAAATATATATATATATATATATATAAATTATATATTAATACCTTACAAAGAGAAGAGGATACAATACCGAAATGTTGGTACCTTACAAAAAATGAAAAATATATTTATATGAAATGCACTATAATTTAATAAAATTATATTTATATTATTGGGTAGCTACAATTGACAAATTTGAATTTCAAGTTTCTTGACTTGTATGGCACAAACTAATCTCTGTGGGTGATCCAACTGCTTTCTATCCATTTGGAATTATAAAGAATCTTGACCCTTGAGGGATATTGTATCATCATCTTGAATTTGATTTTATGCTTATCAACTTCAACTTTCGTTAGAAGAGTGCCAGAGTTTTTTTCTGGCAAATCAATAACTTCTCCTTCCCAACTCCATACTCTGTGTTCTCTTTACGGCAACCCCACCTCATTCCCTTTGCAACGGTAGATATAGCGTCCACAAAATACACAGATTCCCGTATTACAGCATATCCACCGGGACGTAGGATGCGATCCATCTCCAAGAGCACGTGCTTCATTTCACATCTGCCCAAAGTTCTAACAATTATCAGATCCACTTCATGATACTATTAACCAAAAAAAGTAAGTGAACAAGATTTAGGCAGGCATCATTTTGACTCGCCATACTGCAATTATAAAGCTATTTTTTAAAGGATAATTGCATTTCTGGATCCTAAAACAAAATATTTAGGGGAACTTAAGGATCTTCTATTCAGGGAAGTTCTACACCCTTCATATCTAATAAAATAAAATTTTTCTAAATTGTACATATCATTTTGTTAGAATCCTCTGTATGGGATTAAAATAAAATTCACTCACCTAAATGTAGCACAATTCTGAAAAATGGAGAATAATTTTTCAGCATGGCCCACAATCAAATCCTATAACAGCAACCAAGTTTCCAGAAATCTGGTATTAATGTCTAATGCATCTTTTTCCCTTAGGTTGGTCAACTAAAAGGCACCTTATCTTTCAATATTATATAGTTCCCCACTACAAAAGACAATCCTATCAAGTTCATAGTCAAGACCAAACGAAATCTAGGAAGAGTTCATAGTAAAGACCAAACCTAATCTAGGTCCTAGGAAGTTCATAGTCAAGACCAAACCTAATCCGTACAAGGTGTTGCGCTATAAATTTTCTCGCCTAGTATGGATTATGGAATGTTAAATTTACAATTCATTAAATGTAAATTCTTGAGTTCAGAAATGTAATAAAGGAAACTTGAGCCCAATGTCTTACCTGTTACTTTCTGCTGTAAAGTGACCATCAAGGTGAAGGAGATCATATGTTCGAGGATAAGTAGAGAAAGCTTCACACCTGTCAAACAGCAGACAAATGAGTCTTTACCACAGTAATTCCAACATTGTATAAAGTGAAGGTTAAACAGAATTCTGTCATTGATGCATGCTCAAATCTTCAATGTAAAATAGATGCATGAAAAATTACCAATCATGATAGGCTCCAATAAGACCCCTGTCATAGACCACAGCAAGCGTATTGGCAGCAAAGGATGAAACCACATTCATAACCCATAAAGGATCATCAACTACAGCTGCAGCAAATCCTCCGTAAATTGTATTCATGTCCATTACATTTCTTATCTTTTCAGTCCCAAGAGCAGGTAGTAACTTTTTGTAGTGCTTCACCCTTACCTGCCACTTACTGTCGTCATGCTTGAAAGTACTAGCACTACCACCATGAACATCAGAAATACGTTCAGGTGCCACATGCAACCGCTCTGGCCATTTAGGCATAGAATCCAAATCTGATTTCTTTAGTTTTGGTCTTGGAACAACTACACAAGGACGGAGTGGAGTGTACCATGCAGAATCTGGTTCAAGGCTGTCATCACACTTGGGAGGGTAGGCATCAGGGTTCGAAAGCTGACTGTAGCAACTGTTATCTGAAGATTTCTGCCACACTGCAATATCATCCTTTTTGTTGTACAACTTGAAGCACATGGAAGTAAGCAATTCATGCAACTTTTCATAATCTGATCTCTGCTCTTCGACAGTGGTGTTCCAACCTCGCCACCGGTTCTCATAGTTGACTGGTGGTCCGGACAGAACCCAAAATCCACCGGGACGGAGTATGCGGTGAATTTCTAGGAGATAAATTCCACCTGAAAGCACAATATTTTCAGTCGAAAAACAGAAAGTGGCCTCTGTGAATGAAGTACAAGTCACATCATCCTGGTAAAGGAAATAAACTAATTTAAAAGCTTGTGGTAGTTATATTTTAGAATTTATTGTCACATGTTTATTGAAGTAAACTATCCAATTATGCTCCATCACACCATTCGAATACCTCATCTATTGAACAAGAAGATTAATCTAAAACAAAATAACAAACACTTTGTGATAAAAGGTATCAAGGGGTCATACCCACACCAGGTCTTCATCTCCAAAGTTATCTTTGAATTTCATGAATGAGAGGAAACTAATGGAAGATATCCAATAGATTCCATACTTATCCAACTAAAACATAACAGCCAGCAAATAAATATTTTTCTAGATATTGACATTGTGGTAAAGGAACTTAATATAGTCACAGGATCAATGAGTTCCTGCTATGAAACTTGACATTTTCTAAAGCGACTACTCATTGATGTTACTTTATCTTAAAAGCATAAAGCAATCTTGCAAAAAAAAATAAAAATCATTGCATTAGATGTTATGACACTGAGCCATAATTAATTACCAAATTCTGCCCATGGTATAAGGCATCTTGAGCAATGGGCCATATCAAATGAATTTGAGGGGAAAGGGAGGCGCTGTGTAGAAATGATGCCAAGAATTGCAGGAATTCCACGTTCTAAAGCAAACTGGACTTGAGCTTCATGATTATCTCTGGGTGCAAGAGAAACAGTTAAAATTCCACGATCCAATAAATCACCTCCCCAGCTTGCAACCTGTAAATAAAAACAATCATCTAGATTAAGTGACCTGTGCTTTCTGTTGGGATAAAAACAAGACGCATGACGATAATAAAGAATTTGATACGACACATCATCATTGTAACAAATATATAATGAATTAGGCAGCAATAAAGAAACTTGAGAAAAAAATAAGAACTCACCCCACATCCTGTGTCGATGGCAGTTCGAACGGTGCCATCTTTCAGTTCTGGAATCAAATCTTGCATCAAATCAACATAGGCACCAACTCCTCTAGGGAACATAGTACCCCCACCAGGAAAGAGGAACTTCTCCCCTTCTTTCCGCAGCCAATTTTGGTTCGACTTCTGCTTGTTAATCCAATTATAAGGCACATTCCTGAACCCAGATCCACATAGTAAATAATTCACTTGATAGAATTTTAGTTAGCACATTAAACAAGATAGATCTTCAACATAAAATAGCAAACATCGAAAACTGACCACAATACCTGTACCAACATTCATCCCGGCTCTTAGGCCATCTAATTGGTGGCTTATACCCATCAGGAGGTGGAATCAAGCATTCCTTCCTCTCAAAAACTGGAGGGCAGTGGCGTTCCATGAAAGTAAGCCGATGAAGACCATACTTTTTCCACCTCTGTGCAATAAGTACATATAATTAGTATGAATGAAGCCTAGATAGCCACTAACACTACGAAATTCAATATTACGAAATACCCTTGGATCTGTGCATGGAGTGTAGTCTTGATATTCGCTGCTGCATTCAGGAAACGAAACAGATTTGATCTGCAGAGGAGCAACTGTGGATTCTGTCGGAGACGGGACTGCCTTTGTGACATCCGTGGCCTCGATTTTGTTTTTCTCAGAACAAAAGATTCCACCGAGATAAAATGAAAACCCACATAGTACAACAAGCATTATAGTCATAGGGACAACCTTGGAACTTTTATCATGTTGGGAAAATGGTTTTCCATCTTTATGCTTCATGATGTTGAGAGAATTAATAATCTGCAAGCATACAATGTAAAAGATTATTCAAAATAAATGGGGGTTAAACTTCTCGTAAAACAGGATCAATAAACAGATCTCCATAATATGAACGGAGGTGTCTCGTTTGTGAAGAATTAGAATCTTCCATTTATGCTTAATAGAATGCCATCAAGTCAATGGAGAAGAAAAGGAAATTTTGAAACTTCCAACAGCCAACAAAACTACAGAAAACTCTATACCAAGCTCTACTATTGCCTAAGAGATCACATTGAGCATCATAAATTAGAAAGAAGAGAATATCACAAGAAGAAGAAATTCAACAAACACAGGACCCATGTATTTACCTATAAATTGGTATGAGATTATTAATTAGATCCAGTTAAACAGAGTGATAGAAAAAGAGGTGAGAGTGGTACATTGATGAAAAAACTTTAGTAAAGTAGATCTCAATTTAATTAGACAAAAACCAAATAATGAAGAGCACAAGACACTTACTTAATAGCTAGAGTCAATAAATGCAGGAAGAGAGTGTGTTGAGTACTTGAGTGAAAACAGATCCAAATTAAAGCATGAATGGTTGTTGTAAAACCAGCTGAAAAAGAAGACCTACCCACATGTAATGTTTGTGACATTATATTTCTCACATGAATGAGGGCCCAGCTCAGCTCTAACAAATTCCTAAACATAGCATATTAACATGGTCCCATTTTCCCTATTCTCTCCCACCAAGTCAAAAAGGCAAAAAAGTAAGCAAGCACCACCAGATCTTGCACCAAATTAATGCAAAGCAAAAAGGGAAACTTATATTGTTACGCAATTCGCTCATTTCCTTGAAACATAAGAAAAAGGTTATTTCATGATTACAATCGTGACTACGTAAACATATCATCAGACCAAAAAGCAGCAAACAACAGAGATCTTCACCGACGGAAGAAAACAATATCATCAGAATGAGATGTAAATAGTAATTGAAACTGCAAAGAATATAGAGCATTAAACACAAAAAGTGAATTCCCGGGAATAATCAGAAAGACAAAAGAAGAAAAACGAAGAGTTAGATCTACTGAGCAAAACAAACAAGAAACAAAAGAGAAAGAGAAATACTGTTTATGTGCAGATGGGTGTTTGTGGATGGATGGATGGATCTCTCTCTCTCACATACTGTCACTCACTCTCTCTCTCTCAAGCCAGTGATAAAAGGGATATGTATAGAGTGAGAAATTGAGAATCCTTTGAAGCTCAAACATCAATCAATCTCATCCCTTAAATAACTCTCTCGACTCTCCTCTTCAACTCTCCCATTTCCTTGCCTTGTCGTCTGCGTGGCGGTCCCCACCTTTCCCTTTCTTTTACTCTCCTGTAACTCTCCTGTAACTAAATCTTCTTATGGTAAAATCCATATCACCCTTTTTTTTTAATTTTATTTTTATTTTTATTTATTTATTTATTTATTTTTAGTTTTGACATATACCATAGGTTAATAAATAAAAAGTTACTGAAAAAGGAAAACATTTATTACAAGAATATATTTATTGTTTTGACCAAGATAATAAATATAATTAATATTTTTCATATTTTAGGTATTTTTTTAGTTGTTAACTTATGCTCTTAAGGTACAGGTTAACAACTTTTTTTTTACCAGAAATAAAAACATATATCAATACAAGTATATATTATCTTATTATAATAATTGTAGTGTCTACTTTTCATTTATAGTAAAAAAATGGTTGTTAACCCTACCCTTTAAAACCTATAAAAGTACATGTTTGCCATTATAACTATTTAATTTATCTAAAATGATTATTTTAACTTTAAATTAAAATAAAAAACAATAAAATTCTTAATAATAAAATCTTAAATAAATAGATTACAAAAATATCTTAAATAAATAATAATAAAAAATCTATTAATATTTTCTTATTTTGTTTTTTTTTATAATGGATTTATATTTAGCTAAAATGATTATCTTAACTTTAAATTAAAATGAAAAACAATAAAATTATCAATAATAAAATCTTAAATAAATAGATTACATAAAATTTTATGAAAAATAATCATTTAAAGCTAAGATAATCATTTTAGTTAAATAAATATCCATTATGAAAAAGGAACAAATAAGAAAAAATTAATGGATTTTTTATTATTATTTATTTAAGATTTTTTTTTGTTATTTAAGATTTTATTATTGAGAATTTTATTGTTTTCATTTTAATTTAAAGTTAAGGTAATCATTTTAGCTAAATTAAATAGTAATAATGGCAAAAGTGTACTTTCACAGGTTTTAAAATAGTTGACTTTCAAATATTTAGTCAAATAAACTAAAGTGATGAATTTTGGAAAGAATAGGGACTAAAGTGATAAATATGGAAAGATATTTATAAATGTGATAAATCGCTAAAAAAGTGGGACTTATGTGAAATTCTGACTTGAAAAAAATAACTCAAATTAGGCATACCATTAGTAAAAGTGATGGTCAACCGTCACTTTGACTAACGGTAGGACTAATTTGAGTAATTTTCAATTATATAAGAACCAAATTGATGAAATTTCAATTAAGAAGTAAAAAAAGTGACGTTTCCCAATTAGACTAGGACCAAATTGTAAAAACCCTTTTAATTTTTTTTCATATAACATATATATATATATATAAAATATATAATAATAATTTTTTTAAGAATTTTTTCCATATTCTAATATATCTAATTATACATCATAACATATAATACTAGTAATATTTATTAATATATATAATAATAATCTGATATTTCCAATTTCTGATATGTATATATATGTATATATAAATATATATAATAGTCTGAACTTCTGGAGTTCACAAAGTCAGCAACATACGCATTACATGATACTATTAATAATAATTATATTTATAATAACAATCATATTAATTCTTTTTAAATTTCTCATATTCTGATATATCTAATTATACAATATAACATATAATAAGAAAATATTTGTTAAAAACTTTATATATAATAATAATAATCATATATTTCCAATTTCTGATATATATATATATATATATATATATATATATATATATATACACAATAGTCTCAACTTCTGGAGTTCAGAAAGCCAGCAACATACGCATTAAATGATACTATTAATAAGAAGCATATATATATATATATATATATATATGTGTGTATATATATATATATAATAACAATCATATTAATTTTTTTTTAAATTTCCCATATTCTAATATATCTAATTATAAAATATAACATATAATTATAATAATAATAATAATAATAATAATTGAATAATTATATATAATAAAAATAGCTACTTTTGATATGGTCATGACATGTGGCATGCAATAAATGATACTATTTTTTTTAAAAAAAAAATTTCATATAACATATAATAATAAGGGGTTTTTTACAATTTGGTCTTATACAATTTGGTCTTAATCTAATTGGAAAAGTCATTTTTTTCACACTTTGACTAACGGTAGGATTAATTTGAGTTATTTTCAATTATATAAGGACCAAATTGATGAAATTTTAATTAAAGAGTAAAAAATGACTTTCCTCAATTAGATTGGGACTAAATTGTAAAAACCCCTATATTTTTTTAATTAAAATTGAAAAATCAAAAAAAAATTATAAAAAAAACAAGATAATCTACCTGCTGTAGAGCTCAAGCTCCGAAGGAAACAAGAGATCTTTGACGATCTCCTACTTACATGAAGACATTTTCACCGATCTCGGAGATCGACCTCATGCAGTTCGTAGATGAGATTTCTTCGCGAATTGAGGATGTTTTCGTAGGTGGCCGATATATTATCTTTTTTGTTTTTTCAATTTTTAATTAAAAAATATTTTATGTTTAGGATGATGTGGCAGAGGTATATTTGGTTTTCTATAGGTCAATGTTAGTCAATCGTTAAAGTTAACGAATTGACTTGATAGCAAGGGGTGTTTGTGTTAATTTAGAGCATCTTTTTGAAATCTTGCTAGATTCAATAAAGTAAGGGTAGGTTCGTGCAATTAACCATATTCAAAACATTTTTAAAAAAGTACTTTCTATTTTTATATTAAACACTTATAATTTTTTTTTATTTCATAGACCATTGTAAATACCAAAACTACCCTCCAATAGTCCAATAGCATTAGTTTTGAAGTATTACAATAGATCAATAAGATCTACCAAGATCTTATAAAATAAGGCCCATAGGGGCGTTTTCTAGTTGGTAGATGGACGAGCTTGGGGCTTGGATAAATGACTAGTGGTGTAAATTTGGGACTGGCCAAAAGAGCTTAGCACGCACGGCCTGCCAAGGAGGGCAGGCCGTTCCAGGCACGACCCAAAAGATGGGTGTGCCGTGCCTGGCCCGGCACGTAGGCGGGCCGCATGCCGGGTCTTAGTAAGCCGGTCCGCCATTCCGGCCCAGCACTGCCTGCCTAGTCAGCGTGCCAAGCCAACGGCTGGCCTGCCGTGCCGACCGTTGAGGCTCGACCAATATATATATATTTTTTAATCCAACGGTTAGAATTTGAAAATTCAACAGTTTGGCTGACGTCAGATGACTATAAATACTCCTACCAATTCAAATTATATTTTGACCCCTAAAAAAAAGAAAAATTATATTTTGACCCCTAAAAAAAGAAAAATTATATTTTAACCCCTAAAAAAAGAAAAATTATATTTTGACACACAATTCAAATTTTCCTATAAATACTCCTACCAATTCCAATTTTTACTCACTTTCTCACTTTCTCACTTTCTCTCATTCTCTCAATCTCTTCAATTTTCCATTCTCCAATTCTCTACACAATTTCATTCTTACTCTCTCTCTCTCTCTCAGTCCCTCTACACAATATTTAATACTTAGTTATTAATTTCCCATTATCTATCTATTGTTCTCTAAATTTTTCACCAACACATCAAAGTTCAAAGGTACATTTTTCTGTAAATGTTATTATTTAATTTTATGCTTAGAGTTTAGTTATTAATTTTAATGTTTTTGTTTAGTTAGTAAATTGTTCATTTTATGTTTATACTTAGTTATTAATTTTAATATCATTGTTTAGTCGGTACTTAGTAAATTAATTTTTCCTTCTTTTGGTTAGTTAATTGAAATATATATTTTTAAAGTAAATTAAACATTTTATATGTAGTGGTTAATTGAAATATATTTTTTTAGTAAATTAAGCATTTTATATTTAGTAGTTAATTTAAATACACTTTGTTAGTAAATTACTAAATTTTATATGTAGTAGTTAATTTAAATATATTTTATTAGTAAATAATAAGTTTTATATGTAGTAGTGAATTTAAATATATTTTGTTAGTAAAATAATAAGTTTTATATGTATTTAAATATATGTTATTAGTAAATAATAAGTTTTATATGTAGTAGTTAATTTAAATATATTTTGTTAGTAAAATAATAAATTTTATATGTAGTAGTGAATTTCAATATATTTTGTTAGTAAAATAATAGGTTTTATATATATTTAAATATATTTTATTAGTAAATAATAAGTTTTATATGTAGTAGTTAATTTAAATATATTTTGTTCGTAAAATAATAAGTTTTATATGTATTTAAATATATTTTGTTAGTAAAATAATAAGTTTTATATGTAGTAGTTATTTTATTAATGACTAATGAGTTAATATTTGTATTTTAGGAAATGGATCCTAACTAACCTTATTTTCCTGACAGTTTGAATATGCTGAACGATGATTTGGATCTTTCCCGACAGACGGAAACCGAAGCGGGACCTTCTGGTTCCGCAGTTACACTGACATCACGTCCCAAAAGGTTTACATCAAATGTCTGACAGTATTTTGACATAGTACAAATGACACTTTCAGACGGTATGACTGGCCCTAGAGCTAAATGTAAGTTTTGTCCTAAAGACTATACTAGTAGTAGGCAGGGAACCGGTCATTTGAGAAGGCATATGGAGAAATGCATGCCTGCACATGGACATATAGACACTACAACCTAGGCACAATTACAACGGCACCCAGACGGGTCCATTACGACGTGGATTTACGACCCCGAGCGTGCTAGAGAAGCCTTAGCACGATACATTGTACAAACTGATCAACTGATTAATTTTGGGGACAATGTTTTTTTTCAAGAATTTGTCAATGATGCATTCAACCCCCAACATCAAATTGTTTCTAGAACCACCACTAGGAACGATTTGATAAGATTGTTTCAAACTCAACGAGACGAATTGATGGCTGGATTACAGCATCTAAGTGTCTCTATTGTATTAACTTCTGATATTTGGAATGCATGTTCCAAACATGACTATTTATGTGTCACAGGACACTATTTAGATTTTGATTGGAGGTTAACAAAAAAAATTCTTGGTTTTCGTCCTATGGATTTTGCACATATTGTAGAAAATATTTTTAATGTCATTATTGAGGTTTTAAAAACTTATGGAATAACTAATTGCATCATTTCTATCACATTAGATAATGCATCTGCAAATACTAGCTCTATTGCATTGTTTACAGAAAGAAATATCCCGCAAGCTGGGGGTTATTTCTTCCATCAAAGGTGTGCATGTCATATCATAAATTTAATTGTACAGGCAAGTTTGAAGGAGGTAAGTGCTCGTATAGATCGGATCAGATATGCCATATCTTGGATTGGGAGCTCTAATCCAAGATTTCGAAAATTTGGTAGACACTGTACATTAAACAATCTACGACCCCGACGATTCCAAATTGATATGCCGGCAAGGTGGAACTCTACTTACTTAATGCTGCAAAATTGTTTGGACTATGATATAACTATTACAGGTTTTTTTAACATGAAAATGGCCGAAATTGGTAATTCACAAGCACAAGCACAAGCACAATCACTCACCTTAGACGATTGGTATGTGGCAAGGGTTTTTGTTGAATTTTTAAATATTTTTTACAATGCCACTGTAACTCTTTCCAGGGTTTATTACCCCACATCTTCCCAGGCAATCCATCAGATAGTGGAAATGTCTGTAGTGTTAAACACTTATGGTGAAGATACCATCTTAGGCACTGCAGTTGTTGCCTTGGAGACAAAGTTGAAAAAATATTGGTCTACGATTCCTTTTCTTTATACCTTAGGTCTTATAGTAGATCCTAGGGTTAAATTATCTGGTTTAGACTTTTGCTTGAGTTTATTAGAAACAATTTGTCAATATAATTATTCAGAACAGATTACTGACATTCGAAACAAGTTGTTCGAAGTTTTTAGTATTTATGAGTGCAGGTTTGGCGGCGTTGACACGCAGCCATCAAGAGAACCAGAAACAGAACCGATGCAGACAAGTTGGAGCATTCTGATACGGCGTAAAAAATCATCAAGTTCTTCTTCAACGCAACGATCTGCTGCATCTTATGGAGCCGAACTCAATAGGTACCTTGAAGCATAGTTCGATGCTTGTGAAGACACGGAGAAATTTGATTTGTTGTTATGGTGGAAGATTTATAGCGTCAGGTATCCGGTCATGTCACAACTAGCACTTGACATACTGGTTATCCCCGTGTCCACTGTGTGTTCAGAACAAGCATTCAGCACGAGCGGATGAATTGTTGAACCAAAAAGAAGTTGTTTGACTCCGGAGATGGTGGAGGTATTAACATGCGTTCGGGATTTGGAGCATTCTCGAAATAGGTTGCAAAATGAAACGGTAGTCAAAGAATTTTTAAAAATTTCTCTAATTTATTTATTGATGAGAGTTCCGGTAGTAACCAGACTCAGAACTAGGTTATACATGTACATTTACTTGAAATACGATTGCACTCTTTTTCCCTTACCAAGTTTTTATCCTACTGGGTTTTTCTTGGTAAGGTTTTTAATGAGGCAATAATGTTAATATGTAATACTTAATTCCGAAAGTCCAAGATAATTAAATATTTGTTCATTTCATATTTTCATAACATCATGTCTTCATCTATTTTTTATTTCCTTTAATACTTTATCTATATACATTATTTGAATTACTTTATTAACAAACATAATAAATCTATTTATTACCAACAATTTTTTATTAGACTAAAATAATTATTAAGATAAACAAATTACAATCAAAATTAGATTATTACATTCTTAAAACAATATTATATAACTTGATTAACTTCACACAATATAATTAACTTTTTTAAAGATCCGGCCCAATTGGCAGGCCTGGACCGGCCGGCGTTTAGGCTCGGTTCTGCACGCCGGCACGGCACGCCTGTGCCTTGCCTACGGGTCGTGCCAGGCCACATTTTCCAAAACGTGTCAGGCACAGCCCGTTTTGGAAAACGAGCCTGGCAGGCCGCGCCAAAAGGGGCCGGGCCGCTCCGTTTTTACACCACTACAAATGACTCTCAAGTCAGTGGCTCGAATCCTATTTGAAATCTTTGAAAATGAAGCTAGGTTGGAGCCCGATGTGTTTATTAGAAAGTATAAGAGATTCCTAGAGAGGGTAGCTCTCGCAGTCTCCAAACTCAAGCAAAAGAACTCAAGCCTTAAACACACATTGGAGATAACTATGGAGGAGAATGCCACATTAAGTTAATTCACCAATAGGTTAAGAAGAAATGTTAGTGATTAAATCTTGACCTTGTTCGGATGGCTAGGAAGACTTGAAAAGCTCAAGAACCAAGTGGAAGCCATTGATAAAGAATTAAAGCTTGCTAAAGAAAATGAGGAGAAATTGATGAAAGACCTTGAGGAAGCAAGAAAGCAATCTCCAAGTAAGAAGACAAGCTCAGAAAAGCTTGATATCATGCTTAGCATTAGCAAGAAGCCTATTGATAAACGAGGCCATGGTTTTGTAGATGATGAGACCACACCATCATTTGACAATACCACTTTTTTAAAGGGACATGTTCCTAAATTGCCTCCTCCATCTCGACATCCCAATAAGACAATAGAATTGGGTGAATCATCCAATAATACTCATTTGAAGATGCTTCCGAGGAACTTAGCTCAACCTCAACCTATGAGGATGCCTCAACCAACATTTCACTAACCAAGAAGGCAAGTTCAACAAGTCAACCAAGGAGACAACATCAACCGGCTCAACCACCTCAACAAGCCAAACCATAAAGACACTAATTAATGACTCAAACTCAAATGAGAAGCCATCAGGTGCATCAACAAAGGTAATCTCATCGGAATGGTAAAGGCCCGATGAGAAATCAATGCTATGGTATGATTTCTACATTTGTGCCTACTTGACATTTTTGTGATATGATTGGTCACATAATACCAAATTGCTTTAGGTATATAAAGAGATGTAGGATAGCGAGTATGAAAGAGAAAAGGTTGAAACATAGAGCCAATATGCATACACCTAGGGAACCTAGAAACATGAAGGTTATGCCTATTAGAGACAACAATGTGGCATTTATAAGAATTAGAAAAGATGATCATGCATGCTATGTTGCTTATATTGCCATGAAAGCACACACCACAAACTCTTGGTATCTTGATAGTAGGTGCTCTAGGCACATGACGGGGAACAAGAGTTTCTTAGAATCTCTTAATGGGAGAATGTAGATTTGTCACCTTTGGGGATGACTCTCCAATGAAAGGCATTGGTAAAGGAAACATTGTTATTCCTAGATTACCCTTTCTCCTTAATGCTTTGCTATTATATGGCTTGCAGGCCAATCTCTTTAGCATTTCTCATTTTAGTGATGAGGGTCACTTCATCTTTTTTGGCTCTGATGGATGTTCTATCATGAAGTCTAATGGTCAAGTGGTCATGAAAGGTAAAAGATCTTCTGATAACTGTTATTGCCTTGATATTGATGTTATTTCTTGCAAGTTGACATGATCAGGTTGCGTTGTGGCACCAAAAGCTTGGCCATATGAATTACCGAGACTTGGGGATCTTGGAGAAGTACCAAGTGGTATGTGGACTTCCCGAACTTGAGAAGAAGATTGAAGAAGTTTGCGGCCTATGCCAACAAGGCAAGCAAACCAAAGAAGCAACCAAGACAAGAAAGTACCTTGCCGCTAAAGAACCGTTAGAGCTTATTCATATGGATCTTATGAGACCAATGCAAATGGAAATCTTAAGGGGTAAGAAACACATATTTGTGTGAGTTGATGATTTCTCTAGATTTACTTGAACTTATTTTCTTAGAGAAAAATCTAAAACTTTCGATAAATTCAAAACGAGAAAGATTCTCATATTAAAAGCATTAAAAGGATAAGAAATGATGACGGGAAAAAAATTTAAAAATTATTGTTTTGAAAATTATTTCAATAGCTTAGGTATTTCCCATGAGTTCTCTGCTCCTAGGATATTTCAAAAAAAAAATAGGGTTACCGAGAGGAAAAATATGGTCTTACAAGAGATGGCCCGTGTGATGCTGCTTAGCAACAAGGTTCCTCAAACCTTTAGGTCGAGACTGTCAATACAGCTTACTACATGGGGAATAGAGTGCTCTTAAGACCCGATACTAGGCAGACAGCTTTGGAAGGGTAAAAAACTCAATATTGGCTACTTCCACACTTTTAGAAGTAAGTGCTTTATTTTGAATGATCGTGATATAAGAATATGTGTCAATTTAAGTGACACATCAACTTACATGTTTCACTTTAAGTGAAATATCTTCATTCTCCAACACATAATGTGTGTGTCACGTTGGAGAGTAAAACACATGGTGTGTTTCTCTCTTCAACGTGACACATTACGGGTTCATGAAAAAAATTCGAAAAAAAAATATTCAACCTTTTTCTGCACCAAAAGCTTCAATTTTTGAATAATTGGAAGTTAACACTGCAACATAGACATGAAATAAAGTAAAAAAAAAAAGAATTAAAAGCACTTAGGTGTCGATATTGCCACCCAAAGAAATTATCTGTACACACATTTTTATTGGCAAATTACACAAACTACCCTGGTTATATGAATAATTACACTAAAACAGGCAAAAAAAAAAATCATAATGACACTAAACTCCCTTTGACCTATTGACTAATGGTTGACCACCATTAGTCAATCATGAAAAGGTAAAATGTCTGCTTTGTCTTTGTTCTAGTATTTAGAAAAATTTTATTAAATAAATTAATGAATTAAAAAAATGTATATAAAAAAATCAAATAACAATAAAAATAATCATAAAATTTTGATAAAAGAGATGTAAAAATCAAATAATTAAAAGAACTCAGAAAACTATAACGAAATGAGAATATATATATATATAAGTAAAAATAAAATAAAATAAAATGATCTCTTCATATTTCCATGGAGATCAAATGGAGGAGAACTCGATCTCCATAAGAGGAAATCTAAAATCTCCATTAATGGAGATATGACATCTAATATCTCCATTAATGAAAAATTAATGAAGATATGTTATCTCCACTAATGGAGATTTTGGTTCCAGATCTTCTTGAAAAATGGAAGAGATCCGGTTTCACCATAAATGAAGATTTTTGTTCTCTGGAACCACATCTTTTCCATGGAGAATCCCTATTATATATATATATTTAAAAAATTTTAAATAATTTTTATTGTTTGTGTTTGTATGAGATTGTGATGGTAAAGAAGATGAAGGGTCGGGAAGAAAGAAGCAAAATTATTTTGCGTTGTGATTTACTTTGTATTGGGTTACGATTTGGTTTGTTTAAGGTTCTATTTGATTTCTATCTCTAAAAATTGAAGGAGAGGATGAATCAACTTTTTTTTATTAGTATTATATTTAATTAATAAATTGTTAGGGCTGATGTGGCCATATGTTGTTTGACACTTTTTTTCATTTATTTAATAACACTGAAAAATACCAAATTAACCTTCACTAGTTAGTGACCAATTGTTGTCAATAGTTAGTCAACCGTTAGTGAACGGGTCAAGGGAAAATTATTGTTACTATAATTTTTTTTACTGATATTAGTATAATTATGTATATAACCAGGGTAAGTTTATACAATTTGCCTATAAAAAATGGGTGTACAACTAATTTCTTTGGGTGGCAATATCTGCACCCAAAAGTCTTGAACTAGGTTAGAAAAATTTCAAGAACAAAATCAACTATATCTCATTCAGTGTTTTTCGTCGATTTATAGCAAAGATTTTTGCCAATTTCTTGATATGAAAATTGTTTGAAAATAATTGGATCAAAATGAAGATTTTATGTTGTAGGCTTTTTGATTGTAGATAGAAGGGTTTAAGAAAAGGTTTTCGATTTTATTAGATTTTCACCGAATTTTTGCAGCAGGTTGAAGAAAAAGTAAATAAGGGTAATATGTAATTGGATGGTTATTTGGTGAAAAGAAATTAATATGAAGGGTTAAAAACAATAATTTTATAGGAGAAGGTTAAAAACACTAATCAATATGTTAAATGGATCGTTTTTAGCAATTTCCACTAAGAGGGCTATGTTATGTTATAATTGATTTGGAGTTTGTTACCGGGTTTTGCATTATTTTCATATTATTCAATAATTTTGATATGATCTCTATCAAAAAGTCATTAAAAATAATAATACATTGATGGGATGACGATGGAATGAGGCAAGGAACCGATCCTTTAATGGGGAATCGTCATACCCACGCCGTTTATTTTAAGGAGAGTATTCACCGGGGATGGTATTTCTTTTGGGGATGTTAATAGAAAACTAGTCACTTACTTGTCTCATTAACATCCCGAAACCAAAAAAAAGGGTGTTTTAACAATAAAAATAAATATTTACCATTCACACGTTTTGTATGTATTTTGGATTAGCAACCCAACAAGCCCCTTAACATACTGGTCCATTCTATTTAAGGTTGGGTACGGATATTAACACTCATAAAGCTTATTAATATATCCATTTTTATAAGTATACACATATCTAAAATTTTAAAAATAAATTAGTACACCCATGCTAATACTGTAGTATCCTTATTGAAATAAATATATTCATTTTAATACATATTATTTATAAACACTCATAAATTATTATCACACCCAATTTATAAAAGAAAATCATATTATTTTTGGAATCAAATCCTCTTTTAATGATAGTCCAATTTATTTTTGGAAATATCTCGAATGAAGGAGCCTTATAAAAGGGAATATATGGAACCTTATATGGGATCAAAAGATTTTCAATATGAATTTCTCTTATTTATACAACTATCTTTAAAAAAAAAAATTTATTGATATCTACGACTATCATTAAAAAAAACTTGTTGATCTCTATACAATTATCGTTAAGAAAAATATATTTTGTTTATTGATAAAATTCATAACTATACATAAAAAAAAACAATATGATAATCATGTGATGATGAGAAAGCTTGATACTTGAAATATAATTAGAGTTTAATTTGAGTTTATCATATGTTCGGGTTTATCATTAGTTTTTTTAAGGTAATTTTTTTTTAATAAAGAAATATAGTTGAAGATATGAGTGTAATTAATGAATGTATATAGTATTTGGTTTATTTTTAATTAAAGTAATTTATCCTTATTTGTTAATTTCTATTGGAATATATTTGTAATTAAATGTTTTAATAAAATAAAGCTATAATTATAAGTTTTATGGGTGTCAATATCGGCACCCTTTAAGGTTTTCATTATGTGACTGAAAAATGTACACTTATTATTTTACCCTAAATTCACTAAACCTGATGAGATAAAGTTGGTCCGGTAGTAAACCCTTCACACCTGCACTACGAGGTTATGGATTCGAGTCCCCCCTCTCTCTAAACAAAACCCCAAATTTATGTAATAGTGTAATACTTAAAAAAAATTCATTAAACCTCAATAAATTTAACTATTATAACCGATGAACTTAGGGAGGGACCTAAGGACCTATAACAATTCAATTCCTTTGACAAAATCTGATTATTTGATTCTTTTTTTTGGCTAATTCACAATTATGTTATTTAAATTATAATTATAACTAAATTTCTTCGATTATTAAAAAACTTAATATTTTGAACCTTTACTTACCGGTTTAAACTTTTGAATTTTGTAATTACCTAATTTGGTAATTAATATAACTAATTTGACAGGGTAAATTTGTTATATATATATATATATATATATATATATATATATATAAATCTGCATCCGGTATCCAAATCTATACTTAATTTACATGACTGAAAATTGAAATTATGAGCAAATAAATAAATAAATATTTCAAACATAAATTACTTGGTCTTGGTCTTGGTCTTTTTCTATTAATGCTTGAGATGTAATCCTCCATCAAGTTATTCATCCGTAATCGACTATATATTGTCAGCTTTTCGGTTACATCTTTTACTAATTGAGTTTCAACATTGCAAGCCAATAATCACTCTGATATATCTATTAATTTATGAATAAAGATGTACCTGTTATTTATTAATTAATTAAATATCATTTTATATTCCATACCCTCTAGATATATAATCATGTGTATGGATTCATCATTCATGATCACACATTTTATAATTAATAGCAGAATTCCTTCAACGTTAATCTTTCAATCCACTCCACAGCAAGCATATGCATATCATTGATTAACAAAACTACTAAGATATTGATTTCTTATAAATCTCACTTGTTAAGTAAATCAAATTAATCAAATTAATTAGTGTGAGTGCATCAAGATGGAAGTGTCGGCCATGGGTAAATGTCATATCTCTAAACTTTTTTGGATAAAAATGTTGTTGTAAGTTTGGTGTACAATACATTTTCTAAACAGATTAGACTTATATGACATGGATAATTTGCTACTTTAAAAAAATAATGGATAATTTTATGTAAACTAGTGAAAGGTGACCCACTGTGCTTTTTCATAAATAAATATTGAAAAGAAAAGAAAAGAATATCAACCGAGTTAAGAGTCTGCTGCGATTGATTACATTCAAGCATATCTCATAAAATAACTCACACTACAATGAATGGGTCTCTCACTACATGAGACTCGGACTCGGACTCGGACTCAGACCCTTATCATAAATGTAAATAAAAAGTGGACAACTGCTTGAGTTGAATATGAAACAAAACTAATTAAATGAAAAAGAGAACCAATGGACTACACATGGACATGCTCAATAACAATTTGACCTAGGCAGCAGCATCAGTGTGACGGTGCTAATTTTTTAATGCAAGTGGCACAAAAACAGAGACATTAATAATTTTTTGTTTTTAAATGATAAAGACTCCATATTTTATTGACAGAATTTTATATAAGTCCTATCTTTTTGGTGATTTGTCACCTTTATAAATGTCTTTTCAAATTCATCACTTTAGTCTCAACTTTTTTCAAAACTCATCACTTTAGTCCATTTGACCAAATATGTGAAAATTAACTATTTAAAAATCTATGAAAGTACAATTTTTCCTTTATTACTATTTAATTTAACTAAAATGATTATCTTATCTTTAAATTAAAAAGAAAAACAATTAAATTCTCAATAATAAAATCTTAAATAAATATATTACAAAAAAAACTTAAATAAATAATTAATAAATCCATTAATTTTTTCTTATTTTGAATTTTTTTTCATAACGGATTTTTATTTAGTTAAAATGATTATCTTCGTTTTAAATTAAAATGAAATACAATAAAATTCTCAATAATAAAATCTTAAATAAATAGATTACAAAAAATAAAAAATTATGAAAAAAATCATTTAAAGCTAAGATAATAATTTTAGCTAAATAAATATCAATTATGACAAAAATACAAAAAAAGAAAAAATTAATGGATTTTTTTATTAATAGTTATTTAAGATTTTTTTGTAATATATTTATTTAAGATTTTATTATTGAGAATTTTATTATTTTTCATTTTAATTTAAAGCTAATATAATCATTTTAGCTAAATTAAATAGTAATAAGGGCAAAAATGTACTTTCTCAAGTTTTAAAATAGTTGACTTTCACATATTTGGTCAAATGGACTAAAGTGATGAGTTTTAGAATAAGTTAGGACTAAAGTGATGAATTTGGAAAGATATTTATAAAGGTGACAAATCACCAAAAAGATAGGACTTATGTGAAATTCTGTCTATTTTATTTGATAAATAGCATGCTTTTTTTGTTACTTTTGTCCGGCATTTCTATGTCAAACGGTTGAACTCCAATTGCCAAATGTATATCAATTATATATAGCCATGACCCTAATTCGGTTCGGTTCAGTTTTTAATTCCGAATCACCGATTCCAGTTTTAGTTCTGGGAGAACCAGAACCGGAACAGAAATATCTTAAGATTTGATACTCTGCATTCATATGCTCTTCACTTGGTGCATGCATGAACTAGCTTACGATGCTTACTACATAAGCTATATTCGGCCTCGTGTGTGACAAATAGATTAATCTCTCAACCAACCACGGATAACGATCCATGTTTGTTGGAGCTTGATCAAACAAAACTCCGAGCTTTTGATTCATTTCTATGGGGGTCTCTAGTGGTTTGCAAGCAAGCATTCCAGTTTTAGTTAAAAAAAATCTAGCACATACTTTCATTGTGAAAGGGAAATCCCATGTTTCGATCTCGCAACCTCAATCCCCAAAAAAAATGTTAAGTTGGTCGAGATCCTTCATTTCGAATTTCGTAGCCAAATACTCCTATAATGCTTTCATTTCGCATGGTTCATCTCCTATCAAGACCATATCATCAACATACACGATTAAGACAGTTACCTTCCCTTCTTTGTGTTTTATAAATAAAGTATGGTCTGAATTACTTTGCTTATAACCGAATGCCTTCACTGTAGAAGAGAATCTCCCAAACCAAGCTCTAGGTGACTGTTTCAGCCCGTACAATGACTTTTTGGTTTACAAACTTCACTTCTACATGAAGAACTACGTTTAACTCCAGGTGGAAACTCCATGTAGACCTCTTCCTCTAAATCTCCATTCAGGAAAGCATTTTTAACATCAAATTGTTGCAGAGACCAATCCCGGTTTGCTGATATAAATATGAGGATGTGAATTATATTGATTTTGGCTACTGGCGCAAAAGTATCTTGATAATCCACCCCATAACTTTGCATATCCCCTTTTTTATATCTATCAATACTGCCATCTGCTTTGAATTTCACCATAAGCACCGATCTACATCAAGTTGTCTTCTTTCTTTGGGTAATGGAACAAGTTCCCAAGTGGCATTCTTTTTTAGAGCCTCTATCTCTTCGTTCATCACCTTTGTACATTTTGGATCTGTCAATGCATCCTGTACACTACTAGGAATAGATTTAGTGGATAGTTGATTAACAATAAATGCATAAGATTTAAACAATCTAAGGGAGGACACATGGTTGCTAATTGGGTACTTGGTCTTGGCTTTAGGATTAGGTTCATATGTTTCTTTGGGACTCCCTTATTTGACCTTTGTGGATACTTAGGAGCTATATTTTCTGCACCTATATTTTCTACAGGAACATCTATATTTTCTACAGGAACATGTGTTTCATTAGACTCATCAAATATAGGATTCGAGATTACCTAAGGAAGCACATTCTTGGTTGATTCTTCAGTTAATGGTATATACATGGGCAACTCTGAAGACATTTGTGATTCTGATATGTCAGAAGCGCCTGATTTATTTTTGGAAAGGACTAACAACTCACTCTCCCTTTCAGTAATACTATTACAGCCTTGCTGAACGCTTTTCACCAAACGTTCATTTACTTCTTATAACACTATAAATTCATCTCCACCACATTCTTGTAACATGTTCTCTTCACTAGAGCTATCCCTCTAAAGAGTAGGTACATAGGCTCCCCATGAGTAATAAGGCATTAATTCATGAAAAGAAGCATCCAAAGTCACATGCAATTTTCGGGTTTAAAGGTCATAGCACCTATATCCCTTTTGAAACTCATAATAGCCAACAAAGACACACCGTTTTGCACACGGATCAAGTTTACTTCATAGATTTTTGGGAATGTGAACATATACAGTACAACCAAAGACTCGCGGTTCATGGTTTGGGAGGTAAGGAACTGAAAGTAAGGATTTCTCCGCAGTTTATTAAAATTATCAAATATTTATTTAAATATTTAACTATTTCAAAGGTGTTTTGGTACTTAATTAGGCCGTTAGTCTCAAAACAGCCATAGGGGGGCTTGTCAAGTAGAATAAAAATTTTCAACATTGAACTGCAATAAGGCTATTGTTGAGGGAGGTGAGCGTACCTTTCCCTTTATATCATTCGTACACCGTTATGTAGGGGTGGGCGTTTAATGGATCGGTTCACTTTTGGAGTGAACCGATAAAAAACCGATAATGTTCGGTTTTTGAAAAAGTGAACCGATCCGATCAACTTAACAATTATGAACCGATCAAAAACCGATTAAATTTGACCGGTTCGGTTCGGTTCGGTTTTGTGTCAATTGGACCAAATTTTTGGGTTTTAATTATTACACATATTTTCATATTTTAATCTTTTTGGGCCTTGGACCAAATTAAATTATGGGTTTGAACAAATTGAAAATACTAGTTTAAAATAATATTCATAAAAAAAAACTAAGAAAAAAATATGATGTGACACACTTTCATAATTTTATAGTTTTATGAACTATTAAACATTAAAACTAAGGTTTTTTTATATATATATTGGATCTCGGTTCGATTTTCCGGTTTGGGATAGCGAACCGGAAAAAAAACTGATCCAATCGGTTTTCAAAAAAATGAACCGAACCGAACCGGTCAACATAAAAAAATCGGAAAAAACAGAATGGATCGGTTCGGTTCATCGGTTCAGTTCAGTTTATTGGTTTTTTGCCCACCCCTACCGTTATGCATGTCGTTTTCTTATTTTATTCGGCACATATCTTCTTAGTTGTAACAAGACTAACTACTTATTTAAAAAAAAAAAAAAAAAAACAAGACTAACAACTAACTAAAGCGATAAAACTCTAAATAAAACATCACCGACATATATGTTTGATTTTGACTTTATTCGTTGCGTGGGATATATATCCCATTTCTTACATACAACTATGCTCATCTTCTTTTCCTTTGTTTGACAAGTCCACCTATATAAATACTTATATAATAATTCAACTTCTTTCTTCATTGTTGAAGTTTAGGATTATCATTAAACAAGAGGAATTAAACCATTAATTGACTGGTCAATCAAAACAGATAATTAAATGTGAAGGGAAGACTTTATTGCTTTCACAATCCAGTAACCGAATAGAATCAACCAACCGACATCTAAAAAAGATAAAGACAGCAATTTGTAGAACTAATATAAAATAAAATAAGATTAATTTATTTTAATATTAATATATATTCAAGAGATTATAGCTTATGGCATGTTTGGTATGGCTTTTCAAATAGAGTTTCTAGAGTAGATATTTTTATAGTAGAGCTTCTAAGGAGTAGAGCTTTTAACAAAAAGCTGTATGTTGTTTGGTATTTAGTTACATAAGTGCTTTTCAGTTTCTAGATTGTTTGGCAATATATTTCCAAAAGTGCTTTTGATTGTGATAAATTACAAATAAAGGCATAAATAAAGGATTTGTAAATTATAATTCTAACAAAATAAAAAAGATTACCAAATCAACTAGTACAAGTCAAAAAAAAAAATCAAAAGTATTATATAAATAGGCAATTAAAGATATACATATAGTTGGGTTTTAAAAAAATCACAAATTAACAAACACATCAATATCCTTGAACAATTACAGTACACAAAAATCACACTACTTAAGTTTAAAAAACAATCACATATACATGATTAAAAAAAAATCAAAGGTATTTAACAAACATATCAATATCCTTTAACAATCACAGATACACAAGTAAAAGTATTTGAGTTTAAAAAATTCAAAGATACAGAAGTTTAAAAAAAAAAATCAAAAGTACATAACAAACATGATGTCAATGAAAATAAGGAGACAAAAATGATGTCTAATAAGCATTTATATATAATAGGGTTGTATAATAGAAGGGGTATCTAATGAAATATTTAAAATTCATAAAGGGTAGTAGTGACAATGCAACTATATTAAAAAAGCTCATAAAGAGTTTCTTGGGAGAAGCCCAAAATCTGGGCTTTTCCTAGTAGACACAAAATGGTTTTTTTTAAGATTAAAAAAAACTGTTTTTCAAATTTGCCAAACAAAAAAAAAACCTTAAAATAGCTTCTAACCTTCAAAAAGTGCTTTTGACCTCTATAAAAATCATACCAAACACATATTTAGTAGTGAGTCATCATATATTAACGAGATAAGATTGTTCAGTGATATGTCTCGAGTTTGTAATAAAGAACAAATTTATTCCGTTCTCAAATAATTAGCAAGTAGCAAATATACTGTTCCATTGCAAATTGTAGCGATAAATTTGAAATCCTGATTTGAAGCAGTAACTTTAATGAAAAAGACCATAATCTTACTCTATTTTTTTTTTTCGAATTACAATTAAATTTACGGTTTTAGGGAGGGCGACACGGTTCGAATTCACTATTGGTTCCTTGAGTCAATGTGTTGTCTAATTCCATATACAAAACATATATATATATATATATATATATATTTGTAAGAGAATAGTTTAGTGTTAGATAGTTTAAGAGTTGAAGAATAAGAGTATCAAGTTCAAGTTGATATGAAGGGATGAAGATTACATGTGTAAACACCTGGTAAAACTTTCTAAATAGAAGTTATAAGGATAAGTATTGACCATGACAATGACTTAATGAGGTATGAAAGTAGGAATGACAGTGGGTCGGATCGAGGCCAGATCGGTATGCCCCATACCTGACCCGTCCCCTAAACGGATTATCGATTTCCGCTCTATACCCGAACTCGTTTGGGGTGGGGTGACTCATATCTGACTGAACCGATTCGTTTCATTTAACAAAAAAAAATGGTTAAACCATTAAATATACAAAATTTACCATACAGTTGAATTTTGGAAGAGGAACTTAAATTTTAACATTAAATCAAATTTAAAAATAAACTTAAATTTAAACGCACACATAAATTTAAGGGATATTAAGATTTTAGTCCTTCTAGTTAGCGTTAATCTGGGTTTGGTCCACTAGATTTTGGAATTACTAACTTTGGTCCACTGGTTCTCTGACAATACCTATTCCAGTCCTTACCGTCCAATTCCGTTGACTTCCGTTAAGTCAACAAGGGCTAAAGTTAGATTTTTGTTAACTTTAGTCCACTAGCTTTTAGAATTTATTAACTTTAATCCACTAGTTTTTGGAATTTACTAACTTTAGTCCAGTGGTTCTCTGACTTTCGTTGACTTAACGGAAACCGTTATAGAAGGACTAAAATTAATAATTTTAAAAACTAGTGGACCAAACCTAGATTAACGCTAACTAGAGGGACTAAAATCATAATAACCCTAAATTTAAACATAAACTACAAATAAATATTAAAACTTAAAGTTTAATGTATACTTAAAATTTATATATACATACCGGGACGGGTCGGGGCATAATGGTTTGAGATAAAAAGATTATAGTTTTTCTTTTCTTTTTTATATTTAAAAAAATGATTATATAAATACCGGGACGGGTCAAGGCATGATGGTTTGACCTATACACGACCCGGTTACAAACCGGATCAACAACATATGACCTATACCTGGCCTGAGCCCTGCTTTAAGTGCTAAAAACACGTCCCAAACGGATCAGATCCCTACCGATTGATTATTGTTAGAATTTATTATTGCATATAAAAGAATATAAGTAATTTGCAAATTGTGTCAGGCAATGTTTAAATGTACTAAACATTGTCGCTGATTTTGTATGTCATCATATTTATGTTTAGTTATCAAATCATAGGATATAAACGTAGAATTCCTAGTTTGAGTAGAATTCTTCCTAGTCCTTGAATAATTGAGAACTCATTGTTCTTGTGATTTAGATAGTCCATATGACACTCATTTTAATGAGACAATTATGATGAATATATATTTTCATATAAATTATATTATTTTTTTATCAAATTAAGTGATATTTGAGAAAAAAAATACATTTTAAGTATAAGAGCTCTAGTGTTTTACTTGTGGTGAATATCTTCAATTCCTCGATGGATCTCCATCGCCGACCGAAGACCTTCATTGTGGAGGTGATGGACCTTTGTCAAACAATCTCCATCGTCCAGATCTCCATCGCTAGATAACGGAGTCTTGTCAATAGATCCTTGTCGTCGAGAGGTGGAGACCAGTGGGTCTCCACTATTGGAATCCAGATTCAACAGCGGAGATATATTGTTTTTAATTTTTTTAATATTTTAACGATTTTTTCATTTTAAAAAACTGTGTTTTTAAAATATTTTTTTTAATATTTTAATTAATATTATACAAGATTTTCTGTTTTAAAATTATTATTTTTTTTTGTTATCTTGTTTTTTTATTGAGAAAATAATTTTTTGTTGTTAATTTAATTTTTTATAAATTATTTTAATATTAAAATCTTGGAAGTATTTGAGAAAAATTCAAAAAAGTAAAGTTATAATAACAAAATTATTTTAAGGGTGCAACTAGGAAAATATATATTTAAGGGTAAAATTGACTTCTCAGCTTGTATTATATATTAACAAGGGTAAAATCGTATTTATATTTATAGTCATAGTTGACCATTAGGCCCCGTCCTGCAGCTGTTTTTCAGTCCGTTTTCGTTTTTGTTTTCTAAAAACAATTTCGAATTCGCGTTCGTTAACCGTTTTTTATTTTATTTTCAAAAAACGAAAAAAAAATGAAAAACAAAACTAGTGTTAACAGTGAAATATTTGAAAAACAAAAAAAACTTGTTTTTCGTTTTTGTTTTTATTTTTCAAAAAAATTAACAATTTTTTTTCTTTTTTCTTTTCAACTGTGAGTTAATCCTTCTTTCTTCCTCATCTTCTCTCTTCCCATCTTTATCTTCCTTCTTCCTTTGCCGCTCGCCACCGCCGTTAATGCTCATTTTTTTTGTTCTTCTTTTCCGGTCTTCGACTTCTTCTTCATCTCATCTTCTCTTCTTCTTCATCTCATCATCTCAGCTTCATCTCATCTTCCTCTTATTCCTGCTTCTCTTCATCTTATAAATGGTTGGACAAGGAAACTTCAAACCTTTTCAATTAGATCCAACACATCGTGGTTATCAACAAACTCTATGTCGCTCCAGTTTATCTATTCTTTAGTGTAATCTTCCTGCTCCATTTTAAACACATGCTGCAAACATACAATGACAAACAACAAAAAATCAGTATTATTTACATCAAAAATAACTTCTACTGAATCACACATGCTGGATCAAGAGTTCTGGTGTAACCATTTCACGTTTAATTAGAGCATCTTCTAAGTTCTGTGCATCACACCTATCCATGATTTTGATTAGTGAAAACATAACTATATATATATATATATATATATTTATATACTGTATATATATTGAAAGACTTTAATTTTTTTTAGTAAAAAAATAATATTTATTTCTCAATTATAAGATATTTGATATATTATTGACTAACTTTTTATTCAAATTAAAAAAAATTACAATAGGAAAAAATAGGAAAATTACAATTTTGATATTTTCCAGTTAACCCATCAGACGTGTTTTTTTCGTTTTCATTTTCAGAATCCAGCTTTTATCATATGCTACCAGATGCGTTTTCGGATTTAGAAACTGAAACCAAAAACACTGTTTTCATTTTCATTTTTCTTTTCGAAAAACAGCAAATGAAAAACGCTTACAGGACGGACCTCTAGATTTTTGGTCAAAGAGACTAAAGTGATGTATTTTAGAAAAACGTAGGGACTAAAGTTGCTTATGGTAAAGACTTTTAAAAATGTGATATTTTGCCAAAAAGTTGGGACTTTAGTAACAATTTCCATATATAAAGATTGGTAGAATTTTTTTAATTATTTTTTATTTTTTTAGAATTCTCTCTTATTCCTAAGTCCTAACAATGCTAGTCACAAGGGGTGTTTTTTTTTTGAAGTGTTACATTATTACATAAATTTGGTATTTTTTTAGGAGGGGGAGGACTCCAACCCACAACCTCATAGTGCATATGTGATGGATTTTACTATCAGACTAATCTCATCTCGTCCACAATTGGTGTGTTAGGTGTATTAAATTGACATATAACAAGTGAATTGATGTCACAATTAATGTTTATCCTCGTATTAATACTTTACAAGAAATATATGAATTTTGTTTAAAAAAGAAGCAAATATATTAATATAAAGACGAGATAATATTGGTCCAATGGTATAGGGTATGTCCTTTATTCCTACACCACGAGGTTGAAGGTTCAAATCATTCCCTCTCTCCTAATTCCGAATTAATGTAATACTTCAAAAAGAAATATCTATATAAATATAAAAATATTAAGTTGGGGACTTCGAAGTTTTACAAAGTTAGAGCCAATATAAAGGTTTTTAAGTTGCATAATATAATTAGTACAAATATAATATTGGATTAAATGTTTGGGATTCCATTATTTTGATGATTACTAAACGTTAAACTTTAGATAAATATTCTCGTTATTCACTAAAGAAAAGAAAAATAAAAAGGAAGAGGAAAGAAAAGATTAGTTAAATCACAATTTAATATATATATATATACCATGTTATATCATATTAGAAATGCCATGAAAGAGACGAGGAAGAGAAGAAAGATAAACTAAATGATTTCACATGGCTTACTTAACAGGCCATCACACGTTTTCAGAATTATTATTTTTTTTTGTTTTGTAAAACGCGTTATATTGATGAAGTTGCATTTTGGAGTTGATAAGTCAGGAACATTGCATGATTGACGATGGCATGTGAACCCAATGTGACTACAAACATAAAATCATCATTGTTGACTAAAAGGAACATGATGAGAAGCATGCCTGAAAGTGAAACCTGCTTGCATGTACATGTTACATGTAGCGATGTTGAGTGAATAATTTTTTGTCATGCAGTCCATCACCACTAAACATATAAAATCTTTCATTTTTTTTTTTCATTTTTTAAAGCCGCTATAACTTATTCGGGTTCATGGATATTATTGACTATTTCTTCGTGTTTTGCTCAAGTATGAATAGACTCTTTTAATTATGTCGGTATAATAAACAAGTCGTCTATTACAGGGTAAAATATAAAAGGATCAATCTCAACTTTCAGTTATTGTTGGGTAGGACTTCTAAACCAGATGCCAGCACATCTCCTTCCAAAGTTGACACCCTCTTACTGCAATACAAAGCTGACTTCTCCAATTAATAATTGGTCCTGAAGCTCTCGAGTAATTATCCAAAACATCCTTAACCTTTTCGCAATCAGAGACTTTTGCACGGAAAAACAGTAAGCTATCATTAGCAAAAAATAAATGCGAAATAATAGGGCCTGCTCTCCCGCACTGTAAGCCAGAAATGCCCCCTATCTTCGGATAAGTGCGAAAAGGCCCTCCACACATCAAAAAAAGTTAGGGGGACAAAGGTGTTTCCATTGTCTAAGGCTGGCCTCTGGACGGAGTAAGACTGCCACTAGGGACTCCATTGATAATAAACGAATCCGAAACCAGTAGTCACGCAATCCATAATTTTGTTCACCCACTTCGAAGAAAAACATAACCGCAACATCATACAACGAAGGAACTCCCATTCGACCATGTCATAAGCTTTCGACATGTAAAGTTTCAAAGCCAAGTACCATTGCCTCCATTTCCTTCTACGCTTCCAAACATTAAGACATTCGACCCCAATAATTGTATTGTCAGTGATTTATCTCTCTAGTAAGAACGTGCTTTGATTATTAGACTTCTTATTCTGTATTTCAAGCTCTTCCACTTTCATCTTTCCCAAGGCCTCATTGTCTTCAAATTTCTTTTTCATGAGCTGTATATTTCTTTCAAAATCTTCCCTCGTTTCCTCGCTCTCTTGGTAAGTCTTCACCAATTTCTCTTGAAGTAAAAACAACCTTTTGTTCACAGGTTTTTCCGGCAAGGGACCAAAGAAGAATTTTCCAAACAGAGATCTACCCAAGAAGATTCATCCAGATACTCCAAGAGACCTACGAGATCGGTACCTTCACCTAGATGGAGTTGATATCCGACGAGGTTGGAACCTCAACTATCCATCTATCTAGATAGGATACCAGCTCCGAAAGCATGTATCTCGCCCTACTGAAGTTCCTGATACCAGTTCAAGACCATTACGATGATAGCTTGCATGCCCAGAACCCCGCAAGCATCTCGACGTTGATCAAGGTACCAAGGTACCAGGTACCTCGATACCTACCTCGGTACCACCTCGATGTCTGCCTTGGTGCCACCCTGATTCCCGCCTGGTACTTAGTATGCTTATCCAGAGCTCTTTCAAGGCAAGTATCCTACCCCCCAGGCAATACGATAGGGTACACTGAAGACATAAGCACCATTCCAGCAGGAGGCAGAACAAGCTCATCAAAATGAGGTACCAGTACTACCCTTCGTCAGGACTCCAAGTCAGAATTTCCCCCAAGCTCCACGAAGAAGGAAAGTTGACTCCATCGCCATCAAGCTCCACGAAGAAGGAAAGTTGAATCCATCGCCAAAATAAAGCGCCATTAATGACCCTATGGTCGATCGAATCATAATTTGAATTCACCATTGATTAACGGGATCTAATCCCGCACCTTCAGCTCCACGCAAATGCTTTTCAACGCTTAAAATATGACTCTCTATAATCTTCATTAAAAACAACCGGATTTTGAGGAGATTAGGGGAGTACTATATATACGGCATTGAAGGGTAAAGCAGTAGGACTTCTTCGAGTATTCTTGATCACCAGAACGAGAGAGAGATCCCGGGAGATTCCCGGAAGCCAGTGAGAGTCCATTGACAAGCACTGGAGGAAAAATATCCACTTATCGACACAAACGTTTTCTCCATCTCCATCCTGTGTAAAAGAGTGAAAAGAGTGAGAGATATGTATGTATTCATATTGTAAACCTATCGTAGTAATTGATTAAATAAAATAGTATTCGTTTTACATCTCCCGGTTCCTTTGTGTTCTCTATCCATTCTTTGGTCTGTCGACCTCGATCATACTAAAAGAGGGACCCCGATACCGAAGGTACCTACCCCGCTGCTGCTACCGGTAGTGGGTGAGGGTGTTAACTGAGATTTTCACCCTGAGTGAATTTTTCCGTTAACACTTTCTGGCGCCGTCTGTTGGAAGCACCACACCTTCAAAAGAAAGCCTGTGTGTCTTGTTTTCTTGCTAGATTATCAGAATGAAGCTCTGATCCTCTCAGGATCATCCTGGTCCGTCAGGACATCGGTTGAATGCTTTAACCCGAAAGGGTCAGAAGCCGAAGAAGGGGGGAAAGGGTCGCAAACCCGCCTCAAAGCTGTCAGCTGGAGCGCGGGCTACCCCCAGGAACCTACTACCTAGTAGCTGGACCTGCCAACCTAGACCAACAGGTCGCTGCCTTTATAGAGAGCATTCGACTCCGAATGGTCACCGAAGGTAGTACCAATCAGCATGCGATACCAGATCCCAGGGGAGAGGCCAATCGGCAAGGTACCAGGGTACCTCCCTTCGACAGGTTAGGACCACCACCTCCTGTACCAATCCATGATAGACTCGGGCCCATGCCCCTAATACCATCGGTCCATGATAGACTCGGACCAGTACCCCTGGTTCTAGGAAATCCTACAGGTTATCAACCCCGACGCGCTAGATCCGCCATTGATCTCCCGTCTAGGGAGCGTCACCATCTGGTCCAACCAGAAGCTTCTTCTAGACAGCCTCGACAGGAAACGACCAGGAGGCACCCTCGTTCAATGGAAGGAGACAGCAACAGGGATGTCGGAGAAGACCCTCCCCATGGAGAGAAGCAGGATGAAACCTCTGCGACATCGGGGGATCTGACGACCGAGATTCTGAGGTGGAATCAGGAAATGATGGCAACAAACGTATACGGGACCAGGTCGCTAGAATGGCAAGGCAGATCCAGGAGCTGAAGAAGGGTAAGCACCGGGAAAACCGGAAAGATCCTTTGGGAGAGATGAATGCTCTCTTCTCGAGGAGGATCAAGGAGGCAGAACTACCTCCCAAATTCAAGATGCCAACAGATAAATTTTCTGGAACCGAGGATCCCCTGAGCCATCTAGAGAGTTTTCTTCACCAGATGGAGGTCCGAAATTCTACCCGGGCCGCCATGTGCAGAATGTTCCCTACCACGCTGACTGACTGTGCCAAGACATGGTTTAGGAAACTACCGGCGGGGAGCGTTGATTCATTCACCAGGCTGACTACTGACTTCTGTGCTCAGTTTCAGGGCATCAAACCTCACCCCAAGGATCCCATTCATCTCCAATATATGATCCAGGAGAGGGGTGAAACGCTCCGAGCCTACGTAGAGAGGTTCCATAAGGAAGTGATCTAGATGGGGGTCTTCAAGGAAAATGAGACTTTGGCCAATTTCAGAAGGAATATATGGGTAGACAGGCTGTTCAGATCCTTAGCCAAACATCCCCCGGAGACCTACCAGGAAGCCTACAACAGAGCTCTAGAGCAAGTTGAGATAGACGAGCAGCTCCGAGTCAAAATAGAGCATGATGATATGAGAATTGCCAAGCGCCAGAAGAGGGAGGCGCTCAAAGCCGGCACCAGTTCAGAAAAGTCAGAACAGACCTCCCAACAAGTCTACATATCGGTCGCCGCACTACCAGCCCCGGCGGAACTGGTACCATGTTAGGCGGACTCCACCCAGAGATACACCTCCACCTAAGGAAGTAGCCCGGGTCGATAGAGATGAAATGGGATACTCCCATTACACCCCCTTGAACGCATCTAGTGAAACTATCTACCTCGCCATCCTCGACAAGGGACTGCTCAGAAAGCCAAGCCCAATGAAGGTACCAGCTGATCAGCGGAACCGCTACAAGTATTGTGACTTCCATGAGGATACAGGTCATAATACCTCGGAGTGTTATAGTCTGCGGAACCAGATTGAAGCCTTGGTTAGGAGAGGTTGCTTGGAGGAATTCCTCTAACAGGTACGCGACAATATAAGCACTGGAAATGAGGTCCATGCCTATATCAAGGCATATGAAGAAGGAAGGAAAGCAAAAGGGAAAGATCTGATGGAGCAGATCCACATTGTCAATACCATCAGTGGAGGTCCCACCCTGGCCGGAATCTCCAACAATGCTCGAAAGAACCATGCCAAGAAAGCTCCCAGATTGGAAGCAAGCCAGAGTGTTTTCAAAGTTACTAGGGGGCCTCCTCAGTTTCTTCTACTGCACAGATCGTCTTCACAAAAGAGGACGTGTATAACACCCTGCAGCCCCACGATGACCCTATGGTCATCACTGTGCAGATAGCCAACAATTTGGTCCATCGTGTCTTGATTGACACAGGTAGTAGCGTTGATATCCTTTTTAAAAGCCCTTTGGAGCAATTCAACCTGAAAAGACCTTGCTACAATAGCTGTACTACCCCATTATACGGGTTCACATGAGACTCACTGATTCCTACCGGGTCTATGATCCTACCGGTAATAGTAGGGACAATGCCACTCCAACAGAACCTGATGATGAATTTCGTTATAGTAGACACCCCGTCTGCCTACAACGCCATACTGGTAAGACTCTACCTATCTGCTCTCAAATGAGTCTTGTCGATATATCATAACGTTCTGAAATTTCCAGTAGGAGACAAGGTTGGTGAAGTGAGAGGAGATCAACAGGTTGCACGCAAGTGTTATGCAGTATCTACCAATCCAGCAGCGCTGGCTAAGCAATGCATGCAGGTAACCATCAACCAAGATCACCAGTTCTCGAAGGAAGATTTCGAAGGTGAAACAGATTCGATTGAAATGGGATCTATGCTAGAGCTCCCCGACATAGACATCGGGGGAGAAGAAGAAAAAGGATGGGCCAGTAGCCATCCTGCAGAAGAGTTAGAAGAGGTACCTATCAGGGAGGCCGATCCTTCTAAGGTTGTCAGGATAGGTTCAACATTGGAGACAGAGGTAAATGAGGCTCTGATAAAGCTCTTGCGAGAATATAATGATATCTTTGCATAGAGTCATGAGGAGATGCCGGGAATACCCGCTACCTTAGCAACACATAGGTTAGCGGTGGATCCCACCTTCAAGCCAGTCAAGCAGAAGAGAAGGCATTTCAACCAAGCAAGAAATGCTGCGGTGCAAGAGGAGGAACACAAACTACTAAAGGCAGAGTTCATCAGGGAGTCTCGATACCCCGAATGGATTGCCAACGTAGTCATGGTAACCAAAGCAAATGGGAAGTGGCGCATGTGTGTTGACTACACAGATCTCAACCGCGCCTGCCCGAAGGATAGCTCTGGTAGATTCAACCGCGGGGAACAAGCTCCTAAGCTTTATGGACGCCTTCTCAGGATACAACCAGATCCTGATGCACCCAGCTGACCAGGATAATACCAGTTTCATAATCGGGCAATACCTGTACTGCTACAGAGTTATGCCCTTCGGGCTCAAAAATACTGGAGATACCTACCAGCGCCTGGTCAACCGCTTATTCAAGGGACTGATAGGAAAGTCGATGGAGATATATATCGATGATATGATCACGAAGTCTCAGATAGCTGAACATCACCAAGACCACCTCCGCCAGACTTTCCAGATAGTTAGGGAAAATCAGATGCGTCTGAATCCGGCTAAATGCCCCTTCGGGGTTATAGCTAGGAAATTTCTCGGATTCTTAGTCCACGAGAGAGGAATTGAAACTAATCCCGAAAAGATCAAAGCCATCTTGGATCTTTAATCTCCCACCTCACTCTGACAAGTGCAGGGTTTGACTGGGCGAATCGCAGCCCTGAACCGTTTCATATCGCTGTCCATTGACAAGTGCATCCCGTTCTTCAAGGCAATTAAACAGGGGAAGAACATGAAATAGGGACCAAGGCAGTGAGCAAGCTTTCCAGTCATTAAAAGAGTACCTCGCTAGCCCGCCCATGCTAGCTAGCTGGTACCAGAAGAAGAACTACAGTTATACCTGGCAGTGTCTGAAATCGCCGCCAGTAGAGCTTTAGTGAAAGAATGCGGAGATAGAGCCCAGCGCCTCGTCTACTATGTGAGCCGCACCCTAACCAAATCAGAAAAGAACTACGTTCTCCTAGAGAAGCTCGCCTTTGCACTGGTAGTAGCAGCCAGGAAGCTCCGCCCTTATTTCCTTGCTCACACCATCGTGGTAGTCACTGATCAACCTTTACGACAATTTCTACAAAGGTCTGATGTATCAGGAAGACTCGTGCTGTGGGCCCTTGAGCTTACCCAGTTCGACATCAAATACAAATCCATGACTACCATCTAGGCCCAGGCTTTGGCAGATTTCATGGTAGAATTCAGTGCGATCCCCGATCAAGGTGCTACCCCGAGCCTGATTCTAGCTCCTCCGAAGGAACAAGAGCCTGCAGATTGGCCCACCGATCGAAACATCTGGATCCTGTATACCGATGGAGCATCAAATCAAGCAGGAAGTGGAGGTGGGGTCATTCTAGCAGACCCAGAGAAAGTCGAATGCTGCCACTGCTTCAGATTCGGGTTTAACACCACCAATAACGAGGCTGAGTATGAGGCCTTGTTGGCAGGGATGAGAACAGTAGTAGAGCTGGGAGCTGATTACCTCCTTGCCAAATGTGATTAGCAATTGGTAGTCAACCAAATAACTGGTTTATACCTGGCCAAGGGGAATAACATGGTAGCCTACCTTGAAAAAGTACAAGAGCTGTTGCCTCGCTTCAAGGGTTTCAGGGTCGAGCAGGTATCTAGGCAGCAGAATCATCGAGCTGACATCCTAGCCAAGATAACTGACAATGGAGGACAAGCGCTGCCAAAAAGAGTTCCGCTTCAGATAATCACTGTGTCAAGCATCTCTGAAGGCAAGTAAGTCAACCCCGTAGAGCGATTTCCATGTTGGATGGATCCAATCGCGGAGTACCTTCAATCAGAAAAGCTCCATGAAAACCCCGATCAAGCTGACAAAATCAAGAGAACCTCAGTCCGATACTGCTTGATAGAGGGGCATCTTTACCGCAGAGGTAGGTCACTCCCTTTGCTCAGATGCCTACATCTTGAGGATGCGAATTGGGCATTGAGGGAAGTGCACTCCGGAGATTGTGGAAATCATATCGGAGGAGAAGCATTGGCTTATCAGGTGCTACGCATGGGATACTTCTGGCCGACCTTGCACCATGATGCAAGGCAGTTCGTACAGTCTTGTGAACCATGTCAGAAAACGGCCTACCTGCATCACCTGCCTCCAGAACGGTTATCAACCATCAGTTCGCCGTATCCGTTTGTATTTTGGGGAGTAGACCTGATTGGACCTCTCCTAACAGCGCCAGGTCATCAGAAGCATGCAATCGTGGCTATTGATTACTTCACCAGGTGGGTGGAAGCAGAACCCCTCTCCAGAATTACTGAAGCAAATACAACAGAGTTCATCAAGAAAAATATGGTTTGCCGATTCGGGACTCCGATGGTCATCATCACGGATCTGGGTAAGCAGTTCGACAACGCCAGATTCCTGGAATTCTGTGGAAGTTTGGGGATTGAACTCCGCTTCACGTCCGTGGCGTACCCCCTGACCAATTGTCTAGTAGAGGCCACGAACAAAACCATCAAGAAGCTCATCAAGAAAAAACTTCAGCAGAAGAAAGGAAGGTGGGCTGATGAACTCCCGTTCGTACTATGGGCATATCGTACCACCAAAAGGACCGCTACCGGAGAAACCCCCTACTCACTAGCTTTTGGGGTAGAAGCCATCCTTCCTATAGAGCATAATCTTGCCTCCTTCCGGGTGCATCATTTCGACCCTGAGGGAAATGAGGGCAAGCTGAGGGCCAGCCTGGACCTCCTAGAGGAGAAGCAGGACATGATAGCCGAAAGAGTAGCAGTTTACCAGAACCGGATTGCTCATTACTTAAACAAGAAAGTGAGAATACGAAGATTCAAAGAAGGGGATCTGGTGCTCAGAAAGGTTACCCAGAATACCCTGAAGATGTCGGACGGAGTGCTATCACCTAATTGGGAAGGTCCTTACCTAATCAAAATGGTGATCCAGGGTGGGGCCTACAAGTTGAATGATATGGACGGACATCCAGTAGACCACACTTGGAATGCTGATCATCTCAAGAGGTTCTACCCATAAATCCTGCAAGGCAAGTCGGCCAGGATTATTCCTAAACGACTGTTAGAAGATGTTAGTAGTCGTGAGTACTTGTATTCCTTTTTTCTTTGATCATCAATAAATAAGGTTTCTTTATCCATTTGCTCCTGCTTACATTTGTCTATATCTACCCGATTTATGTCGCCAATTGAATCCCCCATGATTGTCGCTTTAAGACCAGGAGAGCTACATAGCATTCCTGATGCCCTGGACCGGATGGATCCCTCCAGGAGGATCGCCATAAAACTAGGAAAGCTGCATAGCACTCCTGATACCCTAGATCGGATTAGTCGCCGGGTATCACCCCCTGCTAGGAAGGATCCAGTACGTAAGAGCATAGTTGCCCGATGGATCAGACCTTGGCCGGGCACCACCCCCCGCTAAGAAGGATCTGGATAGTAAGAGCATAGTTGCCAGCCAGATCAAGGCCTTGGCCGGGTACCACTCCCCGCTGAGAAAGACCAGGTGCTAAAGTGGCCTTAGTCGCCTACCTGGATCTTGTTGCAGTATTATTTCGCCATCGTTTTTGCCAGAGTACCAAGATTCCTGCAAACAGGAATGCGAGGTACCCAAGTATGATCACCTCAAGACCAGAAAGAACCACATGGCCTTCCTGCTGCCCTGGCCGGGTACCAACCCTCGCTAGGAAGGATCCAGTACTTAAGAGCATAGTTGCCCGATGGATCAGACCTTGGCCGGGCACCACCCTCCGCTAAGAAGGATCTGGATAGTAAGAGCATAGTTGCTAGCTAGATCAAGGCCTTGGCCGGGTACCACCCCCTGCCGAGAAAGACCAGGTGCTAAAGTGGCCTTAGTTGCCTACCTGGATCTTGCTGCCAATGTTTATTCGCCAATTGTTTTCACCAGGATACCACGATTCCTATAAACAGGGATGCTAGGTACCCGGATATGATCACCACAAGACTAGAAAAGACCATATGGCCTTCCTGCTGTCTTGGCTGGGTGCCATCCCCCGTTAGGAAGAATCCGGATAGTAAGAGCATAATTGCCAGCCAGATCAGGGCCTTAGCCGAGTACCACCTTCCGCTAAGAAAGACCGGGTGATGAAATGTTTTCAATTGCCTACCCGGATCTTGTTGCCAGTGTGTATCCGCCATTGTTTTCACCAACGTACCGCAATTCCTACAAACGGGAATGCGAGGTACCTTTTTCCGCCACCGTTTTCGCCAGAGTACAAAGATTCCTAAAACAGGAAGGCGAGGTATCGAGATTCACCAAATTTTTGATTCGCCAAGGCATCAAAGCTCCTACAAATAAAGGAGCAAGGTTTCTAGTTTCGCCAGACTACTCACCATACTACCGAGACTCTCAGAACTAGAGTGCGAGGTACCATGGTACTGATCAACTGCTATTCCTCTACTTTATTCTCATCAGGTTTTATGAGTTACCAAGTTTTGATTAAGTCAAGTTTGTGCTAGGGACTCTTGCCCGAGTTTATGCTACAATCGGAAGCGTGTGACTAAATTAAATCGACAGATAGAGATGGAAATGAGTTTTTTCTTTTCATTGATCAAATCAGGGAACCCTGCCCTTATTTTAAGCTACATACAAGATACAAGAAAGAAAGAGACAAGAAAATAAACTGGAGGTCTGAAACAGCTAGTTCCCTCTCTAACTTCTCACCTACTTACTAGATCTACGTACCTAGCAACATTGATCTCAATCAGAATCTATATTGATGATGCTGCCACGAATCCCGGAGGTAGGAGCATATGCCATGTTGGGATCAGTAAGAATAAGAAGGCAATAAGGATTTCCCCCACGTTCAAGATGCAATGGGGCACGAAGCCGCAGCTCGATCGGGTAATGCCTACACCATTGGCAAGGCTGCAGCATTAGAGCCCACCATTCATTCTGATCCTGGGAATCTCTACTTTTCCTGTTCCTCTAGTAATTAAATCCACCGAGCACAGCTCCTTCCACAATACCAAGCATCCTACTAGTCACAGAGCCGACATCTCCTCCTCCTCCCACAATGTTAGGTGATACGATGATCATCGGTCAACCTATGGAGACTGCCTGCTACAAAGGAAAAAAAGGATTGGTTGAAGACCCACCTAACAGATAAGGGGTATTTATAGAGGGAAAGATCGAATATAGAGAATAAGAGGATAAAGTCATTTATGTACACAACATTCGATACACGGGAAAGGGAAGCCTCGCGAAGTGTGCTTTCCTCCCGAGGCTTGATGATTCGGATAATCGAACCTATCTTGGATCGACATCTGGAAGAGCAGTTGAATACGAAATTCGAACCAATAATGCCTACATGGAAACCCACAAAAATGAAGTGCCCCGATTTATAACTGGTTGAGGACTTGGTACCTTTCCCGGACCATTTGCGGTATTAACTCCCAGATCACCAAATTCCCACCTGGGTACTAAGAATCATCCCAGAACAAGCATTTCAACTTGGGATGTGATAAACCACACACGCATGAAGTCAAGAAAAATAAAGAAGTTCTCATTACTAAAACCGGGGAGCCCATCCCCCGATCACGGGCTACAAGAAGATAACATTATCTAGATGCTACTGAATAAGGGATCAAGCTGGATCAAGCATCCTCCTGCTCCTGAGTGGCCGTCTCCTCGCCAGCTCCACCAATTATGGTTTCTCCTTCTTCAATACTGGATGGAGCCCCGCCTGCTTCCTGGGCACCTACAGCAACCAGAATTTCCATTAGAGATGTATCTCCTTGAAGCTCCCCTCCAACTTCCTCGATCACAGCAGCCTGACCTTCCTTTTCCTGGGCATGGTCAGATGATGAGATAGGCAGGACGGCTTCTCCATCATCAGTAGCAGGCCGATCTCCTACCTCCTTGACAGTTTCTACTGAAGGAGCATAAGAATCAGAAACCTTTCCACCAGCCTGAGCCACATCAGCCTCAGGATCCTTCAAGCTAGGAGTTGCCCCAGTATTACTTGTTGGAAGAAGAGAGATAGAACTCAAGTCTCCCCCTCCAACCACTCCAATGGTTCCAGCAACCTGGGAGGGTTCAGCCACATCCAAAGGCGCTGCCCTAGCTAGTTCAGTAGCCTTTGCCATGATCTCTTCCCGGTTCCATCCAACAATGTCACCTAGATCAAATGGAGGAGGGAGAGCTAGAGCCACCTGGTAGCCAGGAAAAAAATTAACCGTCCGCGAAGGCGGTATCTACCTGGGCATCTAGATTGGCCACGCTACCCCGAAGGGACTGGACTTCTTTCTCTATCTCCACTATTTTCTCCTTCGCAATATCCCTCTCCTCCTTGCGGCAGAGGAACCTGAGCTTCTCCATATCCAGAGCATGCTGCATCCTCTCTCTGTCAACCTTCGCCTCGTCAGCTTCCTTTTGGGTATTTACCAGCTACTGGTTCAGAACTTCCATTCCCTAAGCAGTCTTAGCAAGCTCCTCTTTAGACCTCTCCAGCTCCGCTGTAGCACCCCTGACTTGCTCCTAAAGGAGGCCGACCTGTCGGCACATGGCTACATTGAACTTAAAAGCCTGACAAAAAACAATGCACTTGTCAGAATATCCTTAACCTTTTACCCGGATAAAGGATTTAAGTAAGACAGCTTACCTCAGCCAGAAGGGTAGATCCCCTTCTAATTAGAAGCTCAGTCGACATGGCGGTCATGACATCTAGACCCCCACCTGGGCAGGAAGCCACGAAGTGGGCCAGAACTTCATCCTGGCTGTCGTCCTTCGACTTCGACCGCGCTTTATCTCGAGGTACCACCCGCTTCTTTATAGCAGAGTCGAAACTTTTCTCGACCGATTTAGGCTGACCAGTTGCCATAACAGGAGAAGCAGAATGAGCAGAGGCACCGGCATCAGTGGCAGCTGCAACATTGACTGGTCTGAAAGGCGAAACATCTTGCACCCTACTGGAGGCACCTCGGTACCTCCCCACTCTAGCTGTAAAAGCCTCCAGTGACCTAGCCAAGGTAGGAAAATGGGGAGCTGGCGATCCTGGAACCTCGATCGGGGTCCTAACAGAGCCAGCAGGTACACTAATCCCTGTATCCAGGTGAGAACTGGCTGGAAACCTAACAGGGGAAGTTGGAGGAGAATCAACAGGCCAGTTTGATTGGTCTCCACCTCAGGAGCTGATGAAGATACTACTGAAACTACCATAACAACACAAGTTAATATCAATAAAATTAATGAAATAATACAACGAAAGGGAAATCAAAAAGATATTTACCATGAAGTGCGTCGGAAATACGGAGGGAGTACTCCACCCTCCCTGCATCAAAGGCATCCAAGGCAGGATACTGTAGATTGACATAATTCCTGGCCATGATGGCCTTCAAGATCTTCTCTGACTCAGCAGAGAGCTTACCATTCTCCAGTGAGGGTCTCCCGTTAAAACAGGTAGGAACCTCGAATTCGGTTCCTCCGATGTAAACTGAGCTGCCCCATCCACCCTTGACGATGACCTATTCCTCCCTACAGGAGTTATCCTTCTTCGTGGCTCCTGGTACCACAAATTTTAGGTTGTTCTTGGCCCGAGCATAGAACTGACCCTTCAGACCCGGGGCATTGGCAGCAATTTGAAAGACATATCCGAGCTCGTCAGCTCCCGGTTCTCGATCAATGTGGTCTCTCGCACACTGCTCCCTCCATAAAACCAGGAACCCCACTAGGTGCCTCTAAAACCCCGGTGTTAGCTGGAGAGGGGCAAGCTGCAATGCGTACATCACCCTACGTAAGGTGGGGTGAAGGGGTAACCTAACTCCGCTGTCGAAGGCCGCCGCATGAATTGGAAGCTCGCCGCGATTGGGGGTATACACATCATACCCTTTTGAAGGTATAGCGATCATGATATCTTTAAGGATTTTGAAATCCCTCTGCAAGCGCGCCACTGTGTCTGAGGTACTGGACGAATCAGGGATGCACCTGTATTCGTAAGGGAGGGCAAGTACCCTTCCAGCAGTATCAGTAACTTCACCAGCTTGGCTCCCACTAATCCCGACGGTGCCTACTTCTTCACTTGACTCCCGGTCGATATCAACCGGAGTCTCAGGATTGTTCGAGACGCCTGTCCCGATTGCGATGTTCCAATTGGAATAGCGACGTTGAAAGGGAACGTCATCCCCGCTTTCATTGCTATCGCGAGCCCTTTTTCTGGGGGTAAGGCTCCCGCCGGCCACCGCGACGCCATCGAAGAGTTGTTCAATGCTATCGCCACCAGGTGAAGACATAATGACAGTTCAGAGAGTGATTCCTAGAGAAAAGGGGGAATTTGACGGTTGAGGCTAGGTTTTCTTCTTGCTGGAAAATCTTAATCAGGAAAAGTTGCTTGATACAAATCACTTGCGAAGGCACCAGAGTTTATATAGAGATGATTACTTGTAACGGGCAGAAAAAGTAATTAATGTCGAGGTAAATTCGATGACGTGGAGGGATCGGTTTCGAGAAACGTGCCCCCCTAAAATATTTTCCTTTTTGAATTCGGCTTACCCTATTCAGCCACGTGGAATTTAAATTAGCTTGCAAAGAGAAGATTCCCTACTATGAGATGTTACGAAAAATTCTCCAAGCGCTATCTATCCTGACTCAAACCCCAACCTGATACCGGTGTTCAAGTCAGGGGGGACTTCTGTTAACAGGTTTTTCTGGCAATGGACCAAAGGAGAATTTTCCAAACAGAGATCTATCCAGGAAGATTCATCCAGATACTCCAAGAGACCTGCGAGATCGGTACCTTTACCTAGATGGAGTCCATATCCGACGAGGTTGGAACCTCGACTATCCATCTATCTAGATAGGATACTAGCTCCGAAAGCATGAATCTCACCCTACTGAAGTTCCTGATACCAGTTCAAGACCAGTACGATAATAGCTTGCACGCCCAGAACCCCACAAGCTTCTCGACGTTGATCAAGGTACCAAGGTACCAGGTACCTCGATACCTACCTCGGTACCACATCGATGTCTGCCTTGGTGCTACCCTGATTCCCGCCTGGTACTTAGTATGCTTATACAGAGCTCCTTCAAGGCAATTATCCTACCCCCCAGGCAATACGATACGGTACACGAAGACACAAGCACCATTCCAGCATGAGGCAGAATAAGCTCATCAAAATGAGGTACCAGTACTACCCTTCGTCAGGAATCCAAGTCAGAATTTCCATCCGAGTTCCACGAAGAAGGAAAGTTGACTCCATCGCCATCAAGCTCCACGAAGAAGGAAAGTTGACTCCATCGCCAAAATAAAACTTCATTAATGACCCTATGGTCGATCGAATCATAATTTGAATTCGCCATTGATTAAAGGGATCTAATCCCGCGCCTTTAGCTCCACGCAAATGCCTTTCAACACTTAAAATAAGACTCTCTATAATCTTCATTAAAAACAACCGGATTTTGAGGAGATTAGGGGAGTACTATATAAACCGCATTCAAGGGTAAAGCAGGAGGACTTCTTCGAGTATTCTCGATCACCAGAAGGAGAGAGAGATCCCGGGAGATTCCCGGAAGCCAGTGAGAGTCCATTAACAATCACTGGAGGAAAAATATCCACTTATCGACACGGACGTTTTCTCCATCTCCATCCTGTGTAAAAGAGTGAGAGATATGTATGTATTCATATTGTAAACCTATCGTAGTAATTGATTAAATAAAACAGTATTCGTTTTACATCTCCTGGTTCCTTTGTGTTCTCTATCCATTCTTTGGTCTGTCGACCTCGATCATACTAAAAGAGGGACCCCGGTACTGAAGGTACCTACCCCGCTGCTGCTACCGGTAGTGGGTGAGGGTGTTAACTGAGATTTTCACCCCGAGTGAATTTTTCCGTTAACACCTTTCTTCCAATTTCTTGCTTCACTTTTGACTCTTATGTTGTTCTTTATTGGTTTCCGCATTCTTCTCAAATGTTTGTACAAGAGCGCGTACACGGTTGCTTTTCTTCCCTTGCTTGGGATTGTTCACTTCTTAACAACTCTTATGACCATGTCTTTCCTCTGGGATGTTTGAGGATTCCACCGGTTTGTTCACTTTGAACTGGTCGTAATGCTCATTGATTGAGTTGTTGAGGTACTTTTTTAATGCGGACTCCATTGATTGGTTTGGCCAGCTAGGTAACAAATGGTTTATTGATCTTCTGCTCACATGTTTGCTGTGATGATTGGAGTATTTGCATGGTTCTTCGTTGAGAGGCTTGAATTTCCTCGTTTCCCCAAAGACTATTCTTCATCAACTCTCTTAAATCATCTTCCAAGGATTTTGATTGGTATGATGAGATAGATCCTTGGTTAGTAGCTTGGCTCCAGATTGTCAAAATATCCACATGGTCTGCTCATAGGTCCCGTATATTGTCTATAGAAATCCATAAAACTTGAAACAAAACAAAAACAAAAACTACCAAAGCATAAAAAAGAACAAGAAAAACTAAAAATAACTAAGAAACTATGTAGAAAACTAGGATTAGCCACCTAATTAGCACATTTCCCCGACAGCGGCGCCATTTTGAAGTGAACTTTTTTGTTGTTAGAAAATGTCCCTAAAAGAAATTTATAAGACCTTAGCAATGCCTCAAATGTTTACTCAAGTATAAGGGCAAGTAAGGGTATTGTCCACAGGGACCTGCACACCTACTAGCACAATGCAGTTTTCCTTTCTGCTTCTTTTTGGCTGGCTTCGGGCCTGAATTTCTTGCTTTCCTACTCCAAGACCAGAATTGCATCTATTGCCTGGAAACACAATAAAATAGTCCATAAGACACGAAAACATGCTCGAAAACAAGACAAAAGATAAGGAATAAGGGCCAAAATATATAGCAATTTTGGCACGATCAAATATGTTGAAGGTTTTTGCTTTTGAAGTTATCCCAACCCTTGCCATGCAATTCGCCACTCGTAGGCAATTTGTACCCTATTCTGGGTTCACCGGAGACTATGCCAAGGGGGATTTATCATCGTCTGCCGAACATCATGGTGCTTACGGTGAGAATTTGATAGAGGTAGACCACGTAGGCCCAGTCACTAGATCCATAACCCGTGCAATCGAATAGCAGAGTATTGATACTCCTGGCCCTAGTAGTGACCCTGCAGCTGTCAGGCAGACCAGTGTCAGATTTCAAATGAACACACGAATCGTGCCACCTCCTGATATGGTGGCTCCAGATGCACCTTCCATTGGTGTTGAGTCTACCTATACATAGCATGCAAGTTGAGGCACCAGAGGACATATGGAGCCACGATATCCTTTATGAAAGGTATATAAAATGTTATTGGCTGAGGTCAATTTAAGATAATAATTTGAACTATAACTCTGACGTGTGATTTTCTCCTTCAGGCATTACCTGTTCATCTGGATCGTCGATTCAAAGAAGTCATGGACGCCGTATAGCAATTATGGGAGGAGGTCCGAACCAGTGAAAGGAACATACAACAACAACACGAGGAGTTGGTTCGTATGATACGTACACTTCATGGGTCATTGACTGATATGCATACGGATGAGCCTTTTGATATGGCAAAGGATGATCCTTCAACTTTCGAGCAGGACCTTGCTGCCATGTCACATGTTGCTTCAGATACTCCACATGACTTTGCATCCATGTCACATATGGCTTCAGAGACTCTGTAGGACACTACAGTTGTCTCTCCGATATGTACGTGCTTGCCAGTATCTATAGAGACTCTGCCCTGCAGCCGTGTCACATATGGCTTCAGAGACTCTACTGGACACTACCGTTATCTCTTAAGTATCAACAGGCTTGCTAGTATCTACAGGGACTCCGTAATACCCTACAACTATGTCATATTTGGCTTCAGAGACTCTGTAGTACCCTACAGTTATCTCTTCAGCATCTATAGGCTTGCTAGTGGCTTTACATATTGGTTCAGATACTGCAGACGACCCTGCAACCATGTCTACGGGGTTGCCAGTTGTCTCTTCAGTATATACACCCTTGCCAGTTGTGCGTTCATAGGCTACACCCATGTCCAAGGGTGGATCCGGAAGCCAGATTTCATTATCCCCTAGTTTGTCGATTCAACGACCATTGCGGGCATGCAAACATGGTCGGCAAGTGAGTAGCCCATACACTGACCCATGTAGGCAGAAGAGGTCTAAGACTGTGGCCCATAAATTTCGGCTTGCTGATTTGGTTGATAAGGAGCAGCTGAAGGAGTACATGAACTTTAAGGAGTACATGAACTTTAAGAAGTACACAACAGCAATGTATAACATATTACATTTTGGTAATAGTTTCTTAGATTTTTCGTACACTACATCTTAATTATAATGTGTATTCTTCTTTAATAATATAGGCGCGATGTGGATCTAGAAGTTCCAGTTGAAGTCCCTTGGTTTCATCTGTTCCAAACCGATCACATTGACTTGGAAGACATGATATGTATTTATACATTGCCACACTTATTTGCTAGTTTGTACACTTGTTTGAAGTTAGTTTTGGTTCCTTTTTTTAGCACATGGATACATATTTTCAAATCATATGGAAGTGCCAGCGTGCTTTTCTTGAGGTGTACAGACAGGATACAATTATCCTTGATTCCCAATTTTATGTAAGTTTTTAGTTGTTTATGAGACATAGACTTCGACGATTTGAACACATTCTGATGTTTTTATGTTTAATTCTTGAACAGACATACCTTCACATCTAGTGGAATATGATTTTCCCTAATGAAGTCGTTGACGCACCGCCGAAGAGTTGGCCCGTGTTGACTTACAAGTGGCCCGAGGAAGATGTTATTTTGGCCCACAGATAGTGTCCTCCAGGATGCCGGCCACGGCATGAGATTGATATGGTATGTGTATTGGAATTGAAAGTGGATATTGGATTTTATATTTCAACATATCTAAACCATGAATTTACTTTTCTTTTTTGTAGCTTTTGATTCCGTGTAACGTTAGAGGATGTCATTGGATCATGGCTAAAATTGATCTCATTTAACGTTCAATGCACCTCTACAATCCATTTAGGCAGGAAGTTCCATTCCAACATAAGAACCAATAGGTTGCATGCTTACTGTGGTTTTTACCATCAATGTAGGCAGATGTTTGATTTTACCGAAAAATATCGAGGGAGCAGAAGACTTGTAAGGTGAGGCGGAGCCAATACATATGACCATGGTATCGAAATCTCGTGTGCCACAACAAACACAAGAGTAAGTGTAGCCAAGTTGAATTATTTTAAATCACAAGGGTGTGCATTTGTTAACAGAGTATGCACATTTGTTGTTGTATTTCTAAATTACAAGGGTAAATGTGGTGCCCATACTCTTTGTTTGATTGAGTACACATTAGCACAAAATAAATTTGATTGGACAGATGACAGTAGGGCCGACAAACACATGAAGATGGTTGTTGAAGTTTATTGTAACTTCACGGCATGTTTAAATACTGTTATGTATTTTTCAATTACTTTTGGAATTAGTTTTTGTAATTAACATTATTTCCTATTGTTAGCATATTTGAATGTGAAGCAAGAAAAATGTATAAGATAAAAACAAGTATTAAAACATCTCAATGTCACAAAGAATAATTAAAAAAAAACAAAGTAATTGGATTTCCCAGTAAGTCTAGGAAAGAGATGGGACCCTTTCCAAGACTTTTCAAAAGTCTCGAAAAGGGTCTAAAAGTCTCGAAAAGGGTCTCATCTCTTTCTGAGACTTACTGACAACCTCAGGAACCCATTGGAGTTGAAAACACAGAGTCTTGGGTTATCCCAGTAAGTTTCGGAAAGAGATGAGACTCTTTCCGACACTTACTAGGACAACCCCAGACTCTATGTTTTCAATTACAGTGGGTTATTAGGGTTGTCCCAGTAAGTCTCGGAAAGAGATGTGACCTTTTGAAAAGTCTCAGAAAGTGTCCCATCTTCTTCTGAGACTTTCTAGGACAACCCCAGACTCCATATTTTCAATTCCAGTGGGTTTATGGGGAAATGAACAACCATTTTCTGAACAAGACTATGAGAAAAGAACATACACACATGCATTAATTTAATCTTCATGAAATAATATGTCAATTCCCAAGTACGGGTACAAATAAAAGGTACAACGTTAAAGCCAATGCAAAGTACGGGTACAAATAAGTTACAACATTAAAGTCTTCATTCATTCTGGATTTCTAGGTCCTTGGATTTCTGTCTCCTTGTTTGGGCATGTTTGTTTGTTGTACCAGAATTGGTGGCACACACTGAACTTGCGACGATATTAGTCAAAGACAGATTGGCTACTACTATATCGAAACACATGAGGGTTAGTAAAATACCTATAATTGTGTCCGGTTTGTCTATATCTAGTACACTTCTTTGTGGTAAGCCTCTCTGTTACGGAGGGAAATCGATTATCTTACGGGTGACCGGCTTGTTGTTTGCTCTATTTTGATTTTGGAGGTAATATCACATGCTGTCGTATGTCGTCAGGCACTACCCAAGTATTAGGATGCCCCACCGGCATGATAAGCACTGAATATGTGTCTACAAGTATTTCCCTCTTGTAGTAATGTGTACATAAGGGAATTGTAAGCTAAGTTTCGTTCTCTGAAATAATGGAAGAAAAGATGTTAAATGTTTCATAATTAAATATTAGAAACTTAAAAAGATTTCACAAAATCCAAACTACCTAGCCGATGCAAGTGCATGAGAACATGGTAGATAATCCATTTGGAATTTGTTACATGTGCAAGTCTTCTGCAACAAGTTAACTGTCAACTGCTCTCCTTTCAATTTAACCAAGAATATGTTCCAATCAACATGAGTTACAGTCATATAAATACAATTCGCAGTACGTTTCGAGATTACCAAGTGTGCAACGTCAATTTGTTAGTGACACATGGACTGTGCAGGTCGATGCCGGTCGTAATACCAACGTTGCAACATATTCCTGATGAACTCAACCAAAGTAATCATTGGCAGTTGCCGTACGAATCTTAAGCATGAGTTTAGGCACTTAGCAACATTGGTTCTCATTAACCTAAACCTTACTTTGGGACAATAGACATGAGAACACTTTTCTAGACCGGTATTGATAACATAATCGAACGCATTGTTGTTGAGGTTACGTAACTCCTCCATGTGCCAGTTATATTTCAATTCACGGTATGACTTCGCTGCTACAACCATTATGTTTGCTACATCTTTTCTATGGAAAAATTTCTTTATATTTTCAAAAAAAGTGCCAACAACATATAGTATGGGTTGTATATGGGAAGACGCTAGCTATCCCGGATTTTATACTTGCATGTCGATCGGAAATGAAAACCCAATTTTCAATATGACTAAGGGCACCCTTCAAGCAACCGAAACACTAAGAAGTGTTAATTTCTGAATCCCCGTAACCAAAAGCTAATGGATTTGCTTGTTCATTGCCATCTTGTGTCGTTGCCACAAACATTGTACATGCACATCTCCCTTTTAGATGGGTATCGTCAACAACAATCACATGACGCATACACCGCTAGAAACCTCTAATTGAAGCCCTTAATGCCATAAAGAAGTACAAAAGTTTATTGTCATCTGTGCACTGTAAATTTGTGATTATACCAGGATTTTATTGTTCCAGAACATGACCAAATGATGGTAGTAGTTGGAATTTTTAATCATGCGATCCATAAGTCAATGTCGATGCATAATGCAAGGCTTAATGAGCCTTACTGTACATAATTTGGATGTCATACGTTGTTTTCATATCGGCAATTATGTCTTCAGGTCGCATTAAATGACCATCGTGTTGTTAGAGTCTAGGGGCTACCACTTCACCAATTATGACCGCTCATCCTGTTTGTGGCGCCGATGGACCTCCTCCAAAGGACAACTGTATTCACTTACAAAACTTCGTACTTGAAAGTATGTCCCTTCATTTCTCCTCACCACTCTTAATTTCCACGTACAGTTGTCAATCTTACACACTAAATATATAACCGACTTGTTAGACATTTTCACATTCTATTCAAAGTTCTCCCTCATTGCATGAAGACCTACTAACCTCTTTAAATCCTTTTTCTTAGAAAATATTAACCTTTATAAATCATGGTGGTAGGTTCACGTGATCATATGGTGTTGTTCTCTTTACTAAACGAATACAAATCGAATACGGGAATAACCCAAGTTGTCACATTATCGGAAGCAAATAGATTCGCATTTTCTGGAACATCGGATGTCCTCAGAACATGCGGTGCACTACCACGGAGACGGTCACCTTGTACACACCTTCTTTCAGCTTGATGTTGTATAGATTCTTCAACAATGTTTTCACGGTCACATACATGATCGTTATTCGGCATATTATTTGCCTCATATTGACGCACAAAGTAATCGTCAAAATGAGGTTCAACATCACCTGCAAGGTCAATTGTCACACGCGGAATAGTGCAAATGTTTTCTGAACCTCGGGGATTTCCATCATTATACATCGCACTCAGTTGTGTGAACATTTGGTTACTATCGTTGAAGGATGTATAATGTTAAGGATTTTCATGAAGAGGGATGTCATCACTCATCACACCTCAACATCTCCTTTCAAGTAGGCTAACACATACTTGGGGAATCACCCTATCTTCCTCTAGCATAAGTCGAACATCATCGTTGTTTCTTATAAATGTGCGACATGTAGTGCTAGGAACAATTGATATTGAATATAGATCAATATTGTATTTGTTAGAATCATATTTCACAATGGACTGCACGAGCGCCAACAACTCTTCAAAAGTCATATTCTTTGACATATAGATTCCCTAGTTATCAGAGCCAACAAACCTCTGGCTTCCGTCTAGTAGTTTCTCCCATCGACCGTTATAGGATATAACTATTCTAACCCGATCCATTTTCATGTACAAAAATATAATAACCAAATAAAGTTGGTATCATAAAACATAATAACAGTATGGATTATAATAAAAAATGATTAAGAAGTTGGTATTATGCAATAAGTTTAGAAAAACGGTTAATAAGTCTTAGAATACAGTTAATAAGTCTCAGAAAAATTAAACAAAAGTCTCGGAAAATCAATTACAAAGTCTCGAAAAAATAAAACAAAAGTCTCGAAAACTCAATTATAAAGTCTTGAAAAATAAAGCAAAAGTCTCGGAAACTCAATCAAAAAGTCTCGGATTTTATACGCAGAATAAAAGTCTTGGAAGTAAAAGTCTCGAAAACAAATATCAGAAGTCTCGGACCCTTCAAATAAGTCTCAGAAACGAGTATATAAGTCTCGGAAATAGATAATAAATCGTTCCATCAACACTTCTGTGAAGTTTCCCAGACTGTGCAACTCAATCTTACTACCTCAACAGCTTTAACAATGGAACATTCAAAACCAAAACAACACAAGAAATGAGATTACCTTAACTTGATTTGTACACAAACAAAGAGGAGAAAAAGATGGATTTCGATTTTCAGCGACCACGAGTTGGAGAAAGAGATGAACTTCGAATGAGTTGGAGAAGAAGATAAACTTTGATTTCAATTTACAAAGCTTTTAAAGTTTGAGAGAGAAGCTGATTTCAAACAACATAAAAGTAAAAGAAAGGTTAAAGTAAAAAATATAATTAAAAATATGTAAAGTAAGGTATTTTTTAAAATTGTTTACTTTGTTGTCTTTAAAACTTAAGTTATTAAAATGACGATTATTTTGATATACCAACCAAAAAAGTGATAAAATCTTCTATTATCTCTGAAAGTATGAAACCGAAATTGCATTGAAACTCCGCTGCTGTCACTTCGTTCACACCGACGACCAAGCTCTTCTGCCTCCCATAGGCCATAACCCCCGTATTTCGGGCACAAGGGTTCCGCCATTTCATCTAAAGTCGTTGCACAAGGGAAGGGATGCTTTGAATGTAGAGTGATGCACCAAATCTTTGTGTAAGCTTTTGTTGTTGATCAGGAAAACAACTTATTGGTTCCATATTTCCACGCGATCTCTTTTATTTTATATTCCAAATTATACCACAAACTCTTTTACTAAGAAGTTGACAGGCCCAAAACAAAGTAATGCATTTTTGAAGAATTGAAGCCCACACCCACATGTAATGACTAATGATCCTAGTCTTTTACGACTAAAAATTTTATATAGGAACAAATCCCATTTCAATATATGTATAAGCAGTTCCCATACAAGAGATTTTTATTTTAACTTAAAGTTAGGACCTTCATGAATTCCATCTATTTTAATGAATTTTTTATATGATTGTTTTTTTTTTTTGTGAATGATAAGTTTATTGAAATCTATTTGTATACAAAATTTGAAAATTTTACAAGTTCTAAAACTATTTTTTCCCGATTTTGTCGAATATGAAGCATCGGAAAAAAGGGCAAAAAAATAGGAAAATTGAAAAAACTAATTGTAGTGCTTGAAAATTTCTCAAATTTTGTTTACAAGTAGATTTCATTGAACTTATCATCTATAAAAACATTTAGATCCAAATTTATAAAATTCGATGTGATTTCATTAAAATCATTAACGAAATTAAAATAAGAGATTCCTAATAAGATACTATATAATAATAATAATAATAATAATAATAATAATAATAATTTTTTAGTTAGGTCTGGTCCTGAAGTTTTTCATCTGGTCCTAAGAATTCCTACCAGTTGGAATTAGTGTAAAAATATTTTACACCCCACTGGTGGGAATTCTTAGGTCTTGACAAAAAATTTCAGGACCAGGCCATACTACAGAAGAACCTTTACCATATATATATATATATATATATATATATATATATGAGTGAGTCTCTCTTAAGGTGTCCCTTGTTTTAATTTCAGTAAGTGTAAGTTCCTCACTTTTTGATTGGCTTATTTCGTAAACAAACCACACTTGGGGCTTAAATGTGTAAGGGTAGTTTAAGCCATCCTTGTTCGTGATCAAGCTCAAGTGTGCTTCAAAGGTATATCTCTTGCTTAACTCTCTTTGAAGAGATTAGTAGCACACACACACATTAGCATGCATGCCTTACATATCTTGCATTTGTGTTTCAATCGTTTGTTGTGTGTGTTCTTCATTACACTTCTCACACATGCACTTTTGTGTTAGTTCTAGGTGTGGTTGTGGTCTTTGTATTTCGTTTTCCGATGTACGTTCGGAAACATCGGTGCCCGCACGTTGGTGTGCTTTTTACTTGGCTCGACGAGTGACATTCCTTGTAGAATGACTCTTTTGCATTGGTAGTGCATGGGTTACCTACCCGTGCAGTTACCCCTGCATTAAAGATGGGTTCCCTCGGATTCTCATTATGCACGGGTCTTACCCGTGCAGCGAGGATAGTGCTTCGAGTTTGAGAAACTGCACGGGTTGTGCACGGGTCTCCTACCCGTGCAGTTACCTGTGCATTGAGATTAGTTGCTTCGGGTTTGTTTGACTGCACGGGTCATCTACCCGTGCAGTTACCTATGCACTGAGGTAAGATGCTTTCTGGTGAGCCTTTTGCACGGGTGTTGCATGGGTCTCCTACCCGTGCAGTTACCCGTGCACTTAGTCAGTTTTGTGCCTGTTTTTGCCAAAACGTTGTAGTTTCATTTAGGGCTTACGTATATATATTTTCCTTTCTCTCCCAACTCGTTTTTTAGAGCTTCAAAACCCCTTTTTAGTGAGAGAAAGTGTTCCTTTGAGAGAGAAGATCCAAGAAGCCATTTTACTCAACCAAACTCATACCCATGTGCATCTAGCTCCATTCTTGCATCTATTATTCATGGGTCTTCATGCTCTTCTTGAATAGGTTATTAACTATGAACTAAAACTTCTTGTTTCATCTCTGTGTTCTTAGTTTACCTAGGGTTAGCAATTATTAGTTGATTAATTGCATGTTTAATTTGTTTAGCATGATTTGAGTATGTTTGTGACTTTGCTTGTTGGTTGAGATCGCATGTTCATTGATAGCTATCTTTTAGGACCATTTTTCCCTTTAGCTAAATCTTCATGCATTTGCATTTAGATATTGATATTTATGATTTGCACTTATTAATATCTTTAAATCCCTAAATAAGCATTTAGTGTAGCCTAGCATTAATTGCATGATAGAATATTATCACATATTTATATAGGTTGTTTAATCTCTTCATTGATTGTTAAGCTTTGTGACTAAGTGGATTAGTGCACAAGCTTGTTGGTTTAGGATCACTATTAAAGGCCCGTTGGGTAGAGTGAAAGGGTTAGTGACCAAGTAGGTGTGACTTGAGGTCAACCTAGGTTGTAAACTTTCATTCAAATAGTGGATTTGAGGACCGTGTGTGGCTAGAAGGATAGCCCGTGAGTTTTGCCTAGTTGGAGGGTTTCTCACGTAAATCAATTCGTGTGTTTTTATTGTTTTCCGAATGTTTATTTTGGATTGGTTGATTGTTAATATGGGGTAGCATGATTAAAATTGATTAAATTGAAAAGTTGATAATAAATCAACTAAAACCTATTCACCCCCCTCTAGGTTAGTAGACACACGCTTTATTGTATTTTCAGTAAGGACCTTGATGAAATCACATCGATTTTTATGACTTTTGATCTGAATTTTTTTGTGGATGATAAGATCAATGAAATGTACCTATTAATAAAGTTTGAAATTTTTTTTAGAACTATTTATCCCGATTTTGTTAAATATGAAAGCATCGAAAAATGAGCGAAATATATGAACATTCAAGAAAAATAGTTCTAATACTTGATAACTTCTCAAATTATATTCATAAGTATATTTCAATGAACTTATCATTCAAAAAATAATTTAGATTAAAATTCATAAAAATCAATGTGATTTCATCAAGATCCTTACTGAATTTTAAATAAAGAATCCCTTATGAGAGACTCATTATATATATATATATATATATGTGTGTGTGTGTGTATGTATGTATAAATAAATAAAAGATAGGTGATATTTGTTAGAAAAAGATAGGTGATATTTGTATCCCTATCAAATTATATGTGCACTCTTTTTTTGTCTGAACACCACATTAATTTTTTTTAAGCTTGGAACTTGTAAGCACAATGTTATCAAAATGCCCCTTCATTTAATTTTTGAAAATAATATTATAAATTAATCATTTATAAAATAAAATAAAATAAAATAAAATAAAATAAATGAAAATTACGATAATTTCGGCCTAATCTGGAAGAGGCCAAAACCTTCAACAGGGGTGGAGGGAGAAAGGGGCTGATGGAGCCATGCCCCCCCAACCTAAAAAAAACACTAAAATGCTTATGTAAAAGATTATAAAATTGTTATGAATTTTAAAATTTTTCACTTTATCCCCAAATTTTTTTTTATTTTGTATACAAGTCCTCCAAACTAGAATTTCTGGCTCTACCCCTAGCCTTCAACCTTCATCTTTTACTTTTTATTTTATTTTAGAGTAATGCTATACAATCTAAATAATTAAACCAAATATCAACCCAAATGATGTGGCAAGTGTTGAGAATTTTCTTTTGTGTTCGTTGTTCCGGCACCATGTCGAAAATAACTTGCTAAAATTGTGGTACAACTCCTCATGTCAGATTTTTAGGGAGTTCGTTAGCCATCAACATCCTTCTCCACCAAACACCTTGCATCACATTCTGACTAATGCCTGGTGCACAATTATGGACCACTAGCAGCAATATATCCTCTTCCATGGCCAGTGGAGAAACCTGCCAAAAAGAATAATAAACGTGTCCTTACATCACCCAATCAGGTGAAAAACTTGCTGTTAGTATAGGGAGTGCTTTGCCGGATAAGCCCCACACCACACTAGAGGCTTCGAGCATTTTTTTGTTGTTGTTGCGTTCATGAGTTTTTTTAATCACCTTGTGTAACCTAGATTGGATCTCCATGACTCGGGGTGCCACCACAAGCCAACTTCTCCTCCATCAATATTCTTCCTTTCATCAAACCCTACCGAGTTTGAAACTGCTTTTGAGACGTATTTCCTTTGCTAAACTATACTAGGCAATCATGAATCATCATCCTAATACCACCAAGTCCTCTATACGACCCCCCTAAAGACTTGACACTGACATTGTCAAACCATAGGGTTCTGATACCAGGTGTTGGGAATTTGAACCGATGAACGGGGAAGCAACATGCCTAATATTCACCCATAACTCATAGAAATTAATGTCTATAGTAGAAAAATAAGATGAGACAAAATAAATAATCACACAACACAAGATATACGTGGAAAACCCTAAATCAGGAAAAAAACCACGAGCCGTCAGGACGACAGAGAAAGTTCCACTATATGATAATTGTTACAACCATATACTCCATGATTCTTTCTCACACCTCAACCCTAAACCACAGAGCCTTACCAAGTCCCCAAGCTCACAACCAAGCTTTACATCAGGTCTCTTAGCTCACAACGCTCATAATATCCTCACCAAGAACCCCCTAATATCCTCCAGGTCTCTCCTGAATATCACCCACAGATCTCTAAATTGATCCATTGATATTCCTCAGATATTTCCTAAGGTCTCCCCCCGGATCCACCCACTCTCTGATGTTACATGTATTATTTTTGCTCCACACCAAATAACCTAATTACAAGGTCTATTTATACTACTTACCTGGACTTTATGATAAAACGAAATCCTACTCGTAAACGTACAAGACTTATTAGTTTCACATAAATACTATTTCCTTTTATGACAAGTCTTCTTGTAAAGAGTATTCCTTTTCCTTCAAGCACAAGAACTTCCCAAAAGAACACTTTCCTTTTTTGCTGAAGATTTCCCGTTCTATGCATGCTTATGATTGACTACAGTTCGAGTCATGTGCTGGCTAGCCGCACCCTACACCGTTACAAGTCACCTGGAATCAGACCGCTTAGAAAACCGCGATGCACACACGCTTTGACGAGGACCGCTGACGCTATTGTTGTCTAACCCACAACGGTTTGGACAACGCAATCTCCTGGAATTGGATCGTTGTGCACATAACACATCTCCTCTTACTGTTGTGGGGACCGCTGTCCCTTGCAAGACGTTACCCACATCGGCTTCTTCAATCTTCGGTACCTTTAGTTCTTCTGGTCTTCAAATCTCCCTCAAACACCTCTTCAATCTTCCAAACGTATCCCACGTCTTTAGGAAGTTTTACATCAGTTGAGTCTCGTTTGGTTAACATTGGGTTCATTCAAGAATACTAGCCAAAAGCTAACAATTCTCCCCTTTGGCTTGAATTCTCAAAATCATAGTGTTTATAATTTGGATCTATTGACAAAGAAAGAAACCATAGTGACTTTGGGTTTCAAATCTGTATGTACTTCATAAGACATAGGTTTGGTTGTAATCGGAAATTTGCTACTAAAAATTCATAACATCTTGTATTTTATTTTTTTTTCTTTTCAATTTAGTTTCATTATTAGAAAATTTACACGAAGTAAAATAGCTGTTAAAAAATATAATTTATTTAGATTAAAATGTTAATAATATAAGAGAATATTAGAATTTTAAAAATATATAAATTTGGAATGTACATAATGTGTGCCTATGAGAGAAAAACTTTAGTTTTAAAAGGGTGCAAATATCATCACTCTTTATTTATAAAAGAACAAAAATAAAATTGGGCCATTTATTTTATTGGTACAGGGCGGGTGCACCTCTTACATAGGCCCTGGGCCAAATCTTATATATATATATATATATATAGTTTGCCTAATAGGTTGCTTTTCAGTGCACCGATGCACGGTGCATTCATTGTAATCATGACTTTTTTTTGACTAATTGGCTCTAGATCTCTTGAATTATACGCGAAGTTGCAATATGCCACCTAAATGTTTTTTTAGGCATTTAACCACTATTTCAATTTTTAATTTTTAATTTTAAAATTTGATGACACGTGTTGAATTCGTATTGGATTACAAGCCAAGTAAACCGGTCAGAGGGGTATATGGGTGTTATTATTATATGTTTTCCCCATTTAATGGAATTATATATATAATCAAGGTAACTTAGTGTAATTTACCATGACAGAAATATGGATGGCGTAAGGTTTTGGACCACGGTGCAAAGAAAAGGCGACAGGGGGTTTAACACCTAAAAAATATATATTTAGGGAGCATGTTGCAATTTCACGTATAATTCAAGGGGGTCTAGCACCGATTAGTCTTTTTTTTAGCGTGATCACATATAACTCACAAGCAACCACATTAAGGGTCAGTTTGGTATACTGTAAATTTTATAATAAACACTATTAGCTGTGCTGGAGAAAGAATTCGCTGTGAAGTTAATCAACAGATGTTTGGTTAATTATATTTTTAAAACTACTGTATAGCTCAAAGACATAATCTTTTTCAACAAGAACTCTGATTTTCAGAGATCTAGAGAGTGGTTAGAGTTCTTAGTGAGAGAATGGTCCAAGAAACCATTCTTAGTGTGAGGTTAGAGATCTTAGAGTTTTAAGTTCATTTTGGTAAGCTTTTGATCCAACTAAGGCACTCTCGATCACTTTCCATATCCATACATAGATCACGATACTTCTTTCACTTACATAATGCCTTAGTTGCTACAGAGTACAATGGATCCTCACAATCTAAAAGTTATGTCAAAACTTTCATTCATAGTTGGCCCTTTATCATAATTCTTCTTCAAAGCACTTATTATTTCTCTCATTTCTTCACGCTCCTCATCACAGTTTTATTTCTTTTGTTTTGGGTTATAGGTTGCTCCGCAGACTCATTAGGTTGACATAAAGAATTATACTATAAATATGGTGTTCTTGGCATAACATCATCTCCTTATGATAAATTAACAAAACTTTCAACATACGACGAAGATGAAAATGGAGCTGACGTGCTACCTATAAATGGTATTCCTTCTATACTAGAGCTTCGATTGTCTACCTTTGTAGCGGCCACCCCAGTAAATAATACTTCCAAATCTTCATGATTTGGTAGGGGTTTATTCCGAAATTGTTTAACATCCAGACATTTGCCTCACGAAGACAAAGATTGATAAAAATCTTTCTTTGGGTGGGGTCAGTCCAATTTGCTACTAGCATCACTATGTTAAAACATCAATAAATTATAGGTAATTCATCATTTTATCATTTCAACCTCCCATAAAATTCAACAAATTCTACGAGAAGAAATTGATCATTCATGTTCTTGGCCTATCTATAATTTTTATTTCTAAATATTTCCCGTGCTTTCTTTATTTTAAGCATATACTCACCTTATCATTCAAAGATCCTTATTTCCATACCACATGCACCAACAATCTCTTCTTATAAACCCAACCCCCCTGCAAAAAAAAAAAAAAAAAACTCCCACAAATCAAAATACCTTTCAATCCCAAAACACGAACCCAAAAATAAAAATATAAGGTGAGAATACACAAATCTAACGTACTTGTGAAACTAGAATTCACTTTTAACCATGTTTTCAAAGTAAAACCATATTCAACTAAAAATTCCAAAATATATTCTAAATTAATCTGGAAGTGACGAAAATACACTTATGATTTTTTTCTTCTCTCTCTTTCTTATCTCCCAATCGTTCACTTTTTCTCTCTGAAGTCTCTCTCTAATCGATCTCTGTAAATCCTGTCTCTCCAAAATCTCTTGTCTTCAACCTTCAAAAACAATGAAAATGTCACCACAAAACTTGATATCATTACCCTTGATTGGCTCACAGACTCGAGTAGGAGCTACACAAAGTCGAATTTGGAGTTTATAAGGTGGAAATTATTGCTTTTGGAAGCTTGAATCTTCTTGAGCTCACTCCTTAAACCATATAATGAGTTTTAAATGCTTTGATCATCTTACAATTTTTTGTAATGATATATATTTCATGGGTTTTGATACATTTTTTTGATTATGTCGTTGTTTTTGAAAATATACAAACTCGGATAAATTGCCTTAAGCTAACCTGGAAGGGTTAGGGGGGGGGGGGGGGGGGGGGGTGAATAGGTTTTTACACCTTTTTTCAATCCCTTGAAACAAACAAATGTTTGTCCCTCTAGCTAGCATGAAGCAAAACACTTTAGACGATAAAGCACTTTAGACGATAAAGCATATGTAGACATTCAACATGTATTCTCAAACAAGCTTGCAAGTTGCTAGTGAAAGAATTATAATAAAACTAAAAACAAAGAATACTTGTATTCTCAATATTGTTCTATATGTACAAGTACTTGAGTAAAGATGATTATATACAAATAAATCAAATTACAAATAAAATGATATTTACAACTTTGATCAAATGAAGTGTTTGCATCTCACACTTGACAACAATCTTATTTACAACAAAATCTAGAAATGAAGTTTATGAAACAAGATACAAACATACACATACAAGTATAAAAGAGAGATATGAAGAATTAACACAAGAATTTTTTAACGTGGTAAAACCTCCAAAGAGGAAACATCCACGGGTTGAATACAACCATCATGTACTTTTATTATTGGAAAGTAGACAAGACATTCCTCAAAAGTGACCAACAAATGACACACTCTATATTGGACTCGACGTCTACCCAATCCTTATTGGTAGACTGGAAATTCCTAAAAAATGATCAACAAATGACTCATTTTCTATTGGACTCCACTTCTACACAACACCATTAAGAAGTTGGAAATTCCTCAAGAGTGCTCAACAAATGATACACTCTTTATTGGACTATATTGTATCTTAATATCCTGGGTCTACCAAGGAAAAGTCTACTTTCTATCCAAGGCACCCATGCCTCTAGAAAGTCTCTCATGCTTGATTATCCGGACCACATGTCCTAACTAAGACTCCTTGCTTGACTATCCGGATCACATGTCCTAGCCAAGACTTCATGCCTTTTACAAAGACTTCCTAGTGTGATCAATGAATGCAAAACACAAACAAGCACTCAACATAGAATATGAGATCAATATATTCTATGGAACTAGACATATGCATGTAAGTTCATAAATCAAAATTGTCTAGTTACTAACATGAATAAATTCTAGAACATGTGAAAACACCTAAACACATTAAAATCCTAAAATCATTCATGTGATTAAAACTTGAATCAATCATATACATTAAGCAAATATTCATGATTTTAGTAACAAACAAAAACATGCTAGATTCACAAAAATATGATCAAATAATATTCTAGCAAATATTTAGAGTATGTATTTATGAACAAGTCAATTAAATCCTAATTAGCTATAAATATGATATCAAATGTGCTAATCCAAAATATATTCAACTAATGATTCCTAGCACATGAAAAGACTATCAATCATGAAAATAAATTCAATCAAAGAACATATAGCCCTAGATAAGCAACTCACAAACATGTGAAAACCTAGATTTCTAGAAAACTAGTTCACATTCAAGTCTCTAATTAGACAAGATTAGCCTATTAATTGAAGGTCTAGTTCTCAAATACATTTGTCCAAGTAACACCTACATATAGAAGAAGAAAACCCAAGGTAATTGAAAACTTTGAAGATCAAAACACAAAGATTAGAACAATAACTTGTAATCTCTTGCAGTTTCGTTTTTTACTATAAAACCACCACAAAACTTGAACAAATGATAGCAAAGTGACTTGGAGAAGGTAGGAGACTTCAATACAAAGATTCTCTAACTTGAATCACTCAAATCGGAGTTGATTTGAGAGAGTTATGGTGTTTAGAAGATGAGAAAAGTTAGAGAGAAAATTCTGCACAATTTTGGAAATTTTCTTCTTGAAATGAAAATAAGAGAGGAAAGACATATTTAAATGAGAGGGAAAGTGAGCGCCAATGGCCACATGCCAACTCACATCCCCGAGGAAGTGCGTGGCCATCTCAGGGGTAGGAGGCCCTCCTCCCCAAGATGGACACACGCCTCCTTGTGGATGGGTGGCAAGAGGCCTTTGGCGACTTGCATCCTCCCTCGCGCACCTTCGGGTTCTTTGACCGATCTCCGGCCACCGAACTCTGAATTCGGTTCTGTTTTTGGATTACAAACTAGGAATCTCTTACATACATGGAAGACTATGAAACTTAGACCAGAAATTATGAATTCAACTCAATACATGAAGACGAAGACAATGCATGGTAAGTGATCGGAAAGTTTTGTAACCTTTTACTCGGAACTTGAAAACTAATGAATGAGTAACCGAAATGACCGAAACTCAATAAGGAATAATATAAGACCAAATTCAAGTCTGAAGTCCATAAAACAGGAACAGACAAACAAATGAACACACAAGAATGTCATTTCCTAGATATAGTTCTGGAACATGCAATTTACAAAATTTGTCTATTTAAAGCTAATGTATGAGCATTCAATATCAAGTGTGTGAATATGTTATACAAATTGAGCACAACAATGTAGGGACACATATGGATGCAATGTGAGTGTGTGCCTAAGCCTTGTAAGAGAAATGAAGTCTAAATATACCTTTGATGAACAATGAATCATATTTCTCTTTGAAGGCTCAATCTTGCTTGTTAAGTTGCCAAATCTTCTTAGAAGCGTGAATCATCATCAATCTAAGAAAACTAATCAATACAAGTGAAACATTGTTTTGATATGGAATTAATGACAACATAACTCAAAAACCTAACAGTTTTAAAAATCAAGTTTGAAGTTTCCAAAAATTTTAGGTTTATGTCGAAAGTACATGGAAATCAGCCATGTAATATGATTTTAGTTCATTATGTAATATGTTTTTAGTTCATCATATAATATGTTTTTAGTTCATCATGTAACATGCATGACATCTAGTATATGTTTATGTTATGCAATAGTAGTATTTGCATCATGTCATATGAGTCAGTTCATCATATCATATGGACCAGTTTATAATGTCATGTTATATTTAACTCATTAGTTTGTAACCTTTTTAATTTACTTGTACCACTACATATGTAGTTATGGATGTTTGTAGATTGATCATAAGATTCAATGGATATTGGGAGGATGACAAGTATGTGAGTGGTGAATTAAGAGGGTTTGTTGTGTCTAAAGGACTAACATACAACAACTTGGTTTCATTGGTATGTTTAGTTGCCAACATTGACATAAATAGTTGCAAAATCATACTACATGGAATGGGTTACGAACATTCGGGGTAGTTGAAAATGAATATTATAGTTGATGTTGATGTTACATATGCATTAATGGAGGATAGATTTACTCCTGTGATTTATGTAATAAGTGGAGCAAAACAAAACGTGACTGGACAAGTTGATGGAATGCAACAGAGGTTTTCTCCCAAACATCCTACTCATACGTCTGCAAGTTGTAGTAACCAAGTATGTGGGTTAGTTCCAATAATCCAACAACCTCAGTACCCCATAACAGTTCTATTGTTTCGATCTCATGGTGGTGTTCTGAGAGAATTTGGTACAAGTGGTTTTCCAACTTCGGATGAGGAGCATAAGATCCATGTGCTTGATTATCAAACTTTGGATGATGGAGATAATGATATTGGTGAATCCAAAGGATCATATAGAAACTGGTGTTGATTTTAACAAAAGAGAGTCAAATGAATGTGACACTGAACAACCAATTATTGCAGCTCCATCACGGTGGGAACTACCAGGGCTGATTTGTACTCATTTGATAATGTCACTACAATAGATTCATCATCTTCGAGCAAACCAATATTTATGTGACAAATGTTTCGGACAAATGAAGACCTTAAGAGAGAGTTAACTTTTCATGCATTGAAAGAGAAAACTGATTACATGATAAGGCGGTCCATAAAAACACGGTTTGAATAAAGAAAGTGAGAGTGGGTTAGAGCTAGTGTTTGGCTTTTGTAACACGTCGCTACCAAGGGAATCACGAAAGATGGTGGTTCTTCATGCCGGTGGGTACTCTCACGATGACTTCTTTCGTGTTGTCTCCTTTTCTTACTTGATCGACAACAGAAAGCTTTTTCTCTTGCCTCATTCTCTCGTTTTTCAGAAAAAAAATAATTGAAATTAAAAAAGTAATGAAAATAGATGTTAGGTTGACAATTCATTAAGGGCAACTTTGTCTTTTTACAAGCATGGTTGGTTAAAAGCAAATTTTTACCACAGCTTGGTTAGAAATGAATTTCATGAATTTCATTTGGTTAAAAAAAAATTCCTCTAAAAAAAATAAAAAATAAAATAAAACCTAAAAAAAAAAGATTAAAAAAAAACACCTACCTTTGGCTAGTAAAAACGAACAAGAACATAATTATTGTTTACCAAGATCAGTACTTGAAACTAGGGGCTCTTGTCGACGTCTCTCTATTTGTTGTTTTTATGATTACCCATATATCTCAAAATAGAACAACCAAGTCAAAAAAATAAAGTAAAACAAAAAAGAAAGAATTTCTTACTGTTCGCAGGATTCCAATTGAAGATAAAAAGTTCGACACCAACTTCTAATTGAAGAAGAAGAAATTCATTCTTCATAGGTTAGTGGGTGAGAGTAACTAAAAAGAAATCATGTTTCAGGATTGAAAATTAGGTTTATATATATAGGGTGTTATAATAGGAATTACGTGATTTGTGAGAGAGTATTTTGGGTATGAAATTTTAAAAATAATTTCAGACCCAAATAACTTAAGTTTCTGCTAGTCTTTCTGACTTTTTCATTTCAGATGATTTTTTTGTACATTTTTTATATTTCAGATGCCTTGAAAAAAAAAGATGTAACAAATACCCCTTTAAAATGACTCAAATATATTAGTAAGACATTCTTGTTTGTTTTTTAAGTGATCTGGAGACTAAAAAAAAAAAAACCAACAACAACAGCAATAATAATAATAATAATAATAATAATAATAATAAGTTTGAGTGAAATTTGTGACTTTTGTCTGAAGTCTTTTGGGGCTGCACTTTACTTAATTTTTACCCAAATTACCCTCTATTGAATATCTTATTTCCTAATGCTTAGTGTATTCTTCATATTTTTATTTCTTTTAGAAAACACTTTCACTTTTTTACCTATTATCTATTCTCCTTCCACCATTATAAGTAGGGTTTACTGCATATGCTGACAAATGTGACTTGTTTTTTTTAATGAATATGAAATGTGAGAGAAATAGTTAATATTTATGTGATTCTTTTATTGTAAAATGTGTTGCTCTATATATTGTTGAGTGTTCTGTATATTATTGAATATTTACTACCTAGAAGTTTAGGTAAAACATGAAATTGCCAGTAAAGCTCTGGACGTAAAATAAGTAAAATTGATCGATAATTAAACTAATTTTAATTACTAATCACATGAGCAACCCCTCCTCACATGTAGCAATCAAGTTTCTTTGCATTTTGTTTGTTACACTTAACAGATGTTTGAATATAATTTTCTTATATACATATTGTTTAAAATAATCAAGTTGTTACTATCACTTTATGTACATACAGTTGAGATGAGTTCTTTGATTTTTTATTAAATCTTTAATTGTGGTTTGGTAATCTCTTGTTAGTTATACAATCTGTCATCTCTTGCTATTTTCATTGTGATATAGATACGGTTCAATAGAATGAAGTTGATAGCAAATTGGAGTAACCTCATTAAAAGAAAATGTTTTGTCGATTTTTTCCTCCAAAAGGCAAATAATGGTTTTAGGTTTGGTGATACCTTAAAACCTTGTGTTTGGACTCGAGTTTCAGAAGGACTAGAACGACTTACAAAAAAATGTTTCACCCTAAAACAATTGAAAAAATGGGCAAGACTATATTAGAAAGCAACACCTTACATGTAATAGATTAACAACAAGAACTTGATACAATTACAATGTAGAGACCCATGCTATTACTTGGCCACTAAAAATGGGAAGAATACACCCAGGTATAACATTTTTTTCTTTCATTTTTTTCTTAGTTTCTTTTCACACTCTTAAGTAATATTAATATTATTTTGCTAATTAATTAATTATTTTGTATAACAAAAATATCAAGATGCCTTTAGGTAGGTTTAGATTTGTGTTGGCTTGACTTCGTATCAAAACACTCTTTGCTTGTAATTGGTTTTAGTTGCTAGGTGGTTTGTGATGTTTCGAGCACCAAGAAGAATGGCAACTTTCCAAGTGAGCGTGTCTTTAGGAGATTTTGTCATCATCGAACAAGTAGGTATTGAGACAGTTTCTCTTGAAAGGCATAGGATGCGCGCGCACACACATACACACACATATCATACATTTACGTCACTGCATTGTCTATATAGCATGAACATTCATTTTGTATGTTCATACATTTATACTTAATTGGTTTTCAATTCCAAGTTGAATACGTTCTAGGATTGCATATTAGGTAATGCATAATTGAATGTGCTGTTTTTGTTTGTATGTGGTTGGTAGTCTTTTTAGGGAAATTATATTTCTGAGACTTTCCGATGATTTCGGGTGTAACTGTGTTTGTTTTTGTCTCCATGAAAATAAACCTCAACCGTGTGTCTAAACAACCTAAGGGGTGGGGAGGTGAATGAGTTGTCAATCAATTACTTACCAACTTTTTTGATTAGTCAATATTAACAATAAAATCCAATTTAATAATAAAAATTAAGTTAAGTTGGGGGGGGGGGGGGGGGTGAATTGGTTGTCATTCAATTACTTACCAACTTTTTCGATTAGTCAATATTAACAATAAAATCCAATTCAATAATAAAAATCAAGTTAAGTGGGGAAAGTAAAGAACATTTGATTTTCACGTTGAAACCTTCAATAAGGAATAACCACGGACTAGCCAAACTAGTCACCTAAGTCACCAAATCCACTATATTATGAGAAAGTTACACCCTCAAGTGATACACGAACTCTCACTCTAGATAACCTCAGGCTATAGACACTACCACTCACCACTCTTGGTTCAATCCCTAGTGATATTCCTGGATCCACTACTCTTGGCATGAGCATCTCCTAATCTACCCGCGGGCCTTTTACAACGGATTCCCGACAATGCTTGCCAACCGCACCCTTGGTTGCAAGGCTTCTCTTGCTTGTGTAACTACCACCCGTAGCCACAAGACTTTGACTCAATGAAGAGAATTAAATGTCTATGTGATCATGTGAAATGATGCTCAATGCAAATTACGCTAGACAATACAAATTGCTCAACTAGGAGTTTGTATAAACAAATCCAAGTTGTCAAATGTCTAAATGCAAGGCATAAGACTTAGCTAGATGTTATCAATAACAACAATCCTAGATATCACAACTAATCACAATGAATCAACAAATATGCTCACAATGTATTCAACATATACTTAGCATATATTCATGTGATTGAGACAAAGCATTTAATCATTTACTAAATGCAAGTCTTAGACCAAAGTCTATCACAAACAAACTCAATTAGCTGTGTAGAGATTTTCCAACAACCTAATTGTCATTAAACAACCTTGAATATTCAAGAGAGCTTAACTAAATTGATAAACACAAATCTATCAATTTAATTATCAATGAATCTCTCAAGAACATTCAAGTCTTAGCTATTTAGGCAAAGACAACCTAATCAATGCAAGCTATCAAAATACAACACAAATAAATATTCATGAACATTAACTAGTTGCTTAAAACACAATCTATCAACCTAGTCATCAATAAATCACACATGAATATTTATGACCTAGCTTTTAGTCAAAAATGACCTAATCAATTAAGCTAGCGAAATACAAACCCAATCATGTTATCAATCTACACAATGATGCATTCAAAAATGATTTCTACAAATCCTATGTATTAAAAACGAATTCTTGGACTTAAAGAACAATAAACAAAGATGAGATGTTTGTTCTTACTTACCAAGTCAAGATTGATATAGACCCATGTTTGATTGATGCAATGGATGCATGGGTTTTAGGTTTGGAGAGTTAATCAAAGCTTAAATGAAGCTTTCTCTCTCTAGAATCTCTTTCTCACTCTTAGGTCTGTATTTTTGAGCTCTAGGTCGAAATGGGGAAGAAGGTGAGGTATATATATGATCTAAATGAAATTATATCGTTTTGAGAAATTTTAAAACACAATTTTCTGGGCAAAAACGATGCAGTGCACGGGTCTGGTATGTCGTACCCGCGCAGTACCCGCTCACTGGCAAATCAGCCAACAACCTGATTTTTAAATGGCACAATACATGACAAAACGATATCGAAATTTATCAAATATTATACCGTTGGAAAGGTATGAATGTGTACTTTTTACTCCTTTTTACAGAATCACGTTTTAATATCTGTAGAAAGAGATATAGTCATTTGAGTGACCAAAGGTCAAAAACAGACAGCAACAGAGTTGTCCTGTTTTAGTGTTCACTTTGGAGAAATCAAAACCAATCCAAACGGTCATGAAATATTACGAAAAATATACAGTTGGAAAGGTATGAGTGTCTAGTTTGTACGAAAATTTTCAAAACTCATTTCAAAGCTTTGTATAAAACGTTATGGTCACAAGACCATACAAAGGTCAGTTTTAAAAAACATTTAAATCATTGAAATCCTCTCTTTTAAAACTAGACACTTTACTTCAAACAACTAAACCGAAACAAACACTTAACCAAGAGAAGAATGAGACCTTCTCAAATGGTCAACCATCGCGCTAAGACAAGCATACTGAAAATACTATAAAGCGTGTATCTACTAACCTAGAGCGCGGGGGGGGGGGGGGGGGTTAATAGGTTTTAGTTGATTTATTACCAAATTTTTGACTTAATCAATTTTAATAAAGCTACCCCATATTAGCAATCAACCAATCCAAAATAAACATTCGGAAAATAATAAAAACACAAGGATTGATTTACGTGAGAAACCCTCCAACTGGGCAAAACTCACGGGCTATCCTTCTAGGTACACACGGTCCTCAAATCCACTATTTGAATGAAAGTTTACAACTTAGGTTGACCTCAAGTCACACCATACTTGGTCACTAACCCTTTCACTCTACCCAACGGGCCTTTAATAGTGATCCTAAACCAACAAGCTTGTGCACTAATCCACTTAGTCACAAGGCTTAACAATCAATGAAGAGGTTAAACAACCTATGTGAATATGTAAAAATATTCTATCATGCAGTTAATGCTAGGCAACACTAAATGCTTATTGATATACCGCTATTCTGTCGTTAGGGAATTGCGGATCCCAAAAAGATATTTATAAAAAGTCCTACGCAATGTACTCTATAGTTATAAAAACTAGTAAAGCGGCAAGCGAGGGTATCGTTCCACAGGGAGGTGGGTTTCATTGTTCATCTCTAGTTTCAGGTATACAACACGCCGAGCGAACTCGTGTGTTGCGTATGAGGAAAAGTAAATAATAATATAAGTAAATAAATTACATAAATAATATATACATGGATAGGATGGAATGGAGAGATGCATGAAATGTGGATACGCTAGGGAAATGACTCAACCGTGACAATCCTCCTAATTAAGCACTAGACTCACCTAGTCCCTCAAATGTGCAAGTATATCATAGGCTCATGTCCCCTTAATTGATCTCTAATCTCTTTTGATGCCTTAGAGATCACATCCACATAAAGCATGGATTCATTAAGTGTCGTGGAACACACAAATGAGCCATGTATGCCAGCCTGGTGATACTCTCACTTTCTGATCATATACACAGGTTATTTCGTTGGGCATGTAATGCGCAACCGTGTGGGCCATACTACAGCCAATAATTCATCCATGGGGCTAACCAAATACGGGATGGCAACCAAGTGAAAGCATTAAGAATACGAGATACCCATACAACACGTATGTTATATGCTCGTGTCCCCTTAATTAATCTCTACCCTCTCTCGAGTGCATAGAGATTGCATCCATACAAAAGCATGAATCCATAAAGGACGGTGGGACACACACATGAGCTCTACACGCCAGCCTAGTGATCTCTCAACTTTCTGGTCAAACGTAGAGGATACCACGATGAGCATGTTAATGCGAACCATGCGATATATAACACACAACCTAAATATCATTCACAAGATGGCTAATCGAGTGAAAGCATTAAGCAATGAAATACCCCTATAACTACACGAGCACAAGAGGAATTCAGTTTATCTTTACTCTAGATACAGATTCGGTTTAGTCAACTCCCTAGGATGGCTAGACATTGAAAACAAGTTCACCAAACAACAATGTGCAATAAGTTGGTTGATTTACAATAAGACCATTCAATATAAATTAAGGGTCCATCTTCTTGACTTAGGAATTATCCCAAATCAATTCATCACCCAATCCGGCTAAGGATGGGCAAATGTGTCTTAAAAAAGACCCATTAAGCACAAGGATATGAACCAAGGCCAATTTAGATACTAAATGCCTGAACTGAAACATTTTCCACTCTTTGGGGCTAAAATCCCTAATACTCAAATTACTCAATACATGGTATTTTGGTCATCTATTAACATACAAACACTCATGGGAAGCTAAATCACACTACTCCTACATTAAATTACTCTACTTCTAATCTCAATCATGCATACACATCAATTTTGACCCTCCACACACATGGATTTCACAATAAGAGTTTAAATCATGAAATTAGCAAAGAGTAAAACATAACCCACATGAATTTAAACACAAACATACATATATTGCACATGTGAAGGTTTATAATATTCCCCAAATCAGGGTTACACATTAAAGAAGCAAGAAATACAAAGAAATGAGTAAAAATGAGCAAACCCTTGAAGACAAACCCTCCAAAGATGCTCCGAATCCTTCCTAGCTCAAAATTGGACTCCTAATTCCTTTCAACCTACTCTAAGATGGATGGAGGAAGGCAAAATGGTGTGGTGGAGGTGTGTGGTGAGCTCCCATGGAGGAAAATCCTCCATGGGAGCTAGTCTCTCTCTTATTTTGTGAAGAAAATGAAGGAGGAAGAAGATGAATAGAAGTGAGAGATGGGGTTTCGGTTGAGAGGAGAGAAGAAGAGAAAAAGAATGTTTTTGTGAATGAATGAATTGAGTGGCGAGAGAAAAGAAAAGAGAAAAGAAAAATGTGTGGTGTAGGAAAAGTCAAAGTGAAAGGTGATTGGTTGGAGGTGGAGAGTGGGTATGCTAGAAATCATGAAAGATGGGAGAAAATGGGGTGTTTATAGTGTATGGAAGTTAGGGTATGAAATGGGGTGTGAAAGGACAAAAATATCCCTTAAAAACGGGCTGAAAGTGGACATTCTGTCAACTTCCGCGGTACGGTCCACGGTTGGTCTGCGGTTCACCTGACAGCTTCGAGCACCGTTACGAAAACGATCATAACTTCGTCCAGAAAACCCGGAATTGCGATCTGTAAAAAGCACTGGAAAGTAGACATCCGGGGATTTCAGAAAATAGGTATTGGCCGATGTAGTTAGATCTGAGGAGGAAGATATGACCTTCCAAAGTTGAGTGTACTGCACGAGCAATTCCAATTTCAGCCCTTCTAACTCCAAAACTCTTCAATTTAGCTCAACACCTTATTTTAAGGGATATAACCTACACAAGGCTTACAAAACACATTATACACAAAAAGACGCTCGAAAATGAAAGCAAACGATAGGAAATAGGGACCTCAAAAAGTGTATTTTACGATGTTATCACTTATCTAGGGATTTAAAGATGTCAATGAGTGCAAATCCTAGATATCAATATCTAAATGCAAATGCATGAAGATTTAGCTAAAGGGAAAAATGGTCTTAAAAGATAGCTATCAATGAACATGCAATCTCAACCAACAAGCAAAGTCACAAACAACTCAAATCATGCTAAACAAATTAAACATGCAATTAATCAACTAATAATTGCTAACCCTAGGTAAACTAAGAACATAGAGATGAAACACGAAGTTTTAGTTCATAGTTAATTACCTAGTCAAGAGAAGCATGAAGACCCATGAAGAATAGATGCAAGAATGGAGCTAGATGCATATGGGTATGAGTTTGGTTGAGTAAAAATTGGTTCTTGGAGCTCTCTCTCTCTCTTGGATTTACTTTCTCTCACTTAAAGGTATAATTTTCAGAGCTCTAGGGTTAAATGGTGGAGAAAATGATGTATTTATAGGGACCAAAAAATGAGCTGATGTGAAATACCCGAATTGCCCAGTTCGGGTGACAAAGGCGACATGACCAATTCGCCTTGTAAGTTGCCTGACACACTGGACAGAAAGCATGTTACCTGAGGCGACATGTAAGGCGACATGTAAGGTGACATGTACAAGTCGCCTTGGAAGTCGCCTAACAAACTGAAGGAAAAACAAGATGTCAGAGGCGACATGTAAGGCGACATGCACAAGTCGCCTATGAAGTCGCCTAACACACTGGAGGAAAATTAAAAGACTAAGGCGACATGCACAAGTGGCTTTGCATGTCGCCTAACACACTGTGGGAAAACTTCAAGTCTAAGGCGACTTGTTAGGCGACATGCACAAGTGGCCTTGCATGTCTCCTAACCCACTGTGCAGCCCATCAACTCCAAAATGCAAGAAGTGTGTGTGTGTGTGTGCAATAATACATGCATGTCAATACAAATGCATAAGATGTGAGTGTGTGCAACTAAAACCTCTTTAAGGAGAATTAAACAAGTGATATACCTTTAAAGTGCTCTTGAGAATGATGATGCCCTTGAAGCTTGATCACACAAAAAGAGGCCTAATCTACCCTTACAAAATTAATCCCCAATGTGGTTTGTCAATGAAATGAGCCAATCAAAAATATGAGGAACTTACAATCTCCCCCTTTGGCTATTTCATGACAAAACCACTACTCACAAATCATCCTCACCAATAAACAGAACTAAAAACAAGAGGTCACTAAAAAGATATTCTACATTACAAATAGATACCTAGATACTAGGTCTTCAAATCTTCAAGCTCTTGTAGAATAGTCATCCCTACAAAACAATGAGACTACACTTTCCAAGACAAGTGTATGTGAGGTGATTAAGTGAACACATAAAAACAAGAGTTTGCATTAACGAACAAAAAAAAATGCAATGAAGTGCTATGCTAATGCTCCCCTTAAATGAGTTACTCCCCCTCAACAAGATAATCTCCCCTAATATGCAACTCCCCATAATCTTCACATTACTCCCCCTTTTTTTCATGAGATAGGCAAAGGAATAATTCCTAAACGGATCACTTTAGCAAATAGAGTTATTTGCAAGATAAGTGCACAATCATATACAACAACTTTATGCAACTTAATTAATAGAGAAAGATTCAATGAGGTTTTATTTGGAAGAAAAAAAAAGTGTGACTTAGTTGCTTTGGATGTAAGATATGTAACATCAAAGATCAAACAAATGGTATTTGGCAAAGTGAACATCAAAAGGTTTCCAAAGGAATTCAAACCAATTTGTACCCTGTTGTTATAAATAAACAAGATATAGCTTTAAAATTTTACAACACACATAAGCAATTATGTCAATCCTTAATGGTCAATCAAAACTTGGATATAAAATCCTTATTAGTTGAATGGAAATAAAATCCTTATTGATTGGTGTCTTGCTCAACCATTAAAAAGAGAGACAAGACCAAATTGGATGAGACATCCTTATTTATTGAATGAACACAAGGTCCTTATTGATTTTAGCCTTGTCAATTGCTTCCACACACATTTACACACATATAATTCATGCATAATATTTAAGCATGTCAAAATCAAGTTCACTTGTCATGGAGATAAATTATAGGTCATTCGAATGTACTTCCCAATCGATTCTCCTAATCCAAAAATGCATGTTTGAACATAGAGGTGACATGGATTACAAACAAAGCAAGACACATTTATTGAATAAAAAGCTATATAATAATATATAAGCATGTCAAAATCAAGTTCACTTGTCATGGAGATAAATTATAGGTCATTCGAATGTACTTCCCAATCAATTCTCTTAATCCAAAAATGCATGTTTGAACATAGAGGTGACATGGATTACAAACAAAGCAAGACACACTTATTGAATAAAAAGCTATATAATAATATATAAGCACAACCAAAATACTCAAGCAATTAATGAAGAAGCATAAAGTTGATCAAATTTTTGCTTATTGCAACTATGCAAGGTGGATCTTTTTGCTTGAGTACCCCATATAGGGTCAATCACCAAAACACATCAAGGCATATGACAAATCCCAATAGACCTACTAAGTGACTTGAACATAGTTGAGTCTAAGGGCTTTGTAAATAAATCCGCTAGTTGATTATTAGTACCCACATGCTCAAGTGCAATGCATTTGTTTTCAACTAGTTCTCTAATGAAATGATGCCTAATGTCTGTATGTTTTGTCCTAGAGTGCTGAACCGGATTCTTTGAAATGTTAATTGCACTCATATTATCACAATAAAGGGTTAGAGTACCTTGATCAAAGCCATAGTCTACAAGCATTTGCTTCATCCAAAGGAGTTGTGTGCAAGCACTCCCGGCGGCTATGTATTCCACTTCAGCTGTGGATAGAGAGATGGAATTTTGCTTCTTGAAAAACCATGAAGTCAAGTTATTGCGTAGGAAGAAGCAACCGCCCGATGTACTCTTCCTATCATCACAACTCCCTGCCCAATTTGCATCACTAAAGCCAACTAAGCTAGCATTAGTGTCAAAAGAGTACCATATCCCATAGTTGGATGTCCCATTCACATATCGAATGATTCTCTTCACGGAGGAGAGATGGGATTCCTTGGGATCCGTTTGGTACCTAGCACACACACCCACACTAAAAGCTATATCGGCCCTACTTGCGGTCAAGTAAAGCAAGCTATCAATCATGCCACGATATAGACTTTGGTCCACACTCTTGCCACTAGCATCCTTGCTTAGTTTCAAGGTGGTACTCATTGGTGTGTCACAATGTTTGGCATTCTCAATGCCAAACTTCTTCACTAGGTTCTTAGCATACTTAGCTTGGGATATGAAAATCCCATTATGTAATTGCTTAATTTGCAAACCTATGAAGTATTTGAGCTCACCAACCAAACTCATCTCAAATTCATGAGACATGAAATTATCAAATTGTTGGACTTTGGACTTGTTGGTGGAGCCAAACACAGTATCATCAACATATATTTGAGCTATAAAGAGCTCATCTTTGTTGCTTTTGATGAACAAAGTCTTGTCAACACCACCTCTTGAGTAGCCATTGTCAACAAGATAGAGATTGAGGCGCTCATACCAAGACCTCGGTGCTTGTTTCAACCCATATAAAGTCTTCTTGAAGCGATAGACATGGTTGGGGTGGTGTGGATCCACAAACCCCTTGGGTTGCTCAACAAACACTTCCTCATGCAAGAAACCATTTAGGAAGGCACTCTTAACATCCATTTGATGTAATTTGAACTTATGAACACATGATCTGGATAAGAGAAGCCTTATGGACTCAAGACGGGCAATCGGAGCAAAAGTCTCCTCAAAGTCAATACCCTCAATTTGAGAGTATCCTTGTGCTACAAGTCTAGCCTTGTTGCGTACAATGTTGCCATTTTCATCCGACTTGTTCCTATACACCCATTTGGTGCCTATGACATTGGTGTTCTTGGGTCTAGGAACTAGAGTCCAAACCTCATTTCTTTCAAATTGGTTTAGCTCTTCTTGCATGGCAAGAACCCAAAACTCATCATTCAAGGTTTCATCAACCTTTTTGGGTTCAATTTAAGAGGTGTAACAAGTGTAGCTAATTTGATTAGCTATTTGATGCCTAGTCACATCTCCAAGAATGTCATTCTTATTGTGGAGATGTCTAACCCATGGAGCGGGTTCTTTAGAGTCCAAAGATGGATCTCTATCAAGAGGTTGAAGGACTTCTTCATCAAGACTTGACTTCACATCAATTGAAGTCTCACCATTCTTCTCCAAGGGAGAATCATCAATCACAATAACCTCCTCATCATGATCTCTAATCTTAGGCCTACAATCATCTATGACAACATTAGATGATTCCATGACACTTTGAGTTTTTAAATTGAAAACTCTATAGGCCTTACTATTAAGAGCATAGCCAATGAAAATTCCCTCATCACTCTTAGCATCAAACTTGCCAAGTTGATCTCAGTCATTTAGACTATAACATTTGCTCCCAAATGAGTGGAAGTAGCTAACATTTGGCTTCCTACCTTTCCATAATTCATAAGAGGTTTGCCTAGTACCGGGCCTTAGGAAGACTCTATTTCCTATGTAGCAAGCCGTATTGACGACTTCGGCCCAAAGGTTTCTAGGGACATTGTTGCTAAGCAACATCACACGAGCCATCTCTTGAAGGACCCTATTCTTCCTCTCAACCACCCCATTTTGTTGAGGTATTCTAGGAGCTGAAAACTCATGGAAAATGCCTAAGCTATTGCAGTAGCTTTCAAAACAAGCATTCTCAAATTCCCTCCCATGGTCACTCCTAATCCTTTTAATGCTTTTAATGTGTGAGTTCTTTTCATTTTGAATTTTAGAGCAAAGCATTTTAAAATTTTCAAAAGTTTCAGATTTTTCTCTAAGAAAATAAGTCCATGTGAACCTAGAGAAGTCATCTACACAAACAAAAATGTATCTCTTGCCACCAAGACTTTTGGTTTGCATGGTACCCATAAGGTCCATATGTAGAAGCTCTAATGGCTCCTTAGTGGTGAGATACTTGCCTTTCTTGTGCATACTTTTGGTTTGTTTCCCTTGTTGACAAGATCCACAAACGCCATCGACTTTTTTCCTAAGCTTAGGGAGGCCACGCACAACCTTGAACTTATCTAAGATCCTAAAATCTCGATAGTTCATGTCGCCAAGTCTTTGATGCCACAACTCAACTTCCTCACACTTGGACATATTGCAAGAGATAGCACTAGCTTCAAGACAATAGCAATTATCACTATAACTCTTTCCTTTTAGCAAGGTTTGTCAATTTTGCATTAAAATAGAGCAATCATTTTTGTTAAACAAGACGGAGAGTCCATCATCATTAAGATGAGAAATGCTTATAAGATTGGCTTGTAAGCCATCAACAAGTAAAGTATTGGACAATGAGGGTAAATCGGGAATGGAAATGGTTCCTTTCCCTATGACTTTCTTTCTGGATCCATCACCGAAGGTGAAAAATCCTCCATCCTCCATGACAAGAGATTTAAAGAAACTCTTGTTCCCCATCATATGCCTAGAACATCCACTATCCAAATACCAAGTGTTGGAGGCATTTGCCTTCAAGGCAATTTGAGCCACATAGCAAAAATAATCATCTTTTCTAATCCACCTAGGTGAAATATTCTCTTTCATAGTGGTCATAGTCATATTGGCTCTAGATTTCCTAGGATCATGCAAATTGGCTCTAGATTTCTTAGGATCATGCAAATTGGCTCTAGATTTCCTAGAAACATTCATTTTGGCTCTAGCTCTATTTCTTTCAATCATGCTCTTGATTCTACATATTTCAATGTATTTGAAGCAATTAGGTCTAATGTGACCATTAACACCACAAAGATGACAAGTAAGAATGAAATAAGAATACACACCATGCCCTTGTGAATGCATATGGGCTTTCCCATGCATTTGAGCTTGTCTTTGGTGTTGGATTGGTTCTCTCCTTCTTTGTTGTTGAGTTGGAGTAGATTGCTTCCTTAGTTGAGCTTGCATGAATTGCTTCTTGACTTGGTGGTATTTGGGTTGAGGAAAACTTGCTTGATGAACCTTTGTTGGTTGGGCTTGAGCTTGTTTCCCTTGTGTCACCTTGACTTGGGAATCCTTAGAGCATTCTCCTAGTTCAATCTTCTTCCTAGGATGTTGTAGAGGTGGAGGCTCTTTGATGTCCAAGCTCTTGACAAACACGATCTTGCATGAGGATGAGGTCTCCTTGTCATCTTCATAGCCAAGACCTTTCTTATCGCTTGGCCTCTTGCCAACTCCCAACATGTGGTCAAGTTTCTTCGTGCTTGAAGTCATCTTAGCAATGATCTCTCTTGCTTCTTCAAGCTCTTTTTCCATCAATGCCTCATTCCTTTTTGCTATCTTCACTTCTATTTAGGTGAGTAACTTCGGTTGATAGCTTGAGATTCTCTCCCTTTAGTCTTAGAATCTCTTTATTCATCTTCAATCTTGAACTTTGAAAATGCTCAATGAACCCTTCAAGATCCATTCCTCATACTTCCTTATTTGTTGAATGGGATGAAGAGTCACCATCACTAGAGTCATCTTCACTTTGTTTCTTTTTCTCTTCATCATCTATTGCTTCCTTACTCTTGAGAGAAGATGCAAAGGCAATAAAGTTTGCCACATGGTCCTCATCATCCGAGGATTCTTCTTCTTCTTCCAAGTCATCACAATCGCTCCACATGGCGGCCATAGCCTTTCCTTTCGTCTTGTTCTTTAAATTTCCACAATCCGTGGAGATGTGTCCGAAGCCTCCACATTCGAAGCATTGAATCTCTTTTCTTATGGGCTTGTCTTCACTTGACTCAACCTTCTTAAAATGAGTCTTCTTCTTCATTTCCTTTCCTTTGGATCCAAATCCCTTCTTCTCAAACTTGATGAACTTCTTGAATCTTTTCACTATGAAGGTCATCTCCTCATCCGATTCATCTTCCTCTTTCTCTACTTTAGAGGTCTTCAAGGCTATGCTCTTTTGCTTCTTAGGTGGTGAGGGTGTAGGACCATTTCTTGACTCATAGGCTAGAAGCCTTCCAATTACTTCACTTGGCTTCATGTTCTTGAAGTCACTATTTTCTTCTAGTGCCGTCACCTTAGATTCGAATCTTTCGGGAAGCGATCTTATAATTTTTTACTTGATCCTCTTTTCCGAGTAAGGATCGCCTAGTTGATGACTTTGATTGACGATGTCCATCAACTTCACTTGAAAATCGTTGAAGGACTCATGATCCTCCATTCTAATTTGCTCGAATTGTGTTTGGAGGACTTGAAGTTTGGAGTCCTTGACCACTTCGGTTCCTTCATGGGCCGTCTCTAGAATCTCCCATGCCTCTTTTGCAATTCTTGTTGTTTGGATCAATTTGTATTGATTGTCATCCATTGCACAAAGAATGGCTTGCATGGCCTTGTTGTTCCACTTGGATGCTTCGAACTCTTGAGTTGACCATTCTGATTTTGGCTTGGGAACTACACTTTCATCTGCAAGAGTCTTTTCCGGAAGAGTGTAGCCATCTTCAATTGCCATCCATGCCCGGTCATTTATTTGGCAAATATAAGATTCCATCTTGCCTTTCCAAAAGGCATAGTGATGTGTAAAATCGTGTTATAATATACTCACTCGCAAGTGCACGAATCGTGAAGATTAGCACAGTGACAAGTAAGGATCGTTCCCACAAGGAAAAGAGATTTAATAATTAAAACTAATTCTAATTAAAGTTAAACTAAAAGTAACAAAAGATTTGTTTGAGATTTGAATTAAACTAAACTAAATTAAGAAAGCAATTAAAAAGAATGGTATTTGTGATCAATAGAAGGAAAGCACTAGGTTATCAATGATCCCCAATTATGAACACTCGATATATGGAATTAATTTGTAAACAATATTCAATCAATTCTAGGGTTCATTCTTTGTCTTTAATGTGACTATTACCGTATGGTCATGGGATGAGTCACGTGCTCCCAACCACTATTCACCCTTGGTCTATGGTGTGAACAATTATCGGAAACCCTTTAAGCGCAAGAATTAAGAGCCAAATTCTATACTTTGCTTGGCCTATGCTAAAGATAAAATTCATTCATTCAAAAGAGCATTAATTAAGATTAGGTTTGGTCTATACTCTAACCCTAATTCTCAGGTAGTCTTAACCCTAAAATCATGCCAAATAGTTATTCACCCTTGGTCTATGGTGTGAATAAATATTAAAACTAATGATGATTAAGCAATTAAGAACAATGAATAAATCAAGAATTTTAATTGATGAAATAATAATTAATCCATATATGAGCATTCACAAAAGGTTCACATTGATTCCCTAGTTATGGGATTAGTTACACATATTGAAAATAAAAAGAGAAGAGAAAGAAAAGATAAAACCCATTAAGATCTTCAATTGTAATCTTCCTCGTCTTCAAATCTTCAATGTGTAAAGATGGATAAGTGTGTGGTGATGTATGGTGGTGGAGTGATGGGGGACGGCCCCCTTGGTGGCTTGGGACCTCCCTTGGCTTCTCTCTCGAAATTAGGGTTCACAGGGGTTTAAATAGGCTTTAGATGATAAGCCAAGTCCTTAAACAACATGGAAATTGGTTCCCTTTTGGAACTCTACCTTTTTGGGATTTAATTCTTTCCTAATCCACTTAAATTGATTACTTATTGAAGGATGATAAGGATTAGGTGTCAAATTGCTTTCCAAGACTCACACTCATGTCCAAGAAGGTAATATTTCCCGTTCCGACAACTTGCAAAAATAAATCCCGTCACTATTTGCGGAATTATGACTGATCTGACCATCAGATACTAAAACGGGTATAACTTCTTCTAGGAATATCAGAATTGCAATCCGAAAGGTGCGCCAGAAACTAGACTTCTGGAGATTTTCATCCATAGGTGGTAGGACACACAATTCAATTGGAGCTGAGAGATATGGGCCCCGCAATCCGGGTGATCTGCACTGGCCGAAATTCAGCTTTTTTGCTCTTTTTCTTCAAAATAACTTCTAACACCTCTTTCATGGAATGTGACCTATAAATGCTCAACAAACGCATAAAATACCTAATTTCACCCTAGAAAAAAGCACAAATAATAGGAAATGGGGACCTAAAATATGTATAGAAATAGACCGATCACATAGTTTACTCCGGTCAGCAAGGGGGGTCTTGTGCTAGATGCTCCCTTATTACCACCTCCGTTCCCACTCATAGTGTTTGGGTATGAATGAGATGAATGCTAATGAATGCAACATGCAACAAACAAAATGCAAGATGCAAGACACAAAACGAGCAAGGATCACCTAAGTATATCTAGGAACCCGCTCTGATACCAATTGAAAATACTATAAAGCGTGTGTCTACTAACCTAAAGGGGGAGGGGGTGGTGAATAGATTTTAGTTTATTTATTACAAACTTTTTGACTTAATCAATTTTAATAATGCTACACCATATTAGCAATCAACCAATCCAAAATAAACATGCGGAAAACAATAAAAACACAAGGATTGATTTACGTGAGAAACCCTCAAACTGGGAAAAACTCACTGGCTATCCTTCTAGCCACACACGGTCCTCAAATCTACTATTTGAATGAAAGTTTACAACCTAGGTTGACCTCAAGTCACACCATACTTGGTCACTAACCCTTTCACTCTACCAAACGTGCCTTTAATAGTGATCCTAGACCAATAAGCTTGTGCACTAATCCACTTAGTCACAAGGCTTAACAATCAATGAAGAGGTTAAACAACCTATGTGAATATGTAAAAATATTCTATCATGCAATTAATGCTAGGCAACACTAAATGCTTATCTAGGGATTTAAAGATGTCAATGAGTGCAAATCCTATATATCAATATCTAAATGCAAATGCATGAAGATTTAGCTAAAGGGCAAAATGGTCTTAAAAGATAGCTATCAATGAACATGCAATCTCAACCAACAAGCAAAGTCACAAACAACTCAAATCATGCTAAACAAATTAAACATGCAATTAATCAACTAATAATTGCTAACCCTAGGTAAACTAAGAACATAGAGATGAAACAAGAAGTTTTAGTTCATAGTTAATTACCTAGTCAAGAGAAGCATGAAGACCCATGAAGAATAGATGCAAGAATGGAGTTAGATGCACATGGGTATGAGTTTGGTTGAGTAAAAATTGGTTCTTGGAGCTCTCCCTCTCTTGGATTTACTTTCTCTCACCTAAAGGTGTAATTTTCAGAGCTCTAAGGTTAAATGGTGGAGAAGATGATGTATTTATAGGGACAAAAAAATGAACTGATGTGAAATACCCGAATTGCCCAGTTCGGGTTACAAAGGCGACATGACCAAGTCGCCTGACACACTGGACAGAAAGCATGTTGCCTGAGGAGACATGTAAGGCGACATGTACAAGTCGCCTTGGAAGTTGCCTAACACACTGGAGGAAAAACAAGATGTCTGAGGCGACATGTAAGGCGACATGCACAAGTCACCTAACACACTAGAGGAAAATTAGAAGACTAAGGTGACATCTAAGGCGACATGCACAAGTGGCTTTGCATGTCGCCTAACACACTGTGGGAAAACTTCAAGTCTAAGGCTACTTGTCAGGCGACATGCAAGGCAACTTCAAGTCTAAGGCTACTTGTCAGGCGACATGCACAAGTGGCCTTGCATGTCGCCTAACCCACTGTGCAGCCCATCAACTCCAAAATGCAAGAAGTGTGTGTGTGCAATAATACATGCATGTCAATACAAATGCATAATATGTGAGTGTGTGCAAGTAAAACCTTTTTAAAGAGAATTAAGTAAGTGATATACCTTTGAAGTGCTCTTGAGAATGATGATGCCCTTAAAGCTTGATCACACACAAAGAGGCCTAATCTACCCTTACAAAATTAATCCCCAATGTGGTTTGTCAACGAAATGAGCCAATCAAAAATATGAGGAACTTACACATACCATCGTGCAAGCGCGGATGTTTCCGATCAGACAAATGAAAACGAATTACACCACACAAAACCACACTTATATCTAACAATAAGGTGCAAGTATGAAATGTGTAAAGGATGCACACATATACACAATAAAGAACACAAATGCAAGATGAACAAAGCATGCATGAAGTGTGTGTGTGTGCACCTAAACTCTTCAAGAGACAAAGTCAAGTGAGTATACCTTTTGAACTTGAAGTCATGGAGATGCTTGGAAGCTTGCCAACGAGGACCTATGCTACCCATTACGCAATCATCCCCAATGTGGTATGTCATGAAATAAGCCAATCACAAAATAGAGGTTCTTACACTCCAGATGAGTTTTTGAGTGTTCAAAGACTTATTGTGTTGTGTTTTTGAGTGTTTTGAAGCTTTTCGAGTTCCCTTGAGGGATTCAGAGGTGTTTGGGCGTATACGGAAGTGTTTAGAAAGCAATACATTGCACGAAATCAATTAACAACAACAACTTGACACAATTATAATGTTGAGACCCATGCTATTATATGGCCACTAAAAATGGGAACAATACACTCAGGAATAACATTTTTTTCTTTCATTTTCTTTTAGTTTCTTTTCACACTTTTAAACAATATTAGTATTATTTTGCTACTTAATTATTTATTTAGTATAATGGAAATATCTAGATGACTTTTGTCAGGTTTAGATTGTGTTGGCTTGATTTTGTATCAAAACACTCTCTACTTGTAATTAGTTTTAGTTGCTAGGTAGTTTGTGATGTTTCTATCTCCAAGAAGAATGACAGCTTTCCAAGCGAACAGTGTTTTTAAGAGATTGTGTCTTCGTCAAATAACTAGGTATTGAGACATTTTCTCCATGAAAGGCATAGGATGTGCAAGCACGCGCGCACATACACACACATACACATATCCTATGTTTGTGTCACTGCATCGTTTGTATAGCCCACACATTCACTTTGTATGTTCATATATTTTTACTTAATCGGTTTTCAATTCCTAATTGAATACGTTATAGGATTGCATATTAGGTAATGCGTAATTGAATGTGTTGTATTTGTTTATGTGTGGTTGGTAGTCTCTTTATGGAAATTATATTTCTGAGACTTTCCAATGATTTTAGGCCCAACTGTGTTTGTTTTTGTCCCCATCAGAGTTTGCGAGTGTTCGGAGACTTGTTGTTACGTTTTTGAGTGTTTCCAAGCATTTTAGGTTCCCTTGAGGCATTCAGAGGTGTTTTGGGATATTCAAAAGTGTTTTGGAAGGTTTCAGAGACATTTGGGACGTTCTAAGAGTTAGTCAAAAATTGAGTTCGGTTTCAAAGTAACGAAGGCATTTGGAATTGTGACAAAGGCACATTGCCCTAAATAGGCGTGGGTAGGTGCAGCACTACGCATCATAGGTTGTGCGGAACACAAACCATGACTTTTAAGCAATAGGCTTGCCCACATGCAGCACGAGCTGTGCGAAAGCACAGGCGCTGGGCATGCGTGCAATGCACTCTATGTGCGCACATCGTGCACTATGCATTTGTGTAGCACGCAGCATGCAGCATGCTCAGCATATGCGTGGCACAAAGGAGAGCACGCAATGCCCACTACATGACCTTGCCCCCACACATGTTGCGCTGCACCAAGTTGCTTCGTGTCGAGCCCTCCGTCGAGGTTTCTTCCCTCACGCATACCAATTTTTGCTTGATGTTTTCTCACTCAATATAACTATGATTTAAGCAATTCAAAAAAGTAAGAAACTCGGGATTTCAAGTATAATTAGACCTACACACTTTTATTCTCTTAAAAAGTCTAGGTCCTAGGTTTTTGCTCAGATTTCTCTTCTTTTTCAAGGTATATGTTGAGTGATCAATTTGATTGTTTAGATTTGCTTAAACCTTGATATGTTGCTTTGATTTGTATTGTATTTGACCTAGATTGCCATGTTTGAGAATTCTATTGGATTATAAACTAGATTCATATGTTTTATGAGCTTCATTGCATCTAGTTTCATATGATGATTCGATCTACCATTCTATACACATGTTTGTCATGAACACTGAGATCATTTACCTTATAATGGTAAAAACATCTCAATAGGTCTTGAAATGATTTTGATTGAGTGATTTGATGATGGTCAATCACTAGTAAAAGGCCCAAGGGTATAATCAATAGAGTACATGTCAATAGGAGTGTCATATCATGTGCATTGATCACTTGAAAGTGTATTTGCTTATTCAACTAGTGGATTGTGCTATCATGTTCATGGATAAACCCGTGGATGTTTTTTATTTGGAGGTTTTACCACGTAAAAATTGCTTGTGTTCAATTTCTCTAACTCTATCCTTTTAATTGTCATTTTGATTAGCTTTGATATTTTTTGTGTATAAAACAGTTGAGAATTATAAAAGTGATAAAATTGCTTTTGCAGAGATTTCATATTTGTGATTTTCATTATTATTTTGCTACTGTAAATGTTTGTGGTTGTAATTGTTGATTGATAAGTGTCGTTTCTATGTTGCTTGAGTTGTGATCGAGAATTGTTGAGGGTTTGTGACTTGCACATTGAGTGTTTGCAAAAACATAGTGGATATTGGTCCCCCCCCTCCCCATTCTCTAGGTTGTGTTAGAGTGTATAACCTTGTATATATTTCAATTGGTATCAAAATGGGTCACTTGAGGTAGTAAGCGTGATCTTAGAATATTCAAGGTTGTTTTGTAGCCATTGAAGAAATGATGTTGAAAGAAGCATCAAATTCTAGACCTCCTCTCCTGAAAGGTTATAACTATGCATTTTAGAACACTAGAATGAAAGTGTATATTAGGTCTATTGATGAGAGAGCATCGATGGTGGTCAAAAAAGGGTATAATGTAATTAACAAGATGCAACAGGATGGTACTATCGTCTTGGAGCCTAGATCTGAAAGGATGGTTAATGAGTTTGGGTTGGCTAAGTGGCATCATTGGGCAGTGAATGCTATTTTTAGTGGTGTTGATACTACTCAATACACCTACATACAAAACTATGAATCAACCAAGAAATCAAGTGAAATTTTATAAACTACCAATTAGAGTACTATGGCAGTTCGTAGGTGATCGCGCCAAAATTGTTATATATTTTGGCCCTGAATTCCATATCATTTAGCTTGTTTTTGAGCATATTTTGGTGTCTAATGGCTCATTTTATAGTGATTGTAGGCATTCAATGTATTTCAGGTATAAGGGTTGCAAAGCGGGATTTTGGTGCATTAAACGATGCAAATGAGCCAAAAGAAGAGTGCAATGCACTGGTGTTTGCACGTGTAACCATACCCGTGCACGTCTAAGACTTCGCTGGTCCATTCCTGTGAAACCACCGGTGTACTAGGAGATCAGAAGCCAAGAATTGTCAGTGCTCGGGTAACTGTACGGGTCCCCTACCCGTGCACTGCGTGTTCCAGCTGGGTAAAAGTCTTATTTTCAGTCATTTTAAGAAGGGCAAAGTCGTCCTTTCATGATTATTTCGTGCCCTAGCCTCTCAAATCTATAAATACATTACTTTGCCACAAGACCCAATATTCATTGACTTCATTCTTTCCATCCACCAAACCCTAGAGCCTTCTCCACCTAATCAAGAGAGAGAAGAGCTTCCAAAGGCATCCATGTAGGTTTTCCTACAAGGATTGCCTCCCCATCACCACTCTCACCCTTGCCATGCTCTTATTTACATTGTTTTCAATAATCACTAAAATGAGAGACAATCGAAGGATGACACCTCCCTATGGACGATACCCTCGCTTAGCGCTTTACTAAGTGTTCAAAAATTTAGAGCACATTGCGTAGGAGCAACTTTATAAATATCTTTTGATCCGCAATTTGGTAACGACACAAAAAACGAGTATCAAAATGGCGCAGTTGCCGGGGAGGTGGCATATTCGTTAATTGTTTCTAGTTTTAGCAAATAATGTAGGAATGTAAATATTTTATGGTTTTATTTTTGTTTAAAGCATATGCATGTAATGTTGTTTGAGTTGTGTTTGTGCAAGAAAGGAAAAAATTTCAGGTTGGCTAGCATTCAAATCAAGGTTGGAGTAGTGACCAACAATCGAGGAAGCAAATACCGCATAACTCAAGAGAACCATGAATGCGTATTGCACTCCAACAATTTCACCAAGTTAAACGGCAACACCATGATGATCTATGTGGTTGTTACAACCAAGGTCGCGAGTAGGGCCGCGAGGAGTATAAAATGGAAAAGAGGTCAGAGCGCAGCTAGAGGTAGTGTCTCTGCAAGCTTCTTCCTAAAAATTAGATTTTCGGTATTGACTCATCTCACTATTTCTATCTTTTTATATTACCCTACTTATAAGGGCATAGCTTAAACGTTTATGGGTAATGTGCGTATTGTCGAAGCATGTGTGAGTGAGTTGATGAGGGTACACCGATATATGTGCTCAAATGCTTTGGGAAGGGTTTGATGTTATCAATTATGCTGGTGGAATGGTTGTTGATTGTGCTTCTTGATTTAAATGCTATGCTTGTTTTCATTTTATTTACTTTTGGGTGTTTTATGATTGCACAATTTATTTTTCTCTTGTAAACTAAGTTCTTATCCCTAAATTTGTTATTATGAGCATGAAAGTATGGTTTGTGGGGAAAAATTTATTGTGGAATTGCTTAGTTTGTTTGAGTTTGTTTTTCTTTAATAAAAAGTATTTCGAGCTCTTGTAGGCAACTGCATGTATTGAGTGAATCATATTTGCCTGAACTTTCTAATAGGTTTTATGAGTGTGCAGATTATCTATAGCTTCTTGAGGAAGCGGGTTTTTGCAGTTTGTGCTTTAAGCGAGGTTTCTTTATCTCCTGGGAGGAAACAAAGCTAACTTGCAAGTCTTTGAGGAACAAACAGGCAATGAGTGCTCATAAAAAGAGCAAGAACCTCATTTTCATTAAGGAGAGCATCAAATTAGAGTTCAAAGAGCTGAAGTGCCACAACGTCTTGCCCAGACGATAAATAGAGCGCTTGGGGGAGGCAACCCACCTTAGTTTGCATTTCTAATTTTTCTTTTTCTCGTTTTTATTTTATTTGCATTATGGAATAATTGGTGGAGATTTTTTTATGGAAATTGTTTGATATGGCGTTTTTGATAGATCACTTGTAAATGATGATATTTGATTTTTAGAAATAATTGATTTATTCTTTTGTTGATGAATGAGCCGGAGGCTCTTGTGAATGATTGCATGCGAGTGTGCATATTTAATTGCCATATATAGCCCAACTCGGTTTGGGGGTTGTGAGTGCATGCATTATTTTTGTACGAGTCTTGATGCATATAGTTAGATTCGGTTTGGGGGTTGTTATGCCCCTATTCCGTCACTTTTGGTAAATGCGTGATGTATGTTTTGAGCATGAGTTTATGTGCCTTTATGCTTAATTGCTAATTGCATTGTTTGCCTTACTGTATATGTTGAGCTTTGTTCGAGTCGTGTTAGGTGCGCACCGCTAGGCCGGGCTCTCTTGTCCAACATTGAAGACAATGTTGAGTTTTGGTTTGGGGGTGTAAACGCCTTTGTGAGTCGTCTTTTTGAGTCTTGAGTCTTTTTAGTGTCAATTTGTAAAAATTGTTGCATTGGCCAAACTTTTCGAGCTTTAACTAGCTTGGATGTGATGCTTTGAGTGTGTGCTCTTGGCGAGTATATGTATGCATGGTGACCTTGTGTAGCAGCTAGTTGTCACTTTAGAGGTCTAACTTGCACGTCATGGGCTAGTCCCATCCATTTTGTGCTTTAGTTGAGGGGACTCGGTGCTCTTGTGCCTTGTTCTAATAGTGGAGACTACCTGAGAGTTCACAAACACAAGCCTATTGAAAATCACATTGAGTGTATAATTTTTTCTATTCTTTAAACACTCTTCTCGTTATACGTGTCATGTGCTATAGGACATTCATCATACATATATTGTGGATTGCTTGTTGGATGCATTCATTCCCTTAAGTGATTAATTGTGGAAATGATTTTAGGCAGTGTGTGCACTAAACTACAAAATTAGCCTAAACACATTCCTAAATCCCATATGTATGCTCCAAAGTCAATTTTGAGGCCAAACACTTACCTTTCATTTGGAACCATAACAAACCCTATAACATAATCCAAACACAAACCAACCCTTTAATTGCCAATCATGTGGGTTGTGGTGTGTGTGTGTAAGTGGTTGAAAGGTGTGAGCTCGTGTATGAAATAACATGTAATCAGGCAACAATGTAAATGTGCAAGAAATGACTCAAAATGTAAGAGTGCTAAAAATTGCACTTATAGCCAAATTGTCAAATGTAGTTTGCAAAAGAAAAGAAAAAGGCAAAAGCAAAGAAAAAAAAAAGAAAAGAAAAGAAAAAGAAAAATCAATGCAAGAGAAAAAGAGAAAAGAGAATGAGTCTTGAAGTAATTGTAAAGTACTCACAATGTGGAGTATAAAAAAAAAAATTGTAGCACAAATGTGTATGTAAAGTAATGCCTAGTCGCTAGAGTGTAACTAATGTTTAAAAGAGCTTTGTATGGGGTGTGTGAGTATGTTTAAGCATGATTGGTGATCTTTGAACCCAAATTTTCCTATTTCTTTGTTGACAGCATTTAACCCCATGGCCCCGTTACAACCTAAAGGAAAGTTCTATTTGATCAATGATATGTCTTGATTGGGAATGTTTGTTGATGCTTGATCTTCCACGTTCATGGAATAGTGAATCCTTCATACGCTAGTTCACAGACATTATCAGTTTTTCAATTACATGTATGCAATGCATTAGATTTCTATGCACAAATTCCATCTTTGCATACCTTGTTTGAGTGTGAACTTAGGACTCTTAGCAGAAAGAAAAAAGAGACTCCACGAAAGGCTAAAGTCGAAGCGAATTATGCTATATGTGTGAGAGTGAGTAATTCTTGATACTAGAGTGCTCTTAGGTGTGGGATTCGTGATTGTGCGAGTTTCACTTTAGCGCATTCTAGCTGCTTTAGAACATTTTGCATATTGATCGTGCCAAAATTGTGCTATATTTTGGCCTTCAATTCCATATCCTTTAGCTTGTTTTTGAGTGTGTTTTGGTGTCTAATGGCTCTATTCTAGTCAATGCAGGCATTTTTAGGCAAAAAGGAGTTTGAGAGGCAAAAATTAGCAGAAAATGGGATTTGATAGAAAAATGGGTTGAAATTGTGAAAAACTTGTGCAGCACATCCAACTTTGGAGGGTCATATCTCCCTACTCGGATTGAACCACATTTTGGATTATATATATTCGGAAAGCCCCGGGAGTCTAGTTTCCAGCGGTTTTTACGGATTGCGATTCCAAGTTTTGTAGAGGAAATTATGGTCATTTTAGTGACTGTTGCGCTGCAGTGCACAGGTACTGCATGGGTAATCTACCCGTGCACTAGCCAATGCACTACCCGTGCAGTTACCCATGCACCGCGTGTTCCAGCTCAGTGTAAGTCACGTTTTCAGCCATTTTAGAGGGGCAAATGTGTTCTTTCATGCCTATTTCCTGCTCTAACCTCCCAAACCTATAAATACACCATTTTCTTCAAAAGACCCATCAACTCTCAACCTTTAAAAACCTAAATCAAAATCCTCTCCATTTCATCTTCTTCACCAAATCAAGAGAGAGAGGAGCTTCAAAAGGCATCCATGGAGGTTTTCCTCCATGGATTACCTCTCCACCACCACATACTACCATCATTATCCATCTTTGAGGAAGATTCGAGAGGAAAGAGCACCCTGCCTTGTCTATGAGAAGGAGGAGCTTCAATGGAGCTTGGAGATCTGAGATGACAATTAGGCCACTCTCTGAGCTTAGAGATCCGGGATTGACACCCTTGGGTTTCTTCTTTTCACTATTCTCTTGTTATTTTCTTATTTTATGTGTATCCCTATTTGGAAAATATGTAAACCCTAATACTAGTTCCATTTATTTAATTGACTTGTATTTGATTTCTTCTTGTATTGTCTCATTCAATTACACTTAATTTAACACTTGACTTGTATTAAGTAGGATTGACAACCCAACTCTTGATGCATGTTAGGGATAGCTCTTGTCTTTACATTCATGGCATGTAGAGTAGAAATTGGTATATGTTCATGATTGGGATTATGAGTAGATTAATGTAATTTAGGAGTAGACTAATTGAGCATCCCATGATTGCTCATATGTCGATAGGTTATTCGAAATGCATGTTTTGGATTGAATTGAGTATTTTTGTTTGTTTGGGTGGAATTCATGAAGTGTATACATGATGCCTTTGTGTGTTTCGGTTCTATAAACCTACATGCTTATGCAACCCTTGAGCATTGCTCGTACGATACACCCTCGGCAAGTAGCACTCGGGTTGCGACTCTTGGTCATTGCTCGTACGATACACCCTCGGGGAGTAGTGGTCGAGGGTCCATTTATGCTTAATGCCTCCATTGGTTGTTGCTTACACGTGACATGTGAGTAGCGATCGGTGGTTGATCTTATGATTATCTCTTTTATGTGCTTAAACACAATCCTTAGTAGTTGCTCATGCGATACATCCTCGATGAGTAGCTTTAGAGGACTAGTCGACTCTCCCATTTCCATATCTAAAGGTCATACTTAAGGCTAGGTTGAACCCAATATAGAAGTGTCTTTGTATGTTAGTTCTTTTAGGTGGCTCGAATGTTTTGGTGGACATGAGTACCATATGTATCCATTTTCTTGCATCTCTCATATCCACCATTTTATATTTATCAATTTAATCACCATTCTCACCCCTTCATGTTCTCTTATGTTTTCTTATTTGTTTCTTTCACTGTTCTTGTTCTCTCTCACACACACACACACTCAAATGCTACACTTCACACACATCACTCTTACCCTTGCCATGTTCATATTTACCTTGCTTTCAATAATCACTAAAATGAAAGACAATTAACTGATGACACCTCCACGTGGACGATATCGTCGTTTACCGCTTTATTATGTTTTCAAAACTTTAGAGCACATTGCGTGTAATCATACCCGCGCACGTCCAAGACTTCGCTGGTCCATTCCCGTGAAACCACCAGCACACTGGGAGATTAGAGGTCAAGAATTGTCAGTGCGCGGGTCACTGCATGAGTCCCTTACCCGCGCACTGCGTGTTCCAGTTGGGCAAAAGTCTCTTCTTCAGCCCTTTTAAGAAGGGAAAAGTCGTCCTTTCATGATTATTTCATCCCCTAGCCTCTCAAACCTATAAATACATCACTTTGCCACAAGACCTAATATTCATTAACTTCATCCTTTCCATCCACCAAACCCTAGAGCTTTCTCCATCTAATCAAGAGAGAGAGGAACTTCCAAAGGCATCCATGAAGGTTTCCTCCATGTATTGTCTCCCCATCACCACTTTCACCTTTACCATGTTCTTATTTACATTGCTTTCAATAATCACTAAAACGAGAGACAATCGACGGATGACACCTCCCTATGGACGATACCCTCGCTTACCGATTTACTAAGTTTTCAAAACTGTAGAGCACATTGCGTAGGAACAACTTTATAAATATCTTTTGATCCACAATTTGGTAACGACACAAAAAGCGAGTATCAGTAGGCTTACTCTCCAAATGCTTAAAAATCAATTTTTGAAACTTCAAATAAGTGAGGATGAAAAGTTTGTTGACTTCCAAAATAAGATTTTAAGCATCTCTAACCAAATTCAAGTGTCGGGTGAGCCATACTTACAATCTAAGATCAATCTAAAGATTTTGAGATCATTGACAAAGAGGTTCAAAGCAAAGGTGACTACTATTGAAGAAAGCAAGGAAGTCGATTCTACGAGAGTTGATGAGTTGGGTCTTAAACCTAAATCTAAAACCAAGGGTATAGCACTCAAGATGGTTGAAGAAGATATTGAAGTTGATAAAAATGATGTGGCTCTAATGATGAGAAAGTTCAAAAAGTGTCTCAAAAGCAAGAATACCGCAGGTTTCGACAATGTAAACAAGGGCAGGGGCGGACCCACTGTGGAGACCAGGTGGAATTATTTTATGTTAGTATATATATATATATATATATATATATATATCACGAATAATACACATCAACGCATATAATTATTCAACACAGTTGGTATAATTTCTTCATTTCACCAATGATAGTCAATGGTTCAATTCTCACTACAATCAAAACACATATTCTATTTAATATATATTTTTATTTACACTCTTTTCCAATTCCTATCTCAAATTCATGTCTTCTTCTACAACAAAATAATCCATTTTCTTTTTCCTGTCATTGTTAAATTCTTAACTACTTTTACTTTGTGGTTTACTTAATTCAATTTTATTATATAGTAAATTATCTATTATTATTTTGAATTTTTCTTACTTCTAATATTTTTAGTTTGACATACCTAACACATCCAATCAATAAACCTTTAGTTTGACATACATAACACATCCAATCAATAAACCCTAAAATCTCAAATTTTAATTTATTGTATTACAATAGTTCTTATATTATGAATCATTTTATTTTATCATTTATAATTATCTTTATTTTATTATTCTAATTTATTTAGAATCAATAATTAGAAGAACAAAAATTTTAAAAACATTTCTAGTAATATTTATTAATCAATTATTTTGTATAAAGTTAAAGTGAATTCATTATAAATACAAAACAAAATTTTTTATTATAAAATTATATTTTAATTTTTTTTTATGAATAAACATTATAATTTTTCATTATTCATGTTGTTTTTCTTTTTATTATTTATTTTTTAATATTGTACTTCTTGTTTTTAGTTCTTTTAAATATAAGATTATTTAGTTCATGTCGAGTAAGTATTTCATTTGTTTATATTTAAAATTCATTATACCATTAATTTTTTTACATAAAAAACTTATTTTATTATGATTTTAAATTTTTCATTATTTTTTTAATTGTTATTTTGTTCAAGTACCCCACCTTGTTAAAATTTCTGGGTCCGCCACTAAACAAGGGTAAGGAAGTCAAGAAGAAGTTCATTCTAAGAAGAGAAGAAGATAACCAAGAAAAGCCTAAGAAGAACCAAGTCCAATGCTATGAGTGCAAGGGCTATGGAAATATCTCTACCAAATGTGCTAACGAGAAGAAGAAAGAGTTCGAGAAGGGTAAAACAATGGTAGCCTACTTAGAGTGATAATAGTGATAGTGTAAAGGAAGAAGAGGAAATTGATTCATCGGATGAAGAAGAACATGCAAGTAGATTAGGAGGTACGCACGCTAAGAGTAGTTGATTATAGGATTTCTTTGAGATTGTACCTAGAGTAGTGGGTGGCATGTGGCCAGCATGAGGTAATCGAGAGAGAGATGTTCGAGTATCACTTGAGAGTGTAATTTTATTTTCAACCAGTGGATTTTGTGACTTTAGTGGCCATAGAGTTTGACCGGTGGTTTTTCGCATGTAGAGGTTTCCACGCTAAATCCTTGTGACAATTTATTTATCGCATTTGTTATTTAAATTTACACAATTGTGTTTCTGTTGTGCACACACTCATGTGAATTTGGTATAGCCTATTCAACCCCCTATTCTTGGCTTATTTGACTCAATGTTGAGCCCCTTTCAAAACTAAAGGAAAAGTGAGATATTCAACCAATGTCATTAAGATTGATGAATGTTATTGAGCGTGGATTTGGAGTTTTAAAGGCACATTTTTCAACATTTGGTACATAAAAAAATATAATGGTATCATGCATTTCACTGCACAAATTTCTTCAAAAAATATCAACTGATGATGCCCTATATAGGTAATTAAGTGACGAAGTGTTAGTTTTTAGATTTGTGTTAGCTTGATTCCATAACAAAACTCTCTTTATTTGTAATGTCTAGTTGCTTAGGTAGTTCGTGGTTCATATGAGTTTCAAAGAAGAAAAGCAACTTCTCATGCAAAGTTCGTCTTCAAGAGAATTGGTGCTTACTTGGATGCTAAGATATCAAGATTCTTCTTCCTCTTGCAAGGTGTAAGCGCGCACACACACATTGTATTCATTTGTGTCCCTGCATTGTTGCACTTAATTGGTATAACACATTCACACACATGTTGAAGTATGCACATGCATTATATTTAATTTGACAACTTTTGTAAAATTGTAAATTCTAGGACAACCTCTAGGAAATGGCATACTTGTGTGTTCTTGTGTTTGTTTGTTTATGTTTTATGGACTTCGGACTTGAATTTGATTTATTTTATTCCTTATTGAGTTCCGGCCATTTTTGTTACTCATTCATTAGTTTTTAAGTTCCGAGTAAAAAGTCATGAAACTTTTATGTCACTTACCGTGCATTATCTTAGTCTTCGTGTATCGAGTCTAAATTTTAATTTTTGGTCAAAGTTTCATAGTCATCCATGTGCGTAAGGGAGTTATAGTTTGTTATCCATAAATGGATTCAAATTTGGAGTTTGAAGGCTGGAGAACGGTCGAAGAACGCAAAGGGAGTGCAAAGGGGAGTGATGATAGCCAAAGGCCATCAAGCCACCCTTCCCCGAGGAGGCGCGTGGCCATCTCGGGGAGGAGGGCCTCCTTCCCCCGAGAGGCCCACGTGCCTTCTCGGGGCAGTGAGGTGGCATGGTGGCCTTTGCCACCTGAGACCTCCTTCTCTCCACGTTATCCTCCCTCCCTTTAAATACTTTTTCCCTCTCATTTTTCATAAGTGAAGAACAAGCAGAAATTTGGAAAAGTATTTTTTATTTTTATTTTTGTTTTGGTGATATCTCTATCAATTCAACTTCAATTTAATTGATTCAAAAACTGAAATTGTTGTTATTGAAGAGAGGAACAAACCCCAAGCATTTTTAAAGCCAACTGATGTCTTAACTTTTCACAATGATCTGTTTTCTACTCGTGGTTTCATCATTTATAAGTGAATCAGTTTCTTTTCACTTTTCTTTTATGATCATCTTCATGAATGTTCTTATTTGAATAAGAAAAATGTCTAAAATGATTTTGATTCAACTTTGTGGTTTGTTTGAGTAATTTTTAGAGTTTAGCTTGTGTGATTTTTGATTGAATATATTTTAGCTAAAAACTTGATAAGCATGAACTTGATTCTAGAAATATTTTGTATTCTTGAGATTGATTGTTGATTTCTATGTCTACTTACATGTTCTAAGAACTAGGATATTTTTTATTATGATTTCCATTATTCTAATCTAGTTCTTGCTTGATAAACATGCTTAGATTTCTAGATATCTTTTTGATTGATTTTTGAAAGCATAATCTAGTTCTCTAATTGCATGTTCATAGAGTTTGTTTGATCTACTTGCCTTATTTGCTTGTGATTGCATCATGATTGGATGTGTGCACTTCACTTAGATCATTGCCTTGTAAAGGTTGAAGTCTCTTGTTAAAGTGAGTGAAGCTTTAACTTGAGCAAGGAGAATTGGCTAGGATATTGATCCGGATAGCTAAGCAAAGAGTCTTATCTAGGATCGGGAGGATCCGGTTACGAAAGAAAGGAATCTTCCTAGAGGAAAGAGTGTATCGGATATGAAGTTGCTTCCTAGAGGTGTGATAGTCACATCTTGGATAGGAAGTAGGCAAAGTATTCATTAGGCCCGAGGGTAGAGTAAGAGTTGATAGCTTGGAGAGTGTATCATATGTTGATTTCTTTTGAGTGTGTATCTTCTATTCGACATAGTGAATTATAGTTTGCCGGTGGTTGTAGTATCAACCCGTGGATGTTTCCTCATTTTGAGGTTTACCACATTAAAAAATCTCTTGTGTTGATTTTAGCATTTTAATTCATTTTCTTATTTTGACTTGTATTGCTTTATTCCTTGCTTTATTGATTTAATATTGATTTGTTGAAGCAATCTTCTTGTAAGAATTGCTAAGTGTGATTAAATTGCTTGTGTTTTTAAATAAGTGCTAGAATTTGAGTATATACCTATTCACCCACCCTCTAAGTATATTTTACACTATAAGTGACTAGGGAATTTCAATTTGTATCCAAGCGGGTGTCTAGAAGTAATTAGATATATCCTTCTTTATAGTGTTTGTGTTTTGTTTTGTGATATATCATGATTAAGGAAGTTTATTCTTTTGTGTCTTCTTTTGTTAAAGGTGAGTCTATTGACTTTGAAGATCAAAATATCAAGGATCTTATTCAAGAGAATGAAAGGATTTCTAAAGTCGATAGATCTCTCAATAGGAAGTTAGAAAATCATGGTCTTGGCTTAAAAGAATTTAATAAACTTAAAGACAAAATTCTTAGTCTTGAGAAAAAACTTGAAAGATAGAAATGAGAGACTAGGTATTTTGAAGCAAGAGATTGAGCAAAGAGATGACTCTCTTAATCGTGCTAGAAGAGTTGAGAATGTGTTTAGAGTCAAACTTATTGAGCATGAGAATCAAGAGAAAGTGCTTACTGACAAGCTTAATGAGGCTAATAAGGTGATAAACAAGATGTCATCTAGTTCTAACAAAGTAGAAACTCTCATTAAGATTGGAATGCATCCAAGTGACAAAAGAGGTTGAGGATACGTTAATGAGAAAATTACTCCTTCAACTAACAAATCTACTTTTTTCAAAGCAAGTAGCAAATTGAATGTAGGTACACTCTCTAATGGTAAAGCCATGGATGCTACCGGAGGTGCCTCAACATCAACAATGGATGTCAAAGAAAAGACTCAACAAAGCCAAAGGCAATATTCATCAACCTCAGATGCAAAAGGAAAAGCATCAAGAGTTACACATCAAAGAGGTAAAAATGTGAGAAGGCAAAATGCTTTGGATGTTTAAGCAAATGGTAAAATTCTCAAATTCATACCTATTTGTCATTATTGCAACATGGTAGAACATATAAGACCTAGATGTTTTGAATGCATTTGCAAGTATAAATATGTCAATGATTTGCATGATATGTATTTATTGAATGGTCCTAGGCAATCATCTATGTATGGATTTAGAACTAGACCTATGAAGACTTTGGAAAAGCATGTTGAGAAGAAAGTTGTTGATGACTTGCTTGCGAAACCTTGTGTTGTACCTCGCTCTACTATGCATAAGAAAATTGATAATGCTTTGTTTGATTTATTTGAAAATGTGACTAATATAGTCAATGTGGATAATAACATGTCAAAGCATGTTAATAAAAGTAAGAGTGAGAACCTTGTTAAGAAAGTATGGGTTAGGAAAGACACTACACAATGTCTTGTTGCACATTATGCTCTTAGAGCTAACTCATCCTATTGTTGGTACCTAGATAGTGGATGCTCTAGGATTATGACTGGTAACAAAAAGTTCTTTAAGAATTTTGTTATGAAGGATGGTGGGTGGGTTACTTTTGGTGATGGCACCAAAAAGCAAGTTCTAGACAAGGGAACAATTTGTATCCCCGGATTGTCTAAACTTAGAAACACCTTGTATGTAGATGGTTTATAAGCTAACTTGATAAGCATTACTCACTTGTGTGAAATCTTTGAAGAAGTTAGTTTTAACAAGGATGTGTGCACTATAATTGATATAAAGGGCAAAGTTGTTTTAGAAGTCAAAGATTTTTAGATAATTGTTATTGTTTTGAGATAGATTCTCTAACTTGTAATATGGCACATGCGTGTAACAAACTTGATTCATAGCATCAAAGGTTAGATCACATGAACTTCAAAGACTTAAAAAAGCTTGAAAAACATAGCAGTGTTAGAGCTCTACCTAGTCTTGGTAGGAAGCTATATGATGTTTATGAACTTTGTCAATTAGGTAAACAAACCAAAGTGTCTCACAAAAAGAGCACTTACATAGCTACCAAGAAGCCCTTAGAACTTGTGCACATGGACCTAATGGGGCCAATTAAAACCGAAAGCATCAATGGCAAGAAATACATTTTTGTATGCGTTGATGACTTCTCTAGGTTTGCTTGGGTTTATTTTCTTAGGAACAAGACCAAAACTTTCGATTACTTCAAGAAATTTTGTAATCAAGTTAAAAATGAAAAAGGTCATGAAATTAAGAAAATATATCGCATTAGGAGTGATCATAAGAGTGAGTTTGAAAATGCCAAATTTAGTGAGTTTTGTGATGGCTTAGGGATAACTCATGAGTTCTCGGCTCCTAGAACTCCTCAACAAAATGGTTTTGTTGAGAGGAAGAACCGTGTCTTACAAGAGATGGCTAGGGTCATGCTCAATAGCAAGAATGTCCCTAGAAATCTTTGGGCCAAAGCAGTCAACACCTCTTGTTATATCTGTAATAGAGTTTTTAGAAGGCCTGGTAGAAAACAAACCTTCCATGAGCTTTGGAAGGGCAAGAATCCCAATGTGAATTACTTTCATATCTTTGGAAGTAAGTGTTTTATTTTGAATGATAGAGATCACTTAGGAAATTTTGATGCATGTTGGTCTCTTTCTTGGGTTTGCTAATAATAGTCGTGCTTATAGGGTTTTTAATTTGAAAACCAAGACTATTATGGAGTCTATTAATATGAAGATAGATGATCTTAACATGCTTGATTTGTATGATGAAAATGATGTTAATAAACCTAAAGAAAATCTTTTGAATGACACTAAGACACCTATTGATGTGACTAGTTGTGAGGCTAGTAAGGATTCATATAGTGAGTCTAGTCATAATGATGAAAATGATAGTGGTGTTGAAGTAGAAAGTCAAGGGTTAGAAAATGCTTTAAATGATAATCAACAAAATGACCAAGTTGTTGAACATTCAAATTCTCAACTTAAGAACATGCACTATCAAGAAGACATCATAGGTAACTTGAATGAAGGGGTTAGAACTAGAAACCAACTAACTAACTGATCGAGCCAAAAATGTTATACATTTTGGCCCTCATATCCTTTCTCTTTGTTTTGTTCTTGGCGTTTTTATGTGTATTTATAGCTCGTTTGGTTTTTATTGCAGGCATTAGGTAAAAATGCAAGAAGGGGGGCAAATTGGACCAATTAGTGCACAAATGAAGTGAAGAAAGCAAAAGTGCACGGGTAGCATACCTATGCACTACCCATGCACATTGTGCAAATCTGAAGGGAAATGAATACTGCACAGGTAACCTACCCTTGCTATACCCGTGCTATACAGGAAACCCAGCTCGCCACATCAGCATTTTGGCCTAGTTTTTGAAGGAAGTATAAATAGTTTTCAATTCTAATTTTCAAGGGGAGAGACCCATGAACATACACCATTCTATTGATTCTTTCTCTCTCTAAATCCCAAAAACCTTTCTCACCAAAAACCCATCATCATCCCCATCAATTGCTACTCACAAGGACATAGGAGGTGGATTGAAGCTTGAAGAAAGAAGGTTCTACATGGGTTTTTTCTACTTCCCTCCTTTTTATTCTTGTATTCCATTTGTTATGAGTAGCTATATCCCATTAAGGGATTGATGTGATTCACTTGTAAATATGGGTATTTGTAATGAACTCAATATCTTCTATTAAAAATCTATCTCATTTGTTCTATTCAATGTTTTACTTGATTTCAAAAGCAATTTGTGTTTGATTGTACATGACTCTCTTCATGAGTTGTTTGAGAAGTTATATATGTAGAGAATCAAGTATACATGATGCTTGTCTCTCTAAGCTCAATTGAATAGGAGGATTGAACAAGGGTACATGACCTAAGTAATATCCGGACTTATTAATCTCACCTAGTTCTAATTTTTCATGAGTAATCAAGACTATACATCCTAGGATTTTTTGCATGTGATAGATTAAGCATTAACCTATACATGATGGGTTGGTGATTTTTAACAAAGAGATTTGTCCCTAATGAGATAGATGTTTTTTCATTGTATAACCAATTGCGGGTGGCCAATGCTATACATGATGGTTTGGGCACTCACAAGTGGTAAATAATCACTCTTATACATCTTAGGGTGATTACATTAGTTAATGACAATTAATGTGAGTTCATTCTTTACCCATTGTTTACTAGTTGAATTCATCAATTCCTTATTCCACATATCACATATCCATACCTTTTTAGAATAGTACATTTTAGCTTAGTTTACATTTTAGTTTTACTTCTTCTCCAAAACCATATCAATTTACTTTTCTAGCATTTTTAACTAAAGCATTAATTTACTCATAACTATCGCTCGATCTCTGAGGAACGATACCCATACTTGCCACATACTAGTTTTATATTTGTTTGAGTGCATCTTGGGATCTTATAAATTTGTTTGAATAGTGCATATCACGACATATAAAATATTGTGCGTTCACTAACCAAATTGCATATGCTTGCTACACTTCTCAGATTGAACCCAAAAATATTAATGAGGCAATTGTTGATGAATATTGGGTTAGGGCTATGCAAGATGAATTTAATCAATTTGAGAGGAATGAAGTGTGGTCCTTAGTTCCTAGACCTAAATATATTAATGTGACTGGCACAAAATGGTTGTTTAGGAATAAGACCGATGAGAGTGGCAAGATTGTGAGAAATAAAGCTAGACTAGTGGCTCAAGGTTACACTCAAGTTGAGGGTATAGACTTTGATGAGACATTTGCACCCGTTGCACATCTTGAGTCCATTAGACTTTTGTTGTCTATTGCATGTCTTAAAAATTTCAAATTGTTTCAAATGGATGTCAAAAGTGTTTTTCTCAATAGATACCTTCAAAAAGAAGTGTATGTTGACCAACCTAAGGGTTTTATAGACCCACACTCTCCCAATCATGTTTTTAAATTGAAAAAGGCTATATATGGCCTTAAGCAAACCCCTAGAGCATGGTATGATAGGTTGACTAAATATCTTATTGAGAACAACTATAACAGAGGTGGCATTAACAGGACCTTGTTTGTCAAGCATCATGATCAACATATTTTTGTTGCACAAATATATGTTGATGACATTGTTTTTGGGTCTACATGTAAAATCAAGGTTAATGAGTTTGTGAGTGTCATGTCAAGTGAATTAGAAATGAGTATGGTGGGTGAGCTCAATTACTTTCTTGGTATGCAAGTGAAACAATCTAGTGATGCATTATGTTGACACAATCTAAATATGCTAGAAACCTTGTTAAGAGGTTTAGGCTTGAAAGTGGAAAAGATTTTGAAACAACCATGAGTACTACTCTAAAACTTGACAAAGATGAAAAAAAGGAAAAGTTTTGACCAAAGTCTCTATAGAAGCATGATAGGTAGTCTCCTCTACCTAACGGCTAGTAGGCCGAATATTTGCTTTAATGTTGGTTTATGTGCTAGGTTTCAAGCTAATCCTAAGGTGTCTCATTTGAAGGCTGTTAAAAGAATCATTAGGTACATAAAAGGAACACATAATATTGATTTATTCTATTCTTTTGATACTAATGATATTCTTGTTGGCTATTGGGATGCGGATTGGGCGGGAAACATTGATGACCGTAAAAGCACATCAGGCGGTTGCTTTTACTTAGAGAATAATTTGGTTTCTTGGCGAAGTAAGAAACAAAATTCCGTCTCTCTCTCTTCTTCCGAAGCCGAGTACATTGCGGCCGGAAGTGTATGCATATAACTTCTGTAGATGAAGCAAATACTCAAGGATTATGAGATAGATCAAGGTAAAATGACTCTCTATTGTGATAATATGAGTGCCATTAACATCTCTAAGAATCCGATTCAACACTCACGCACAAAGCACATAGATATTAGGCATCATTTCATTAGAGAACTTGTTGAACGTTCAATTGTTTCTCTTGAGCATATGCCTACTAAAAATCAACTTGCGGATTTGTTTACAAAGTCTTTGGACAAAGAGAGATTTAAATATCTTCGAAGATACATTGGCATGATCTGTGTTGATTGATGTCTATGTGTGATTGTGAGTGGTTTGATATGTGAAACTTATTTGGAATATCAGTTTCTTTGAGAGCTACTCACTTGAGAAGTAATGATCTTGAGCAAATAACTTTTATTGTTTCTAGATCATGCACTTGAGCTTTAAAATTTTGTTTTTAAAAGTTCACAAATGCTTCTCTTATATGTTTAAGTTTGAGTAGTTGAGTTTGAAAATGTGTGGATTATGAATGCATCTAAAAGTTTATTGCTTAGTACATGATAGATGACCTATGGTTAGTATCCATTTTGCTTCGGCATCTACATAGGGCTTGTAAGGACCTTGATTTTATGATTGGCTTATTTCATGACAAACCACACCACATTAGGGATGATTGTGTAATGGGTAGCTTAGGTCCTTGTCTGCAAGCTTCGGAGCATCTCCATGACTTCAAGAGCAAAATGTATACTCACTTGACTTTATCTCTTAAAGAGTTTAGGTGCACACACACACTTCATCCATGCCTTGTTCATCTTGCATTTGTGTTATTTATTGTGTATATGTGTGCATCTGTTACACAACTCACACTAGCACGTCTTTGTTTGTCTTTACGTGTGGTTGTTTCGTTTTACGTTTTGCGTTTGTGTTTGGAAACGTCCTCACTCGCATGATGGTGTGCTTGTGTTGTGTCCGTGCATGCACGTTGGTGTGCTTGAGTCTTAGCGCGATTTGTGACCATAGAGAGGCTCCATTTGTGCTCTCTTGGATTTTTATTTGGTTACATGGTTTTATACCATGATTGTGGGAATTTTGTTATTGACCAATTCTGACCTTTGGCCACTCTTTTGACCATAAATCTTTCTATGTTTATCCAAATCTTGTTTTGTTAATTGAAGTAGAAAGTAGACTTCCATACCTTTCTAACGGTATATTATTCGTAATATTTTATGACCGTTTGGTTTGGTTTTGAAGTCTCCAAAAAGACCACTGAAATAAAGCATCTCTGCTGTTATCCGGTTTTGACATTTGGTCACTTAAATGACCATAACTCTTTCTACAGATATCAAAACCTTATTCTGTAAATTGAATTAGAAAGTAGACTTCCATACCTTTCCAACGGTAGATCATACAAAAATTTTCGATGTCGTTTGGTCATGTTTTGGGTCGCTTGTTTCTTGAGTTGGTGTGCTGTCCAGTGTGTTAGGCGACATGCAAGGCCACTTGTGCATGTTGCCTTCAATGTCACCTCAGACATGTTTTTCTTCTCCAAAACGTTAGGCGACATGGTAGGTGACTTCATGTAGCCTCTCATAGGTGACTTCATAGTAGCCTCTCATGTCGTCTGGCACCAAAAAACGGGACATTTTGGTATTTTTGAGTCAGCCAGTTTTTCCCACCTTTAAAAACCCCTCTTTCTCTTCTTCTTCCCCAACTCTCCTGCATTTATAGAAACCCTAGAGAGAGAAAGAGAGAATCTTGAGAGAGAAAGCTTCTTTAAGCTTTATTAACTCTCCAAACCTAAAACCCATCTCATTATTGCATCATTCCACATCATTTGAGCATGGGTCTTCATTGTTTCATGACTAGGTAAGCAAGAACTTCTTTGAATATCATTTATTGTTCTTCTTACTCTAGATTAGGTATTTATTGCATGACTAAATACCTAGACTCTACTTTATTGCATATTTATGAGTCTTGATAACATGATTGGGTTTGTATTTGATAGTTATTTTGATTAGGTCATTTTTGCCTAAAAGCTAGGTCATAAATATTCATGTGTGATTTATTGATAACTAGGTTGAGAAATTGTGTTTTAATCAACTAGTTCATGTTCATGAATATTTGATTTGTTTTGTTTGTGATAGCTTGCATCATTAGGTCATATATGCCTAAATAGCTAATCCATAAATGTTCATGTATGTTTAATTGATGATTAGGTTGGCTTTGTGCATCTAGTCAAGTTTATGAATGTTTATGTGAATTTATTTGACAATTAGGTTGTTAGAATTTCTCTACAACTAATTGAGACCTCATGTGTGTACATATAGGCATTGTTTGATAACTAGGGTGCTCAATTGCATTATGACATCTAGTTAAGCATTTTGTGTTTAGTCTTGTACATTATTGCATTGAGTATATTGTCATATACACACTTAGACTTTTATACTCTTCTTGAGTCAAAGTCTTGTGGCTTCGAGGTGAAGTTGCACAAGTATTGAAGTCTTGCAACCAAAGGTTGGTTGGCAAGCATTGGTTGCCAAGAGCCACTGTAAAAGGCCGGTGGGGTAGATTAGGAGGTGCTCACGCCAAGAGTAGTGAATCGGGGGATAACACTAGGGATTGAACCAAGAGTGGCGAGTGGTAGTGTCCATAGCCTGAGGTTACCGAGAGTGAGAGTCCGAGTATCACTTGAAGGTGTAACTTTCTTTTCATATAGTGGATTTCTGTGGCTCAAGTGGCTAGCATGGCTAGTCCAGTGGTTTTTGTCGTTTGGAGGGTTGCCACGTAAAAATCAAGTGTTCTTTATATTTTTGCACTTTACTTGATTTTTATTATTTGATTGTTTGGGTTAATTGTGATTAATTTTGACTAATCGAAAAAGTTGATAATAATCGATTAACAACTCATTCACACCCCCCCCCCCCTCCTTCTAGGTTGTTTAGACACACGTTTGAGCTGTATTTTCAGGGCTCAACAAGCACCTTCATGAAAAGAGCTACACACCTTGATTGTGAAGCCGCCCAATGTAGGAAAAGGCTACACCATTGTGATGAGTGAAAGCCGTCATGAAGAGTGTATCTTTATGTTAGGAAAATCAAAGAAGTTTTGTAAAGAATCAATAAAAAAAATTCTTTGATTCAAAGCCTTAATAAAAAAATATATAAAAAAAAGGCTTAAAGGAGTATAGTTGAAAATTGTGATTGCTCGGGTTGACAAATAAAAATGGGTAAATGAGCCACATGCACATATACGCTCATATGTTGAAATATATTCTCTTTATAGGAAAAATTCCTGATGATAATCGGTTTGACCTAGATTGGAAATGCTTTGGATGGATAGGTGTTGAAATGGTTTGCATGTAGATATCACAATTGCATCTTTTATATATGCTAGAAGCATTCCACACACTCACATGTTTTGCTTAATGTGATTGATTCATTAGCAATGAGAGATTATTTTTGAGAGATTAATGAAAATCTATGATTCTCTCTTTCATCTTGAAAAGTTATGATATAATTTCTCTTATTGCTTGATATGTGTGATTATGTGATTCCCTTGTGAACAAGTTTACTTGTTGATCATAATGTGAAGCATATATTAAAGGGGATCTTAGTTTTGTTTAACTTAGTTCTCTATACGACTTGTTTGCATAATATCTCATATTTTTATCATGCATCTCATGTCTATTCCTTCACAAAGAGGGGGAGAAATGTATTCCTCCTCACCATGTGTGGGAGATCATGTGTGATGTACCTCTTTGTGTAATATTTCAAAAATATTGTTGTCTTAAGGGGAATAATTCTTTTAGTTAGGGGGAGAAAAAGATTTCTTGTTTATATGAGATAGGAGGAGACTTGTTTCTTGCTTAATTTTTGTGAATATATCTCACCAATCTTCTTTGTAGAAGATTTCTTGTTTGTTTGGTTGTGCTTGCCTCACATGTGCTTTGATGTTTAAAGAAGAGATTCTTGAAGACTCATGAAAACATGAAGACATTTTAGTCTAGGGATCTCTTTGTAATGTGACGATGTGAGAATGCAATCAACTATGATTATTTTTGAGTTATCATTGTATGGTGAGGTTGGGTTTTTGCCATGAAATAGCCAAAGAGGGAGATTGTTAGTTTTTATATTTGTATTGGCTTGATTCCATACCAAAACTCTCTTTCTTTGTAATGTCTAGTTGTTTAGGTAGTTCGTGGTTCATATGAGCTTCAAAAAAGTTAAGCACCTTGTAATTATGTTCACAACCTAGGTTGACTTCTAGTCACACCATTCTCGGTCACTAACCCACCACTACTACCCAACGAGCCTATATAGTGAATTCTATATCACTTTGCTTGTCAACCACACCTTGGTTGCAAGACTTCACTTGCTTGTGCACTACCCCTAGTGTTGGAGTTTATGTTCTAAAGATGTAATTTCTAAATGGATTTATGAAATAAATAAAAAGAAAATTTCAATTCATTCTTGTTGTGTTGTTTATTTTATAACTTGTGCATAAATTAACATCCTAGATTGCCTGATGTAATCTCGAACTGTGTATATGAGTGTCATATACGAATGGATACAGTAAGAGACATGCAATCTAAAGAGTCCATAGATAACAAATAAAGCTGAGTACTTTATTTGTGGTTAATCTATAGCTGCGGTCCATTCCGTAATGTATGGTGATTCTATCCTGAATCATTCATATGAGATATGGGAATGGAGGCACCTTGTATGATGTGATCATATAGGACTGGGCCATGATCTATATGAATCTCTCACCAAGATCCGTTTACTGATGAGATTCATATATATCAACTAATGATGGCTATATGTGGGTGATCTTAATCCTGAGTGTCTTATCGACTCCTTCAGGTTAGATCATGGTCTTTGATATACCATGGGTGAGGTTAGATGCAGTTCCTGATCAATATACTCTGTATGTTGGGATTGCGGTTTGGCTTATGGCTGGGAAGGTATGTACACAATAGTGGAATCCACTCCTTCTTGTGAGAAGTAGATGGTAGTTCCCTTAAGGGTTGATTCTGGGCTTGGACAATATGAGCGCTCTCCTAATTCCGTGAGGAAATAGGATTTATTGTACATTAGAGAATCAACGGTACTTAAAGGATATATGTAATTAGAGGGGTATAACGGACATTATGACCCAGCTTTAATTATGAACTACTGTGGAGGATCACACCGTGTGTAATAGCTATATCGATGGACACCGAGTTGTATCGTTCTGTGTAAAAACGTCTGCAGTTGTGAGAGTGCAATTTCGGGTTTTTAGTGGAATAACACCGGAGTTAATAATCAAGGAATATTAATTAAAGAGTTTAATTAATTATTCCAAAAATTATTGGAGCTCAAAATACTGTGGGTCCATTAGGTCCCCTTGCTAGCCCGATCGATTTAGGTAACAAGGGTCACGGTTAATTAATTGGATTGTCCAATTAATTGTGTTACGAAAGTGACACGTATTTATTCGGGAATTAATTGAATAATGAGATTATTTGATTAATGAATAATGATGATTAATTAAATTAAATAATAAGATTATTTAATCATGTTATTAATCACTAAATGGAGGATGTTTGTTGATATTTGTTTTTGAATAAAATAAGATAATATGATTATTTTATTTTATTAAATTATATTTTGAATTTTGAATTTAAATAGTTTGAATTCAAATCATATTAAATAAAATAAATATTAATCAATATCTTTACAGATATTTGATATCTTAAAAGATTAGATTAATTGTTTTTTGATTAAAATTGATTTTGAATTTAAAAAAAAAATCAACACATGATAAGAGAAACACACAGCACAAAAAGTTGGTGTGCGTGAAACCGAAAGAAAAAAAAATAAGAGAAAAGTAGCGTTGCACTATTTGAAACAAAAAAGAAAAAAAAATATGTGATATATATTATATTTTTACTTTTCAGAAACTAAAATTGTTCTAGTTATTTTTCTCTTTAGAAGAAATAGTTTTTTCATATTCTCTCTACATCCTCCTAAGTTCCTGAGTACGTGACATGCCCACACGCAGTTACCAGTTCCGGGATATAGCTAGGAAGATCAGTGGTACAGACCAGGAGCATATCGTAAAGTGAAGGAGCCTCCAAACGTTGGTAAGGTTCTAATTATTTTTATATATTGATTACAATTTCCCGTGTTTACATATTGTATGTATTATTTCTGAAAAAATAATTACGGTCTCAAGTTCACTGGTTCCAGATCATTTATGATCTGTATTAAAAAATTTAAAACATATTTCTATTGCGTTACCAGTGAACGGGGTTCCAACACCTAGTTGTCACAAGACTTAACTCATAGAAGAGATAAAAATAGTCTAAGTGAACATATGAATATTCTAAGTGCAATAAAGTGCAAGACAAGACCTTAAATGCTTAATTAGATGTTGAGATGCAAATCTAACAACCCAATTATCAAATAAGCCAAATCAACCTAAGTTGTCATTAATCATGGCAAGGACAATAAATGCAATCATCAAATGCAATCAACAAGTCCTAATCACTAAATGCAAAGCATAAAGACTTAGTTAGATGGCAAATATGTCCTAAATGCAAGCTATCAACAAACAAACCGTATAAATATTCAAAACATTAACTAGTTGATTAGAACACAATCTATCAGCCTAGTTATAAATTAATCATATATGAATATTCAAAGCTTAGCTATTTAGGTGAAAAAACAACCTAATCAAATACGTTATCACAAACAAACCCAATCATGCTATAACTTATCAATAAATGCATTCAAAACAAGATTTTAACAAATCATATGCATAAAAACGAATTCTTGGGCTATAAGAACAATAAATGAAGATGAAATGTTTGTTCTTACTTACCAAGTCAAGATTGATGAAGATCCATGAATGAATGATGTAATGGATGCATGTGTTTTGAGTTTGGAGAGTTAAAAAACAAGTATTGGAGCTTCTCTCACTAAGAGGACTCTTCCTCTATCTAAAAATAGGTTTTGAAGCTCTGGAAAACGAAGTGAGGAAGAATATGGCATATATATAAGCCCTAACCGAAACTACATCATTTTGAAAAAATAATGCCCAGTGCATGGGTAACTGCACGAGTAAGGGACTCGTGCACAACCCGTGCAGTAGACAAACCTGAGAGCATCCTTCCTTAGTGCACAGGTAACTGCACGGGTAAGAGACCCGTGCAATCATACAAACCCGAAGGCACTCAACCTCAGTGCACGGGTAGGGAACCAGTGCACAACCCATGCAACAGAGAGGCCAGAGGATACACATCCTCAGTGCACGGGTAACTGCAAGGGTTAGGGACCCGTGCACAACCCGTGCAACAGAGAGACCTGAAATTCAAGGGGCTCAAAACATGACCAAACGACATCCAAACCTTTCGTATACTATACCTGACGCACTCCGAGCATACCTCTAAACTAATGGTGCTCTAGAAAATAAATGAAATGGAATGGAGTGCGCGAGTCTAATTAACCATTCACAAGTGTATAAATCGCTGTTGAGTATATCGGACACAAGTAATGGTATCGTTCCCACAAGGAACTTGAGTGTGTTCTAGTATAATTCACCGAAAATTAAGCTAATGAGAAATTGTTTGTAAAATGTTTAGTTTAAAGATTCTAAAGATATGCTGAGGAGATAATGATGCAAGATGCTAGTAGCAAAGTTCACAACCTAGTTTCTATCATTAAAGATCTATATGTAAGAGTTTCAAGTATAAACTACTCAAGATTGGTCAACCAAGAGATAGATCTACTATTCATGCACAACAATTCATGCTTAGATGTTAAGTAAAGTTCATACCCAACAATTAACATGTGAATTTATCAAGCACAAGTGCAAACTCAAAATAGATGAAAGATAGAATATATCATTACTAAAAGTGTTCACATATATACAAGCATCAAATCCTCAACAAAAAGGATTTAGCCACTCATTATCAAATAAATACAAGTAAAGAGAAAGATAAAGAAAGCTCATGGTGTCCTTGATGCTCCCATCTAGCTTGCTCAACAAAACCTTGATTGATTGAGAAAGAGTGGATGTACTTACCACTACTTAGAAGATTCTAATTCTAATTTATGCAAACTAAAATGTTTAATCTAAAGTACAAGATTAAAGTAAAGTGATTGTGAAAAAGGGTATTTCTAACTCTAGCTACAAAGATCATATACTATCACTCTTGCACACCTTTATCACTTTTGCACACTTTTATCACTCTTGCACACCTCTTTTTTTTTCTGGAAAGAAAAGTGTCTTTATATAGTGGGAAAAAGTTTTGGATGAGATCTACTTGTAGGGTGACGTGGAATAGCATATGCTACAATAATCTGCGACTTGGATCTCGTAGTGATAAGTCGCAGTTAAGTCGACTCAATATCTGCCACCCCATCTACTGGTTGTAACTCGCAGATCTTCATTTGTGTTTGTTCTATGACTTCACTCTGCGACGTTGACAAGACAGTCAGTGCTCGCAGTATCTTATGATGCTGATTTGCGTGATGCTTATACGAAATGGAACTCGCAATCTCATGTTGTAATCTTTTCTGAAACTGAACTGCTAGACTCTTATGCAAGGTCAAACTCGCAGTTGCTTCACACAATCTTTTCTGGAACGGAACTACTAGACAGAACTCGCAGTAAGGATGTAGCAGAAAAATATCTGGTTTGGCTGCTACCTTCTTCTACTAGATCTAACTCGCAGTTGCTTCTAGCAGTATCCTCTGTCTCTGCTCTATTGCCTTGGTCTGCAAGTTGTTACTTGTAGTATGAACTCGCAGATTTGTTCTGCTACGTTTAATTCGTATCTCGAATTGGCAGAGTCTTCTGGACTTGATCTGTGACTTGATTCTGCGAGGTGGAACTCGCAGATTGCTCTAAAATTGCAATTTAACTTCATTTTCTCCCACAATCTTCATTAACTCCTAAATTTCTCCTAAATAACAAAAATAACTACAACGGACTCAAAGAGATAATTAAAACACACAAATGTCTGATAAACGAACACAAAAAGGATGAATTAGACGCTCAAAACATATACAAACTTAAAGCGATCAATACCGTTGGAAATGTATGGAAGTCTACTTTCTACTTCAATTAACAAAATATGATTTGGATGAATGTAGAAAGAGTTATGGTCAAATGAGGGACCAAAGGTCAGATTTGGACAACAACAAGAATGCCCAAACTTATGGAAAAAAACCATATGACTGAGGACCAAAACAGAAGAAGAATGAGACCTTCTCAAATGGTCACTCAACGTGCTAAAACAAGCATACCATCGTGCAAGCGCGGACACTTCCGATCAACAAACGGAAAATGAAATAAACAACAACCACAAGTAAAGACAAATAAAGAGGTGCTCGTGTGAGTTGAGACATAGATGCACACAACCATGGAAGTACAAACGCAAAGTAATATGAGAATGCATGAAAGTGTGTGTGTGTGTGCTCCTAATCTCTTCAAGAAACAAGTCAAGTGAAATACCTTTTGCTCTTGCACTTAATCTTGAAGTCATGGAGGATTCTTGGTGTAGGGAAAAACAGGAGGTGAAACAGAAAAATTGGGTTTGTATATTTTAAAAAATTTCCTTTTAAAAGAAAAAACCTTAACCCTTGATTAATTAACATATAGTAAAAGTATCGGAGCTTTTTCAAGTGAATATTGATTTTGCGTCGATTTGAATCTGCTTGATTCGAATTGAATCCGCAAGATCTTCCAATCCAATCACGAACGTGAATCACCTAGGAGTGTGGGCTCCATTTTCTTTGAATTGTAAACCTGAGGATGGAAAAAAAACAAACCTTTTTCTTTTATTAGTCACAATAATCCTCCTAGAGAAAATAAAGAACGTTTGGTCACTTGTGAATTTTTAATCTTTTTAATCAAGAACTCGCGTGAACCCTAATTCAATCTTGTGCATAAAGCCTTTTGATGTAAAAGCTTCCAGTTCACTATCGAAAATAAAATGCTCCTTATTCTTCTTCTCTTTGGCCGAATTCTACACCCCTTTCTTGAGTTGGAAGTTTTTTTTTATTCAAAAGCAAGAGAATAAAAACTTTCTAAAAAAAACTTCTTCTTTGAACTACAATTATTAATTCCGAATTTTATAATTAATATATATATATAGGTGATGGCTTAATCCTCACTCTAGTAGGATTTCTACCTTGTAGTCAAATCCTCACACAAGTAGAATTACTTTTTCACCAAGTCTCCTATTAACTTTGAGTTTTAACCATATTCCAACTCATGACTGTATTATCCAATAATAAATTATTGAATATAATATTGTGACTATATCAAAAACTTCATAATTTGACTAGATAAATAAAATACTTTTATTTATCTACTTATCAAATATAGTCTTTGATACTTATCATACTACCAACAATAGTATGACATTAGGAATCCTTCTCCTAGTTAGAAATTTTTTTTGACTTTTAATCAAACAATTAATTAATTTCCATTTGATTAATAAAATAAAATAAAACAATATATTAGACTAATTAATTTAGCCTTGCCGCCCAAGTAAATACTTGTGCAATATATTATTTTTCCATTTTATTAAATCCATTGGATTTTAATAAAAAGTCCACATGTGAACTAGATATATTCTTACTATAAAAGAAACAAGTCTGCATGCCTTAAATTTAATACATTAATATAATCTAGCAACCCATTTAATTAAAATGTGTAAATTATATTCTTAATGTATTAATGGAATGATAAACGCACCCCATTAGGGCCATCCTAGGATTCCTAAATCCTTGGCCGCCCATTCCAGGCCTTTTTGAAGAGTTACCGCGTGTCTTGATAACACATGACCACACCTCTCCAAAACTTTTGGATTCCGAAATCCAAAAAACAATTCTAGATGGACCCAGAAATTGGTCCGGTAGAATATATAAAGTGATCTATGCAAGTTCAGTGCGGATTGAGGATCTTGTCGGCCTATCTAATTTAAGCTTCAATAGTCATAACCTAATCACAATCAACAAATGATTCACTTAGGTCTGATCTATTAATTTTAGCTCATTCCACTAAAGAGCTAAAATTGAACTCTTCAATAAAGATAGAATAAGATAATATTTCTCATTCGTACCCTAGACAATCTTATTGGAGATAGTGTATCCTCGTGAAGAATATCAGTAATCGCCAAGAGCTCATAGACCGCATGTAGCTCTCCTAGTTACCATATTTACTCATATGACCATATTTTGAACTTGGATATTTTGACTTGTCCTGAAGCCATGTTTCAATAGATACTATTGAAAACTTAACGTTAAAATTTAATATCCTAAACCTCAAAACATCCATATGATGATATTATACTCACATTTAATAAATGGAGCCATGATGTCCATATCTATAAATGAAGTCCTCTATCGATTAACAAATGAATACCACCAAACTATCGAGGATAGACTATGCTATACAGTCGTACTCATTGATAGCTCAAATGATAACAATTGTAACCATAAGTCCATAATTTATCTCAGGATTAAGATAAACTCTCCGATTGTCCTCAAGTGAAAACTTTTTTCCATTGACGGTTCTCGATAAAATATTTCACTGTGATCCTATTCAATGCACCTAGTGCACTAGATTCTTTTGCCCAAAGACACTACATGATTTTAGACTCATCATAACACATTTAATCTCACTCAAATGCTAGCAAAAGAATCTACAACTTTAACAAGGTAAAGGTGCCGAACCTTTATCTTAAGTTGTTAATTTTATTCAAGACTAACTAAAGAATCGTGTCTACCTCATACATATCTAGATGTACGAACAATTCTTCATTTCTCATAGTCTTTTGACCTTATGATTATTTACTTTTGACAATTATAATAACTAAACTATAAATGCTATAAGATTTTGTTAAACTAGAAATCACTTTATTATTATGAAAAGATTGTCAAATACATTATTACACTCTTGCTATTGAGCATAATCCTAACACTTGGAAGCTCGCCAATGGGATCTAAGCTACCCATTACAAAAACATCCCCAATATGATTTGTCAAGAAATAAGCCAATCATAAAAATGAGGTTCTTACAGCGTAAGTGCACACACACACACATATTGCATTCATTTGTGTCCCTTCATCATTGAACTTAATTGGTATAAAACATTCACACACATGTTGAAGTATGCATATGCATTAGATTTAATTTGACAACTTTTGTAAAATTGCATGTTCTAGGACTATCTCTAGGAAATGGCATACTTGTGTGTTCTTGTGTTTGTTTGTTTATGTTTTATGGACTTCGGACTTGAATTTGATTTATTTTATTCCTTACTGAGTTCTGGCCATTTTGGTTACTCATTCATTAGTTTTTAAGTTCCAAGTAAAAAGTCGCGAAACTTTCCGGTCAGTTACCGTGCATTATCTTCGTCTTCGTGTATCGAGTCGAATTTTTAATATTTGGTCAAAGTTTCATAGTCATCCATGTGCGTGAGGGAGTTACAGTTCGTAATCCATAAATGGATTCAAATTTGGAGTTCGAATGCCGAAGAACGGTTGAAGAACGCGAAGGGAGTGCAAAGGGGAGTGATGATGGCCGAAGGCCATCAAGCCACCCTTCCCCGAGGAGGCGCGTGGCCATCTCGAGGAGGAGGGCCTCCTGCCCCCGAGAGGCCCACGTGCCTTCTCGGGGTAGTGAGGTGGCATGGTGGCCTTTGCCACCCGAGACCTCCTTCTCTCCACGTCATCCTCCCTCCCTTTAAATATGCTTTCCCTCTCATTTTTCATAAGTGAAGAACAAGTGCAGAAATTTCGAAAAGTATTTTTGATTTTTGTTTTGGTGATATCTCTCTCAATTCAACTCCGATTTAATTGGTTCAAAATCCAACAGTGTTGGTCTTGAAGAGAGTAACAAACCCCAAGCATTTTGAGAGCCAAATGATGTCTTGATTTTTCACAGTGATCTGTTTTCTACTCGTGGTTTCATCATTTATAAGTGAATCAGTTTCTTTTCATATTTATTTTATGATCATTTTCATGAATGTTCTTATTTGGTTAAGAAAAATGTCTAGAATGATTTTGATTCAACTTTGTGGTTTGTTTGAGTAATTTTTCGAGTTTAGGTTGTGTGATTTTCGATTGAATATATTTTAGCTAAAAACTTAATAAGCATGAACTTGATTATAGAAATATTTTGTATTCTTGAGATCAATTGTTGATTTCTAAGTCTAGTTACATGTTCTAAGAACTATGATATTTTTTTATTGTGATTTCCATTATTCTAATATAGTTCTTGCTTGATAAACATGCTTAGATTTCTAGATATCTTTTGTGATTGATTTTTGAAAGCATAATCTAGTTCTCTAATTGCATGTTCATAGAGGTTGTTTGATCTACTTGATCTATTTGCTTGTGATTGCATCATGATTGCATGTGTGCACTTCACTTAGATCATTGCCTTGTAAATGTTGAAGTCTCTTGTTAAAGTCAGTGAAGGTTTAACATGAGCAAGGAGACTTGGCTAGGATATTGATCCTGATAGCTAAGCAAGGAGTCTTATCTAGGATTGGGAGGATCCGGATAGGCAAGTAAGGAATCTTCCTAGAGGCAAGAGTGTCTTGGATATGAAGTTGCTTCGTAGAGGTGTGATAGTCATATCTTGGATAGAAAGTAGGCAAAGTGATTCATTAGACCCGAGGGTAGAGTATGAGTTGATAGCTTAGAGAGTGTATCATGTGTTAATTGCTTTTGAGTGTGTATCTCCTATTCGACATAGTGAATTATGGTTTGCTTGTGGTTGTGTTATCAAGCTGTGGATGTTTTCTCATTTTGAGGTTTACCACATTAAAAAATCTCTTGTGTTGATTTTAGTATTTTAACTCATTTTCTTACTTTGACGTGTATTGCTTTATTCCTTGATTTATTGATTTAATATTGATTTGTTGAAGCAATCTTCTTGTAAGAATTTATAAGTGTGATTAAATTGCTTGTGTTTTTAAAAGAAATGCTTGGATTTGAGTCTATACCTATTCACCCCCGCTCTAGATATATTTTACATTATAAGTGACTAGAGAATTTCACGAAGACATCAACGTAGAGAATGAGAATGCAAATCATAATCAACCACCAAGTACGAACAATGGTTTTCGAACTTCGGATAAAGTATTCATGCAACATTTTAGGGATTGAATTACGAAACAACTTTTAAAACATCTATTTAATTTCGTTTTTTACTTTAAGTGCAGCATAAACATTTTGGCTCTTTAATTAGGCAATATATAATTTTGGGTCAGTGATTTATGGAGCCACTGATTTGGTGAGACAGTCCCTAAATGGCCATTAATTTTTCAAAATGACTCAAATTAGCCATTTCATAGAAAGAAAGTATAAAGTGTTGCCACTTTACTCATTAATTGTTTGAAGTCTGTTTGCTTATGTTATAACCTGTTAGAAATGGATGTCAAAATAGTAAAACATGTTTTGCACCGGTTTTTGAACTGGTTTTTAACATGTTTTTGACTGATTTTTTTTACCTATATTTTGATTATTTTTTAATCAAGATTACTTTATAAAACAGGAAATATTGCCTATAAAATTATTATAATCAAATCATTACTTTATATATATAATTAACTAATAAATTAATCATGAAATAAGTTTGATGTCACCTCAAATTAATCAGAGAATAATAATAAATTTGATGTCACCCATAAACAGGAAATATTACCCATAGAAATAATAAATTAATCAAATCATTAATTTATATATGTATAATTAAATAATCAAAACACATAAAATATTGCCCATAAAATTCTTTATGGGTGTCATGTAATTCATTTGTCAAAATAGTGATTTTAGAACAATTTAAATAGTGAATGACTTTTTGGGACTCCACCTATCAATTAATGGTGTCTAATGCTATTTTCTCTATAATTTTTGTTTATGGAAAATGAAACAAAAACGTTTTGACTCTAGCAAAAATAAAATTTTGTGTTAATGCTAGGAGTGTCCAAAAAACTTATGCATTTAAGTGTTAACTTCTAAATTTTTGCTTATGTATATATGATATTTAAACTCTTGAGGATTTATGATCTTTTTGTTAATGTCAGGTGTTTCCAGAAATATTAGGGTTCAAGTGTTTGTCAATATTTTTAATTTGGCCACTGCACTTGTTCTTCACAAACTTTAACTACGTTAATCTATCTAATTTTATTTAACATTAAAACAATATTTTGTTGGAATATTAATTAAAAGGAAAAATAATTTTATTCTAACAGTGATATATTATTTTGGATTAAAAAGATACAAGCACATAACAATTAAATACTACGATATATAACAACCAATGTAGTAAGGGTATGGATGTCTCATTACATGTTTTCATATGTTTTTATTCAGAAAAAAACAGCTTAACACCTAATTCAACATCAAGAAAAAAAAAGTTGCCCGGATTTTAGATTTCAAACTAAATTTAGACCTTACAGGGGCATTTATAAATTGTTTTTACTTATATGTAATAACTAAAACAAAATTTATGAATAATCATGACAATCTAATTTTAAAATTTTTAATTCAATAATTAATTATTATATATATATATATATATATATATATATTAAAATTTGGAATATTTATGAATAACCCACTAAGTTTATAATAACATTTTTAGCCACTTTTATAATATTTTTTTAATCATGCTATGAAATCGACAATGCATGTTGATATTATATTTAACAATCAAAAGGACATATATATTAATTAATTACTAGTTTTTAAACATTTTTATTTATTTTTTAAATAAATACTTATTAATATTTCAATAATAATAATAACAACAACAAGTGATTTCAGTTTTCAATTGTTATCCAGTCTTATAAACCACCCGTTAGTGCAAACCACATTGTATACATATCTATCCTCTCCTTGATGAAATTTAATGATAAATGAGTTATGTCTGAGGAAAAGTTTTCGGATCCAAAATCTATTTTTCTTTCCATATTTCCAATATTTTCCCTTTTTGAAATATTTTAGCTTAAAATAATTAGAACCAATAGTTCTTAAACTTTAAATTTTTTTCTATATATTGTGAATATGTGGATTTACATAATTGTATCCACCGCCTCTCTCTCTACTCACACCTCATTTGCTTCATCATAAATATCTCTCCACTTGCACTGCCTTATTTTATCCAATTGGTACTTAATCATTAAGCAAAAGAATACCTATATATATGGCTTTTATTGTAATTGTTTGATCTCTCAGACATCAATACAAAATTTCTAGTCTCTATCGTCTCTCTCTATCTTGTTTCTCTCTCATCTTTATTTACTTATTTCAATAATTATTTACAACACGTTATCAGCACGAATGTATGTAAGTAGAGAGGATCTTCTGATAGGTGATTTACTTACATCTTAAAATTCTGGATCTATATATAGTTCCGTAAAACAAGATGACTTATGCCGTCAACGGAACCTATATATATATATATATATATATAGTTTTGGATTTATTTGTTTATACTAATTTATTTTTATGCACATATCAGGTGATCTTATGCCCTGAAATTGTTTATTTGTATGCAACTTATCAAGCTGGGTTATACCCTTAACAGAACATGGGGATCTGGATCTAGTGTTATATACATGCCATACGGGACGGTTTTCAAAACTGATGGGAACTTGGAGTTCTGGATCTAGTGTTATATACATGACTGTCATACTTCATTATTTAGGACCGGGGTTTCAAACCCGTTCAAAATCTAAAGTTATCTTATATATATGAAGTGATATGTTTACATGTCATTTATTTGAGAGAATGATCTACACATCCAACAGGATGATGTAAGTATCATAAAAGGAATTTAAGATCCTAAATAATAATGAAATTGGAAATAATATTTTATCAATTTCATACACATCCAACAGGATGCTATGAGTATTATAAAAAGGATTGAAGATCCTAACTAATAATGAAATTGAAAATAATATTTAATCCATTTCATATACATCCAATAGGATGTTGTGAGTGTCATAAAAGATATTTAAGATCCTAACGAATAATGAAATTGGAAATAATATTTTATCCATTTAATACACATCCAGTCGGATGCTGTGAATATCATAAAAGAGATTTAAATATCCTAACGTATCATTTATTTGAGAAAAAAGATCTATACATCCAGTAAGATGTTGTGAGTATCATAAAAGGATTCAAGATCCTAATATCACGTATAATGAGATTGTAAAGGATATTTTATCCATTTTATATTTGCTCCTGAAGGAGCAATATCAAGAGAGTAAATTTGGATATATTTATATTCATGAGATATCAAAACATACCCCAGGAGTGAATCTTTGTAAATGACAAAAGAAAAGGTTTATAGAATAAACCTATTGAACAGATTGTTATCATTTCAGATGAGATATAAAATGTCAATATATTTAATGTCCATAAAATTCCCAGAAGGGGAATACGTGTCTTGTCGAGAGTGCAACAACTCATACAGTTCTGCGTAGTCAGATATATTTCTATGAAGTCAGATATATTTCTATGAATTTAACTTTGCTCTAAGCAAATGTTAATACTGTATCAGGTCCAACGGATCTGATAGAAAGCTCTGGAAGAGTCAGGATATTGTTATCGAACAATACTAAATTATGTATCAATGATACTTGATATTATTCAAGCAGAACATAAAGAAATATTCTTAGTTCAAAGGCATATAAAGTTAATACCAGATCAGATCTAGCGGATCTGATTAAAGGCTCTAGGAGAGCCACAATCATATTACCAGATGGTATTAAATTGTGTATCGATGATACTTTATATCATTCAAACAGAATATAAAGGAATCTGCTTAGTTTCAAAGATATACGGATGAATGGATATCATATTGAAACTATGAGTAATGAGAATGTTTAATATATATGCATTACTTCTCATGATTCATGCCAGAAACTCGTTATAGAAAAGCTGCGTGCTTTATCATATGGATCATATTACACTATTATGAAGAGTGTAGAAATTTATTGCAGCTATGAATCAAAAGTTCTCAGATCCAAAAATGTTTGTACTTTGGCTTGACCGTATCAGTCACCCAGGATCTACAATGATGCGTATAATCATTGAAAATTCTCATAGATATCCATTAAAGAACCAAAAGATTCTTTATCCAATGAGAACTTATGTACTGCATGTTCGCATGGGAAACTAGCAGTAAAACCATCTTATTCTAAAAGTTGGTTTTGAATCCTCATCATTCTTACAAAGAATTCAAGGGGATATATGTGGACATATTCTTCCATCAAATGATCCATTTCATTATTATATGGTTCTAATTGATGCATATACGAGATGATCACATATTTGTTTATTATCAAACATCTCTATATTACTTGCACTGATTATTAGTTTTTCAGATATACTTATAATCAAAATGCATCAGGGGAATCACTTATCAAACGACTTTAGGTAATTGCCAGAACTTCATTATTTCGATATAGTTACTAAATTCTATATAGGTGCTTACTCACTTTTTAAGATATTTGATTGTGTTGTATATCATCTCATTGAATCTTTGGCATGATCTAAGATAACACGTCCAGTATCATTCTAAGATTAATATTGATTTTGATTACTCGACTATCATATCATTTAAACTTCTGATAGTTTATACACACAATCTGCATATTATTTTATTGATTAATTTCTAAATGGAAAGTTTCTCAAGAAGATGAGTAAATGAAACATTACTCTTATACAAAATGGAGATACCAGTTCGGTTATCTATACATATAAATGTGTCTAATTTCAATCTTCGTATCTCTCAAATATGAAAGATAATTGATCATCAAATAATTATTAATCTGTTACCTGATATATTAAAGGTAACAAGATTTTATAAGTTGCCATTTCATAAACCCCGGCCGGGTAATTGTTTTTGACGAACGATTATGGAAATAGGCAACAAATAAATCATCTGATACATATCATAAACTTATGAACCTTTTTGAAAGGTATTGTTATTGGGATCCAAAAGTAAACAAAACTCGAGTTATAAATTAATCCACTTTCTCTAAATCAACTCTATAAGAGTCTGATATATCTAAAGAGACACAAGCCTATGAAATGACTAAATCCATTGAAATGGAAGTAATCTCAACATAGATACAAAAATATAGAAATTGAGAAAAATTCTATAAATCATATGAGAGAAATGTGGAATCATAAGAAAACAATCATTTATGATGTATTTTTATACACGTACAGTAGCGCTACTGAAATTACAAATGTTAATTATGATATTCATAATATCAATGATTGTAGACAAAAGCATGATTGGCCTAGATGAAAGAAGCGATTCAAGAAGAATTGACTTCATAAGCCAACAATAAAGTGTTTAGATCAACAGTACTCCAGACACATGGAGATGTCAGATTAGTTGGATACTAATGGATCTTTATACGGAAACATAATGAGAAAAACAAGATCGTAAGATATGAGGAACGACTCGTATTGGGGGTTTCTTATAGAAACTTGGTATTCACTACTGATGAATACGATTACGTTGTTGATAAATTTGGCTGTCTTCAGAAGGCTTGAAATACATCTTCTAGACGTAGTAATCATTTTTCTATATGATTCACTAAATGCAGAAAATTATAAATCCTGAAGGATTCAAAATGCTAGGAGCATGTAAATCGAGATCTCGTAATCTGCATTTGATGAACATTTAAAAATCCTGATATGGATTAAAAGCAATATGAACGGATATGGTATAACCATGTCAGTTAATTATCCAATAAATATGATGATATAATAATCATATTATAAACTCATGTGTCTTCATAAAAGAAATGAGAAAGAAACATTGTCTCGACCTGAAGGTCGAGCATAGATCAAATTGAATGCTTGTCCATCAATCAGAATATGTTGAAAGGATTCTAAAAATATTCCATATGGATATTACTCCATAAAGCAAGTCTTTGCTTATACTCCCTCAAATAACTTATGATGTTATTTCATTTCATGAAATAAACAACTTTATGCATCATTTCTAGCAATCCTGAAGATTGCTTCAAAAGAACTTTTATCAGAGGGAGCGTCCTATCAGGGGAGCGTCCCATCAGGGGGAGCATCCCATCAGAGGGAGCATATCAAATGAATTTTATTAATTATATTGGGGGCATATGTGCATTGTACTCTCTTTCCTTCCAATCATGTTTTTTGTCCCATTGGGTTTTCCTGATAAGGTTTTAATGAGGCAATTCTATAAGCACCCCCAAAAATCATTTGATCCATAAAAATCATCATAAATATTACATTAATCCAGTTGATCCTCGTATATATGTTATCATGATCAAGAAGATCATTGTAAATATTACTTTGATCTTGCTAATCATCGTATATATGTTACCTTGATCAAGATGATCATCATAAATATTATTTTGATACGACAGATCAATGAATATCATTGTTAAGGTTTATATCCCACTGGGTTTTTCATAGCAAAGTATAAATATGAGAAATGTTTTGTAGAAAACAATAAGTTCTGGGCATATGTACATTATACTCTTTTTCCCTTCGATCAGGTTTTATCCCATTAGGTTTTATTGAGATAGTATTGAGAACATCCAACACCACAAGATTCAGAAGATAGTTTTATTATTTGCCGATATCTTTGTCCCATTGGATTTTAACTAACAAATTAAAATACAAGTGGTGGAAATCCTGGAGGGGTGTTGTGAATATGTGGATTTACACAATTGTACCCACCATCTCTCTCTCCACTCACACCCCACTTACTTCATCATAAATATCTCTCCACTTGCACTACCTTACTTTATCCAATTGGTAACTTCATCATTAAGCAAAAGAATGCTTATATATATGGCTTTTATTGTAATTGTTTGATCTCTCATACATCAATACAAACGCTCTCGTCTCTCTCTCTTGTTTTTCTCTTATCTTTATTTACTTATTCATTTAATTATTTACAACATTATAAGTTTATTTCATTTTTATTATTAGGTATAAAAAAATCTCATTAAAATTCATAAAATTTTATCATGGTGCTATCATGGTGCGGTTGGTTTGAAAATAAGATGGTTTGACTTTATATATTAATAGTTATATGGTCAAAGTTGAAGAAATAGATTCAAAAAGATAAATACAAAGTTTGGTTTTAAGTTCTACTTAGATTGATTAAATAATTAATAAACCAAAATTAGGCACCATCCCCACGCTCTACTCATGCTATCTTTCAGTGTTAAGTATGCCGGCTTCCAAAATATTAATAAATTCGACTGATTCCATGTCTATGGCCATGGGCCATGGCATTATCATGCGTCATCACGCGATTTATTAATTGTTACCCAATTTCTTACCCGTCCAAACAAACTCCTTAATTAAAATATTTAAAGTACATCATCTACTTGCTCATTATTTTATTACTTTTATTTTCTAATCACATCATATACTTTTTATTTAATTATTAGCAAATTATGTCATAGGATTTAAAAATTTATTTATTTTTAAATATGATATCAATCTAGCAAGGGTCTACCAAGATCTGCTTAGATTAATAGCTACAAACACAGTCCAGAATACAAGCAAAGGAGGGATTCGAACCCATATCACTTATTTGAAGAAAAAATGTCTAACAACTATATTAAGAGTGGGTTTGTTATTCAAAATTCATCTTAGATTAAGCGGTAAGTAATTTTGTTATCGTCACAACAATCATTATATTATCTCATAATCGATACAATAGTAACAAATCACTTTTTTTTACAGGAATGCAAATCACTAATTATATAATTGGAGATGAATGAAAAATTTAAATTAGTAATTTACTATTGGTTATAAGGGGCTAACCAATGATCATGTCAACATTGTTATCTTTTGACTAGTTTATAACCAATAAAAACAGTTTTCTCTCCCTTAGGTTTTCTATGGAACTTTTTTGAGTCTCAAAGAACTTTTGGTGAGAGTAGTCGGAGGATCTATTGGGATCACTGTCTTCACTTTTAGAGTGTAGTTGGGTGGGGTGTGCGGCTCTGTGTATCATGAATGTTGAGGAGGTTGTGAAGCTATGTGCAGCTTTTACGCTGAAAGAGAATGAGGGGCCTTTAATGTCGGTCCAAGAGGGATTGAAAGACGACGGCCAGAGGCGTTTGGCCTTGAGATTGGTTAGGAGAATTTTATTAACCAAATTGGTTAATAGGGATGCTTATATCGACCTTGTAAGGACCATTATTTTTGTTATTGGCTTATTTCATGACAAACCACATTGGGGATGATTGTGTAATGGGTAGCTTAGGTATTCTTATTGATTATCAAGGCAAGTTTCCAAGCATCTCCATGACTTCAAGATCAAGAGCTTCAATAGGTATATCACTTGACTTTGATTCTTGAAGAGTTTAGGTGCACACACACTTGCATGCATATTTACTTATCTTGCATTTACTATCTTGCATTTGTGTATCATTGCTATGTGCATCTTTGTCTTTCATCACACTTCACACTTGCACAACATTCATATAGGTTAGGTGTACTTGAACGTGTGTTCGATTAATTGGAAATGAGATTTTTTCTCTTAACTGCGGTTTAGGTCACTCTCTTTGCACATGTCTAAACCGCGATCCCAACAGCGGTGGGTTCTTGTTTGTGTTACGAGGTGTATACCACGGTGGGTGCACCTACCCAGCCAGCGGTCTCAACTGCTATTAATTCCAGAAGACTGATTCTTCTGTTATGCGGTATATACAACGGTCTAGACACTTGCATGTACTGTGGTATAGACAGCGGTTTTGACAGAATTTTGTTTTCCAAGTTCAAAATGACGTAGTCTTGACTAGGGTTTCATATATATTCTTCATCTTCTTCTCTTGGACGACCAAGAGCTCAGAAAATCTTTTTTTAGAGAGATTTTAGAGCTCCTAAAGAGAGAAAGGTTCAAGAAAGCATATTTGACTTTCTGGACCCAAAACCCATCTCCATATTGCATCATGCAACATCATTTACGCAGAGGTCTTCATGGTTTCATGACTAGGTAAGTTAAAACATTATTGAACATCATTTATTGTTCTTCTTACTTTAGATTATGTATTTATTGCTTGATTAAATACCTTGACTCACTTTATTGCATATATTTATGAGTTTAAATTGCATGATTGGGTTTGTTTGTGACAGCTTGCATCATTAGGTCATTTATGCCTAAATAGCTAATCCATAAATACTCATGTATGTTTAATTGATGATTAGGTTGGCTTTGTGCATCTAGTCAAGTTCATGAATGTTTATGTGAGTTTAATTGACAATTAGGTTGTTAGAATTACTCCACATCTAATTCAGACCTCATGTGTTCGCATGTAGGTTTGTTTGATAACTAGGTTGCTGAATTGCATTATAACATCTAGTTAAGCATTTTGTGTGTGGTCTTACACATTATTGCATTTAAGTATATTGCCATATATACACTTAGACTTTTAATTCTCTTCATAGAGTCAAAGTCTTTGTGGCTTCTAGGTGAAGTTGCACAAGCATTGAAGTCTTGCAACCAAAGGTTGGTTGGCAAGCATTGGTTGCCAAGTGCCACTGTAAAAGGCATACGGGTAGAGTAAGTGGTGCTCACGTTAAGAGTAGTGGATCAGGGGATATCACTAGGGATTGAACCAAGAGTAGTGAGTGGTAGTGTCCATAACATGAGGTTGTCAAAAGTGAGTGTTCGAGTATCACTTGAGGGTGTAACCTTTTATTCATATAGCGGATTTCTATGGCTCAAGTGGCTAGCATGGCTAGTCCGTGGTTTTTCCCGTTTGAAGGGTTTCTATGTAAAAATCAAGTGTTCTTTAATTTCCGCACTACACTTGATTTTTATTATTGTTTGAATTCGGTTTTTGCGTGTTAATATTGACTAATCAAAAAAGTTGGTAATAATTGATTAACAACTCATTCACCCCCCCCCCCCCCCCCCCCCTCTCTAGGTTGTTTAGACACACGCTTGAGCTGTATTTTCAAGCCTGATACCTAAAATTCGGAAGATTAGGGAGGAGGTCGAAATTGAGGTAATTGACGGGAACACCTTCTCCTTTTCCTTTAAGTATGAAAGTGACCGGAGGCTAGTCCTACGGGGAGAGGTCCATGGAGGTTTGATAAGGTGTTACTAGTTCTTGAGGAGCCGTCAGGTAAAGAAGATATTTGACTCTTGCGATTTAACAAGGAGGCCTTTGGGTCCAGATTATAAATGTTCCTCGAATATGTACGACGTCAGAAATTTGGCATTTCTTGGGAAACATGATTGGAGATGTGCTAGAAATTGATGATGAACTATCAGGTGATTGTGTTAGGAAATATATCTGTGTTCGAGTGGTGATCAATGTGGATGAACCTCTCCAACGTATCTTATGGGTGGATGTTATGCGAGATGGGAATGAAACCATAATGCTTTTGAGATATGAGCGGTTGCTAGATCACTCCTACCAGTGTGGTAGACTAGGGCATGTAGTCCGAGAATGCTCATTGGCAATAGAAGGAGATGGATCAAAGGACTATAATCTTGTGTTTGGACCATGGTTAAAGGTTCCTAGTCCTGTTAAAACATGGCAGTACATATCGCAAAGGGAGGGGCAGAGAACGGGAGGGGTAAGAAGTGATATGAATGGTCAGCCAAATGACCAGCCGGTTGCCAAGAACTCTATGATGCCGTTACGGTTGGATTCCGACGACAAGGGTAAGACGGTTGTGGTGAATACTATAATGGGGGCTAAGGGTAAGGTAGCTAGAGAGAGATGCATTACGCAGAGTGATTCTGGGATGAAACCTCCATGTGAAAATTCTTGGATTCAAAATTGAGCTCGCAAGAATCTCGGGAGTGAATTGGAAAAGGAAGATTTGGCATATTTGGGTAAGAATGCTATGTCTAAAGATCATGAAATACGTGATGACACGTCATTGGGGTGTCGCCAAATGATTGAACAATTAAGTCCGGCCTCGCAAGCGTGCGAGTCACAAAGACTAGCAGATCGACAAGTAAGGATCGTTCCGTAGGGAGGTGAGATTCACCGACCGTCTCTAGTTCTAGCTATTATTACAACACGCCGAGTGAACTCGTGTGTTGCCTATGCAAAAGAATGTGGAAAAGTAAATGCTAAACTAACTTAACAAACTAAATTAACAAATATGTACAAGGATAGGATGGAATGGAGCAATAAGGTATGTAAATAGTTACACTAAGCAAATGACTCCACCAAACCAATTACACAATTTCATACAAACATGCATAGTCAATGTTGAATGCCATGCTCACTTATTCCTCGCCAATTGTTCTCACTCCAGCAACAATCGACTATACCGATATGCACCAGTAACCTATCTCTCAATGGTTGCCCGAGCTGCACTCGAGTTTATTAAGAACAATGAGACACACATAGGGACAATACATGCAAAACCGCGCGCAGGCTCTACATGTAGTGGCCAACCTACTAGTGCACGTTGAGTGCTTTACCTCTCGGTCCTTCACATAACAACCTAACTTTATTTAAGTAGTGGCTAACCACTCAAAATCTTTAAGCACTTCAACGAGCCACTCAACCATTAACAAGCATATGCAACAAAAGAGGCAACAATGCTAGGTTTATATCAATTCCCTAATGAATGGAAGTACACATCGAAGAATAGACAAAGATACAAATAAAGAAGTATTAAATGGATAGAAAGGAGACCCCTCATCTGCAACAGGGAATCGAACACCGGGTCTTCTCGGGTGTCAATCCGAGATGTCTTCACCTCTGGATGACTACGGCGTTCTCCAATCTCATGAATGCATAACCCTCTCAATCAAAGAGAAAGCTCTCTCCTTATCTCTTTAAACTCCCTAAGATGGATGACTAAAATGAGAACAAGCTCACCAAACAACAATGCACAAATAGTTGATTGTTAAACATAAAGAATATTCAATTTAAGTTAAGGGTTCATTCTCTTGATTCAGGAATTCACCAAAATCAATTCTTCACCCAACCCAAACCATAGGATGAGCAATTGTGCCTTAATACAAAGACCCATTAAGCATAAGAATATAGAATCAAAGCCTAATCTAGCACGTGAATACATAATCAACCAAGCTTCTCCCACTCATTGGAGCTAAAACTCAAACACTCAAATCATTCTACACATAGCATAGTGGTTCCTCCATCAACATACAAACAATCATGGGATGTTAAATTACTCTACTCCTAAATTAAATTACTCCTAAATTAAATTACTCTACTACTAACCCCATTCATGCACACACATTAATGTTGACCATTCACACACATGAATAACATAATAAGAGAGAATATTATGCATAAATCAAAGAGTAAAACAAAACTCAAAGAATTTAAGAACAACCATACATATGTTATACAAGTGTAGGTTTACAAAATTCCCAAATGGTGATTATACATTAAAGAAGACAAGAAATACAAGAAATGAGTAAAAAAGAGACAACCTTTGAAGACAAACCCTCCAAAGAAGCTCATAGCTTTCCTAGCTCGGAATTGGTCCAAGAAACACTCCTATTTCCTTGTAATCTACTCTAAGATGGATGGAGAAGGTGTAAAATGGTGTGGTAGAGGTGTATGGTGAGCTTCCATGGGGGAAAAACCTCCATGGGAGCTTGAATCATTATTTTATTTGGGGAAGAAAGGAAGAAAATGAAGAGAAGGATGTGAGGTTCGGTTTTGAGGTGTGAGGGATGTGTAAGATTCTGGTTTGAGACCCAAATGGGGGTATAAATAGTGTAGGGAGGTTAGGGCATGAAATGAGAGTGAAATGACGAAGTTACCTTTTGAAATTTGCCAAAAAAAAAAACAACTTGGTACATGGGCCCGATACGTATGTGTTGTACGTACAGTGGACGTATAGCACCATGCTAGTGAAATGATTTTTGGGGCTTGGGCGTGGTACGGGGTGCTGTACGTATAGCGCATGCGTATCACACATCTCTTCTGCAGTGTTTTCCAATAGTGCGCATTATTACTGAAATTGCCATAACTTCCTCTAGAAAACCTGGAATTACGATCTGTAAAAAGCATTAGAAAGTACACATCCGGGATTTTCTAAAAATAGGTAGTAGGAAATGTGGTTTGATGTGCAGAAGGGAGATATGGGCCCCTAACGTTAAGTGTACTGCACATACATTTTCCAATTTCAGCCATTAAAATTCCAACACTCTTCAATTAAGCTCAAATACCATATAAATGGTATAAAACCTGCATAAGGCTCACATAACACATTAAATACATAAATAGGCTCGAAAACGAGTGTAAATGATAGGAAATGGGGACCTCAAATAGGTATATAAATCGGTACGATCACTAATTCAACTACAAATTGTGGTTGAAGCGATGATTGGGAAGAAGAATGTGGGCTAAGGAAATCATGCTGATAATGAACCCCAAACCTTCAGAAGATTAGTCTTGGACCTACTAGGCCTTTATCCGGTCAGGCTAGATAGGAAAGTGTTGTCATCTGGCAACCCCAGGATACTTCACAAGGCTCAAATGTAAAAAACATGGACGTGGATGTTGGGCTGGATAAAAATGTTCAATCGGCTATTATTATAGATGGGTCGTTGATCGGTACATTTATGTACCTATTTTAGGCTCGTTATTCCTAGCTTTTGTTCTTGTTTTCGAGTGTTTTTATGTATAAAATATGTGTTTTACCCTTGTATAGGTTCATTTTCCTATAAGCTAGGTGTTTGAGCCGTCGATACCCACCTGCTTGGAGTGCGGGTAAGGGCTCACCTGTTGATTGAAGAGGAGGAAAAAGAGCTAAAATTGAGATGGCTTGTGCAGAATGTCTAACTTATGGAAGCCATATCTCCCTCCTCGGATTAAACTAGGTGTTGAGCCATATGTTTTCTTAAAGCCCCAGGAATCTAGTTTCCAGTGAACTTTACGGATCATGATTCTGGATTTTCTAGAAGAAGTTACGCCCATTTTAACAACTGCTGCGCGAAGCAGAAAAATCTGCTAGATGGCACTGCGAGTTCCAACTCGCAGATTTAAGTAGCAGATCCATTCCAGAGCTAACCGCTAGATGGTACTGCGAGTTGGACCTCGCAGAATGAAGTAGCAGTGTATTATGAGTTGGAACTGCGAGATTGAAGTCGCAAAGGTCGCTTGTAAAACTTTCCCAGAACCTTCCGCTAGATGGAACTGCGAGTTGGACCTCGCTGAATGAAGTAGCAGCCATACTGTGAGTTGGAACTGGGAGATTGAACTCGCAGATTTCGCTTGCAAAAATTTCCCAGAACCTTTTGCCATCTAGATCTGCGAGTTACGACCAGCAAAATCAATCTGCTAGATGGATATGCGAGTTCCAACTCGCAGATTAAGACAGCAGAACTTTATCCACTTGCATATCAAGATATTTTTAAGGGTAAACTTGACTTTTCACACCCAATTAATGCCCTAACCTTCAAACACTATTGTAAGAACCTCAGTTTTATGATTGGCTTATTTCATGACAAATCACATTGGGGATGTTTGTAATGGGTAGCATAGGTTCTCCATGTGCGGTGTTCTTGAAGACATGCTTCCGGTCATCCTAAAGATCTTCAAGAGAGGTAGTTCACTTGTTCTTAACTCTTGAAGAGATTTAGTTGCACACACTCACTTCTCATGCATTTGTATTGACATGCATTGATTGTTGCACACTCACACACTTACGTGCATTTGTATTGTTATGCATTTGTTTCATGATTGCTCATATGTGCATTCTTTCACACTCTACACTTGCACATATTGCACATTAATTAGTGTGTTGAGTCTGCCTGGAAAAGAGAGTTTCTTCTCTTACCGCGGCCTAGACCGCTTGGCAGGCGCTGCTTGCACCGCGGCATATAGAACGGTATACATCAGTTGGCACATGCTGCCTTGACCGCGCCCTGCACACATGTACGCCCAGCGGTCCCTGAAGCGATAGACTTCAGTAGGCCCATGCTGCCTGGACCGCGACCTGTGCACTTGCACGCACAGCGGTCCCAACCGCGGTGTTGTCCAGACGGTGCACTGCTGTATGTACCGCGGTCTGGACACTTACCCGAGCCGCGGTCCAGCAAGCGGTATTGACCAGATTTTGTTTCTCAAACCCAAAAACGACGCAGTTTTATCTAGGGTTTCTATATATATGTTCTCTTCTTCCCCAACTCGTTTTGAAGAGCTTCATGAACCCATTTTTATGAGAGAGAACAACCCTTAGAGAGAGAAAGCTTCAAGCTTTGTTCCTTGACTCTCCAAACCCAAAACCCATCACCTTCATGCATTTCTAAGCATCTTTAAGGCATGGGTCTTCATCATTAGTTGACTTGGTAAGTTGAACAAAAACCCTATATTTGTCATTTGTTCATACTTTCCAAGATTGTGTTTTTATTGCATTTATTAGTTGATTAAATGCTAGGACTCTATTTAATGCATATATTTATGAGTTCCTTTGTATGATTGGGTTTGTATTGTGATAGCTTGCATTTAGGACATATTTGCCCTCTAGCTAATTAGGACTCATTGATTGCATTTGTTAATTGCATTTATTGTCCTTGCCATGATTAATGACAACATATGTTGATATGGCTTTGTTTGATGACTAGAGTTTAGACTTGTACATCTATATCTAGTTAGGTCTTTATGAGCATTCATATAGACATTGATATCTAGGATTTGTACTTAGTGTCATCTTAAATCCCTAGATAAGCATTTAGTGTTGCCTAGCATTATTTGTATTTTGAGTATTCATATATTCACTTAGGTTGTTAATCTCTTCTTGAGAGTTAAGTCTTGTGACTACAAGGTGTAGTGCACAAGCAAGTGAAGTCTTGCAACCAAGGTGTGGTTCGCAAGCAAAGTGATCAAGGATTCACTATAAAGGCCCGTTGGGTAGTAGTGGTGGGTTAGTGACCGAGAATGGTGTGACTAGAGGTCAACCTAGGTTGTAAACATCATTACAATAGTGGATTTGAGGATCGTGTGTGGCTAGAAGGATAGCCCGTGGTTTTTCCCTTGTTGAAGGGTTTCCACGTAAAAATCAAGTGTTATTTATATTCCGCACTTTTACTTGATTTTGTATGTTTGTTTATGTTGGGTTATATTATTAATATTGACTAATCAAAAAATTGGTAATAATCGATTAACAACCCATTCACCCCCCCTCTAGGTTGTTAGACACACGCTTAGAGTGTATTTTCAACTATAAATATCCCACCTTGTTGGTCTTTAAAGATATCTCTAACTATCCAAATCTTACAATATCTTTCAAATATCCTAGACCCTAGATCTTACTCCATAAAAGAGAGAGAGGAGCTTCAAAGGCTTCCATGGAGGTTTTCCTCCATGGATGTCTCACCACCACCACCTCTAAACTTATTAGATCCATCTTTGAAGTAGATCTAAGGAGTAAGGAGAGGAAAACAAAATACAGATCTTGGTTATCTCTAAGCTCTTCTCTTTGTTTTATTTTCTATTTCTTTGATGTGTAATCCCCATTAGGGAATATTTGTAAACCAACGCTTGAGCTTGTTATATATGGTATTTACTCAGATCCAACTTGGTTGTTGACTCTATTCTTTGAGCTTATGCTATATCTCTCTTTTCTTGACATGTATGTTGGTGAATGAGTAGAAATTGATATGTTTGCATAAGTGAGACTTTAGATTAAAACAATGATGTAGTGTAACTTAGTATAAACAAATGATGTAGTGTAAAAGCAGAGTCTCACTCTTGTTTGCATGTTGGTGACGAAAGGGAATCGATATGTATGGATTGATTCGAGTGAAAGAGCACATTCGTGTTCCGGATGATTAACTGTGAATGGATCTTTATTGTTAACTCTTGAATATAGGGAACTTGATTTATTCATGCTTATGCTAGATTAGGTTGTTTGGTATATTGTTCATGTGCTTAATGGGTCTAGACGTAGACATAATTGCTCATTCCATGCCTTTGGTTGAGTGATGAGAATTGATTTCGGTATTCCTTAATCAACAAATGATTCGTAATAATAGATGATTTGGATTTGGAATCCTTAATCAAGAGAACTAGCCCTTGAATCTGTTTTGAATGGTGCTTGAATGTTTATAATTAATATGACTAGCTTATTTATTTGGTGAACTTATGTACCTATTGTAACCACTATCTTGCATCTCTCCAAGCCACATTTATTTTCGTAGCTAGTGTGCTTTGCCTTTAGGAGTAGACTAATTTATATTGCTTTGTAGTTTAATTGCTTTGCCTTTTTTAATTGCTTTGTAGTGTAATTGATTTCCATGTAGTTAGAATTAGAAAGGCAAGAACCGTTAGTGTAATTTAATTTAATTTAGCTTTATTCACACCTTACAAACCATCCGCATTATGTATACACTTCACACACACCATTCTCACCTCTTCTATGTTCTATTTACATCGTTTTCAATAACGCTTTAGCTAGAGACAGTTAGCCTGATTCCACCTCCATGTGGACGATACCCTCGCTTACCGCTTTACATGTTTTCAAACTTTAGAGCACATTGCGTAGGAATTAATATAAATATCTTTTGATAATCGCAATTTGGTAATGACACAAAAAATGTGTATCAGCCGCCAAAAGGGACTAGTGTGGATGGTAATGGGGCTAAGAAATGTGGGCCGAAACCGGGTAAATGGAAGAGATGGGCATGTGATAGTGTTAAGTTAGTTAATGGGCTAGAAGCTAAGATTAAACTGGGGAAAAATAGGATTATCTTTAGAAGATGCTAGTATTAATCATGCTGGAAAATTCGTAAGAGGTGCTGATGGAAATCGTGAAGATTCTACTATGTAAAAAATAACCATTACATATCGAAACCAGGCAACAGCAGCATTTGACTCAATGTTTTTAATTTTGACTAATACATCTTTAACTTTGAAGATGAGTGCCACTTCAGAGCATTGCCATGCAAGTGTAAGAATAATCATCACTAAGAGAAGACATTGTGTTATCAAGTTCTGTCTCCTCACCTTTCTAAGCTTATTCACTATCTCTTCGGTTCCAATCTCAGCCCTACCCCTACCATAATTTGTCCTCTACTTGGGTTGTTTCACATTCACTTGATTCCTCAGCCACCTCTTCTTCTTCTTCTTTCAAGGATTACAACTATTATTGATACAACACATTTGAATTCAAAGTTAAAAGACTCCCATTTAATAATAATAATAATATTAATCTCTCTATTGGGTTTTTTGGGATCACTAATAATATTACTCTTCAACATTGTTGCTAACAATCTGATCAATCAACACTGTTAAATTTTGTATTTTTCTCAGGAAAATATAATAGAAACTAAAGGGAAATGTACAGAGAAAGTTAGAGAGAAATCTCTAGAAGAACTTATTATATTTCTCTCATAGAATATAATACAAATAATTTGTAATATATTATATATACTACAAAGAACAGATCATAATAAACCAAGAATGCTTAAAATTGGAAAAATTATAAAATTGGGTTGCTTAAAAACAATTCATCATACAGAAATTCATATGAATCAAGAAAAGCCATTTGCTTCGATTTAATAAAAATAATCAACAACATAAAGGATTTGGAGATGGATTTCAAGCTAAATACACATATAAATCAATTAAGCACACATGCAATCATCAATTCGAACCGTCCAAACGAATTTCTCACAAAACCCTAACCTTAACCCAAACCCTAACCCTAACCTTAACCCTAGATCAAATTCGATCTAAATAAAGAAAAAGAAAGAGATTTTTGTTAAATCAAAGCAAGAAATTGGATTGAGAGTAGACTACATACTTGTTCGTTGAAGATTCGAGTTGATTCAAGAACAAAAAGAAGATTCGAGTGGATTCCAACCACCGAAAGGCAAGAATGATTGGGAGAGGCAGACGAGGGAATGAGAGAAATAGAAAGGGAAAGTAAGTTTGAGTTTTGTTTTATAGTTTGTAATTTTTGGAAATGGTAAAAGGTAAAATTCAGACTTTTCCCTTTTCATGGGACAAGTTGTCCGATGGTCTTGGGTGGGACAAAATTTGGTGATTTTTGTCCACATTGTCCCGTTCTGTCTCATGCTAAAATCGCATCAAATGTGGGACAAGAAGAAACTGTCCCACGATGTTCTGTCTTATCCCGTCTACCAAACGTACCCTTAAAGCCCTCTAGGGGATTACAGCAAGATGACCCACTCTTTCCCTACTTATTTCTAACCTCTACAAAGGGGCTGTCCAAGTTGATTCATAAGGCGGAGGACACATGGGACATTGTTCGGTTCTTTTGTAGAAGCGGCCTGAAGATCTCCAACCTCTTTTTTACGGATGATAGCATGCTATTTACAAGGGCATCTGAGAGATATTGCTGAGCTATTAAACGTGTGCTTGGTGTTTATGCTGCAGTTTCTGGCCAGGTAGTCAACTTTCAGAAATAGGCCATGTGTGTTAACAGAAGAGTCTCGAAATAAAGAGTTGTTGCACTAGCTCGTGTTGCTGGAGTACAACATGTTGAATACCATGAGTGCTATCTCGGCTTGCCTAGCTGTGCGGGGAGGAATAAAAAGGAAATTTTCTCGACTATTAAAGATCGAGTTTGGTGTAGGTTGAAAGGGTGGCAGAACATACTCTTCTTGATAGGTGGCAAGGAAGTGTTTTTGAAAGCAGTAGTTCAAAGTATTCCTATGTATTCCATGTCTGTGTTTCGACTGCCGTATGGTTTGATCGATGACCTACATAGGCTCAGTGCTCGGTTGTAGTAGGGTTCGAAGGAGGCGAAGCGAAAAATTCACTGGGGTTCTTAGAAGAAGCTGTGTCTTGGGAAGGATTGTGGTGGTTTGGGCTTCTGAAACCTATATATTTTTAACAAAGCACTTTTGGCTAAACAGTACTGGAGGTAGGGGTGGGCACGGTTCGGTTCGGTTCGGTTCGGTTCGGTTTTGGGTAAAACCGAATTGAACCGAAAATATTTCAGTTCATCCAAAATTAAACCGGTTTAAACCGAATAAGAAATGGGAACCGAACTGATTTTAATCGGTTCGGTTCAATTTGGTTTGAGGCCTAATGGGCCGGATAGCATAATGGGTCTTTTTAATTTGTTTTAAAATTAATGAATAGCTTAATAGGCCTAATTTTGGCCATTTGAATAGCCCAAAGCCACAACAACATATTACATAATATAAAAAACATATTAATACATTCCAAAACATACTAATACATAATAATAAGTTAATAACAAATCCTTTCCAAAATATAAAAATACATATTAATACATTCCAAAATCCGAACTCGTAAATAAAAGTTCAAAATATGTTAATAATAGTACACTACATAATAATACCTCCCCAAAAATAAATAGAACTGAGATGTTGTGTGGTTGTGTAAGAGAAAGAACACTATAAATGTTAGGGGTTTTTTTTATATAGTTTTATAGGAGGGGTTTTAATCGGTTCAAACCGGTTTTCAGAAAAGCAAACCGGTTTGAACCGAAAACTTTTTTAGTTTTCAATTTTTAAACCGGTTTAAGCCGAATTAATTATATGAACCGAACCGAAGACCTTTTTTCGGTTCGGTTCGAATCGATTCGGTTCGGTTCGAATCGATTCGGTTCGGTTCCGAACTTAGTGCCCACCCCTAACTGGAGGATTGTTCACCATCCCCATACTCTTACAACAAAGGTCCTGAAACAATGCTACTTCCATGATTCCTCCTTTTTACAAGCAAAATGCTCTATTTTCAGTTATTTCCTCTCGAGAAGTTTTATATGGGGTCATGAGCTATTTGTTGCCGGGTCTTGTTAACGCATCGGTGGTGGCTTTGTAGTAATCATTTATAAGGATCAATAGCTTCCTAGTGTTGGGGTTTATGCCCCAAAGATGTAATTTGTAAATGGATTTATAAAATAAATAAAACGAAAAGTTCAATTCATTCTTGTTGTGTTGTTTATTTTATAACTTGTGCATATATTAACATCCTAGATTGCCGGATGTAATCTCGAACTGTTTTTATGAGTGTCATATACGAATGAATACAGTATGAGACGTGCAATCTAAAGAGTCCATAGATAACAAATAAAGCTAGGTACTTTATTTGTAGTTAATATATAGTTGCGTTCCATTCCGTAATGTACGGTGATTCTATCCTGAATCATTCATATGAGATCTGGGAATGGAGGTAGCTTGTATGATGTGATCATATAGAACTGGGGCCGTGATCTATATGAATCTCTCACCAAGATCAGTTTACTGATGAGATTCATATATATCAACTAATTATGGCTATATGTGGGTGATCTTAATCCTGAGTGTCTTATCAACTCTTTCAGGTTAGATGGTGGTCTTTGATATACCATGGGTGAGGTCGGATGCAGTTCCTGATCAATATGCTCCATATGTTGGGATTGCGGTTCGACTTGTAGCTAGAAAGGTATGTACATAATAGTGAAATCCACTCCTTCTTATGAGAAGTAGATGTTAGTTCCTTGAGGGTTATTCGGGGATTGGACAATATGAGTGCTCTCCTAATTCCGTGAGGAAATAGGATTTATTGTTCATTAGAGAATTAACGATACTAAAAGGATATATGTAATTAGAGGGGTATAACAGACATTATGACCCAGCTCTAATTATGAACTACTATGGAGGATCACACCATGTGTAATGGCTATATCGATGGACACCAAGTTGTATCGGTCTATGCAAAAGCGTCTGCAGGTGAGAGAGTGCAACTTCAGATTTTTAGTGGAATAACACCGGAGTTAATAATCAGGGAATATTAATTAAAGAGTTTAATTAATAGTTCTGATGATTATTGGAGCTCAAAATAATGTGGGTCCATTAGATCCCCTTGCTAGCCCGATCGATTTAGGTAACAAGGGTTACGGATAATTAATTGGATAGTCCAATTAATTGTGTTACGAAAGTGACAGGTGTCAGGAGTTGATTGAGTAATTGGGTTATTCAATTGATTAAAATGACAATTATGACAATTAAATAATAAGATTATTTAATGATGAAATTAGTCATATATGGAGGGTTTCATTTGTTATTTATTTTTGTTAGTGAGATAATGAGATTATCTCATTTATTAAATAAAATAAATTGAAATATATTTGAATTTAAATTGTTTAAATTTAAATATACATAATACCTTTTTTGATAAATAAAATATAGATTTTATTTTAAAAGATAAGGTATGGTTATTTGAAAAAGATATAAAAGAGTTTTATATTTTTTGAAAAACCTTAACCTGATATTGATATGCATCCACATATATTAGTGTTGGTATATGATATAAATATTGTGCGTGAATCAAGTGAAACAAAAAGAGAAAAAGAGATTGGTATGTGCAGGTGCATCAATTCGTTTAAAGAGAATCAAAATAGTAAAACGCACAGGAGTGCATGAGAGAAAAAAAAAACAGGAAACGCAATTGGTGTTGTGCACTATCAAAAACAAAAAGAGAGAAAATTGTGCGTGATTGGTAGGCATGTACTATTTAGATACAAGAAAAAAAAAAGAAAAAAATATATAATAAATATTTTTAACAACTAGAATTGTTCTAGTTTTTTGTTTTCTCTTGGAAGAAATTGTTTCTTCTTATTTTTTCTACATCCTCATAAGTTCCCGAGTATATGACACGCCCACACGAAGTTACCAGTTCCGGGAATAGCTAGGAAGATCGGTAGTACAGACCAGGAGCATATCGTAAAGTGAAGGAGCCTCCAAATGTTGGTAAGGTTCTAATTTTTTTTTTATAAAATAAATTGTTTACAATTTCCTGTATTTACATATTGTATGTATTAGTTCCAGAAAAATAATTACGATCTCATGTTCACTGGTTCCAGATCCTTTACGATTTGTATAAAAAAATTAAAAACATATTTCCGCTGCGTTACCAGTGAACGGGGTTCCAACAATTGGTATCAAAGCCAAAAACAAACTTCGGAACAGGAAATTATTTTCGATACTCTTGAATGTATGATTGTGTAGGCACTGTTTAAATTGAATGTATGTTGTTTTTGTATGTATATTAAATTTGTTAATTTACAAAAACATGATTGATCGTTAATTATATGGTACTGTGGATTTATGGTTCAAGGGTTGTATTATACTTTTTTATTTATATATATATTTTTATTTTTACTGTTATTGTATTGTAAAAAAAATGTAACCTAAATTGAAGACCTAGAAATATCGCGAAGAAGGATTCATGAGATGAATAGGAGTGACCTGAAGAGACTAGAATATTTCTGAAGTTACAAGAAGACCAAGGAATGCCTTGGGGGTATTTTTGTAATTTTAGATTCTAAATTTTTTTTAGGTTAAATAATCTACAATACTCGGTCAATTCATGTATGCTTTATATTATGTGATGATAAAAGCATTGTCATGCATACTTATGTCATTTAGATGAGATATGCCTATACAAATATATTTGATATGTCATACATGCAGCATAGCCTAATATTTTTTGTATTTTTTTAAGTGAAAATTGTAAAAAATAACCTAACCATATAATGGATTATTGTTTCTAACCAAAATCTAATTTTTTATTGTTTGTAACCAATCATCATAATACATTATTGTTTTTAGTCAATAAATTACAAAACTATCATTTTATTCTCTTTTTCCCTTTATTTTTTTTCTCTTCAGTACTTATCTCTCTCTATCATTCATCTCTATCACCCATCTTTTTATCACTCATATTTTTATCAAATCTTAGTTCTCAACTAATTTTTGTCAAGAAATTAAAGTTATTTTGAAGGGAAATCGCAAAGAAACTAAGATTTGGGAAGAGTTTGTTGAAAATTTTGAGTTTGTGGTTGAATCTCTCCTCAAAACTTCAAGGTTTGTAAATATTCAATTTGAATAGCATTATTGTATATATTAGATTATATTGTTGATGGGTCTTTGTTATTTTGTTTCAATTTTAAAGTTTTTTTGTTGAAAATGGAAGAAACTTCGATTTCAGTTCGAAATTATATTTTACGCAGTGTGTCACGGTAAAAGTGATACAAGTTGGTTATTTCATATTTAACATGACACATCGCCTAATATTGTGGAATCATGTATTTTTGAAATACATAAGATATTTCTTGCACAACATGACATACATGGGATATTTCATGCCTAATATGACATATATGGGATATTTCATGTCCAACATGACATACATGGGATATTTCATACCTTGCATGAAATACTGCATAAAGGGGATATTTCACACCCAACATGACATATATAGGATATTTCATGCCCAACATGACATATATAGGATATTTCATGCCCAACATGACATACATGAGATATTTCATGCACAACATGATTACCTGGGATATTTCATGCCTTGCATGAAATACTACATAAATGGATATTTCATACATAACATGACATACATAGGATATTTCATTCCCAACATGATATACATGGGATATTTCATGCACAACATGATATACATGGGATATTTCATGTCTTGCATGAAATACTGCATAAAGTGGATATTTCATTCCTAACATGACATACATAGGATATTTCATGTCAAACACGACATACATAAGATATTTCATGCATAACATGATATACATAGGATATTTCATGTCTTGCATGAAATACTGCATAAATATGATATTTCATACCCATCATGACATACATAGATATTTCATACCCATCATGACATACATAGGTATTTCATGCCCAAAATGACATACATGGGATATTTCATGCACAACATGATATACATAGGATATTTCATGCCTTGCACCAGGTTAAATAAAAAAGGGTATTTTAGACTTTACAACTTACACCATGTTAAAAACAATAATTTAAATTTTTTTGATTAAAAACAATAATCTGTTTCTTAATTTGACTACTTTTACAAATGTCTCTTTTTTTAATATGATTAAAATAGGTAAATACATTATTGGCTATGAAAATGAGATTAATTTTTTAATAGTTAGAAAACTTGTTAATTCTCATTAATATTAATCTAGTTATTAAAGTGTTTAATAAGTTAGATAAATAGGGTCATTTATTGTAATTAGCATTAATATGATTAATGACCTAATAATAAATTAACCGAATAAAGTGTTAGATTTTTAATAGTTAAAACTTGGTAAACACTATCGTAATAATCTGAGCTTAGTAAATAGTTTACAAAACCTTAGATTATTCACTAATAGATTAGATTTTTAATAGTTAAAAATCATTAATAATTTATTAGTTAATTAGAATTTATTTCTAATAATGAATTTGTTAATGCGCTAGATAACTTGATTGAAGTTAGCCATTTGATCCTGTAGAGTCTATGTGCATTAACGGATAATAGAAAACCCTAAATTTTAAATAGTGAGTGGGAGAGGAATATATGGAATATATATCCTGCAGTCTCCATCATTAGTTCAACACCGTGAAATCCGAGTGGGGCCTCATGACGGCTTTGCTTTCGTCCTCCTTAAGGAGGGTTTCCACAAAGATCAATACTAAGGTTGACTTCCTAACGGATAGGATTTCTGAGGGTATTTCGGGATTGACCGACCCTAAGGAGCCAATTCTCGAGTTAAGCTCATAAGATCTGAAATGGTGGGTTACACTCACGAAGGTTTTGATTAAGTTTTGTTAATTAAAAACCTGACTGAATAAATGATGGTTGAATGATATGGAATAAGAGTTATTCTAGAATATCATTTGATTGAGAATGTCTCAGTCCAACATGCAAAGACTTGACTGACCCTAATGCGGCACTTCTTTGTGGTATATTGGATTGTCGTGGTATAGTAACTGTTTTTGGGTATTTCTAGTTCGTTAAACATGTTCATGCATCATGTTTAAATTTATGCCAAAGCACTCGCACTTGTTTTTTAATGAATAACTGAATGAATGTTTTATTTATTTCAGCAATTATGTCTTCTACATTACTTCAAATTCTCGCAAACGACAAATTAACTGGTGATAACTACATTAAGTGGAAACTTAATATTAATGCAATATTGGTCACCAAAGACCTCAAGTTTGTGCTTACAAAGGAATTTCCTCTGGTGCCTGCTGCCAATGCCACACGAACTGTTCGTGAGGCATACCAGCGATGGGTCTCATCTGATGAGAAGGTCCGAACATATCTGTTGGCTTCTATGACAGACGTGCTTGTCACAAAGCACGAAGCAATGACTACACCATTCGAAATTATGAAGTCATTGAAAGCTATGTTCGAGCAGCCCTCCCAGAAAAAGCGACACGAAGCTGTTCGTTCCGCTATGCTCACTCGCATGAAGGAAGATACATCAATTCGGGAACATGTCTGGAGCATGATGTCCTACTTCAACACGGCAAAAGTCAATGGCAGAGCCATTGACGAACCCAGTCAAGTAAGCATCATACTTACGACTCTTCCGAAGAGTTTCGATCAGTTTACGAGCAACTATAGGATGAACAAGTTAAGGTTCAGTCTTACACAGTTGCTTAATGAGCTCGTTACTTTTGAGTCATTGACTAAGGACAGTAAAAGTAAAACCGGTGAGGCAAATGTTGCCGAACTATCTTCCTCCAATAATAAGAAGAGGAAAAGGTCTGCAGGGAAGGAAAAAGGTAAGCCCAAACCCAAGAAAGCCGAGAGCAAAAAGAAGGGTGCCTCCACCGACTAGGGCAAGGGAAAATGTTTCCATTGCGACAAGGTCGGGCACTAGAAGATGAACTGTCCTCAGTACCTGGAGGAGGTAGCCAAGAGGAAGAAGACGAAAGGTAAATATGATTTACTTGTTCTTGAATCTTGTTTAGTGGAAGATGATTCTTCACCCTGGATATTTAATTCGGGGGCCACTAACCATGTTTGTTCTTCTTTGCAGTTGACTGATTCTTGGACATAGCTAGAGGAGGGAGCATTCTCAATAAGTGTGGGGTTGGGGGATGTCGTGTCGGCCAAAGCAGTGGGAGCAATACGATTGCAATTTTGTAATAATAATAGTTTTTTATTATTGAACAATGTTTTTTATATTCCTGGATTTACACAGAATTTGATTTCTGTTTCTAAATTGTTAAAACAATCATATTCTGTTTCTTTTAATAATAAGTCTGTTATTATTGGAAAGAATGGTCTGAATATTTGATCAGGAATTAATGAAACAATTTGTATTGTTAAGACCGTTAATACATACTACACTGCTTAACACCGAAATAAGATTTCTCCAGATAATGACACGTATCTCTGGCATCTAAGGCTTAGTCATATCAACGTTGACTGGATAGACAGACTAGTAAAAAGTGAACCTTTAAGTGAGTTAAAGGTTGGCACCTTACCTGTCTGCGAATTCAGTTTAGAAGGTAAGATGACTAAGAGACCTTTTACTGGAAAAACGCTTAGAGCAATAGAGCCACTAGAACTCATACATACAGACGTCTGTAAACCGATGAATATTAGAGCTAGGGGCGGCTATGAGTATTATGTCACCTTTATAGATGACTACTTAAGATACAGATATGTCTACCTGATGCAGCGAAAGTATGAAACATTTGAAAAGTTCAAAGAATTCTGAGCTGAAGTTGAGAATCAATTAGGTAGGACTATTAAGTCACCACGATCAGATCATGGAGGTGAGTACCTTGACCAAGAGTTTGAAAACTTCATGGTTGAGCATGGGATAGTTTCCTAACTCACAGCTTCCTGTACACCTCAACAAAAAGGTGTAGCGGAGAGGAGAAAAAAAACCCTGATGGAAATGGTGAGATCTATGATTAGTTTCTCATCATTACCAAATTCCTTCTGGGGATATGCGTACAAATAGCAGCATAAAGTTTGAATGTAGTGCTATCCAAATATGTTCCTAAGACTCCCCTAGAGTTGTGGAATGGTCCTAAAGCTAGTTTGTAACATTTCCGCGTATAGGGGTGTCCAGCATACGTGCTAAAGAACAGAAGTGGAAAGGTAGACTCCAAGTCTGTAGTCTGCCTGTTTATAGGATACTCCAAGGAGACCAAAGGTGGACACTTCTATAGTCCCGAAGATAACAAAGTATTTGTATCGACAAATGCAAGGTTTCTCGAGGACAATTATATTAGTGACCATAAACCTCGTTCTAAAATTGTATTGAATGAGTTAGAGTCTGGTGAGACCATTGCTCAGTCAACAAGAGTTGTTGATCTATTAACATCTGAGAGTCAGATGGTTCCTGATCAGGATACACTATTACCTAGACGTAGTGGGAGGGTTGTAAGACAACCTGTATGCTATTTAGGCATAGGTGAGGGACAAAGTGTTGTCTCTGCTGATAGTGTGGATGATCTATTGACATTTAAGAATGTAATGGAAGATCCTGATAAACATGAATAGCTTAAAGCCATGAATCTCGAGATGGAGTCTATGCACCTCCAACTCAGTCTGGGATCTGGTAGACTTACCGGATGGGATAAAACCCATAGGATTTAAGTGGATCTATAAGAGAAAGAGAGGAGTAGATGAGAAGGTAGAGACCTTCAAAGTAAGGCTAGTGGCTAAAGGTTATACCTAGAAAGAAGGGGTCGATTATGAAGAGACCTTCTCGCCAGTAGCCATGTTTAAGTCTAATAGGATTCTCTTATCCATTGCTGTCTATTTCGATTATGAAATTTGGCAAATGGATGTCAAGACTGCATTCTTGAATGGCAATCTTGACGAGAGCATCTATATGAAGCAACCAGAGGGATTTATGTCTCCAGATCAAGAGCAAAAGGTTTGTAAGTTGCAAAGGTCCATCTATGGACTTAAGCACGCATCTAGATCTTGGAACATCAGGTTTAATGATGTGATCAAAACCTATGGCTTTGAGCAGAACGTCGATGAGCCTTGTGTCTACAAGCGCATCATTGACAAAAAGGTAGTTTTCTTGGTCCTATAGGTGGGCGACATCCTACTCATTGGGAATGATGTGGGAGTGTTACTTGATGTAAAACGCTGGCTGGCTAGCCCATTCTAAATGAAAGATTTGGGAGAGGCGAGTTATGTTCTAGGGATCTAACTTATAAGGGATCGTAAGAACAAACTCATAGCATTGTCTGAGGCATCGTATATCGATAAGATTCTTGTGTGTTTTTTGATGTAGAACTCCAAGAAAGGTAATTTACCTTCTAGGCTTGGAGTTCACTTGTCTAAGGAACAGTGTCCTAAGACACCTCAAGAAGTTGAGGATATGAGACGTGTACCCTATGTTTTGGCAGTAGGTAGTCTCATGTATTGTATGTTATTCACGAGAGCAGACATATGCCATACAGTGGGAATAGTCAGCAGGTACCAGTCCAACCCAGGATTGGATCATTGGGTTGCTGTCAAGACAATTCTCAAGTATCTTCGGAGAGCGAGAAACTATATGCTAGTGTATTCCTGACAAAATTTGATCCCGTTTGGATATACGGATTCAGATTTTCAGTCAGACAGGGATTTTAGGAAATCCACGCCTGGATCAGTTTTCACCCTAGGTGGTGGAGCTATTGTGTGGAGAAGTATTAAGCAATCTTGTATTACGGACTCCACCATGGAAGCCGAATATGTAGCCGCTTGTGAAGCTGCTAAAGAGGCTTATTGGCTCCGTAAGTTCTTGAGTGATCTGGAAGTTGTTCTGGATCCGGATAAGCCCATCACAATTTATTACGATAACAGTGGTGCTGTGGCTAATTCCAAAGAACCAAGAAGCCACAAGAGAGAGAAGCATATTGACGAATCGATTTTTGTGTCGTTGAAAGCATCGTTAAAATATTTATAATAAAATCAACTTTGCTACAAGGCACGGGTCAAAAGACATATATAGAAATAAAACTAGTACATCGTGCAAGCAAGGGTATCGTTCCATAGGGATGTGTTGTTAACCATTTCAAGTTTTAGAGTTTAGGGAAAACATGTAAATAGAAGGCGGATGAGATGAGAATGGTGTGTGTAGGGTGTTGTGTGTGTGTGCAAAGAAAATGAAAATGAAAATTGTAAGGACCTCGATTTTATGATTGGCTTATTTCATGACAAACCATACCACATTGGGGATGATTGTGTAATGGGTAGCTTAGGTCCATGTTGGCAAGCTTCCAAGCATCTCCATGACTTCAAGAGCAAAAGGTATACTCACTTGACTTTGTCTCTTGAAGAGTTTAGGTGCACACACACACTTCATGCATGCTTTGTTCATCTTGCATTTGTGTTCTTTATTGTTTATATGTGTGCATCCATTATACAACTCACACGAGCACGTTTTTGTTTGTCTTTACGTGTGGTTGTTTCGTTTTACGTTTTCCGTGTGTGTTCGGAAACGTCCTCACTCGCACGATGGTGTGCTTGTGTTGTGTCCGCGCTAGCATGTTGGTGTGCTTCAGTCTTAGCGCGATTTGTGACCATAGAGAGGCTCCATTTGTGCTCTGTTGGATTGGTATTTGGTTACATGGTCTTATACCATGAGCTTGGGGATTTTTGTTATTGACCCATTCTGACCTTTGGTCACTCTTTTGATCATAACTCTTTCTACAGTAATCCAAATCTTATCTTGTTAATTAGAGTAGAAAGTAGACTTCCATATCTTTCCAATGGTATACTATTCGTTATATTTCATGACCGTTTGGTTTGGTTTTGAAGTCTCCAAATAGACCGCTGAAACAGAGCATCTCTGCTGTTATCCGTTTTTGACCTTTGGTCACTCAAATGACCATAACATTTTTTTATAGAGATCAAAATCTGATTCTATAAAAAGGATTAGAAATTAGACTTCCATACCTTTCCAACGGTATATTATTTGAAAGGTTTCGATATCGTTTGATCATGTTTTGGGTCGCTCGAAACCAGAGCTGTTGTGCTGTCCAGTGTGTTAGGCGACATGCAAGGCCACCTGTGCATGTCGCCTGACAAGTCGCCTTTTGACGCCATAAATCAGTTTTTCCTTATCCAAAACGACGTGGCTTCACTTGGATCACATAAATACATCATCTTCTTCCCCAATCAGACCTAGAGCTCTGAAATTTACATTCCTAGTGAGAGAAAGAGCTCCCCTAGAGAGAGAAAGCTTCAAGCTTTGTTCCTTGACTCTCCAAACCCAAAACCCATCTCATTCTTGCATCATTCCACATCATTTAAGGATGGGTCTTCATTGTTTCATGACTAGGTAAGCAAGAACTTCCTTGAATATCATTTATTGTTCTTCTTACTCTAGATTAGGTATTTATTGCTTGATTAAATACCTTGACTCACTTTATTGCATATATTTATGAGTCTAAATTGCATGATTGGGTTTGTTTGTGATAGCTTACATGATTAGGTTGATTTTCCCTAAATAGCTAACCCTAGAACATTCTTGTGATATTGGTTGATGATTAGGTTGATAGATTAATGTTTATTTATCTAGTCAAGCTTTATTGAATGTTCATGTGGATTTAATTGACAATTAGGTTGTTGGAAAATCTCTACACAACTAATTGAGTTTCTTATTGATAGTTAGAATTTGGGACCATATTGCCCTTCTAGCTAAGTCTTTATATTTTGCATTTGGACATTGTTGTTTATGCCTCATTGATTGCATTTCTTGATTGCACATTTATTGCCCTTGTTATTTATTGTGACAACTTGTGTTGGGTGGACTTGTTTGACAATTAGGTTGCTAGAATCCATTTGCATCTAATTGAGTCCTTATGTATGGGCATGTAGGCATTATTTGATAACTAGGATGTTGTATTGCATTATCTACATCTAGTTAAGCATTGTATGTTTGGTCTAACATATTTTTTGTTGAGCATTCATTGATTGTTCACTTAGACCTTATACTCTTCTTGAGTCAAAGTCTTGTGGCTTCGGGGTGAAGTGGCACAAGCATTGAAGTCTTGCAACCAAGGTGTGGTTGGCAAGCATTGGTCAAGTGCCACTATAAAAGGCCCGTGGGGTAGAGTAGGAGGTGCTCACACCAAGAGTAGTGTATCAGGGGATATCACTAGGGATTGAACCAAGAGTTGTGAGTGGTAGTTTCCATAGCCTAAGGTTATCTAGAGTGAGAGTCCGAGTATCACTTGAGGGTGTAATCTTTTATTCATATAGTGGATTTCTGTGATCGTCTGTGGCTAGAAGGATAGCCCGTGGTTTTTCCCTTGTTGAAGGGTTTCCACGTCAAAATCAAGTGTTCTTTATATTTCCGCACTTTACTTGATTTTGAATGTTTGTTTATGTTGGGTTAATTGTTATTAATATTGACTAATCGAAAAAATTGGTAATAATCGATTAACAACCCATTCACCCCCCCTCTAGGTTGTTAGACACACGTTAAGAGTGTATTTTTAAAAATATAAAAATAAACAAGAGAATATGGAGGGTTGAGAATGGTGATTAAATGAGAAATAATAAATGGGTGGATAGGAGAGATGCATGATAATGGACACATATGGGGCAATAAGTTCACCAAACACAAAGACATATCTATTAGATGGTTAAGCAATCAAGGACATTCAATTAAGTTAAGGGTCTGTTCCTGCCTCAATCCTATTTATTCCCATTTATAGAGCTAACGGTTGAAGAATGTGTTGAGAGCCTCTCAAACACGAAACCGCAACCAACATATGTGAATCGATTCTACAAACCAATGCTAGATTGAGCTCCAATACTAACATGGTAATATAAAATGGCAACGTTAAGCCAATGAATGTGGAGAGAGTAATTGTTCCTCCAACCATAACTCACCTAGAGCAAGAAATAGATGAATTCCCAATTATTGTAACTCCAACCACAACTCACCTAGAGCCCCTAGTGTGAGAATTGGCCAGAGTCCAATTTATAACAAAAACAATGAACCAAAACTCTTCTTATATGGCAATTATTAGTTTCATCCATTCTTCCTAGCTAATTAGCGAAGAAAATGCCTGGAGAGCCTCTCCTAAAGCACAATCCTAACTCTAATTAACTCAAATCCATCCATACACATGCAATTTCGACCTTCCATCAACATACACACATAAATGGGATGTTTGATTACAACTACTCCTACAATTACATTAATCTACTCCTAATCTCATTCATGAACACATTAATTTCCCATATTTATACACAAGCATTTCAAGATAAGAGATATAATCAATCATGGCAAGAATGAAACAAAACTCAAATGAACATAAAAATAATCATATATAAATAGCAAAGTGTTGGATTACAAATTCCCGAATGGGGATTACACAAATGGAAAACAAGATATACATGGAGAATGAGTTTAGATACAACCCTTGAAGAAACCCCTCCAAGAGCTCCATCCTTTGCCTAGCACAAAATTGGTCAAAGAACTCTCCTAACTCCATGAAATCTACTCACAAATGTGGGGAAAGATGGGTAGAAATAGTGGTGGTGAGCTATCTATGGAGGAAAACCTCCATTGAAGCTTGAAAGCTTCTCTCTATCTTAATTGATGAAGAAGAATGAAGAAGTGAAGTGTGGGCTATGTATCTTATGAATAGAAGAGAGGAAAATGTGTTTATATAGTGTTGGGAGGTTAGGGTATGAAATGGTAGTGAAGGGACGAAAATGCCCCTCAATTTTGGGCAAAAACTTGACCTCCAGGTCCCCTTCGGCAGTCAAAACAGAGGCCATAGTGCCAGCCAAATTGACAGCTAAGTAGTGATGAAACCTACTATCCTAATTCGGCTGTCAGAACGGATGTTGGCTTGCCCGCCGAATTGCCCGCCAAATTGCATTTCTACTCTGCGCACTAGTTACTCAAACAGGCATAACTTCCTTCAGAAAGGTCAGAATCACAATCCATAAAAAGCTCTGAAAACTATACTTTCGTACCTTTCCAAATATATAAAGATCTATTCATGGTTCTATTGGATGAGGGAGTTATGGCACCCACAAGTCGGATGTTCTGCATAGGCCCATACAATTTCAACCCATAAGCTATAAGAAAATCAGAGGGGTTCATACACGTGGTCTTAGTGTTGCTTTCTTGCTTGATGACGGATCAACTGTGGAAACATCCAGATTTACTTGGGCACGATTGTGCTTAGATCACGTCGCGGTCTGTATCAACGGTGAGGCGCGGCACTCTGAATACTTCCATTTATTCTTGTTTTTGGCTCTTTTTTGCCTCCCAATCTAAACTTTAAGCTAAAAACCATAAAATAGGGAATATGTATCTACAAATGGCTCAACAAGCACATTATAAAAAAAATACACTCGAAAACGAGAACAAACGATAGGAAATTGGGGACCTAAAATATGTATAAAATAGTCTGATCACATATAGAGATAATGTATCATCTCATTAGAGAGATAGTGCAGAGAGGAGATGTGATCGTCACCAAGATAGCCTCACAAGATAATCTTGCTGATCCATTTACGAAGACTTTATCGGGTAAAGTATTTTCAGGTCACCTAGATGGTCTAAGGTTATGAAACATGCCTCGCATGCTTTAGTGCAAGTGGGAGATTATTGGGGTTTATACCCTAAAGATGTAATTTGTAAATGGATTTATGAAATAAATAAAAAAGAAAAGTTCAATTCATTCTTGTTGTGTTGTTTATTTTCTAACTTGTGCATATATTAACATCCAAGATTGCCGGATGTAATCTCAAACTGTGTATATGAGTGTCATGTAATCTTAAAAGTTGTTAATCGTGCTTGTATGTTTGATGATCGGATATCTGATAAACCTCTTGAGCTCAATGTCAAGATTAATCATTCATATGGCACTCTTCTCTCAGACTCGACTTTATATCGTAAGGTGGTTGGTTCATTGGTTTATTTGACAATTACTCGTCCTGATATCACTTATGTTGTTCATCTTGTTAGTCAGTTTGTTTCAGCTCATCGCACTCCTCATTTGGCTGATGTTCTTTGTATTATTCGATATGCTCGTGGAACCTTGTTTTAAAGTCTACTTGTTTCCTCCAAATCTGATCTTATTTTGCGTGCATATTTTGATTATGATCGGGTTGGTGATACGGTTGACCGCAAGTCTACTACAGATTATTGCACATTTTTGGGTGGTTCTCTCATTTCTTGGAAAACAAGAAATAGAGTAGTGTTTCTCGTTCTTTATCAGAAGCAGAGTATCGTGCTATGGCGACAACTGCAGCTGAAATTGTTTAGTTACAGTAGCTTTTGGATAAACTTGGTATCCCTCAGCTGAATCTCAAACTGTGTATATTAACATCCAAGATTGCCAGACGTGCAATCTAAAGATTCCATAGATAGCAAATAAAACTGGGTACTTTATTTGTAGTTAATCTATAGATGCGGTCCATTCCGTAATGTACGGTGATTCTTTTCTGAATCATTCATATGAGATATGAGAATGAAGGCACCTTGTATGATATGATTATGTAGGACTGGGTCATGATCTATATGAATCTCTCACCAAGATCTGTTTACTGATGAGATTCATATAAATCAACTAATGATGGTTATATATGGGTGATCTTAATCCTGAGTGTCTTATCGACTCCTTCAGGTTAGATCGTGGTATTTGATATACAATGGGTGAGGTCGGATGCAGTTCCTGATCAATATGCTCCGTATGTTGGGATTGCAGTTTGGCTTGTGGCTGGAAAGGTATGTATACAATAGTGGAATCCACTCCTTCTTGTGAGAAATAGATGGTAGTTCCTTTAAGGGTGATTTGGGGCTTGGACAATATAAGCGCTCTCCTAATTCCGTAAGGAAATAGGATTTATTGTTCATTAGACAATCAACGGTACTTAAAAGATATATATATAATTAGAGGGTTATAATGGACATTATGACCCAGCTCTAATTATGAACTACTGTGGAGGATCACACCATGTGTAATAGCTATATCGATGGACACCGATTTGTATCGGTCTGTGTAAAAGCGTCTGTAGTTGAGAGAGTGCATATTCGGGTTTTTAGTGGAATAACACCAGAGTTAATAATCAGAGAATATTAATTAAAGAGTTTAATTAATAGTTCCGAAGATTATTGGAGCTCAAAATACTGTAGGTCCATTAGGTTCCCTTGCTAGTAAGGATGGCAATTGTACCCGGACCTGTGAGTACCGAACCGAACCCGAACCCGAACCGCTTGGGTCGGGTCTGGGTCCTCACATTCTGGTCGTAGGTCAGGTCTGGGTATAAAATGACAAACCCGATGCAGGCCGTAGGTCGGGTCTGGGTCTGGGTCTGAGCCAAAAACCCGGACCCGGACCCATAAACCCGATTAATATAAAACACAATTTTTTTTTTGATAAACACTGTCGTTTTACACCTAACTAAGGTGACCTAAACCTGATATCTTCTTGCAGCCGCATAACACATTCTTCTTCTTCTTCTTCTTTCATGCCTAATTTCTTCTTTTTTCTTTTCTTCAAGCCTCCACCTAATTTCTTCCCAGTTCCCACCTAATTTCTTCACGCCTCCAGCCCTCCACCTAATCTCTTCGACGACTGGCAGCTCCAAGTCGATTGCCTGCAGCTCCTCGCCTCCACTTGATTTCTTCGACGATCGGCAGCTCCAAGTCTACGGCCTGCAGCTCCACGCCTCCATCTGATTTCTTCGTCAGCCAACAGCTTCACGTCGACGGCCTACAGCTTCACGGCCTGTAGCTCCACGTAGTATCCTCATTATTTATGTTCTTTGTGTTCAATTTTTCTTCAATTGTGAAATTGGTTTGAAAATTTTTCTTCAATCGAATATGCTCTTATATGTACAGTGTAGATATAGGAAATTGGTTCGAATTTAGTGTAGAATATAGGTTTTAAATATGCTTTAGTGTAGAATTTAGTTTGGATGTGATTTATACTTTGTGTTGTGTTGTGTCTGGTCACTAGTATGCTGTTTTTCGTTGCATTTGGTGCTGGTCTGTTTGTGTTTGCCTGGCATGTTTCTGGTGTTAGATGCTTCCTTGTTGTTAAGGGTTTTTGCTTGATGTTTTTACTACTCTCTCTGTAGGTCCGCGAGTCTGTGGGTCCGCGGGTCCAGACCCGGACCCATGAAATTTCGTGGGTCTTCGGGGCTGGTCTGGGTCTGCTTAAGACACGCGGGTCCAGACCCTAACTTGAACCTGAACCCGAAACTTTTCATGGGTCTGGGTCTGGGTCTGGGTCTGGGTCCAAATTTTTTTGATGGGTCTGGGTCTGGGTCTAGTAGGACCCGACCTGAACCCGACACATTGCCATCCCTACTTGCTAGCCTGATCGATTTAGGTAACAAGGGTCACGTTTAATTAATTGGACAGTCCAATTAATTGTGTGACGAAAGTGACACGTGTCAGGAGTTGATTGAGTAATTGGGTTATTCAATTGATTAAAATGACAATTATAACAATTAAATAATAAGATTATTTAATGATGTAATTAGTCATATATGGAGGGTTTCATTTGTTATTTATTTTGAATAGTGAGATAATGAGATTATCTCATTTATTAAATAAAATAAATTGAAATATATTTGAATTTAAATTGTTTAAATTTAAATATACATAATATCTTTTTTGATAAATAAAATATATATTTTATTTTAAAAGATAAGGTACGGTTATTTGAAAAAGATATAAAAGAGTTTTATATTTTTTGAAAAATCTTAACCTGATATTGATATGCATGCACATATATTAGTGTTGGTATATGATACAAATACTGTGAGTGAATCAAGTGAAACAAAAAGAGAAAAAGAGATTGGTGTGTGCGGTGCATCAATTCTTTTAAAGAGAATCAAAAGAGTAAAACGCACATGAGTGCGTGAGAGAAAAAAAAAAGGAAAAGCAATTGGTGTTGTGCACTATCAAATACAAAAAGAGAGAAAAGTGTGCGTGATTGGTAGGCGTGCACTATTTAGATACAAGAAAAAAGGAAAAAAAATATAAGATATTTTTTTTAACAACTAGAATTGTTCTAGTTTTTTGTTTTCTCTTGGAAGAAATTGTTTCTTCTTATTTTCTCTACATCTTCTTAAATTCCTGAGTACGTGACGAGCCCATAAGCAGTTACCAGTTTCGGAAATAGCTAGGAAGATCGGTGGTATAGACCAGGAGCATATCGTAAAGTGAAGGAGCCTCCAAACGTTGGTAAGGTTCTAAATTTTCTTTTAATATATTGATTACAATTTCCTGTGTTTACATATTGTATGTATTAGTTCTCGAAAAATAATTATGATCTCAAGTTCACTGGTTCCAGATCGTTTACGATCTGTATAAAGAATTTTAAAACCTATTTCCGTTGCGTTACTAGTGAACGGGGTTCTAACCCCTAGACCATCAACCTTTAAAGTGTTTTTGCCAGCTGTGTTGGGTGAGGCTGCTACTATGGATATGTTTAAGCTCTCTTTTGGTTCCTGGAACGAGAACCTCATTAGGGAGTCATTTCATCCTGATCATACCGCCTTGATTCTTAGCTTACCTTGCTCGACTAGATTGGCTCTTGACGTTCTAACTTGGCATTATGATAAATGGGGCTCTTACTCAGTTAAGAGTGGTTATCACTTAGGGCATTCCCTCTTTTCTTCCTCAGGTTCGTCTGGTTTGAGTTGTTCGGAGTTATGGTAGAAGTTTCTCTAGAGAATCAAGGTTCCAGCTAAGGTGAAGTTGTTGTGTTGGCGTGCTAGCCATAATTGGGTGCCTACGAACATTAATTTGGCTGGTAGAGGGATATAAGTGGATTGTATTTGCCCGATTTGCAGATTAACCCGTTCTGGTGCTACCCTGCTCTTAAGAGGATTCGAGCTATGTGCTCTTTTTTTGAATGGCTTTAAGGTGAGTGATGTTATGCATTTCATTGATTTTATGTTGGCCTGTAGAGACCAGTTGTATTCAGATGAGATTGAGTTACTGTGTATTATTATTTGGAGAATTTGGTTTAGACATAATTGTTTAATGCTTAAGTTAAACTTTGTTTTTGATAAGGAGGTATTGCCATGGGCTATCTCTTTTATTGGCAACTTTAGGCGGGCGAATTCAGGTTAGACTTTCAGTGTCGATTTGAGTAGAGCTGTTGCTCACTCATGGCTTCCTCCAGATGTTGGTAACTTTAAATTCAACACCGATGCGGCTATTGATACTATCAATGGAAAAATGGGGTTTGGTAGTATTGCTAGAGATCACACTAGTGCTGTTTTAGCGTCAAGTTCTCAATCCCTACCAGTCGGTGTCTCTCTTATTGTTGCAGAAGCTTTGACTATTCATTATGGTTTTATGTTTACTACCGATACGGGTTTGCTTCCTTGCTCGCTCGAGACGGTTGCGCAAGTGGTGGTTTCACATATTCGTTCTGGAAGTGCTCCGCTATTTGATGTGGGTCTGGTTATTAGTGATATTATTTACTTTCTGGATTGCAATCCTAGTTGCTCTGTGGCTTTTGTTCCTAAGAAGGCCAATATGGTTGCTCATAGGTTAGCTAAACTGGGTCTGACCTTAGATATCAACCTGTTTAGGATAGAGGAGGTGCTGCCTTGTTTGGCCCCAATTGTTATGGGTGACTGCCCAACTCGTTTGTAATCTTGCTTTGTTTAATAAATATCCCCTTTAAGAAAACCAATAAAAACATAATCTTACCAAAATACCCTTCATTAAATGCATCACACACCTTTTTTTTGGATCATGTAAGATGCAGGAAGTGTAAGAATAGATCACGAAACATGCATGAGAAGACACAAATGGATCACAGAACATACATGTGAGTTATGAATTGATCACTCATTTTTTTTTCCAGAGAACAAGAGAGATTGCGCCTCAGTTTAGGGGCATTTAAGACCTATTTGGCTATAAAGGGGTTTGAAAATTGTGTTTGGTTATAAATGCAATTTTAAAAAAATGGCTAATAGTGATAAAAGTTAGGAAGGTGGCCATTTTTTTTGAATTCGCTCTTATTTATATTTATTATAATAATTAAGAAAAACTTATACTCATGACCATCTTATGAGATGCGACATAGCAAATGTCATTTTACAAAGGGAGAAAATAAAAAATAATCCCTCAAAACATTAGGTGATGTTTGGATCCAATTTATAAAACTTTTATTTTCAAAAAAAAAACATTTATAAAGTTCGCGTTTGGTATCGTTTTTAAAATAGTGTTTTTGAAAAAGATTTTTAAAAATGAAAATCAAGTTTAAAACCGTGATTGTTAAAAATAGTTTAAAAAAATGAAAAACGATGTAAATGTGTTTGATATTGCTTTTTTAAAATGAGTGAAATAGTTGTTTGGAATGAAAAGTTGTGGCTTCTCCCAGCTTCGACCATCCTTCTCCTCTTACGTATGCCGATGCGGTAGTTCTGCTTGAGGATGATGTCGTCTAAGCCCAAGCGACACTGCACAACAGTGTTGCTTGGGTGCATTGAGAGCAACACGTGTCTAGGTGAAGTTGTTTGAGCACCTCACCAGCAACAACGTCGTCGGAGCACACGTTTCCCCACGATGTTGTTAGCGTTTCAGAAAGAAAAAATGAAAATATGAAAAACGTGACATTTTACCAAAACTTACCAAACATATCCCTCAGTAATTTTCTCATATAAAAAAGTTTAAAACAAGTTTTAGAGAGTTGTTTCAATAATTATCTAATTTTAAAAGGTTTAGATGTCACGTTTTTGTATCGAATATGTCATATTTTTCTCCAAGATTTAACCTTTTTTACAAAAAAAATAATATAGAAAAGATGTTGTAGGGGGTTTCTTAATTACAGACTGAAATATGGTTATTAGCCATTAAAACTTCGTATGTGATTAAAATTAAAGTTCTTATAATATATATGGTCATTTTTGTCAATTTTCACTTTTACTTAATGGAGTTAGTGTGATATTTCACGAGACATAACATATATGCACATAATATTGACACTTACGACAAGATGAGATCGGTCCATTAGTTTGCCCCCCATACCTACATCATGGGGTTGTGACTTCAAGTCTGTCCCCCTTCCCAAATATCGAATTATTGTAATGCTTCAAAATAAAAAAAATTAATAATATTGACACTTGCACGTCCAAATGTCCAATAAAAGACTTTTAATCTTTAGTTCAATTTAATTATCATTTTAGTTAATACTTATAGCGTGTTTACTAATCAGGAATCTCATCCATGGAAAGGTGAATTAAATTCCTAATTTTGAATTCCAGCGTTTACTAATGTTTTGGGGAATTAAGTTTCGTAGATCCCATATACAAATCAGGAATTAAGTTCCTAAGAGAAAGGGAATTTGATTCCCCTCACTTACCATATGAATCAAGTTCTCTTTCCTAATTACAAGGTGAATTCATATATTTTTACTAAAATATTCCCCATAAAATTAATAAAAAAACAATTGTGTATATATTTTTACATTAATGTCTCATATGAAATGAAATTAAGTTGTAAATAAATAAATATATATATAACAAAAATGAACAGTGTTAAAGTCATGTTATTTTTTTATTCTTTATTTATTTATTTATTCATAATAAAAATATATATATATATAGTCTTTTTCTTCTCAATGCGCACTGCTATAAAATACATCAGTGTATTGTATGTGAGCCATAGATTATGGATAAACACTGACAAGTGCATACAGACTAGGTCAAAGGAATCGAATCTAATGATCCATATGCAGCGTATTGATAAATATTTATCAGTGTGCATTTAGGTGAAAAGTTTCCTATATATATTTTGTAACATAAGGGTATTTTTATAATTAACTTCATACAAATTTGATTCCGTTTTTAATTCTTCAAAATTCGTAAACATTGGAATGAAATTTAGTAACTTAATTTCGATTCCCCTCCATTCTCTTTCCAATGGAACTTGATTCCGATTTCTTTCATTCACGATTAGTAAACGCACCCTTAATTATTTTTATTAGTGTCAAGATGAGGTTGATCGAGTAATTTACTAATCATACCTCTATATATAACGAAGTTGTGAGTTCTATATATAACGAAGTTGTGAGTTCGAGTCTATCTCTCTCCCAAGTGCATAATAAGCTTTAATCTCAAATGTAAAAAAGAGTTTTTATTGGTTCTAAACCGGTCAAAACCGATCTTTTTAAAATTGGTAGTTATATCATGATTTAATTTGTAAACTATATTCAGTTAAAAATAGATTTGTCCCTGTAAATAAAGAACTCCTATAAATAAAGCACTTCTTCAATTAATGTGAGTATGATTTGAATATATATTTATATATTTATATGAGATATGAAAAAAATATTTATACTTATTGTCAATGAATTAGGAAAAAAAACCAACAAAAGAAATAGATCATAAAAGAATTTGAACTCATATGCAATGGTAAATTCCATATATATATGAAAATTTTCACCTCAGTACGCACCGGTAAATATTTAGCAGTGCGTTGCATGTAAATCACTAGATTCAATTGCTTTGACCCAGTCTGTATCCACTTGTCAGTGCTTATCCATAATCTATAGCCCACGTACAATGCACTGATGATATTTAAATCAGTGAGCACCGAGGAGAAAAAGACTATATATATATATATATATATACACGGTTGATCTATAGAACACCGGTATACCGTACACCTTTAAAAATTTAAATGTGATCATGATTTTTTTGGTGTGATCATGTCAATTCATTTTCGATCACAAAACCTCACATACGACCACATTAAATTTAAGTCCCGTTTTATCATGATCACATATAACTTATATACCATAACATTATATACACGCCAACACATGCTATTCACATACAATAACATGTAATAATATTCTACTGCATCATATGCCAGTGTTTTATAGATTGTGTATTTATATAAAACGTATATATCCCAAACCCCACACATATATATATATATATATATATATATATATATATATATTTATATATATGTTATATCTCAGTTGGTTTTGTTGGTTGACAAATTGATACAATCACTACTTTTATAAATTTATAATTTTGGGATGGTATGAAATCTATTAATCAAACGAGATATTAATTTATTGATAAATTAATATTTTATTACTTTATCGAGATATTTAACTTATATTACACGACAAGAAACACTCAATGGCACTAAATAGTTTCTTGCTTTAATATGAGAAGTCAACCCAAGAGTTAATTATAATTGCATTGCAAAAAATTAGAGATGAGATCCAACTAGATTTGAATTTTAAGAAAAAACAAGTAGCATGTTATAAATCTAGTGTGGATTACCACCACATCCTAACACTCAAGTATAACTCGTACTTGAGTACACACAGCACATATGTATCATGTTTGTACCATTGGTTTTGCTATATCTATAGCCATGTATATAAATATATGTACTCTCTCTTTAAAGAGCGGGGTTTTCAGAATAATAAAACAATGACATATTCTCTATTGTCTTTTCTCTCTCTCTCGTCTCTCTCCCTTGTTTCTCTATCAGTTTATTATTCATTCATTGTTCTTCATTTCTTCGTCTGATTTCATCAGTTCTTCAATTTGTTTATAACACGTTATCAGCACGAATATTGATTAGGACTTCCAGAGAGTTTTTCAGTGTTTTTTTAAGTTTTGATTTTGAATTTTTATTGAACCCAGAAAATTAAAAGTACTCGAATCGTTTTTCGGAGGATACCGTTGTGTTCTTCTCGAAAATAAGATTCCGACGCCGCTAACCGCGTCTCAAACGAAGCTCAAACGAAGCCTCTAGCTCCGGTCAACGCCCAATTTTTCCCCAGAATTTTTCTACAGATTTTCGAAGGTTGAAGACGACATTGTAAGCGGTCGCAACGTCAGCGCCACTGTCAGCATCATGCCATGCCATGTCAACCGCCACGTCTCTGCCACATCAGCATCAGGCGTGCCAGGTCGAGCCACGTCAGCGGTAGGCGTGCCACGTCAGCGTTATGCATGCCACGTCTCCGCCAGTCACCTGCTATGTCAGTGCCAGGCGAGCCATGTCAGCACTGGGCGCACCACATCAGCACCAGGTGCGCCACATCAGCCAGAAATCTTTTTCGTCCGTTTCGGTGCAATTTTCGCCCATATTCTGCCGAACTGGACTTGTTTCCAGCTATTTCGACCGTTCCGGATGCAACCGTGCCATCCGTTTCAGCTAATTCCGCTTGTAAGTATTATTTTGACTTATTTAAGCTTTATTAACTCTGTTTTCGGGCACGATGGAATATCCAGAACCTGGAGATCTGGATCCAGCATTATATACATGGTTGATGCAATATTCTGAGAAATATTCAGAGAAATATACACATCCAGTCGGATGTTGTAAGCATCATAAAAATAATCTAAGATCCTAATGTATAATGAAATGAGAATAATATTTTATTCATTTCATACACATCCAGAAGGATGATCTGAATATCATAAAAAGAGTTAAAAATCCTAACGTACAAGATGGCTATGCCGTCAACGGAACCTATATATATATAGTGACTATAACTCTGACTCTGATATTTATTTTTATGCAATATATGAGACTGACTTATGTTATGTCTCTGGACTGGCTTATGCTGTGTCTAAGGTGATCTTATGACCCTGAAACTGTTATTTTTATGCAATATATGAGACTGGCTTATGCCGTGTCTCGGGACTGGCTTATGTCGTGTCTCAGGACTGGCTTATGCTATGTCTCCAAATAAATTGTTAAAACATTCATATTATTTATACGCAATATATGAGATCGGCGAGACCAACTAACCAGAACTTAAAGTTCCTGGAATTATAATATTTAAGTTGGTACGGTTTTGAAAACCGATGAAAACATCGAGTTCTGGATCCAGTGTTATATAAATGAATGTCACACTTCATTATTTGGAACCTCGGGTTTCAAACACGTTCATAATATGAAGTTATATGAAGTTATCTCATATATATCAAGTGATATATTTACATATCAAGTGATATATTTACATATCATTTATTTGAAAGAATGATCTACACATCCAGTAGGATGTTGTGAGTATTATAAAAGGGATTTAAGATCCTAACGTATCATTCAATTGAGAAAAAAGGTCTACACATCCAGTAGGATGTTGTGAGTATCTTAAAAGGATTTAAAATCCTAATATCACGTATAATGAGATTGTAAAGGATAATTTATCCATTTTATACTTACTCTTGAAGGAGCAGTATCAAGAGAGTAAATTTGGATATATTTATATTCATGAGATTTCAAAACATACCCAGGAGTGGATGTTTGTGAATGACAAGAGAAAAGGTTTATAGAATAAACCTATTGAAAAGATTATTATCATTTCAGATGAGATATAAAATGACATTTACACATAATGTCCATAAAATTCCCAGAAGGAAAATATATGTCTTGTCTAGAGTGCAACGACTCATACGATTCTGCGGAGTCCGATATATTTTATGAATTGGATTTTGATCTGAGCAAATATTAATATTGTATCAGGTCCAACAGATATGATAGAAAGCTCTGGAAGAGCCATGATAGAAAGCTCTGGAAGAGCCATGATATTGTTATCAAACATTACTAAATCATGTATCAGTGATACTTGAGATTATTCAAGCAGAACATAAAAGAATATGCTAAGTTCAAAAATATATAAAGTTAATACCAGATCAGATCCAGCAGATCTGATCAAAGGCTTTAAAAGAGCCACGATATTATTACCAGATGGTATTAAATTGTGTATCAATGATGCTTTATATCATTCAAGCAGAATATAAGGGAATCTGCTTAGTTTCAAAGATATACGGAGGAATGAATATCATATTGGAACTATGAGTAATGAGGATGTTTAATATATATGCATTACTCCTCATGATTCATGCCAGAAACTTATTATAGAAAGGCAGTGTACTTTATCATCTGGATTATAAAACACTATTATAAAGAGTGTAGATGTTTATGCAGTTATGTATTATGAATCAAAAATTCCCAGATCCAAAAAATGTTTGCGTGTTTGGCGTGAACGTATTGGTCACCAAGGATCTACAATGATGAGTATAATCATTGAAAATACTCATGGATATCTATTAAAGAACCAGAAGATTCTTTATCCAATGAGTACTTATGTACTGCATGTTCACAGGAGAAACTAACAGTAAAACCATTTTATCCTAAAAATTGGTTTTGAATTCTCATCATTCTTACAAAGAATTCAAGGAGAAATATGTGGACATATTCTCCACTAAATGATCATTTTCATTATTATATGATTCTAATTGATGCATCTACGGGATGATCACATGTTTGTTCATTATCAAACATCTCAATACCATAAAGCAGATGGGATTGATGTTCAACATCCAATTTTCAGATATAGTCATAATCAAAATGGATTAGGGAATCACTTATCAAACGTCTCTAGGTATTTTCGAGAACCTCATTATTTCGGTACAATTACTAAATTCCATATAGGGACTTACTCACTTTTAAGATATTTGATTGTATTGCATATCCCCTTATTGCATATCTGACATGATCTAAGATAAGACTTTTATATCAATCTGAGATTAATATTGATTTTGAGTAATCTTCTATTAGATCATTTGAACTTCTGATAATTTATATTTATATGCACAATCTGCATATTATTATACTGATTATTTCCCAATTGGGAAAGTTTCTCCAGAAGAGAAAAGTAAATGAAAAATTACTTATATACAAAATAGAGACACCAGTTCGGTTCTCTATATATGTGTGTGTCTCAGTTCAATCTTCGTATCTCTCAATTACGAAAGATGATTGATCATCGGATGATTATTAATCTCTTACCTGGTATATTAAGGGTAACAAGATTTTATCAGTTGCTATCTCATAAACCCCGGCCGGGTGATTGTTCTTGAAGAACGATCAGAGAAAAATGCAACAAATAAATAATCTGATGCATATCATAAACTTATAATCCTTTTGAAAATGTATTATTATTGGGATCCCAAGAGTAAACAAAACTCAAGTTATGAATAAATCCACTTTCTCTAAATCAACTCTATAACAGTCTGATATGTCAACAGAGATACAAGAGTATAGAAATTGAGAGAAATTATATAGATCATACGGAGTTTATGAAATAACTAAATCCATTGAAATGGAAGAAATCTCTAAATCATACGGAGTTTATGAAATGATTAAATCCATTAAAATGGAAGAAATCTCAACAGAGATACAAAAGTATAGAAATTGAGAGAATTTCTATAAGTCATATAAGAGAAATATGGAATCATAAGGAAACAATCATTGATGATGTATTTTTATACACAATAGCGCTACTGAGATTATAAAATGATAATTATGATATTCATAATATCACATGATTGTAGATAAAAGGCATGATTGGCCTAGATGAAATAAGCAATTTAAGAAGAATTGACTTCATAAGCCAAAATAAAGTGTTTAGATCAATAGTACTCCAAACACCTTGAGATGTCAAACTACTTGAGATGTCAAACTAGTTGGATACTAATGGATCTTTATATGGAAACATAATGAGAAAAACGAGATCGTGAGATATGAGGCACGACTCGTAGTATGATGTTTCTTATAGAAACTTGGTATTCACTACTGATGAATACGATTACGTTGTTGACAAATTTGGCTGCCTTTAAAGGGCTTGAAATACTTCTTCTAGACGTAGTAATCATTTATCTATATGATACACTCAATGCAGATATTTATAAATCCTGAAGGATTCAAAATGCTAGAGGCATATAAATCGAGATCTCGTAATCTGTATTTGATGAACATACAAAAATCCTTATATGGATTAAAACAATATGAACGGATGTGGTATAACCGTCTCAGTTAATATATGATAAAGATAAAGATATAATAATCATATGATATACTCATGTGTCCTCATAGAGAAATAAGAAAGAATATATTGTCTCTACCTGAAGGTCGAGCATAGATTAAATGGAATGCTTGTCCATCAAACAGAATATGTTGAAAAGATTCTGAAAAGATTCCATATGGATATTACTCCATAAAGCAAATCTTTACTGATACTCCCTCCAATCATTTATGATGTTATTTCATTTTATGAAATAAACATCAATGTGCTTCAGTTCAGCAATCTAGAAGATTGCTTCAAAATAACTTTTATCAGGGGGAGCGTCCCATCAAGGGGAGCGTCCCACCAAGGGGAGCGTCCCACCAGGGGGAGCATATTAGATGAAGTATATTCATTATTTGGAAATATGTGCATTGTACTCTTTTTCCTTTCAATCAGGTTTTATCCCACTGGGTTTTCCTGATAAAGGTTTTAATGAGGCAAAATCTTTTGATCCATAAAGATCATCATAAATATTACATTTATCCAGTTGATCATCGTATATATGTTGACTTGATCAAGAAGATCATTGTAAATATTACTTTGATCTTGCTAATCATCGTATATATATATATTACTTTGATCCAGAAAATCATTATAAATATTACTTTGATCCGATAGATCAATGAATATTTTTGCTCAGGTTTTTATCCCACTGGGTTTTCCCTAGCAAAGTATAAATGTGAGAAATGTTTTGAAGAAAACAATAAATCCAGACACATGTACACTATACTCTTTTTCCCTTCGATCAGGTTTTTCCTACTGGGTTTTCCTGACAAGGTTTTTAACGAGATAGTTTTGAGAACGTCCAGGACCACTAGATCTAGAGAGATCATTGTATACATTTTTTCGGATTTTGTCCCACTAAGTTTTTCTTAAAAAATTAAAATACAAGTGGTGGAAATCCAAAGGGGAGTGTTATAAATCTAGTGTGGATTACCACCACATCCTAACACTCAAGTATAACTCCCACTTGACTACACACAGCACACGTGTATCATGTTTGTACCATTGGTTTTGCTTTATCTATAGCTATGTATATAAATATATGTACTCTCTCTTTAAAGATGGGGGGTTCTCAGAATAATAAAACAATGACATATTCTCTACTGTCTTTTCTCTCTCTCTCTCTCGTCTCCCTCTCTTGTTTCTCTATCAGTTTATTATTCATTCATTGTTCTTCATTTCTTCGTCTGATTTCATCAGTTCTTCAATTTGTTTATAACATAGCAATATATTCATATTGCAAGAAGGGTTCTTAAAATTTTTAGCACTTTTGGATGATGATTTTGCAGAACTAGAACATAGTTAACAATTTAAGTTTTAATAGCACTAAAAATGTGTTACTAACAAAAACCCCATGGAAAAATAAGTCACGTGCTTTTTCTGAGTGTTTTATCGAAACTTAATGTCCGAGACTTATTTCCTTGAATCCGGGACTTGTTTCATTGAATCCAAGACTAATTTTCTCTGGTGGAGACTTATTTCCTTGAATACGAGACTTATTTTTTTGAATATTTTCCAAATTTGTTTTCTTTGTTTTTTCTTTTGATTTATGTTCTTTCGCAATTTTTTTTTTGTGTCCTCTTCTCATTGATTCATATTCTTTGTCTCCAACACTTATAAAAGAGATAAAATCACAATTTTTCTACAACTTTTTTTTAGAGATTCTTCATTTTCATGAAAAATAGTGAACTAACAAAATTGTTTTTCTTGAGGGAAAGAGAAAGCAAAAGGAAAAGTAAAGTCACCGATATTTTTGTCTGTTAGTATACTTTGGTACTATTCAAACTTTAATTATTATCTCTGTGATAGCCTCACAAAAAGCTCATTAAAAAGTGTTATTAACTCTTATTATTTTTTTGCGAGAAAACATCATAGTCAATACTATTCGTACTTTGCACCTCTTTTTCACAGTGGTGATGAGGGGTTCGAGCCCCATCATACGTATTTTACAATCATGTGTAAGGAGTTTTTTTCCGGTTTATAAGAATAGTTATCCGGACCGCACATATATTATCTAATCTTGGCAGATTCTGAGAGTCCTATTGTAATAGTTGTAATTTGTAATACTTCAGAAAAAAAAAATTATTCATACTTTTTAGCAAATTATTAATTTATGAAATGAATGAGATCGCAAATTTATATAAGGATTTTTTTTAATATACTATCTTATAATTTAATCAAAATTATTAATTTATCTCATTGGCCCAAGTCGGAACCGACACAATTTATAATATTAAAGTGATTATTAATTTATCAGTATTAATTTATAGAGGTTATACTATTAATAATTACTTATCTTATTTGCCATGCATCTTTTAAATTAATTTGTCAAATTAAAATTATCATACAAGTTAAGATATGCATTAAAAATAATTTTAATGAGATTAATTTAGTTAAGATATGATAAAAATTAATATTATTTTTGTTTCAACTTTTAGGAGATGTTTTTTTTTAAAAGAAACTTTTAAGAGATGGTAATGAAATGATATTAAATTGTCAAAATAAAAGTTAACATAAAAGTTGTGATATTAATAAAAAAAGAGTGATGCTATTAGCACACCCCCTACTGATCTATTCATGCCCCAATTTTTAAAATTTTGATTAAATTAAATTAAATTAAATGTTTTTATTAAATTTTTGGTATATTTCCAAAACTATCTATTTTACTTATTTTTGAAACTTAATACATACCATATATGATCTCTCTATCTGTGTATCTGTATACATCTCTCTCACCTCCATTGATTGATTTTTTTTTCTTCATATTTCTTTTTTTTTCTTCTTATTTCATGATGGAAAAGAAAAAATAAAAAATAACTGGGTACTTCAACACAGCTTGATATCAATCTAAAGAAAAAGTAAACTTCAAACTTATTTTTAGAGAATGAATTGTTTCCAGATGCATACTATCATTGTCAGACAATTCTTGTTTTATGTCATTCTCAGACAATTCTTCAAGATGTTTGATATCGTTTTTAGACAATTCTTCCATATTCTTGATATCGTTTTCGTACTCTTCCATAATATTTTATAATAATGTAAAAAACAGATTTTAGGGTTTAAGAGTTAATTTTTTTTTTAAGAAACAGATTACTGTTTTTTTTTGTGGGAAAAAGGAATGTGATATTTTAATAAATTTACCTTGTAGAAGATTTCTTTTCTAAATTGTATGTCTATTTAAGTAATTTTGATAAAGTAAAAAAGAGAATATTATATAATTAAAAAAGTGGGGCATGAATAGATTAGTAGGGGGTGTCTCAATAGCACCACTCTAAAAAAAAGTGCCGATATTACCACCCATAAAACTAACTAGTAAACACATATTTTATTAAAAAAATATCCCAATAGAAATTTACCAATAATTACAAATTACTTTAATTAAAAATAAATCAAATACTATATAAACTCATTAATTAAACACATATCTTCAACTATATCTCTTTATTAAAAAAAACTTATGATAAACCCTAATTTTTGTGATAAATCCTAACTTATGATAGCTGTAGGTATCGTTTTTTTTTTGTTTTTTTTAAGATAGCTGTATATTTAAGAGAATTCTAGATTTCAGATCTATTGACCCCATATACAATCCAGTTCTACATCTTTTCTTTCATAAGTCTCTTACATTGGAGACATTTTCAATAGTAAATTGGACCATTGTTAGAAGATGATTTGATTCAAAAAATAATATGATTTTTTTCTTACAAATTGGGTTTTTTAATAATTTGAGAGGGTTTAAAAAAAATTATTAAAATGAATATATTTATTTCATTAAGGGTACTATTGACATTATAACGAGTGTTTATAGTAATGATTTATTTTTAAATTTTAGTCATGGGTGTACTTATAAAAATGTATGTACTAATTAGTTTTATGGTTAATAATATCAGCACCCTTAAAAAACGATGTTAATTAAAATATGATAGTAATAAAAATAAAAATTAATACTATTGATGTTTTAAAATTAAATTAAATTAAATATTTTTTGAAGGGATAAATTAATTTAAGGGTGACTATATGTCTATATTACCACCCAAAAAAAATATTATTAGACCCATGTTTTAATGAAACTTTGGTATTTCTAAAATACCTTTAAATTTAATTACTTAAAATACATGGCTGTATAATTGAAAATTTAAATTAATCCCTATACCTATAAGTTGAATATTCAATTTATTATAAACCTTAATAATAGATACAAATCAAAACCAACATCAATAATGACATATAATTTTGACATATAAATATATAATCAATGAATAGATAAACAAATAATTTATTTGATATATTCTGAATAAATACATGTATGTTTATTTTAATTTTTTACATGTATGTTTATTTTAATTTTTATCATTGTTTTATGATCGAATAAAAATGGTTTTTATTTTTTTGAACAAAGAAAAAACAAAAGGAGCTATGTAAAAGATTGCTTGTGCTGTTTTCAAAAAAAAGTTGCTGGTGTGCTTTATGAATACTTTTAATTTTAAGCAAACTTCTATTTTAAGCTTCGTTATGAGAATTTGAAAAACAATAACAAGTAATTCTATCAAGAAGTTTGATTGTTTGAGAATTTTGTATTTTTAAAGCATTTGATGTATGTCACATATTTCTATTCAACGGAATTAATGGTTTTTCCTTAGCTACTTTTTATTTTTTAAGTAACTACTTTGTTTCTCTTAGTTAAAAAAATAGGTGTGATGAGAAAAAAAATTTTTAATTTATCAATATTATTTAAAGGAGAGTTTTTGTATTTTAAAGGGTATAATGACTAAAAATAATAATTTTTACTTTTTAATATATGATAGGAAGTAAAGTAAAATTGACGTAGAAAGATATTTTGTGATAATTTAAATATCGAATATTGTTCTCGGAGTTCCACTCCCAAAATTTTAAAATTATAAAATTGTACTCTTTTATCTTAAATATTATAACATTATATATGTTTGAGGTTCGCAAGATGTTGCATATGTGTAATGGTGTAAGAGGGGGCCGGTCTGGCCCACATCGGCACGGCCCCCCGGCCCGTTTAGGAAAACGGGCCGTGCCAGGCACGGCCCGTTTTCCTAAATGGGGGCCCGGCAAGGCACGCCGGCACGGCCCTTCCGTGCCTGCCGCGTGCCGTGCCGTGTCGGTATGTGGGTCAATTTGGCGGGCCAAATGGGCCGGCCCATATTTTATTTTTATTTTTTAAATTTTTTTATATATTATTATTTTTGTGTGGGAGTATTTATAGAAAAATTAGAAAAGTGGATAAAAATATAAAACACAAGAGTTGAGGGGGAAAATTGTAATTTTTATTGTTTTTTTAAAAAAAAATACCGTTATATACTTAAATTAAAAAAAAAAAAAAAAAAACAAATTCCGCGGGCCCAACGGTCGGCACGCTTGCCGGCCCGGCGTGCCGACAGTTGGGCTTGGCACGCCGTGCTGGCGTGCCGTGCCGGGCCGGCACGCCGTGCCTGGAACCCTGACCCGGCACATGCCAAGAATGGGGGCCGTGCCAGGCACGGCCCGCCATCCTTGGCAGGCCAGCCGGACCGGGTCCTCCAGGCCCGGCCCATATTTACAGCACTACATATGTGTGAGAGAATTTATTATCGGACTAATCTAATCGATACTTAGAAAGGAAATTAATCAATCATTGATCTATAATATCAATCATCGAGGTTGAAAAGATCCATAATCAAAGTCGCAGACGATGACGTTATGAAAAAGGCCTTCTCAACAGCTACCATTTTTAATATGAGGAAAATTCCAAGGCTTGTCTAGTTGTAGTTGCTCATTGTCAATGTCCTTTTCTTCAGGTAAAACCTCCACTTCTTTCACAAACATATCACTTTTTAACTGTTAATCTTCAACAGGCCAGCCATTCTCAATTTACATTTATACCTTCAGAGAAGAAGACAAAAATATAGTTTTTGGAATCCAAAGAAATTGCGTAATTCATCGATTCCAAAACGATGCCCACTAAATGCTTGTGATATTGTTTCAATTAGAAAATTAAGAATATACGCGTATCCTTTGCCTTATAATCTTAGTATTTAGCACTTCTTCTATATTTGGTCAACTGAATGCAAGTAAGGACCTTTTTCCATTTGTCCTTCGTTGACCTTTTGCCGCAAATTGTTGTGTAGCAACTAGCAAGAAGCTGTTCTTGCGAACTATAAGTGTGTGGGTTCTTATTATTTTCTCTGTTGAATGTTTTTGTCGACAAAAGTGGTAGGCTGTAGAGATTTAAGATTGCAATATGAGTGACTTGGTTACAAGGATTCAAGTCAAGCAAAAACAAGCTTTTCAAGCTTGTTTAGTTTGATGAGGTTCAATTATTTGTTGGTGCTGCATAAGCATTAGTTCTGTTTCCATAGATGGTGTTGTTTTCTTTGTTTTAAGAAGAAGGTAACATGTTCAATGATGGCAATAGCGGAAGATTAATAGACGATTCTTTTGTGAAGCCAGAGAGTAGTGAGCAGAATTTTAGCTTCTATGGTTCACAGGCAGTCCAAAGGAGTGAGAGTGAAAAGGGTTTAATGGATGCAGAGGGAAGAGGGTTTTCAGACTTGTACAGGAATACAAGTGAGGAGTTGTTTCTGAAGACGCTGATGGAGAGCTCAATCGGAATGCCAGCACCAACTATGGAAATGTTGGGGTTTAAGAATCTTTCCCAGAGTTTTCGTACAGATAGTGAGGAACTATTCAAAAGCTGGCTCACGACTGGAGAGGCAAGCTGTTGTATAATTCCAATTGAGTTTATTTCTTGAATTATGGTTCAAATTTGAGTCTAGAAATTTCAAAATAAATTGGTCAGTTTTACTTGTCATCTGCTTTCAGGCTGTAAAGGATTGTATAAGTCTGATGCCCTGATTATCTATATTGATATATATATATATATATATATATATATATATAGTGTGTGTGTGTGTGTGTCCCTGATTATTTATATTGATTTATATATGTGTGTGTGTGTGTGCACGCTCGCTAGACATAGGGGTCTTATTTCCAAAATTGCATTCTTCGATAGTGAATGAACATAAAACAGCATCTTGGTTATGGATGGTAGAGAGAAGCAACCAGTGAGATTGTCAAATGCATTCGAGAATTAATAGTTATATATCTAAAATGTGTTTTCTTTTTGCTTGACTGAAATATATAGTATATTTCCAAGTATATTGTCAAGCCTTAAGAATTGCGTGCATGTGAATTTTGATTGTTAGTTTTAGGCTTACATTGAGAATAGTGGATTGGTAAATTGTGTCATTTTGTAATCATAGATCTGATTATGATTGCTTAATTTTAATGGAAGGGAGAAACTAAGATATGGTCCTTGGTATGCTTCTTATGAAGTGAAGCTCCAAAATGAAATCTATTTTTTTATGTATGCAATAAGTGCTTGAACAAATAATGACTGTTGGAAATGTTCATTCCTTCAACAAAGAGGGATCTGGTTGATAGTGATTGGTTATGTAAAACTCACATTAACTTTAAAAAAGAAATTCGTGATTTTATTCAAAGTCTGTTGTTGTTCTAGGATACGACCTCCTACTTTTGTGACTAATCATTCGTCTTTCATTGACGGTTTCTATTTGCAGAATCATGGTCACAATTCATCAAGCATAGCGCATCGTACTCGACAAGCATCACGCAGGTCAGTTTGCATAGAGGACCCACTAATAGACTACTGCTTTTTAACATATTGTTTATATCATCATTTTCGTAGTCTTAAAAACCTTTTGTATAGACTTTTTGGTGAGTGCTTTTCTGATTACGTGATAATGAACTGATATATGATTGATTATTTGGTTATTGAATCATTATTTTACACATTGTACGTATGATTAGGATAACATTAATGCCATTTTGAGAGCATTGATTTAAACTTCTAGCATTTTGACTATTTGATAAGTGCAATATCCACTGCTAATTAGAGCTATTAACTGTTACTTTCATATTTATTAGCCCCTACACCATAAAAATGAGTATTGAAAGGTGAACATCTTAATAATATGGTAATTTCTAAATTGTAATTGTAGTTGTACTGGCCTAGAAAACAGTGCTTTTATCTAATGTGATGATCACTAGGAGATATGTTTTTTCGAATTTGTATTAGGCTCTAAAAATTTCAGATATGTTCACATCAGAATGCAGTTCAGTTAACAGCCTTTGACTATTGACTTTAAACAAAGTTTCCCTATGTTTAGGTACAAATTTTTCTGCTGTTCAATTCTACTGCTGTAATTGAGACTCCAATTCTCAAAGTATGGATGGGACGTGAGGTTGGCCACTTGTCTGATTTAAGATTGTTCTTTGGTTAATGTTATTGGAGGATGGGTCGGATTCTTCCTTTGTTACTTTTTTGTCTACACCCATCTCAGTTCTTTTTTTCGGTTTTTGTTTTTGTTTTCTTCATACCTCAGCAGTCGGCCCCATTGACTCTGTCTTTCAAGTCACCTGGAGGAATGAATGAGGTTCATTCAACCTGTTTTGCATTCCATTAATTTATTTTTTCTTAATTTATTTAGAAAGAGATGGACTAATTTTTGGGCCAACTCACCCAAATCAATGATTTCCTTAAACAAAATATTTTGGGCCATTTTTTGCATCAAGGGTATTACATAGTATTTTCTTTTTTCTTACTTTTTATTTGATGGTGTTACCCCATTTTCTCGCGATCTTTGAGATTTGGTATCCTTTACATTCTTGCATTGCAGATTTTTATCATAATGATGATTACATCTTAGACACATCAATTGCTTTAGAAGCTTCTAAGTATCAAACTACTTGAAATATAGCTGTATCATTTGAAGACAAATCTTCCAACAACAGATATACCTTATGCCCAATTTACTGGCAAAAATCATCATTTTTATTATTCTTTATGACTTGATCATATGTTTGTTCCAGAATATTCTGTGACATAGTTGCAACACTTGATTACTCTATAAAATTTCAGGGTATCCACAGAACTAACAAATTTATCTAATCACCAACATGGGGGCATGCTTCAGAAGAGAAAAAGCAATGATACCTTATTTTTACAGAACAATCCCATGGCTGAAGAAATCTCAGCCGATCCTCAATCAACAATCATTCAGGTGGCCATTTCATGTTTGTGCTCACATTATTCTAAATTCCATATTATTCTACATAATCCTGGAATTCAGAAGCTACATCCATTTTTATTATTTCTCGGTTCTCCTTTTAATCATAATTTTAACAATTTTATTTGTTGATAGTGTAATTGGTTTGACATATATAAAATTTTATCTCTATTTTCATCAGGAATGCTGTCGAGAGAGGACTACAGGCTAGTAATTTATACTTGGCAAAGGTTTGTTCCTAGTTAGTTCTAGGAAAAAATAAAATAGTGAGAAAGCTTGATGATCTTGATAACATCTCAATTTATATGCAGGCCTGGTTTCATAGTTCTCAACCGATGACAAGAAGCCGATCTTCTGAATTGCGGTATTCACTGCTAACCTACATATTTTTATAGAACCATATCCATGATACTTATATTTTTCTGCTGTAGCTAGAACATATTCAGGTAGAAACATACATAAGATCTTCAAGATTTATATATACATTGATATACATGTGCATGGAATCAGTGAATATGTTAAAGTTTAAACATATGTACGGTGGGCACAAGTTGGTTCGCTTCATTTCATGCTGAACCGAAGCGAATTGACAAATATGCCATTTCCAAAAGCTGGAATCAAACAGAATCAAGGGATTTTTAAGAACTGAATTGAATCGAATAGGTTTTTGTCACTTTTGTGCTTTTGGGCCTGATAAGTTATGAATTGCAAGAGAAATAATGAGAAGTATAACAAGATATCAGATGATTGTACTTGTAAGATTTGATTGAAATATGATGCATATAAGTATTGATCTATAAATGCTATGTTGTTCCCTTCCAATTTACTTGTGAAATATAAAGAAAAAGAAGAAAGTAGAAGTGAGACTTTGAGAGTGACAGAGATATAGATAGACATATATATATATATATATATATATATAGAGAGAGAGAGAGAGAGAGAGAGAGATAGAGAGAGAGAGAGAGAGAGAGAGAGCCATGTGATGAATGCTGTGGAGATCTGAGATGGATTGTTTAGTGGGTCAATATGTCTCAAAAAAGTGAAGTAAATTATAAAGGAATTATTTGTCATCTTGCTAGATGGGTCAGCAATCCGAGAGAGTAGAGAAAGACAGAGTGCAGCTGAGATCTGAGAGAGAACTTGGTAAGAGAAGAAAGTAGTGTTTTTATTTTCATTTTATATTTCGGGTTGAAAGATGGAATCCGAAACCAAACCAAAAAAGTTTAGTTCCATATTTTAGGAAACCAAACTAAATCAACTAGGTGGTGAAAATTTAGCTGAACCTGCAATTTTGATTGAGTTCGGGTCAGGTCATTCCAAATTTTATGCCCACCCACCCATAAACATAAGCATCTAAGTTCTTACAATGAGATAATCTAGAGTTGGATTTTTATTCTTTGATTCTCATTTATAATTTATTTTCTCACAATGTTCTGATTCAATATGTATACATTTTTTTGCAGAAGGAGGTATGCTGCAATGCAGAGTACTCAAACACCAATAGGTGTGGAAGCCATGCACAACAAATTGAAGGAAGAATTTGCAAAACCAAATAGTTCCAGAGACCTTCGTATGTCTGAGGTTCCCAACCAATTGGGAACATTCATATCTCCATCCCATTCATCCTCATCTACATTTAACACTTCACAATCAGGTAATGTAGATAAAGTATCTTCTGTTGTCAACATGCTCAAGGGTACATTGGAACGTAAGAAAATTAGTAACCAGATTGAGAAGGAAGCTGTTGAAGAATGTTCCAATGGGCTCTACCAAACCCAAGAAGTTATAGTTAATACTGATTCCAGTCAAGGGCATGGAAATCATATTCATGAAATGCCAGGAACTTTCAAAAATTTATCAGCTGACCAAATTAAGGTTCCTGGGGTCCTACAAATGATCCAAGGATCTCTAGATTTTGACATAGAAGGTTTTGCAAACCCTAATAACACAATTCAGTTAAGCACTATTTCTCAGGAACCTTCCCAAAGTGAATCTTCTGCTGCTGCACCAGTACTCTCATCTGGTTTTGATGCGTGTGATGGTCCAAGCAACTCAAGCCAGACTCTAAGCATTTGTGAGAGCTCAAGGAGACAAGTTGGAAACTGTAGGAGTTCAGAAAATAGTTCAAGGGCCAAAGGTGCATGGTTTACATGATGAAAATGCATACTTTGACTTATGCACATTCATTCTTGTCATTATGCATCATGACCATCGTGAGTCATTATTCTTGTGATAAGAATATATATATACTGCAAACTATGAATTTCCTCCCTGCATTATGAGAACTTAATTTTAAGTACAAAAGTTCTCACCAATTAGACTTATCATTTCCTCTACACAACCAACCTAAAATTATTTTCCACTGGGAAAATATTTGAACTTGTGACCAATCCAATTCCACCACCTTTAACCATGTAACCTAAATCTTATGGGCTCAAAGCATATATACGTTACTTTCAATGTTCTGACATGTAAGAAAATTGAGAAGGATTTGAAAACTCTCTGCCAGTGAGCTCCCTATACTTGTTCCCTTTTTTCATTTACAAAAGAAGTTTCTTTACAGTCTAAATTAAGGTCACAAGCATGCATGCTGCAATGAGTCTTTAAGCAGGTGTTGTTTATACATTTTTAAAGTATTTTCACAGTTTTGTACATTAAGCATTAATAATCAGGGCACATTTGGAACTCCCGTAAAGTTTAAATCAGTTTGATTTGGTTTCTGTAATTTTGATTCTACTTTAGAAATACACGATCCATCTAAGAGTGGATAGTGATCTAATGCAGTAAATTCCTTTTTGGCTGCAGATTTTAAAGAACGCATAATTGACAATTTGAAAGAAGACAGAAAGGTATTCTCTAATTCCCAATTGTAAGTTCAGTTCTTTTATTCAAATGCCCTTGAACCTTGGAATATTTAACCGATTTCCAGTTTTCTTTGTTGTTTGGGAATGTTTGATAGAGAGGAGGACTAAACCGATATGGATCTGTGACATCAGCTGGTTCAGGTAATGAGTTGTGGTTAGGACATAGGACTTCACTATTGTTAACTTTTGCTTCCTATTCCAGGCGTCACTCATTTCCAACTCATTTTGTGTATGATGTATGATATAGAATTAAGAAACAATCTATTTCTTCACTTGAGCCAAATATATGAATACATTAACCAGTATATTCAACGATGATCCTGCATGAATAAGCATGACAGAAACAAAAGCGAATGATGGAAATATAATGCCATATCTAGACCTAGCATTTTTAAATGAACAATGTTTTGACTAGAGTTCTGTTTTATCTATCTTGTTCACCATTTATTTTATTTTTTATATGGATACTGTCTGGGTTTTTTTCAGCATATTATCTTGTGTGATGCTTTTTTCCCTCTAGGTCATTCCGATTTTATTAAAAAACATATAATTGTATTCCAAAATTGAATAAAAATTAATTTGATATTTGTAGACCATATATGCACCCTTGGGCTATTTACTATTATTATCTGGTATGCCTTTTTAGTTTAAGTACTTAATATAAAATTTCTCATTCATGAAAGCATTAGCATAATAACTAGTGACTTAAGCTATTTTACTAACCAACTTAAAGTTATGCAGTGGACAAGGGCGACCCCACAAAAAAGCGTAGGGTGGAGCGATCAAGAAAGTATGTAAACCGTATGATAACTTGGGGGGAGCAGATCTCTTCCTTTGCATCATACTCTATTTTTCTACACTCCAGTATTAATCTTCTAAATTTTCTTTTTTAGTTACATAAATTTGGGAATTGATTGATCATTATCGGTAGCCCATTTCACATTACTCCCAAAAAATAAAAAAAAATCTTAATAGTTCTTTTTTCTTGATATATGTGAAGCATCAATCTTGCCTCTATAGAATTTTTACTGATAATAGTATGACATGTTAAGTAATCACCAAAACCCAGAAGCTTAAGCTTGAGGGTAAGACTCAACTAATACATGAAAGTCGAATGTATTTTTCTTTGCAAATCCATTATTTCATGCTATTTTACATCCACATAGGTTCTCATGTCTGTGTGTGTTAGGTACTTGGGTTTAGTAGTAGAATCGAGATCTTGATTTTAATAGTTACTATGAGACTTCGTTTTTCCTTGCGTACTTGTCTCTTAGGATGTTATAGTTGACTTGTTGGCCAATCAGAGCAAACACCAAGCCAATAGCCTTATGTTGATTTGTAGTGCATTTGACTATAAAAAACACTGCATTTGACATTTTCAAGTGTATGAAACTATTAGTCTCATCTCTTAATTATCATCACCATTTTCTTCTAAGTTGGACATGCAAAGAATTTCCTATGCTGTTATTAATCTTCATATGTTATGGAACTATGATCAAGTACCAACGGACTACTTTTTTAAATTTGTTTAAGCGACATGAAAATATGAAATGTGTCTAGAAATGCTACAGGGTAATTATTGCTGGAAACTTATGTAATAGTTTGGTGGTGTAGGATGGCAGAGGCTAAAGAAAGAAATTTAACACCAGCAATTCCATCTGATATGCAATCAGTCTTGAAGCGGTGTGAAAACCTTGAAAAGGAAGTTCGATCACTCAAACTTAACTTGTCTTTCATGAACAGGTGACGACAAAATTCAACATTTAGTTACTCGTATTTCAAATTTATATAGTACAGACTAAAAGTCATTTGAGCTGGATGGTATTTTTCATCTATGTTGGTTGTCAATTGATTGCTGGTTGAATCTGAAAAAGTTGATCAATTGTTTGTTGTTATTATTAGAGTGCTTAAATACTAGGTTCGAGTCTTCTCGGTGATTGAATTTGTCTTTGTTTCTGAATTTGTTTTGGGTTTGAATGTGTTTCGGCTCAAGCCATGTGGGATGAGAGGTTGTGTTAGAGTGCTTAAATTTTATTGGTGGGCTCTTTCTTTAAGGGCTCAAGCTTTTAGGTCAAACGATTAATAACAATTATCGGGTAAAACTCAACCTCAAAACCTGGTTTGCAAGAAGAGGGTGCCCCCAACTCTCATTCCTTATTTAGCCAATGTGGGATCCCAATCAACTAATCTCATTCTTATTGTATGCAATAGTGTGGTTTATTTTTCCAAATCAAAGTATCAAGAATCCCTTGAAAAAGGAAAAAGGAATTTGACTTTTTTAGTATTAACAATTTTAATTTATCTTACATGTATGGGTTTTGACTGATGCTTTAAATTGTAGAATATCTTTAGCAGATTTATTTGTTAAAGTTTTAAATTGGTGATGTGCTTTAAATTACTATAGAAGCCTCTCTAATTTTTTTTCCTTCTTTTTTTCGTCAAATTAATGGTATTTGGATAACTGTAGTCAAATTATAGCATTGCCACCGGAGATGATGACCTTGTATAGGTTGTATTTACTGTCTACAGACTCCACATTCATTATATATTAATTTTTGCATATACTATTAGGTAAGGTTCCCAATGTTAATATTTAAGCTCTGACACACCCCTTCACGTGCAAGGTCGAATTTTTTGGCTTGTCATTTGGATTGATGTACTAGTCCATTTTTGAACTGTGATATAATTATAATTAAATAATAGAATATAAGATTTCTAGGATTTGAACTCAAAACCGTTATATCGACTAACACCTAATACCATATTAGAAACCATTAGACCCAAAAGTATAAACTGTTAGGTAAGGACTCAATAATAACATCTAAGCTCTGATAGTCAGCTTATAAATTGTAGACCTTTTTGGCTTCCTTTGCAACACATTCTACTTATGTTTTATAACTGCGACATTATTATATGTTAGTCTCAAATTTCCACTCTATTAGTTCACATCTGGCTTTGGTTTTTAACCAAGTGTTGGCTTACAACTTTTCAGGAAGGATTCTGAACAGACTAAGCAGATAGAAGAGCTGCAGAAGCAGAACGAGGAATTAATGGATGAAAAAGAGCGACTTTTAGAAGAGATTGAACGGATTGTCTCAGAAACAGGAACTATATGAAACTGATTGATGTTTCCACCTCAATTAAATACTATAAAAGTTAAAAAATGTTATGGAGGTATCATTTGAGAACCAACCTAGACATGCATAACGTAAAACAATGTTAAGTCTATCCTTTTCCTTTACATAGCACTATAATTTGACGAGTACATGTGTACAAATGTTTATTTGTTGTGCTGAAAAGTTTAATGAGGAAAGCAGATTTGATGGCTAATATTGGTTTTAAACTTTGAAGGTTCAGTAGATGTCGTTTATCAGTAATCATGTTTAATTTTAAGGAATTATTTTGTTCACTGAAGATCTGGAGTATCTTGGTGCTGCTTATAGCAAGTTGTTGGTGCATCCTTTAAATTTTCTTCTTGCTATATATGTACTTATACAGTGTCATATTTGCATTCCAAGTATGACTTTCGATTTTGAATATTATTAGTTCTAATAAGTATTGCGATAAAAATGATAATTGTAAATTTATGTTGTTATTGTTCAAATAAGATCGAGGTTCTACAAGGCAAGAACCAGATATATGACTAAGAAAAAAATAGAAGATAATGTTTTTGAGTCTAAACTGCTTGTATGGATACCTGTTCAGAAAATAATCGAAGTTAAATTTACCAAGTTACGTCAACTACATCCTCCTATTCTAAATTCATGTTTGGATCTATTTCTATCTCTAGGTATGTAGCATTTTCTCTTAAAACTTATAAGATGGTTCAAATTTGGTTTTCTTCTTTTAAAAATCTCGTAAGGAGCATGTTTTGTTCCAAGTCTTGGGATAATTTTGTAGATCACATATTATGACTTCAGTCCAAAAAGTTTTTGGTATTTCTAAATATCATTTAAAGATATCATTGTCATTTCTTGCGAAGTTTAGCTCTTTCTCTCACAAATTCCATGCGGTAAAGAAATAATTCATGTGTGATTCCATGTTCATTACAAAAGTTTGTTAATTATGTGTTCTCAAATTATCTCCCATTATTATTATTTATTCTCCATCCTAGCTTGTTGGTAACAATGTTGCAAAAGTTGTCGAAGTCGGCAGATTAGGTGACTAGGAAATTGTGGTTAAGGTTTAATTGTTTTCTTTTTCCTCACATCTGAATATATTGTCAACACGTTTGTTTTTTAAAAGTAAAATTTTCTGAAAATAAGTAATTTTACATTTATACCCATGTTAAATAATTATACATATAATATGGAATAAAAACAATCTAAAAATAATAATTATATATAAACACATATGATCATGATCTTTTTTTCGATTATAAACAAACTTCATTTTTACTAAGAAAAGAAAATGATTTTCAAAAATAACAGGGACAACAAGAAAACTCACACAAAACACTTTAAAATGTATATATATTAATACATCACCATAATATCATAATAAAATATTAATATTAAACACCAATATGAGAAGTGAGTATGGTTCTTTTTTAATTTTAAATTTATTTAAAATAAACAATATATTAAAATAAAGATTTATATACCATATATAATTATGATGAAATTGGAAATATGTTATATATGAGGGATAGTATAGGAAGAAAAAAAATTTAGATTGCATTTAATGCAATTCAGTGATTTGCAATTAAGTGAAAAATCATGATTTTTTATTTTTTATTTTAAGTTATTTTTTGGTATTTTTAAGCTGTTTGACAACTTAAAATAAACAAATAAAACAACTTAATAATTATAATTCAAACCCATTAAGTTTTAAGTGGAAAAAACAAACGACCCCTTAGTGTTTATTGACTTTATTATAAAATTTTAATTTGAATTGTTGTTGTGGTTAGGACATATACCCACATATCGGGAAATATTTCTAAGTGTCCGACTTCAACGAATTAGGATCAAATTAGATGCTGTTTGCAACAAAAAAAATTGCTAAATAGATTATGTGAGGTGGTCATTGTAGAAAGACCGCTTCAGATTAACCTAGAACACTTTCGATTAGGACATTACCATGAGCAAGAAGATGATTAGGTGTTGTATGTGATAGAAATGTGCATGGTTATAGTCACAATGAGGATTAACATATGTAAAGGATGTTTTGAGACAAAAAAATAATTAAAGCATTTATATATAACACTTTATTGTTAGCAAGAATGATAAAAACTCAACCATGGAAGGTTGAAAAAGCTCTGAGTGTTCTTTCATTCAATTGACCCTTTGTATATAGGTGTTAATGGTTGATTTTATACATGTTTAGGAGATGGACAGTTTCTTTCAACCACCTCCTCACCTCTTTCATGATAAGAATTCTCATCTTCATCCTGGAGTATTTTTGCTCTACCCTCTTCATGCTACAGTAACTGCCCATCATGCATTCATTCACTTCTTAGACAGTTACAAGTTGTGGGACTCTTTTCTAAATAGTTGGGCTGATGTGTAAAGCTTCTCATACATGTGGCTCTCCTCATGCTTGGATGTTCTCATAGATGGCGCGTGCCACGTTAGATTTCATAATATAATTTGATTAAGTTGTAATGGGATTATTGATTATGATTTTTAACACGTGTTGGTGTCAATCATGTAGAAGAATCTAAGCAGAATAGAAGTCTCCACATCCTAGGATTCTTGCTGCCGCACAATGCAAGTGGATAGAATCCACATCATTGAAAACTCTGAACAAACTCCATTCTTTTCATCTATCTCAACCTTTAAATGTATATGGACTGATTTCCACATTCATCCAACCTCTTAGAGACATTGACTTGGAGACATTCATCCCTTTTATGCTTTTACTTTTCTTTCTGCTTCTTTATAGATTCCTTTATTGCCATTCTCTTCTTTCAGGTACCTGGAAACACCTTGATTCTGCCAATCCTTAACTTGATGAGAAGATGAAGAGCATTGCCTCTCAGAACTACTCTGGTCAAGGAGATGTGCTATGTAGCATCAGTTTGGTGAAGTCCCAATTCTGGGATGGTAAAAAGCATTTGATTTATACTGTTGCGTTTCTTCTCATTTTAATTATTCCTTATGTTTGACATTGTTTCTTTGAGTGCAGCTTCCATGGTTTATAGCAGTATAAGCCATTGATTTCCTTGGTTTTTCCGATCTGCTCTCAGAATATAGAATTCACCAATCTTTGGTAGGTGGCCCCTACATTCTTCAAACTGAAAGGCATCACTTTATAGCAATACAAGCCTCGGGGAGTGATGAAAGCTGTCTTTTCTTGACTTGGGAGGAACATTTTGATCTGGTTATACTCCGAGAAAACATCCATGAAACTTAGAAACTTGTTCCTAGAACTAGAGTCCACCAATTGGTCAATTTTTGGTAACGGGAAGCTGCCCTTGGGCATGCTCAGTTAAGATCTGTAAAATTGACACACATTCTCCATTTACCATTAGCTTTCTTAACCATTACCACGTTGGTGATCCATCCTGGATAGTTTACTTCTCTAATGAAATATGCTACTAGAAGCTTGTCGACCTCTTTCTGAATGGTTGCGTTCCTTTCGGAACTGAAGAAATGTCTTTTCTGCTTAATTGGTAAATAGGAAGGGTGGACTTGGAGTTTATGGATGATGAGTTGGAAAGGGATCCCCGTCATGTCTATGTGGGTCCATGCAAAGACGTCATTGAATTCAATCAGCAAGCTTTCAAAGGGTTGTCTTTGATTTTCAGGTAGTTATGTCCTTATACGAGCTACCTTGGTGCTATCTTTGGGATCTAGCTATATGATTTCCAATTCTCATACCGGTTCTCTTCATTCTCGTTCTCCGAGGATTTTTATTTTTTCTTCTAGTGTTGCTGACTCCCTATTGATCTGCATCGGCTCAGGTGGAGCCTCTTCTTCGTCTAGGTCCATTGGTTCTGAATAACCTTCTAGGGTAATATGTGCACATGTTTGTCAAAAGGTAATTAGGTTGGAAGAAGTTGCATAGCACTTGAGAGCTACTAGCTAGTCCCATGATCTAACCCACTCTATCTCCCACTGGAAACTTGAGTACTTATTGATAGATATACAAAACTCCCTTTAATTTGGAGGGAAAATGTCTCCCTAAAATCATGTTGTAGGCACTAGGTGAATCCACCACTAGGAGTTCTAGCATGATGCTAACTTGGTCAGGTTCTTGTCCGACGATTACCGGAAGTGTGATCTTTCCTATTGGTATCACTGAGTCACCTGTAAAACCATAGAAAGACTGCTTTGGATAGTTGAGGTTACTAACCTAAAGCGATCATACACATTTTTGAAAAAGATGTCTATTGTGCTCCCTATGTCGATCATCACCCGAGCCAGGTATTGTTAGCTATTTGTAAGGTAACCACCATTGGGTCATCATGAGGGTGTATCACGTTTAGTTCATCTTCTAAAGTAAAGGTGATTGGGGTGGTGTCCAACCCGCTATTGTAGGAGCTAGCTTGGAAAACCTCTTGAATGAGGTGTCTGTAGCTAAGGATTCTTGCATACTTCTTTGTAGCATTGTTTGAATTTCCAACGAGTACCCGGGCCCCGCTGATTGTGTGGATCATTTGGGTTGTATGAGGTAATGCTATAGGGGCTTTCTCATTGTTTTGGATTGGAGCATGGTTCTTCTTTCTATCCTTGATTCCATCTCTCGCTCTCGTAAATATTCAGAATGGTAACCTCGTCTTATCAGAGCATCGATCAGGTTGCGCAAGCTATAACATTCCGATGTATTGTGACTGTGGTTTTGATGGAACTCGTAATACTTGAATTTATTTCTTAGATCAGGTGGAGCTTTCATAGGACCTGGAGGTCTAAGCAAGTTTTTGTCTCTGATGGCCATGAAGATCTTTTCTGGCGTGGCATTTAAAGGAGTGAGCTTTGGGTCGAGGTCCTCTCCATCTTGCTTAGGCTGGAAGTGATCAGTATGAAAGATTCCTTCTGGTTGAGCTTGTCCCTAAGAGGGATTTTTGTAAAGAGCTCAGCCCTGTTTGAAATTTCTAGGTGCAGTTGGGATCTTGTCTTTATCACCTGGGAATTTCTTATTTGTATTGTTCATGGTGGCCATCTCTTTTCTGGCGCTAGATCTTGAACTTCTCGTCCCTTTCAATCTGTCTAAGGGATCGGGTGTAGGTTTCTTTGTAACTCTGTGGCCTCCTTTCCTCGAAAGAGTTCCACAAGTGACCGGTTCTTAAATTTTGGAAGAAATTATTCATAATCTCTTTCTCTTGGAAGATGCCCATCTCCATGACTTTTGCGTGAAATTTTTCCACATAGTCTCTCAAGGATTTATTTCCTTCTTGCAGGAGGTACTGGAGGATGGATTCACAAGCTTTTCACTCCTTGAAACTGGGTTATGAATTCACATGTCAGTTAATCAAAGGACTTGATACTACCTGTTTTCAATTTCTTGAACCAACTGCGAGCTAGTCTTTCAAAGGTCGAAGGAAAGAGACGTGACATTTCTCTCTAGGACAGTCATTGCATTTCCATATGTTGATAAAAGATGTGAAAGTGGGTTTCTAGCTTAGCTTTTCTATCGAAACGTTCTGTAGGTATCTTCATTTTGATTGGTAGGCATTGTAGGGTCGGACCCTGCTATTATCGCTATCTACCTTGAACCCATCCTTTCTCCATTCTTCTAAATCCCTGACTGTCTTTTTAAGCCTCTTCATGGAAATAGAGTTAGCCTCATCATACGAGTAGGCAACTTCACTATCTTCATCATGGTGGAGCTTCGACTTGGTTGGATGCCTCATCGCTTCCTAACGCCTAGATTTTTACTTTATAGCTGGGGTAGCGGTCTTGTTGCCAGTGCCAGACTCTTGCTGGTGGTTATCTCGCTCTTCCTCTCAAGATCTCTTGGATGTTTGGAGAGGTGGAATTGAAACTTCCTAAGATAGATATCTAGCAACCTAGGGGGGGGGGGGGGTTGTGTGAATAGGTTGGATCCAATTTCAACAACTTTTTCGGACTTTGATTGTTGCACAAACAAACTATCAAAGCACTCTTATAAACAAACACCAAAAAACTTTACAAGATGGATAGTACTAACAAGTATAACAAATATAGAAATATAGAGTAACTACTACAAAGTAAAGTAAATGAATTCAGTAAAATAAAAAAATCAACACAAAGATTTTTTTTAAAGTGGTAAAACCTCATGTATGAGGAAACATCCATGGGTTGATACCACAACCACCGACAACACTATCTTTCACTAGTTGGTAGAATGTACGTCCTCAAGCGATCAATACACATGATCCACCCTATTGGATCTTCCCATTCTAACCTAACCTAGGGCCTTTTACTAGTGAAAGACTTGTCTCTTTCTATTCAAGACACCGCATGTGTCTCTAGAAAGTTTCTTGCTCAACTTTTGGATCTGCTTGATCCTAGTCAAGACTCATTGCTCAATCTTGATCAGGTTGATCTAATTGTTTCTCCTTTTACAAGACAATGATCTAAGTGAAGTGCAAACATGCAACCATGATGCAAACACAAGCAAATAAAGTATATAGATCAAATGCAATCTATAAAGAATTAGTTATCACAATTCAAGCTCACAAACATATAAAACTAATCCATATGAATACGTAATAGGAAATGTAGAATATGCAATTCGATTCATACACAAAATATATCTAGAAACCTAAACATGTCAATAAAAGCTTGAATAATAGATTTGCAACAAAAGTACAAAACTAGCTTTGAGTGGACAATCTACAACATATTCACTCAAAGAAAAACTAGATTTAGAATAATTAAAATCACATTAAAAATAATCTAGTGCTAGAACATGTGACTAAAAACCTAGAAATTAACAATCAAGAACAAACACAAATATTTCTAGTTTCAAGTTCATGTTCATCAAAATTTGCTAGAAAGATATTCAATTAAAAATCACAAAAAATAATTTCAAAAATCACTCAAACAAGTCCAAAAATAGAATCCAACTCATCCTCAACACATTCCACATTCAAATCAAGAGATTAAAAAAAAAAATTAATCACAAGAAAAGTGTAGAGAATAGATTTACTTACAAATGATGAACACTTGATGCAGATCAAAGAAAACCAAAACATTTGGACTTTTATTAGCTCTATAAACGCTTGGGACTTGTTCTCCTTTGAACAAAAAAAAATTTGGCTTTTGAATCACCAAAATTGGATTTAAAATGAGTGAGATATCACAAAAACAAAAATGGACAAGTTGTAGAAAAATTCTGCACAACTTTGAATTTAAATGAGAGGGAAATGATATGGAGTGTGAGGGACCATGAGAGAAGGAAGTGGGCACCCCATCTCAGCACTCTGTGGAATTTTCAACTATACTCCTATAAGCTTTTGAAGCTTTAATCAAAGATTTTTTTATTTGATTCTTTTCAACACTTCGTTGATTTTTTTTTTCATTTTTTTAACACTTCATGACGGCTTTCACTCATCATATTGGCGTAGCACTTTCCTACTTTAGGCGGTTACACAACCAACATGTGTAGCCCTTTTCATGAAGGTGCTGGTTGAGTTCTATGTAGTTGCCGAAGAAAAATGGATACTAACCATAGGTCATCTTTCATGTACTAGTCAAAAGACTTTTAGGTGCTTCCATAACTTATATATTTTCAAACTCAACTTACTCCAACAAAAAATATAAAAGAAGTAATGTGTGCATTTTTAAAAACCAAGTTTTAAGGCTTAAAAGTGCATGATCTTAAAGAAATACAACGATATTTACTTAAGATCATTACTTCTCAAGAGAATAGCTTTTAAAGAATATAAAGCTCTTATTTTTCAAGAATTCCACTCATCAATTAAACAAGTAGAAGAAATAATTCATGCATCTTGCAAAAAGATCTTTGTGAACATTTCACTAAATGATCTCTAGATGAAAAATATTAATGAGAACCATATGTATCCTAAACAAGTTCTCTAAAATAACATGCCACATGATGTCATGCACACAAAGAGTTGAGAGATGAAATAAGAAAGTAAGCTTTAGAGTAAAGATACACCTTAGCAAGCTTTTCATCAATGTAAAGTCTTCGCTCTTTCATGAGCACTCTTGGCTTGTTTGTCCTCCAGATAACAAGTTATTGGTGTGTCTTCCTAAGAGAATAAAGAGTAAACACTTCAACTCAAATCAAATATAAGAAATGACTTTCTCCAAAAGTCTTAACAACGAACATCACCAGATAGATTTCAAAAATAAACTTCTCTAATGTTAATCAACAAATTTTGACTATTATAGTGAAAGTATGAGAATATTAAGTTAATGTATTGACTAGAGACACCAAGCTTGAATACTAGACCTAGCTTATTAAAAAATAGCTTAGTCAAGCATGAAATTTAGAACACTTATAAACAAGAATGAAAAATATTCTCATATGTGATACTCAATCAAGTATGAGAGCACTCACCTTTGACCATATTGGTCTTAGGTGAACCAACACAAACAACATCATGCTCATTACTCATGGCAATATGAAATCTAGAAGATAAATCATTAACTATATTCTTCTTGAAAATATCACTTATATTAAACTCATCGTTATTGCCACACACAAATATTTCTTCAAGACTCTTTAAATGATCATGGTTAACACTCTTCTTTACCAACATTTTCTCAACATTTTTCTTAACATGATTATTATTAACATGCACATCATTCTTTTCAACCCAAATCTTCTTAGTAGGTTTCCTTACATCAACATGATTAATATGCACATTTCTCAAAGCATCAAAGCTATTATCATGTTTAAAACCTTCCAAAGAAGACTTATCCATCTCAAAAAGTATGTATATTATTCTTCTTAACCCAAACTTTCCTTGTTGATTTCTTTTTATTAACATGTTTATCATGCATAGTCTCTAATGCCTTAATATGTTTAGAAGCAACCAAAGGATGTCTTTTCATCTTACTAGCATGCTTCTTATTCCCTAGTTTGCATTGTCTAATATACGTGTAGCATTTAGGCCTAATATGTCCTACAACATTACAAAAATGACAAACCAATACAAATTTAGAGATGTTATGTTTAGCTCTAGACTTAAACACATGATTAGGTAATATTTTTACATTATTATCATGCTTCACATTTCCTAGTTTGCATTGCCTAATATATTCATAACAATTAGGCTTAATGTGACCAACCACATTACAATAATGACAAAACAGAATGAATTGAGAAAAGTTACCTTTTGAGTGTGCATGATTTGGTTGAGAAGTCGGTTGAGAAGTTCCATAGCTCGTCTTGTCTTTGTCTTTGATTTTGGAAGGAATAATAGTTGAGTATTTCTTTTTCTTGGACTTTCTTGACTTGTTCTTGGTTGTAGAAGTCTTCTTAACTTCTTTAAAAAAACCCAAGTCACTCATATCTCCATGATGCTTTCCAAGTTTTACTACTTCATCAAGCTTAATGGCTCCAATTTTCATGCCACTAATAAACTCTTTGAGCACTTTGACTTCATCTTTAAGCTCAAACTCCTTTGTCTTCAAGATAGTCAAAACGTTCTCTTTTGCTTAATCTCTCCATCCATGGCAAACATCTTCATAATAAAGTCTTTTTTCTTAAATCATCTAGCTCTTGAGCACTTTCCTCCATCTTTGAAAAATACTCTTCAATAGACTTTTCATACTCCTTGATGACTTCACTTTGCTTGCTTATCTTTTTCAAATACATCTTCTTTTCATTGTCGAGAGCTTTGATTATAACCGTTAAATTGGCATTGATCAACTTCAACTTGTTATTCTCATCATTCTTCTTGTCATTGAAGTTTGTTTCATCATGATTTGAGGAAGCCTTGATCTCTTCATGATTGGAGAAGACTTCACTATTTTCACGACTTAAAGAGTATTCACTTTCCTCATTACTTGAGGAGTCTTTACTACTATCGGTAAATTTTCCTTTATATATAGCCAGAAGAACAATGTAATTGCTAGTATATTCTCGATCATCTGAGGACTCATCTTCCTTTTCTACATCACTCACACTCATCCATGCTTTATCATTGATGGATCTAATATAGGCTTTCATCATATTTTTTCCGAAAGGAGTAGTTACCACTTATCAAAAGTGGAGCCTTAGCACTAGACGAACCTTCTGACATCAAATCACATATAGCTAGAAAATTCGATCTTAGAACCTCGAGATCATACTAATTACCTTATGTGACCCGCTTTGATGCTAATTAAAACTTCCTAAGATGGATATCTAGCAACCTAGAGAGCCGGGGTGGGTGGCTGGTGTAATATGTTAGATCCTATTTCAACAACTTTTTTCAGACTTTGATTGTTGAACAAACAAAGTATCAAAGCAATCTTATAAACAAACACCAAAAAACTTTACAAGATGGTTAGTAGTAACTAGTAACAAATATAGCAATATAGAGTAACTACTACAATGTAAATTAAATGAATTCAATAAAAGAAAAAAAAAATCAACACATTTTTTTTAACACTGTAAAACCTCACGTATGAGGAAACATCCACGGGTTGATACCACAACCACCGGCAACACTATCTTTCACTAGTTGGTAGAATATACACCCTCAAGCAATCCATACACATGATCCACCTATTGGATCATCCCATTCTAACCAACCCTCAAGCCTTTTACTAGTGAGAGACTTGGCTCTTTCTATCCAAGACATTGCATGTGTCTCTAGAAGGTTTCTTGCTCAACTTTTGGATCCGATTGATCCTAGTCAAGACTCATTGCTTAATCTTGATCTGCTAGATCTAATTGATACTTTCTCCTTTTACAAGGTAGTGATCTAAGTGAAGTGCAAACCTGCAAACATGATGCAAACACATGCAAATAGAGTGTATAGATCAAATGCACTCTATGAAGAGTTAGTTATCACAGTTCAAGCTATGAAACTAATCCTTATGAACATTTAATAGGAAATGTAGAATATGCAATTCAATTCATACACAAAATATATCTGAAAACCTAAACATGTCAATCAAAGCTAGAACAATAGATTTGCAACAAAAAACACAAAACTAGCATTGAAATAAAGTGGACAATCCACAACATATTCACTTAAAGAAGAACTAGATTTAGAACAATTAACATAATTATAAAAATACTCTAGTTCTAGAACATGTGACTAAAAACTAGAAATTAACAATCAAGAACAAACACAAATATATCTAGTTTCAAGTTCATGTTCATCAAAATTAACTAGAAAGATAATCAATTAAAGATCACAAAAGCTAATTTCAAAAATCACTCAAACAAGTCCAAAAAGTAGAATCCAAACATTCTCAACACATTTCACATTCAAATCAAGAGATTCAAAAAAATTAATAACAAGAAAAGTGTAGAAAATATGATTTACTTACAAAATGATGAACACTTGATGAAGATCAAAGCAAACAGAAACATCTGGACTCCTATTAGCTCTCTAAACACTTAGGACTTATGCTCCTTTTAAAAACGAAGATTTTGGTTTTGAATCACCAAAATCAAATCTAAATTGAGTGATATATCGCCAAAACAAAAATGGACAAGTTATGGAAAAATTCTACACAACTTTGAATTTAAATGAGAGGGAAACGATATGGCGTGTGAGGGACCAAGGGAGAAGGAAGTGAGCACGCAACCTTAGCACCCCATAGAGGTGAGTGGCCTCCACATGGGTAGAGGGGTGCCTTTCCAGTGTAGGTGTGTGGCCTCCACGGGAGAGTGGATTTTCTAGCAATTTGCCACCCCTCTTCCCCTTTCTTCCCTTTCACGCTCTTCTCACGTACTTCAACTGTTCTCCGGCCTTGAAACTCGAAATTCAAATCCATTCTCGGATTATGAACCCTAAATCACTCATAGACATGGAAGTCTATAGAACTTTAATCAAAAACTTGGAATTTGACTCGATACATGATTGGTCTATTTCTATATATATTTTAGGTCCCCATTTCCTATTATTTGTGCTTTGTTCTTGGGTGAAATTAGATATTTCATGTGTCTGTTGAGCATGTTTAGGTCACATTCCTTAGATGAAGTCTTTGATGGTACTTTCAAGGAAAATAGCTTATATGAGAAGAAAAAGGGCAAAACTGTCAACAACCGCTACATACGTCGTTCTCCATGCATGAACTCAACCGCGGTATGTCTAACGGTATATTCTAGTTGGATTTTTGCTCTTTTCTGTGGTCCATACCGCTTCCTAGGCATCAACATCAACCTCGGTCTATGTCACGCAACACTCCGAGAAAGGCTGAATTTCAGACATTGCAGAATAGCAATATTTCGGTGACCATATCTCTCAGATCCAATTGAATTGTGTGTCCTACCACCAATGGATGGAAAAATCCGGATGTCTAGTTGCTGGTGTAGTTTTTGGATCACAATTACGATATTTCTAGAAGAAGTTATGCCCGTTTTAGTACCTGATGGTCAGATGAGTCATAATTCCGTGAATAATGACGAGATTTATTTTGCAAGTTGTTGGATCGGGAAATATTACCTTTTTGGACATGAGTGTGAGTCTTGGGAAGCAAGTTGACACCTAATCCTTATCTTCCTTCAATAAGTAATTAATTTTAATGGTTTAGGAAAGAAATAAAATCCCAAAAAGGTAGAGTTCTAAAAGGGAATTGATTTCCTTGTTGTTTAAGGACATGGCCTAGCATCTACACCTATTTAAACCCCTTTGAACCCTAATTTCGAGAGACAAAAGCCAAGGGAGGTCCCAAGCCACCAAGGGGGGTCCCAAGCCACCAAGGGGGCCGTCCCCCACCACTCCATCACCATACACCACATATCCACAGTTACACATTAATTCTTTAACTATTTTCATTCATCTTTACACATTGAAGTCGAAGACAAAGAAGAATTCATCATTGAAGATTTGAAGAACTCATTGACGATTTAATGGGCTTTAGCTTTTCTTTCTCCTCTTGTTATTTTCATAATGTGTAACTAATCTCATAACTAGGGAATCAATGTGAACCTTTTGTGAATGCTCATGTGTGGATTAATTATTATTTTAACAATTCAATTATTGATTTATTCATTGTGCTTAATTGGTTGACTTCTCATTAGTTTTAATTTTCATTCACACCATAGATAAAAGGGTGGATGATTATTTGGCATGATTTAAGGGTTAAGACTATCTGAGAATTAGGGTTAGAGTAGATTAAAACCTAATGCTGATTAATGCTCACTTGAATAAATAAAATTTATCTTTAGCATAGATCAAAGCAAAGTTTAGATTTTGGTTCTTTATTCTTGAACTTAATGGGTTTCCGATTATTGTTCACACCATAGGTCAAAGGGTGAATAGTGGTTAGGAACACGTGACTCATGCCGCGATCGTACGGTAATAGTCATATTAAAGATAAAGAATGAACCCTTGAATTGATTGAATTTTGTTTACAAATTAATTCCATGCATTGAGTGCTCATAATTAGGGATCATTGATGACCTAGTATTTCCTTCCATTGATCACAACCAATTCTTTTTAATTGCTTTCTTTAATTTAATTTAATTTAGTTTAAGTTTTAAATCAAACTTAACAATCTTCTTGTTACTTTTATTTTAATTAGAATTAAAATTAGTTTTTAATCAATAAATCACTTTTCCTCGTGGGAACGATCCTTACTTGTCGCTGTACTTATCTTCACGATTCGTACACTTGCGAGTGAGTATTTTATAATACGATTTTACACATCAATACATAAGGATGAAAAACCATGTACGATAAACACACGAAAAGTTTCGTTAAATCCAACTTGGAACTCGAAAACTTATGAATGAGTAACTGAACCATTTGGAACTCAATTAGGAACAATATGACAACATATTCAAATCAGATACCAATAAAACACAAACAAATAAATACAAGACTACACATGTAAGCCATTTCCTAGAAATAGTCCTAAAACATGCAATTTTATAAAAGTTGTCAAAATAAATCAAATGCATATGCATGCAACATTATGTGTGTGTATGTATTATACCAATTGAGCACAACAATGCAGGGATACGAAGGTATGCAATGTGTGTGTGTGTATGTGCTTATGCGTTGCAAAAGGAGAAAGAATCTTGATACCTTAGCATCCTAGTAAGCATATTTCCTCTTGAAGACGAACTTTGCCTGAGAAGTTGCTTTCCTTCGTTGAAGCTCATATCAAACACGAACCACCTAAGCAACTAATCAATACAAACAAAGAGATTTTTGTTATGGAATCATGCCAACATAAATCGAAAACCTAATAGGAGCTTTAACCCGTGATTTCAATTTGGTCGCTTCATGTGCTGGTCTAAATGGTGGACCTAGATTTCCATGACTTTGCAGCATAAGAGGGATATCAGGTGGAGCACTTGGTCCTTCTTGCTTGAAGCGAGGTGATGGATTTGGCCAACCTCCTCCTCTTTCTAAATATGGAGGTGGTGGGTGCACCATTGCTTTAAGAGTCTCATACAAAGCGATCATCCTCCCCATGTCATTGTACATATAGTTCTGGTTGTCTGACATGACACCCATGCATTTGTAAAGGGCTTGAATCTCCGGTTTTTGTCCTTTGCCTTAATTTTCTGACGGTGGAATTGGTTGTGACAACGATGCCAGAGGTTCTAGACTTCGAGGAACGAATTCAATGTTATCTTACGTTGACATGGATTTTATAGGTTCCATTTTCAAACTCGAGGAGGCAAAACGAGTAGTCAAAGAATAAGAATGTAACGATAACTAGATTATGAAGTAACAGCTCATAATGAGCCTAAATTGCATTGTTGAATGTGATATGGAAGAATACAAGCTCTACGCCTATACCCTTCCCATAGAAGCAGCCACTGTTAAAGATGACATTTCGTTAACCAGAATCTGTGGGTGACCTTCTGCAGGGAGCTCGTTCCAAAAAATGACCTAGACTGTTATACTTGGAAAGGTGAAGAAATGTAGATTTCTTGTTAAGTTGAGTCACGAAAGGTGTTTAATCATTGGATTGGTACTAAAATTGAAGCAGTATAATATACATAATGCCATATTCTACCATCTAAGTTAAAACAAAGAAAAAAAATATCATTAATTTATTAAAATTAAGAAGATGTATTACTATTCGATTGATCTCCGTACAATGGTCCATAGACCCTTTTTTTTACACGAACTTCCACCTTCTGGTGGTTTTAATAACTGTTCCTAGGCACCTCGGGATTGTGGAAGTGACTTCCTTGTTGATCTGTGGCATTGCAGTAGAGGTTGCATCCTTTCCAGTTTCTTACGTATAACTGCTCGTAACTGCCCGAAACATGTCTTTGCTAAATCCCTCATAAGCGGTTTAAAGCTTAGACTTGGTCAGAGTATAAAGCTTTGTCATTTTGACGAATGCAAGTTTGGATTTACACGGGAAAGATATATCATACTGGTCTTAGACACGTGGGATGTGATCTGGCTTGTTAATTGATTATTGTTTGATTATGTGTAGCCTCTGTGTGGCTTTAGCAGAGTTTGAGTTAGATTAGGACTTCTTAAGAGTTAGTCTCCTTCATTGGTACGATTCTGGTTGAGTCCATGTCCCTCAAGTCTCTGAACAGAAAAGGGGTGGCAACTACCTTCTATCTGCGATGTATTTGGACACTTAATCGTTTAGATTCATGGTTTGCTATTGAGGAGTGAGAGCAAGAAAGCTGACCTTTATTTACCTGGTGATACCTTTAATGCAGCTAGGTTAGAAAAAAAGGTGTATTTTGTAGCATAATCGATTGAGTGGCAATTGTTTGTCAAACTAGGTTTCTAGTAGATCATTTTGGGCTATGAGCACTTCTCATTTGACGTTCATATCACACCATACATCTACCTCGGAATAAATTCCAAAAAAATGACTAGGTTGCTAGGTCATCTTTCCTTTGGATTCTGAAGTTTAGGAAGGTGACAACATTTTTGTCAGTAACAAACAGTATTCCTCTTCCCAAGGTTTTCTTCAGATAGTGCAAAATCTGATATGCTACTTAGAGATGACTTTCTTTAGGATTATGCATAAATCGACTAGCCATTCCTATTACATATGCTATGTCCTGTCTAGTATGAGAGAGATAGATTAATTTACCAATCAACTTCTGATAAGACTCTCTATCTACTACAACATCTTCAGTTGCTTCGGAAAGTATGTGATTTTGTTTAATATGAGTCTCCACCAGTTTACACCCAAGCTTCCTCGTATAAGTTAACAAGTCCACCACATACTTCTGTTGAGATATAAAAATCCCATGTTTGTAGTGAGCAAATTCAATTCCGAGGAAATACTTCAATCTACCAAGTTCCTTTATTTTAAATTCTTGAACTAAGAACTTCCTCAAGTCTTCTCTTCCCCCCCAAGTCATCTCATGTGACAATTATATTGTTTACATACACTAGTATAGCAGTAACTCCGCCAGAATTTGAATGTCTGACAATTAGTTTCTGATCCCATTGACTCTGCTTATACCCAAGCATTTTAATGACCCTAGAAAATTTGTTGAACTATGCTCTAGAGACTATTTCAGCCTATAAAGTATCTTCTTCAACTTACACACTTTGTAATTTGTTGGCTCAAAATTGGAAGGAACTTCCATGTAGATCTAACCATCAAGATTATCATGTAAGAAGGCGTTTTTGACATCATACTGCTATATACTCTACCCACGGTTGGCAGCTAGGGATAACCAAATTCTCACAGTGTTCATCTTGGCGATTGGGGTAAAGTTTTCAAGGTAATCTATCTCATAGGTTTGAATAACCCTTTGGCTACTAACCTAGTCTTATATCGTTCAAGAGACCCTTCTCCCTTATATTTCATAGTAAAAACCCATATACATCCCACTCGTTTCTTTTCTTTAAATAGCTCAACAATTACTATGTTTGTTTTTAAGGGCATCCATTTCAACTCTCATAGTCTACCTTAATTCTTTATGACCTAATGCTTCATAAAATGTTTTTGAAATGGTGATGGTAATTAAGTGAGTTAAGATGCTTTTGTGATTGTTAGAGAACTTCTCATAAGACACAAATTGATACAATGGATATAAAAGGTGATTTGTACACTCTCTCACACCTTTTCTAATAGCAAAAGGGAGATCATCTTCGGTTCTAGAGTCTATACCAAAAATACTACCCTAATTAGCTTCAAGAATTAGAAATTACCTCTATGTTTTCAACAAAATTATCTGCGCCAAGGTCTAGTTCAGATTCTTGGATTTGAACAATTGGTTCTTTCCTCCTAGAATATTCTTATGGTGGGTAAGTATCAACTTTAACCTGTTTATCTAGAAAAGACAAGGATGACAGTGTGATAGGAGGTGTAGATGGCAATGTAGTAGGAGGTGCCATGTTTGGCAGTGTAGATACGGGTAATGTTGATGATGAGAGGTCAAGCAAGAAGGGGTCCTTATGCTTATCTTCTATAAGAGATGTCTCCCCTTGATGATAAGTTGTAGGAAAATAGGACTCATGCTCGACAAATGAAATAATAAACAGAATAAAAAGTGTTTTGTAGGAGGGTAGTAACAATTATACCCTTTTTTGAGTAGATGGTTACCCAATATACACTTAAGAGCCATTGGATCAAGTTTTCCCTTTTGTTAAGAGTGAATGTGAACAAATGATACATAACAAAATATCTTAGGAGTTAGATGGTTTGTAGTTTTGAAATCTGGAAACAAATGTGAAAACATTTGCACATGACCATTATGGTTAAAAACCCGGGAAGGTAATCTACTGTTAAGATGAGCAGCTGTTAAAACTGCTTCCCCTAGTATATTTTAGAAACTTGATTTTGAAATACAAAAGAACAGGTAGTGGCAAGAAGATGACCAATCTTCCTTTCCGCCACCCTGCTTTTGCTGTGGTACCACAAGAGGATTCGTTATTAAGGCCTTTTTCTTGAAAAAATGGTGACAAATTTTGATAGAAATAATCTCTAGCATTAATTGAACTCGTTTAAAGTCTACTCAAAAATGATGTTTAATCATGTAAAATAAAGTTTTTAAAGTAGAACCTAGATCTGATTTGTGTTTTAATATAAAACCCGGGACATACGTGTACAGTCATCAATAAATAAAACAAACCATCTAACACTAGAAATATTTGTAATTCTAAACATCACTATGGATAACTGATCGTGCCATTTCTATACCTATTTTAGGCTCCCATTTCCTATTGATTGCGCTTGTTTCTCGGGTATATTTGGTGTTTTAATGTGTTTGTTGACTCTTGTGTAGGTAATATTCCCTAAATAAAGTATTTGAGCTTAATTGGAGAGTTTAGAGGCAAAATGGTGGAAAAGAGCTGAAATTGTAAAGGCTTGTGAAGAATGACCAACTCGCGGAGGCCATAACTCTCTCTACAAATCGAATTAAGTTGCAAGCCATATATTTTTGGAAAGCCCCGAACTTCTAGTTTTTGAAAAACTTTATGGTTTGTAATTCCAGACTCCCCAGAGGAAGTAACTCCCGTTTTAGTAACTAGTGTGGAAAGCTGAAGAATTCCACAGGCCCTAACTGCAATTTCATTCCAGATAATTCTATGGGGAACAAAATTGCTGGACATGACCGTAATTTTTTCTGGATGACGAGAAAAAAACTATTTTGATTGGTGCCCATATAAACCCCTTTTATATGCCCTAAATAAGATTTTCTACCATTGCTTAGCCACCAACAATCAAAAAGTGAGAGAGGAAGCCTTCAAACCCTCTAAGAGGGTTATTCCCCCTTGGTGACCACCACACCAACACACACCTCTTCAATACAATCCATCCATCTTAGATGAGGGAATAAAGAGAAAAGGTGGGCCCTTTCAAGACCAAGAGGAGCTAGGCATCAAATAAAGACTGGAGACTCCTTGAGGAGATCGTGACCACGAAACTTTATGGATTTTACTCTTCTCCTTGTTTATTTTTCTTTGATGTGTACTATCCCACAAGGGATTTTATGTAACCTAACACTAATGCTTTTTTTATGATTGATTAACATTTATAGATTTAAGTATTGTCTCATTCATTGTGCTAAATGTTAATTCTGTTAATAGCCAAAATTGGCTAAGGACCAAAGGGAAATTTTCCACCTCCCAAACCTGGTTCCATACCCGAGAGTTTCACCAGGAGACCTCTCAATCCAGAGCCGAACTGCGATACCACCCCAGAAACAGGGGCGGGCTCCGGAAACATCCGGGATAGAGCCTAGACCCGAGAGCTTCTACCAGGAGACCTCTCTATCCAGAGCCGAACTGCGGTACCACCCAAGGAACAAGGACGGGCTCCGGAAACATCCGGGATAGAGCACGGAACGATCAGATCTAGCTCGCATCACAAAAACTAGAAGCTCCCCGAAGTCGAGGTCACCTCGCAAATGCTCCAGAGACTCGTCTGTACCTCGATTGACACAGAAGAATGTCCCTAAAAGGCCGTGAGATCAGTCGAAGCCACACCTAGCTTCAAAAGGTCAGTCGAGGCTACACCTATCTTCGAAAGGTCAGTCGAAGCCATACCTAGCTTCGAAAAGGTCAAGGGAAGCCGGACTTCTCAGATATCAAGGTCAGAACACTAATCAACCTCCCTGGTTGATGCACCACACCATATCATCTCCAACGACCTCTATAAAGATCATACTGAAAGGATACGAGGGATACATTGAATCATGTCTGGAAACGTTACCTATATGCAGAACAAGTAATAAAATCCAAAAAGGAAACAAACTGATCTCTACCACGGTACTCTCAATTCGGACATTAAATCAAAGTCAATGACACTAAAGCAAGAAATCCCGCCAGATAAGGAGGAGACTGAGAAAATCAAGGGAGAATCAGTCTGTTGACCTACAAACTATGTATAAATAGAAAAGAAAGGAAATGAAAAGAGGAGACTACTATTAGACAGGCATACAACAAACAATCACCCATTCCCTAGAGAGAATTGGGAGAAAAGATAAAAGAATTTTTGTACTGTATTTGTATACCATGCACATTCAATAAAAACATTCTTGCTTTCTTGTCATTTTATAGATCATTGCTACACATACAATAAACCTTGGCCACCACCTACGTGGTAGTGGTCTTGAGGGTGCTAACTGAGATTTCTCACCTTGAGCAAAATTTTCGTTAACACTTTCTGGCGCCGTCTGTGGGAAACGATCCTACACCCAATTAACCAATCGTTTGCATTTACATTTTTGTTGTCTTACAGGAACTATGAGGCTCCGCTCCTCCCAAGGCCAACATAGAATCCCGGCGCAACCTTCGGCGAGGCTAACACGAAAAGCCCCAAGAAAGGGGAGAAAGTCTGGATATAGTAGCCCAGCTCCGATCCAGACAACCAATACGCGGGCTACTGGCCACCCTATAGTGAGTCAGGCAGCGCTCGACCAACAAGCGGCGGCCTTCGTAGAATCCATCCGCGTCCGCCTCCTCCCTGAAGGCATCACGATCCAGCCAACCAACCTGAATGATCAGGGAGAGCCGAGCAGGCTCGGAGCTAGGCCATCTGCTTTCGATAGCCTAGGACCTTCTCTTCCAGAGCCGGCTTGAGACAGGTCAGGGCCCTAACGTTTGATCCGGGATAGGCTGGGACCCATGCCCCCAGCTCCGAAAAGACTTTCACATTATCAACCCCGGCTAGTTAAGTCTGCCGCGGATGCTTTCACCTAGAAATCGCGAGGGCTATCTCATCCAACTACATCTAGGAGAACTACACGGGCCCTAGAGGAGGAAAGTAGACAAACTCCCCGAGTGGATCATATCCAGGAGGAGGACCGGATAGAAATTGCCAGTTCATCAGAAAGATTCGACAGTGAGGAATCTGAGGTTAACTCGAAGAGACCTGGGAACAAGCGACTGAGGGATCAGCTGGCAAAGCTATAAAAAGAGGTCCAGCAGATAAGGAAGGGAAAGAGTAAGGAGGACAAAAAGAATCCCCTGAGCGAGATGAACGCTCCCTTCACTAGGAGGATCCGGGAAGCAGAGCTCCCCCCAAAATTCAAAATGCCAGCAGATAAGTTCTCTGGATCAGAAGATCCTTTAAGCCACCTAGAGAGCTTCGTTCAACAGATGGAGGGCCAGAACACTACCAGAGCAGCTATGTGCAGAATGTTTCCAACAACCTTGACCGACTACGCGAAAACCTGGTTTAGGAAACTGCCCGTTGGTAGCGTGGATTCTTTCACAAAATTATCAACCGATTTTTGCTCACAATTCCAAGGAGTTAAACCTCGCCCGAAAGATCCCATACACCTCCAATATGTGATCCAAGAGCGAAGTGAAACTCTTCGATCGTACGTGGAGCGATTTCACAATGAGGTCATACAAATGGGAGTTTTCACTGAAAAAGAAACCCTCGCCAATTTCAGCCGAAACCTCTGGGCAGGAAAGCTTTTCCGTTCTTTCGCCAAGAGATCTCCCGAGACTTACAAGGAGGCCTATGACCAAGCTCTTGAGCAGGTCGAGATCGACGAACAACTCAAGGTCAAGATGGAACACGACGACATGAGAACGGCCAAGCGTTTGAAGAAAGAAGCTCCCAAATTTGAGCCAGTGCAGAAAGCTCAGAATAAACCTCCCAACAGGTCGACCTATCACCTCCCTGCTCCTCCGCATAGGCAAGAAAGATATCCGGCAAAACGAACCCCTCCCCGGGCTTCACCGCCTCCCAGGACCGTGGCTCTAGTAATGCAAGGGGAAAAAGGGTATGACTACTACACCCCTTTGAATGCTTCCAGGGAAACAGTCTACCTTGCCATACGAGATAAATGGTTACTCCAAAAGCCCGCTCCCATTAAGGCCCCAGCTGACAGGAGAAACCGGTACAAGTACTGCGACTTCCACGAAGACGTAGGCCACAACACCTCAGAGTGCTATAATTTGCGCAACCAGATTGAGGCCCTGATAAGGGGAGGATGCCTGATTGAGTTCTTACAACAGGTCAGAGATAATATCAGGACTGGAAGAGAGGTACAAGCTGAAATCCGCAAGGACGTATAAAAGAGGAAAGGGGAGCAGGCTGACTTAATGCAACAGATCCAGGTCCTACATTAGCCGGCGTTTCCAATAACTCCCGGAAAAACCACGTAAGAAAGGTTCCCCGCATCGGAGAGAGCCGAGGGATCTTCGAAGTCAGCCAGAGCTCGACAGAGCCCTCTCAATCAGCTCAGATGGTATTCACCGAAGCAGATGTCTTCAACACTGTGCAACCTCATGATGATCCTATTGTAATCACGATACAGATCTCCAACGGTCTGGTCCATCGTGTGCTCATGGATACAGGTAGCAGTGTAGATATCCTCTTCAAGGATACCCTGGAAAAATTAAACCTGAAGCAACATTACTACAACAGCTGTACCACTCCGCTTTACGGTTTCACTGGGGACTCGATCATACCAGTGGGGTTAATGATCCTCCCAGTAATCATCGGGATCACCCCGCTCCAACAGAATGTTATGACCGACTTTGTTGTGGTGGACACCCCATCGGCCTACAACGCCATCCTAGGGAGACCTTTCCTGTCCTCCTTGAAGGGAGTCTTGTCCATATACCACAACGTCTTGAAATTCCCGGTGGGAACCAAAGTGGGAGAGGTACGCGGAGACCAGCAGGCAGCCAGGAAATGCTATGCAGTATCTGCCAATCCTACAGCCCTAGCGAAGCAGTGTGTACATGTGATATTGATCCAGGAAGACATGGATACATCCCAGATAATCCAGGAGGAGAAGGAGCCCGCGGAACATCTTGGGCATCCGGAGGATGAACCTATCATGCCCTACGAGGAAAAACGGAGTAAGGAATGGGCCAGTGGGCAGCCCGTGGACAAACTAGAAGAGATATCTGTCAGGAATGACGATCCCTCCAAGGTCGTCAAGGTTGGAGCCACCCTTGATCCAGAAGTAAAAAGAGGACTGATTGACCTTCTCAGGGAATTCAGCGACATCTTCACCTGGAACCATGATAAAATGCCTGGAATCCCAGCATCGTTGGCTACCCACCGACTAGCAGTAGATCCAACAGTCAAGCCCGTCAAGCAGAAGAGGCGTCACTTCAACGCTGATAGGAATGCGGCGGTGCAGGAAGAGGTTGATAAATTGATCAAAGCAGGGTTCGTCAGAGAGGTCCGTTACCCCGAATGGATCACCAACGTGGTCATGGTTACGAAGGTGAATGGGAAGTGGCGTATGTGTGTCGATTACACCGACCTCAACCGGGCTTGTCCGAAAGACAGTTTTCCTTTACCAAAGATCGACCAGCTGGTTGACTCCATGACTGGAAATAAACTTTTGAGTTTTATGGATGCATTCTCAGGATACAACCAGATTAAAATGCACCCGGCTGACCAAGATAAGACCAGTTTCATTACTGGGCAGGGCTTATACTACTAAAAGGTAATGCCGTTTGGTTTGAATAATGCAGGGGCCACATACCAGCGGCTGGTTAACAAACTGTTCAAGCCTGAGATAGGAAGGACGATGGAAGTGTATATCGACGACATGATCACGAAATCCCCAACCACAAAGGGACATCAGGAAGACCTTCGCAAAACCTTCCTCATACTGAGGGAAAACCAGATGCATTTGAACCCCTCCAAATGTGCCTTTGGGGTAACGGCTAGGAAATTTCTGGGCTTCATGGTTCATGAGAGAGGTATAGAAGCCAACCCAGAAAAAATCAAAGCTATCTTGGACCTGAAATCCCCGACCTCGCTCAAGCAAGTACAGATTCTGACTGGACGGGTGGCGGCACTCAACAGGTTTATCTCTCGCTCCACCGATAAATGTCCCCCTTTCTTCAAGGCCATTAAACAAGGAAAGAACATGAAATGGAGCCAGGAGAGCGAGCAGGCATTTCAAGCTTTGAAAGAGTACCTAACAAGCCCCCCATTGTTAGTCAAGCCGGTTCTCGGAGATGAGTTGTAGATTTACCTGGCCGTATCAGAAACTGCAGTAAGCGGGGCTTTGGCTAAGGATTGTAGCGACGGTTTTCAAAAACCCATATACTATGTGAGTCATGCTTTGACCAAATCAGAAAGGAATTACATTCTCCTGGAGAAGCTCGCTTATGCTCTGGTGATCTCAGCGAGGAAACTCCGTCCCTATTTTCAAGCTCACACAATAGTAGTGGTGACAGACCAACCCCTCCGCCAATTCTTGCAAAGACCAGACATGTCAGGAAGGCTAGTCCTATGGGCACTGGAGCTCACTCAGTTCGATCTAAAGTATAAGCCCCGGACTACGATTAAGACACAGGCTTTGGCCGACTTCGTGGCAGAATTTTCAGCGATCCCAGATCTAGGTGGTCCCTCAGTATGAAACGAGGTCCCCGAGAAGATATCCGAGGTCAAAAATTTGCCGGAAGGCTGCAAGCCATGGATCCTCTTTTCAGACGGAGCATCTGGACGAGCTAGGGGATGAGCTGGCATAGTTTTGATAGATCCAGAGGGGACTGAATTCTGTCACTGTTTCAGATTCGAGTTTAAAGCTATAAACCATGAAGCGGAATATGAAGCCCTCATAGCCGGGATGAAGGTAGCCATTGAACTAAAGGCCGACTACTTGCAGATCAAAAGCGATTCGTTGCTTGTTGTAAACCAGGTGACTGGGGTCTACCAGGCAAAGGGAGATAATATGGTTGCCTACCTAAATCTAGCTCGGCTACTAAAAAGCAAATTTAAGGGACTCAAGATCGATCAGGTGCCTCGACACCAAAACCATCGCGCAGATGTTCTGGCTAAAATAGCGGTGAACAGAGGCCAATCCCTACCAAGGGGAATTCCCCTCCAAGTAATCACCCAGCCAAGCATAGCCACAAATGGAGAAATTTGTTCCCTGGATCGCCTGCCTTGCTGGATGGACCCAATTGTCGCTTACCTCCTTGAAGGAGAGCTTCCCGAAGAGCCCGACCAAGCCCAAAGAATTAAGAGACTCTCACTTCGATACTGTATGGTGGACGGATACCTCTACAGGAGGGGCATATCCCTCCCCTTACTCAGGTGCTTGCATCCCGACGATGCTAAGTGGGCATTGAGAGAGGTCCACTCTGGGGACTGTGGGAACCACATAGGCGGGGAAGCTCTAGCCTATTAGGTGCTTTGTATGGGGCACTATTGGCTGACCATCCACCAAGACGCAAAGAGTTTTGTGCAATCCTGCGAACCTTGCCAAAGAACTTCAAACTTGAACCACCAGCCACCCGAGCGACTGTCGTCCCTCAGTTCACCTTACCCCTTTGCCATGTGGGGAATCGACCTAATTGGGACACTTCCTACCGCTCCTGGACAGATGAAACATGCTATCGTGGCTATCGACTACTTCACAAGATGGGTCGAGGCAGGACCTTTTTCTCGAATATCAGAAAAGAATACAACCAAGTTCATCAAGACTAACGTGGTATGCAGGTTCGGGACCCCTCTCATCATTATAGCCGACCTAGGAAAGCAATTCGATAACGCCCGATTCAAAGACTTCTGCAAGGGATTGGGGATCGACCTCAGGCTAGCTTCAGTGGCTCATCCCCGGACTAACGGGCTGGTAGAATCCACCAACAAGACTATCAAGAAACTTCTGAAAAAGAAGCTTCAGCAGAAGAAAGGTAAATGGGTCGAGGAGCTACCAGAAGTCATCTGGGCATACCGGACTATAAAAAGAATAACTACCGGAGAGACACCTTACTCCCTGGCTTTCGGGGTTGAAGCAGTCCTCCCTATCGAGCATAAATTAACCTCGTTCAGGGTACAGCACTTTGAGCCCAAAAGTAACGAAGTCAAGCTCCGAGCTAGTCTAGACCTCTTAGAAGAAAAGCAAGACCGGGTAGCAGAGAAAGTAGCGATCTACCAGAGCAAGATCGCTAGATACTTCAACCAAAAGGTTAGAGCCCAGAAATTCAAGGAAGAGGATCTGGTACTTAGGAAAGTGACCCTGAACACTCGAAAAAGGTCGGATGGAGTCTTAAGTCCAAATTGGGAAGGGCCATATTTGATAAAGCTAGTTGTTCACAACGGAGCTTATAAACTCGAAGACATGGACGGACGTTCCATCAACCACACTTGGAATGCAGATCATTTGAGGAAATTCTACCCTTGAAATGAGCTCTCAAGCAGACTACCCCCACTTAGTTTTCATTACAGATCCTAATAAAGATGTACTACATCTCGATCATCAATAAAGTCATTTTCCTATTCTCTTCCATCTTTGTCTCCAACTATGTTCAACGTTAGTGACTATACCCTTGTATGGGAATTAGACATAAACCTCTCCAGACCAGGAAATAGCTCGATAGCCCTCCTGATGCCTTGGTCTGGCTACAACCCCCAAGAAGGATCTGAGTGTAAGAGCATAATTGCCCTCCAAATCTCGAGACTAGGAAATAGCTCGATAGCCCTCCTAATGCCTTGGTCGGGCTACCACCCCCAAGAAGGATCTGAGTGTAAGAGCATAGTTACCCTCCAGATCTCGAGACCACCTCCTGATGCCGTGGTCGGGCTACCACCCCCAAGAAGGATCTGAGTGTAAGAGCATAGTTGCCCTCCAGATCTCGAGACCAGGAAATAGCTCGATAGCCCTCCTGATGCCTTGGTCGGGCTACCACCTCCAAGAAGGATCTGAGTGTAAGAGCATAGTTGCCCTCCATATCTCGAGACCAGGAAATAGCTCGATAGCCCTCCTAATGCCTTGGTCGGGCTACCACCCCCAAGAAGGATCTGAGTGTAAGAGCATAGTTGCCCTCCAGATCTCGAGACCAGGAAATAGCTCGATAGCCCTCCTGATGCCTTGGTCGGGCTACCACCCCCAGGAAGGATCTGAGTGTAAAAGCATAGTTGCCTTCCAGATCTCAAAGACTAGGAAATAGCTAAGTAGCCTCCTGATTTCTTGGTTGGGTTATCACCCCATAATATATATATATATATATATACATATATATAATGTTTGCTTTCGTGTGCAGGATCAAAATCATCATAATTCCTACACGAATCTTAATTGTTGCTACAGATGCTACTCTGGGTCCCATTCTAGACCAGAAATAAAATAAAAAGTTCTCAAAAGAGCGCTTCGATTTATCATTAAGGACAAGGGGAGCCTATCCCCTGATAAGGCTACATCCAAATGAGGAGCCCAACCCCCGAACTCGGGCTACAAAAAGAAGAAGAAAAATGAAAAAATGATAATGGCAAAACGGGGTGCCCACCCCCTTTTTCGGGCTATCAAAAACAAGGCATGATGAACCGCTTCAAGCTTTGGGACTCTCATGGCTCCCCTCCACTGGCCCTCCTTCTTCTTGCTGGTCCTCACCATCAACCCCCTCTACAGGTAGTTGTACATCTTGGTCACCCTCGCCGACCGCTCCTCCATTTAGAGGCTCCATCGGATGATCAGCTGGATCTTCCTCTAAAACTTCATTAATTACGTCCTTAACCTCGGGAGGGATAGCCGCGTCAAGAAGGGCAGCCAAGGACCCCATCTGTCTCCGGTCGACCTCCATCTGTGTTATAGGGGGGGTCCTCAGATGGGCTCCTAACCTCTTCACCAGCTCCCGATTGGTCCTCCTCGGATCGAGAGGACATCACTTTGCTGGAAGACTCCCCAGGACCTGAGGTGATAAAGGAAGGAAGATGGAATGATGGATCTATCTGAACGGGCTGCTCCCTAGCTCCGGCTGGGCTCGAGGGGACCACCTTGTCGCCTTCAGGGCGAGATAACTCGACAGCTTTGAGCATTATTTCCTGTCTATCCCACCCTGCAATAGATGATAAATCAAAAGGAGGAGGAAGAGCCTCCGCGACCTGAAAGGAAGCATAGAAATACCCGTCGCTGAAGGAGGTCTCCGCATCAGCTTGCAGCTTGGTCACCTGAGTAATCAGAGACTGGTTCTCGAGGTCCAACTTCTTAGCCTCAGATCTCCAGGAATCCCACTGCCTAGCCCACAGGAGAGATTGAAGACGCTTCTGATCATAAGATTGCTTCATCCTCTCATGATCGCAGAGAAGCTTAGCCATCTCGACCTCGATTTTTCCCTGGCTGGAGGTCACCTCTTCCAGTAAAGACCGAGCTTGCTTGAGCAGTTCCCCTTCTTTCTCAGCTTCAGCTTCGGCTTTTACAGCCCGATCGCTGAGGAGGGCTACCTGCTGGCCTATCGCGACATTAAGCTTGAAGGCCTACAAAATACAGAACCCGAGTTAGAAACTGAACGAATTAACAAGAGTAGCTTGAAAGAAATACAATTACCTCAGCTAGAATAGCAGACCCCTTGGTTATAAGGACGTCCACAGGCATAGAAGCCATCTTGGAGATCCTGCCACCCAGACAAGACGCTAGGAACTGCTCCATGACCTCATCCTGCTCTGTCGAGCTCGACTGAGGCCGGGAGCGGCTGGAAGGAACCTTCGCAGCACCTTTCCTAGAAGCAACACCTTTCCCAGAAACCTTCGAGGCTTTGGTTGTTGGAAGCGCAGTGGACTCAGGTGTTTGAGTCGAAGGGGTAGCAACTTTAGTGGCCAAGGCCGAGGGGGCATAAGCAGCCGGGCTAACCACCTGGGGAGCTTTACCCAAAGGCCGGAGAGCCCGCGAGGCAAGAGTGGCCATTTTAGACCCAGCCGGACAGATAGACGAAGCAAAGGCAGGTTCGACCCCAGAGGAGGGAAGAGAAACTCCGCCTTGAGGGGAGCGTGAGACGTGACGGGTGGCCGACTCCATGACAAAAACTGTGAATTAGCAGATTAAGAAAGAAACTGTTAGAACCAAGCTAAGTAATAAGGCGAGGCAACTCAAGGACACTTACGAGGAATAGCGACTTAAATCCGCAAATACTTGTTCACCCTACGAGGATCAAAAGCTTCAGCAGTAGGGAACTTCGGATTCAAATAATTTCGGGCTAGAATAGCCTTTAAGACGGCTTCGGACTCAGAAGGCAGGGAGTCCCTGTCCCAAGAGGGCTTGTCACTGAAAGCCGTAGGAACCTCGAATTCATGCCCCCCGATGAAAATCGACCTCCCCCAGTCATCCCCCGTCAGGATCCATTCTTCTTTCCACGCAGGGTCCTTCTTCGAGGCTCCAGGAACGATGAAGTTGAGCTTATTCTTGGCCTTGGCATAGAACTGGCCTCGAGGAGCCCCAGACAAGCTCCCAATCTGGAAAAGATAAGCCAGCTCCTCTGCATCTGGCTCCCTCGTCACTTTACTCATCTGGCATTGTTCCCTCCAAAATACAAGAAAACCAATCAGATGCCTCCAGAAGCCAGGCGTCAATTGGATGGGAGGGAGCTGGATGGCGTTGAGAGCCCGCCGAAGGGTCGGATGAAGGGGAAGCCTGACCCTGTTCTCAAAAGCGGCCACATGAATCGGAAGCACGCCTTTAGGGGGATTGAAGAACTCGTAATTTTTGGGAGGCACCGAGATGGATACACTGTCGGGGATGCCAAACTTTGACCTCAAGTGATCAATCGACACCGGGTCAACGGTGGAATCTAGGACAACCCAAAAATCGTAAGGAGGGAGCCTCTCCACAAGGGAACCATGAGCCGAGACCCGAAGCTCCCCCGCGGCGCCACCGTCCACTTCTTTGTCGGAGTCATCATCGACGATATCCAAATGGTGGTCGGGATGGTTGGAGAACCCAGTCCCGATGGATACATTCCTACTCGACCACCGACGTTTCGAGGTGGGCGGGGAATCATCGCCGTCAGAACTCCTCCTAGCCCGCTTCCCCAGAGTAAGACTGACGACCTCCTCGCCGTCGAGTATGGAATCTGCTGAGTCGCGACTATTTTTCGACATTGTAGAAGCCAAAAAGGACGAAGAATGAAGAATGAAGAAAGAAACAAGCTTGGTGGAAAAGCTATGGAAATATTTCTCAGCAAAAAGTTTTTTTAGCTCGAAGAGATGTGAGGAAGATGAGGAGGAAAACAGACATATATATAGGTAGGAGGGCAACAATGCGAGTTACCGAGATACTCGTTTGGTAACGGTAAAAAATCGACTATAGTAACGTAACCGGATTAAACTCAAAAGCGGGCTAATCATCTCACGCCACATCACTTACGCAGTTAAGAGGAAGATCTCCCAAAGATTCTGGTAACGGTAAAAAATCTCGAGGACTGCCATAACACAATCAGATTAATTCGAAGATAAATTAGTCGGTTCACATCACATCACTCAAATGAAGAAATTTCCCCAATATTTCGGTAACGGTTAAAAGAGGAAGATTTCCCAAATAATGTGAAAATCTGACCTCAACCCCGAGCTCGACGTCTGGTGTTCAAGTCAGAGGGGACTTCTGTTAATAGCCAAAATTGGCTAAGGACCAAAGGGAAATTTTCCACCTCCTAGACCTGGTTCCATACCCGAGAGTTTCACCAGGAGACCTCTCAATCTAGAGCCGAACTGCGATACCACCCCAGAAACAGGGGCGGGCTCTGAAAACATCCGGGATAGTGCTCGGACCCGACAGCTTCCACCAGGAGACCTCTCTATCCAGAGCCGAACTGCGGTACCACCCCAGGAACAAGGATGGGCTCCGGAAACATCTGGGATAGAGCCCGGAACGATTAGATCTAGCTCGCATCACCAAAACTAGAAGCTCTCCGAAGTCGAGGTCACCTCGCAAATGCTCCAGAGACTCGTCTGTATCTCGATTGACACAGAAGAGTATCCCTAAAAGGCTGTGAGATCAGTCGAAGCCACACCTAGCTTCAAAAGGTCAGTCGAGGCCACACCTATCTTCGAAAGGTTAGTCGAAGCCATACCTAGCTTCGAAAAGGTCAAGGGTGTTAGGATTATGCTCAATGGCAAGAGTGTAATATTGTAATTGACAATCTTCTCATATTAATAAAGTGAATTCTGATTCTTACAATTACTTATAGCATTTGTTATTATAATTGTCAAGGTAAATAATCATAAGGTCAAAAGATTATGAGACATGAAGAATTGTTCATACATCCGGATATGTATGAGGTAGACACAATTCTTTAGTTAGTCTTGAATAACGTTCACAACTTAAGTTAAAGGTTGGGCACCTCTATCTTGTTAAAGTTGTAGAATTCTTTTACTAGCATTTGAGTGAGATCAAATGAATATGATGAGTCTAAAATTATCGAAAGGTTTTCGAGTAAAAGAATCTAGTGCACTAGGTGCATTGAACTGGATCACAATGAAATACTTTATCTAGAACCGTCACTAGATATAAGTCTTTTCATTAAAGAGGACAATCTGAGAGTCTATCTTAATCCTGAGATAAATGATAGACTTATGGTTGCAAGTGTTATCATTAGAGCTATCAATGAGTACGATTATATAGCATGGTCTATCCTCGATAGTTTGGTGGTATACATTTGTTAATCGATAGAGGACTTCATTTATAGATATGGACATCGTGGCTCCATTTATTAAATGAGAGTATAATATCATCATATGGATGTTTTGAGGTATTGGATATTAAATCTCAACGTTGAGTTTTCAATAATGATTATTGAAAACATGGCTTCTGGACAAGTCAAAGTATCCAAGTTCGAAATGTGGTCATATGAGGAAATATGGTAACTTGGAGAGCCATAGGCGGTCTATGAGCTCTTGGCGATTACTGATATTATTCACGAGGATACACCATCTCCTATAAGATTGTCTAGGGTATGAATGAGAAACATCTCCTTATTCTATCTTTATTTAAGAGTTCAATTTTAGCTCTTTAGTGGAATGAGTTAAAATTAATAGATTGGACCTAAGTGAATCATTTGTTGATTGTGATTAGGTTGTGTCTATTGAAGCTTAAATTTAGATAGCCCGCCAAGATCCCCAATCCACACGTATTTGCATGGATCACTTGATATATTCTACCGGGCCGATTTAAGGGTCCATCTAGAATTGTTTTTAATATATCAAGAATATAATATGTCTATTATTTAATTAATGGGCTGCACTATTATATTAATATATTAAAAGGAGACATGTGGGCTTGTTTCTTTTAGTAAGAATAAGTCTGGTTCACATGTGGGCTTTTATTTAAAGTCCAATGGATTAAATGAAATAAGAAAATAATATATGGCCCATTTATATAAGTGTGGCGGCAAGGTGTATATATTAACCTAATATATTATTTTGTTTCATTGTTTTAATTAAATAAGAATTAGTTAATTTATTAATTAATTGTTTAATTAAGAAACAAATCTTTTTCTGATCAGGAAATATATTTCCTAAAGTTATACTATTGGTAGTAGTATATTAAAAGTAAAAGACTTGTTTGATAAGAAAATAAATAATTAATTTTATTTATTTAATCAAATAAGAAGTCCTTTTATTTAGTCAATAAAAGAATAAAAATATCTATGAGTTGGATTAGGTTTTGAAGTCTAAAGGTTGATGGAAATTAGGGTGCAACACAAACTCTTTTTGGTATGTGATTTGCGGCAACCCTAGTCCATTTAGAGGAAGATTTCGGCAATCCTAAATAGAAGAGGAAGCAAAATTTCGGCCACCTATATAATACCACATATAGAATTCGGCCACCATAGTTTATTGAATGATTCAATTTTTCTTCTTCTTCTCAATTCATAGAAAAAGGATAATTTTTATTCTGCTAAACATAAAAGAGAGAAGATATTATTCTTTGATAGTACACTGATTGCTTGTTCATCAATAAGCTTGTGTGTACAACATCGAATTAGGTTCACGCGAGTTTCGATCATTAGATTGAGAACTCAAAAGTGACTGGAATAATTTTTGTCTTCTTTTGATTGTTTTATGACTAACAAAAGAAAAAGAAAACTTTGTTCATCCATTCTCAGGTTTGCAATTCAAAGAAAAAGGGAGACCATGCTCCTAGGTGATTCACGTACGTGTTCGGATTGGAAGATCTCACGGTACTATTCACTATCACTGTTAACGCGGGTACTGTTCACAATCACTGTTCACGCGGGTACCGTTCACGTGGGTACTGTTCACGGGCATCGGAAAAGATTTTACGGATTACCAATCGACGTAAGTCAATCGGATCACGCGTTAAGAGGTATTTAACTCTAACCGTATATATTTGAGTTTAATTATTTAAAAGGTTAAGGTTCAACTTTGAGAAAATGTTTAAAACCATACGAAATCTATTTTTCGTTTCTTCTGCTGCGTTTTATATCGATTTTTCCCTACAATTGGTATCAGAGCCTGGTTGTACCTTTTAATTAATTAACGTATATATACGTGAATCTATTTCTTTTTTATCATGATTATACATGTTTTAGAAAGAGATGGCACTCTAGGTATTCGCATATATAATTACATGTTGAATGTATGGATTTATATATGTTTTATAAAGTGAATTGTTATTGCTCGATTTTGGTCCTAGAATTTCAATGTAATTTTTGTTTCAGATTTGTAACAAGAAGGGTGGTCTATTATCGCCATAATTCCTTCTTGGTAGTTGCTAGGGTTTTATTTTATTTTTTTGTATGTAAAATAAGTGCAGTATTTTTTTTTGTAATCAGGTGCAGTATTTTTTTTGTAAATCTTACTGCAGTAAAATAAAAAAAAATTTGCTGCAGTAATTTATTCGTAATATGATGTAATGTATTCGGGTATTGAAAATTCGAAGACACGAAGAAAAACGAAGCAACCAGAACCGAGAACGAGCACCGTGCGCACCCTAGGACTGGATTGGGCTGCGCATGGCAAGCCCAATCCTTGGTGGGCTGCGCACGGCAGCCTTGTGTGGCCTTATGGGCTGCGCAAGGCAGCCCCTTTGTGGGGTTGTGGGCTGTGCACGTCCATGGGAGGAGGCCGAGGGATGAAGGTATGGTTGATGGCCACCTAAAGATCTTGTATTCCTAACAATTGTAATTTACTTGCTTTTCTAGGATGGGCCAAAATTGTTGCTATTTAATTTTTGCTTAAATATTACAATATTTGTTGTTGTATGATAACATGACATTTTAGAATAGGAGTGCCAATCATATATCTCTTTTGGTATGAACATGCATTGAATGATTTAGGTATCTAATTGGCATCTAGATAACTTGGTAAAAATCATTCTTTGGGATTTAATCACACGCCTTAAATAATTGAGTGGGAGAAGGTGTGCAAGAACGCCTATGGCCTCCAAGATTAGTTGAGTTTTATTATTTTTGGTAATCCCCCCAAGGGGCGTCCATAAATGGAATTTAACAATATACTTCCTTACAAGGATAGACTAGACAATTGACTTAAACGAAATCTACTCCCCAAGGAGGGATTTTCGTGAGAGAAAATTGAGGGTCGATATCTTGGTAACACACTCAATGTAATTTTATTAATATCCTCCAAAGAGTTCTTGTTAATAAAAATTACAAGGCTAAAATTAAAAACGCTGGTTGTTATGTTAACAATTAGGTGGGACCTAGTCTAACTAGTAAATAGTGCGAACTCCCAAAGGAGGCGTAATATTTATGGGTATTGGATCACCGTTGAATTTTTATGATTGGATTATTTATTTTAATTCAAGATAAATTTTTTAAAGTGCTATTATCATGATTATTTACTTATATATGTTTTTGTTTTAATCATAAATCATGACCCCATCACTTATGAACATCCTGAAAGATAACACCTTAACTGGAGATAACTACGTAACATGGAAAAGGAAAATTGGGTTGTTGCTGCAAAGTGAAAAACATAAGTTTGTTCTGACCACTCCTAAACCACCCCTTCCTAATAATGAATCTAATGTGATGCAAAGAGATGAGTATGAGCAGTGGAAGACTTCAGATGATATGGCAAAATGTTACATTATGGCCACTATCTCCGACGTGTTGCAACAGCAACATGAAGGAATGGAGTCCGCTGCTGATATAATGATGTCTCTAGAGGAAATGTTTGCGATGAGGTCTAGGACGACTAAGAGAGAGGCATTGACTGCTTTTGTGAATCTTAGGATGAAACCTGGACAATCTGTGAAAGATCACATGATGAAAGTCATAGCACATCTTAATATTGCTGAACTAAATGGTGCTGAGATTGATGGTGAGACCAAAATTGATATGGTAGTTAACTCACTGTCAGATTCCTTTGATCAGCTCAAGTTGGACTACACCTTGAACAAAAAGGAATACACCTTGCAGGGCCTGATGCAAGATGTTCAAAGCGCTGAAAAGATCCTTGTGAAAAACAAAGGTCAAGAGATTCATTTGGTTGGTAAAGTTGCTACTGTTAAGACCCGTAAGAAGGTCAAGAAACAACAGAAGAAAAAGCAACTTGGGCCTACCAAGAAGGAAACCAAGAAAGTAACCAAGATCAAAGGGAAATGCTTCCTTTGTGGTGAAAAGGGACATTGGAAAAGATATTGCCCAAAGTCCCAGAAAAAGAAGGAAGAAGGTAATGTTAATTATCTAGAAACATGTTTTCCTGGTAGATTCTACTGATTCTTGGATCATAGACTCTGGAGCCACTAATCATGTTTGTTATTCCTTGCAGGGGTTTCAGGAAAAGAGAAGGTTGAATGAAGATGAAGTCAATTTGCGCTTGGGCAACGGAACGTTAGTGTCTGCAAGTGCAGTGGGAGATATTAGAGTTATTTTAGATTCTAGTAGGCATTTAGATTTAATAGACGTTTATTATGTACCTCAATTTAAGAGGAATTTAATTTCAGTTTCTTGTTTAAATAAGTTTGGATATTCGGTTACTTTTAATAAAACTTTTATTATTAGTAAGAATGACAAAGTTGTTTGAAAAGGTACATTGGAAAACGGTTTATTCTTTTTGCATAGAAATATCTCTCACTCGTTAGACACAGAAATAACGGAACCTAATAATAAAAGAGTAAAATTGTCAAAAGATGAAACCTATCTTTGGCATTTACGCCTAGGTCACATTAACCTTAATAGGATTAAAAGATTGGTATGTGACAGACCTTTAAGTGACTTAAAGGTTGATGATCTACCAACTTGTGAATCTTGTTTGGAAGGTAAAATGACCAAAAGGCCGTTCAATACCAAAGGTGAAAGAGCCACTGAATGTTTAGGACTAGTACACACTGATGTATGTGGTCCTATGAGCATTCAAGCTGGAGGTGGATATGAGTACTTCATCACCTTCACAGATGATTACTCAAGATTTGGTTATGTGTATCTCATGAGACATAAGTCGGATGCATTTGATATGTTCAAAGCATTCAAAGCTGAAGTAGAAAATCAGTTTGAGAAACATATAAAAATCTTGAGATCTGATCGTGGTGGAGAATATCTATCTGGAGAGTTTCAGCAATATCTTATTGATAATGGGATAGTTTCTCAGTTTTCTGCACCAGGTACACCTCAACAAAATGGGGTAGCAGAAAGGAGAAATATGACTCTTTTAGAGATGGTTAGATCAATGTTGAGTTATTCAACACTTCCTATTTCTTTTTGGGGATATGCTCTACAAACAGCAATATATATTCTAAACGATGTACCATCTAAATCTGTCCCTAAAACCCCACATGAATTGTGGACTGGGCGAAAGCCTAGTTTACAACACATGAGGATATTTGGTTGTCCTGCACATGTGTTGAAAGGAAAGACAGAAAAGATGGAGTCCCGTTCGGAAACATGTATATTTGTGGGGTATCCAAAAGGAACTACAGGATATTATTTCTATAGTCCTTCTGATCTAAAAGTATTTGTTTCAACAAATGCTTCATTTCTAGAAAAGGACTATATGAATAATTTTATGCCCAAAAGTAGAATTGTCCTGAATGAGATGTCAGGAGATACAATTCCACAAGAGGTTTCACAACCCAGCCCAATTGTAAGTTCCACTCTAACACAAGATCAATAACCTACCATTCCTCGTCGTAGTGGGAGGGTTAGAACACAACCCGAAAGATATATCGGTCTAGGAGAATCTATTGAGAATCTCCCGGACGACGATGATCCCTACACGTACAAGGAAGCTATGGAGGATGTTGATTGTCGTCATTGGCAAAAGGCAATGCAATCCGAGATTGAATCGATGTTCAATAACAAAGTCTGGTCCCTTGTAGACTTGCCTAAAGGGATAAAACCCATTGGGTGCAAGTGGGTATACAAGAGGAAAATAGGTATGGATGGTAAGGTGAAAACCTTTAAAGCTAGACTAGAAGCTAAAGGTTATACACAGAAAGAAGGTATCGATTACGAGGAAACCTTCTCACCTGTGGCCATACTTAAATCCATTAGGATACTCTTATCCATTGCAGCATCTCTAGACCTAGAGATTTGGCAAATGGACGTCAAGACAGCTTTTCTTAATGGAAGTCTTGACGAGAGCATCTATATGATGCAACCAGAGGGATTCATTGAAAAAGGCCAAGAAGAAAGAGTTTGCAAGTTGCAAAAGTCCATATATGGACTAAAGCAAGCATCCAGATCCTGGAACATAAGGTTCGATCAAGCTGTAAAGGGTTTTGGATTTATTCAAAACCCTGACGAACCTTGTGTATATAAGAGGATCAAAGGCGACAGGTTGGTTTTCCTCATTCTTTATGTTGATGATCTACTACTCATTGGAAACGATGTAGGTGTATTGACATCAATGAAAGAATGGTTAGCAAAACAATTTGATATGAAGGACTTAGGAGAAGCAAGTTATATTCTTGGTATCCAAGTAATAAGGGATAGAAAGAATAGAACGATTGCATTATCCCAAGCTTCATACATTGATAAAATCTTGTCTAGATTCACCATGCAAGATTCCAAGAAAGGTATGTTACCTTTTAGGACATGGAATCAAACTTTCTAAGGGTCAAGCACCTAAGAATGTGCATGAAGAGCAATTCATGAGTAGAGTTCCATATGCCTCGGCAGTTGGAAGTCTCATGTATGCAATGCTCTGTACTAGACCAGATATTTGTTTTGCTGTTGGCATAGTTAGCAGGTTTCAATCGAAACCTAGTCCTGATCATTGGACGGCAGTCAAGCATATTTTCAAGTATCTCAAGAGAACTAGAGATTATATGCTTGTATACTCTTGAGGGGATTTAATTCCCGTTGGGTATACAGATTCTGATTTCCAGTCAAATTCTGACTCTAGAAAATCCACATCAGGATCTGTGTTTACCATTGGAGAAGGAGCAGTCATATGGAGGAGTATCAAGCAATCTTGTATTGCTGATTCCACCATGGAAGCTGAGTATGTTGCTGCATGCGAAGCTGCCAAAGAGGCTGTTTGGCTCCGCCAATTCTTGATTGACTTAGAAGTGGTTCCTAGTGCGAATAAGCAGATCACTATACACTGTGACAACAGTGGTACAGTGGCTAATTCGAAAGAACCAAGAAGTCATAAGAAAGGTAAACACATTGAAAGGAAGTATCACCTTTTGAGGGAAATTGTTCATAGGGGAGACGTGACGATCACCAAAATTGCGTCAGCAGAAAATCTAGCGGATCCTTTCACAAAGGCTCTACCTTAGAAGAGCTTTGATGGACATCTAGAGAACATGGGAATGAGAGATATGACACACTTGCTATAGAGCAAGTGGGAGATTGTTAGGATTATGCTCAATGGCAAGAGTGTAATATTGTAATTGACAATCTTCTCATATTAATAAAGTGAATTCTGATTCTTACAATTACTTATAGCATTTATTATTATAATTATCAAGGTAAATAATCATAAGGTCAAAAGACTATGAGACATGAAGACTTGTTCATACATCCGGATATGCATGAGGTAGACACAATTCTTTAGTTAGTCTTGAATAACGTTCACAACTTAAGTTAAAGGTTGGGCACCTCTATCTTGTTAAAGTTGTAGAATTCTTTTACTAGCATTTCAGTGGGATCAAATGAATATGATGAGTCTAAAATCATCAAAAGGTTTTCGAGTAAAAGAATCTAGTGCACTAGGTGCATTGAACTGGATCACAATGAAATACTTTATCTAGAACCGTCACTAGATATAAGTCTTTTCATTAAAGAGGACAATCGGAGAGTCTATCTTAATCCTGAGATAAATGATAGACTTATGGTTGCAAGTGTTATCATTAGAGCTATCAATGAGTACGATTATATAGCATAGTCTATCCTCGATAGTTTGGTGGTATACATTTGTTAATCGATAGAGGACTTCATTTATAGATATGGACATCTTGGCTCCATTTATTAAATGAGAGTATAATATCATCATATGGATATTTTGAGGTATTGGATATTAAATCTCAACATTGAGTTTTCAATAATGATTATTGAAAACATGGCTTCTGGACAAGTCAAAGTATCCAAGTTCGAAATGTGGTCATATGAGGAAATATGGTAACTTGGAGAGCTATAGGCGGTCTATGAGCTCTTGGCGATTACTGATATTATTCACGAGGATACACCATCTCCTATAAGATTGTCTAGGGTATGAATGAGAAACATCTCCTTATTATATCTTTATTTAAGAGTTCAATTTTAGCTCTTTAGTGGAATGAGTTAAAATTAATAGATTGGACCTAAGTGAATCATTTGTTGATTATGATTAGGTTGTGTCTATTGAAGCTTAAATTTAGATAGCCCGCCAAGATCCCCAATCCACACGTATTTGCATGGATCACTTGATATATTCTACCGGACCGATTTAAGGGTCCATCTAGAATTGTTTTTAATATATCAAGAATATAATATGTCTATTATTTAATTAATGGGCTGCACTATTATATTAATATATTAAAAGGAGACATGTGGGCTTGTTTCTTTTAGTAAGAATGGGTCTGGTTCACATGTGAGCTTTTATTTAAAGTCCAATGGATTAAATGAAATAAGAAAATAATATATGGTCCATTTATATAAGTGGGGCGGCAAGGTGTATATATTAACCTAATATATTATTTTGTTTCATTGTTTTAATTAAATAAGAATTAGTTAATTTATTAATTAATTATTTAATTAAGAAACAAATCTTTTTCTGATCAGGAAATATGTTTCCTAAAGTTATACTATTGGTAGTAGTATATTAAAAGTAAAAGACTTGTTTGATAAGAAAATAAATAATTAATTTTATTTATTTAATCAAATAAGAAGTCCTTTTATTTAGTCAATAAAAGAATAAAAATATCTATGAGTTGGATTAGGTTTTGAAGTCTAAAGGTTGATGGAAATTAGGGTGCAACACAAACTCTTTTTGGTATGTAATTTGCGGCAACTCTAGTCCATTTAAAGGAAGATTTCGGCAATCCTAAATAGAAGAGGAAGCAAAATTTCGGCCACCTAGATAATACAACATATAGAATTCGGCCACCATAGTTGATTGAATGATTCAATTTTTCTTCTTCTTCTCAATTCATAGAAAAGGATAATTTTTATTCTACTAAACATAAAAGAGAGAAGAGATTATTCTTTGATAGTACACTGATTGCTTGTTCATCAATAAGCTTGTGTGTACAACATAGAATGAGGTTCACGCGAGTTTCGATCATTAGACTGAGAACTCAAAAGTGACCGGAATAATTTTTGTCTTCTTTTGATTGTTTTGTGACTAACAAAAGAAACAGAAAACTTTGTTCATCCATTCTTAGGTTTGCAATTCAAAGAAAAAGGGAGACCACGCTCCTAGGTGATTCACGTACGTGTTTGGATTGGAAGATCTCGCGGTACTGTTCACGGGGGGGGGGGGGGGGGGTGTGTACTGTTCACGCGGGTATTGTTTACGATCACTGTTCACGCGGGTACTGTTCACGGGCATCGGAAAACATTTTACGGATTACCAATCGATGTAAGTCAATCGGATCACGCGTCAAGAGGTATTTAACTCTAACCGTATATTTTTGAGTTTAATTAATTAAAAGGTTAAGGTTCAACTTTGAGAAAAATTTTAAAACCATACGAAATCTATTTTTCGTTTCTTCCGCTGCGTTTTATATCGATTTTTCCCTACAAAGGGAAGCCGGACTTCTCAGATATCAAGGTCAGAACACTAATCAACCTCTCTGGTTGATGCACCACACCATATCATCTCCAACGACCTCTATAAAGATCATGCTGAAAGGATACGAGGGATACACTGAATCATGTCTGGAAATGTTACCTATATGCAGAACAAGTAATAAAATCCAAAAAGGAAACAAACTGATCTCTACCACGATACTCTCAATTCGGACGTTAAATCAAAGTCAATGACATTAAAGCAAGAAATCCCGCCCGATAAGGAGGAGACTGAGAAAATCAAGGGAGAATTAGTCTGTTGACCTGCAAACTATGTATAAATAGAAAAGAAAGGAAATGAAAGGAGGAGACTACTATTCAACAGGCATACGACAAACAATCACCCATTCCCTAGAGAGAATTGGGAGAAAAGATAAAAGAATTTTTGTACTGTATTTGTATACCATGCACATTCAATAAAAACATTCTTGCTTTCTTGTCATTTTATAGATCATTGCTACACATACAATAAACCTTGGCCACCACTTACGTGGTAGTGGTCTTGAGGGTTCTAACTGAGATTTCTCACCTTGAGCAAAATTTCCGTTAACAAATTCTTATTGTTTGTGTTAATGGAACATCGCCATTGATATAGATTTTAGAGATTATTTGGGAGTTAAGGTTAGTGCAAACATCATGCCTAATCTAGATTAAATGCTCTTTTGAATGAGTGGAATCCATGGAAGTAGACATTATGCTAAAATGGATTTTGGTTCTTTAATCTTTATGCTTAATTAGTCTTTGGTTATTGTTTGTACTAAACATCATAGAAAAGTAATAGTTGAGGATACATGACTTAATTCGCCATCATACGGTTGAGTTACACTAAAGAGAAGATTGAACCTAAACTTGAATTGCTAATGCAGTTGATTATTATGATTAGTGTGAATGTCATGGTGAGCTCAATTACCTGGCGTATCTTCATCCTTGCCTCTCTCCAATCCGCCCAAACAATTTTACTACCTTTTACTTTTCTTAGTTAATTACATTTCCTTTAGTTTACAATTTCTAGCACTCTTTAAAATTAAGCACACAAACTCTCATTTACATTTCTTGCACAATCTCTCTTGCTTATATGCTCATTACACAAACAATTCTTGCCTCTCCCACTCATCTCTCCCCATGTTGCTCACTTGCTTTTTATACACTCTCACACTCTCTTTTAAACGCTTTCAAATCTTTAAACTATGAATGGTTGACGAATGACACTTCCCTGTGGAACGAACTTGTATTTGCTGCTATACGAATCCTTTAAACAATTCGTGCACTTGCGAGATAAACTCATGAACTATAATTTTCACATCAATAAGATTAAAAGGGAGTGACATTCTTTTATTACTTATTGGAAAAGGAACACATTTGTTGTTGGCTAGTTCACAAACATCACAATCAAAAATACACAAAGTGTGTCTAATACAACCTAAAGGGGAATGGAGGGGAAGAGGGGTGAATGAGTTGTTAACGATTAATTACCAACTTTTTCGGATTAGTCAAGATTACAAAAATAACCCAACACAATCAAATATAACACACAAAATAATCAATGAAATTAAAGCACGGAAAACAATAAAGAAAAACACGTTGATTGATTTATGTAAGAAAACCCTCTAACTAGGTAAAAACTCACGGGCTAGATATCTAGCCACTCCGGTCCTCAAATCCACTATATGTAATGTTGCTTACAACCTAGGTTGACCTCTAGTCACACCATTCTCAGAACATAACACAACACTACTACCCGTAAGCCTTTTATAGTGATTCTATACCCTATTTGTGCACTACACTCCCTAGTCACATGTCTTGATACTCAATGAAGAGATAAACAACCTAAGTGAATATATATATAACATTATTCTATTATGCAAATAATTCTAGGCTACACTAAATATGTATCTAGAGATTTATGATGATAATCAAACAATCCTAGATATCAATATGCCTATATGAATGTTCATAAAGACTTAACTAGACAAAGATGTAAATCTAAAATCTAGTCATCAAACAAATCTAAATCAACACATGTTATCACAAGATATAATAAAAACAATAAATTTGCAATCAAGAAATGCAATCAATGAGATATCTTGGTAGATAGGACACTAGATGATGAGAGTGAAGAATCTAACTTACCAAGTCAATATGCAATGAAGACATATGCCTAATTAAACCTTGATGATGCTTGAATGCATAAGGGTTTGGGATTTCGAGAGTTAAAAATCCAATCTTGGAACCTCTCTCTCAATAGAACTCTAAAAGACACTCTAGGGTTTATTATTTGGGAGTTCTGTTTGGCCAAGACAACATAAGGATGTATTTATAGGCCAAGAAAAACGAGCTGGAGAAATTACAAAATTGCCCAAAAAAGGGGCCATTCGGCGGTCGGTGGCCGTCAAATGCTCAAACTGCCAAATCCATTGGAAACATTCGACGGTTCAATCTGTGGTCCACAACTGCCGAACACCAACCGTAGAGTCTTTAGGATTCAAATGGCGGTTCAAATCGACGGCCTCAACCGCCGAACACCAACCGTTGAATCCTCTGGATTCAAATGGCGGTTCAAATTGGTGGCCCCAAACCGCTGAATAACCTAACCGCAGAATTCCATATTTCAAGAAAGATTAAGAGAAGAAGATGCCTTCTCAAATGGTCGATCATCGCACAAAGAGAAGTGCTCAATAGTGCACGTGCGGACATTTATGATCACACAAACGGAAACAAATTACACCATACTAAGAGCTAGAATGAAGTGAAATTGTGTTAGTGTAATGAATGCACAACACTAAAGAGAATGAGCACAATGTATGAACATATTTAAATGCATGAAAGTGTGTGTGTGCAACTAATCTCTTCAAGAAGTTAAGAAATCTTTGGGGTCTCAAAAGCCTGTTGTTGACTGTGATTTTTGGGATTATGTAAATTCGATCAAACGTCACACAAGGTATGTTGAGTTGACAATTCTATAATCAACCAAAAAGAATAAAAAGAAGTTATGCAAGCAAGGTTTTACGTGGAAAACCTAGAAGGGAAAAAACCATAGTTGCCGGTAACGGCGAAGAAAGAATTCACTATGTTAAATTTGTTACAAGCTAACTTCTCTTGCTCTCTTGAATATCTAATGATTCAATAATCTCTTGTTGGGTGTTTGTAGGTTCTATTTATACATACATAGAACCCTAATTCTTGGAATACAAGTAAAAAAAAGGTGGTAGTAACATAATAAAACTCTGACTTGTTGGAATCGTCTTAATCTTCTTTCTCAGTTTTGCATTGTTAGTGTTTCAGACATATTGGGTCTTTTGCCTATTCTGGACTCTGATATCTCTAAGGAAGTTTGTTTCCTTATCAGAGTATGCTTCATGATGCCTTGTTTGAATAAGATTCTTCTTTTACGTATTTGAGTCGTGATTACACTGAATCTTACGTTGTTGACGTGTCGTCATTCCGAGAGCAACTCAAAATTGTCCACGTGTCGCTTTAGCGGACCGTCTACCAAACCTGATCAAATTTCTTTTAACCCCAACTAGGGATCTAAACCCGATGGGGTAACTCAACCCGATCATCTTGGGTACCCCCGACCATCTTCTTTATTTTGGGTTAATACAATTACTTTGGTTAAATGATTTCCACCTGACCATCTAAGTAACCCTGACCATATATTATCGGTACTACATTATTGTTACCTTAGGTTGGTTGGATCTAGTTGACATTGACATGTCATCTTCTAACTCCCACGAAATACAATGTTTATACTGACATATCATCTTTTCGGATTTTACCAATAACAATACCCCCTTAAACATTCAAACCGAGTATCTTGCCCAATGCAGAGAACTCGCTCGGTGTGATATGTTTAACTCGGGAATCTTTTGTCATGTAGTCCATTAATGCTCATTAATGCTTAACAGCTGATCTTTAATTTTTAACCGCAAACGTTTGATTTGCCGAGGTGATTTGAAGCGTATGACGTAACTGACAATGGTTGATTCAAATTTCAAATGGCCAGTGATCTCCAGGATTTGCACACCCTTCGTTTCCCTCTGACACAACCTTTCCTTCAAACTGCAAAACTTTTCTTGCTTTAAATTTTCTCAGAGCTCTTCATCTTCTCCGGGCTTTCTACTTCATCATCATCAATGCTCACATTTCATCTACTTTAAATCCTTCAGGTATGGATCCTATTACCCGTCATCAATTTGTTGAACTGCTAATGAGAGTTGTTGAAACTGGCGACAAGGAGAGCGCTGACAGAATTGAGTTTATCTTGCGGGGTCATTCCCAAACCCCCCCCCCCCTCCGTAACTCAACCTACAACTCTTAGTGTTGATTATTCTGTTGCCCGTCCTGGGTTTCAACCTTCGTATTTCGACCCGAATATTGCTAACCCACATGTTACTTCTCCTAACACATGTTGAAGTTCTCGGCTGAGCAACCAAGCGCCTTTGATTCAGAGGCGAACATAGTGGGTGAGTAGGAGATCAAAAAGTACAACGAGAGGTTTGACCTTCCTCGATCGTTTGAACTCTTTATGAGTGGTGACCGTGCTATTTGGAATCCCCTTCAGGGTGCTGTGGCTATTTACGGGGCCATGCTTATATCCAGAGTCACGCTGCCCCTTCAACCTTTCATCGCTCAGTTTCTAGCCGATGTTGGGATTTCCCCTACTCAACTTACCCCGAATTCCTATCCAGTCTTGATCAGCCTATGGCACCTGTGGAAGCAGATTGGTGCCAAAGCACCCCCTCGACCCCCCAATAGATTCGTAACTTCTATACTTTGGGTCGGTCAGATAATGGGGTTACCTTCCATTTTTAATCCAGTTCTCTTAACCACTGGATTTCTAGTGGGTATAATCAGTGGCCCACCCCTGCCTCCAGCAAGGACCATAAGAGTTTCATCTAGGGTTTTCCCTCGTCCAACAAACACTGGAAGAACACATGGTTCTTTGTTCGAGGTGAATTAGGCGAGTCCGTGGTTACTGATCCTCGCCAGGAACTGACCAGAAATAGCGTTCCTAGGTACTTTTGCAGCCCTAATCTGTGGAATAAGACTCCTGCCTTGCTGAACGAGGAACAAGCTCGGAACGTGATTAAGCTGCTCAAACTTCTTAGGAAGCCAGAGACCGTTGAATGCTGTTTGTCAAGACGGACCTCCTGAAGCTGGGATTGTTCCCCGCCATTTCCAATCTACGTAAACGATGTGAGTTTTATGTTTCTCCCAATTTTAATTTGCCTGGATTATATTTGCTTTGTTTGACATTCTTTATACCGATCGTTCAGTGTATGAAGTGACATTGTTGCTGGCGAGCAGGTCGAGAGGGTTAAGAACCTTGACAGGGTTAGCCAAGCGGAGGCTGCTGCCCAACTGGCTCAAGGGATTCCTCCCCCTCAACAAAATATGGTTGAGCATACCTATGAGCCTGATCCCAATACTACCTCGGGTACTTCTGATCAGGAACGAGAGAGAAGATCCTTCGATCAGTATAGCGAGAAGAAGAGTTCTTCTACGGGCTCAAAAAGGTAATTCACTAAGGAGATAGTTGCCCGAAGGGTACCCAAATCTTCAGAAAGGTCTCCGGTCTGCAAGGTGGCCAAAAAGGCTAAAGGGTCATCCACCTCCGAGGCTGCTGGTAAAAAGTAGGAGGTTGAAATAGCAAGGGGCCCATCAGCTCATCAGACTGGAGTCAAGCCCGTTATTCCTGAAGAGGAAGATGTTGATCAGGAAACAGTAACTGATATGATCTTGAGGGAGCAACGATCGAAGAGGAACACTGATCGCGTGTCTGCTACGTCTGCCATTCATCCTTCTGATCAGACCAAAGTGGATGATCAAACTCTTGCTAGGGTCAATGAGTAAGCTATCCCTCAAAAAAACACTACCCTCACCTCTACCCAAATCAGCTCCCGTCCAACGGTTGATGTAAGGAAAAACACGGGCAGAAAGCGAAAAATTAGGTTTGGTATATTTCAAAAATTTTCCGTTTTTATAAGAAAGAACCTTAACCCTTGATTAATTAACATATAATAAAAATATCATACATTTTTCATTTGACGATTGATATTGTGTTGAATTGAATCTGCTTGCTTCGAATTGAATCCTCAAGATCTTCCAATCCATTCACGAACGTGAATCACCTAGGAGTGTGGGCTCCCTTTTCTTTGAATTGTAAACCTGAGGATGGAAAAAAAAAACCTTTTTCTTTTGTTAGTCACAATAATCCTTCTAGAGATAATAAAGAACGTTTGGTCACTTGTAAATTCTTAATCTTTTTAATCAAGAATTCGCGTGAACCCTAATTCGATCTTGTGCATAAAGCCTTTTGATGTAAAAGCATCTAGTGCACTATCAAAAATGAAACGCACCTTATTCTTCTTCTCTTTGGCCAAATTCTACACCCATTTCTTCAGTTGGAAGTTTTTTTTATTCAAAAGCAAGAGAATAAAATTTTTCTCCAAATAAAAACTTCTTTTTTGAACTACTCATCGAAACGAATTTGATGATATTATAGGGTGGCCAAAATTCTCCTACATTGTGGAGGAATTGATTTCACCAAAACCTTATCAACTTAGTAGTTCAAACCTACTCCAACTCATGAGTATATTTATCCAATAATAAATTATTTAATATCAATTAAAAATTGTGACTTTATCAATAACTTCCTAATTGATTATCAATTAGAGTTTTGATAGATATCAAATACTTTCTAATTTTACTAGATAAATAAAAACTCTTTTTAATTTATCTACGTATCAAATAAAGTATTTGATACTTAACAGTACTACAAACAATAGTATGACACTAAGAGTCCTTCTCCTAGTATATTATTATCAATAGTTATGACACGATGAGTCATTCTCCTATTAAACTACTTATAATAGTATGACACTAGAAATCTTTCTCCTAGTTAGAAAATTATTTTGACTTTTAATCAAACAATTAATTAATTAATTTCCATTCGATTAATTAATAAAATAAAACAATAGATTAAGCTAATATTATTAGCCTTACCGCCCAAGTATATATATTTGGGTAATATATTGTTTTTCCATTTTATTAAATCCATTGGACTTTAATAAAAAGTCCACATGTGAACTAGACCCATTCTTACCTACAAAAGAAACAAGTCCACATGCCTTAAATTAATACATTAATATAATTTAACAGCCCATTTAATTAAAATGTGCAAATTATATTCTTAATGTATTAATGGAATGCTAATTGCACCCCATTAGGGCCGCCCAAGGATTCCCACATCCTTGGCCGCCCATTCTAGGCGTTTGAAAAGTTACCGCGTGTCTTGATCACACATGACCCACCTCTCCAAAACTTTTGGATTCCGAATCCAAAAACAATTCTAGATGGACCTAGAAATTGGTCCGGTAGAATATATCAAGTGATCCATTCAAGTTCGTGCGGATTGGGGATCTTAGGCGGACTATCTAAATTTAAGCTTTAATAGACATAACTTAATCACAATCAACAAATGATTCACTTAGGTTCGATCTATTAATTTTAGCTCATTCCACTAGAGAGCTAAAATTGAACTCTTAAATAAAGATAGAACAAGTCAATGTTACTCATTCATACCCTAGACAACCTTATTGGAGATAATGTATCCTCATGAAAAATATAAATAATCGCCAAGAGCTCATAGACTGCCTATAGCTCCCCTAGTTATTATATTTACTCATGTGACCATATTTTGAACTTGGATATTTTGACTTGTCCAGAAGCCATGTTTCAATAGACATTATTGAAAACTTAATGTAAAGATTTAATATCCAATACCTTAAAATATCCATATGATGATATTCTACTCACATTTACTAAAAGGAGCTACGATGTCAATATCTATAAATGAAGTCCTCTATCGATTAACAAATGAATACCACCAAACTATCGAGGATAGACTATGCTATATAATCGTACTCATTGATAGCTCAAATGATAACACTTGTAACCATAAGTCCTTCATTTATCTCAGGATTAAGATAGACTCCCCGATTTTCCTCAAGTGAAAACTTTTATCCATTGACTGTTCTGGATAAAGTATGTCACTGTGATCCTATTCAATGCACCTAGTGCACTAGATTCTTTTGCCCAAAAACACTACATTTTGATGATTTTAGACTCATCATAACACATTTGATCCCACTCAAATGTTAGCAAAAGAATCTACAACTTTAACAAGGCAAGGGTGCCCAACCTTTATCTTAAGTTGTGAATATTGTTCAAGACTAACTAAAGTATTGTGTCTACCTCATACATATCCAGATGTACAAACAATACTTCATTTCTCATAGTCTTTTGACCTTATGATTATTTACTTTTGACAATTATAATAATTAAACTATAAATGCTATCAGATTTGTTAAACTAGAAATCACTTTATTAATATGAAAAGATTATCAAATACATTATTACACTCTTGCTATTGAGCATAATCCTAACAGTCGAAGCAAGGCTCCGATACAATTTTCGGTCAAGCGTCAGATAGTCTTTACTGACTCGGATTTTGACGAGGGGCAGGCCAAACCTGAAGGAGCATCAGCTGACCCCATACTCCTGAAAATGAAGATGATCTGACTGACCAGGGGGCAGATCATACAGACAAAATTGCCCTACGGTTGGGCAGACCCAATGGGCTCTCACTGAATGTTGGAGTGGTTCCTCTTGTAAGTGTCATGGAAGCAGGTTCATCTAAAAGCCACTGGTCAGGGGAAAACTGTTGTTATGCCGTTGAAAGTTACTCCTGAGGCCACTATTTCTGCTTCTGGTGCACTCACGGTTGATCAACAGCCTTATGATAGTGAGGCAATGGCAGCACATGCCATTGCCGGCCTTCTGATTCCAGGGAAGCATCGGTCAACCCACTTGACATGCTGCGGGCCATGTGCGTCTGGAAAGGTTATGTTGGGGAATTTTATTAGAAGGAGTTCCAGAATGCCAACAACCATGAGCAAGTCTGCACAGTTTACAACAATGGAGTATACGTAAGTGTCTTTAACTTTCTGACAGACCCTTTATGTTGTAGGTCTATAACCTGTCTCTTTTCTTTTTCAGGTTGTGGATGAGCTGACCAAAGCTATAATCGCTCAAGAAAGAAAGGCTGCTGAGATCTCCCAACTAAAGAAAGAACTTCAAGGGAGAAAGAAGGCTATTGATTCTGCTTCAGCTAGTGAGTCAAAACTAAAGAAATCGTATGAAGAAATGCTAAAGCAGCGCAACTTGACTGAAGCAGTTCTAAGGGAAGCTGTCTTTTTTTTTTCAGGCTGTAGAGGAGCTGACAAAAGCTATAATCGCTCAAGAAAGAAAGGCTGCTGATTGATTCTGCTTCAGATAGTGAGTCAAAACTAAAGAAATCGTATAAAGAAAAGTTAAAGCAGCGCGACTTGACTGAAGCGGTTCTAAGGGAAGCTGTGGCTACCGTTGAGACCCGAGCTGATACTGCCACAAACAACCTTACCGATCTTTCCAGGAAAAGCACTCAGCTTGAAGCCAAACTGTTTACAGCTGACCAGTGATGTGCTGAATTGGAGCAGTAGCTCATCCTGGTTGAACAGGCTGCTACCAGTCAAGAAGTGGAAGGTCGAGCTGCAAAAGAGACTCTGGCCACCTCTCAACAGGCTATGCTTATGGCCCACCAGGAATCTGAGGAAGCCAAACTGGGCTCTGAAAGGCTGACCAAAGATCTGAAGCAATATGAGGTCAGCTTGGAGATGCTTTCTCAAGAGGTTAAACTAGCTCTCGAGATCCAGAGCGTTTATCGATATAAAAAGTATCCATCATTCAAAGCAGTTATGCTGAGAGAGCTGGAACGAGAGCTGGAACGAGGGCTAGTTACTGCTAGGATGTTCTTTGGGGCTAGAGAGAGATCCTTCGGGGAGGCTTGCAGAAAATGGGATCGGACGATCCAGAAGCATAAGGCTGAGTCTCTAGATGTGATAAAGAATCAAAGAACGAGATGGATGGCTTATTGCAGATCTATCGGGAAGGATCCTCACATTATGCATCTAGAGGTTCTTCCAAATCTTCGCTAGTAACCTTCCACGCGGGTGAGATGAGCAGGATGTGAGCTGACGAGTGGTTTTTTGTGTCGTTGAAAGCATCGTCAAACATTTATAATAAAATCAACCTGGCTATAAGGCACGAGTCAAAACACATATATAGAAATAAAACTAGTACATCGTGCAAGCAAGGGTATCGTTCCGCAGGGATGTGTTGTTAACCGTTTCAAGTTTTAGAGTTTAGGGAAAGCATGTAAATAGAATGTGGAGAGGTGAGAATGGTGTGTGAAGTGGTGTTGTGTGTGTATGTGTAGAAAATGTAAAGGAAAATAATGCAAACAAAGAGAATGTGGAAGGGTAAGAATGGTGATTAAGTGAGAAATAATAAAATAGTGGATTGGAGAGATGCATGAAAGTGGTCACACAAGGGTTTACAAGTTCACCATACGTAAGTACACACAAGTGGGTTGTTAGACATTAAGTTCATCCAATTTAGGTTAAGGGTTCGTTCTTGCCTCAATCCGATTTATACCCATTCATAGAGCTAATGGTTGAAGAGTGTGTTGAGAGCCTCTCAAACAGGAAACCGCAACCAACATATGTGAACTGATTCTACAACCCAATGCTAGATTGAGCCTCAATACTAACATGGTAATGTAAAATGGAAACGTTAAGTCTAATGAATGTGGAAAAAGTAATTGTTCCTCCAACCATAACTTGCCTAGATCCCCTAGCGCAAGAAATAGCCGAATTCCCAATTATTGTATCTCTAATCATAACTCACCTAGAGCCCCTAGCGTGAGGAATAACTAAAGACCAATTTATAATAAAAACAATGAACCAAACCTCTTTAAATATGGCAATTAACAAGTTCATTCATTCTTCCTAGCTACTTAGCCAAGACTATGCCCGGATGGCCCTCCTAAAGCACAATCCTAACTCTAATTCACTCAAATTCATCCATACACATGCAGATTCGACTTTCCATCAACATACACACACAAATGGGACATTTGATTACAACTACTCCTACAATTACATTAATCTACTCCTAATCCCATTCATGAACACATATTAATTTCCAATCTCCATACACAAGCATTTCAAGATAGAGATATATTCAATAAAAGCAAGAATGAATCAAAACACAAATTAGATATAAAAACAACCACACATTATATTGAGCACAAATTAGGTTTACAAATATTCCCAAGTGGGGGATTACACATTTAAGAAAACAAGAAATATAAAGAGATGAGAAAATAGAGATACAACCCTTGAAGAAAACCTCCTCCAAGAGCTCCTCCATTGCATAGCACGAAATTGGTCATAGACCACTCCTATCTCTATGTAATCTACTCTCAAATGTGTGGGTGATGGGTAGAAATGGTATGGGAGAGACATCCATGGAGGAAAACCTCCATGGATGCTCTTGAAAGCTCTCTCTCTCTTAATTGGTGAAGAAGAATGAAGAAGAAGAAGAAGTTTGGGGAAGAAGAAGTCTGAAGAGAAGAGAGAAATGGGTGTTTATATAGTGTTGAGAGGTTAGGGCTGGAAATGATGGTGAAAAGATGAAACTGCCCCTGAAAATTCGCCAGAATTGGCCTCTCGCTGGTCGATCGGCGGTTGGATTGGCGGTTGGGGTGACCGCCTTTCTAACAACTGAATTACTGGTGTTCTTCTGGACTAAAATGGCTGTTGAAATGGCGATCATGGTGTGACCGCCGAATTGGACGCCGAACTTCTGGAACCTACAGCCATGAAACGGCAGTCAAAACGGCGGTTGTGGTGACTGCCGAAATGACCGCCGAATGTCTTCTTTTCTGCACTCGTTTCGTAAGCTGCTGGAAGTCAGAGGGGGTTCTTCCACGGGCTTCGGTGTCACATTTTGGCTTGGCAACGGATCAACCGTGGAACACGGTTGGGCTAAGATCGCGCCGCTGTCTGTGTCAACGGTGAGGCGCGGCACTCTGAATCTTCCAATTTATTCTCTTTTCGGCACGTTTTTGCCTCCTAAACTGTTCTTTAAGCTCAAAACCAAAATGTTGGGAATATGTACCTACACATGGCTCAACAAACACATTATATACAAAATACGCTTGAAAACGAGAACAAACGATAGGAAATTGGGGACCTAAAATAGGTATAAAATAGTCCGATCATCAGCTAAAGGAATTGATGATGGGCCTTTACCTGATGTCGACTACTCGCCCTTCATGACCGATGGCCCAGATGATGACATTTGTAAGTTCCTCATTTTTATGATTGGCTTATTTCATGACAAATCTCGTTGGGGATATTTATGTAACGGGTAGCATAGGTTCTCCAAGTGTGGTTTTCTCAAAGACATGATTCCGGTCATCCCAAAGAGCTTCAAGAGAGGTAGTTCATTTGTTCTTAACTCTTGAAGAGATCTAGTTGCACACACTCACTTGCATGCATTATATTCTTGTTTACATGTAATTGAATGATGCATTGTATGCCATTTATCACACTCCACACTTGCACATTTTACATTTTAGACTTAGTGTGTTGAGTCTGCCTAGGTAAGAGAATTTCCTCTCTTAGCGTGGCCCAGACCGCTTGGAAAGCTCTGCTTACACCGCGGTATATAGAGCGATATTCACTAGTAGGCACACTGTTGTGTGTACCGTAATCTGGGCACTTACCCGAGCCGCGGTCCAGCAAGCGGTATTGACGGGATTTTTATTCCTAAGCCCAAAACGACGCAGTTTTGTCTAGGGTTTCTATATATATATATATATGTTCTCTTCTTCCCCAACTCATTTTAGAGCTTCAAGAACCCATTTTTATGAGAGAGAATAACCCTTAGAGAGAAAGCTTCAAGCTTTGTTACTTGACTCTCCAAACCCCAAAAACCCATCATCATCTTGCATATATAGTATCATTTAAGCATGGGTCTTCATTAATGTGTTTACTTGGTAAGTAGAACTCACATCCTTACTCATTTATTGTTCTAGTTTATCAAGGCATGTCATTTATTGCTTAGGTTAGCAAATCTTCATATTTATTGTATATCAATTGAAGTTATGACATGTTTGGGGTTTGTATTGTGATAGCTAATATTTAGGACATATTTGCCCTCTAGCTAATTATGACTCATTGATTGCATTTGTTAATTACATTTATTGTCCTTGCCATTTTATGTGACAACATGTGTTGATATGGCTTTGTTTGATGACTAGATTTTAGACTTGCATATCTATTTCTAGTTAGGTCTTTATGAGCATTCATATAGACATTGATATCTAGGATTTATACTTAGTGTCATCTTTAATTCCTAGATAAGCATTTAGTGTTACCTAGCATTATTTTCATTTTGAATATTCATATATTCACTTAGGTTGTTAATTTCTTCTTGAGAGTTACGTCTTGTGACTACAAGGTGTAGTGCACAAGCAAGTGAAGTCTTGCAACCATGGAGTGGTTGGCAAGCAAAGTGATCAAGGATTCACTATAAAGGCCCGTTGAGTAGTAGTGGTGGGTTAGTGACCAAGAATGGTGTGACTAGAGGTCAACATAGGTTGTAAACATCATTAGAATAGTGGATTTGAGGATCGTGTGTGGCTAGAAGGATAGCCCGTGGTTTTTCCTTTGTTGAAGGGTTTCCACGTAAATATCAAGTGTTATTTACATTTCCGCACTTTACACTTGACTTTGTATGTTTGTTTGAATTGGGTTAATTGTTTAATATTGACTAATCAATTAACAACTCATTCACCCCCCCCCCTCTAGGTATTTAGACACACGCTTTAGTAGTATTTTCAGTTTGGTATCAGAGCGGGTTCCTAGATATATTTAGGTGATCCTTACTCTTGCTTGTGTGTCTTGCATTTGTGTGCATCCTGTTTGTTGCATTCATTTGCATTAATCTCATTCCCTAACCACTATGAGAGGTAGTGAGATATTAGAGGGCGATTTGACCTCCAGAGTTGAGAGGGAGATATATGACTCCGATGAGGAGATGACTCTCATGGTTGAGAGATTTAGGAGATTCACGAAATCTCAAAAGAAGGGCATGACCTCCAAGGTGAAGGAGGAAAAGAAAAAGTCAAGGAAAGATGGCAATTGCCTTGAGTGTGGTGGAATTGGCCACATTGCCTCCAAGTGTGGTAATTTGAAGTACAAGAAGGGAAGAGTTGATATGATCGCTAATCGGTGTGATAGCGAAGTTGATGTGGTTAAAAGTTGTTCCATAAGCTAGGGTGAGTGTGTGAACAACTACTTTGTATTTTCGGTTTCCTACAATGAAGAAACACAAGCCATCACCAAATGTGTGTCACTTGAAGAGTTCAAGTTTGGTGACTTGGAGTTTGGAAACCGAAGTGGAGCATGCTTGAGTGTAGCAAGCCTTGATGATATGACTCTCACAAGCATAAGTGGGAGAAGCTTTGATAATGATGGCTCATGCTCCGGGGAACTCTTGTGACGACATGGTGGATAACCAAGAGTTCATTGACATTCTTCAAAAGTCCTTGAAGGAGAGAGAAAATGATATCCTTAGATTGGAAAAGGATAACCTCCAACTAAGAACTAAAGTGACTCATCTTGATAAGGAAGTGTAACTTGTTAAAGTGAATGAAGTGAGGTTGGAGAAAGAACTTGAATAGATAATAAATACACTTGCTAAGGTGACTTTAAGTTGGGAAAAGCTTGATCAAATGTTGAGTATTGGAAAGAAGCCAAATGACAAGAGAGGGCTTGGCTTTGTAGATGATGAGTCCACGCCACCCTCGGACAAGACAACTTTTGTGAAGGAATATATTCCTAAGTTACCTCTTCCATCTCAACTTCCGATGAAGACTTCTATAGATGACCCCTTAAAGATGGACATGGTTGATGTGTCCAAGTACAAAAAGGAGATTGAAGATTGCCACCAAAGGATGAAGGCATTGAAGGAAGAGCTTGCCAACAAAGAAAACTCCTTGAAGATTGTCAAGGAAAGAGAGATGATGTGCCTTGAAGAATTAAAGAAAGCCAAGGTCCAACAACCTCAAGCTCAAGGAAAGAGCAAAGCTTCATCCAAGTAATCTCTGACTCAAGGAAAGTCCACACAAGCCTTGGCATCCCAACCAAAGCCTAGGCAATCCAAGAAGAAAGGACAAGTCCTTGGGAAGCCAACCACCTCCTCTAACAAGTCAACTATTAAGAAATGAGGTGATCATAAGTGGCACGCTCAACCAAGAAGGCATGATCAACCGGCTCAACCACCTCAACAAGCTAGACCATAAAGGTGCCACCAATCGGCTCAAGCTCCGAGGAGAAGCAAACCGAAGCACCATCAAAGACAACCTCATCAACATGGAGATGCCTCGATGAGATCTCAATGTAATGGTATAAACTCTTCTTTTATACCTACTTGTCACTTTTGTGGTATGATTGGTCACTTAAGACCAAATTGCTTTAAATACATTAAGAGGTGTAGGTTAGAGAGCATGAAAGAAAAACGGTTGAAAAATAGGGCAAGTTTGCATAAACCTAGGGAACCTAGAAACATGTCTATGACCACTAAAAATGTGAAAGTGGAACCTATGTGGGTTAGAAAGAATGAACCCGCTTGCCTTAGTGACCATATGACTCCCGTAGATGCAACTAGGTCCATTGGACTTGGTAGGTTTATAGGAGCTCATGTCTCCAAATGACTTGGTTGGATTTGACCCCATCAGGGGATCTCAAGCAAAGAGAGCGAACTTGCATAATTTGCTATGTGCAAAAAGTTGATTTATTTTATGCTCTTTTGTAATTGCTTGAGATTCTTGGTTGCACATATAAGCTTATATGTTATTTTCTTAATAAGTGTGCAACATTGCCTTGTTTGTAATCCATGTCATATTTTGGTTCAACAATGCATTTTTGGAGTAGGAGATTTGATTGGGAAAGTACATTTGAATGACCCATAATTTATCTCTATGACATGAGAAATTTTAATGACATGCTTAAAATGATATGCATGAAATGTTTTTGATTGCTTGATATGGAAAATATGTGTGAAAGTAAATGAGAAGACTAAACTCAATAAGGATCTAGTGTCCATGCAATAAATAAGGATGTCTCATCCAAATTTAGTCTTCTCTCTCTCTCTTTATTAGTTGAACAAGGCTACTATCATACGGGTATCCTACCCGGAAAAATCAAAAAAGGTGCAAAAGTCACTCATGTCTTGTTTCGCTTATAAAATTTGATATAGTTGCTCTTTAAATTGAAATTCTTTTTGAAAAACTATATCTTGTTTGCTTATGACAAAAGGGTACAAATTAGTTTGAATTCTTTTGCAAACCCTTTTGATGTTTGTTTTGCCAAATACCATTGCTTGAACTTGAATGCTATATGTCTTGCATGCAAAGCAACAAATTCACAGATTTTTCTTTAAATAAAACTCCTTGAATCTCTCTCAATTATTTAAGTTGCATAAAGTTTATGTATATGATTATGCATTGTATTTGTTCTAATAGCTCTCTGTGCTAAAGAAACCCGATAGGGGGAGCTCCTTTGCCTATCTCATGACAAAAAGGGGGAGAAGTCTTGAGAGTTATAAGGGGAGCATTGATTATACTTTGGGGGAGATATCATGAGAGAGAGTAACCTATTAAGGAGGAGCATTGCATTGCACTACATTTTATTGATTGTATTATTTTTCTCAATGCAAATTCTTGTTTTGGTTCACCTCACGTGCACTTGCTCTTGGAAAGTGCTCTCTTGCTATTGTGTGTAGGTACGATGATCTACGAAGAGGATGTACGCCTTGAAGATCTAGATCCTAGGTCTCTCTTAATGTAACGTAGAATTACTGGTTGACCAATAGCTTTATTTTTTTGTGAGGATTTATTGTGAGTGGTGATTTTGTCATGAAATAGCCAAAGGGGGACATTGTAAGTTCCTCATTTTTATGATTGGCTTATTTCATGACAAATCACGTTGGGGATATTTATGTAACGGGTAGCATAGGTTCTCCAAGTGTGGTTTTCTCGAAGACATGCTTCCGGTCATCCCAAAGAGCTTTAAGAAAGATAGTTCACTTGTTCATAACTCTTGAAGAGATCTAGTTGCACACACTCACTTGCATGCATTATATTCTTGTTTACATGTAATTGAATGATGCATTGTATGCCATTTATCACACTCTACACTTGCACATTTTACATTTTAGACTTAGTGTGTTGAGTCTGCCTAGGTAAGAGAATTTCCTCTCTTAGCGTGGCCAAGACCGCTTGGAAAGCTCTGCTTACACCGAGGTATACATAGAGATATTCATTAGTATGCACGTGCTGCCTATACCACGTCCTGTGCACTTGCACGCATAGCAGTTCGAGTCGCGGTGAAGTCCAGTAGGCCGATGTTGCCTATACCGCGGCCTGTGCACTTGCACGCACAACGGTCCGAGTCGTGGTGTTGTCCAGTAGGCACACCGTTGTGTGTACCACGGTCTGGGCACTTACCCGAGCCGCGGTCCAGCAAGCGGTATTGATGGGATTTTTATTCCCAAGCCCAAAACGACACAGTTTTGTCTAGGGTTTCTATATATATGTTCTCTTCTTCCCCAACTAGTTTTACAGCTTCAAGAACCCATTTTTATGAGAGAGAACAACCCTTAGAAAGAGAAAGCTTCAAGCTTTGTTACTTGACTCTCCAAACCCCAAAAACCCATCATCATCTTGCATATATAGTATCATTCAAGCATGGGTCTTCATTAATGTGTTTACTTGGTAAGTAGAACTCACATCCTTGCTCATTTATTGTTCTAGTTTATCAAGACATGTCATTTATTGCTTAGGTTAGCAAATCTTCATATTTATTGTATATCAATTGAAGTTATGACATGTTTGGGGTTTGTATTGTGATAGCTAATATTTAGGACATATTTGCCCTCTAGCTAATTAGGACTCATTGATTGCATTTGTTAATTGCATTTATTGTCCTTGCCATTTTGTGACAACATGTGTTGACATGGCTTTGTTTGATGACCAGATTTTAGACTTGCATATCTATATCTAGTTAGGTTGGCAAACAAAGTGATCAAGGATTCACTATAAAGGCCCGTTGGGCAGTAGTTGTGGGTTAGTGACCAAGAATAGTATTACTAGAGGTCAACCTAGGTTGTAAACATCATTAGAGTAGTGGATTTGAGGATCGTGTGTGGCTAGAAGGATAGCCCATGGTTTTTCCCTTGTTGACAGGTTTCCATGTAAATATCAAGTGTTATTTACATTTCCGCACTTTACACTTGACTTTGTATGTTTGTTTGAATTGGGTTAATTGTTTAATATTGACTAATCGAAAACGTTGGTAATAATCGATTAACAACCCATCCACCCCCCCCCCCCCCCCCTCTAGGTATTTAGACACACGCTTGAGTAGTATTTTCAACATTCACTGGCCAAACTTTGGGGATCTGACCAAGGGCTATGATGATGAAGGAAACCCCCTCGAAACTCTAGACCTGGTGGTCCTTCGCGCACTCCAGGAGCTTGATTTTGCTTTTTCATTGTCTTTTTCTTGTAATAGCATATCTTTGTAAATTTACTACATTATAAAAGATTCTTTCATTTTTGACAATATAGATCTTCATTTACATATGCATGTCTTAATGCTCTAGTTGATGATCTTTGTGGATTTGCGGTTTTGATTTGATCAGTTAACTAGTTATTCGACAGTTATTTACCTAATCAGCTATCTTGTCAGCTGACTGCTATTAATCCGATCAATCATCTACTTAACTAATCGCACTCGATCTAACCAGTTTTGTATTTGACCGACCATTTTTGACTTTTTCAGTTATCTCATTAACTGTTCATTATCGACCTAATCAATTATCATATTAACTGACTAAACTTGGTTTGGTCGGTTTCATTACCAACTGGCATTTGACTGGCCTGATCAGTTATTTAATCAACTGACCAAACTTGGTCTATTATGGGAATAATTTTAAATCTTGTTTGGCCGTGTTGCATGCAGCAGCTTTTGGATTTTTGTCGAGTAGTGTTCTTTTTGTCGACCATTCGCATGGTATCTAGTTTATAGATACTTGTCTTTTATCTCTCAACTAAGTCAACGGGACGTCTCCCAGTAGTCTGTTGCTCAAGATTCGTTGCTATAGGGATGACCCTCTTCTCATTAACTTAACTTGTCTTAACTCGGTATATGACTAACTGTAGTTCAAGTATGAGAATGGAGTTTTCCCATCCAACTTTTTGCTCATCCCATCAGGCACATAAGACTTGAAGGCGTTCTAACAATGTTTATATACACCAAGTTAGTTTCGGTGAATATGCATTATCTTTACGACGCATGCTTTTGGCCCTATCACTGAGCCCCATGAACACCCATTTATCGTTAACGATTTTTGGTGCTACGAGTTGCTTTTGTAAACAAAAGCAATATTGGAACACTTTTCCTTAAACTGTTTTTTCCTCGAAGGGCTTTTATTGATAACTTTAATGAAAACTATAAAAAGCAACAACTGATCAAGAATAAATGAAATCTATAGTAAATATAAATTTAACAGAATCTCTAAATAAACTGAAAGCAAGTAGAAAAAGAAACCCTTTAAGAGTAAAATATCTTCAAGTATTAAGCGTTGCAACGCTGGGGCAACTCACCATCTTATGGTCGGGTTAGGCGATATGCTCCATGCCCAGCTAATCTGACCACCTGATAAGGTCTCTCCCACTTATCTGGCAAAGATCCAGCTGCCTTCTCCCTTGTGTTTGGGGATACTCTTCTGAGAACCATATCTCTGAGCTGGAATTTTCTTATTCGGACTTGCGAGTTGTAATATCCAGCAGCCCGTTGTTGATAGGCTACATTTCTCACTCTCACCATGTCCCTTTTTTCTTCCAACTTGTCTAGGTTCTATTCTAGAGTCCCTACATTTGCATTAGGTTGGTATAGTTGGACTCTGGGGGAAGTGTGGGTTATTTCGACCAGGATAACTGCCTCAGTCCCGAATGTCAGGGAATAAGGTGTTCCTCTTGTCGATGTTCTTTGAGTTGTCCGGTATGCCTAGAGCACCTCGTGCAACTTGTCTTCCTAGTTTCCTTTCCAGTCATCAAGTTTGGCCTTCAAGATGTGCTTGATGGTTTTGTTGACAGCTTCGATTTGTCCTTTGGTCTAAGGATGGGCCGTCTTGGCATAGTAGTTTTTGAGGTGGTACTTTTGGCACATTTCCATTGAAGTTATCGCTATCAAATTAGGTCCCGTTGTCAGTGACAATTGTATCTGGGATCCCAAATCGGTGGATGATATTTTTCTTCACGAAGTTGGTGGTATTAGCTTAGATTAAATGTACCAATGCTTCTGCTTCTATCCACTTTGTGAAATAGTCTACTGCTACTATGGCATGCTTTGCACCTCCTTTAGTTGCTGTTGGCATCAGGTCGATTATATCCAACCACCACATTTCTAATGTCCAGGGCGAGGTCAGATTCTTCAATTGCTCAGGTGGTTGCTTAATGTCATTTGCAGTCCTTTGACAAGTGCAGCACTTCTCGGCTACTGATTGCGCATCTTGGAACAACGTTGATCAATAAAACCCTATCTGAGGGTATTATGAGCCAAACTCTCTCCCCCCGTATAGTTCCCACATAAACCTCTGTGTATGTTTGCCAGAATTTTGACCCCCTTGCCCTGACTGACACCTCTTTGCAGGGCCTTTGAAAACCCCCTTCTGTAGAGCTTTCCTCCTATTATTGAATACCGGGCCGCCCTGTAGCTGATACGTTTTGCTTCGACTGTATCTTCAAGAAGAGTGTTGTATTCTAGGTATTCTTTAATCGGGGTAATCCAGATGATCTGCCCTTCCTCTACCATTTTGATTATTATCTTTTCCTCCTCTTTGATACTCGGTTTCTTGAGATGAGCCACTGGGATCGTTTTGGACCAAATACCAGTGGTTGCTGATGCCAATCTTGATAGAGTGTCAGCTTTCTCATTTTCTCTCTCGGGATCTGGGTGATTCTGTAAGTTTTGAATCTCCCAAGAAGTGCTTTAGCTATCTCCAGGTAAGCCACCATGTTGTTGTCCTTCGTTTGGTACTCATCTAAGACCTAGTAGACCACGACCTGTGAGTCAATGAATATTTCCACTTCATTTGCTCCCAGTGCCGTGCAAACCCTGAGTCCTGCCAATAATGCCTCATATTCGGCCATATTGTTGGTAGCTTTGAAGTCAAATCACAGGGCACATTCCACCTAGTCACCTTCTGGGTGGACACCACTATGCCTGCCCCGCTGCCATGTATATTTGATGACCCATCGACGTGCAGTTTCCAGCTAAAACCCTTCATCTCTTTATCTTCAAGTAGTCTGATTACTTCACTGTTTGGCTCAGTGAGCTCAACGAATCAAATCTGCCACTGCTTGACCTTTTATCGCGGCCCTCGGCAGGTAAGTGATATCAAATTCACTTAGCTCAACCGTCCACTTTGTCAATCTTCCTGACGCTTCTGGTTTAAACAGGATCTGCTTTAACGGACAGTCCATATAAACCCTCGATCCTGTGAGCCTGAAAGTATGGTCTTAGTTTTTTCGCGGCTATTACTAGTGCTAATGCCATTTGTTCGGCTGCCGAGTACCTCATTTCTGCTGGCAGCAAGGCCTTGTTAGTGTAATACACCGGCTTTTATACTCCTTCTTCTAGTCTGACTAGTACCGACCCTGTGGCCACAACTGTGACCAATTGGTACAAATACAACGTTTCCTTATCCAGAGGCTTCGGTAAAATTGGGGCCTTACCTAGATATTCTTAAATCTTTTAGAAGGCTTGTTCACATTCTTCGTTCCATTCCACTACTTTACCATTCCTTATTGCTTTGAAGAGAGGCAATCACCTATCTGTTGATTTACTGATGAATCGGTTTAACGAGGCCAAGCAGCCTATTAACCTTTGAATGTATTTTAGGGTAACTGGGGACCTCATATTCTCCAAGGCCCTTATCTTTTCAGGATTTACCTCGACCCCTCTCTGGTGTACTTGAAATCCAAGGAACTTTCCTAACGGTACCCCAAAAACACACTTGTTCGAGGTGAGCTTCATCTCATACCTTCTCAATACCTAAATGTTTCTAAGATCGGTTGCATGCTTTTCTGCTGTGATGCTTTTTAGTCAGCATGTCATCTATATAGACCTTCATATTTCTGTTAATCTGTTGGGCGAACATCTTGTTTACCAATCTTTGGTAAGTTGCCCCTACATTTTTTAAGGCCAAAAGGCATTACTTTGTAACAGTAAAGCCCTTGATCTATTGTAAATGCGGTCTTTTCTTCATCTAGACCGAACATCCTGATCTGGTTATAGCCCGAATAAGCATCCATGAAACTCAACAGTTCATGCCCTATAGTCACATCAACGAACTAGTCTATTTGAGGTATAGGGAAGTTGTCTTTTGGGCATGCTTTGTTTAGGCCTGTGAAGTCAACAGACATTCTCCATTGCCCATTTTTCTTCTTTACGGGTGCAACATTGGCCACCCACTTGGGGTAGTGCACTTCCCAGATCGATCCTGCTGTCAATAGCTTATGGACTTCCTCTTTGATTGCTTAGCTTATCTTGGAGTTGAATCGTCGCCTCTTCTGGATAACCGGTTTGCATTAGGGGTCAACTGCCAGAGCATGCGAAATTATTTCGGCGTCGATCCCTGGCATATTTTCATGCTTCCAAGCGAACATGTCATTGTACTCTTTAAACAAACTGACCAGCTTGCTTTGTACCAGTTCTGTCAACTATGCCCCTAGTTTCACAGTCTGTTCAGGGTTCTTATCATCTATTACCACCTCATTAGTCAGCTCGATTTCCTGGTCTTTCCTATCTTCCTGAGATGTCTTCCTTGGGTCCAGGTCGAACCAAGTTGGTGTTTCTACCTTCCCTTCTTCCTCATCCTCCTTCAAACAGTTCTCCCAATCGAGGAAATCTATCTGTATTATGTCTGACTCTGCTTTTTCTCTATAGACCGCCAGATTGGCCTTCCTTGCCCATTCATGTGATCCTTGCTTAAGCTTCTTTTGGTCGGGACCTACCAAGTTTATTTACAGGTTCTAATGACCATTTATTGCCTCGCAAACTTCAGGCATTCTCTCTCTGCTGCTTCTTCCTATGCATGGCCCGCCAAAGATGGTGTTGATAGCCCCAACATCTGAACTTCCCCTTAGACTGCCTCTTTTGTCTTAGTCATTTTTTACGGGGTCATTCTGTCTATCATCACCTTGATCGGTCTATTTCTATACATGTTTTAGGTATATATTTCCTATTGTTTGTGCTTTGTTCTCGGGTGAAATTAGATGTTTTATATGTTTGTTAAGCATATGTGGGTCACATTCCCTTAGATGAGGTGTTCAACAATTCTTTCAAGGAAAAAAGCTTAAATGTGAAGAAAAAGGGCAAAACTGTCAAACACCGCTGTGTAGGTTGCTCTCCATGCATGACCTCAATCTCGATACATTCTAGTTGAATTTATGTTCTTTTCCGCGGTCCATACCTTTTCCCAGGCATCAACCTCAACCGCGGTCTATGTCGCGCAACACTCCGGGAAAGGCTGAATTTCTGCAAGTGCAGAAAAATAATATTGCGGGGACCATATCTCTCAGCTTCGATTGAACTGTGTATCCTACCACATATTGATAGAAATACTCAGAAGTCTAGTGTTGGCGTAATTTTCTGATCGCAATTCTGATATTCCTAGAAGAAGTTATGCCCGTTTTACTACCCGATGGACAGATCAGTCATAATTCCATGAATAGTGTCGGGATTTATTTTGCAAGTTGTCGGAACGGGAAATATTACCTTCTTGGTCATGAGTGTGAGTTTTGGAAAGCAAGTAGTGTTGGGGTTTTTGCCCTAAAGCTTGTAATATGTAAATATAATTTGAACATAAATAAAAGAAGTAGTATATTCATTCATTTTGTGTCATACTTTATATAACATGTGCACTTAACATCCAAAATTGTCGGATGTAATTTCGAACTGAGTATATGAGTGTCATATATAGATGGATTCAGTTTGAAACGAGCAATTTAAAGAGTCCGTAGATAGCAAATAAAACTGGGTACTTTATTTGTGGTTAATCTACAGCTGCGGTCCATTTCGTAGTGTACGGTGATCCTATCCTGGATCATTCATATGTAGATATGAGAATGGAGGCACCTTGTATGATGTGATCATATAGGACTGGGCCATGATCTATATGAATCTCTCACTAAGATCCGTTTAACGATGAGATTCATATATATCAACTAATGATGGCTATATGTGGGTAATCTTAATCCTGAGTGTCTTATCGACTCCTTCAGATTAGATCTTGGTCTTTGATATACCACGGGTGAGGTCGGAGTTACATTCCCGATCAATATACTCCGTATGTTGGGATCGCTGTTTGGCTTGTGGCTGGGAAGGTTTGTACACAATAGTGGAATCCACTCCTTCTTGTGAGAAGTAGATGGTAGTTCCCTTAAGGGTTGATTCGGGGCTTGAACAATATGAGCGCTCTCCTAATTCTGTAAGGAATGTAGGATTTATTGTTCATTAGAGAATCAATGGTACTTAATGGAAAGATATGATTAGAGGGGTATAACAGACATTATGACCCAGCTCTAATTATGAACTACTTGTGGAGGATTATACCATATGTAATAGCTATATCGATGGACACCGAGAGTTATTGGTTTGTGTAAAAACGTCTACAGTTGAGAGAGTGCAGCTTCGGGTTTTTAGTGGAATAACACCGAAGTTAATAATCATGAAATATTAATTAAAGAGTTTAGTTAATAATTTCTAAGGATTATTGGAGCTCAAAATACTGTGGGTCCATTAGGTCCCCTTGCTAGCCCGATCGATTTAGGTAACAAGGGTCACGGTTAATCAATTGGATTGTCCAATTAATTGTGTTACGAAAGTGACACGTATTAATTCGGGAATTAATTGAATAATGAGATTATTTAATTAATGAATAATGGTGATTAAATAAATTAAATAATAAGATTATTTAATTATGTTGTTAATCACTAAATGGAGGGTGTTAGTTGATATTTGATTTTGAATAAAATAAGATAATATGATTATTTTATTAAATTAAATATTTGAATTTGAATTTAAAATGTTTGAATTCAAAAATAAATATTTAATTAATTTTAAAAGGATATGAGATATTTTTTTGAAAAGTTTTAAAAATCAAATAAGATTTTGGTTTGTTTTAATTTGATATATATGAGATCTATATTTAATTAAAATGAGATAACCGAATAAGAAAACATAGCAAAGAAAAAGAGAGAAGAAAAAAAATGGTCGTGCACAGGTGGTCGTGTACAGCAAAAGCAAAAACAAACAAAAGAAGAAAAAATTAGAGTGTGGTGAGACCACAAATGCTACACTTCTAGAGTTTGTTTTTTATGTGTATTCTTCTCTTCTTCCTCCATATAGGTTCTTGAATATCGTGACGCGCCTACACGCTGTTACTAATTCTGGGAGATAGGGAGGAAGATCAAGTGGTTCAAATCAGGAGCAGTTCGTATCAAAGTGAAGGAGCCTCCTACGTAGGTATGAATCTTCACTTTATTATTTCATTTGATTATTACTGTACAAATGGGTTAGTTTAATGATTGCATAAAAAAATTTAAAACCTTCCGCTGCGCAATCTATAACCCTAGGTTCCAACAAGTAGACACCTAATCCTTATCTTCCATCAATAAGTAATCAATTTTAATGGATTAGAAAAGAAATAAAATCCCAAAAAGGTAGAGCTCTAAAAGGGAATTGATTTCCTTGTTGTTTAAAGGCTTGGCCTAGCATCTAACACCTATTTAAACCCTTTGAACCCTAATTTCGAGAGAGAGAAGCCAAGGGAGGTCCCAAGCCACCAAAGCTGCAAGTCCCCTATCACACCACCACCATTGTTGCACTTGGAAGCTTGAAGAAGACATTCATGGGTTTTATCAAATCTTTCTCCTCTTCTTTTAATCTTTTCATGTGTAATTAATTCAATACTAGGAAATCGATGTGAACCTATGTGATGCTCTTGTTTTGATTTAATTCTATATTTATTCATCAATTCGAATTTAGATTTATTCAATTCATTATATATCTTATTCTTGACTTGTATTGATCTATGGAAATTAATTGATGCTTGTCTAGGGTTTCGATAATTTATAAATTGAGATTGCATTATAGGAATATAGGTAGTCTTAATTACTTTTCAATTGAATGGGTATAACTGTTCTTGAAATAGGAATATGCGAGACAATTTTGGTTCACTAATTCTTGCACGTAATGGGTTTTTGGTTATTGCTTACACCTTGGAAAATGGTGGGTAGTGGTTGAAAGCACATAGTTAAACCCGAGTAGGAATAACGGTAATACCATAATTAAGTTAAGAATGGACCCTAATTTGGATTGAATCTTGTTAATGAAGTTAATTGATGAACATTGAATATTATATATGGGGAGCATCAGTTACCTAGTTCTTCTTCTCTTGATCACAAACAAACATTCTTTTTAATTGTTTTCTTATTTTAATTTAATTTAGTTTTAGTTTAATCGGTCAATCATAAATCTCTTGGTTACTTTTATTTAATTAGAATTAGAATTAGTTTAATAAATAAATCACTTTTCCTCATGGGAACGATCTCTACTTGTCGCTGTACTTATCTTCACAATTCGTGCAGTTGCGAGTGAGTATTTTATAACACAAATTTAAACATCACACCTCCTTTGAGAACCACATCTTTCAGGTGCCCTTCCCTGATCAGCTTTTCTATGTAATCCCTTAGCTAGTAGTAACACTTGGAGGTCTCATGACCATTCTCGCGATGAAATCGGCAGTACTTGGAAGTGTCCCTCCTGGCAAATTTTGACTGCTTTGGGGGCTTTTGTATAGGTTTTTATCTTCTATTACACTCAGAATTTCTTCTTGCTTTTGAGCCAGAGGGGTTAATTAGTGTACTGCCTCGTGAAGGTCCTATTGCCCTTCTAATCATCGTCCTTGCATCCTTCTTGGCCTTTCCCAGGGTTATTCTTCTGGTCTCCTTTAGTATTTCCCTTCGAACCACTATCTTTAGGTTTTTGACCTTCTCCCGGTCTGCCGCCATGTATAAGCTCTCTTCCATAGGCTATCTGCTCCTCTTCGGCCATGGCGTATCCTCCCATATCATCCACCAAATTCGCATAGATAGTTGGCCTTATTTGCCTTAGGCTGGGTAATAACTGGTTGTGCTGTAAAATGTTGACAAATGCAGACACTACCGCGTCGTCATTGGGGTCATATACTTTCGAGACTTCCTGCGAGAACCTGGTGAGGTGGTCTTTTAACTTCTCATCTTTTCTTTGTGTCAAGTTCGAAAGGACAGAGATTGACTTTCTACGCTGGATATTCCCCATGAATTGCTTGGTAAAGGCATGTATCAAATCTTCAAAGTTCCTAATTGACCCACTAGAGAAGCCACCAAACCATCTAGACCCCTAATCCCCTAATGTCTGAGGGAACATCCTGCATATGAGTGCATCATCATAGTCATATCGAGCCATTGCGCTTTGGTATCTTCTGACGTGCTCTTAGGGGTTAGTGTTGGCCTTGAATTGCTCCACATGAGGCATCCTAAACTTCTCCGAGAAACAAGCTTGCCTTATGGAAGTAGTGAATGGACTGCCAGAATTACCAAATAGCAGGTTCCCTCGACCTTGCCTCTTTCCAAGGCTTCAATCTTTCTTAACAGAACTTCTCGTTCTCCTTCCGGTTCGCCATTCTTGTCAAACTTTTGGCGAATGATTAGACCATAAGGATCATTTGAGACTCGCTCTGTAACCTGGGTGTCACGAATGTTATACTTGGGTGCAGGGGTTGTCTCTCTACACCTCCTAGGTGGAGCTTCATCATTAGTTGAAGCTGATCGGGATCTTCTCCTATGACCATCATACCTATCTCCCCATCCGTAACTCACTTCCAGTCTATAGGACCTTCCTAGATCCTCTTGTGGGCTGGATTTTTTGTGTTCTCTCCTTTCTTGGTTTCCTCGACCCCTATGCTCTCTATGGTCTCAGTCAACTTGACGATCATCTTTCTTCTGGGAATGTTCCCTCCTTTCGCGACTATACGTCCTATCTCTTCCGGATTTTTGTGGCGCACCTGTGGTCATAACCACTATTTTAGACCGAACCCTGGGGTCTTGAGCTACCATCGGCTTGGATAACTGGTATAGTGATGTCAAGTTAGTGGAGGCAGTTATGTTGATTCCCAGTCTAGTGGCGCCTTTAATGACTCTCCGAAGGGATTCTTGGATCTAACGGAAAGCATCCGGGGAGATGATAGGGATAGCTTCTGTAGAAGTTATCACGTCTTGTCCGATGGAAGTCGGAGTTCTAGAAGGTAACTCTCCTTTGGCAACGCTGGTGTTTGTTAAAACAGTGTTATCAACACCACGCGGGGTGTCAGTTTCATGTGGGGACTAACTTCCATCTCTACTATTTGCCATGCAGCTGTTACACGAATTTTCTAAGATTTCGTCGGCCTTCCCCTCCTTCTAGCGCCAATTGTTGACGGTGGTTTTTTGGATTATGTACCATGGGGTCTTGAGCTACCAATGGCGTGGATAACTGGTATGGCGAGGTCAAGTTGGTGGAGGCAGTTATGTTGATTCCCAGTTTAGCGGCGCCTTTAATGACTCTCCGCAGGGATTCTTGGATCTAACGGAAAGCATCCGGGGAGATGATAGGGATAGCTTCTGTAGAATTTATCACGTCTTGTCCGATGGAAGTCGGAGTTCTAGAAGGTAACTCTCCTCTGGCAACGCTGGTGTATGTTAAACTAGTGTTATCAACACCACGCGGGGTGTCAGTTTCATGTCGGGACTGACTTCTTTCTCTACTATTTGCCATGCGGCTGTTACACGTATTTCCTAAGATTTCGTCGGCCTTCACCTTCTTCTAGCGCCAATTATTGACGGTGATTTTTGAGATTATGTAAATTAAATCACACGTCACACAAGGTATGTCGAGTTGACAGTTCTATAATCAACCAAAAATAATAAAATGAAGTTATGCAAGCAAGGTTTTACGTGAAAAATCCAGAAGGGAAAAAACCAAGGTTGCCGGTAACGGCGAAGAAAGAATTCACTATGTTAAATCTGTTACAAGCTCAACCTCTCTTGCTCTCTTGAATATCTAATGATTCGTTAACCTCTTTTTGGGTGTTTGTACCCTAATTCTTGGAATACAAGTAAAAAAAAGGTGGTAGTAACATAATAAAACTCTGACTTGTTGGAATCGTCTTAATCTTCTTTCCCGTTTTACATTGTTAGTGTTTCAAACACAATGAGTCTTTTGCCTATTATGGACTATGATATCTCTAAAAAAGTTTGTTTCTATATCAGAGTATGATTCATGATGTCTTGTTTGAATAATATTCTTCTTTTGCGTATTTGAGTCGTGATTACACTGAATCTTACGTTGTTGACGTGTCGTCATTCTGAGCGCATCCCAAAATTGTCCATGTGTAGCTTTAGCGGACTGTCTACCAAACCTGGCCAATTTTCTTTTACCCCCGATCGGGTAACTCAACCCGACCATCTTGGGTACCCCCGACCATCTTCTTTAATTTGGGTTAAAACAATTACTTTGGTTAAATGCTTTCCACCTGACCATCTAAGTAACCCTGACCAGATATTATGGGTACTACATTATAGGCACCTTAAGTTGGTTCAATCTAGTTGACATTTATTTACATGTCATCTTCTAATTCCCATGAAATACGGCGTTTATGCTGACATGTCATCTTTTCGGATTTTACCAATAACACATGTTGATGAAGAATCACGATTAGAGACCTAAGCTAACCGTTACATAATAATCCCAATGTGGTTTGTCATGAAATAAGATAATCATAAAATAGAGGTCCTTACAACAATTAAATAGCCCTATATAAATCCTTTTAAACATACTAGGAAATAAATATTAAGGAATCTAAAAGATGGATGACCAAGACGAGGATGATGCAACCAAATTTTGTTCCTATTTGAAAGAGAGGACTCAGAGAAAAAAGAAAGCAGAAAATTGTTCATGGTTCTATTTTTTTATTGGATTCTTCCTGCTAGTATAGACCATTTTTCTCCCTAGCAAGTCTAATTATCTTCCTAGTGCCATGGTCCTGAAATTGACAATGTGTAGAAAAAAAATGTCACAATACAATTCAGATCCTTCGTAAGTTTACAAACATAAACTAGATTAATGGACAATTTAGGCACATGCAAAACATCCTTCAAAATAATATTGGAGTTATAACATCTCTTTATCACGCAACAGTAGTCAAAGTACCATTTAATATAGATATCTTTTTATTACTAAGACACTGACTGTGAGAAACAAGCTCATGGGAAGACTTAATCATATGATATGTGGCACCATAATCAACTATCCATATTTCTGCTATGTGTATATTAGAGACATTGAAGGTAAAAGTAGAAGAGGAAGTACCTGAAAAAGCCGGAGAACAAGTACCTGAAGCAATAGGTTTCTCTACTTGTCCTTGTGAGCTTTTAGTTTTTCTAAGTTTAAGAATCCAACAAAATAGGAAAATTGTATGAGTTTAGGAATATGACTTCTTCCCAAAGGTGGCTTTCCTTTTATGCAAACTGACTTCTAATTAAGTTGGGAAACTACTCAATCATCCCTTGACTTTTTAGAACCTTTAGAAATCAATATGGGAATTTTCTTCTCTAGAATCTAGATCAATTCGAAATTATTCCTAGTCAAAACCCGTGGAAGATTTTCTAATCCGACCATCTAGTACTAAAACGAGCGTAATGTTTTTTTTTTTTGAAAATGCAATTTATTAGGAGCACAACAGAGGAAAATAGTAGGAACAACATCTTAGACGGGGTGAACCCGCAAACAACAAGAAAAGCAAGCAAGGAATCAAAAGAGAGGAAACCAACCAACCAACACACCCAGGCAACCACGAGCCAGCTGACCCAAACAGAGGGATGCACCCCACAAACCTCATCAAGGCGAGACTTCCTGGATCAAACCACTCAAAGAACCTAACATAGCTAGAAGATCTGCAGAAACGTTACCACCCATAGGGACAAACTGAACCGAAACTGAAAATACTACTCAAGCGTGTCTAATACAATCTAGAGGGGTTGAATGGGTTGTTAATCGATTATTACCAACTTTTTCGATTAGTCAATATTAAACATATAACCCAATAACACAAACATACATAATCAAGTATAAAGTGCGGAAATATAAATAACACTTGATTTTAACATGGAAACCCTCCAAACGGGAAAAACCACGAGACTAGCCACGCTAGCTACTTGAGCCACAGAAATCCACTATATGAAAAGAAAGTTACACCCTCAAGTGATACTCGGACTCTCACTCTAGAATAACCTCAGGCTATGGACAATACCACTCACCACTTTTGGTTCAATCCCTAGTGATATCTCCTGATCCACTACTCTTAGTGTGAGCACCTCCTAATCTATTCCACGGGCCTTTTACAGTGGCTCTTTGCAACCAATGCTTGCCAACCAACCTTTGATTGCAAGACTTCAATGCTTGTGCAGCTTCACCCCGAAACCATAAGACTTTGACTCAAGAAGAGTATAAGGTCAAAGTGAGTGTGAGACAATATGCTCAAATGCAATAATGTGCAAGACCAGACACAAAATGCTTAACTAGATGTTATAATGCAATTTAACAACCTAGTTATCAACCAAACCTACATGTACACACATGAGGTCTCAATTAGTTGTAGAGAAATTCTAACAACCTAATTGTCAAATAAAACTCACATAAATATTCATGAACTTGACTAGATGCACAAAGCCAACCTAATCATCAATTAAGCATACATGAATATTTATGGATTAGCTATCTAGGCATAAATGACCTAATAATGCAAGCTATCACAAACAAACCCAATCATGCAATTTAGACTCGTAAATATAAGCAATAAAGTGAGTCAAGGTATTTAATCAAGCAATAAATACCTAGTCTAGAGTAAGTAGAACAATAAATGATATTCAAGAGAGTTCTTACTTACCTAGTCATGAAACCATAAAGACCCATGCTCAAATGATGATGAATGATGCAAGATGGAGATGAATTTTGGGTTTAGAGAGTTAAAAAAACTCAAATAGAGCTTTCTCTCTCTAGACTCTCTCTATCTCTCTCTAGGGTTTCTGCAATTTTAGAGGAGTTAGTGAAGAAGAAGAGATAAAGAGGTTTATATAGGGGGAGTCATGAGCTGATAGGAAAAGATGTTTTTGGCCCAAAATCAGCGTAGTACGCGGGTCTGCTACCCGAAGTGAGCAGGTCACCTACCCGAGCACTCACCCGGACACAAGGACATCAAGCCCAAAAAATGCATTGTGCCTTGATCTGGCGCTTGACAACCAGCGCACTACTAGCGCAGACCTACTCCCCAAGATACGCTGGAGTGGCACATGACGACCAACGCTGGTGGCTGTGCGGGTAGCAACCCGCGCACATGGACCAGGGCACATGCCTTGTCAACGCGTAAAAAAAAGCACCGAGACGTGTGAGCATGGATGCAACAACCACACTTGAGTCTAGAATGAAGTGCAAGTGTGATTGTGAATGAATGCACACATAAGCAATAAGGAATAAATGCATGTCAATACAAATGCATATAAGTGTGTGTGCAATGTGTAAATGATGCACACATATAGATCATAATGAACACACATGCAAGGTGAACAAGGCATGCGTGAAGTGTGTGTGTGTGCACCTAAACTCTTCAAGAGACAAAGTCAAGTAAATATACCTTTTGCTCTTAAAGTTATGGAGATGCTTAGAAGCGTGCCAACGAAGACCTAGGCTACCCATTACAAAATCATCCCTAATGTGGTGTGGTTTGTCATGAAAAAAGACAGTCATAAAATAGAAGTCCTTACAGAAACCTTCCTAATACGCTTGATGATCTCCCTAGTCTCCAAAATAGTATCCAAGTTCCTGACATTCCCAACACCTTTGATACCATTCACTCAAGAAACTGTGGACTTGATTGTGCCTAAATTGTTGTATATTTTGGCCCTCATTCCTATTCCTTTGTCTCGTTCATGTGTGTATTTTCTATATATTTTATGTCTAATAGGCTCGTTGGTGCTAATTAGCAGGCAATAGATGTAATTATGGGGTTAAAAGCTAATTGCGGTAGTTCCGGCAGAAAAGGGGCAAAAGGAAAGACAGAGGATCATAAGCGGCTCTACATTGCGGGTCAAGTGCGGGTCGCAACCGCACTCCAACCGCACTACTTCCCACAGCCGGGACTTGAATCATGAAGGAAAGATAAAGTGCGGGTCAAGTGCAGGTCAAGTGCGGGTTATCCAACCGCACTCGACCCGAACTGTTGCTCAAGACAGAGAGTTGGATTTGCACCTGACGTTAAAGTGCGGGTAGAGTGCGGGTCATCCAACCGCACTCCACCCGCATTGTTGCCAAAGCTAGAGAAGCTGATTCGTACCCTACAGATAAAGTGCAGGTCAAGTGCAGGTCAAGTGCGGGTCAAATACGGGTCAAGACAGAGTTGGATTCATTAAAGTGCGGGTAGGCCAACCGCACTCCACCCGCAATCTGCGCGTGACAGCTTCTGTTTTCAAGATTAAGTGACGTATTTTTCTATCCCCTATAAATAGAAAAGCAGGGGAACGAACCAAATAACAGCCATATCCCCCAACACTTGTAGTCTAAGCTAGAAACACATCTCCCTATCATCCAAACCATCTCTACTCAATCAAAGGAAACTAGGAGACTTGGATTCAAGCTTCAAGGAAGGAGATCAATCTTCAAGGGTTTCTCTCTACACTCTCTCTTAGTTTATTGGTTTGAAATAGAACATTAGTAGCTAAAATACCCCACTACAGGGTTGATGTTATTTGTTTGATGGATATTTGGGTTTTGTAAATAAACTCTATGTGTTATATTTATTCTATCTATATGTTTATTCCATTGCTTGAATTTATTTCCATTATTGATTTGCTTCGATACACCCTCTTTGCATGATTGATTTGGATTACTTGAGTAGGCAATTAGGTTGTCTAATGCTCCATTGAATGGAAGGATTTCCAGAAATCCGGCTCTACAACCATGCCCTTAATCTAATCTTGAATTAGTGGCTTTCACTATACACTCTAGGTTAGCCACTTGTGAGAGAATTAGAAGCCTCCACTATAAACCCTAGGTGGCTACTTTAGCGATTTTACGAGAACTAACCTTCGAGTAGAATTCGGTTGATAACCTCGAACCTCATCCAATCTTAAACGGGTGGCCTTCACTATACATCCTAGGTCGGCCACATGTGAGGGAATTGGAAGCCATCACTATACACCCTAGGATGGCTACATTAGTAATAGGTTGAGCCATAGCTAGATAGATGATCATTCATGGAACAAGTCCCGATTGAGTAACTAGCCATTATTGGTTGCTTGTGAGGGATTAATCGCTAGTAGGAGGTCTTCGTTATACACCCTAGGTTGACCACTTGCTAGAGATATATACCAATACTATACACCCTAGGTTGGTTACATTTGTCAAAACGTGCCTAATTGAGAGTTTTTTGCAATTGCCCCAATATTCACTTACGAGTTCATCAACTCCGTAGTTCCATCATCATACATTCATCACTCCATTTTCATCCCATTTTATTTGCTTTCATAGTTTAGTTTATATTGTATTTTCATTCACCATCACTTTTACTTTCATGCATACTAGTTATATTAATCCTAATCTTATCACCGCTACCCCGATCTCAGTGGACGACACCCGTGCTTACTGCTTTACTCGTATTTATACTTGTGAACGCATCGCATAGGTTTTATAAATTGTTTTGACGGACTATTTTCTAACGGCGAAAATTATCCCATCAAATGGCGCCGCTGCCGGGGATCGGTGTGCGCAGTAGTGATTAGATTAGTTTTAATACTATTAGTTTATTAGTTGTTTTTAGTTTTGTTTGTTTCTTGTTATTGCTTTGGTAGTTTTTGTTTTTGTTTGTTTCAGGACTCTATGGATTCCTTTTGGCAAAATTCAGGGTCAAGCTTTGAGCCTAACGAGAATGCCTACATCTCGTTATTCCAATCAAATTCCGTTGAAGATCAACTAAGAAATTTCATGAAGAATCATGTGCGGGAGACTTAGAAGATGATAGCTTCTCAACAAGAGACTCAAGCCTTCATAGAAGAGAAAAACACCCAAATGCTCGAATCCGCCTAGCAGTCCACCCCGGTAAATCAGAGTTGTTTCCAAGTTAAAGCAACCAAACCGGTGGATTCCTCCAATTTCTCAAAAGAAGACATGTATAAGCTCTGAATAGAATTTGAAGTGGAGCGAAGCAAGAGAATGGACGAGATGGACAGGATGATCAAGATAAACCAAGAGCTTATGAGCGTGAGCACAGAGCTAGTGTTGGAAAGGGGTGTGGTGAAGGAAGAGAATGAAGCACTTCAAGAGAGAGAAGCCTTGGGAATGGAATAGGAGAGTAATCTTCAAGAGTTGAACAAGAAACTATTATATGAAGTGAATATGCTCAGGGTCGAGAATGGTACTCTCAAGAAGACCAATGGCGAAGTCTCCGACAAGAACAAAGAATTGGAAGAACAAATTGAGAGATTTGAAGGCGAAAAGAGTACCGCATCGAAGGATTTGGAGAACTTAGTGAGGCTATCAAAAGATTTTGAAGATGAGATAGCTCACAAGTCAATGAAGATGCAAACGGAGGTTGATCAAAAAGCCAATGCCTTAGAGGAAGCAAAGGTAGCACTAAGCAAAACGGAGGAGGGGGTCAAGGCGTTACAAGTGAAACAAATCAAACGTCCTCAAGACCACGCATCAAAGGGGAGCTCCTATAACTCTAATATCTTTTGATATGCATGTTCTAGGATAGAGCATTTTAAGGATAAAAATTAAAAGCCAAATCAACATAGGAAAACTAGAGGTCCTAGAAATAGGTGGAGTCCACCTAAGGTCAAGCAAATATGGAAAGACCAAGTGCACTTATATAGAAACAAGTTAAAGGAAAAGATAATGAAGTCACCTAAATTTATTTGGGTAGTGAAAAATAGAGAATTTCCTAACTTGGTCAAACCACCCTTAGAGGACCCTAGCCTCTCCATGAATGCATCCTATTGAATAATTTTGATGCATGTAGTTAGTTTTATGTTTTATGTTGTTTAAATTCAATAAATTGTGATGTTGGGATAGTTTTGTTCGAATGCTATATTTTGTGGATATTTGCACATTGAATTTATTGATTATATTTGTGGATGAAAGAGCCGGAGGCTCTTGTGCAAGTATGAATGCATATGCTTTATATTGTTTAATTCGGTTTGGGGGTTTTTCATGCCCCCATTCCGTAAATTTTGATAAAATGCTTGATGTTAAGCTTGACTTGTTCTTCAATGATATATTGCATGAATTGCCTTCATTTTGTGAGCCTTGTTTGAGTCACTTTTATTTTGTTGGGGCATTGATTGTGGTTGATTAGTGCCTAGGTTTGTTTTGAGTCATGTTAGGTGAGTGCCGCTGGGCCGGATTCTCTTGTCTTCAACATTGAGGACAATGTTGGGTTTTAGTTTGGGGGTGTAGACGCCTTTTTGAGTCGCCTTTTGTGTCTTGAGTCATTTTTGTGTCTTATTTTTGAAAAAGTTGTTGCTTAGCCAGAATTTTGAGCTTATTTAGCTTGGTGAGATACCTGGAGCATAGTGTTTGTGTTGAATGTGTGTATGCTTTGTGTGCTTATTCAATAACTCTTAGTCACTTTAGGGGTCTCACTTGCACTTCATGGGCTAGTCTCATCTTCTAGTGTTCAAGTTTAGGGAACTCGGTGCTCAAGCGCCTTGTTCTAATAGTGGAGATTTCGCTTGTGAGATCATAAACACAAGCCAAAAGCGTGTATATTTGAGGGAAAATGTTTTTCAAATATGTAAACACTATTCAAACACCATGCATAGTCTCACTACATCAAAAATCACCATTTGTCATTGAACATGCATCATTTATGTGGACTGCTTGACGGAAACTTTTATTCCTTTGGTAGATTGATCCTTTGAAGTGATATTAGGCAATGTGTGTTTTAGCCACTCAAAAAGAAAGCCTAAATACTTCCCATTCCCGTAATATGTGTGACCCCAAGCCAATTTTGAAGCAAAACACATATAGACTTTTCCATTCTACACCCACGTTATCCATAACCCAAGCAACCTAAACACTTAGCCAACCCTCTCTTAATTGATCTTGTTGAGGCTTAGGAATGGAAAGTTGTGCTTTAATTTGAAAAATGGCGTGTACCTAGGCAAGAGTAATGAGTTGTGAAAATGTGCATAGTAAAAAGGCATGAAAAGAAAAGAAAAGAAAATAAGCAAAAAGTAACAAAAGAAAAATATGCTTCAAATGCCTTGTGTAAATTGTAAATGCTACTCAAACGGGTAACATGAGTAGTTAAAGATTGCACGTAGAGTCTAATTGTATGCCTGGACGCCATATTGTATTTGGAAGTGGAGTTGCACGAGAAATTAAATGCTTAAGTGTAGAATGTATTGCCTTAACTTGGTTGATTAGTGCTTGTGCCTAAATTTCTCGTTCTTCTAATCACCATTCACTGTGGCCACGTTACAACCAAATGGAAAAGACCTAGTTGATCTTAGGGGACGTCTAGATTGGGAATATTAGTTAATGAATGCTCTTTCCACGTTCATGACACGTCATTCTTTCATGAGACTCACTCACTGAAAACAGCGTTTATTCTACACTAAATGTATGCAACTAAGTTGATTCAGTTACATAAATTCATTGGCATACATGTTGCATGCGTGTGAACCTAGGTTCTGAGAGGAAAGATAAGAGAAAATCCATGTGAGAACCTAGCGTCGAAGCGAATTATGCTCGAGGTGTGAGAGTGAGTAGTTTCTGAGGCGAGAGCATTTTAAGTGTGCGATTCGTGTTGTGCCAGTTTCCCTTGAGGTGCCTTCGAGTTATTTAGAACATTGTGCATATGCTCATTCCTCACTCCCATATGCTTTTACATATCTCTCTGCTAGTTGGTTCTGCAGCAAGTTTTTCTTCGTGTCTAGTAAAGTTCTTAGTTCGAGTCATTTTTAGTTTGTGTCTTATTTGTTTTAGATTATGTTTGCTCGAGGATGAGCAAAGGTTTGGTTTGTGGGTGTTTGATCGTGCCTAAATTGTTGTATATTTCGGCCCTCATTCTTATTCCTTTGTCTCGTTCTTGTGTGTATTTTCTATATATTTTATGTATAATAGGCTCGTTGGTGCTAATTGCAGGCAATAGATATAATTCAGGTGTTAGAAGCTAATTGCGGTGGTTCCTGCAGAAAAGGGGCAAAAGGAAAGACAAAGGATCATAAACAGCTCTACAGTGCAGGTCAAATGCGAGTCGCAACCGCACTCCTTCCCACAGCCGGGACCTGAATCATGAAGGAAAGATAAAGTGTGGGTCAAGTACGGGTCATCCAACCGCACTCCACCCGAACTGTTGCTCAAGACAGAGAGTTGGATTTGCACCTGACGTTAAAGTGCGGGTAAAGTGCGGGTCATCCAACCGCACTCCACCCGCACTGTTGCCAAAGCAAGAGAAGCTGATTCGTACCTGACAGATAAAGTGCGGGTCAAGTGTGGGTCAAGACAGAGTTAGATTCATTAAAGTCTGGGTCAGCCAACCGCACTCCACCCGCACTACACCCGTACTCCACCCGCACTCTGCGCGCGACAGCTTCTGTTTTCAAGCTTAAGTGACCTATTTTTCCATCCTCTTTAAATAGAAAAGCAGGGGAACGAACCCAAATAACAACCATATCCCCCAACACTTGTAGTCTAAGCTAGAAACATATCTTCCTATCATCCAAACCATCTCTACTCAATCAAAGGAAACTAGGAGACTTGGATTCAAGCTTCAATGAAGGAGATCAATCTTCAATGAAGGAGATCAATCTTCAAGGGTTTCTCTCTACACTCTCTCTTAGTTTATTGTTTGTATTAGAACATGAGTAGCTAAAATACCCCACTATGGGGTTGATGTTATTTGTTTGATGGATATTTGGGCTTTGTAAATAAACTCTATGTGTTATATTTATTCTATCTCTATGTTTTATTCCATTGCTTGAATTGATTTCCATTATTGATTTGCTTGGATACACCCTCTTTGCATGATTGATTTGGATTACTTGATTAGGCAATTAGGTTGTCTAATGCTCTATTGAATGGAAGGATTTCCGAAAATCCGGCTCTACAACCATGCCCTTAATCTAATCTTGAATTAGTGGCTTTCACTATACACTCTAGGTTAGCCACTTATGAGAGAATTAGAAGCCTCCACTATACACCCCAGGTTGGCTACTTTAGCGATTTTACGAGAATTAACCTTCGAGTAGAATTCGGTTGATAACCTCGAACCTCATCCAATCTTAAACGGGTGGCCTTCACTATACATCCTAGGTCGGCCACATGTGAGGGAATTGGAAGCCATCACTATACACCCTATGATGGCTACATTAGTAATAGGTTGAGCCATAGCTAGATAGATGATCATTCATGGAACAAGTCCCGATTGAGTAACTAGCCATTGTTGGTTGCTTGTGACGGATTAATCGCTAGTAGGAGGTATTCGCTATACACCCTAGGTTGACCGCTTGCTAGAGATATATACCAACATTATACACCCTATGTTGGTTACATTTGTCAAAACGTGCCTTATTGAGAGTTTGTTGCAATTGCCCTAATATCCATTTACGAGTCCCTCAACTCCGTAGTTCCATCATCATACATTCATCACTCTATTTTCATCCCATTTTATTTGCTTTCATAGTTTAGTTTATATTGTATTTTCATTCACCATCACTTTTACTTTCATGCATACTAGTTATATTAATCCTAATCTTATCACCGCTACCCCGATCTCAGTGGACGACACTCGTGCTTACCGCTTTACTCGTATTTATACTTGTGAACGCATCGCATAGGTTTTATAAATTGTTTTAACGGACTAATTTCTAACGGCGAAAATCTTCCCATCAAATGGCGCCGCTGCCGGGGATCGGTGTGCGCAGTAGTGATTAGATTAGTTTTAATACTATTAGTTTATTAGTTGTTTTTAGTTTTGTTTGTTTCTTGTTAATGCTTTGGTAGTTTTTGTTTTTGTTTGTTTCAGGACTCTATGGATTCCTTTTGGCAAAATTCAGGGTCAAGCTATGAGCCTAACGAGAATGCCTACATCTCGTCATTCCAATCAAATTCCGTTGAAGATCAACTAAGAAATTTCATGAAGAATCATGTTCGGGAGACTGAGCAGATGATAGCTTCTCAACAAGAGACTCAAGCCTTCATAGAAGAGAAAACCACCCAAATGCTCGAATCCGCCTAGCAGTCCACCCCGGTAAATCAGAGTTGTTTCCAAGTTAAAGCAACCAAACCGATGGATTCCTCTAATTTCTCAAAAAAAGACATGTATAAGCTCCGAATATAATTTGAAGTGGAGCGAAGCAAGAGAATGGACGAGATGGAGAGGATGATAAATAATGATTTGATGATCTATAGGAAACTTAGCTGACTGACACAGCTGGCAAGCTTTTAGGATGGGTGAAATTTCAGTAGAAGATGAATTGCGACAACCCATGAATGAGGAGAATAGACACATCACGACGCCAGCATGATTACAAAGTATTCCACTTATACCACCTGGATTAGGATTTCCCCTTGATGATCAGTCGACATTAAATTTCAAACACCCAACGAACGAAGGTATCCATCTGATGCTACTCTTCCTCTGTTTTTTAATGGAATCAATGCAATCAATATACAAATTAGACATCAGTATCGAGGGGGACACCGAAGACCCAAGACTACAGTGTTTGAACTACCATGCCACCCTCCATCTCACTGTTTCCTCAACCTTACCAAGGTCGGCAACCTTCTGATTGAAGACGACATCGTTTCTCACCTTCTAAATGGACCAGCAAATGGCATGAAAGGCAACTTTCCAAGCTCCATGGCTCCTGTACGAAGGACAAAGATGCCTTAATTCCTTCATCCAATATGTCATCCATTCTGGAAAATAAGCTGAAATTCCCTAGCAATTAAAACAAATAGACCACAGCACCCAAGACTAATTGTAGCTAACGAAAAGGTGATCGATCAACTCTGCCACTTCCTTGTAAAGAAGGCATAGTTGACTGCCTACAACCCCACCTGTGAACTTAGGTAACAACTCACCCACCAGCAACCTTCCTTTGGCTGTCAACTAGAGAAAGGGATCCACCTTTTAGGGCACAACCCCACACCACAACAAGGCATTAGCCTTCATCATAGAAACAAAAGGCAACAAAGCTGTAAGTTCCCAATTAAAGGAACGTATCGAAAACTGTCCAATTGGAGTGAGGGACCAAATTATAGAGTCAGGTCTTGATTTCCTAAATTTAAACTTCTCTAATTCCTTGACAAAGCTAAACCAAACCGACTCCTCTCACCATAACACTGGTCTCCTAGTTTTGGTCTTCCACTGCCAAATGAAACCATTCTAAAAACCAAACTCCCCAACAACCCCTACTTTGTTCACTGCCAGGGCATGAATCCAAGGGAAAACCTTCTTTAGGAAAACACCTTCAACCTTAATATCCCTTCAGAAGCTAGCTCGACACCCAACTCCTACCACCACATTCATATGAGCAGAGAGATATCTGAAGTCACGGAATTTGGCTTCCACAGGCCACCTACTTAGTTGATAAATTGAGAAGCTAAGGACCCTTCATTCCAATCCCAAACAAGAGAGTTTAGCTCAACCGAATACTTAGCACAAAAGACTTTCCTTCATAAATCATCTTCTTCATTACCAAACCTCCATAGCCACTTTAAGAGCATATAATTACATTTATCATGGATTCTACCAATACCAAGGCCTCCATACCATTTACTCTTACACAGCAAAGGCCAATCGATCAAATGAATACTCATCTTATCACTTTTATCACCCAAAAAAAAATCTCGTTGCAACTTTTCAATAGATAAGTTCATAACTACCGGAATCTTGAACACTGATAAAAAGTAGGTCAGAATGCTAGATAACACGGGTTTGATAAGGATCAACCACCCAGATTTAAATAAAAACCTCATTTTCCAACGGGCTAATATCGATCGAATTCTTTGAAGCATTGAGTCCCAAAATCGAATGGAATTCAGATTTTCCAAACGGAAGGCCCAAGTAACTAATAGGGAGAGAAGCTTTTTGGCACCTAAACAAAATAACCCATCTATTCAACGGAGAACTATCCTTCCCCACTTTGACTAATCCAGATTTATGGAAGTTAATCTTGAGACCTAACCTTATTTCAAAGCATCTCATTATACATCTCATGTTGACCACCGACTCCTCATTGACTTCAATAAACAAGATTGTATCATCTGCAAACTGAAGGTCAGTAAGGTGAATTCCCTCCCTTTACGAGCACATTGCCTTTAAACAAGTTAAGATCCTGACCTGTTAAGAGCATCTATTCAGGGATTTCACCACAATGTTGAATAAAAAAGGGATAAAGGATCGCTTTGACACAGACCCCTACCAATACCAAATTCTTTAGAAGGACACACATTGATGAGAACAGAAACCATTGAAGAAGAAATGCAGCTACGAATCCAACCTCTCCACCTTACACTGAACCCCGTCCCTTCTAGGCACAGATCCAAAAACTTATGATCCACGCTATCATAAGCCTTTTCAAATTCTAGTTTAAGAACAATCCCCCATTCTTTCTCCCTCCTCCAATTGCTTAGGATCTTGTTAGCAATAACAAAGTTATCAATGATCTGATGCTTCTTGACAAAGGTCATCTGGGATTCTCTAATCACACCATTGATCACCTTTCTCAAACGGTTAGAAAGGTCTTTGGCAAGGACTTTATAAAAAGAGTTTACTAAGCTAATGAGTCTGTAATTGCTTATGAGACAAGGACTTACCACTTTGGGAATAAGGGTTATAAAGCTGTGATTTAAACTGCTTACCTTAGAACTATCCAAGTAGAATTCATTCATGAAGTTCATAAAATCCCCTTCAATGTCACTACATCTATCCTTGATTAAGTTCACATTGAACCTGTCCGGGCTCGGTGCCTTATTACTATCACAACCTTTCAAAGCTTCAATTACCTCATCAATACAAAATTTCTCTTCCAGACTCTCTCTACTGTCCGGAGATATGCGCACAAACTCAATACCCTCTCACTTCAGTCTGTTGCAGCACCTGATAGAAAAATGGTCTTTAAAAAAACTGAAAATGCCTTCCTTAACCCGGGTTGGACCAACACAAATGACTTCTTCAATAGAAACTTTGTCTAAGAAGTTCCTGTGCCTTTCAGAGTTGCAAACGAGGTGAAAAAAAAATTAGAGTTTCTATCCCCCTTAAGAATCTACTTAACCCTAGACTTTTGTCTCAAATTTCTCTCTTCCTTAAGCAGTAAAAACCACATATCAGCCAAGACCTTGCATCTTTCATCTCTAAGAATCGCAAACCACCCGCTTGCCTTAGTACCAGACTCAGTGGAATCCAAATTAGATTCCAGCTTGTCCAAGGAAATATCCTCCGCCTTCACCTCACTTTGCCATTTCTTAAAAACACTTTTGACAATCTTGAGTTTAGCTGCCAACCCAAACCCTCTAGACCCATTCACCTTCTTATTCCTCCACTCCTTCATAGCTAAGTCCATCACTTTTTTTATTATTTGCCCATGAATAGAAATAACTAAAAGGATACGGCCCCCACCTCTCATTTGGGATGCCTAGCCACACCGCCGAATGGTTCGAAAGAGATTTAAGGAGATTCCTTTGGAGGAGGTTCAGGAACCAAAGAATAATTTTTGAAGAGACCAAAAATCTATCTAATCTTGCCTACGACACTACCTCTTTAGCATCGGACCAAGTGAACGGAAAGCCTAGCATAGGTATATTAATGAACTTGGCATCGTCAATAAATTTCCTAAAGTGCCTTATATACAACGGAATTGGGGGCTCTACAAGTTTCTCCACAACGTTTAACACTACATTGAAATCGCCTCTAACAATCCATGGAGCCGAGAACTTTCTTTGATTAGTGATAATGAATTCCCACAATGCCACTCTCTCCTCATCCAAATTCGAAGCATATACAAATAACAATCTCCTTATTAACTGATGTCAACACACAATGAGTGATGGTGCACTTATCATTGTTCACACAAGCCTTGGTAGTAAAAAAATCTTCGTTCCATAGGGAGATCGAACCCCCAGACGACCTAACCATATCAACAATTATCCCCTTACAAAGAAATCTCCCACCAAGTGCATTCACCAAACGGTAATCCACCGATCGGACCTTGGACTCCTGAAGGAAAAGAAATGATGGCTTATACTTCTTAACCAACTTAAACACTGCTCTTCTCTTTTCAATAAGGCATAGACCACACACATTCCATGATATGCAATCCATAAAGAAGAAAGAAAACCTTGCCAACAACACAAGTGGAAGCACTAACAAAATTACAGAGACCTGAAGCGCTGTATATCCTCCCTATTAACGTGTAGGTTTTTGTCGTTAGAAAATGTCCATCAAAGATATTTATAAAAGACCTTAGCTATATGCTTGAAATTTCTCTAAACAAGTATAACGATAAGCTATGGTATCGTCCACAAAGAAAGGGAAACCAAATGGCTAAAACTAGTTTACTAGAATTAAACTAAAACTAAGCATGTAAAGGTAAAGATGGTTGTTTTGAAAGTTAATAACTACAATGCAAACTACAATTAGACAAGTTAATCTAACATGCAACTAATGTTAAAATATAATAGTGAGAACTAAGGAATTGACGGATCCAACAAGCAAACATTGGGCAAATTATGAACTCTCATGAATGTACATTAATCTATTACAACCAATCTAGAGTGTATAGTATTGGTTGTATATCTCTTATGAGTGTTCAATCTAGAGTGTATAGTATTGACCACTTACAAGGGATTTTCCATGAATGCACATCTATCAAATAATAGACTAATCTTTTTATATTGTCACCAACCTAGAGTGCATAGTATAGGTGCTTAATCTCTCACAAATGATCAACCTAGAGTGTATAGTGTTAATCACCCATTTGAGATTAGATAAAGATTAAGATTATAGAGTCCGGATTGAACAAGAGTACACTCCTCAAGTGAAATCCTTCCACTCCTCAAGTGAAGTCCGGATTCACTTGATGAGTGTACTCTTGTTCAATCCTTCCATTCAATAGAGCTTTAGAAAACCAAGTAGATTGTATACCTAGTTAATCTACTCAAATAATTTCTCAAACAACTTGTAAAGAAATGAGTGTACAAACTAAGACAAATCAATTCTTGAAATCAATTAAACCAAAGAATGAAACATATTTGATAGATTTATATAAAGATAGAGTTCATTACATAGCCCAAAGTTCACAAATGAATCACATCAATCCCTTAGTGGGATATTTAACTACTCATGTCTATTATAAGAATAAAGCAAAAGGAAGAGAATAGAAGAAAACCCATAGAAGAATCCTCCTTCTTTAAGCTCCAAATTGATCTTCTTGGTTCCTTTGTTGAGTAGAGAATCAAGAAATGGATATGAATAAGTTTAGATGATCTAAGTAGACTACAACCCAATACCAGGCTAATCAAGTAAGTTGGTTTTCATACCTAGTATTAAAAGTCAAACGAAATATTATTTATATATATATATATATATTGTTACTTAACCAAATATTGTAATCCAAGTCCGCTTAATATATGCTTGTAAGGACTATGGATTTAGAAGTTTATTAGAAAATTATCATGCAACTGTTGACGGAGAAAACTCACCAATGGTCAAAAGGTCAAACTCCTCTAGATGTCCAGCCGAGAGTGGCTGATTTGGAGATGGTGTGAACTTCTAGGTGAAGCTCAGGCCATGTAGATCGTCTAATTTATCGATATTGGATGGTGTTTGACTAGATTCTCCCTACCTGAAAACAAAACACAATTCAGATGGGGAATATCAGATGTTTTCAATAGTTCCCTCTCCGAAGCTCAAGTCAGTCACCAAAATCAAGGTGTAGACAAGTAGAGAGAATATTTTTAAGGTTTTTGTGCATACCTTATCTGTTGTCATCGCTTTCTTTTTATAGATCACCAAAGGGTGAGATGCGCACCCCATCTTTTCCAGTTGGCGAAGGGTGCGCATTCACCTCCTTACTAACGGCACAATGGACAATAGTACCTTGTCCTTCCAACGAATGGGAGATTGACACCTCAAAGGCAGTGCCAGTTTGGTCCCATGGATGCCCTCTGCTCTACTGGCGCTTACCTTCGCGTCGTCTTTACAGCTTCGTCAGACTTGTAGATGTGTTCGAGTGCGTACAAGCTTCCGATATGCCATTCTTATGACGACACCTATCTTTCTATCATTGTCGTCATATTGTCCGAGGTTTCTCTTTAGGCTCTAAAACTTACTCACCAAGTTTTAGGGAGAAACCATCTCTCTTATAGTTTCTCATTGGCTCTTTCGTTGAGTGTCAAGGTCATCACCTGGTTTGACCCTAATTTTCACCTATCTTTGTCCTTTTTTTTTTCTTAATGTTGACATGAATAAGATAACTTATTTTACCATTTAACAACATATATTTTTAATTATATTAATGATGAGAAAAAAAGTAAAAAAATTAAAGGAAAAAAATGTACAAACTTCTGTCTCTGCCTCTAGTCATCAAACCATTAGCTTGATTTTCATTCGTATTTTCAGACACTTTTTTCTTCAATTCTTTTGAATTCAAAGATGATTTAATATCATCAAAACTAAATGTATCCCTTCCGTACATCACATCATCAAGAAAATTTTCATACAAGGAAGGCAACGAATACAATAAAATCAAGGCTAAATCTTTATCATTGTATTTCACATCAATATTTTTTAAATTCAGAACAATTTTATTAAATTCATCCACATAGTCTTGAACAGACTTACCTTATGACAAACAAATACCGTGAAGTCGCTGCTTTAAATAGAGTTTGTTGGAAAGGTCTTTGATCATATATAAGCTTTCCAGCATCATGCACAATGATTCTACAGTTTTCTCATCAGACGCCTCATACAACACCACATCAGACAATGACAATAAAATTGCACTGAAAGCTTTCTCCATAATATCATATTTTTCTTCTTCTTTCATTTTCTCTGGCAATTTCTTCATACCTTCGAGAGCTTTGGCCAACCCTTGTTGAGTTAACAAGGCTTGCATCTTCACTTGCCAAAGGCAGAAATTATTTCTTCCATCAAATTTCTCAATCTCAAATTTTGCCCCAATCAAAAAGAGTTTTTTTTTTTTTACAGATACACAAGCCAAAAGATTTGACAGTCAATCTAACACAAGCTAAAACATTTGACTATCAAATCCACCAAACGATCGATAATGGATCCCAAAGAGCTAATCAAGAACCTAGGGCTCTGTACCAATTTATTGTGAAAATTGTCTAGACACAAAATAATTAGACAAAATAAAAGCGAAACAGAATAAGAGAAATTTACGTGGTTCAACGTAAAGCCTACTTCCACAGGCGGAGATGAAAAGAAATTCACTATAATCATTGGAGATTAAAAAAATCTCATAATCACTCACAATACCCTAAACCTTATTACACCTAAAAAACTCTCTGACGGCGGCTCAAAAGAGACTTCTGTCTAAAAGAACCTATAACCACATATTTATAGTACGGGTAGAGATAAAAAAGAAATCTATATCAAATAAAGTTACCAACTAATTTAAGCACATGTCAACAAAAATAAATATAAATATTTTATTATTATTTTTTGCAATTCAAAGCTGTAGTTGTGAAGATGACACCACCCATGTTAGCTCTAGGAGAAGTTGATGTTACAGTTTTTGATGACCTGAATGTGTACGGTTGATGATGATCATTTATGATAATAAGTGATTAAAGTAACAAATATGGGCTATGGCGATAAAAACGATAGGGTGTGATAGTAAAAAGGTGTTGTTGAATCGCTCTTAAAATAGGTATAAAAATCAAAGGTCATATTTGATGGCTTCACATATCACAGTAACCCCCATAATCTTCGGTGGAAATTGCTGATAATGACCACATCTAACATGTGAAATTCGTTTTTAACCATATACGAATATTTAATTATTAATAACCACTTTTTTGAAAAAAAACATTCAATGTAAATCCATAAATTACAAAAATACCCCCAATATCAACTTTTCTATTTTCTTTTATTTTTTTCAACCGTCTTCTTTCTTCTTCTCTCTTTATTCTTCCTCATCAAATTTCAATTTTTGTTCCTACAACTCTACCAACTAGAGGATGGTTTTAGCATGGTTTTAGTCTTACTGCATCAATTTTGTGTGTGTTTTGTGAAGAATCGAATTAAATTAGGTTTCAAGTTTTTTCCAGAAGATTTCAAATTCACTGGTTCGAAAACTTGAAATCTTATGTAAAAACTTCAAATGTTGACAAGTTTCTGGGTAAGATTTCAATCAAGTTTTTTTCAAAAGATTTCAAGTTTCACTAGTTAGAAAACTTGAAATCTTATATAAAAACTTGAAATGTTGACAAGTTTCTGGGTAAGATTTCAAGTTTCTGAGTAAGATTTAAAGCATGATTTCAGGTTTTCATAAAACATTTCAAGTTTGTCGAAGATTTCACGTTTTAAGTTTTTTTTTTCAAACCAAACTCCAACACCCAGTCCCAAATCATCCAAAATATCAAACCTCAACCCAATCAACCCTTAAAATTGATACATTTCAACATTTATTATTCCCTATTAACAATAAGAGAGCGAAAAGAGGAGAGAGAGAGAGAGAGAGGAGCGGGGAGAGAGAAGAGGGAAAGAGAGGAGAGAGAGAGAGAGGAAAGGGAGAGAGAAGAGAGCGAAGCCAAACGGTGCACCCCCTGGTTCGGCGTAGCCTAGGCAGCTTGGCGACACCTTCGCCGGGCGGTGCATGCCCAAGCGATGACGTCTGGCAATGATGAGCGGGGAAAGAGAGAGAGGAGAAAGAGAAAGAGAGAAATGAGCAGGGAGAGAGAATATAGGAGAGAGAGAGAGAGAAAGAGAGAGTGTGTATTTGGGGATAGTTATTTTTTGAACGGCAAGTTTATTCATCGACAGGAAAAGCCGGAAAGGAAAAAGAAATATAACATCGGCACCAAAACAAACAGAAAGAACACACAAGCACAAGAGCTAACAAAACACCAAGCACAAGAGCTAACACAAATCCCATATCAATTTATCCCCTTCTTTACTGGAACCCATTTTAGCTAAGGAATCTGCAAAAGAATTGAGAGATCTTGAATTGAAAACGACTCGAGCATTCCACAGGTTATTCAAAACATTGCGGATGTCGTAAATTAGATGAACATAAGTTAAGCTCTTGATCCCTTTCACGTTAATTCAAGACACATCAGCTTTAGAATCACTAATGAAAATAACCTCTTTATCATGAAAGAAAGAAGAGGATGAACATAAAGAAACCGCTTTATGAATAGCTAACAACTCGGTAGTAATGGAGTCGGAAACCCCCACGAATTCAGAGAATAAGCCATGCACATTTCCTGAGCCATCTCTCAGAACACCTCTGATACCTGAGTCACCCAGATTACCTCTCAAAGAACCATCCATATTGAACTTTAAAGAAGAAAAATCTGGCAGAGTCCAATCCTCACATTTATACAGCTTGACGGGTTTTGAGTCAACACAACTCTCTTGAATGTTTAAAAAGATAGTCGAAATAGGAAGCTTGGATCCCTTAGCGTGGAAATTAAACCATCACGCTGTTCTCACCTTTACCAGGTCAGCCACATGAGTCATTGGAGTCTGGTTGCCTTTAAAAATTCTCTGATTCCTTGCCTCACATATGGACCATAACAGAGCAAAGAAAAGAGTATTTCATCCTCGTCTGACTTTGATTTCAGGACATAGACCTGGCCAAACGTTGAACCAATCCACCATGGATTTGCTGCCGCAGCTCTCCACACCTCACCAGTCCATACAAGTAGACCAAAGTCTCCAAGACCACGAACATAAAAGGAAAAGATGATCAATAGACTCCATCTCAAAATTGCAAAACTAACACGCAGTGCCAACCGAAAAAACCAATCTAAATTTCTGCATCACTTAACCCACCATAACTCTACCTCTCAAGACTTGCCAAGTGAAGATTTCAATTTTAGGGAGACAAATTCCCAACCAAATGTTCTTATAATCCACTGTACCTTCGTTAGTTGTGGATTCCAGGCAAGATCTGAATGATCCAACAGTGAACTTACCGTCGGATTTATGTGTCCAAGCCAACGTGTCTGATACCTTTTTCCTTACCTTAATGTTGTCTAAAAAACTTGTGAGAATTTCCCATTGTCTCTTTTCCTAGTCAAACAATGGCCTCCTCAAATCAATCTCCCATACCCATCGTGACCCTTGCCAACTTCCAAAGTCTTGAATCACCCCCCTTTTTCTTGACAGCTACAGCATAAATCCTAAGACATACTGACTTTAAATGAAGAGAATCACCACCTGTTATATCCTAAAATTCAGTCATGTTGCCATTACCATTAATAATCTTCAGACCGTCCCTTAGGATCCTATTTGAAGCAGTGTTTTCGACAAAAAGGCTGGCGAGAGCCTTGATAAAAACCAAGCCTTTGTTGATACCCTTCCAATCCCAAACCAAAAAAGTTTAGAGATCCCATATCTGACAATGACTCTCCTCCAAAGAGTATCATCTTCGATACCAAATCTCCACACCTATTTGGTAAGAAGGCTCTTGTTTTTGTCCTCCATCCTACCAATTCCCAACCCCCTCATGTTTCTTATTTTTGCACATCGAAACCCAATCTATGGCATGAACCTTCCTCTTCTCGTTGCCATCGCCCTAGAAAAAGATCTTTGAAGTTTTTCGATGGAATTGGACACCCCTTTAGGAACCTTGAAAACCGAAAAGAAATACGAAGAGATGCTAGCCATCACTGCCTTGATAAGAACCAGTCTCCCCCCTTTATTCAGAAATTTCCTCTTCCATGGAGCCAACCTCTATTCAATGCGGTTTACCACAGGATTCCAAAAAGACTTAAGCCTCTTTTTTGCCCCTAAAGGTACACCGAGGTAGGAAATTTGGCAAAATGGCTTTCTTACATTTAAAAGCCACAGCCCACAAGTCCTCCCGATTCCCATTTCTGCCCACCCTTATAACACATGACTTGTGAAAGTTGATTCTCAAACCGGCCGCCAAATTAAAGCATCTTAAAACTCTTCTAGCATTACAAAGGTAATCCAAATTCGGTTTAAGGAATAATATCATGTCATCCGCGAACTGAAGATGGGATATGTTAACCTCATTGTCGCCAAAACTAGCACCGCTCATCATACCAAAATCACAAGCTTTCCTCATTAAGCCACTCAAACCTTCCGACACAATGTTGAATAAAATAGAAGATAAAGGGTCCCCTTGGCGTAAACCTCTCTCCATTTCGAATTGGGAAGTACGGCTTCCATTAACCAAAATCGAAAGCATTGGAGTTGAAATACAACTTTGAATCCATCTCCTCCATGTTACACCGAAGCCCATTTCTCTCATTATGGTGTCCAAGAAGCCGTGATATACACAATCGTAAGTTTTCTCAAAGTCCAGTTTAACCAGTAAGCCACCTGTGTTATCATGTTTCCACATATGAATAATTTCCTCCACAATGACAAAACTACCAAGAATTTGGCGATCTTTTACAAAAGCCATTTGAGAGTCACTTATGACCTTGTTCATAACCATCTTGATGTGATTGGCTAGAAATTTTGCTAAAATCTTGTACATGGATCCAACTAAACTAATATGCCTAAAATCCTTCAAAGAATTCGGCTTACTACACTTCAGAATGAGTGCAATGAAGGTCTTTTTTAAATCTTTAACTATCGTGCTATCTTTATGGAAGCCGTGAATGAAACCCATGAAATCCTCCTTTATCCATTCCCAATTTGTTTTAACAAAGTTAAAGTTTAAACCATCGGGGCCTTGTTTCCATCGCAACTTCTCATTGCCTCATAAACCTCTTCATCCGAAAAAGGCTTTCAAGGTGTCCTCTATCTTCTTCCGAGAGAGATTTAAGATTCAACCCACTAATACTCGGTCTTTTCCAAGAAACATTCTGGAATTGGCCTTTGAAAAAAATTTGGACACCTTCCTTAACAAGGCTAGGATTTGTGATGCGGTTTCCATCAACGAAGATTTCTCCATTATGATTACTCCTCCTCCTCCCATTGGCTAAAACGTGGAAGAACATCGAGTTTCGGTCTCCCTCCTTAAGCCATTTCACCCTCGATTTTTGACGCCACATTTGTTCGACCTTCCTATAGCCTTTCCATAATTTTGAAAGAGTTGACACCCTTTCTGCTCTCAAACTTTTGGACCAGCCTTCACAAGCAACTCTGCTGTCTAAATCTCGTAATCGTTTCTCACAAACCACGACTAGAGATTGCACATTCTTTTTCGCTAGTACGCACCTCTTTATAACCTTTCTTGTGAATTTCAACTTGGCCGATAAAATGAAACCATGGGTTCCCCCAATTTTGAAATCCCTCCACCCTTCTCTTACTTCCTTCATTAACTCAACATCATCAAGCTAGCTATCGTAGAAGCGAAAAGGGCATGGACCCCAATAGTCTCTTAGCTCGCCGATAGTGACCATGTTATGATCTGATAAACTCATGGGATAGTTTCTTTGAATCAGTTTAGGGAGCTGCGTTAGAAACCATGGAGAAATGAGGAATCTATCCAATTTAGCTCATGAAGCTGCTTCTCTGTTATTCGACCAGGTAAATTGAGTTCCTTGAGTCGGTAGATCAAGCACTACATCTTGAAGAATAAATGAGTTGAAATTCCTCATCGAAACTCTATTGAGTGCTCCCCCTTTCTTTCCGTTTCCCTTAACACTATGTTGAAATATGAGGACATTCAAGTAGTTTCTCAAAAATATGGTTATTAACAATTAAACTTTCGTATGTGGTGAGAAACAAAATTCTAATATTTTGGATGGCTAGTTTTGGATTTCTATCTAATGTTCCCCATACATTGAAGACTTGTTGTCCTATTCCACATTGATATATATGGTTATTTTTATTTAGAAGAAAGAGAGAAGGGATAAATGTTAGTGGCAGATTTTCTTGTGTTTGTCAAGAAATTACTCAAAGCAAGCGGGTGATTTTCTGGGTTATTTGAAAAATAATTAAGAGGGAAATTAATTAATTAAGCTATTTATATATGGTAACATGCAACTTGGAGAAGGCGGAATCTTTTTGTCCATGGGAATGAATTCATGACTTTGTGGGTGTGAATATGTCCTGGTAAAAGCAAAGGAAGAGTTGGCAAAGCCAGTAGTACTACTGATGCTGCTCTTGCTTTCAAAGTAGCTAAAGCTATTATATATAAATGGAGGGAATTCGTGTAGCTGTGCCAAGGGTTTGGCATCTTTGATAGTTACTTGAATCTAATGCTTTAAATGGTGTTAATAATCTTAATTTGTAGCAGTAGCTTCCCTGTTAGAAGGTACCATTGCTTATATCATATTTGATATTAGCTAGAGACATACAGCAACAAAGTTTCCATATTGTTGCTTGGTGGGTTTTGTTTTGGGTCATAATTTCCCTAGTTTGCTGCTCATCTTGAAGCTTGCTATGAATGTAGTTGAATGCATATTTTAAATATTACCTCTAAAAAAAATGTTTCTGGCATGCAGTTTTTTAATCTTTGCATATCCCATAAGAAACTAAATTAGCAAATATAAAATTAACAAAGTATATATACCCGATTAGTAAACCTAGATTTCCTAAATGCGTAGGGTTATATATAGTTAAAAACATAATTGAACATAAGATCGTGTAAAAACACAACTGGAGTATCTAGTACTATATCATATATACATATATATATATATATATATATATATATATGGGTTTGGGTTTGTATTGACAATGTGATGATCTTCAACATTTAGGCATGCAGTCATGAGTCATCAGCGTTCTTTGTTCAACTACTCTAGTACTCTTCGTATCACACTATAAGCTAAATAATTTGATACAGTCAACTATCTTTGCGGACGTCTATATATGCATGGACCACCTCTACGGCTCTACACCATTTAGCAGCTGGCAATATATATATATATATATATATATATATAAATTTTCAAGTCAGTATGTACTGATATAACTTCATCAGTACGTTGGATGTTGACCATTAGATTTACATATTTTGACTCAAAGTGTATGCATTTGTCAAAACTTCTCTATAATCAACAGTCCACATGCAACGCACTGATATAAGTTATATCAGTGCGCACTGAGGAGAAAAGAAATATATATATATTTATATAGGAAACTTTTCTCCTCAGTGCGCACTGATAAATATACAGCAGTGCTTTGCATGTGGATCATTACATTCAATTGGTTTGATTAAGTCTGCATGCACTTGTCAGTGCTTATCCATAATCTATTGCACACATACAACGCACTGATGTATTTTATATCAGTGCGCACCGAGGAGAAAAAGACTATATATATAGTGTTTCTCTTATCAGGACGAACTGATTTTATTTATATTAGTTCCAAAAATATCAACCATTAAATTCACATACTTCAACTTAGTCAAAGTCTTCTTAAACTTAATCAATGACTCACAAATCTCGTCCAAATCTTAAAAGTTCAATTCGGTCATGAAGAGAGAAAAAACCATTTATATATATAACACTTATCTGGTCAGGTATACCTGAGGATATTATCGTGCGGTTTCACTAATTCTCGTTACCGAGAATTAGTTTAAAAAAATTTACACTATTTCTCAGTAGCAAGAATTAGTGAAACCGTACGATAAAATCCTTAAGTATATCTAACCTGATAATTTATATATAAGTAACGAGAATTAGTTTTAAAAAATTTACACTACAGTAAAACCCCTCTAAAATAATATTGTTGGAACCAGAAAAAATTATTATTTTAGAGAGGTTATTTATTTATCGATAAATGAATAATTTATTAATTTATCGATAAATGAATATTTATTAATTTAAAAGGAAGTTTTATGTTTTTACTACTTTTTTTAAAATTTATGTTTTTACTTGTACATGTATCATATATATTTTCTATCTAAATACATAAGTACATAGAAGTTAATAGGTACTTACATATTAAAGGTTATCGGAAGTTTGAAAAATGTTGAACTATTTTTATTGTCTCCTAATACAATATCAAAAATTCAACCAAGCGATGCTGGGATTATTCGAGCACTAAAAATTCATTATCGACGTCGTTTCTACTCTAGCATTTTGGACGGCTACGAGGTAAGAGCAATAAATCCCGAAAAAATTAACATATTGAATGCTATAAAATTTATTAATGCGACTTCGAACATTGATATAAAGAAAACAACTCTTACAAATAGTTTTCAATTTTTTGTGAAGCCATTTTTTGTCTACACTATAGAAATGTGATAGATGTTGATCACCTTTTGAATTATCCTAGTGAAAAATGATATAGTGATAGAATCGCCTACGAATGAAGAAATTATTCAAGGGATAATGAATACGCCTACTGATGATCATGATCTAGATGATAACAGAGTTTTTACCAAGCGTTTCTCCAATAGAGGTCTTTCAAGCAATAGTAACATTAAATAACTTGTTACTACAAAATGAAAAAAATATATCAATATGGTGTATGATTTGCAAAAAAATTAAGGATCAGACTGAATTTGGTTTTAGTACAAAGAAAAGATAAACAACTTTATATGCATATTTTAAGAAAGATTTGAATCGACAAAATAGAAGTTAAGTTTTTTTTTAAAGGAAGTTGTTAAGTTAAAAGTTTATTGATATATATTATGAATTTTTATGTGTTATATTTTTTTTATGTATTTAATCAATTATTAATTTATATATTCGTTGGGACCTAAGGGATTTCAAAAAAACTTATTATCTTATGCATTTAGCGAGGTTATTAATTTAGTACACAGGTCCGAGTCGGGACCGGAAGATTTTATTATTTAAGCGGGATTATTAATTTATCGACACTCATTTATCGAGGTTTTACGGTATTTCTTAGCAGCGAGAATTAATGAAACCGTACGATAATATCTTCATGTGTATCTGACCTTATGATTTTTAGAGAAAATAACACTATACACCATTAATTGGTGGGTGAAGTCTCAAAAAGGTCATTTAATGTTGAAATTGTTCCAAAATCACTATTATGACAAAATATTGTTCTAAAATCACCATTTTGACAAAACGTTATTCATTTGGCAGTCATTCTATTAAAATCTAACAGAAATCCACTGTTATCTCTGATATGGTAACCATAAAGAATTTTATAAGCAATATGTTATACATTTTGATTATTTAATTATATATAAAAACTAATGTTTTGATTAATTTATTGTTTTTATGGGCAATACTTTCTATTTATGGGTGACATCAAACTTATTTCATGATTAATTTATTATTTAATTATATATAAAAAGTAATGATTTTATTATAAGAATTTTATAGGCAATATTTCATGATTTATAAAGTAATCATGGTCAAAAAATAATCAAAATACAAGTAAAAAACCAGTTTAATACCTGTTTTAAACCAGTTCAAAATCCGGTGCAAAACATGTTATACTATTTTGACTCATATTGTAATTGGTTATGACATAAGCAAACGAATTTCAAACAATTAATGGATAATGTGGTACCAACTGATGCTTTCTTTCTATTAAATAATTAATTTAAACTATTTTAAAAAATTAATAGTCATTTAAAGACCTCTTACCAAATTAGTAGCTTTGAATATAAGTGATTCTAATTTATTTATATATATATATATATATATATATATGGATATGGTCGACATTTCAACGTGTTCTTCTGTTCCCTCTATGTATATTTATTAATTATCATATTCATCAGAATTATCAGATTCATACATGTACTCTCATCAATCTTTGTTTGGTTCAAAAATAATAAGAACCTACCCGACTGGAAAATTTAATTGCCATCAACCCCACTTCACACTTCTCACCCACAACATAATCATGCATGTAAATGACACGCGCTCATCAGCAGAGCGTCGATATGTAGTTTTCGTGTAATAGAGAGAATCTTTGTTCCCTTATGCCTGCCTACACGAGTGCGTATAGTGCTACAGTGACCCCACATAACAACATGTGATAATATTTATTTATTTAATAAAATAATTTATAAGAAGATAGAAAGAAAAGGTAAATTCTACAAATACCCCTACATTTAGTGTAATTTGACGCCTATGCTGGATGCAAGTATGCAACATGCAAGAGATCAGTTTTGATTTTTTCCTGTTGATTGTTAAAAAGGTTTGTTTGTCTCCCGCCGTTAAGACTTAAGATGTAACAGCAGGAGATGTTTTATGCAATTTTAGAGAGAAATATTCAGTTTTGAAAGAATTATATTAAATGTAGGGATGATTATGTAATTTGTACAAAGGAAAAAAATAGTTGTAATCGATATTCTCTGAAACACTTTAGCGGTGGCTTGTGGTCTCAATTCTCATACGTCGCTGTCAGTCATAAATTAAGGGAAAGCTCTGTAGGATGTTATGATACTCGTACACACACTCTCTCTAGCGAGCGGGAAAAAAAAAAAGCATTCTCTCTCTCTCATCTCAAATTCTCATCCATCCATGAATGGTAGCTCTCTCTCTCTCTCTCTTCTCTTTGATCTCCAAACATCTTCCACCTTCTACATAGAAGCAGTTCCACTATATATATCCACTTTGAATACTATCCATGGCTGTTGTGTTTGATGGCTTCTCGATCCGGTAATTTAATAATTGATTAGTCCAGTTAGTTTGTTTGGTTTTGGCTGGCTTTATTTCTGAAGAATGTTTCTTGTTTCAGCGAATATGCAGCGAAGATGAGGAGCGTTGACGTGGTAAAATGCTGGCCGTTTGATGAGGTAAACAAAGAGGATATGGAAACCTTGCTCCCACCCATCACGGTCACCAAATTCCGGTGGTGGTCCCATGAACTGGACCTCCTCAGATCAACAAATGATGCTGAAACAAAGCCTATGAGATTGGCCATCAAGTCTAAATCTAAAGCCCCAAAGAAAAGATCCATTGTTGACATTTTTGCTGCGATCGACCATGTTCATCAACAACTACCCAATTCTACTAATGTTGACTTCCATTTCAAGATTCCAAAGAAAAACAAGAGAAATATAGTGAACAAGAACAACAAATTGAAGAATAAGAGCTTAAAGAATGTGCTAATTGCAAATAAGGTATGTCATTTATGTTTTGTTATTTTTTGACAGCTTGATTTAAAGAGTTGCAGCATTTTTCATCCCAACAAGGATTATGATTCATTATTTTATGTCACAGAATGTTCTTCTTTTATACTCTAGTCTTGTGATCTTGTGGTTTCAACTTGTAAAATTGATTGCTGTGTGTAATCCTCGTTAGGATAATGCAATTTTTTTCACTTTATGCCTAAAGCTACTGTTGGTTAAAAGACTCTATGAGTTTAAAAAGTGAGAGCCAATGCCATTGTAATTGTACTTGTTATGATGAGGAATGAGATTTGGAGGTGAGTGGGTGCTCCTGCTGTACCTGTACAGTACTGATTTGGTTGGGCAAAGAGAGAGAAAGAGAGAGAGAGAGAGAGAGAGAGAGAGAGAGAGGCCTATGTATATGTATATATTTATCATATGAGGGGTTTTTGTCCTTGGTTTAGCATATGTATATGAGTATATCCTAGATTGAACTTGCAATGACATTATGTGTAAGATAATCACATTTGATCACATGGCTTGCCTTGCTGTGTTTGATCACATCACTATCAAATGTATATTTAATACAATGTGTCAAAGATAATAAACATTCACGACGGTAAGATATGCTTGTTGATTACCAACAGTTTATGTGGTCAAATTGGATGAGAATGGGATGGACTATTTACTATCAATAATGTATTCAAATGCATGAGTTAGCTTATTGTCTGAATTGACAAGGGTGAGAAAGAAAAACAGCTACAATATATATATACACGTTGTTCTCTTATTGATTTCTTGATAATCTACATATTAAGTTGACATGCTTTTGTGGAGGTGGGAGAGATATTTCCTTCAGTGGCTGCTAATTTAAAATTTTTGGGAACCCAGTGAGTAGACTATGCTATTGTTCATTCTGCCAAGGAACTAAACTATACGAGGATTCTGAAATTATAGGCAACAACAGTATCATTCTTTGTATGTCGTTCTATATATGTCACTTCCATTTGCAATTAGCCCCGTGATGAAATCACAAAAGTAGCATTCTGAAATCAACAACTTTGAGGTGAAAGTTTTTGTTTTAGGAATACCATTCCTGCAAATTTACGTTGTGTACGCAGGCATTGAACTGGTGATAGAATATGTGAACTTATTTGGAGGATATTAATGCTGTATAGATTGTAGAATGACTTTCGGTTCTGAGTTTGATTTAGTTGATGAAATTATTGGACTGCAATATAAACTATTGTCCTTCAGAAGGACATATTACTGGCTATTTTGTTTATGATCAATTCCTAATATATATATATATATATATATATACATTTTCTATATTATCAATAATATAGGGCATGAATGAAAGAGTTGACCTTTAGATATGGCTACCTAAGTTTAATGTATGAGATTTCTTATGATTATCAGATTATGTAAGAGGTCTTGAGATCTTGAGATATTTCAGTTGTATAAAAATTTTCCCTTTTTTTTAGGATAACCTTGAGATATTTACAAGTGATGTAGGAATAGGAGATTAAAAATTTATGATTTTATATTCTGAATATTTGGTCCTTGAAAGTCATCTTGGTAGGATACAACAAAATACAAATCAAATAACCATGTGACCAGATGTTGGTAAGAATGTGAGATAGTCCAACAATGGATATATAGCTTAAAATATTTGTTACTTATATTTTTCAACTGATAGTCCAACAATGTATATATAGCAAAAAATATTTGTTACTTATATTTTTCAACTGGAAAAATCGATCTCTTGAAAGTAGTACATGGTTGTATTTATCATTTTATCCAACTGGTTGGTTGAGGAATTTTTTCCAGCCTACGAGACTTTATGTTAGAATGCATTTATAGTGGTTTGGAAATGCCTGTTTATTTTGTGTAGTATATTGTTTGATCATGCCAGTTATATTTGTTTGTTATTTAGTTTTAATCTTCAGTTTGTTTGGTCTTAACTTGATGTTAATAACAAGAGCCCCTAGTATATATTTATTTATTTCCTCATATTGGCCTTTTCCTCGCAAGATATGAATCAAAAAAGTTTCATCCTAGCATTTGACTGGGAGTTTTAGATGTTACTCATGATAACTATTTTATCCCCTTACTTCTACATCTCAATTTATTGAAGCGTTACTCTCAAAATTGGCTTTCTACAACTTAAATTTTCTTTTTCTTTTTTTTCTTTTTTTTTCCTTCTTTCCGGAAAAAGAAAAAAAAAAACCCATTGACATGAATAAGAGGAAAGAATGACCATATGTGTATGCATATTATAGATGCCTTGTTGTGCTACATCTTTCCTTTTTTATAAATACAGTATAAATAGTTTATACATCTATACTGTGATTGTTCCTTTAAAAAGAAAAGATGAACAATGCATTGATGGTTTAAAATTTTCAATTGAACATTGATAAAACATTAATGAAAGTAGCTTTGCTTCAAGGTTATCTAGCCATGTCATTGTGTATTTGAACGATTTGGATAATGTCGGGGTACATGAAAATAATTTGTTGAGAAAAAAATTCAAATTGCCTTCTTATAATGTGTACACCTTAACTGAATAATGTTGATGGTTGAATCATTTATCATTGAAATGAGTTTGATTTCAAAAAACCTCTTTGGACATGGTGTTATAGTTTTCTTGTCTGCTGCAGGAGAATACTACTAAATTCAAACTGCAAACTCGAATCAAATTTAGCAGAAGATTGAGAGATTCGTCATGCGACAAGGGGTCCCCAAAAGACAAGTTGGATTCTGTTACTGTACATGGAAATAAACAAGAACTGAAATGCTTATCTACTAAAAAAAAGCAGAAACTTGCTCAAACATCTAAATCTATTATGAAGCATCAGGAACCAGTGATTCCTATTCGCGGCATTCTCAGGAATTGGGCAAAAGATATTTCTGGGCAGAATGCCAGAAGTTGCAACCTGCAGGGTCAAGTAAATCCTTGTGGTATTCAACATTCAGACAGGCATGTCAGATTCTCGGGTAAGGATGACATACTTGGTCCCAGAAAGAAATACGTTTCTTCCTTTAAGAGAGGTACTTGCAAGTTATATTCAGATGCCGTTGCTTCTAAATCAGAAAAGAACCAGTTGGATGGAAACAAGAAAGAATTGGCCGCCATGGAGGTAAATAGATCGGATCATGATGTTGTATCAATTAGCAGTGGTACTGCAACAGCAATGCTACCTATGACCAAAAAACACTTGTTGCCTGACTGTCACAATACTGTGAATATCCCAAATTTTCTGAGGCCATGTACTACTTCTCAAGAGAATTTAAAGCATTTATCAGAGAAATCTGAATCCCCAAGTCAAGTTTCATCGTTCAATGATACTTTGCATATGTTCAATCAAGGTGACCGAATAACATCTCGCAAAGCTCCATATGCTGGTATTCCTAATCTTCTTTCTGCACTGAACGAAGTACGTAATCCCTATATAAATACTCATGTTCATGGTAGTGTTTCTAGAACTTCTAGTTCTAGGGCAAAGTTCATTGATTATTTTGATAATCATGATCGTGGAGTTGCTGCAATGAGTTCACTTGAAAATATGAGAGGATATTTGCAACCATCAGCTGCTGCAGAAAATATGACTGGCCATGCTTTTCGGTATCAACCTTTCTCTAATCTTTCTCCTATAGAACTTACAGGTAGCATAAATCCCTTTCCAGATTGGAAGCAAAGAGCAGTTTCGTTCGGACAAAACTGCATGAATGAGGGATTTTTGGGCTTGCCTCTCAATTCACAAGGTGAACTAATCCAAGCAAGTTCAAGTGGTAAAGAAAGTTTCAACCAGATAAATAGTTCAAGTTTTGTAGCAGGTTCTTCATGCAGCTTACCTGGACAGAATCTTGGCCTTCAAAGAAGTATGGGAGATTGTTCAAGCATGAAAGATAGTCATTTCTTTGGTAGACTACATCCAGAAGATCAGATAAATTTGTTTCCTGGTTACAATTATGAGAAAGAGAGCCATAAATTATGTTTACCAGCTAGGTTAGGAGTTGCTGAAATGCCAGCTACTGCAAGAGAAGATATCCAGTGGCTAGATTCTGAAAGTGGAAGCAAGCACTCTGTCCGCTTGTTGGATAAAGACCAAAACCCAATGAACATGTCTTTCAATGAATTTGGGAAATTTGACCGGGTTCAGAATCAAGATGGAAATAGGATGATTCACCCTAAGAAAAATTCAGATCTCATGTTGCTAAATACTAGCCAGCTAACAATGCGATTGATGGGTAAAGATGTTGCTATTGGTCGAAGTAGCAAAGATATTCAAGATTATCCTGATGAAAATGTATGGACTGATAAGGAAATCATAGCAGAGCGTTGTTGTAATACAAGTTCTGCCCAGGAAAATTTGTCGGTGAAAAGACATTTTCAGGACTGTTGGCTTCTAAATCAAGTATCAGGAAAATCAGACCAGCCTTCAAATCAAAGCAATCAAGCCGTAGAAGATATACTGATAAAGGCTCCAGATTCTAGGTTTCTTCACCCATACGTGAACTGGAAGACCAATACTGTATTTCAAAATGGCAACCCTTCCATGAGCAGAAATCCTGTTGCTTATACACCCACTTTCCCTGCAACATTTAACAGTGCAGCCAACTTCCAGGAGCCCTTTATGCCTGGACCTGAAACTTTTGGAGTCAACTCTCAATTACCTGTTTTATCTACTCACATTAACTGTGAGCATATGGATTTGAATCCTGCGCAGAATCCACCTCAAGCTACAAAATCTGCTTTCACCTTTCCTTTCTTGCACCCAGATTGCAGTGAACATAACCAACCATCTTGGTACCAGAGCTCTTCTAAGAGCCTGCTTCCATGGTTGTTACATGCAACACAAGTAAAGACACCTACAGCCCTTTCTCAAGGTTTTGCAGAAGTGAGTAGCAAGCATCATCGCCGTACCACTGAAACGAATCTTCTTGCGTCTACATCATCTGTAGCTTATCCTTGCAATCCTGTGAGCCCTCATGTGCACATGCAGAGTTCACTTGTCCCCCCATCTGTAGTTTATCCTTCATTTGTTCCAGCCTTTTCAGGAGTCGAAGCAACTTGTTCAATCAATACGAGCTACAGAAATAGAAACAAGGTCGAAGACAGAATGCAGTGGAAGACTTGTGGCATTAAAGGCCTCAATCATTGCCAGAAAACCAAGAAGAGGCCTGTGGCTACAGACAAGTATCCTATCAGGGCTACTAAGATGCCATATTTAGGAATTCAAGAAGACTCGAGTGCTGAGACGGAGTTGACAAGAGGAGATTATAGCAGACATATTCAATGTAATGCATATGCAGGTGCTGGTGCTTCTGATCAAGCAAGCAGTCCTGGATGTGGCTCGTTAGGGGCACCAGAGGATGCAAGAGCTATGAAAGGGTTGGTAAGTGAAAGTCTCAGCTGGGATATGCAACATAATGACAGACCACTTGAACTCGCTTCAAACAATGACAATGTTGAAGAAGGTGGTCGAAAGGAGAGTCAAAGTGGCATTGATGGTTCTAAAGTGGATGAAATGGCGAGATCCGGTCCTGGTCCTGTTAAACTAATTGCAGGAGCTAAACACATCTTGAAACCGAGTCAAATTATGAAGCAAGATGACTCCAGGCTGGTCCATTCAACCATCCCTTTTGCCACAATAACTGAAACTAATAGCCTTTTAGATTCCCAAAAGAAATCAACAAAGATTTATAGGTTTTAAGGTAAGTATCCATTACCTGATACTGCAAATTAACTTCATATCTCTGATCCTGCTGATATTCTTTAATCCTACCCATGTTTCTTAACGCCATATGTGAATGCAACAGGATTGTCTGAGTCAGGTTCCTGAGTTGAAAAGGAAGGTGATCATTCATGTCAAGTTCGTCAATCAACATTTGATACTTACGGGCTACGAATCTACGAAGCATCCAATTATTTGACCATTTTTTGCAATCTTAATATTGCTTACTAGCTTCTGCTTTATGTTTTAAGTTTAAATTAGTTACGTCACACGGCATTAGCACTTGTAGAATGATGGTGGCTTGATTTTGTATGCTTGCCGATTGACATACAGTTTCTAACATCTGATTCTCGCTGTGTAAAATTCTTCTCTCTTTTTTTTTTTCTTTTTTGCGCATAAAATTGTTTGTCAAATAATTATTATTAACCAATTGTGTGGTGTCAGGTGTGTACTGTTTAAAAAAAAAAAAAAAAAAAAAAACTGGTGTGTAGTGTATTCCAAGACGTACAAAATAATCCATCTATCCTTGACAGGCTTATTATGTGAAAGTTACCAATTCATTTAATTATCAAATAAGTCATTTTTTTAAAATTTAAATAGTTAGCGACTTTTTCATTTTTGACCAACCTTCTCATATTTTTCATAAGTACTAAATTAGTAATTCTTAGTAACTTTGGTTAGTCATCTTTAATTAAGGTAGAGTTAAACTCGTATTTTAATTCAAATTCATTACAAAACTTACATGTGTATTGTGTTTGAACTTTGAAGGTACATGCGAAATGACTAAAATACCTTTGAGATTGTCAAGTTTGACCAATATTGACCAACAGAAGAACCTAAATGAGCAATTATTATAAATTTAAGGATAGGTTTGACGAAAATGCAAATTTAAGTAAAAGTGTGATGTTTCCTAATTTCTCAAGGACTAAACTGTAATGTCAAGTAAAAAGATCTTTCCTACAAGTTTAGGGACCAAAATGTAATTCCCATCCTGTTGCATTAAATCCGGCAATAGATAAGGAACAATGTTGGCGTTCAATTAAGGCTACATGTTGATGAAGGAATTTTTTTATGAATGAAAATAAAATATTTATGATGATATTTGGCTGCATGAAATGTATAGTACTTGTTATTTAAATTTTGGTTGGTCAACAAAATCCACAAAATATATACAGGTAGAGCAATTTCACAATCTGAATTAACGAACCCTTGTCGAATTGATTTCAATATATTACAATACAGAAATAGAAAGAAAGAGAATATATATAACTTGTAGAGATGTCCTTGATGATCAACGCTTCTTTGTTTCTCTTTCAGCCTGCGAATGAGGAGAGAGGGGGAGATATATATAAATATTGCAAATAATTTATAATTAACGTTGAATAAATCAGAAAGTAAGTAGTAGAGGAGATAAAATTGGTCTAGTACCGGTTGAAATCCTCCCGTCACTAAACACCGAATTTATGTAATATATTTCAAGAAAAAAAAATAGGTAATAGATATAGAAGTACTACTTACGGCTTTAATAGCGCGCTCAACAGCGTCCCAACCATTTTGATCAATATATTGAGTGACAGATTTCCTAGCATCAAGGCTCATCATCTGGAGAACCTTCCTCTGATCTTCTGTGTAATTGGACTTGAAATTGTAACCACCAGTACCCATCTTTACATATTTTCCGATGTAGTTTTCATAGAGATATGCTGCTCCATTGAACATTGGAAGCACCAACCACATGCAAAACAAAAGCTTCATGTATGCCCAAAATGGAACCCTACCACATCCACATTATAAAATTAATTAACGAACTTGCAATAAAAACAAAATTCTAATGAAGTTCTATTAATTAAAATGATTAGTACATACCAAGTGAGCACTTTATAACACGAGAGCTCAAAGAGGGTTATGAACGAGTATATAATCCAATATGTTAGCCACTGTTGGTCATCCAAAGGTGAAGGACTCTCAATTGCCCGCATTGATGCGAATCTGTTCCATTCATATATATTATTTCACTCTCTGTTAACTCATCATTTTAATTCTTCCAATCGTATTTATCATATGTAATTAATTTTTATTTAGTTACTTACAATGGATAAAGAAGCATCACTCCCGGCCTGCAGTTCACGCCAAAAATATATATTAATTACCAGATCATAAAATATTACATGCTAAAACAATATATTAATATTGATAATTTACACATGCATGATTTTTGAAAATTACCCGACTAACGCATCCAAACGCTTAGCGATTACTGCAACCACACCCATATTATTATTGACTCCGGCAGCTGGGACTGGGTTGATGGACAAACTGAAGCTTATTAGAGATATGATTTCGAGAGTGATGATAAATATGAAGAAGCATGCATGCATGGGTATATAAGGATTTGTATTGTTATTGTTTTATTGTTTTGCTTTGACTACAAGACAAGACAAGTATTCCCTATACAAGTAAGTTAATCCATATATACCTTACACCTTTCAAATGCCCATCTACTTATTCCTTACTTTTCTTTCTCGTCTCACTTTCACCAAATTCCTCTCTTTCCTTTTTGTATTTCATATCTAAATTAACTTTTTTTATTATGTGTCAAGGAATCTAATCATAAAACTAACAAATTCCATAATTTATTTGTACACATATTACAGCACATACTAGATCTATTCTAACTCACTAATTTAAATTCATAATATATGGCTATATCTCTCTCTCTCTCTCTCTTTCTCTCTCTCTCTCTCTCTCTCTCTCTCTCTCTCTCTCTTCTCTCTCTCTCTCTTCTCTCTCTCTCTCTCTCTCTCTCTCTCTCTCCCTCTCTCTCTCTATATATATATATATTCATATATCCGACAAGATAATGTTGGCCCAGTGGTAAGTCTCTCACACCTAAATCCAGAGCCGATCCTGAGTTTTTGGAGGCCCGGGGCGAAAAATTTAAAATGGTTTCCTTTATTCAATTTCGTACGAATATATATAATATATTTTTTCGTAGTATATAGTTTATACGGTACCAATATCGAAAATTGATTTATGTTTTGTTACTTTGATAACAGACTTAAACTGTTTTAAATCGGGTTTTATACCATTAAAATACAAAATTCATAATACTCATCAAACCAAGGAAATAGGAGTTCATGGAACTTTTTTGAATTGATGTTGTACGAAGGGTACTACTTTAATAACTTATATTTAAAAGACACCAAAGTAAGTGATTTCAAAAATGCATTTACTTTACACATTGTTTTATTATTATTATTATTTTAATTTAAATTTTCTCTTACTATTTTCTTTGTATAGCTTTTTCCCAACTCAAACAAAACCTAACTTTCATAACATTATCGATGCATCTTTCAGTGGATTAGTTTAGTGGTTCTACGCTGACGCAATTGAGGTAACTTAGTTTCCGAGACTCTGTGTTTGTGTGTCCGGGACTCTATGTTGGTGTGTCCGAGACTTTGTTCTGAGACTTTTTGTTTGTTGTCCGAGACTTTTGTATGTTGTCAGAGATTTTGTGTTTGTGTGTCCGAGACTTTGTATTTATGTTCCGAGACTTTGTATTTGTGTTCCAAGACTTTTGTATGCTGTCCGAGACTTTTTGTATGATGTCCAAGACTTTGTATTTGTGTGTCTGAGACTTTGCTCCAAGACTTTGTGTTTGCTGTCCGAGACTTTTGTATGATGTTTGAGACTTTGTGTTTGTGTTTGTGTTCTGAGACTTTTGTATGATGTCCGAGACTTTATGTTTGTGTGTCCGAGACTTTGTTCCGAGCCTTTGTGATTGCTTTTCGAGGCTTCTAGGTTGTTGTTCTATGCTCCTCTATTTCTGTTATGTTCTGTTCATCTTCTCTATCACTGAATCCCCAATTCAAAACCCTTCATTTTCAGAGAAAGTTACATACTTCGTTTTTTCGGAGAAATCAACAGTCGCTATTGTGTTTGGTCGTGGTCGGTGTTCGTGTGTCCACCGTCGTCGTCGGTGTACGAGTGTTTGTCGATTCATCAGTTCCACTTCCATTGATGGAGGATTTTGAAACGAAAAAAAAAACCAAAATGGTGAAGAAGGTTACTGTGGGGGCATTTTTATCCATTCACCATAATAGATGTTTTTTAAACATAAATTATTAAAACAGTGACAGTGTTGAAAAACGTGTCATTTACTTTTTGGATTCTCATCAAACCAGTATATTCCAAAATGGTTGACCTTGTTTTTTCTCATTGCATTCATCCTCCTTAAAGTCCATTTTGCAACTTCAATTAAATTCAAGAATCTCCATATTAATGCTTTATAAAAATAAATTTGATTAAATGCGTGTGTTTGCATTTTGTTTTTTAATTTTTATTTTACAAATGTTTGGACTTTTTAAAGTTACGTTCAATAAACTCTTAATATCTACACTGAATTTGATCACGTGCAAATGTTTGGATTTTTTTTACATGTATAGATTTTTTTTAAGTTGCAAATTTATTGTTTTCAGTCAACTCTTATATTAAGAGTAATTTTATTGTTTCAATCAACTCTTACATAGTTAATAGTTTTGTCAATTAATTGAAACTGACTTGCTCTCATAAATTTAATATCAATGAAAAAAAAAAATCAATGTATCAACAGAAATGGGGAGCAACCGATTCCAAACCACTTAACCACTTAAATCAATTACAAACAAGATGAAAGTATGAAACCCTAAATTGTAATGTTTGGACTTTGCTTTAAAATTTTGTTTATCTGAACTCTGAAGCACATTTGGGGTTGAGGACAATTAATTGGTCTGTTTTCTAAGTTTTTTTTGGCTTTTTTTTTAAATAGTGGCGATATTGGCACCTTCAAATACCGTATGTACACCTCTAAAATATTTTAAAAATCTCTGGTTCATAAATAAACTTCGTTTAATGGCAAAAATATCATTTCTTTAATTTTATTATATTATATTTTTGTAAGCACACCCCACTATTTTGTTAATTAATCATATTTATTTAAAACTTGTTATTTTATATCTTTTTATTCAAATAAATAATTTCTCTTAAAAAAAATAATTTCTAACTCTAAAAACATTGGATATCACTAAAAATTGTCTGAAAAAAATTTCTTTTCATTGCATTAAACTTTTTTTTTATATAGTTTTTTAATATTTTTTAAGCTCAAAATTCTCCAATTCCACCCAATTGAAAAACTACTTGCTGTAACTGTAACATGTGCATGTGTTGCTTTAGCTCTTTTAGTTTTTAATTTTTTAATTTTTTTTTTGAAACTTAAAATCCATTAATAGGAAACATCAATTATATCAACCAAGAAGAAGAGTCATATGTAAAAAGAGATTCTCAACTCACAACAATGTATCTCAATTCTTCTGTTCCTAAGATTTTTATTTTAAAAAAAAAGAATTGTTCATAAAAAAAAATTAAAAACAATTGTTCATAAGAAAGTTTATTGTTAGTATTGATTTTTGTTTTACTCAATTATAGCAGTAAATTGTTTGTCAACTCAATCAATTTGTATTCCATAAAAGAAATTGAAATTAGTAATTAAAATAGAAGTTAGGGGTTAATAAAATAGGAAGGTTTTTATTATCATATCTAATAATTAATAGGAAACTTTTTTTTTTATAAATGATTAATATAAAACCAATTAATAATTATTGGTGTGTACTTACAAATTATTTAGTCCTTTAAGTAATTTTACTCAAGGGTAATATTGGATTTTCAAAAAAAAATACTATATTGGAGTGTACATACAGTTTTTTAGGGGTGCAAATATCGTCGCTTAAAAAAACAAACGATTGAATCGATCTGAAATGAAAAAATATGGATCCATCATTTAATATTAAAAACAAGTAATTATGTGATTGGACCTCTTTTTTTAAACATATGATTGGGCCTTTTATTAAAAAAAAACATTTGGGTCCTACATAATCAGTTTTTCATTTAAAAAAAAAACTTTATGCCTTTTGATGTTGGGCTCGGGGCGGGTGGTGCACCAGCCCTGGGCCGGCACTACCTACCTCTAAGAGATTGTTGATGTGAGCTAGTCATACCTCATCCCTGAATCCCAAAGAATTCAAAAATTAAATGACTATTTTTTGAAGGTGTAATTTTAAGAGTATCATTGTTTTAATAGCTTAAGTTTTAATAGCACTTAAAGTGTGGATATGATAAAAAATATCCTTAAATCACTCTCACAAAAATAAGGCTCACCGATATTTTGTGTTTCCGAAACTTTTTTATAGTTTTCAAGACTTTTCAGAGACTTTTTGGAAAAAATAAAAAATTTCAATTTTTTTTTTGTCATCTTCTCATTGAAACCTCTATTGGAGGTCGAACTGACCTCCAATAAAGGTCTTTCATCTCTATTAATGGAGGTTTTTGAAAAAAAAAAACCATAAAAATGGCACAATGTAATAAAAGAAAGAGATGAGGTTATTTTAGTCCTTTTGTGCCATTTAAACTTAAGTTATTAATCTAATGATACTCTCAAAATTCAACATGAAAAGAGTGTCACTTGCTACAATTTCCTCAATCCCGAAATATGGTAATTGTTCAAAAAAAAAGAAGAAGTTGATATATAGAGTAATGCTAGACATCACAACTTTTCAATCACAACCCATATGCGAATTTGAGGTGCCAAATTGTGAATGGATACATGAGTAAGTAAAATAAATCATTATTTATTCATTCACCAGTTGACAATCAACTCCACCATTCATCTCCATAGATGGACGATCTAGATCTCTCCTACCCATTTCTAAATTCATGTCTCCAAGACAATTTAGAGTATGAGTTACTCCCACCCATCTCTAAATTTATGTCTCCAAGATAATTTTTGAGAGTTTTTAATGTTCATACTCTAAATTTAGAGAACCATTATTCATTCTCTAAATTCACTTTTCAATATTTTTTATTCTATTTATATCCTTTTACATTTTCCATTAAATTCAATTAATGTATATTAAATTTTAATTTATACATTTTATTAACATAAAGATTATACCATTATAAATGTCTCATCTAGATCTTTAAAATAAGTCCAATATTGAATATTAATGAATAAGTTTTTATTTACCATACTTTATCATCGGTTCTTCATGTTATTATTTTGTTATAATTTTCTCTAAAAAAATATTTTATGTTATAAAAAAATCAATTATTACATATTGATAATTATAAGTTAGTAATAAAATAAAAATAGAAACATAGTATTGAAATAATAAATATTGATATTAAAATTACAATAACATAAAAACATTAAAATAAGGATAAAAAAACAAAAAACTTAAATAATAACAACATAACATACGATAATGTCCAAATACATTAATATTTTGGAAAGCCATCCAAATGACTTTCATGTCCACCCAAATTGTGGGGTTTTTTTCTAAAATTTCCATCTTCTTCCTTCGAAAAAATTCCCGTTCGTTGGGATTTTTAATGGAATCCAAATCTATCATTATAATTTGATGGGTGGTGTATTTAATTGGTTGAGAAAGTTTGATACAACAACAAATTAGTAACAAATACTCCAAATAAATTGATGGGTGGTGTATTTATTTATTAGTAAAATATTTATAAATTCATGCACTAATAAAATATTATATTTAAAAAAGAAAAGAAAAAGAAAATGCAAATGTTATTATAAATAATATTTGTTAAAATTTAGTTGAACAATAATTTATTAAAGAAACTAAAAATTAATAATTAAAATATAAGTTATTTGAGGATATAAATAGAAATAGGGATAGAGATAGAGATAAGGATAGAGAGTGTGGTGTGAGTGAAAAAGTTTTAGAGATGGAATCTGGGAGGAATATCCCCCTTTGAAACTCTATTTTAGAGATAGAGATAGAGATAGAGATGAGTGGGAGATGCTCTAAGACTCTAACATCTTTTTTTTTTCTATTTTGACTTTTTTATTAACTTACAAATTCAGTTTTTTTTTGTTTATATATATATATATATTATGAATTGTCATGTGAGGAATCCCGTATAAAAAATTTATTTGAAATCACTAATTCCAACTGATTAGAATCAGTGTAAAAAAATTTATATTGATTCCAACCGGTTGGAACCAGTGATCTTTTGTATAGAATCTCGCATTTGATAATTGCTCACACACACACACACACACACATTTATATATATATATATATATATATATATATATATTTTTATATATAGGTATTATATTTCTTAATCTCCATCATCAATCTCTAGATGAACAGTGTAGATTCATCTATCTATTTTTATTTTCTCTTTTTTTAACAACTATGGGCATGTGATAAGACAAAATCCTCATTGAATTGATAAGTTTGACCACATCCGACTAACGGAATAACCTAATGGAGCTATTTTTAAAACGTTGAGGACCAATTTGACAAAAAATGTAAAAACAAGTAAACAAGTGATGTTTCCCTATTGTCTTGGACCCAATTGTAAATCCCCCTTTATTTTTAAGTTTTAGAAAATGGGAGGCAGTGCTAATTAAATACACATCAATGGCAATCAGTGAGAGAAAAGTAACATAAATTGCAGAAAACGGCATCAAATGATAGAAGTTATTTAGCAAGTGCTAGGCATATTAACCCACATCCTAACTTGTATCTCAAGATTTTATATATCATTATTTAATTCATATGTCATGCGAGAAGTAAGATTAATCAACTATTAATGAACATCTTCTTTAAAAGAAAAACTATTGTTAACGAATATCTATTAAGTAAAGTATGCACAGTAATTTTTATTTTCTAAAATATAGTTAAGTTTGATCAAATTTTTAAAATTTATATTTTTCATTTAAATTTTTTGTCATGATCCTGCAGACCATCCAAATTTGATGAAGTTAACTGTCTTCCTCTAATTATGTTGAAATACAAATTGAAATTAAGTTATGATGCTTAATATTATTGAAGAAAAGTCATTGAATGATAAATATAGAAACAAAATCACTGATAACAAATAGAAATTCTTGTCAACAAAATTCATAATTGCTGCGAAAAAAAGGTAATTAATGGTGTTAAGGAGAGCCAATTAGTCCTTGGAAATTAGCAGAAAATGGTGAAAAAGTTACTGCCACCAAGGTACTATATATGTTATGCATGTGGTAAGTCTGTTCACATTGACAGACAAAATAAAATGGTAAATTTCCAAAAGCTGATAGAGATACAAGACAGAAATGAATGACAAGAAGCAATAGGAGCTCAAATCTAAGAAGATAGTCCACGGATTCTGTTGTACATTTATGTGTTAATTTTTCATTTTTAATTACAAGGATTTTTATATTTATTGGTCCCTCAAATTTTAGACCCGGATCCTCTCATTACCGGCTTTATTTTTTTTTTTTGAACATTTTTAAAGCATGTGATTGATTGCTGATAAAGTGATTGTGAAACCAATCACATCTTAATCATACATCAATGACAATACTTATATGTCATGGGATTAGTTGAGATAAAGAAAAAAAATAAGATAAGAAGAGGATCCAAATCCAAATTTTAAAATCAACCAGACCGTCTCTATCTCTTCTACTACCTCAATTCAATAATTGAAGTTATGCTTATGTTTATTATTTCTTTGATTTATTCATTTATTTGATCTTTTATTAATTTAAAATACTCAAAAATTAATTTTTCCACCCAAAAATAAAAGAATGTATAAGTTTATCATTTCTATGGATACTGGTACCTTCTGTCGACTATTAATTAAGGCATCATTCTCTTTTTTTTATAAGTATTACAACTATTACAATATATAAAAATATCGAAACCTATAAGATCAAACAATATATGTGCATTTCGAATATTTACTCATATAAACCGGTACAACTTTGATACATTTTGAGTAAAACTTTACAATATTAACCGTTCTAGTCTATTAAAAAAGTTGTACTAATACTACTTTCCCTACATATAAATATTAATTATTGCTATAAAATTTATGAACTGCAAGATTGAAGTAATAATATTTGATGAGTCAAGCTCTATTAACTCAAATTTATATCTCAACCACTCATTTGCTCATATGTTTTTTAATCCAATGGTTGAGATATTGACATCAAACAATTAAGTCAGAAATTTAAATTGATGAAGTCTGACCTATATTTAATTATGTAAATCCTAACAAGTTTATTAATGTTATGTGAGAGGTCTCCAGATTAAATCTTAATAATTTTAGGAGGAGCTGGATTTATAATTTAATTGGATTAAAAATAGGGATGGATATACAGTTTTAGGATCCAAGAAACTGAACGGAATTAAACCTAAATAATACGTGTTTGAGTCAAATTATCCTACTAAAACGAGTCAATCCAATTAAAAAAAACCGAGTTAATGCGAGGTTTTGTCTTACCAAAAATCGATCCAAACCGAAAAAACTGAGTAAATATTATATACATATATTAACAAAAATAAATATATAATAATTAGTAATCTAAAATAAAATCCTAAAATCTATAAGGGGCCGTTTGGTATACCGTCATTTTTATATGAGAATGGGAATCTCATAGCATTCCCATGTTTGGTAGGAGGTTTAGGTTTTTGGTTTCCCGGGAAAGTGAATCCCATGGGAATCACATTACCCTCGGAGGGGTAATGTGATTCCCATCTCAATATGTGGGATTCAGATTACCCTCCATCTGATTCCTGCCGTGGGATCCACCATCATTAAAAAAAATTATTTTTATTTTATTTTATTTTCTTCTTCTTCATTCTTCACGATCCATCTGAAAATTAACACCAAAAATCCCCAATTTCATTTCACTGGAATCCCTAATTCTTAACCTCTTCTTCTTCGATTTTCAATCAATCAAACTCTAGATCAAATCGTCTCCTCTTCAATTCACCCTCAAATCCCAATTCTGACAATCGATCAATTTCTTCCAACAAATTTCCAATTTTATTCTTTTATTTTCTTACACTTTCTCACTACACAAACACTCAAACAACATCAAATTCCATCACCAACACACAAAAAAAAAAGATTGCAGCAAGACCTAGGTTTGCTCGATGATTAAGACGACGACGAGGAGCTTCGTCGACGACGAGGAGGAGCTTCGACGACGACGACGAGGAGCTTCGACGAAGACGACGACGACGAAGATCTCGGCCGGACTGAGGCGACGACGACGATGAAAAACACGAATCCGGCCAGAGGTGACATCGACGACGACGATGTGGAGGCTGGATGGAGGTTTTTTTCTTTTCTTGAAAGGGATCACTTTTCTTGAAAGAGATGAAGATGACAAAGAACATGTCCTGGGTTTTTATTTTAACATATAAGTGGACTTTGAATTTTTTAACTTTTTTAATTTTTTAGTTTTTAATTAAGAAAAAACAAATTCCAATGAATACCAAACACTATTACTTAATATTCTCAGGAATCCGACATAATATTCTCATACACAACCAAACACATGTATATAACTTTTCCAAGAATCATATTCCTGGGTTTCACTTTTCCAAAAATCATATTATTTTGATTACCTCATACCAAACGGCCCCTAAAAGACCGAGACTCTCACCCTCACGCCTCACGCTTCAAGTTGCTCAAGTCTTAGGTCTTCCTCTCTTTCGCCACTGTCACACTCGCACAAAACACGGTCGGTGACGACTTACTCCTCTCATGTCTCTCACAATCTCACACAACACGCTCTCACAAGCACTAGCCCACAACCGCTCTCGGCTGACCCGTGCCATCTCAATCTCTCATAGTCTCTCCCGGCCTACCCTCCCAAATACGGAAAACCGATTTATATTATTATTAAATTAAATATATTTTTTAATACTAATTATTGAATTCTTTAAAAATAAATACTTATTATTTAATTATATATAAACATGTTACAATATATAAATATTTTTTAATACAGAAAGAAAAATCGAGTTTTGTTTTAAATACAATACAAGTTTTTTCAGGTTTGGACAAAAGCAATTGTTGCAAACCGTTTCCGGCTATTATCTTACATTTCCACTATAGCTGGTAAAATGATTATTAGGGCAAGATATGTCATCGTTTTTCATGTAAAGAGAGGAAGAAAGATGACAGCGATTATAATAAAGTAAAAGGAAAGGACACCTAAGAGGAGAAAAAGTTGAATTTTTTGAAAAAGAGGGAAAAAAAGAGAGAGAGGAAAAAGTGTAGTCACCGATGATGAGCATGAGACATCACATGCATGATGAATATCGAAAGCATGTTAGACAAGTACCTTTATATTTTGGTTCAAATAAACTTAGAAAACGGAGTCATTCCTTAATTATTCCAAACTCTTTATAATTACTCCGTACTTTTGCAGTTTGGCTGTTGTCACTTATCTAATAATGCAGTCACATTACTTCACATCCCACTAACCCTCTCAACTCGAGCGCGTGGTAACCACGCTATGTACTTTTTTTAATATTATAATGTTAATTTATCTATTTGGGCAAATTACACACATCTTCCCCTTACATTAAACCTAATTACACACATAAGAAAGTTTTGCTTTAAATTGCATTGATATCTCATGTCGTCAGTTGACTTCCGTCAACTCTAACCGTTGATCACATTATTAGCATGAAATGACTAAAATACACTTAGTTACTTTTTTTATTTGATAACAAAACTAATTAAAAAAAACATTCCAACTCATTTTGTAAATGAATTGTTCACCAAATTTAAACACAAATTCATTGTATTCAATCTCAAACAAAGATCCATATTCTATTATCTCAAATAAAAATTCATATGCTTCAATCTTTTTCAAATTACCATCTCTTAAAATCAAATTTCACAAAAAAAAAAACTCTCCTCTTCCTCAACCTAAATTATCATTTCTAATTAAATTCTACAAGAAAAAAACTAAAACAAATCAGGAAAAAAATTTGATGAAACAACATATCTACAAATCAACACTAGCGTTAGGGATGTTAGTGCAATTTTGAGAAAAACTTTCATATGTATGCAATTAGACTTAATGTAAGGGAAACTTTGTGCAATGTTCCCTATATATTTTAGTTATTTTAGTGCACAATCTATATGATTGGATCAGATTGAATTAAGAGTAAATTAAATATTATTTTTGGATGGGTTAAACTGATTTTTTTTATTTGTTGGGTCAAAAATTATTATTTGGCATTATGTAAAATTTTCGTTGCAATAATTAATCACAATGGTAAGATAAACAAACTTCTTATGAGCTATAGAAAAGTAAGAAGTCAAATGTAAGTTAGTTGCATACCTTTGGAAGTAAGTGTTTCATTATCAATGATCGTGAGCAACTTAGTAAGTTTGATGTAAAAAGTGATGAAAGTATTTTTCTTGGATATCCTTCTAACAACAAAGTTTATAATGTTTTAAACCTTCATACTCATAATGATATGGAGTCTTCTAATAATGATGTCGTAGATGATTCAAATTATAATATGGGATATTATCATTTGAGTCCCTACGTATTTTTGAATTATTTTTTTTTTACTCACTTATTCATTTTTCACTGGTTTGGTCCTTACGTTTTCAAAACCACTCAATTTGGTCATTCTGTGAGTCAGCTGTTAGTCTAACTTATCGGAAAGATGGCTATTTTTCGTCATTTCTCGATTGCGTGACAGTTGTGTGCCATGTGTAATGATGATAAAATAAGAAAATAAAATATAAAATATAAATAAATAAATAAAAAGGATTCGGTGAGAGAGGGAAAAGTCACCCTTACCCTTGAATCCCTAGCAACAAAATTCATCATCATCATCCACATTCAACTAACATTACATTCATTTTTTTGGTATTTTTTTTTTGGTCTGTTATCTTTACCTTTCCAGATGTTCTTCTTGTTTATGGGTGTGGTATCTGTTTTCCTATGTTCTTCTTGCTCTATTGTGAGCTATCAAAAAAAAAACAACATTACATTCAACAAAAACCCTATCATCATCCTTATCATTATCATCATCAAACAAAAACAAAAAGAACACCCACCCATAAAACTACTTTCAAAAAATTCACATCACTAACACCAAACATCTCACCAGAAATTCAGAAATTCACATCACTAAAAAAGAATCCAAAAATTCACATCACTAACACCAAACCAAATCTAGAACCTAGAAATCTACTTTGAAAAAGTAAAAAGAACCCAGAAATCTTTCTCTCACCAAACCGCCATCTCTCTCACTTTCTCACGCACACAACTGGGTTCTACCCAGAATATTTTTCAACCATTATCCGCCTCCTTCAATCAAACCATAACTGAGTTCCTTACCACCATCCACCACCACATCAAATTCACAAATCACACAAAACCCCCAAAATTCACAAATCACACAAAACCCCTAGATCCTCAAATCAACCATCAACTTTCGAATTGCTTCCAAGTACTGCATAGAAACGTCGTCGGTGTATGACTACAGAAGGATAGAGGGCAGTGTTGGATCGAAGACAGACCATTTGAGAAGAATGAGAGGTTTGTTTTTAGCGAGTTCGATTGTTTTGTGGTGGAGAGAGAGAGGGAGAATCGAGAGAGATAGAAAGAGAAGAGATAGAGACAGAGACAGAGAGAGAGAGAAAGAGAGAGAGTTAGGGTTTGATATTGTGTGGTTTGAGTTAATTTGTTTTTTAATTATTTGGGTGTGGGATTGGATCTCCACTTTTTGTTAAAAAACATATTTTTTTTTTGTTATTAAATTAAAAAGAGAGATGAATCTCCACCGTCCATCTCTGAGATAGACGGTGGAGATTCATCTCCCTTTTTTCTTAAATTTTGTTTTTAGATTTTGTAATTAATTTTTTTTAATTAAAATTTTTAATATTTTAACGAAGGGTAAAATAGTAATTTTTTTAATGCATTACTTTCCCTGTAAAATTGTAAAACTCCATGTTAATAATGGCATTTTTGTCTGAACAGTATATGGTAAATTTGTAATTGTCGAATTTTTAAAGGGCAGAATGGTACTTTTAGGTAGCAAAACTGAATCCATGGGAAAATTAGTCATTTACCATTTTCTATGACGCTTGACCGTCACAATTCAGGTCAAAAGGAACCAAATTGAGTGATTTTTGAAAACATAGGGACCAAACCAGTGAAAAATGAATAAGTGAGTAAAAAATAGATAATTAAAAAAAATATAGGGACTCAAATGATAATATCTCATATAATATTCTTGATTATAATGAAGAAATATATGAAATTCCTAGAGGTGAGAATGAATTTGAGATCGTGAAAGAAAAAGAATGAAAAAGAATAAAAGAGGTCAAACCCGAAGAATAAGAACTTGTAACTTGGGTCAAGAAATCTCACACCCAATAAGACATTATTGGTGATGTGGAAGAATATGTGAGTACTAAAAGACAATTAGCTAATCAAATTAGCGATGCTTTTTACACATCTCAGTTAGAGCCAAAGAAAGTTGAAGAAACTTTAAAAGATGACTTTTGGATTAGTGTTATGCAAGAAAAGTTGAATCAGTTCTATAAATAGTCCAAGACACCATCTTGTTTGACAAGAACTCTGATTCAGAGATAGTGAGATATAGTTGAGTTCTTGGAGAGAGAGAAAGCTTCAAGAAAGCATCTTTGACTCTCCATCCATCTCTCATGTGCATTTATGGTATAAATCATTCATGGGTCTTCGTTAATGGTCTCCTTTATTAGGTAAGAACAAACTCCATCTTATTTTATTGTACTTTTCCCTTTAAACTTCATTAATTGCATATCTTGAAAGTTGTGGAGATTGTTTGAGGGGCAGTTGATAAACATGATCGTTGGGTATTTTATATTCAAATCTAGTTAAGCATTTTTGTGTCTGTCTATCATATATTTGCTGTGAGCATTCATTGATTGTTCACTTAAAATTTTTACTCTCTTCATTGAGTTCAAGTTTTGTAGCCACAAGTAGTGGTTGACAACGCAATTTGGAAAGTCTTGTAGCCATGGTGTTGGTTGACAAGCAAGTGCCAAGTGCCATTATAAAAAGCATGCGGATAGATTATGAGGTGCTCATGCCAAGAGTAGTGGATCGGGGGATATCACTATGATTGAACCAATAGTAGCGAGTGGAAATGACCAATGCCAGAAGTTGTCAAGAATGAGAGTCCATGTATCACTTGAGGGTGTAACTTTCTTCTCATATAGTTGATTTTTGTGGTTCAAGAGGCTAGTCCCGTAGTTTTTCCCAGTTGGAGGGTTTCTACGTAAAAATCAAATGTTCTTTTATTTCCACAATTTTGTACTTGATTTTTATAATGTTGTTCGCCATTAACATTGACTAATCGAAAAATCGGTAATTAATTGATAAATAACATATTCACCCACATCCCCCTCTAGGTTAATTGTATTAGCATTAGACACATTTCCAGACATCTCTCCCAAAGTCATTCTTGCTCATCTTGATGTGATCTAGGCCTAGAATTGAGGAGATTGCATGAATTAGGGCTCGATTTGGGGGGGGGGGGGGGGGGTATCAAGTGTGTGGGTATGTTGTGTATTTTTTGGAGGAAATTAGGCAATTTCTTGCATATGTGATAGTTATGTATGATTATTTTGATTATTGAAGCATCTATGGCTTGAATTGTGGCTGGCATGGTATTTATGATTGGATTTTGGTAAAACTGAAGTGTTGATAGTGATTAGGTATTGTTTCATTCGACTTTGAATTCATGAATTGTGTTGGTATACTACTTGATTGAAGTGTTAGTTGATTAAGGGTGGTTGTGTGACCAAAGTTTTGTGTGAATTGGGTTTCAAAGTGTGGTTTCGGGTAGAGATTTTATTCATTAAGGTTATTTTAGTCATGTAAGTGTCTCATTTTATAATTGGCTTATTTCGTTGACAAAATCACAATTGGGGTCAAATATTGTAAAGGGTAGATTAGGAATTGAAGATCTCCCATCATCAAGGCATTTGACTCTGAAATTACACAAAGTGTGTCTAATACAACCTAAAGAGGGGGGGTGAATAGGTTTTAGTTGATTTATTACCAACTTTTCGACTTAATCAATATTAAAAATTCACCTCATAAACAAACATACAAAATCAAGTGTAAAGTGCGGAATAATAAATAACACTCAATTTTTATGTGGAAACCCTTCAACAAGGGAAAAACCATGGGCTATCCTTCTAGCCACACACGATCTTTAAAAACACTATTGTAACGATGTTTACAACCTAGGTTGACCTCTAGTCACACTATTCTCGGTCACTAACCCACCACTACTACCCAACGGACCTTTATAGTGAATCCTTGATCACTTTGCTTGCCAACCACACCTTAGTTGCAAGACTTCACTTGCTTGTGCACTACACCTTGTAGTCACAAGACTTAACTCTCAGGAAGAGATTAACAACCTAAGTGAATATATGAATACTCAAAATGCAAATAATGCTAGGCAACACTAAATGTTTATCTATGAATTAAAGATGACACTAAGTACAAATCCTAGATATCAATGTCTATATGAATGCTCATAAAGACCTAACTAGATATAGATATGCAAGTCTAAACTCTAGTCATCAAACAAAGCCATATCAACATATGTTGTCATTAATCATGGCAAGGACAATAAATGCAATTAACAAATGCAATCAATGAGTCCTAATTAGCTAGAGGGCAAATATGTCCTAAATGCAAGCTATCACAATACAAACCCAATCATACAAATGAACTCATAAATAGATGCATTAAATAGAGTCATAGCATTTAATCAACTAATAAATACAATAAAAACACAATCTTGGAAAGTATGAACAAATGATAAAGATGGGGTTTTTGTTCAACTTACCAAGTCAACTAATGATGAAGACCCATGCCTTAAAGATGCTTAGAAATGCATGAAGATGATGGTTTTTTGGGTTTGTAGAGTCAAGGAACAAAGCTTGAAGCTTTCTCTCTCTAAGGGTTGTTCTCTCTCTTAAGAATGGGTTCTTGAAGCTCTAAAAAACGAGTTGAGGAAGAAGAGAAAGTATATATAGAAACCCTAGACAGAACTGCGACGTTTTGGGCTTGGGAATCAAAATCCCATCAATACCGCTTGCTGGACCGCGGCTCAAGTAAGTGTCCAGACCGCGGTACATGCAGCGGTGCACAGTCTGGACAATATCACGGCGGGGACCGCTGTGCATGCAAAGCACAAGCCGCAGTCTAGGCAGCAGGGGCCTACTGATGTTTACCGCGGTATGGAACGCTATGCGTTCAAGTGTACAGACCGCGGTCCACGAAGCATGCAACTTCTGGAACCAACCACTGTTGGGACCGCGGCGGAGGCATGTGCCTATCCAGCGACCTGAGCCACGGTGAAGAGGAAAATCCTCTTTTCCAGACAGACTCAACACACTAATCTAATATGCAAAATATGCATGTGTGGAGTGATGAATGGCATACAATGCATCATTCAATTACATGTAAACAAGAATATAATGTATGCAAGTGAGTGTGTGCAACTAAAATCTCTTCAGAGGAGTCAAGTCAAGTAAGCTACCTCTCTTGAAGCACTGTGGGATCTTGGAAGCTTGTTGATGAAGAACCACAATAATACCTAAGCTACCCATTACAAATAATCCCAATGTGGTTTGTCATGAAATAAGCCAATTAAAAATAGAGGTCCTTACAGACTCCAAGTGCTTCAAGGAAGGTAGATTCTTAACTCTCATTGAAGAGAATTAGTTGAACACACTCATAACACATGCATTATCATATCTCATATAATTGTTGTGTGTTTCCTATTTGTGCACTTTCATTACTATAAATCTCTTCATGTATGCTCATATCTTTTGCATCTAGGTTGATTTGTTGAGGTTTAGGAGTTTATGCATTTTTTCCCTGTTGACCGTTGTCTGTGCGCCGTGGGACCGCTGTGAATTATCACAGTAGTAGGCAATACAGTTTGTAACCGTTGTGTGACCGCTGTGAGACCGATGTGATAACTCACAACGATGGGCAACACAGTGTGTCACCGCTGTAACCCTCCACAGCGGTACGTACAACGGTCGTGCCCTGTTTTACCCAAAACGGTGCAGTTTTATTTTGACATGCTATATATATGTTCTTTTCTCTCCCATCTTGTTTTTAGAGAAAAAAATTTAGATATTTAAAAAGGAAAAGAGTGTCTTGAAAGAAAAGCCACCAATATTCCATCTTTATTGACCAAAACCCAAATACCCATCTTTCTTTCATGATTCAAGCATCATCTAGCTTCATCTAGGATGTTTCTAAGCATGGGTCTTCATCTACATAGTTGACTTGGTATGCAGAACATCATCTTCATCTATTTTCATATTCTTGCTTAACAAGAAACCTCTTTTATGACTTGTTTGCATTAATACTAGGATTCAAATTACAAGTTGAGGTTTTTATATGTTAGTTTGTTGGGTTGTTGTATTGTGATAGCTATTGCATCTAGGAATGCTCTTTATTTCATATAGCTAAGTTGTATGCATGCCATATTGCTATATGATATCTAGGAATGTCTTTAAATGTCATCTTTAATTCCAAGATAAGCATCAAATGTGTTGTTCTAGCATTTGTGCACTTAAAATATTTTCATATTCACATTAGGTTGCATATCTCTTCTATTGATAGTTGAGTCTTGTATGTACCGTTGGTAGTGTAAAAGCAAAAACCTAAAATCACTATTAAAGGCCTACGGGTAGCAAAGATGGATTAGTAACCGATTAGGGGTGATGTGGTCAACCTAAGTTATAATCGTATTTGTAAAGAGTGGACTTGAGGGTTCGAGTGGCTTTTAAGCCCGTGAGTTTTTACTCTATTGGGTTTTCTCACATAAAACAAATCATTAGTTTATTTTACTTTCCACACTTCTTGTGACAATGATTGTTTACCTTGGTACTTAGGGGTTGAGTGTTTAATCTTGATTAACCGGAAATTGGGTAATTAATTTGGTTAAAACCTATCCACCCACCCCCCCCCCTCTTCTAGGTTAGTTAGACACACATTATAGTTGTATTTTCAATTGGCATCAGAGCAGGTACATAGACATACTTAGGTGATCCTTGCTCTTGTTTGTGTGTCTTACGTTTTTGCATTTGTTTGCTGCATTTCATTTGCATCTTATTCATAATCCCCAAACACTATGAGTGAGAACGGTGGTGGACAAGAGGGAGCCTTAAGCACAAGACCCCCTTTGCTAAATGGGGTGAACTATGCGTCATGGAAAGGCAAGATGAAATCCTATCTTTTCCAAATAGATGATCATGCATGGATGGCAATTGAAGACGGCTACACTCCTCCAACGATGACCACCGATTATGGTAATGAAGTCTCCAATCCTAAGTCTCAATAGAGCTCACAAGAATTTGCAGCCTCCAAGTGGAACAACAAGGCAATGCATGCCATTTTATGCGCCATGGATGAAAACCAATACAAGTTGATCCAAACAACTAAGAATGCTAAGGAGGCATGAGAGATTCTAGAGACGGCTCATGAAGGAACCGAAGTAGTCAATGACTCCAAGCTCCAAGTCATTCAAATGCAATTTGAGACTATTAGCATGGAGGAGGAAGAATGCTTCAACGACTTTCAAGTGAAGTTGATGGACATAGTCAATCAAAAGCCATCAACTTGGTGACCCCTATTTGGATAAGAGGATCAAGCAAAATATTATAAGGTCGCTTCCGGCAAGATTTGAGTTAAAAGTGACGGCACTGGAGGAGAATAGTGACTATAAGGACATGAAGCCGAGTGAAGTTATTCGAAGACTTCTTACATATGAGCCTAGGTGGACTCCTACACCTACACCCCCAAAGAAGCAAAAGAGCATTGCTTTGAAGACCTCCAAGGTTGAAAAGGAGGAAGAAGACTCGGATGAGGAAGATAGCCCTCATGGTCAAAAGGTTTAAGAAGTTTGTGTAGTTTGAAAAGAGAGGCCTTGGATTCAAAGGTCTAGATTTGAAGAAGAAGACTCCCTTCAAGAAGACGGATAAAACCCAAGAGAAGGACTCCAAGAAGGGCATTCAATGCTTCGAGTGCAATAGATATGGTTACATTGCTCATGAGTGTGCTAATTTAAAGAAGAAAAAGAAAGGAAAAGCAATGGCTGCCACATGGAGCGACAGTTATGACTTGGAAGAGGAATGAGGATCCTCAGATGATAAAGACCGTGTGGCAAATTTCATTGCATTTGCATCCTCTCTCAAGAGTAAGGAAGAAATATATGACCAAGAGGAAGAGAAACAAAGTGAAGTTTACTCAAGTGATAAGAGCTCTTCATCTCACTCTACAAATGGAAATGTAAAAGGTATAGACCATGAAGAGTTCATTGAGCATTTTTAAAGCTCATTGTTGAAGATGAAGAAAAAGGTTTGAAGACTAAAAGAAGAGAACCTCAAGCTATCAACTAAAGTGATTCACTTAAATAGAGAAGTGAAGATAGCTTAGAGAAATGAAGCCTTGATGGAGAAAGAGCTTGAAAAAGCAAAAGAAACTATTGTTAAGATGACTTCAAGCACGAAGAAGCTTGACCATATGTTAAGCGTTGGCAAAGTTCCAAGTGACAAGAGAGGTCTAGGATTGAAGATGACAAGGAAACCTCAACTCTCCAAGCAAGATGGTGTTTGTCAAGAGCATGATATCAACAAGACTCTTCCTCCCCAACATTCTAGAAAGAAAATTGAACTAGGAGAGTGCTCTAAAATGTCCAAGTTAAGGTGGCACTAAGGAGTCAAGCTCAAGTTCAACCAATGAGAGCATATCAAACAAGCTTTCCACAACCCAAATATCACAAAGCCAATAAGCAATTTTTGCAAGGTCAACCAAGGAAGCAACCTTCTCCAACTCAACAACAAAGGAGGAAGAACCAACCTAACACCAAAGGCAAGCTCAAAAACATGGGAAAACCCATTTGTACTCACAAAGGAATGGTATGACCTCTTACTTCTTTCCTACATGTCACTTTTGTGGTATTGATGGTCATATTAGACCAAATTGCTTCAAGTTTATTAAAATGTGTAGAACTAAAAGCATGATTGAAAAGAATAAGGCTAGAGCTAAAATGCATGCTCCTAGGAAATCTAGAGCCATTGATTTCATGACCACTAGGAAAGAAAATGTCTCATCTAGGTGGATTAGAAGTAATGAATATGTTTGCCATATAGCTCAAATTGCCTTGAAGGCAAATGCTTCAAATACTTCGTATTTGGATAGTGGATGCTCTAGGCACATGACCGGAAACAAGAGTTTCTTTGAATCTCTTGTCATGAAGGATGGTGGATTTGTCACTTTTGGTGATGGATCTAAAGAGAAAGTCATAGGAAAAGAAATCATTTCCATTCCCAGATTACCCTCCTTGTCAAATGCTTTATTTGTTGATGGCTTACAAGCCAATCTTATAAGCATTTCTCATCTTAATGATGATGGATTTTCGGTCTTGTTTAATAGAAATGATTGCTCTATTTTGAAATCTAATTGACAAACCTTGTTAAAAGGAAAGAGATCTAGTGACAATTGCTATTGTCTTGAAGCTAGCATCATCTCTTGTAATGTGTCAAAAAGTGAGCAAACTGAGTTGTGGCACCAAAGGCTTGGCCACATGAACTATCGAGATTTGAGGATTTTAGATAAGTTCAAAATTGTGCTTAGGCTACCTGAACTTGGGAAGAAAGTTGATGGTATTTGTGGAACTTGTCAACAAGGGAAACAAACCAAAAGCATGTACAAGAATGGCAAGTATCTCGCCACCAAGAAGCCATTAAAGTTTCTACATATGGACCTTATAGGTCCCATGCAAACTGAGAGTCTCGGTGGCAAGAGATACATTTTTTTTATGTTGATGGTTTCTCTAGATTTACATGGACTTATTTTCCTAGAGAAAAATCTAAAACTTTTGAAAAGTTTAAAATGCTTTGCACCAAAATTCTTAATGAGAAGAACTCTCACATTAAAAGAATTAAAAGAATTATAAGTGACCATGGGAAGGAATTTGAAAATGCTTGTTTTGAAAGCTTTTGTAATAGCTTTGGCATTTCCCATGAGTTCTCGGCTCCTCGAACTCCTCAACAAAATATGGTTGTTGAGAGGAAGAATAGTGTCCTTCAAAAGATGGCCCATAAGATATTTCTTAGCAACAATGTGGCTAGGAATCTTTAGGCCGAGGCCATCAATACGGCTTGTTATATAGAGTTTTTCTAAAGCTCGACATTAGGCAAACCTTCTATGAATTGTGGAAGGGTAGGAAGCCAAATGTTAGCTACTTCCACTCATTTGGAAGCAAATGTTATATCCTTAATGACCGAGATCAACTTGGTAAGTTTGATGCCAAGAGTGATGAGGGAATTTTCATTGGTTATGCCCTAAATAGCAAGGCCTATAGAGTTTTCAATTTGAAAACTATGAGTGTCATGGAATCATCTAATTTTGTCATAGATGATAGTAGGCCTAAGACTAATGACCATGATGAGGAGGTTATTGTGATTGATGATTCTTCTTTGAAGAAGAATGGTGAGACATCAAGCGGTGAGAAGTCAAACCTTGATGATGAGGTCATTCAACATCTTTATAAAGATCCACCATTGGACTCTAAAAAACCCGCTGCATGGGTTAGGTATCTCCATAACAAGAATGACATTCTTTGAGATATGAATGGGTGTGTTAGGACTAGGTGTCAATTAGCTATACTTGTTACACCTCTCAAATTGAACCCAAAAAGGTTGATGAAGCCTTGAATGATAAGCTTTGGGTTCTTACTATGCAAGAAGAGCTAAACCAATTTGAAAGAAATGAGGTTTGGACTCTAGTTCCCAGACCCAAGAACATCAATGTTATTGGAACAAAATAGGTGTATACGAACAAGTCGGATGAGAATGGCAACATTGTGAAAAACAAGGCTAGACTTGTAGCATAAGGATACTCTCAAATTGAGGGTGTCGATTTTGAGTAGACTTTTGCTTCAATTGCCCGTCTTGAGTACATAAGGCTTCTTTTGTCCATATAATGTGTGCACAAGTTCAAATTGCATCAAATGGATGTTAAGAGTGCCTTCCTCAATGGCTTATTGTAAGAGGAAGTGTTTGTTGAGCAACCCAATGGGTTTATGGATCCTCACCACCTCAATCATGTATAACGCCTCAAGAAGGCTTTATATGGGTTGAAACAAGCACCGAGGGCTTGGTATGAGCGCCTCACTCTCTATCTTGTTGACAATAGCTACTCTAGAGGTAGTGTTGACAAAACATTGTTCATCAAAGGCAACAAAGATGAGCTTTTCATAGCTCAAATCTATGTTGATGACATTGTGTTTGGCTCCACCAACAAAGCAAAAGTCCAACAATTTATTGATGTTATTTCTCATGAATTTGAGATTAGTCTTGTTGTGGAGCTCAATTACTTCCTAAGTTTGCAAATCAAGCAATTGCATGATGGGATTTTCATATCCCAATCAAGATTTTTGCCATGTTGACCGCTGTCTGTGCTCCATGGGATTGCTGTGAATTATCACAACGGTAGGCAACATAGTGTGTGACCGGTGTGAGACCGGTGTGATTTATCACAGCGGTGGGCAACACAGTGTGTCACCGTTGTGACCCTCCACAGCGGTACGCACAACGGTCGTGCCCTGTTTTACCCAAAACGGTGCAGTTTTATTTTGACATGCTATATATATGTTCTTTTCTCTCCCATCTTGTTTTTAGAGAAAAAATTTCATATATTTAAAAAGGAAAAGAGTGTCTTGAAAGAAAAGCCACCAATATTCCATCTTTATTGACCAAAACCCAAATACCCATCTTTCTTTCATGATTCAAGCATCATCTAGCTTCATCTAGGATGTTTCTAAGCATGGGTCTTCATCTACATAGTTGACTTGGTATGCAGAACATCATCTTCATCTATTTTCATGTTCTTGCTTAACAAGAAACCTCTTTTATGACTTGTTTGCATTAATACTAGGATTCAAATTACAAGTTGAGGTTTTTGTATGTTAGTTTGTTGGGTTGTTGTATTGTGATAGCTATTGCATCTAGGAATGCTCTTTATTTCATATAGCTAAGTTGTATGCATGCCATATTGCTACATGATATCTAGGAATGTTTTTAAATGTCATCTTTAATCCCTAGATAAGCATCAAATATGTTGACCTAGCATTTGTGCACTTAAAATATTTTCATATTTACATTAGGTTGCATATCTCTTCTATTGAGAGTTGATTCTTGTATGTACAATTGGTAGTGTACAAGCAAGAGCCTAAAATCACTATTAAAGGCCTACGGGTAGCAAAGACGGATTAGTAACCGATTAAGTATGATGTGGTTAACCTTGGTTGTTATCGTATTTGTAAATAGTGGATTTGAGAGTTCGAGTGGCTTTTAAGCCGGTGAGTTTTTACCCTATTAGGGTTTTTTCACATAAAACAAATCATTGTGTGTTTATTTTATTTTCCGCACTTCTTATGACAATGATTATTTACATTGGTACTTAGGGGCTGAGTGTTTAATCTTGATTAACCGAAAATTTGGTAATTAATTTAGTTAAAAACTATTCATATACCCCCTCCTCCCCCTCTAGGTTAGTTAGACACACATTGTAGTTGTATGTTCAAGTCACAATGGGTAGAAAGAAAATGGCTTAGAGGATCAAGACATGTGAATGGTCGATTTCGAAAGGTAAGAAGGGGTCATGTGTAATCAATAAGGACTTTCAGAAGCGGTTGGCCAAGCTTAAGAAGCAAGGCCTACTGGAAAGAGGTATCAACACCTCTGATCTGGGTATGACCACAGTCCTGCAGACGGTAGAAGATAGGAAATGGGTAGAGTTTGTGAAGACCCCAGGGATAGCCAATGAAAATATGGTGTGTGAATTCTTTGCTAGCATGGTCCTAAATAACTTTCAAACAGGTGGTGCAATGCGGGTGAGGGATGTAGAAGTGACTGATAACTCTGACACAGTCAATAGTCACTTTAAGACCGATCAATTTCCTGATTATAGAAAGAGGTATTGACACACCTCGAGCGGTTCTACAAAAAAAAGAGCTACTAATGCTAAAGCTACAACGACTAAATTATGCTATAGAAATGGAATAGGGCGCGCAGGTGTTTCACCCTTCGTAAGTGCACAAGTCGTTAAACTCGTATAGGGTGCACAAGTACGGGTTGTTGTTCCCACGAGTTTGGATCGAAGATAAAGATAATTGCGATAAAAAATGAATAGCAAAAACTAAATGCAAAAGCAACTAACTAAATTATAAAGTAAAACAAGTCAAACTACTCAATTACCACTAAAAATTACATTACTTCTTTCAAGATTGTGAAATGAACAATTTAAAGATATGTTAGGGGATTAATGCAACTTAGTAACAACCAATTTCACTAATCAATCATTCATTAAGCACATTCACAACAAATCTAGGGTATGCATTATATTGATTTTACATTAAATCACAAAATTCATCACCATGATCACAACCTAAGATCATAGAGAGGTGAATCAAGAGAAAATTTTGAAATTACTAGGGTAGAGACACTCCAACTACACAAGGTCAAGCAATAGTTAGGGTTCACTCCTAGAAATAGTTGATAAATAAGACCCATACATATGTTGGTCACCTTATGCATGAGATCTAACCATATTTGTGTGCAATAAATGTGTAAATGCATAATGTGTCAAAATACATGCCATAAATGCTCATACAACACACATACAAAACCCAAAGAAGGTGAATATAGAAGATGGATTGATTAGATCAAAAGTTTAATTACAAAATGTAAATTAATCCCTCAACAAGAGGGATTTAGCTACACATAAAGAGAAATAAGTAAGAAAGTACAAAAGAAGAGATTACAAAACCCATTTTGAGTTCTTCCTTGATTAAGAGACTCTCCATTTCTCTTCAAGCTTGAAATCCTTCACATGTAACTTGAAATAAACTATTCTAAGTAAAGAAAATTGGTGTTTGGTTTTCTAGAAAATGAAAGAAAGAAAGAAAGAAAGTAAAGAGAAGTGAGAGTTTCTCTCTTTATAAATCTCAAAAAACTAAGTATATCTTCATTATAATAGCTCTCATTGAAAAAAAAAGATTGCAAAATATAGTGTTTGGTGGAGTAGGTGGAGATTTTGAGATTTGATTGGATGTTGGCCAGTGCGGGTTGGCAGTGCAGGTTGTATCCCACACACATGAAGTCACATTGTCTTTTGACTAAGGTGCTGGCATTTTGGCATGGCTAGGATTCCGCACATGGCATTCTACATAGTTCTCTGGTCTTCGATGCGGGTTCCTAAGTTCAGCTTATAGATCACACTCTACTTCCCGCACACTTGTTTGATGTTGAGTGCGGTTTCTATAGTGCGGCTCAGAAATCTCACTAGTCTTCTTTGCACTTTTCACTGATCTTCAGTGAGACTTGGGAGTGCGGCTTCCAGTCCGCAATCCGTTCAAAATAAAAAAATGCTCCCATTTGGTCAAAAGACCCTTAAAGCTCTGAAATTACCTGGAAACACTTATTCACAACATTAAATGCCGAAAATGCTTAGGAAACGGTTACAAAAGTTAGGTAATGTGTGCTCAAAATGTGAAATTTTTTAGCGCGATCAGGTAAAAGGCCTTTAAGGGGACACGCTCGGAGTTAGCACTGAGTTTGAAAGAGAACAACCAAGAATTGTGGGATGGGAATCATCAAATGAAGCAATCAAAGCTTCCTTAGTTTTTAGCCTTCTAGAACGTGTTTCACACTTGCTCGCTCAGACCCATACTCCGTCGGTCCACATTATCAATCAACAGAGCAGTACTACTACATTTCAAGTGGGGATATTGACATCGGGCATATAATCAAGGCGGAGATAGTCGTAGTAGGTCGAATAAACCTTCAGACATCATATTTAGTCAAGAAATTGATCTCATTTTCTTGCCTTATCACTCAATTGTGCAAGAAAGTTGAAGTTCCTATGATAATGGTGACGAGTATTCTTTTGAGACTACCATTAGGGATAAGAACTTGCGGTCATGGAAATATGTCATCATCAGGACTAAAGGAAAGAAGAGACTAAGAATCGGGAAAGGGAGACAAGAGGCCTAGAGTTTGATTAAGAGGATATTGATTTTGGTGTTGACGATGTTGAGTTTGAGGATGCGGATTCTGATGATGATGATGAGGACCTTGATGAGGAAGGAAACCCAAGATTGTCCAAACTCGAGTCCATAATGGCTGCTACCAAGGCATATAGAGCAGTGGATCGCAAGGTGCTAGCCTGAATTTAAGACAAAGTGACCAGCATTTAACATCAGTTTGATGAGTATGATCCAGTTGTTGGAAAAAAAAGTGGCGTTGAACTGAGATAGGAGCTCAATGACCATAGAGAGGATACAGTTGGGATTCAGAAAGAGATTGGCCTAAGATTTATCAGAGGAGGCACAAACTGTCCACAGAATCGAGCAAGATAGCTAAGGAGGAAGTGGCATTGATCGTCACATTTATGTACCTATTTGAGGTCCCCCATTACCTGGCTTTTATACTCATTTTTGAGCATTTTGTGTATATAATGTGTTGTGTTGAGCTTGTGTAGGTTATATTCCCTACCGGTTGTGTTTGAGTTTAAAGTAAAGTTTGGGATGCAAAATTGAGCAAAAAGTGAGATTTGGAGGCAAAAGGAGCTAAAATTGTAAAAAGCTCTTGCAGAACAACCAATTTCGAAGGATCAAATCTCCCACATCAGATCAAACCATGTTTTGATCCATATATATTCAGAAAACTTCGGAAGTCTAGTTTTCAGCAATTTTTACGAATTACGATTTCGAGTCTTTTAGATGGAGTTATGCCTATTTTAGTAAGATGCGCAGGGACCTGTGAGGACCAATGAAGGACCCGCAAACTGAGAGCCATAATGACTTCGTTTATCCATTTCTTGAGTCCTACCCATGAACTACATGCCACAGATCTTCTGGGAACAGCCTAAGGACGTTTTTAGGCCATTTTTAGAGGGGCAATGTTGTCCTTTCATGCCCAACTCGTGCCCTAGCCTCCCAAGCCTATAAATACACCATTTTCTTCAAAAGACCCATTAACTCACCACACAAATACCCTATCACACAACCTCTCTACACTTCATCTTCTTCACCAAATCAAGAAAGATAAAAGCCTTCAAAGGCATCTATGGAGGTTGTCCTCCATCGCTTGCCTCACCACCACCACTTTAAACCATCATCCATCCATCTTTGAGGAGGATTCAAGAGGAAAGAGCTATCATTTCTTGTTTATGAGGAGGAGGAACATCAATGGAGCTCGGAGATCTAAGAATGACACATTGGGTTTTCTCTTTTACTTTTCTTTTGTTATTTTTTTCTTTAATGTGTATCCCCATTAGAAAAATATGTAAACCTAACACTAGTGCCATTTATTTGATTGACTTGCATTTAATTTTTTCTCTTTAGTTTCATTCCTTGTTCTTAATGTATTTGATATCTCTGTGGATTAAGTATGCACACCAACTTTTAATTCATTGTTTTAAAGTTAAATTGATTAGATGTTTTTAAATTGGATTAAATATCTCCTTAGTTTGAGCAGGCATACCAACTCTCAATCCAAGTTGAGATACCCATATTAAGGTGAATAAAACAAGTTATCTTGAATATAAGGGATGTGTCGTGAGCATACCAATCCGATACACCCCGGCTAAAATGGAAGAGGTAGATTGAGAGCACACCAATCCAAGCCATCTCGGCCACCTAAATCTATCTATGTTAGAGTGAAAGTGATGTGTCATGAGTACACTAATCAGATACATCCCGGTTATAGTTAAATGGGTGGATTATGAGCACACCAATCCAAGCCATCCCGACCACTTAATGGTAGATTAGCCTTAAAAAGATTGATGATGCGGTTAGTTATTCTAGGCGACATGATTGTTTTGGTGGTCATGAGTACCTTGTGTGTACATTAACTTGCATCTCTCTTAGCCATCTTTATTTTCGTAACTTAAGGTGTTTGCCTTTAGGAGTAGATTAATTTAGTTAGGAGTAGATTCACTTAGATAGGCAAACACCCGGTTACATTTCTATCCTTAATTTTCTTAGGTTACTTTTCATATCATTTGCTTGCTTTCTTTCACACACACAACACACCCTACATGCTTACACATCACACACATCACTATTACCACTTCCGCTTTCACATTTACACTGCTTTTAATAAACACTAAAATGAGAGAAGGTTGATGGATGACACCTCCCTATGAACAATACCCTTGATTGCACAATGTACTAGTTTATTGCAATACATGTCTTTTGACTCGTGCCCTTGCGAGGTTGATTTTTAAAGTGTAAATATTTTTGATGGGCAGCATTCTAGACGACAGAATCCGATTCACGTCAGGCATCAATATAGTTAGAAAAGAATGCAGCTGAAGAAGAAGAAGCCAAGACGAAGGTGAAGGGTAAGGATTCCATGGATGAGGCTGAGTAGTCCACACTAAAGTTCATGCCATATTTGTTTTCATGTTTAGTTATTTTATTTGCATTTAGTTAATTTCCTTGAACTCGTAGTTTTTAGGTCGTAATTTTCATTTCGTTGCTTTACTTTACTTTCAGTTTATTATCTTTGAATTTTAGATGTTTATGGATTTGTTTAGTGGATGGTAAATATTTTAGTTTTTGTTTCATTAATTTTCCGTTTTTGTTGATGTTGGTTGTTTATTTCCTAACAGTAATTGTTGTTTATTGTTCTTTTTTAGATTTAAGAGTGTGGTTTTGTTTGTATTGCTTAGTGCCTATGTTTGTGTGCTAATGGTTTCAGATTGTTTGTCAAATCTTTCATTGTGGTTTTGTTCTGTTTTAGAGTTAAGGTTTGTAGCCCTCCCTCCGATCTTTACAAGTATTGTCCAATATTTTTCAAAAAAATCAACATTGGGGACAATGTTTGGTTTAGGATTGGGGGCGTGGCAGCTATCACGTCATTTGAGCAATTTGTGTGATTTGTGTTTTCGTTTTGTGTGTTTTAGGTGTTTTTGTTTGTTTTGTTTAAAAAAGTTTTACGAATTAGACCAAAGTTGAAGATGATTTGTTTAGTAGGGTGCCTTTTTTGTGTGTGCTGTCGAGGATAAGGCGTATGTGTTAGTTGCAGAGTCTTCACTAACGTCGTGTCGTTCTAGAATTGTGTTACGTAAAAGGCACTAGCCCCTTTCTCTCAGTATCGTTAGTGGATGAGGCATCGCGCTTGATTGCTAGGGATTAATAGTGGAGATGACCCTTATGAGGTTCTTGAGCCTTAAAGCGTTCTATTTAGAGGGGTTTTGTCATTTCTACTCTTAAACACTTTTCAAAACACTTTTGGAACTTAATAGTGGTCTCATTGCATCAAACATCATTGTGTGTCTTAGAACTTGTATCAAAGTGGACCACTAGTTTGAAATTTTTATTCCTTTGCTAGATGGACCTTTAGAGATTATTTTAGGACTAGTGTGTTCTTAACTACTCAAATATGGCAAAAACACTCACCGTCCCTTATGTGTGTGCTCTATTGCCAAATTTGATGCCAAACATGCAAACCTTTCAATCATCACCCACACAAAACATAAACCATATAACTTAAACACTAAACCATCCCTTATAGCTTTTGATCTTGTTAAGGCTTAAGAATTAGTAAAGTTGTATTGTTAAGCTCTAAATTGTTCTAAGGTGTGTACCTAGACAATTGTGTATGTAAATTGTGCAAGAAAAAGGAAAAGAAAAGAAAAAAGACAAAAGAAAAAAAATCAAAGTAATGTACTTCAATGAAAATGTTCAAAGCCTTGTTCTCAAATGTAAATTGTTGCTCAAAAATAATGAGAGTATCAAAAGTAATGCAATCGAGTCAAAGTGTAAGCTTGGACGTCAAAGAATGTAAATATAATGCCTATCTATTATGTAATAGAGCCAACTAAAGTATTGCAGTGTCCATTGCTTTAGCTTGATCGTTAGTTCCTTGATATTCCCGTTCCATTTCATTCATTCACCAATCACCCTTGGCCCCGTTGCAACCAATGAAAAGTCCTTTTGATCTTAGGGAAAGTCTAGCTTGGGAATTTGAGTTAAAAACATGTTTTTTCCACATTCATGGCATGCAATTCCTTTCTTGAGATTTATGTCTAGAAAATGTCCGTTTTTGAAATAAAATTAATATGTGATTATATTTCGATCTCCTTATGCAAAAATTCATTCTCATGAGCTTGATAAGTGTGCGCCTAGGTTTTGAGTGAAAAATGAGCTAAAACCGGAGAATATTAGAGTCGAGATGAATTACATCATTAGCATGAGAGTGTTTGTGCTTTTGAAGTTTAAGCACTTTGATTGTGGGGTTGCATTGCGTGTGGTGCTTTTACATGAATGACATAATCTTAGTCTTCTGACGAGTGGATTTTTGTGTCGTTGAAAGCATCGTCAAACATTTATAATAAAATCAACCTTGCTATAAGGCACAAGTCAAAAGACATATATAGAAATAAAACTAGTACACCATGCAAGCAAGGGTATCGTTCCGCAGGGATGTGTTTGTTAACCGTTTCAAGTTTTAGAGTTTAGGGAAAGCATGTAAATAGAATGCGGATAAGGTGAGAGTGGTGTGTGTGTGTGGGTTTACAAGTTCACCATACATGAGTGCACACAAGTGGGTTGTTAGACATTAAGTTCATCCAATTTAAGTTAAGGGTTCGTTCTTGCCTCAATCCGATTTATACCCATTGATAAAGCTAACGGTTGAAGAGTGTGTCGAGAGCCTATCAAACACGAAACCGCAACCAACATATGTGAACCAATTCTACAAACCAATGCTAGATTGAGCCATAATACTAACATGGTAATTGTAAAATGGCAACTTTAGGTGTAATGAATGTGGAAAGAGTAATTATTCCTCCAACCATAACTTACCTAGAGCCCCTAGCGAAAGAAATAGCCGGATTCCCAATTATTGTAACTCCAACCACAACTCACCTAGAGCCCCTAGTGTGAGAAGTAGCCAAAGTCCAATATATAGCAAAAACAATGAACCAAACCTCTTTAAATATGGCAATTAACAAGTTCATTCATTCTTCCTAGCTAATTAGTCAAGTCTATGCCCGGAATGGCCTTTTCAATGGCATAATCCTAACTCTAATTCACTCTAATCCATCCATACACATGCAAATTCAACTTTCTATTAACATACACACACAAATGGGACATTTGATTACAACTACTCCTACAATTACATTAGTCTACTCCTAATCCCATTCATGAACATATATTAATTTCCAATCTCTATACATAAGCATTTTAAGATAGAGATATATTCAATAAAAGCAAGAATGAATCAAAACACAAATTAGATATAAAAACAACCACACATTATATTGAGCACAAATTAGGTTTACAAATATTCCCAAGTGGAGGTTTACACAATTAAGAAAACATGAAATACAAAGAGAATGAGTTTAAAGGAGACAACCCTTGAAGAAATCCCTCCAAGTGCTCCATAAATCCCTAGCTCGAAATTGGTCATAGACCACTCCTATCTCCTTGCAATCAACTCTCAAATGTGGTGGGTGATGGGTAGAAATGGTGTGGGAGAGACATCCATGGAGGAAAACCTCCATGGATGCTCTTGAAAGCTCTCTCTCTCTTAATTGGTGAAGAAGATTGAAGATGATGAAGTTTGGGTCTGAAAAATTATGAAGAGAGGAGAGGAAAAAGTGTTTATATAGTGTTGGGAGGTTAGGGTATGAATTAGTAGTGAAGGGACGAAAATGCCCCTCAATTTCGGGTAAAAATGAGACCTCCAGGTGCAGTTCGGCGGGCAAAGTGGCGGCCATAGTGCCAACCCTTTTGCCTGCCGAATTGGTGAAGAAACCTACTGTCCTAATTCGGCGGTCAGAACATCAGTTTGGTTGCCCGCCGTTTTGCCCGCTGAATGTCATTTCTGCTCTGCGCATCAGTTACTCAAATAGGTATAACTTCCTCCAAAAACGCCAGACTCACAATCCGTAAAAAGTTCTGAAAACTAGACTTCCGTACCTTTCCGAAACTATAGAGATCTCAACGTGAATCATTCAGAGAAGGGAGTTATGGCACCCACAAGTCGGACGTTCTGCACATGCCCATACTATTTCAACCCATAAGCTGTCGAAAAATCAGAAGGGTTCATGCATGTGGTCTCGGTGTTGCATTCTTCCTTGATGAAGGATCAACCTTGGAAACATATGGATTTTCTTGGCCACGATTGGGCTTAGATCACGTCGCGGTCTGTATCAACGGTGAGACGCGGCATTCTGAATACTTCCATTTATTCTCGTTTCTGGCTCTTTTTGTCTCTCAATCTAAACTTTAAGCTCAAAATCGTGAAATAGGGAATATGTACCTACACATGGCTCAATAAACACATTATATACAAAATACGCTTGAAACGAGAACAAACGATAGGAAAATTGGGGACCAAAATAGGTATAAAATAGTCCGATCATCTTCACTCAGCAGCTCTCGCATGCATTGCTCCTCTTTAGCACACCTCAAATGGCATCTTATCTTTTTTGGCTTTGCAAACTTTGTGGTTGTTTGTTTGTTTGTTTGTAGAGTCATGTTTGTTTGTTTTTGAGTCTTGAGTGTGTTTGTTTTTGTGTCGTTTTGTTTCGATTTTGCCCAAGGATAAGCAAAAGCTATGTTTGGGGGCATTTGTTTAGGCCATTTCATACATGATTTCGAACCCTATTTCCGAGTCTTTTCGCTTGGTTTCTCGAGTAAAATCAAGTGTTTAACATTTAAATAAATCTATGAAGGTCTTTTAGCATTTCAGGGGTAATTAAGTGAATGTGGAAGAAATTGGAGCTAAAAGTTGGTTTTGGAGGAATTTCAGCACAAATGCACAGTACACTTCGTTTTTTGTGTACCATGCATCAATCAGGTGCCAACAGCAGATTCGGTCTAGAGATGTGTCGCTGTTCATGTCGTCTTAGTGAACAACGCACCAAATGTGCATTTGCTCCAGTAACTTGGTGTGGTTGGGTTCGTCAAAGTGAATAGGGTACCATACAACGCTCTCATTCCAGTAACCATGCTTCATATTAGTGTACCGCACATTTGGGATCTAGCTTCATAAAACATCGAACTTCGTGCCCTAATTTGGCTTACCTATAAATACCTCTTTTTCTCTCGTTTTCAAAGGGACTCTCACCACTCTTGAACCAAGAACATCCAAGAACACATTTTTATACTTCCATCCTAACACAAACCCACAATTTGCCACCTTAGATTCTCAACCATCCATTATCATTTGGCAAATGAGATTGAAGAAGAAATTGAAGAGGAGGAGAATCCAAGCAAGAAAAGAGGAGGCTTCCATCACTTAGTTTCCTCTATATCTTTACTCTTTACTTTCTTGTTTTAGTCATGTTTTGAGCTATTTTTCAAGATTGTAATTTTATCTCTTTAAGCCTGAACTAAACCATTTAAGCCAGGGCAAAGATGAACCATTACCATGACTATTGAATAAAGACTTCTTTTTTATTGAGTTGTGCTTGTTGAATGTTAAGTGGGATTTTATGTATTTAATGCTTTTAGGTGATTAGCTACCATTTGAATGATTTTTTGGTTATTATGTTAAGGACCGAAAGGTGATGCATGTAACGTACTCGATAAAATGCACAATACATGTTTAGTAAGGTAGAAATACACGAGGCTTGGATGTATGATCTAATTTGTGTGCCAACATTCTAAATTAATTCATATACATGTCTTGTAGTACGTCATTGAAAGATAGATTATAGGTGTGTATGAATATTATCTTTATTGCTCGAAAGCGAATAGAGGTTAAAATAGGGTTAACACGGTCCTTAACATTTTGTTGCATGATTTAATGAATTGGTTTTCTTAAATGTTTAATATAATTGGTTTGGTGAAATCGAAACTCTAGCTATCCCATCATATAACTTGAATCAATCTTGCTTTGCTTGACTTTAATTCAAGTGCATTAATTAAAAGTTGTCTTTAATTAGTTTAAATTGTAGTGTACCTAACATATTTCGGTACTTAGCATCACAATCCTCGTTGGAATGATAATTTTACTTTCATTTTATTGCATATGTCGGCCTCGTACAATTGCAAGTAACTTTAGCATGTGTCAATCACATTTACGTGCAAGTGCAAATGTTTCCGATCAACAAGCGGAAACAAATTACAACATAACCACACAAGCTGTAAATCTGAAATCAGACATGGAGCAAGCAATGAGTTCTCAGAACTCAACCAATGTAACACGAGCCAATACCAAGGAATCGTGATGCACATATGTGTATATGTGGTGCGAACAAAAAATGTAGTGACTTAAGTGATCAATTTGTATGTGTATGCAATGAATGATACAGTACAATGCTGGGACAAAAATATGGAAATTGTTTGTGTGTGCTAATATAGTTGGTCAACGATGTAGGGACACATATGAATGAATTATGTGTGTCAGCACCTAGCTTTTCAAGTGAACAAATTGAGTAGATATACCTTTGAAGCTCGGCTTTTAAAGATCTTGGGATGCTAGGAAAGTTGTCTTCAATCAAGATTACAATGTTGATGACCACATGAAGAACCTAAACTACTCATACAAAAGCATCCCAATAGTTTTGACACAAAAATAAGCCAATCACAAAATAACTGCACTTACAAAGTGCATTAAGCTCAATGTAGTGGCAATTATCAAATGACTTATTGCCTCTGATGATGGGTCTTCCATTTGGACTCGAAATGGAGCAACCATCCTTGTGAAAGCTTACAGAGTGAAAGTCCTTACACAAGTGAGTGATGCTTATGACATTGGCTTGAAAGCCATCTATTAGTAAAGCATCAGTGAGTTTGGGCAAGCCAGGAATACCCATGGTTCCCATGCCTACAACTTTCCTTTTGGTTTTGCCACCGAAGGTGACACACCCACCATCTTTCAAAACAAGTTTCTGAAAGAAATCCTTGTTTCCCGTCATATGCCTAGAACATCTACTATCGAAAAACCAAGTGTTAGAAGCATTAGTTTTCACATCAAAGTGATTAACAAAGCAAAACTATAATTTTTCCTAACCTATTTTTGTATAACTCTTTTGGTTTCAATTTTGACTTTCTTAAGACTAGAGTCTATAGGCATCCTAGGAACATGCTTTTTAGCTCTCCGGTTTTTGCTTTTCTCAATTATTCTTTCATGTTTGCATTTCTTTATGTAACTGAAGCATTTTTTGTCAAAAATGACCAATCACACCACAATAATGACATGAAGGTACAATGTTAGAATTCATACAATTGCCTTATGAGCTTATGGGAGTTTTACCTTTCCATTGAGGTTGTCTTTTTTGTTGAACTGGTAGAGATTTTACCGATTGAGATCTCCCTTGTGATTTTGTTGGTTGAGATCTCCTTTGAGATTGAGCTTGTTAAAGCTGCATCTTCAATTGTTGACTGTTTGGTCAAGACGATTAAACTTGCCTCTTGGGTTGATGAAATCTTGGTTGAGGCACCTTCAAAGGTTGAGCTTGGTCAATTGTCCTTGGAGGTAGTTAGACTTGACATTTTTTGGAAGACTATCCAAGCTCAATGGTCTTCTTTAGGTGTTAAGGTGGAGGTGGCCACGTAGATGCATCATTATTCACAAAGACGATCTAGTTGGAGGACGGAGTAATCTTCTCACTAACATATCCAAGACCTCTTTTATCTCCATGCATCTTGCCAAAACTTAGCAAGCTATAGATTTGCTTGGCTCCCACTTTCAAACTTGAGACGAATTCCTTCATTTCTTCAACTCATCTCTTTCTCCTTTGCAATGCTCATAGCTTTATCCTTGACTTGCACTTGAGCGCTCAATAATCTCTTGAGTTTCTTAATAGATGGTGTCCTTTAACGTTTCAGAATATCGAGAGGCATTCTCTTTGTCTTCATCGAAGGAATTCACATTGGTCCTTAGTTGAAGATTTTCCTCCTTCAACTTGTTAATATCTTCGTTCTTCTTCTTCAGGGTCCTTTAGAAACAATAAATGAATTCTCCATAATCTATACTATCATCACTTAAGTTCCCGGAGCTTGAACTTTCTTGATTCTAAGCTTCTACCAGACTACCACTAGTGTTCTCGTGGTCTAAGTAAGTTTATTTGTTGTTGACTTCTTCCAAGTCAACTCTTTCAACAACTTCAAGTGATGATTGACTTCTGGCCGCTTTTAAATTATCCTTGTGTGAAGTGGGAAAGGATAGGAATTACTTTACACATCCATCCGAATCCAAAGAGCTCTCTTCACTATCACTACACGAGTCGGCCTTTGTTTTGCCTTTTCAACTCTTGGTCTTCGAATTTCCATAATCCATGGACATGTGTCCATGACCTCCATAATCATGACATTAAAGATTTTTCTTCTCATTTCTAGGCTCAATTTTCTTTGAAAGAAGCTTTTTCTTCAATTCCCTTATTCTTGATGAGACCTCATTATCTTTATATCTCATGAACTTCTTGAACCTTTTAAAAATCAACGTCATTTCTTCATCGATGTCGTTATCTTTTCCTTCTTCTTCGCTATTTTCTTCTTATTCTTGTTTAGTAACCTTCAAAGCAATCCATTTTTTTCTTTTTTAGAAGAAAAAATCTTTCTTGATTCAGATGCTTTGATCAACTTGATGATCTCGTTCATCTACATGGTGTCCAAGTCCCTGTTCTTTTTAATAGCAGTGACCTTGGATTCAAATCTACCAAAAGCGATCTTAGAATTTTCTAAACATTTCTAGCTTCAGAGTAAGGATCACCAAGTTAATGGCTTTAATTGACGATGTCCATCAACTTTATTTGGAAGTCATTAAACGTCTCTTCTTCTTCCATCTTGATTCTTTGAAACTAAGCTTGCAACATTTGGAGCTTGGACTTCTTAACCATTAGGGTACCCTCGTGAGTAATTCTACCAATCTCTCAAGCTTCATGTGCATTTCGAGTGGTGTTGATGAGTTTAATTTGATCCTTACCCACTGCACAAAATAAGGCATAGATGCCCTTTGAATTCCATTTTACAGCCTCGAATTCTTCATTGGTCCACTTAGACTTGAGCTTAGGCTTAATAACTCCATTCTTTAATCTCTCCATGGGAGGTGAGTATCCCTCTTCCACACTCATCCATATACGCTCATCAATAGCCGTCAAATAGGTTCCATCATTCCTTTCCAGGAGAAGTAGTTATCTCCAGTGAACAACGGTGGTCTTGAGTTCGACGCAACCTCTAACATCCCAATATCACTCATTGTGTTTAATGAATGAGATGCAGTGTATGCAAGACACAAATGTATGCAAGGATCTTTCTATGTGCATCTAGGCATCTGCTCTGATACCAATTGAAAATGTGTCTATGCTAATAAAATTAACCTAGATGGGGGTGAATAGGTTGTTTACCAAATAATTACAAATTTTTTGATTAATCAATATTAAAGGAAAACACCAATAAAATCAAGTATAAAAATGCAGAAATAAAAAGACACCTGATTTTTACATGGAAACCCTTCAACTGGGAAAAAGCACATGACTAGTCTTGCTAACCACTTAGCCATAGAAATCCACCATATGAAAAATAGGTTACACCCCTCAAGTGATACACGGACTCTTACTCTCGATAACCTCACGTTCCGGTCACATGCCACTCACCACTCTAGGTTCAATCTTAGTGATATCTCTCAATCCACTACTCTTGGCATGAGCACCTCCTAATCTACACCACATGCTTTTTACAGTGTTTCTTGGCACTTGTTTGTACATGCATTTGTGGATACAAGACTTAAACTCAATGAAGAGATTTAAAATGCCTAATTGAACATATCATGAAATGCTCAATGCATGATATGCTAGACAACACAAAATGATTAACTAGATGCTATAATGACTACCCAAAATCAACTAACCCTCAAACAATCTCCATATCTTTAAATAAATGTGAAGTCTTGGAAGTAAAGAACAATAAATTAAGGGGAAGTTTGTTCTTACCTATCAATCAAGATGTTTAATGAAGATCCATGAGTGACTTGAACTCTAAATGCGTATGGTAGAGGGATGGAGAGTCAAAAACCAAAGTTTGAAAGCTTCTCTCTCTAGAGACCCTAGTTTCTCTCTCTTGGAAGTGTGTTTTCATGAAGAGTTGTAAAAGAAGAGAGAAAGTGGTGTTTAAATATGGCTCCTGTCAAAACTCGTCGTTTTGGCAAAAACGTGCAAATTACGGTCAAGAGTAACGGTCACTGGCCGCATCTCAACTGACCGTAGAATCCTCGGGGGGATGTTACGATCACTAATGTGTGATTATTGGGAAAAATAGGCTGTTATGGTCAATATGGCGATCACTGGCCGCAATACCATTGGTAGCAATATTCCTTAGAGAAAATTGCAATCGGACGCCACAACCCACCAGCTCTATATTCGAACACCACAAAACATAACCAAACGATATCAAAACCTAATGTATAATATACCAATGGAAAGGTATGGATGTCTATTTTGCACTCCTTTTTAAAACAAAAGATTTGAATGACCGTGGAAACAGTTATGGTCATTTAAGTGACCAATGGTCAGATTTGGAATGAAACAAAGTTCCCCTGTTTTAGTGGTCTCTTTAGAGACTTCAAAGCCAATCCAAACGGTCCTAGAATTTTATGAATAATATATTGTTGGAAAGATGAGTGTCTTGTTTATCAAAAAGTTTTCAAAACTCAAATTAAATCTTTATATAAAATATTTGAGTCTCAAAACCATATAAAGGTCAGTTTAGAAAAACCTTAAACCAATGAAAAATCAATTTTTTGAAACTAACACTTAACTCGAAACAAATACACTACATCTAAAATGAAAACAATAAGATATCACATGATAAATTTCAATGCATGATCATACAGATCAAGTGTTTGAGTGTGTTAGTACGATGAACAAATCGCGATGGAACGTCGCGAATAAACATAACACAATCGAATGATGCAACAAGCCTAGATATCAATCTAAATACTTAGTGCATGAACATATGAACAATATGTGTGTATAAGTGTTGCTTAACGATGCAGGGACACAAATGGTATAAATTGTTTGTGTGTGCGCCTAGCTCTTCAAGAGAACAAGTTATTAGATATACCAGAAGCACGGGCTCTTGAAGACTTCAGGATGCCGGGAAAGTTGTTGTCCGTGATGAAGCAGTCGAGACAGACCTAGAATAACAAATACCCATACAAAAGCATCACAAAGGTTTTGACACAGAAATAACTGTTCTTACAATTGGTAACCGGATGATGTTTATACTTGAGAAACAATCTTCTTTCATGGCGTAGTAAGAATTAAAACTCAATTTTTTTGTGAACCGCTGAAGCAGAGTACATTTGAGTACATCACGGTTGAAAGTACTTGTAAGCAACTTATTTGAATGAAGCAAATATTTTAGCATTACGACATTGAACAAGGTATGTTAATCCTTAGAAGGCTGGTTGTGGAACGCATTCCAAAAACTTTGGTTGAGACCACTATGTGTGTTTGGGGATGTTGAACGCAAGATCCATTCCAGAAAATCTAGGTTGAACTGCAGCATGTGATCACGATGCGTTGGTTGCGATATGTGGTCGCGTGATCCATCTAGTAACTCTAGTTTGGACCGTAGTATGTAAGTTGTGGGATATTGGTGGCGGATCATATTCCAGTAAATCAAGTTTGAATTAAAACGTGAGAACGCGATGTTGTGATCATGGTTTAGTGATCGCGGATCTTACGGCCAAATGTTCCTACCTTGGCCGCGATGTGCTGCGCGACCTTGATGTTTGTGGAGAGAGGTCGCGGTTCAGGGTCAAAAAGTTTCTGGATATCTTCGCTGTTTGTCACATTAAGGGAAGTGTAATGATGTTTATAGTTTCTTTTGGTATCTATATTTTATTGTTTGATTAAATGGTGATTCTGTTTTTAATTATTATTTTTTTTATCTCACAATATTATACTTTTTTGTCAAGATATTATTTTTCGTTCTCAGGTTTGATATGAATGGATTGAATTCAATCTTTATCCTGAATGAGTTTAGATTTTTTTTAGATTAAACGATCTTTGTAATGTGAAGATGAGAATTTTTTTGTTTTTTTTTTCAAGGTTTGAGATTTATTCATAACCAAATTGAGAGATTGTAAGGTAGACATGAAGCCGGTTCCAGTTTCGGTTCGGTTCCGTCGGTTCCACCTGTTCCACCTGTTCGGTTCCTTTTTTTTTAATCTTATTTCATAAAAACATTAGCCATGTAAAATGTAATTAATAAATATATTTTATTGGGTCACCACTCACCCAGTCACCCGTCACCCGCAAAATAAAATAAAATAAATAAATGACAAATTAAAAAATTAAATTAAAATAAAACTAAAAAATGTAAAATTGGTCTAGCCATGTAAAATGTAATTGGTAAATGTATTTTATTGGGTCACCCGCAAAATAAAATAAAATAAATAAATGAAAAATTAAAAAATTATATTAAAATAAAACTAAAAAATGTAAAATTGGCCATGCACTTAATTTTTACCACAATTAAGTTGCCTACGTATCCTCTTAGAGGTTTACAGGAATCAAATGCCACATAGTTCTCTTACCTTTTATTGCAGGTTTGGAGATGGTGATTGGTGTGGAGTCATGGACTAATCGTTGCCATGATCATCCGTTCGACTTTCAGCCGGTTGATCGTCTTTAAAGAAATCGTATGGCTCATCTTGACTGATTTCTTGTTGTCTATATTGAGCCTTCGTCCAATCTTCGACACAAGCTTGTATCTGAAGTGATTTCGGACTCATAAGGGAACATCTTGGGTCTAGAATATTCCCAGCGGCACTGAACTGTTGTTTCACCGCCACTGTAGAAACTGGTGTTGAAAGGATTTGTTTGGCTATCATAGCCAAGATTGGAAAGTACCTTTCATGCTCATTCCACCAGTGTAGGATATCAAATTTTTTAACTTCAGTGTCTTCTATGAACTCAAAAGAGGTAGTTAAATTAGATTCAACCTCGGAATATGTGGTGGAGCTTGATGAGGTTCTTATGAAGAAGAACCTCATAATTTTTTGGTTTTCTTGGATAAAAGATTATATCCTAAACTAAAAAATCCAAAGGATGATGAGGAATGAGATACATTTTGAGTTTGTGGAACATCTATGTTTAGTGATGGACCATAAACTCTAAGATATTCATCATATAAATAATATAATAATGTTTTAACTCTAGCACAACACATATCAACATCATAATCTATTTTTAAACCTTATTCATAATAAACAGAAAGATAATCAGGCAAACTTTCTAATCTACAACGTGGATCAAAACACAAGGCAATCAAATAAATATTTGGAAACTCCTTATAATATTCTAACCATTTTTTTTCATCGCAGTAACAGACTCATGTAATTGTGAGTCGGATTCACAGTGAGCAAAGACACTAGCAATATTAAGACTCTCAATAATAAATAAATTAGTGGTAGGATAATAAACACAAGATAAATTGCTAGTAGCAGTATAAAAAACTTTTAACAAACCAGAAACATTGCTACAAACATCCCAATGACTTTGATAAAAATTAATATGACTAACATGATATTGAATAAAAGTTGTTAACAGAGTTTTTTGGCAAGGGTCGAAAGGAGAATTTTCCACCACCTATCTGCCTGGTAGGAACCAATTCTGGCTCCAGGTACCTAGCAGGGCCAGTACCATGATCTCAAGAGAAGCAACATGAAGATCGACTACCCACCTACCTGGATAAGGCACCAGAAATATTCAACCAAAAGGATCATGTACCTCGCTGTACATCCATACTAGCACCAGGTGGAAGGATACCACGGTATCATACTTCTAGTACCTCATAGGAACCTGATACTTCCCTCCTGGTGTCTCGGTACCGCAAGCTGGCGCCTGATATCCCAAAACAGCTTGACGTCAACCCAGAATCCATTCGGGATAGGCATTTTATCCATCTCACGGGACAAATACTGTTACAAGGTCGCTAGGGAGAGTAAAATGGGTACCACGCCCGTCAGATTAGTATATCGGTGAACTGCACTACCAAGACGACGAACCAGTATTCATCTCCAAATAATACCAGTAGAAAGGGTTGACTCCCTCGCCATTTCAAGCGATAAAAATGAGACCAAACGGTCAACCAAAATCAGGATTTAAATACGACAATAATCAACGGGATCAAATCCCGCGCCGTTAGCCCCACTTAACGCATTTTCAATGCTTAAAATAGGACTCCCAATAATCTTCATGAATACGACCGGATTCTGAGGGGATTTCCTGGGAAGCCTATATATACAGCCTTGAAGGATAAAGAAAGGGATCGAAAAATCATTTCTTATCTCCAGAAAAGAGAGTTTAATTTTCAGAGGAATTCCCTTTGAATTCTCTGAAGCTTGTGAGAGTCCATGGACAATCACCGGAAGAATATATCTACTTATCGACTTAGACAAAAGTTCCACCACCTTCCTGTGTAAAAACAAAAGGAGAGCTAAGTGAGGGGAGTGTACATATTGTAACCATAATCTCAATACTCTTTCAATTAGACAGTGTTATTTCATATCTCGTTGTTCCCTTTTATTTCTTTTTCGTTCATTTTTACCTACGTTACGAAGAGGGACCTCAATACCAAAGGTACCTATCCCGCTACTGTCTACCGGTAGTGGGCGAGGGTGTTAACTAAAATTTCACTTCCCGAGTGGATTTCTCCACTAACAAAAGTAACTAATAAATCCCTATATTCATAACTTCTAGCAAGTAATTTATAAGTAGAATTCCAACGTGTTGGAATATCACGAGGAAATCTAATGGCACGCCTACCATTTTGTTTACAATATAATGCCCATGCTTTCATTACAGAATGATGTTTCCACAAATAATAGAAGGCATCTTAAATAGGTTGAATAAACTGTTCAAGAGTTTTTAAACCTTTTTTAACACATAAATTGAAAATATGACATGCACATCTTTAATGAAAAAATTTACCACCAAGATAAGGTTTGTATAATTCAATTAAAGCAAGAATAACAACGGTATTGCTAGAAGCATTATCAAAACCAATTGCAAAATTTTTTTTTATCAATTTTATACTCTGCAAAAATAATTCTAAGCTGTCTAAAAAAATTAGCAGCAGTGTGTTTATCATCAAAAACTCTAAATGCAAGAATTCTTTTTTGGATAGTCCATACATTATCCATATAATGGCAAGTGACACCTATGTATGAATGCATTTGCCAATGGTCACTCAATATGTCGTCACATACGGAAACACGACCATTATATCTTTCAAAAAATATTCCAACACTTTCTTTTCATTGTCATAAATGTTTTCAAGTGTTTCTGTGAGCGTGGTTCTAGGAACACGACAGGCAGCAGAATTTAATGCTCGTTGACAATAATTATTAAAACCAACATTTTCACCAAAACTAAATGATAAGTGTTCTACTGCAACCATTCTAGCTAATTCATCTCTATTTTTTGCATCACTATATTTAAATAATTGTTGGTTAGGGATAGCATACCTGGAAATTTGAGCTTGTGAACTCGATCTGGCCTGTGCGTATGGATGTGCGTCCTTATATGCTTCTGATATGTGCCATATCCTCCAGATTTGTGCCATTTAAATATTTTTTTTACAGTAATTGCAAATCACTACAGTGCTTCCATCTTCTTGCGTAACTTTCTTCATATGGAGTACGAAGAGATCAGATTTGACCTGCTTCTGTAACTTTTCTTCCGTCTGTGGATCAAAATTAAAATCTAGAGGGGGTTGGGATCAGGGCCATCAGTGTCAAGATCAAGCATATTTCCTGATTGGATTGTCAAATGGGGGGTGGCATTGGGATCGGGTTCAGAAATGCTTAAAGAGTGATGAGATTGAGGAAAGTTTAGACCTAGGTCTTCAGCATAGACTTGGTGTTATAAATATTTGTGATAGGCACGGTCGTTATGACTGAGATTATCAGTCATACGACCATTACCTTTCATCGAAATGGAACGTCTAGGAGCGTCACCACTTCCACTTTGCCATTTTAAAAATTGAATTGTAAAATTCCATGAATAAAGAATGTTAAAAAATTGATAAAAATAAATTATTAAATTGTTGGAAATAAATTTGGAATAAAATTAGAAACTTAGTAGTTAGTAATTGCAATTTGCAAATAAAATAAATTGGAATTTGGAAACTTAGTAGTTGCAAATAAAATAAATTGCAAATAAAATAAATCGGAAACTTAGTAATTGACTAATTGCAAATAAAATAAATTAGAAAGTTAGTAATTGTAAACAAAATAAATTGGAAATGGAAACTTACTATGTAAATAATATAAATTGGAAACTTGGAGAGTTGGAGAATTGAATATTGAGAGAGAATTGAGAAATGAGAATTAGAGAGAATTGAGGAAATTGGGGTGGGGAAAAAATGAATGGAGGGGTAGGTATTTATAGAAAATTAGAATTTAGAAATGAAAAAGAAAAAGAAAAAGAAAAAAACTGAATCAGTGAACCGTTGGAGGCCCAACGGCCTGCTGACGTCAACAAGACGTTAGGCCTCCAACGGTAAAAAAAAAAAAAACCGGCCGGTTTGATTGGAACCGAACTGCCGGTTCCGCTACAAAAGGACCCGCAACAGGAACCAGTCCAGACAGGTTCCCAGTCCAGTTCCAGGACCGGTTTTTCGACGCCGGTTCCGGTTCGGTTCGTCTGTTCGAACCGAACCGTCGTCATGTCTATTGTAAGGTGACTAAGATCCATATTTTATATTAGCTTAATTCTATAACAAAATGCATCTTGCTTGTAAATTTATGTAGTTAGTTAGGATGTCAATGCTCGATCAAGATCAAGTAACTCTAAGGGGCCGTTTGGTATGAAGTAATGAAAAATAATTTGATTCCTGAGAAAGTTAAACACGGTAATGTGATTTCTGGGAAACCTGTATATATATGTTTGGTTGTGTATGAGAATATTATATCAGATTCCTGAGAATGTTAGATAATTGTGTTTGATAACACATGCAAATCTTGTAGTATATTATATATATATATATTTAAATAATTTAGATTAGATCATGCATATTAATATATATTATTATTTTATATTATATAAAAATATTAATATATATTATATATTATTATATATATTATTATATAAATGAGATATTATATATACTATTATATAATATATAATAATATAATATAATATATTATTTTATATTATATATTAATTATTTATATATTATATATTAACATATGTTATATACTATAATATATTATCATCTTATATTATATATATATATATTAATATTTATAATATGTATATATTTTATATATTTTATATAATATATGTTATATATTATAATATATTATTATTTATATATTTATATTTTATATGTTTTATATAATATATGTTATATATTATAATATATTATTATTTATATATTTTATATATATTATATAATATATGTATTATATATAGGGGTGAATTCATAAAGAGCCAAAAAAATTATCAGATTATTGTTTTTTAGCCACAAATTTAATTTTTATTGTTTTCGTAAGTTTTACCATTTTTGGACAAAAAAGCTCTTAAATTTGAAATTAAAGAAGAAAAGCTAAATTGACCGTGAAAACGACTTACCAATCACTTTTGTTAGGGTTACAGTAAAAAATGAGAAAGAGAGAGAAAGGAAGAGAAGAGAAGTCGTCGCTGCCGCTCGCCTCGCTGCGTCTCACCATCACTTCCGGTAGCTGTCGCCTCGTACCTTTCTCGCCGTCGCTACAGAAAAAGAGATAAAGAAAGAGAAGAGATCACTGCATCTCTCTCGCCGTCGCTCGCACCTCCTTGGAATCTGAAGTTTTTTGTTTCTTTTGCTCAAAACAGGTGACTTCTTGTTTTAACTGTTTCTGATCACTGTTTGCTTTTTTTGATTTTTTTGTGATTTCAGTATCTGAAGTTCAATGTCGAATAAGCTTACGTTATTTCAATGTCAGGTTTTTTCCAAATTTTCTAAACCTCCTAAGCCAACGCAACTTAGTTGAACCTCTGCTATTCCTATTTCCAATACTTGGATCCACTTGTAATAGACATTCCTCATCATCTTCATTTGTAGGCAGTAAGGGGTCCATAATAAAAAAAATAGTCAAACTGTGAGATAACAACAAAAAATTTTATATATTAGGCATGAAACATAATACGATTAATACGAGAAAACAATAAAGTTCAAACTCAGGTAATTAAAGCAAATGAGAAACAGAGAATCATATGTTGTTGAGTCCGTGAAGAGTCCATTACTAATAAATCAATTTGTTGATAAATTTCTTGAAAATCGAAAGCAGCTGCATTCTATTAATCAATATGAATTTTGATCTTCAATTATTTGCTTTTCTTGTAGCACATCACATGCCAAATGGCTTCATTCAAGAATATTCAAGTAAGATATGTTATACATGAGTAACATGGCACAATTACTTCACTTATTTTAAATAAAATGACCCAGATTACCATATACCCTAAAGCACAAGGATAATACCCAATTTCTTCCTCTGATGAGTTAAACCCATGAATTATTTAAAGGAAAATACAAAACTGAAATCATGATTTCAATATCGAATAAATCACAAAAAAAATCAGATACTGAAATGAGTTGACATTTCTAACAGTTCAATGTACTCTTTTGATTTATATTTTGAATAAATTATGTTTTTCATTTTTCTATGTTTAAAATGTACCAAAAAGGTTTTTTACGTAATATGTGGCGTCTCAGTGTTTTTAGCGAGCTCATTAGGTGAGATTTAAGTGAAATATATTACAGGCTTTTAGCATGTAACTTGTTTATACTGGCATGTAACTTTTTTATACTTGCATGTAACTTGTTTGTACTTGTATGTAACTTTTTTATACTGGCATGCAACTTGTTTGTACTAGCATGTATCGTTTTTGTACTAGCATGTAAGTTTAATAGACACTAATGTATTTATTTATGTGATTTTGTAGATGGAGAACATAAATTATACGGGTTTCCTCATAAAACAGAGGAATTCATGGACAAAAAAAATCTTCCACCAGCATATATTGCAATTTGAATGGCCTCCTGGATATTGTAAAGGTTCTCCGAAAGTTGAAGAATTACAACAGTTGCAGACGACATGTTTTGGGCACCTACTTGGTATCCCTAAAGAGTTGACTTTTTCTACTGGCATACTTCATAACTTGTTGTTGAGGCAGATACATGTACCTGGTGTGACCGGAGCAAATGAGTTACACTTTTTAGTTGGGTGTAAAATGGCGAAGTTCTCACAAATGGAGTTTTGTTTGGTTACAGGGCTACAATTTGGGGTGATGTCAGACATATTCTTGAAACCGTATGCTACCACCCCAGACGGGATCCATGTTAGGTATTTTGAGAATGATGAGAATATACGAGTTACAGAAGTATGGGAAAAGTTTCTGGTTGGAGGATTTGAACAACTAGAGATGGTTTGAAGATGGCCCTAGTATTGATTGCGAACAACGTGTTGTTCGGTCAAGACCTTATGAGGAAAGTCACATCATGGCTTTCTGAATTGGTGGAGGATTTAGAAGCCTTCAATTCTTTTCCATGGGGGAGTTATGTGTATATGATGACAGTCCACTACCTAAGCCAAGGATTTCGGTCCGCAAATGCACCATTGAAGCACATCGCGCACTATAACTTGTACGGGTTCCCTTGGGCATTAGAGGTGAGATTTCAAATATTATATTAATGCATTTCCCCATATCTTGATTTTCTGAAGTTAAAATATTTTAAATTTGTTAAAATTGTAGATATGGGCAAATGAAGCTTTCAGATCGTTGATTGATTTGGTGGGGAAAAACTTAGGCCACAGACATCCTCGTTTGAAGAATTGGAGAATATTTAAGAGGCCTCATGATTTCTTTGGGAAATTCGCAAAGTATGAAAAAGAAGTTACAGATGGAAAGGTTCATTTTTTCTTTCCCAATTGAACTAGCATGTAACTTCAAATTGAACTAGCATGTAACTTCTGGCTTGTAACTTCTGGCATGTAACAATACTGAACTTTGTCATATGTCACTAGTGTTTCAACCATGAAAATGATTAATAACTGGTATGTAACTTCAAATTGCACTAGCATGTAACTTCAAATTGCACTAGCATGTAACTTCTGGCATGTAACAATACTGAAATTTGTTTTGAAACTAGTGTGTCAACTGTGAAATCTGTTCTAACTGGCATGTATCTTCAAATTGCACTGGCATGTAACTTCAAATTGAACTAGCATGTAACTTCTAGCATGTAACAATACTGGACTTTGTTTTTGCAACTAGTGTTTCGGTGAAAATTAATACTTACTGGCATGTAACTTGAAATTGCACCGGTATGTAACTTGAAATTGCACTAGCATATAACTTCTGGCATGTACCAATACTCGAAATTGTTTTGGAACTAGTGAAATCTGTTCTAACTGGCATGTAACTTGAAATTGCACTGGCATGTAACTTCTATCATGTAACAATGCTGGAATTTCATTTTTTTATATTAATACTTCAAATAATGATGACACTTTTGTTAATTGGACAACATGTTATTTTGGAGGAATTACATCCAACCGACGATGAAAAGTCACAACCTTACTTGGTTTGTGTTGACACAGATTTGTCAGAGGGTCTACAGTTTGTTCCACTCAAAGTTAAATTAGACGACGGTGAGCAACAACTTGATAATGATGTTGATGAAGATGGTAATGATGATGGTAATGATAATGGTAATGATAGAGGTCAGTCACGACCTCAACAAAAGAAGCAAAAATCGATAAAGAGGAAGGTGTCTCCTCAGAAACAAAAAAATGGCAGCAAGGACCAAAAGGCAACGTACATCTCCTGACACGTCACCGGTAAGTCAATACCTAACCGTTGATAACTGTGCTTAGTTAAATACCTACCAATATTAATTGTTTTTTTTCTTGCAAAACTTTAGGGCATAGATGACTCGACGGACTCTTCTCGAATAATGAGGGAAGTAATGATTGCAATGTCAGCTCGTTTTGAAGACATTGTGAAGAAGGAGATTAAGAAAGAGTTTTCGGCAATGAAGGATCGCCTAAATGCACGCCTTACCCGTGTGGAGGCAAGTTTGGCTGAACTTGTTAATCAATGTCGTCAGGTAACTAATTATGACATTGTTTTAAGGGTCATGTAACTTTGTTAGGTATTAGCATGTAACTTCGTCATGACATTGATTTTTTTTATTGAACTGACTACCCCTGAAGTGCATGACTTCTCCACGCTGTTACATCAACATTTTGAAGTGCAAGGGGACTGAGGCGCTTGATAGGGGGATGGTACTGTTGGAAAGGGGGTTGTTAGGGGGAATGGTAGCCATGGTAGGGGTGATAGTGACCATGGTGGACTTGGTAGTACCCTTGGTGGGGGTGATGGTACCCATAGTAAGGGGCTTCAAATTGTGGTCCACAACATTTTGCTCTATGAGGGAATGGTGGTGCAGACCCCTCCCCCATCTGAGAACGACATAACAATGCAAGACTACCTCGCTGTAAAGAATGAGCGTGAGCAGCGATTTAAGATTACATCTTGCTATATAAATTCACCTTACGTTGACCCTTTCCAAGAGCCTGACAAGGAGAATCAAAAGTTAAAGACAAACTATGCACATTTTCAGAAAAGCTAAAAAGATACAGCGTAAGTCTCTGTATACATTAACCTTGTTCATCTATTCATTTAGGTTTATATTAACTTGAAGTTAAATATGTTTACTGTTCAACACAGGCTAAACGTCGGTACAGACTACTTTGCAACAAAGCAATTCTTTTTGGATTTGGAATCTCCAACCTATTGGTTGTCTAATGAGGTTAGTGATTTAAAGTTATATAATTCTATAACAATTTTTTATAATTTTGTATGGAACTTAATTCCATAAAGCATATTGAGATATTTATATTCATTAATATAAATATTCATGTAGCATATCGATGCGTATATAAGCTTACTATTTAAGCAACGACGGTTGAAAGCGGAAATTTATAAATCAGATGTTACGGTGCTATGCTCTGACTTCTTTGTAAGGAGTTTATAATTATTATTATTTTTGTAGCTTCTGTTGACATAAACTTATACATATAGACAAAAATATGTATATTTTGTAGGTAAAGTTATGCGAGGAATGGAAGAAATTCCAACCGTCTGAGGATGCACCATTGACATGTGAATTTGATGCACTGTCATATAAATGTCCAACAGATTGGTTGTTGTATGCTTCGGGTGACAAGCCTGGGTGGGGAACATATTGGTCGTCTGTTCGATATGTAAGTAATGTTAGACATATTATAAAAACAAGTACATTGAACACCACTAATGTTTTCTAATCCTTTCTTGCAGTTGTTGGTCCCGTGTGCGGTTGGGGATCCAGATAGACATTGGATCTTATATCTAATTGATTTGGACAAAAGAAGTGTTTGCATATATGATCCATTACATCATCAAAAGAAGATTGCCACTCGTCGGAAGTAAATCACCCCACTTTTTCGTTTCATTCCAGCCATTCTACAGGAGTCCGGATATTTTCAGCAAAAAGGCATACCACCTAATGGGACAATGTTTAGTGTTCAACAATCAATTCCAAAGAAGTTACCGGCACAACTGGACAACGATAGTTGTGGTGTTTTTATATGTCGATACACAGACATGTTGATGCGTCATAAATGTTTTTAGGGATAGGGAACCAAGAATGTGCCAGAGTTTAGGAAGGAAATGGCACTAGAAATATTTGCAAATAGTGCTGCGTCAGATTGATAACTTTGTTGGTACATTATCATTGTTTTTGAAGTTCTTGAAATGTATGAAGTTTTTAACTTTGTTTTTAGAACTTGGGTTTCAACTGTGAAAATCAATAGTAACTGGCATGTAACTTGAAATTGCACTGGCATGTAACTTCTAGCATGTAAAAATACTGGAATTTGTTTCCAGTACAAGTGTCTTTCAACTGTGACTAACTGGCATGTAACTTCTAATTGCACTAGCATGTAACTTGAAATTGCATTAGCATGTAACTTCTAGCATGTAAAAAATACTGGAATTTGTTTCCAGTACAAGTGTCCTTCAACTGTGACTAACTGACATGTAACTTCTAATTGCACTGGTATGTAACTTGAAATTGCCCTAGCATGTAACTTCTAATATGTAAAAGTACTGGAATTTATTTCCAGTACAAATGTCTTTCAACTGTGACTAACTAGCATGTAACTTCTAATTGTACTGGCATGTAACTTCAAAATGCATTAGCATTCAACTTCTAGCATGTAAAAATACTAGAATTTATTTCCTGTACAATTGTCTTTCAACTGTGACTAGCTGGTATTTAACTTCTAATTGCACTGGCATATAACTTCAAATTGCACTAGCATGTAGGGGTGGGCAAAAAACCAATATACCGAACCGAACCAGTGAACAGAACCGATCCAATTGGTTTTGTTTCCGATTCTCTTATGTTGATCAGTTCAGTTCTGTTCATTTTTTTGAAAACCGATTGGATCGGTTTTTTTCCGGTTCGTTATCCCAAACTGTAAAACCGAACCGAGATCCAACATATATAAAAAAAAAACCTTAGTTTAATGTTTAATAGTCCATAAAACTATAAAACTATGAAAGTGTGAAACATCATATTTATTTTTCTTTGTTTTTTTTATGAATATTATTTTAAACTAGTATTTTCAATTTGTTCAAGTCTATAATTTAATTTTGTCGAAGGCCCAAATGGATTAAAAAATGAAAAAATGTGTAATAATTAAAGCCCAAGAATTGGGTCTGGTAGGACCAAAACAGAAAACAACCGAACCGAACCGGTCCAATTCAGTCGGTTTTTGATCGGTTGACTTTTTTAAATTTTATTGGATCGGTTCTTATTTTTAAAAAACCGAACTTTATCGGTTTTTTATCGAATCTATTGAAAAATGAACCGATCCATTAAACGTCCACCCCTACTAGCATGTAATTTCTAGCATGTAAAGATAATGGAATTTGTTTCTAGTACAAGTATCTTTCAACTGTGACTAACTGGCTTGTAACTTCTAATTGCACTGGCATATAACTTGGAATTACACTAGCATGTAACTTCTAGCATGTAAAAATACTGGAATTTGTTTCCAGTACAAGTGTCTTTCAACTGTGACTAACTGACATGTAACTTCTAATTGCACTGGCATGTAACTTGGAATTGCACTGGCATATAACTTCACATTTCACAGGCATGTAACTTCAAATTGAACTAGCATGTAACTTCTAGCATGTAACATTACTGGAATTTGTCATCAATACAAGTGTCTTTCAACTGTGAAAATGAATACTAACCAAGATGTAACTTCAAATTGCACATGTATGTAACTTTAAATTAAAACAGCATTGCTAAGACATACTTGAATCTAACTTAATAAAGTCTACAATACAAAATATAGTATTCCACCCATACATGTAAGAATTACAACATCATTGCTAATACCTAAGTTGTACCACCAACTTCCGATGGTAATGGACATTTCTGTGAATTGTGGCCTTCTTCTCCACATTTCCTACACATTTACGGTCTACGTGGTCGCTTCGATGTTGCAGAAGTTGCAGATGGACATGGTTGAGGAGCCTGACATGGTTGAGGAGCCTGACATGGTTGAGGATTCTTACAATTTTATCGAATGTGACCAGATTTTTTACAAATCGTAATTTCTGGTATTTCCATTTCCATGTTCCCTGGCAGATTTAAATCTAAGCTTTTTTGGCCTCCTAGGTTACGCACGAAAAGGAGGAGAATGAAAAACCTTTGATCGTACATCTTGTGGAATATTCCATTCACTAGGATGCCAAACCGGTAAGATGTTCCTGAAATATGCTTCAAGCCAACTTGTAGTTTTATAGCAATCCCCACAAAAATCTGGAAAAGGCTTCTTCGCGTACCTACAAAATTAAAGATTATGAGTAATTAAATGAATCATATTTGTTAAGAAGGTAAGATACAATGGAACAAGAGGATAATAACCTTATTGCGGCTAATGCATGGCGACATGGCAGTTTATCAACTTGAAATTTCATACAGCTACAAGTCTTTTCAAAAAGGTTCACCAAACCATCTTTATTTTCATCCTTCATATTGAAGTTAACCGAATCAATTGGATGAACTGTGTACTTTTCTGAATCTTTATTTCTTTCTTTTATTATTTCAGTGGCCCATCGAGTCAATTGTGTCCGGGTTTTTTCAGCCTTTGTACGGCGCTTATAAATCCATTTATGGAGCACTCTCTAATAAACTTAACCATGGTTGTTATTGGCATTTGGCGAGCATGTACCAAACATGAGTTCATCGACTCGGCAATGCTTGAGGTCATCAACAGATAATGCCTAATAGGAGAGTACGCACGAGACCACCTTTCAGGCCCAACATTCATTAAATCTTCGAATGCTACCCTATTAACCTTCATCATCTCCAACATCACTTTCTTGAAATCAGATTTCCGGTAAGCCTTCCATGCTTGTTTGAAAAAAAGACTCACATCTTTCCTTTTGTAATCGTTTTTGATGTTTTGAGCCATGTGAAACACACAATATCCATGCAGTACGTTATGGTACACTTTCTCCATTGCAACATTGATCCCGAGGTGGCGGTTGGATATGATCATGCAATCCTCAGGACTACCAATAGCATTTTTAAGCTCATTTAAAAACCAAGTCCATGACATTTCATCCTCAACGTCGCCAAAGCCATATGCCAAAGGAAAAATCTGGTTGTTTGCATCCAAACATACAGTTACAAACATAATACCAGAAACTTTACCCTTCAAATGAGTACCATCAATGGCAATATCCAACCGAATCACGGTACGAAATCCATGAAGTGATGCGTCATGAGCGATGAACAAATATTCAAACTGATTTGCAACATTTGTCTTCATTGTAGTAATAGTCCCTAGATTTACTTCTTTCAATCGATGATTGTAACCAGGCAACAGTTTGAATGATTCTTCGGGAGGACCAAAAACAGATGCCTATGCATGATCCTTTGCCCTCCAAGCCTTTGTATACAACAAATGAAGTCCATGATCCACTTGCATTTCGACCATGATGTCTTTAGGTTTTAGAGAGTGGTCATGTACTTGCAACTATAGTGCTAATAGTTCGCCGACAGTCCAAGAATTTGCTTGTCGAAGACATACGTGGAAACCATCGATATGGCAAGTATGATCTTTCAAGAACATTCGAACCACTCAATATTCTCTTATTTACATCTTAAATGCACGTAATTGGAATTCACACTCGTTATCCTTACATCCGGCCTCATAACGTGTCTTGCTAGACCTTCTAATCCAGACTTCAAATTGCTCCTTCCAAGCATACATATGTAATGTTCGCTTAAGATCTTTCTTGTATTAACCGGCCATCATCTGAAACTGATTCCTCCGTGCTAATGGGTTCGAACGAATACCTTTCGGATCTAGGAATAACCCAAGCTTATGGGGAAGCATGTTCACAACTTTGATCAACACCGTCACCCAATCCATCCTCTCGAAAGGAAACACCGCTAAATGTAGCAAAACCCGATGGACCAGCACATCCATGTCCTCCAACACTCCAGAACCAGAACTCACACTATAATTGCAATCTTCATCTTCGTGACTACCTCTGTCAACGTCGGGTGTCGAGCTATCATCCTTATTATCGGTGTCTGACAACTGACTATTCTCTTCATCATCAATGGTTTCATCATTACATACAATTGGGTCTAATATTGGAATGAACCCACATGCTGCCAGTTGCCGAAGAAACCCGCCATACAGGGGTTGTGGAGTAGGTAGGTTACATTGTTAAAGAAACGTTGACTGTACTAGGTTGACATCTTCCTCCAATATAGTATCATTCTGCACACAATGTATAATAGCTTATCTTCATCCATCATACATGACACATCTATCTCATTCTCAATTCTCGGACAAGTAGTACCACTATTCGTAAAGGCCAACGAGTATAATTCTAGGGTGTACCTATCACCATCAACATTGGCAACATCTTGTACTAACTTCACCAAGCCATCATAAGTCAAACCGATAGGAACATGGACCCACGTTGTCATACCACCCTTGTAACAATTAGTCACCCAACTTCCACCGTGATAGATGACCAATTTCTTTGCACCCATATTCCTGCATGTAAAGTATTTGACATAAAACATTTAAACTGGCTGGGAACTGACATGTAAAATTTAAAATAACCAGCATGTAACTTTATAATGATCTGACATGTAACAAAACAATAACTGATGGCAGGTAACTTCAAACATAACCAACTGACATGTAACTTAGAAATAAACTATCATGTAAAGTCTACAATAACATACATGTAAATCGAAATTTCCAACTGACATGTAACTTACAAATACACTAGCATTTAACTTACAAATACACTAGCATGTAACTTGACATAAACTGGCATGTAACATTGGAACAAAATATAACAGTAGCTGGGTTTCACTCTAAATCGAAATCGATCTCTTATTCTTCAAATCATAAATAAAAATCCTTGTAAAAAACAAGTGGGAAAGGGATACGTACATTTGAAGAACTTCGTTTGGCTCCGGTTCTACTTCACAAGAGAGATGTATTCAGAAACAAAATTGTTGATGGGTTTCGGATCTACTTCATGAGAGAGAGAGAGAGACCCACCCACAAAGAATGAAGGAGATCTGTTGAAGGTGCAGAAATTTGCAGTGGTGAGCAGCAATTTACACGTGCAGAAATGTTGAACGAAGCTTAAATTTCCTGATTTGAATCAAGCTGATAAGCAGAAATGTTGAACGAAGCTGATTTGAACAAGCTGAAATTTCCTAATTTGAACAAGCTGATGAGCAGAAATTTCCTGCGTTGAACGAAGAGGGAGACAGACCCACACACAAAGAATGAAGAGAGAGAGAGAGAGAGAGAGAGAGAGAGAACGAGCGGAAATTTCGTTTTTGTCTTTGCACTGGTAGTGGACGAAGTGAACCAGCAAAGAACGAGCAGAATTTCGTGAGTTGAAGGAAAAGAGAGAGAGAGAGAGAGAGAGAGAGAGAGAGAGAGAGAGAGAGAGAGAGAGAGGGGGGAAGAATATCTGATTTCAAACAAAAAAATGGAGGGTTTCAGAAATAAGATAGAGGGAAATGTTGGGTGGAGAAAAGACAAAAGGAAGGGTATAGTTGCCAGTTTAACCCTAAAAATGATAACTATAATAAAAAATAAACGTTTGGCTAAAAACAATAAACCTATAAACTTTCTGATCATTTCTTGCAATTTCCTCTTATATATATATATATATTATTATATATAATAATACTATAATATATATTATTATATATAATTTATATACATTACTATATATTATTAATATTATTAGTATATATTATTTAATTTATGTACTATATATATTATATATAATATAATAATATATATTATTTATATTTATATATATAATATTATTACAACATATATATATATATATATATTTACTCAAGTTAATTTATATTAATTATTTAAAAAAAATTAAAGTGGGTCTCACGATGGAAATCAGATGGAAGTTAATATGAAACCCACCTATTGAGGTGGGTGGGTTTCACATTACCCCATTGGAGGACAATGTGATTCTCATGGTAATCACTTTCCCTGGAATCAAAAAACACAAATCTGCTATCAAACATGAGAATGCTATCAAATTCTCATTCTTATATAAAGATTTTCACATACCAAACGACCCCTATGAGTGAAATGAAGTCTTCAAGAGAATGGAACTATAAGGTAAGTGTAAAACACAAGTCTTGGTCTATTGAAAGAACTTAGGAATGAACACGCGCACACATTCATATTAATGCATAATGTCTTTTTTAAATTTGTTTTGATATTTATAACATCATGTTTTGATGGGTCAAAAATATTTTAATACTGAAGACGTAAAATACTGAAGACGTAAAATTAATAAAAAGAATAAAAGAAATAGTAAAAACTTATTATATTAATTTTACATGATATATGCTCGTTCACACGTTTACAGTATAAATAGCCTCAGCATTTTTCAACAAAATTACAAGGACCCAGTTACACTAAAAATTTAATATTCATGCCAGCTAGTGCCAAGCACTTGCTCTTTGGGAGCTTGGTGCTGACGCTGAGCATCGACACTCTTGCGTCAAACTCATGCTCTTGGGGGCGCGGTGCCACAACGCTAACACCAAGTTGTGGTTGACACTTTCAGTGGCATCATAACGTTCAAGACCCGAGTACAAAAAGGCAAAATTACCACTCCCAACTGTTATATGATCTTAGTTCAAGAGGTCTCTAATATTCCCATGCATCAACTAAACTGATAGAATATAAATTTTATTCCACATGTGGTGTACTTATGACATTAAATCTAATATGGTTTGTCAAACTGGTTTAATTTATTTAACTGAAATGGTTTTTCTCTAGGAAAAATATAGTAATATACAACTAAAATTCTTTCTCTTAAATAACTTATAATAATAGATTAAATCAAATCAAGTAAAAGACAAGTAAACGAACATAACTATTATAGATTAATTCGTTGGATTACATATTTTACTATATAAAAAATCTCGGGTGTTTAATACATATCGCCAGTAAATTGCTTTCCTCTGAACTAATTACATTCTTCATGATACAGTTGTAATCGATTATGCCGTACAAGGAATGTTACATTTACTGCAATTTCAGGATTGCAGTAACAGTGAGAATGCTGCCCACTGCAGTGATCATCAACTTTGGAAAATCTGGAGAAGACCGAGCCTTTCTAAGTATTGGATGACCAACCAACACATAACAGACAAGTATACCACAAGAAAACAAGCGCGTTTGAAGCAGACTGTGTAACGGCCTGGACCAAGCAACCATGATTTCATTTGCTGAAAGATTCTAAAACAGCTGATAGTGATCAATGATGTGAAAAAACCAGTAACAACACCACCTAAAGTTTCCCACCTCCAATACTTGGCTCTTCTCTTGCTACCAAACCACGATTGTAAAATCTTTGTGGACCTGATGATATAAGAATCAGAGAAGTTTGTATATTAACGACAGCATTGAAATATCACACAATTTATTTATAATACTTTTTGTGTAACAAAAAACACCCTTAATTTAAATAGCATCAAAAATGTTTATAACAAAGAGACATGTTTCTTTTCTGCATTCCAACTAATATAGCTAATGGACAAATGCCATAATGATAAAATCTTGGGAAAGGGGATACTATTCCTAATTTCTATGTAAATTCAATGTGAGAGTTGTTTACATGATTCAAATACCGAAAATCATCACTAATTCAGGTTAATTCTATCTTTAGAGCAGAATTGACTTTTGGTCTAATAGACTTTTCTATTTGTATGGACAGAACAGTGATTTCGGCAATTTATGCACTTGGCATGTCACACTATATTGTAGGGTATTGCATAAGATATTACTATATTGTCTAATGCGATTATGTGTTTGACAAAGTGATGTATTAGATTGTATTATGTTATCTATTGCATGGTGCATAATAGAATATCGTATAATATTTTTTTAAAGGGAGAATTGTAAAAACCATCATTGAGGTTTGATTACTTTTCAAAAACAACCCTCTACATTCAAATTTAGGCAAAAAACCTTATTATTGTCTGCCAAAAAAAGCTTAGGGAGCGTCTAGCAGCATTTTTCATTTGCTTTTTTTTTTTTAGAAAAACAAATGAAAATGAAAACGAAAACAATGTTTTTGGTTTCAGTTTTCGAAATCTAAAAAAGCGAAACAGTAAAAACGGGACTGGCAGAACTGTAACATAAAGTTAGCATTTTGTTTTGACATTATAACCTAAAATTATTGAACAATTTTATTAAATAATTGGCCAGTGAAATTTTTCTGTAGTAAGTTGTAAACTTGAATATTTAAAAGGAGACCAATAACTCATCACAAATCATTGAAAGCGGTATTCTGAAAATATAAATGGTAAAAAGGCGTCTAGTAGTACTGTAATATCAAGTTAGCAATTTGTTTTGACAATATAACCTAAACTTATTGAACAATTTTATTAAATAATTTGCCTGTGTAATTTTTTTATAGTAATTTGTAAACTTGAATATTTAAAAGGAGGTCAATATCTCATAACAAATCATTTTATATTAAAATGTAGTGAAAGTATTAACAAGAAATTTTACTCTCAGTTTGGTTCATGTCAAATATAATAAAAAACAAATTTCACAATGAAGTCTTTCAAAGAACAAAAGAGAAGAACAAAAGAGACGACCAAAGTGTGAGCTACTAATAAAGGTTAAACACACCTTTCCATTATATTACCTAATGTTGTCTAGGGAATACCATGAGCATTGCCGAACATGTTTGCTGGATTGTTTAATACAAAATAGGCCACTTGTCCAGTACAATCTGGGCCACCAAACACGACCATAGATTATTCATTCCGGTCTAAGTTGAGTTATTAGATTATTTAATTAGTTTAGGCTAAAGTTTTGTTGCCAAGACATTTCTAACTCTCTTCTTTTAAGAATCCTAAACCCGCCAGGAAAGATAAAAGAAGTTTACAGATACTTTTGTGATGTTGTTAATGCAGAATAAGATTTGAATAAAGTTTAGAGTTTGAATATTCTGCAGCTATTATCTTTGGCTATTTGGATGTACTTATGAGTTATTCTTGTTTTGACTGCCTAGTCTTTTCTTTGTAATTAACTAGTTATGTTACTTTGATGATTTAGGTTTTTTAATGTAGCGTTTGAGTTGGCCATTCTATATATATATATATATATATATATATATATATATGTCTTGTGCAATGTGCACAGAAGACTTGAAAGATGAATTGAAATTGTACAATCCTATCCTGTAACTTTTTCTCAGTTCTTTTTTCACCTAATTCTCTATATCTCCCTCTCCCAACTTAGTCTCTATTTTTCTCTTTCTCTTCACTCTGATCTCTCCCTCTCCAAAGCCTATTCCCTTGTCTCCTCTAGATATCTGTTTCCAGCATCAGACATTCATTGAAAAACAACAAAGAAAGAGCATAAGTAAGCAACATATAAATTTTGGTTAGCACCAGACTGTAGTTAAAACTCCAAAGAAAAATCAACTCTCATAGAACTCCAAATTGAATGCAGTAAAATGGATTAGACTCCAAAACTTAAAGGGATCCAATGGCTATTAGTTTGTTTCATATTTACATCAGTTTTATTCTAGAAGCACCACTTAACCTAGTTCTAATTCACTTCTAAAGACTGAAGTTTATCTGATTAGAGTTAACATTTGGAACCCATTTAATTTTCGATTTAAGGCCTATGCATTGAGACACTCCTGTATCAAAGTATTCTACAAGTGTTTCCAACAACATTTACATCTATTCTTTCCTCAAGTTCTCAGAAAACTAGCTCTATATTCAATCTTTGTAACAATAATGTCAACCTTGTATTTGGGTCATTGCAATGTGATGCAGCATCAAAAGGTGAATCTTATCCCTTTCTTCGATAACAGGTCAAATTTCAAGAAGATGCCTGATGATTTGATATGATTGGACGAGCAACGATGGAAGTTAATGATTTCTATTTTATAATTTGAAAGTTTTATCCTTTCATTCCTTTTTTTATAGTTAAATATATTTTTTTAATCAAAAACTAAATATCATTAAAGAAAAAAGAGAATACTCAGAGAGGGTGAACATGCTGTCCACAAAACCAACTGTTCAAAGTTAAAAAAATTAAAAATTAAAAATTAAAAAAAAAAAAAACTAGAACAGCCATCATCAACATACATAGAAGGACCTTCCACAACAAATCTAAAATAAAAATAAATAAAAAAATAAAAAAGAGTAAAGACTACCAGTCTACCACTTAATATGTTGATTTCCTAAGTTGTCAGTTGGCAAATTCCAAATATACAAAACATACCTGAGTCTGTAATTGACAAGTTTAGGAGGAGTGTGAAGAAAGCAAGAATATGGAAGAAGTGGAACACAAGCAGACATGATCTTCACCTTTTATCACAAGAAAGAGGTTAGTACTTGCATACATTCAGATTAAAGGACATATTGATGTTAGGCAAGAAAAGTCCTTAGAATTGTTTGAAAATTTATTTTTCTGTTAATTTACCTTCAAAATTTTATTTTATGTTTATATGTATTTAGATTGTGTACATAGTTATGTTCACATCTATGACTACATTTGCATTCACATGATATCCACGCTTGCGTATACATTAGTAATCTAAGGAACCACTTTTAGGAGTTGGTGTTTGAAGAAACATACTATGGAGGTAAAGACCATAACTCACATAGCCTGAATAGGAGGAAAATAATTCTAAGCTACTAAATAAAAGTGGTTTATCGGGTCAATAAAGTTGAATTTGGTGACAGGCAGCTGGCTGAAGAGGATAATAGTTTTCATATTAAACAAAGAACAGGCTAAAAGAGAACATTTGAAGCCATATAGGATTCTATAGGAATACATGCAATAGGATTCAATTGCACTGTACATGACCGTATTGGGTAAGAGTTATCCTATACTATGTTTGATATTAGACCAAATTGAAAATGATGAAAATTATAATTTATAATAAAATGATTTTTATTAAAATAGTAAACATATAATTAAAAAATTAAGAACAAAAACAGGAGGCCATGGTTTCATCAAGAAAATGTTGTAGGAGCCTAGTATCCGATCCCAAAGTTAGCCTATTAAATAGAGGAACCCATCCAACATATAAACCCTAGGATCCCCATTTAACCAAACAACATGGGAATCTGGAATACAACAAACACCACCCCACCCCCACGGTCCCCCGTCGTTGGTGGAGAAAGTGACAAGAATTTCAAGTCCAAACAGTTGAGCTACCAGGATTGTCTCTATTACCAATAACCAATTATAGGAACCGAGTATACAACCCAAAGGATCAGCCTAGTAGATGGAGAACTCATCCTGGTAATAAAAAAGCCTTAGATCCTCCTTTAACCAATCCATGTCCATGTGAGACTATGGAATGCAACAATCATTTGTTTATAGTTTTATTGGCTTCTTATTGGTAATTTTCATACGAGGATTTCGACTCCTTAAAGAAATATGAATTCTCTAAACTAAGAAATTACGGCTTCTTCGGTTAAAGAATTATGAATCCTTTTAGGAATTGAAGATCTCCAAGTAGTTTATAAATAGATAACGTAAACCAAGTTTATACTTTGAAAGAGAGGTGTTTGTCAGGGTTCCATAAAGTCTATTGATATGTAAGGGGCATTAATTTAAGCACCTTAGGATACTACCAATAAAGAAAGCTCTATTTAAACATCAATATATCAAGTAGGAGCTTCGTGTCCGACCCGACCCAACCCGGTCAAGTTAGTTCAGTTTGTCTTAAATTTAAACAGTTGATCCGGTTATAAAGGTGTAACTCGATTCGTAATTGGCTTGGATCAGGTTATAACTCTTCAACCCAATAACCAAGACCCAACCGGTTAAAATCATTACAAATTAAAACTATCACATGTCATTTTCTTGTACAATATTCCAACCCTAAAAACTTTATTCTTCAGTGAAGTTCACTCTCCAAATCGCAGCCAACATTCATTTATTTGTGTTTGTTTTCCAATTTAAGTTCTTTCTCAGTCTTCTTAGTTCTTGGAGCACTTCTCTTTCTCTTTATCCTTGTTTGAGGTTTATGTTTGTTCAACTACTTTTGCTCCTTTTTTTCTGTTTGGAGTGAGAAAATGATGAGCAAGAGAAGCAAAAGAAAAGAGGATTTGGCCTGACAGAATTCTCATCCAGTAATTGTTTTCCATTTTAGATTGAATAAACGATATATTCAATTGCAATTATGTTTGTGTATTTTCAACCAAAAAATACCATTAGTTTTTTGCAATAATAAACAACTTCCAGCATTCCATATCTTTTGTTGTTTATCTCTTTGATACACACGTGTGAGAATACTACAATTTGGAGACATTTTTCACTTCACTAAATATCTGACCACCAAAACGGAACAAAGAAGAAGATGCAAACTTTAGCCAATTACAATAGTTGATTTCAAACCCATGCCTTATTTAACATTTAAGCCATGATCTTTCATTTTTTGTTCGCATTGTCAATCAAATTATTCAAACGAATGGCTCACCAAAGACAGTGTTCTAGTTTTGAGGGAGTTCAAAGATAGACAAGTGAGAGAGGTTTAAGTTATTATTAGTTTTATTTGTTATCTTTTATTTATTTTATTTGTAAAATGATTAAAATAGCCCTCAAATGGTAAGTCTTAACATAGAGATCCATATACTTATCAACCAAAGACAAGAAGCATTCACTGAAAAGAAAGCTATAATGATAAATAAATCCCCATAGTACGCTCAACAAAACATTGAGAATAGGACATAGGAGCACGTTCATTTATAAATGAAATGTTCTTTAATAATTCCTTGGAGCCTAAATCAAGCTGAGATAGAAAAATGAAATGCAAACAAGTACTAAGTGTTCAGCTTCAATCCACTTGGATGGTTAAAATCTCATGCTCTACATTTACTACTTGAACTATTTGTGAACATAGTTTCCCAATTCAATTGTGCATTTGTGTGTGTGTGGACAAACAATTGAGAGAGAGAGAGACAGAGACAGAGAGATGGCTCAAGTGGGAAGAGAGCATAACATAAAATAGCATAAATAGCACGCAATGCAATACTGGCCACAAATAAGGCAAATAAAGGAGTCGTGGTTATAATAATAATAAAATAATAACAATAAGAAGGGAGCACGTCATCTACTCACAGGATGAGATATCGTCTAACCATCTCAATTGTAGATGGATCTTTTGCATGGCAACTGAAAAAACCATCACGATACAAGCTCACCTTCGAAATGCCAGATGTATACCAGCAGTCATAAGTTTCATTTACCTTAAAACAGGAAATAATAGAAAAAATTAATAAACAATCATTCATTTAAAGAAAAGGAAAGGAAATTAAAAATATCATATATGTCTCTAACTATCGGCTAATTTAGAGATTCATATATGAAGCTTCAATTTCTAATAATCATGCAAGTTTGATTTTTTACCAAGTAAATGAGACTGGAACTTTGTATCCTCTACCTGGAACTTATGTTTGGTCAACCAAGCAACACCAAAATTAGGCCTGCAATCAAGTGGAAGAGCTTCATTTGGAGCCTCTGCCAAGGCAAGTCTTGGTTGACCTATAGAATGATCTATGTACTCCACCTGAAATTTGTTAGAATGGTAAATTAGAATAAAGGAAACTAAAAATACATTGCTGACTCCAATGCCTATACCTATCAACAAAAATAAAAGATAAGGTCTGAGATTAGCTACAGACCACGCTACTTTAGATGATGAAGATGTTGTCAACTGGTAATACATTTACAATTCCTGTATAAACAAGATAAACTATAAAGAAGAAAGAAAAAAAAAACCCTAGTTTCCTCAAATGCACCTCTAAGGTCAGCTAAAACTTGATAGAATGCATGAAAACAAGGGATCATGTATTAAAAACATTCTGCTGAATAGTAAACGTAGCAAAACCAATGTGCTGCGGCAACATGATTATGTCAAAAATGAGCATTATCTAAATCTGAATATTCATAAAACTTTTGTCAACGATTAAGGTTTTTGTGTCAACACTCAACACTATGGAAGAGACCCTCTAATCTGGTGGGCAGATAATGTGGCAACAAACAATAATAATAAGCAAAAAGACAAACATCAAACAGGCAGTTAGAAGTATGGCATAAAACAACATCACCTCGAAGACACAAGCCCAGTAATAATCATAACGGCATCGAAATTTACTTCTTTCGAAAGGATAAAAAACACGCTTGGCCTTGTAATTCAACACTCCTAATTCACACACCTTCGATGACCTTATATCAACACCTGAAATTAAAACGAAATAATTAAATAAATAAATAAATCTCAGCTTTTTACTTGATTCAAATTAAATTTACAAGTAAACTTACTGCTGGAGACTATCTTGCACTGGGAAGGGACTGAAATTGAACTGGAAACTGAGAATTTAGCGAACAAAATTGCGAGGAGCCCAATGAAAAGTGAAAATAAAAACACGGCAAGGATTGGGAAAACAAGGGTTATAATCAATCGCAATAAAACAGAGTGAAAACCCTTCTTAGCAGGGATTTCTCCAGAATCCATTGATATTATATATTAAAACCTAAGACATTTGTATTTGTGTTTCGGGAGAGAACAAACTACAGTATGGTAATGGACTAATGGATGGTCAAATTAACGAAGACTCGGCTCCACTCTCACGGGTCGTTTGTTTTTTTTTTTTTTTAAGAACGAACGGTCCTGAATTTTGACTGAAATCTGAACTGATATGTTTTTTTTTAACACGTTTTTTTTTTTAGAGTAAAATTGTCTGAAACTAAATAATTTTACATTTATACCCATGTTAAACAATTATACATATAATATGGAATAAAAACAATCCAAAAATAATAATTACATATGAACACATATAATCATAAACTTCTTCTTTGATTACAAATAAACTTCATTTTTACTAAGAGAAGAAAATGTTTTTTTTTTTCAAAAAATAAAAGAGGCAGCAGGAAAATTCACACAAAACAGTCTAAAAAGCAATATATAAATACATCACCCTAATATCATAATAAAGTATTGATATTAAACATAAATATGAGAAGTGATTATGGTTCTTTTTTTATTTTTAATGCTATTTAAAATAAAAAATATATTAAAATAAAGATTTATATACCATATATAATTATTATGAAATTGAAAATATATTATATATGGGGGGATAGTATCAGAAGAAAATATTTTAGATTGCATTTAATGCAATCAAGTGATTTACAATTAAGTGAAAAGTGAGGATTTTTTACTTTTTATTTTAAGTTGTTTTTTGGTATTTTTAAGTTGTATGACCACTTAAAGAAAAAAAAAACAACTTGATAATTATGATTCAGACCCATTAAGTTTTAAGTGGAAAAAACAAACGACCCCTCAGACTTTCGGTTTGGTTTGGGCTGAAGCTCCATTAATCAAACCGAACTAATATAGATCGGTTTAGCTATATTTCAATCCAAACCAAACTAATGTAATTTTTCAAACCAAACCGAAAAAGGTCGGGTTGGTTTGGATAGGTTTATCAGCTTAGATTTGAATTCAAAAAGTTTTTTTTTTGTATTAAATCTTAAAAAATATTTAAATAAAAAATCATAACATAAAATATTAATTATATATATATATATAAAGGAAGTATAGAAAAGTCAAATGAGTAATTACTATATATATATATATATATATATATATATACACACACACATCCTGATTAAAGACATGTTTGACGGCATCTATGCTTTTGAAACTCTGATACATCAATCAATCAGAAGAATTGTATCAAAACAAATAAATAAACTATAAAAGTTTAAAGTAATCGGTAAAAGTTATAAAACCTGTGGTGAATAGAAAATGTAGGTGAATTTTATATTTTAGTTTTACTTTCTAAAATATGTGGTTTGGTTTGGGTTGGTGAATTATTTCACCCAACCCCAAACCGAACCACCAATTTTTACATTTGTAATCGAACCAACCCAAACTTTATGGGTTGGGTTGGTCGATTCGGTTTTTTGCACACCCCTACTCACACCTCCCTATCAGCATTTTCTTTTTTACCTGATATGGAGATTTGTAGATAGCCTCCTAATGTTTGATGTAATGCCAAATCAAATCTATGATTTTAAATATCATTAAAACAAACCTAAGGCTCTAATGTTAATCGATAATTAAATCTAATGAAAAATAAGTATTTAATTGATTTTATATATATGATTGAACTAAAATAACAATTAAGAAAACAAATTTCACCAAAAAGATGTTAATAAAATATATATTATTATTAACAAACTTTAAAAAAAAAATTAAATATATACAAAAAAATAAAAAATAAATTTATATATATATGGGAGAGATGCTCACATTCACCGTACTTATCTGGGTAACTTTTGTGTCTTCACTCTTCTCTATATATAGTTTAATAGTTTTTAGGGTAAATAGGTAATTATTATATAAGTTCTGAACTTGTTTTATAATTTCAAGTAGTTGGGACTTTTACACAAGACACCAAATTGAATTCAACGATTTATTTTTTTTATTTTGTTTGTTGTAGTGGATTGACCGAAGATCTGAGTCTTTCATTTGGGTTATAGCAATAACAATGATTATATCAATAAACAATGATTATATCTATTAACTACATAAAAAAGTGATTGATCGGTGGAATTATAGCCCTTTTTTTTTTCTTTTAATTTCTTTGAATATAAAATTATAGATAATACCTTTAAAGTTTATCTAATTACTTAATAGACAGAGTTTAGTATGATTTCAATTATAGCATCTCCTAGATTTTCTTTGGAAGTCCAATGACAAAAAAAACCCTTCAAGTTTGATGAATTATTTAATAGACAGGTTTCAATAATAGTAACATAATAGGGACTGTATAGTAATTTCTAAAATTTATTTTAATTTTAAATTCTACTATAGTGGATTTTCAATTACAACCTTCAAAAGTTTGTAAATGATATTGACAAATAGATGTGAGATAAACAAAATAAAGATAAATTTGTCATTTTTAATTACCACAATAGGGACTGTTTGTAAATTTGATACTTACTTTACAGTCAATATCTAAGGAAAAACCATAATGGTAAAACCTCTTATTACTGCATAAATACTAAATATCATGAATTTGTTTAATAAACAAAATTAATAATTAAGTTTGATCAAATAATATCGAGGTATAATTATTTAAAATTGTAAAATGAGATAGGGATGAAAATATAATTTTCTATGCATTTGATAAGTTGAAAAGGAATAAGAAATAATGTAGGGATAGAAATTGAATTTGTCGTGCAACTTGATGACTTGAATATACAGATGACGTCTGTAAATTGAAAGCAAGGAAAAAAATGATTTGACTCCAAGCGGTGGAGTGATTTGATAAAGAAGAAGAATTAAAAAAAACGAAACTTAGTAAAACATAGGACATAGACTCGTGAATGCTAAGAGAGGAAAAGAAAGAAGAAAAAAATGATTACTGTCCAAGTGGTGTCTTAATCGGATAAGAAAGAAGGATAAAAAAAAAGATGAAAGAAAGGACACGAGAGACCATAAGCTTACTGGATTTACTTTCTACAGCACCAGATTGAGTCCTAGGACTCCACTTTCTTTGCCCAAACCATGCTCCGATCGGGCTATCTTATCCAGTGATTTTTTTTTTAGTTTTTTACATTCGATTAAGATTTGGGATTTATTTGATTGTTTGAAAACTGAATAAAGGCTTTTACTTTTTTAGCTGGTTGGTGAGATAAATAAATTAGGTATTGATTTTATATAATTTAATCATAAATTGTTTACTTGAAGTTAGTGAGAGTGATATGGTATTAGTTATGTTGAAAAATTGTATTGACTTGAATTTTCATGATCTATTGATTATATTGAAATTTTGAATGAGGAATTGGGTGTCCTTATCGAAGCTATTTTAATTGCAGAACATTCCCGACTAACATGACTGAACTGTCTTACATGCATATATATGGACAACGAGCACAAATTTCTGGTTCTGTTAGTATTGATGGTGGGTATTTGTAAATCTTTTACATGTCATTGTATTTTGGTAGCTATTGGTTCATTAGCTGATAAGGATTGCATAGCCCAAGTTGGTAAGAATGCTACTTTTTCCTTTATATTTTCCATTTATGTATTCTTATTTTTCAAAGTTAAATACTATAATTAATATTTAAATTGTTTTCTGTTGCTGTAGATATTATGTTTTGTATGTATGTTTTTATGTTTTGCTTCTTGCGTGATATTATTTGCTTTGCTTATGGAGTATTGAATTTTAATTGTTGAAATGTTCAATAAAAGTTGCAGACAATTGTATATGGATTACTATTGTTAAATCATCGTGAGAATGATCTCTTTTGAGGCAAGTGTAGAGGAGCTTCTTCACTAACCCTTGAGTTTAAGAGTTTAAGACTTCCTAAGGGTGTTATATCAATATAATAACATTAACATGAACTAAAATTGTACTCTGTTATATTAACCTTTCTTATTTTTCAAGGATATGCATATTTGCAAATATGAAACTCAAATACTAATTTAAGCACATGCCTTGCATGTGCCCCAGAATTATATATACAAGAAAAAGAAGAGAAAGAAAACTTGAACACCTTTTTTTTGTTCAATTGTCCACTTTCTCTCTACTTCCTTCCTTTTTAAAAATACCAGGAGCAAATAGCCTTTCCTATGTTTGAAAAACAAAATATGTCCACTCATGAAATAACATGTAAAAATATCCATTCTTGAAGTTTACATTGCCATTTATACAAAATGTCCCTCTTCTTAAAAAATTTCTCTTCAAACCCATATAAAATAAAATCTGGTTTGAAAACAAGCTATGGGCATTTTTTTTCCTTTCTATTCAGTACATTCAAAAACTAAATTGGATATATGTGGTAAGGAACCAAAAGCTAAGAAGATTCACATAAATGTAATTAATTAAAATAGGGCTCTGCCATGTTTTGTATTGTTAAAGCTTATTCACCTGATTCAACATGAGAGTTTTTGTACCAGATATAGTCGAGTTCAAAAATTAAATGGCACTTTTTGAAGGTGGTTTTTAAATGCTGTCTCCATTTTAAAAACTTATGTTTAAAATGCACCTAAAGTGGGTTTCTTCTAAAAATGCCACCCACAGTTGTTCCACATCTATTATCTATAATTTAGTCTAGTTTTATTTTTATTTTTTACTTTTCATTTAATAGTGAGAAACTTGAAAGAGTAGAAAGAGAAGTTACCGCGACGGTTCAGAGCAGCTAGCCAACCAACCGGATTTCGACAGTAGACAGCGACAATTTCTTTTCCATTTCCATTTCTATTTCCATTTCAGTCAAAAACAAGGTATGCAACTTTAACGATTTGATTTTGAATACCGATTGATTGCGTATTTTTGCAGTGTTAGATATGGTTTCTAGGGTTTTTAGTTTTAGATCTGGTTTCTGGTTTTAAGGTTAGATTAGGGAAGACAATAAACAGTAAATAGGTTAGTAAAAGTCTCGGAGCATATTATAAACGTATCAGAACAATAAAGTCTCGATAAATGTCTCGAAGAGTGTTACAAAAATCTCGGAGAGTGTTACAACCATCTCGGATCAATAAAGTTTTTGTAGCACTCTGCGAGACTTTTACCCGAGACTTTGTAACACTTTCCTGGACTTGATACAAGACTTTAATCCGAGAATTTTGTTACACTCACCGAGACTTTTATCCGAGCCTTTTGTAACACTGTCCGAGACTTTTATCCGAGACTTTTGGATAATTTTTCCGAGACATTTATTTATGATCTGAGACTTTTGTAATACTCTCCGAGACTTTTATCCTAGCCTTTAGTATAATTTTCTATAAGCTTTATTTTTCGAGACTTTGATAACATGTTCTAAGACTTCTCACATACTTTCCGAGACTTTTCTATTTTCTTCTTAGACTTACTGGAAAAATTTCAGACCTCTGTTTTTAATTATGTATGCATATTGGTTGTGAATTGCAAATGGTGAATGTGAGTGGCAACTTAAAAATTCGCAAGAGTCAGTGGTTCTTGGACATCATAAAAATCACCCAAGACAACCACTTTGAACTTCTCACACTAATGGAGGATGCAATTGCCAGATTACCGGAAAATGCAATCCAAGAGCGGGAGAGGTGGAATGGCTCTTGTTTTGGCCATTTTCTACGCATGCATCGCGGAATGAAGTTTTCTGATGGTGTTGTGCATCGGTTTCTATTGCATGAGTTATACCATGACGGACCCACCGATGAGATGAGGTTCATGTTGGGTAACTAGAGCGTCCATTTTTCAAGGGTGGAGTTTTGTTTGAAAACTAGGCTGAAGTTCAGAGACATCCCCGACACAGATGTATATGATGAGGTGGAGAATGGCATACACCAAATGTACTTTGGTGGTCGAGATGTCGTGAGTTTTAACAAACTTGAAGCTATGATGCAACAAGGTCAATAGGAACAGCCAATCGATGCAGTGAATCTATATTTGTTGTTAATGGTAAACTGTGTTTTGAACGGATAGGATGAGAGGTATTCTGTCCCTATATGGCAGCTGCACCTTATTGAGGACATGGATGCGTTCAATGCATTCCCGTGGGGTTCACATGTGTACAAGACCTCCATTTTCGCGTTTGAAAAGGGACTTCATAAAAAGAAGAATAGATACAACATTTATAGGTTTGCATACGCACTATTGGTGAACCTTTCAAACTTGATGACTATCAATAATTTATTTATTGAATTTATTTGTTCCAACTAACCAATTATATTTCCATTGGATGTGTACTATGTTGTAGGTTTTTGCTTATGAAGTTGTCCCAACCCTTGCCACGCAATTCGCCACTCGTAGGGAAGAATGAGCCTTCCCGCGTATTCTAAAGTGAAAGTTGACGCAGTGATAGAATGTAGATAAACTATTAAAGATTTTCACTGCAAAGGTAATTATCTATTGGAATTTGTTGAATATGATTTTGAGGACAAGTTTATAATGTCTTTCTTTTCTTTTTTGTGATAAAATTTCAGATGTTTACGAAAGCTGAATTGACCCCTACGAAATTGGAGAGGGGTCAATGGTACTACGAGGGGATAAACGAGGGAGGCTATTTGTACCCTGATCCTTGTTCAGCAGAGACGTTTGATTCTCTTGGCTCGAGCATGGAAGTCATGCAACCTTCTGAGACGGTGGCTACGGATACACCTTTCGTTGGTATTGAGGCTACCTATACAGAGCATCCTCATGAAGGCACTAGAGGTCATACAGAGACACGAGAGGTATATAAATTGTTATTGGCTGAGGTCAATTTTAGATAATAATTGTTTACTATAACTCTGACGTGTTTTTTTTCTCCTTTAGAGCATTACCTGACCATTTGGAGCGACAATTTAAGGAAGTCATGGACATCGTAGATCAGTTACGGGAGAAGATCCGAACCAATGAGAGGAAAAGACAAAAACAACACGAGCAGTTGGTTCGTATGATACAGACACTACATGGGCCAGCTCTTCCATCTCTTTCAGCTCCTCTAGAGATACATTATTCGTTACCGACCCCATCTCATCTAGCTCCTCCAGCCCTTTCAGCTCCTCCAGCTCCTCCAGCTCCTCTAGCTCCTCTATCTCCTCCAGCTCCACCAACTCCCCCATCTCCTCCAGCTCCTCCAGCTACATCCATGCATGAGACTTCAGCTCCAGGCATTGCTCTTTCTCCATCTCCCTCGACTGAAACTCCAGTATCTATAGATACTTCATTGCCTAGTGTAGCCTTAGAGACTACACCATTGTCCCAGGGGCTATCATTAGCATCCCCCAGTTTGCCGATTCGACCATTGCGGGCATGCAAATGGGGTTGGAAAATAACTAGCTCCTATATTGACCTATGTAGGCCGAAAATGGCTAAGACTGTGGCCACAAATTTTGCCCTGCTGCTGATTCAGTTGATCCGAATCAGCTGAACGCGTGCAAGCGGTTCAAGAAGGACACAATGGCAATGTATAACATACTACTTTTTGGTAATAATTTCCAAGATTTCCGATAACTACTTCTTAATTTTAATGTGTATTTTTCTTCATTGATACATGAGTGATGTTGATGTGGATAATAAGGCCAGAGCCTCTTGGTTTGAACTGTTCGAAACCAACCATATGGAGTTGGAAGACACGGTATGTATTCATACATTGGCACATTTTTGTAATATGTATTTTAACCTTAGTTGTGGTTCCTTATGTCAGCATATGGATGCATATTTGCAAATCGTGCGGAAGCGCCATCGTGCTTTTCCTGAGGTCTACAGTCAGAGCGTAGAGATCATTGATACACAATTCTATGTAAGTTTCTTTGTTGTTAATGAGGCGTAGACTTTCTTACATGTTGAATACATTTTGATGTTACAAAAGTCTCGGATTAAAGTCTTAGATCAAGTCTCGGAGAGTGTTACAAAAGTCTCAGATCAATAAAGCTTTTGTAACACTCTCGAAGACTTGATCCAAGACTTTTGTAACACTCACCTAGACTTTAATTCAAGACTGTTATCCAAGACTTTTATCCGAGACTTGATCCAAGGCTTTAATCTGAGGCTTTTTTAACACTGATTGAGACTTTCATCCGATATTTTTTTAACACTCACCGAAACTTTTATCCGAGCCTCTTGTAACACTTTTGATCGAGCCAAAAATGTCATACTTTTTTGCCCTCATATCCTTTCTCTTTGTTTTGTTCTTGGGTGTTTTTATGTGTATTTATGGCTTTTTTGGTTGATATTGTAAGCATTAGGTGAAAAGTCATGAAGAGGGACAAAAAGGACAAGTGGTACAAAAATGTGGTGAAAAAGGTCATAGTGCAAGGGTAGCATACCCGTGCACCGGAAGAGGATTTCTAAGGAGGCAAAAGTGCACGGGTAACTGCACGGGTAGTACCCGTGCATTACCTGTACAATCCACCAAACTTGAGAGCAGATCCTCGGGGAAGAGCCAACTGCACGGGTCTCTTACCGGTGTATAACCTATGCACATTGCACAAAACATGAAGAAAAATGAAGATTGCAAGAGTATTGCACGGGTCTCTTACCGGTGCTATACTGATCGAGCCGAAAATGTCATACATTTTGGCCATCATATCATTTCTCTTTGTTTTGTTCTTGAGCGGTTTTATGTGTATTTATGGCTCTTTTGGTTGTTATTGGAGGCAACATGGATGAGGGGAAAAATAAAAAGGATGTGAAGCTTTTATTTGGGCGTCTATTTATAGCTACAGCTAGGGTGGTGATAGATATGCATAAAGGAAAGCTCACCATGAAAGTTTTGGATGAAACAATTGAGTTCAACATTTTCGACTGTTTGGCCTACCCAGTTGGATCAGATGACTGCCACAATGTGAATATGCTAGCAGATGGATTAGATGAGGCAATGGAAGAAGGGTTTGGAAAAACTGAGAGCCTTGAAGATATGAGCCTACGAAGTGATGATGAAGCCCTGAACAAGTCATATAAGACATGGGAAATAGTTTGTGCAAGTTGAGAAAAGAAGACACAGAGGCATAAGGAGAAAAGTACCAGGAACTAGAACTCAAACCACTTCCACCCAAGTTGAAGTATGTTTATCTTGATGAAGAAAAGAAAGTCTGGTGATCATTTCTGCAGGGTTAGAAAAATCTCAAGAGAATAAGTTACTTGAGGTGTTAAGAGAGCATAGAGAGGCAATATCATTGACTATAGAAGGTATCAAGGGAATTAGCCCTACTGTCTGCATGCACAGGATACTGTTGGAAGAAGGCACTAAACCCACAAGGGAGGCTCAGAGTAGAGCAAGACCCAAAGTAGAAGGGACCAATAAAGATCGAGGAGGAGTCTGAATCCAATGATGGTTGACCCATTTACTTGTCGAGTCATTTAAACCCGTGCACTACCCCTGCAATCCACCAGACCAGGGAGCAGATCCTCGGGCAAGAGCCAACTGCACGGGTACTGCATGGGTCTCTTACCCGTGTACAACCCGTTCACATTGCACAAAATATGAAGAAAAATAAAGATTGCACGGGTACTGCACAGGTCTCTTAACTGTGCTATACCCATGTTATATGAGCATCAGTTATGGCCACATGGGCAAAATCAGACCCATTCCGAGAAACTTATAAATATGATCATATGTTAGGTCATAAATAGGACCATACACCCATTTCATTCAGATTTTTCTCTCTCTAAATCTAAAACCTTTCTCTCCTAAAAAAAATCATCCAAAACCCATCATTATCTTCATCAATTGCTACTCAAAAAGGACATTGGCGGTGGATTTGAGCTTAAAGAAAGAAGGTTCTACATGGGTCCTTTCTATTTCCCTCCTCTTTGCCTTTGTATTTCATTTGTCATGAGTAGCTAAATCCCATTAAGGGATTGTTGTGATTCACATGTAAATATGGGTATTTGTAATGAACTCAATTTCTTTTAGTAAATCTATCTAATATGTTCTATTCATTGGTTTTAATTGATTTCAAGAACAAATTGTTTTGGATTGTACATGTCTCTCTTTACAAATTGTTTTAGAAATTTTATGTGTAGAGACTTGAGTATACAGGATGCTTAGCTCTCCAGGCTCATTTGAATAAAAGGATTTAACAAGAGTACATGACTCAAGTAAAATCCAGACTCATTAATCTCATCTATATCTAATCTTTAATGAGTAACCAAAAATATACATTCTAGGATTGGTTGCTTGTGACGGATTAAGCATCAACATTATACATCCTAGGTTGGTGAATTTAATAAGAGATTGGTTCCTTATTGGATAGATATTCATTCATGGCATAACCATTTGTGGGTGGCTAATACTATACATGATAGATTGTACACTCATAGGTGGTAGATAACCAATCCTATACATCCTAGGGTGGTTACATTAGTTAATGATCATTAATGAGAGTTCATTCTTTACCCATTGTTTCCTAATTGAATCCATCAACCCCTTAATCCACTTATCATTCATTTTCACCTACCAATTTAGTTGCATTTTTCATTAGTTTAGCTTAGTTTAAATTTTAGTTTAATTTCCTCTCAAAAAGCATATCAATTTACTTTTCTTGCATTTACACTAAAGTAGTAGTAGTTTAATCATAGCTATAGTTCAATTTCTGTGGAACGATACGCTTATTTGCCATATACTAGGTTTAATTGTGTTTAGTGCATCTTAGGATTTTAAATTTGTTTGAATATTGCATACACAGCAAAATGCATGTTCAACTTTCCGAGACTTTATCTGAGACTTCAATTCGAGACTTTATTAACACTCACCGAGACTATTATCTGATCCTTTTGTAACACTCTCCGAGACTTTTGACTACATTCTGATGATGTTTATATGGTTAATTCTTAAACAGACATATATGTACATCCAGTGGGTGAATATGTTCGGTGATGTCGACCCACCACGGTCAGCATGGTCCATGCTGACTAACAGTTGGAACGAGGACGCTCTTATTTGGGCCCGCGGACTTAGAAATCCTGGATGTTGGCCATGGCATGAGGTTAACATGGTGAGTAATGTATTGGAAATGAAATTGGATATTCGATTTTATATTTCAACATATCTTAAATTACTTTATATTTCATTGTAGCTTTTGGTGTCCTGCAACGTTGGAGGGTGTCATTGGCTTATGGCCAATATTGATCTCGTTGAATGGTCAATCCACCTTTACGATCCATTTATGCAGCAGGTTCCATTTAGCCATAGCAATAAACATGTTGCCTACTTATGGTGGTTTTTACCATCGATGTTGTCATAGGTCGGATTTTATATGAACAGAACGAGTGACCAGAAGACCTGTAAGGTGAATGCCGATCAGATACATATGGCCATAATATCGAAAGCTAATGTGCCACAACAATTAATGGGGTAAGTTAAAAGTGAAAATGTTGACAATGTAGAAATCACATTGTTGATTTAATTGAAATCACATTTGTTGTGTTTTTTCAATAGGGGTAAATGTGGTCCCCATACACTGTTGTTGATTGAGCACACCGTAGTAGAAAGAAGAAGTTAGAGTGGAAAGATATTCATATGGAAGGAAGACACTTGAAGATGGCCGTTGAAGTTTTTTGTAACTCCAAGGCTTATTGAACACTTTTTTGTAATATTATTTTGGATGTACATATGATTGTAGTATTTTGCATCAGATGTACATGTGGCATTAATTTAATCCTCAATTTAATCATCATTACAACTAAAACAAAGTTTTAACAAATAAGTATTTTATAGATTATACAAAAGTCTATGACATATAAATGAAAAGTCTCGGACATATAAATGAAAAGTCTCGGAAATATTAAAACCAAGTCTCAGACATATAAATGAAAAGTCTCGAAAATATTATAACCAAGTCTTGGACATATAAATGAAAAGTCCCGGAACATACAAATGAAAGGTCTTGGACATATAAATGAAAAGTCATGAAAATATTAAACAAAAGTCTCAGACATATAAATGAAAGGTCTTGGAACATATAAATGAAAAGTCTTGGAACAAAAGTCTCCCACACGCTTTCCGAGACTTACTGGAACAATCTTAGTCTCTCTGTTTTCAATTCATCCTAAATACATGAATTAATTTAATCATCATGAAATAATATGTCAATTACCAAGTACATGTAAATAAAGTTATGGCATTTTTAAAAGTACGGGTACAAATATAATAAAAGTTTTCATTCATTATAGATTACTGGGTCCTTGGATTTCTGTTTCCTTGTTCGGGCATATTTGTTTGTTGTGCCCTACTTGGTGGCACACGCTACACTTGCGACGATATTGGTCAGGGACAGGTTGGCTACTGCTTCTTGGAAGCGTCGGAGGGTTAGTACACCGTTTACTATTATGTCAGGTTTCTCCATATCTTCTACACTTCTTTGTGGATGTCCTCTCTGATACGGAGGGAAATCAATTCTCTTGTAGGCGACTAGGACAAGCCTGTTCTTTGCTCATTTTAGATTTTGGAGGTAATACCACTCGATGTCTTATGTTTTCATGCACTACCCAAGTATTACGATGCCCCACTAGTATGATAGGCACTGAATATGTGTCCATACGTGTTTCTCTCTTGTAGTAGTCTGCATATAGGAAAGTGTAATCCAAGTTTCGCCGCATAAAATAATAGAACAAAACATGTTAAATGTTTCATAATAAAATATCATAAACTTAAAATTATTTGACACGATCCAACTTGCCTAGCCGATGCAAATGCATGAGAACATGGTAGATAATCCATTTGGAATTTCTTACATGTGCAAGTCTTTTGCAACAAGTTAATCGTCCACTGATCCCCTTTCAATTTAACCAAGAATATCTTCCAATCAACATGAGTTACAGTCATGTAACTGCATTTCTCAATACGTTTCGAGATTTTCAATTGTGCAGCATCAGTTACTTGGTGACGCATGGACTGTGCAGCTCGATGACGGTCGTAATACCAACGTTGCAACATATCCCTTTTGAACTCAGTCAAAGTAATAATTGGCAGTTTCCATGCAAATCTCAAGCATGAGTTCAGGCACTCAGCAACATTGGTTGTTATCAACCTATACCTTCATTGGGGACAATGGACACATGACCACTTTTCTGACCCGACATTAATAACATAAGCGTATGCATTCTGGTGTAGCTTTCGTAACTCCTCTATACGCCGGTTATATTTCAATACTCGGTATGATTTCGCTGCTGCAAACATTATATGTGCTACATCATTTCTATGGAAACATTTCCTTATATTTTCATAAAAGTGCCAAGCACAGATAGTATGGGTTGCATATGGGAAAAAACTAGTTATCCAGACTTTTATGCTTGCATGTTGATCGAAAATGAAAACCAAATCTTCAATATGATCGAGGGCACCCTTCAAGCAATCCAAAAATCACTCCCAAGAAGTGTTGTTTTTTAAATCCCCGTAACCAAAAGCTATTGGATATGCTTGTTCATTGCCATCTTGTGTTGTTGCCACAAATATTATACCAGCATATCTCCCTTTTAGAAAGGTACCGTCAACAACAATCACAAGACGTATACATTGTTGGAAACCTCTAATTGAACCCTATAACGCCATGAAGAAATACAAATATTTATTGTCCTCTATGCATTGCAATTATGTGATTATGCTAGGATTTTGTTGTTCCAGAACATAACCAAAATATGGCAGTAGTTAGAACCTTTCTTCATGCGATTGACAGGTCAATACCAATGCTTATTTCAAGGCTTGATGAGCCTTACTGTAAATAACTTAGATGCCATACATTGTTTTCATATCTGTAATTATGTCTTTAGGTCGTATTAGAAGACCATCATGTTGTTGGAGTCTAGGGGCTATTACTTCATAAATTATGACCGTACTAGCTTGTCAGTGGCGCCGGTGGACCTCCTGTAAGGGACAACTATGTTCACCTACAAAACTTCTTACTTGAAAGTATGTGCCTTCATCTCTCCTCACCGCTCTTAGTTTCCACGTACAATTGTCAATCTTGCACACCAAATATAGAACCGACTTGTTAGACTTTTTTCACATTCCATTCAAAGTTCTCCCTCATTGCATGAAGACCTACTAACCACTTTAAATTGCTATTTTTTTGGAAAAAAATTGACCTTTGTAAATCGTTGTGTTAGGTTCACGTGATCCCATGGTGTTGTTCACCTGACCAAACGAATATGCTTCGAATCTGGGAATAACCCAAGTTGAAGGATTATCGGAAGCTGAGAGATTAAGATTTTTCTAGACATTGGATGTCCCCTGCATTTCCGATGCACTACCACGGGGACTGTCACCATGTATACGCCTTCCTTGAGTTTGACGTTGTATAGGTTCTTCAACAATGTTTTCACAGTCACCTACATGATCATAATTGAGCTTTATATTCGACTCTACACTCGGCTCTACATTCGCCTCAAATTGACACCCAAAGTAATCGCCAAACTTAGGTTAAACGTCACCTGTAAGGTCAACTACTGGAAGCGGGGCACTGCAAATGTTTTCTGGACCTTGGGAATTTTCATCATTATACGTCTCACTTCGTTGTGTGAACATTTGGTTACTATCCGCTGATGGATGGATAATGTTAAGGATTTCCATGAAGAGGGATGTCATCATCCATCACACCTTCACATCTCCTTTCAATTAGGCTGAAACATACTCGAGGAATCACCCTATCTTCCCCTAGCATAAACTGAACATCATCGTCGTTTCTTATAAATGTGCGACATGTAGTGCCAAGAACAATTGATATTGGTTGCAGAGATATCTTGGATCATATTCACAATGGATTACATGTGCGCCAACATCTCTTCAAAAGTCATATTCTTGGACATGTATAATCTCTGATTATCAGAGCCAACAAACATCGGGCTTCTGTCTGCTAGTTGCTCCCATCAACTGTTATAGGATATAACTATTCTAACCCGATCCATTTTCTTGTACAAAAATATATTAACAAAATAAAGTTGGTATCATAAAACATAATAACAGTAGGGATTATACAATAAAAACTTAAATTTGGTCATGCAATAAGTCTCGACAAATGGTTAATAAGTCTCGACATACAATTCTTAAGTCTCGGAAAATTAAACTAAAGTCTCGGACAACCTCCCATTGGCTTTCTGAGACTTACTAGGAAAATCCAATGGAATCTGTCAATGGGAGGATTTTTGAGACTTTTAAAAAGTCTTGGGCAGGCTCCCATTGCCTTTTCGAGACTTACTGGGACAATCCCAGTCTCTCTATTTTCAATTCCAGTGGAATCTAGGATTGTCCCAGTAAGTCTCGGAAAGCCAACGGGAGGATTTCTGAGACTTTTATAATACTCTCCGAGACTTTAGAAATTGATTGTACTTTCTTGGAAAATCTGTAAAAAAAAATTATAGATTTTCCAAAAAAGTACAAACAATTTCAAAAGTCACCGATCCGAGACTTTCATCCAAGACTTTAGTAAGCATTATACAAAAGTCTTAGATATATTAAACAAAAGTCTCGTACATATAAATGAAAGTTGCGGCAAGTATTTCAAAAGTCTCGAATATGTTTTCAAAAGTATCGAAAATGTCTCCAAAAGTCTCGGAACATGTTATATAAGTATCTGAGACTTTTGAATTAGCTATTAGTTTCCGAGACTTTTATTAATATGTTCCGAGACTTTTGGAGACATTTTTCAAGACTTTTGAATTTTTCAGACTGTGCAACTAAACCTAATTATCTCAACATCTTTAACAATGGAAGATTCAAAACCAAAACATGACAAGAAATGGGATTACCTTAGCTTGATTTGTAGCCGGATCGAAGAGGAGAAAAAGACGGGGACGATGATTTGCTCTCGGCGACCACGAGTTGGAGAAGGAGATGTAGTTAGATCTGATTTTAGTTTACAGAGCTTTTCAAGTTAGAGAGAGAAAAATATGTTTCCGACAACTTTAAAGTAGGAGAAAGTTAAATTCAGAGATATAATAAAAAATGTGTAAAGTAAGGGTATTTTTGGAAGTCACTTGCTTTTATGCCTTTAAAACATAAGTTATTAAAGTGTTAATAGTCTTGCAACACCAACTCAAAAAAGTGACGAAACCCCATATTTCTCTTATCTTGTTTGTATTTGAGAGAAAACTAGAAAAGGTTAATTTGTTAATAAGTAAAGGCAAATCGGTCCTTTAAGAATTTCACATGGATGACATTCACAGTTTTCAGACACAAAGCATCACGTTTTATTTATTTATATGTTTGATTTTTTTTTTCTATATTTGAGGGGTTTTTTGTACTAAATCTGATTCAGTTTTCACATGTAATGGCATCAGGAAAAACAAATTCTCAATTTGTTTGATTTATGGTTCTCCAATAGCTCACCTAGGTTTGATTTTGTGTGGTTTTTAAGAGAAATCATTTAATTTAAATTGTAATAAGTTATTAATATGACATTTTATAAATTTCTCCATACACCAATTTTGCGGCCATTTTTTGCAGTGGTCTAAGACAACATTTGGACCGCATTTTATAAATCATCTGGAAGGAATGTAGCGCCCATTTTTCCTAGTGGTTTATGATGACACATAGACCTTAAAATCCACTGGAATGGTTTACGCGATTCATCACGACGACACCAAGACCGCAATAATGAGAACAAAAGGTATTTTCATGCGATCTAACACACTAACCTATATATAGTATGTGCAAGCGTCAAAATAGTGTAATGCACACTTAAAGACAATAAAAGAACTCATTTTTTGATACTGTTAAAATAAAAAAGACAATAAAAGAACACAAATAAATGAGTTTTGTGTGTGTGCAACTAATCTCTTCAAGAGTACAAGTCAAGTGATATACCTTTGATGCTCTTAATCTTGAAGCACTTGGGATGCCGAAAAGCTTTCCAAACATGATCACCACCTTTAATGACCATATGAAGTTCCTAAGCTACCCTTACAAAAGATCCCATTGTGGTTTATCAAAGAAATAAGCCAATCACTAAATGGAGAAGCTTACAGATCTTATTAAGGTTAATGAGCTACTTGGGTCACTTCAAACATACAAGCATGGGTTTAAACCGAAGATTAAAGATAAGGGAATATCTTTCAAGACGGTTGATGAGAATAATGAAGATGAAGATAATATGGAAAACACGATGAGAAAATTCTAGAGATTTCTAAAGAACGTATAATCTAAGAAAAAATAAGTCAATGAGAAGGTCATTCCAATAGAAGAAGTAGATTGCAAGGATAAAGTTAAGAATAGGCTAATTCAATGCCATGAATGCAAATGGATTGGATTTATTTCCACTAAGCGTGCTAATGAGAAGAAATAGTCTAAGAAAGACTTAGTCATGGCTGTAAGTTACCTCATTTTTTGATTGGCTTAGTTCGTTAACAAACCACAATTAGGGTTAATTGTGTAAGGGTAGATTAGGTGCTTCGTTGTTCATGATCAAGCTTAAATGGAATTCAAGCAATCAAGCTCAAGAGCTCATTGAAGGTATATCACTTGTGCTTAAACTTTTTGAATAGACTAGTTGCACACACACACATTTCTCATGCATGCCTTAGTTTTCTTGTTTTTGTGTTCATTGCATGTGTGCATTCTCTTCACTTCACACGTGTACCACTTTGTTATATTTGTGTGTGTGTGTGTGTGTGTGTGTGTGTGTGTGTTGGTCGTCATGCGTCATACCAGCGCATCTCGAGCAGTAGGTAAGGGTTGGTCGCCAAGCGCCACACCAGCGCATCTCTAGCAGTAGGTCAGCGTTGGTGGTGTGTTGCTCGTCAAGCGCCAGACCAGTGCACAGTGCAATTTCTAGGCACGTTTTTTTTTCCAAAACGACGCAATTTTATTCAGCCCTATTATATATGTTCTCTCTTCTTCCTTGCTCATTTTTTATGAGTTCAAAAACTGACCTAAGTGAGAGAAAGCCAGTCTTGAAGAGAGAGAGGCTCCAAGAACCCACATTTACTAAACCAAACACATTCTCATGAGCATCTATCATCCTTCTTGCATCATCTAAGCATGGGTCTTCTTGTTTTGCTTGACTAGGTAACTTTTACATGTCCTAGAATATCTTGTTTTACTCTTATGACATGTTTAGCATTTACTTTGTGATTAAATGTATGACTCCTTAATTAATGTTGTTTCTAACATGCTTGAGTCTTGGTTTATTGGTTGAGATGTGTTGTTTGTGATATCTTCCATATAAGACCATTTTGCCATTTTAGCTAAATCTTCTTGCCTTGCACTTAGATATTGATATCTAGGATTGTTCATCTTGCCATCATTTAATCCTAGATAAGCATTTAGTGTAGCCTAACATTAATTGCATATTAGAATATTGTCATATATTCACATAGGTTATTTAATCTCTTCATGAATGGTTAAGCCTTGTGACTAAGTGGATTAGTGCACAAGCAAGTGATCTAGAATCACTATTAAATGCCCGTTAGGTAGAGTGAAAGGGATAGTGACCGAGAATTGTGTGACTAGAGGTCAACCTAGATTGTAAACTTTCATTCAAATAGTGGATTTGAGAACCGTGTGTGGCTAAAAGGATAGCCCGTGAGTTTTGCCCAGTTAGAGGGTTTCTCATGTAAATTAATCCTTGTGTTTTTAGTGTTTTCAGCATTTTATTTTGGATTGATTGATTGCTAATATGGGGTAGTTTTATTAAAATTGATTAAGTTGAAAAGTTGGTAATAAATCAACTAAAACCTATTCAGCCCTCCTAGGTTATTAGACATACGCGTTGTAGTATTTTCAATGGCATCTACTTGGAGTGATGAAAGTGAGAGTGGAGAAGAAAAGGAAGAGGAGTCCTTGGATGACCAAGAATATACTAGCAACTATATTGCTCTCATAGTTATATATGAAGGTGATTTTGAGGAAAGTGAAGACTTATCAAGTCGTGAAGATAGTGAAGATTCATATAATCATGATGAAGAAATTCAAGTTTCTTCAAATCACGATAACACAAGTTATAGTGACATGGCCTTTCAACTGAATAATGAGATAGACTAAGCTCAATGCAGATAAAAGCAAGTTGAAATTGATCAATGTCGATTTGGTGGTTAAAAAACAAAGCTCTTGAAAATGAAAAAAAAATGTCATCAAAGAAAATAAGCAAGCAAAGTGAAATTATCAAGAAACATAAAAGGAGTATAGATGAGTATGCTTTGAAGATGGAAGAAAATGCTCAAGTGTTACAAGACTTAAAATTGGACTTTGCTAAGAAGATGATTATCATGAAGGAAGCGATTGAGCAAATAGAGGCGACTTTAGTAATCATGAAGACCAAGAAGCTTGAGCATATCAAGAAAATTGATATGGCCAAGCAAACCATCAAAGGTTTAACTATTGGAGCCATCAAACTTGATAAGGTAATGGAGGTTGGTAAACTTCATGGGGATACAAGTGGCTTAGGCTTTGTAGATGAGAAAAAGAAGTTCCCTACAACTAAAGGCAAGTCACGAAGGAACAAGAAGAGAAAAATCACAAATGTCAATCCTTTCAAGTTCAAAGGAAAAGATAAGAAGAGCTATGGATCTTCTCAACCAACTTTTAAACCAAAGCATGCACACCCAAAAGGTAATCTCACTAAATTCATTCCAGTTTGTCATTTGTGTTATGTGGTTGGATACATTAGGCCTAAATGCTATAGATATATTATACAATACAAGCTAGACAATGAAATGCATAATAGTGAGATGAAAAGACTTCCTTTGAATGTTTTTGAGCATGTTAGGGAGTTAGATTACATTCATGTTGAAAATGATCATGTGAAGAAATCTACTAGGAAAGTTTGGGTCAAGAAAATTGATGTGCATGTTAGTAATAATCATGTTAAGAAAAATGTAGAGATGATTTGGGTAAAGAAAAATGTGAAAAAAAACATGATGATCATGTGTCTAGCCTTGATAAAATCTTTGTGAAGGGAAAAAATGATGTACATAGCAATTTTCAAATGAATGATTTCTTTTTGAAAAAGATTGTAGATGAAATATCTTCTAGACTTAAAATTGCTATAAATGATGGTCATCATGTTGTGTGTGAATAATATTTGATCAATGAGGTCAAATGTGAGTACTCTCATATTTGAATGAGTAGCACATATGAGAATGTTTATGTTCATGTTTGATAAGAGTTCTAAGTTTTGTGCTTGACTAGACTATCTTGTGATATGCTAAGTCTAGTTCTTAAGCTTGGTGTCGCTAGTCAATACAAGAACTTAGGCCACCTTGATATTGTTGTAACTTCTAGAATAATCACTGTCAGCTGTGCTGGAGGAATAATCAGCTGTAAAGTTAAGTAGGTAGGCATTTGACAAACCGTACTTTTTCAATTGCTATGAGGTTTAAAAGTACTGTATATGTGTTTGGTAAGTTATGCTATCAAACTGTTGTGACCGTATATAATGACCAAAATGGGTATGATATTGAATTACTTTCAATTTTATATTTTATTCACCGTTTAACCAATATATTTTATTTTAACAATAAAATTAAATATCAAAGTATTTTTATTATAAAATAAAGTAGATTTAAATATAAAAAAAATTAAATTTATATCATTCACATGATATTGATAGCTGAAAAAGTTTATATGTAATCTTTCAAAAGGAAAATTATATAAATACGATTTTACCTATGTAAAAGAAATAGCACTATGATCAGTAACCTCCAAATTATCCATCACCATCGCTAAACTTTTAACAAAACCTACACTATCATCTTTGTTGCTTTTACGTCCAGCGACATGAGAAGCAACATCAATTATCACCATATTTACACTGATTTTGCGATTAGGACAAATTGAATGAGGAACATATGACACTGAAGAATAACAGCAAGTAATAAACCCAACCTTGTAAACCATTATAGATTTTAAATCAGAGAGCAAACAAGGGATTTCATTACAAGATATTAGACCTTTGGGATTTAACTAACCAAAACATATAATAAAATGTTAAGATGTCTCCAAACAATCATAGTAAAACATTAATAAAACAAATAATAATAATAGTAGCGCATATAAAAAAATCAGTAATTAAAATGTCATTGTTACTGTATGGCAATGGCATGCCCTCATCAAACTTGTTGCAATACTATCTCTCAATATCTTTACTTCTCGTGCTCCAGGTGCATTAGCATTATGATTTTCTTCTTGGAAATCATCATCTCTTTCATTATCTTCTTCAAGTATAAAATCCAGGTCATCCTCAATTTTTTCAAAATTATGGTCATGTTGAGAATACCTTCTTATATAATTATGTATTGCCATGGTCGCGATAACAATCTTCACTTGCTTGTCAAACGGATAGCTAGGCATGTCTCTTAAAATCTTCCATCTTTTCTTCCATATTCCAAAAGTGCATTCAATGACACTTCTAAGAGAAGAGTGTGTGTGGTTGAATACTTATTGATAACCATTTGAGTGGCTTCCTCGACGAAAATCATGTATGTGATATCTCTCACCTTTATATAGTCCTAAATACCCATCCATTTGTGGATATCCCGCATCCATTTATTACCAACTTTTCGACTTAATCAATTTTAAAAATGCTACCCCATATTAGCAATCAATCAATCAATCCAAGATAAAATGCAGAAAATAATAAAAACACAAGGATTGATTTACGTGAAAAACCCTCAAAGTGGGCAAAATTAACGAGCTATCCTTCTAGCCAACACTGGGGGGGGGGGGGGGGGGGGGGGGGGTGGTGAATATGTTGTTGATTTATTACCAACTTTTCGACTTAATCAATTTTAAAAATGCTACCCCATATTAGCAATCAATCAATCAATCCAAGATAAAATGCGGAAAATAATATAAACACAAGGATTGATTTACGTGAAAAACCCTCTAAGTGAGCAAAACTAACGAGCTATCCTTCTAACCAACACTGTCCTCAAATCCACTATTTGAATGAAAGTTTACAACCTACGTTGACCTTAAGTCACATCATTCTTGGTCACTAACCCTTCCACTCTACCCAACGGGCCTTTAATAGTGATTCTAGACCAATTGCTTGTGCACTAATCCACTTAGTCACAAGGCTTAACAATCAATGAAGAGATTATGCAAGCTATGTGAATATATGACAATATTCTATCATGCAATTAATGTTTGGCTATACTAAATGCTTATCTAGGAATTTAAAGATGACACTAAGTACAAATCTTAGATATCAATATCTAAATGCAAAACAAATAGATTTAGTTAGAGGGCAAAATGGTCCTATATGCTAGCTATCATTGAACACATATTCTCAACCAACAAACAACAACTCCAGCGTGTTATAAATACCATTAAACATGAATATGTTTTAGTTGATTTATTACCAACTTTTCGACTTAATCAATTTTAAAAATGCTACCCCATATTAGCAATCAATCAATCAATCCAAGATAAAATGCGAAAAATAATATAAACACAAGGATTGATTTACGTGAAAAACCCTCCAAGTGGGCAAAACTAACGAGCTATCCTTCTAGCCAACACTGTCCTCAAATCCACTATTTGAATGAAAGTTTACAACCTACGTTGACCTTTAGTCACATCATTCTTGGTCACTAACCCTTCCACTCTACCCAACGGGCCTTTAATAGTGATTCTAGACCAATTGCTTGTGCACTAATCCACTTAGTCACAAGGCTTAACAATCAATGAAGAGATTATGCAAGCTATGTGAATATATGACAATATTCTATCATGCAATTAATGTTTGGCTATACTAAATGCTTATCTAGGAATTTAAAGATGACACTAAGTACAAATCCTAGATATCAATATCTAAATGCAAAACAAATAGATTTAGTTAGAGGGCAAAATGGTCCTATATGCTAGCTATCATTGAACACATATTCTCAACCAACAAACAACAACTCCAGCGTGTTATAAATACCATTAAACATGAATATGTTTTAGTTGATTTATTACCAACTTTTCGACTTAATCAATTTTAAAAATGCTACATCATATTAGCAATCAATCAATCAATCCAAGATAAAATGCGGAAAATAATATAAACACAAGGATTGATTTACGTGAAAAACCCTCTAAGTGAGCAAAACTAACGAGCTATCCTTCTAACCAACACTGTCCTCAAATCCACTATTTGAATGAAAGTTTACAACCTACGTTGACCTTAAGTCACATCATTCTTGGTCACTAACCCTTCCACTCTACCCAACGGGCCTTTAATAGTGATTCTAGACCAATTGCTTGTGCACTAATCCACTTAGTCACAAGGCTTAACAATCAATGAAGAGATTATGCAAGCTATGTGAATATATGACAATATTCTATCATGCAATTAATGTTTGGCTATACTAAATGCTTATCTAGGAATTTAAAGATGACACTAAGTACAAATCTTAGATATCAATATCTAAATGCAAAACAAATAGATTTAGTTAGAGGGCAAAATGGTCCTATATGCTAGCTATCATTGAACACATATTCTCAACCAACAAACAACAACTCCAGCGTGTTATAAATACCATTAAACATGAATATGTTTTAGTTGATTTATTACCAACTTTTCGACTTAATCAATTTTAAAAATGCTACCCCATATTAGCAATCAATCAATCAATCCAAGATAAAATGCGAAAAATAATATAAACACAAGGATTGATTTACGTGAAAAACCCTCCAAGTGGGCAAAACTAACGAGCTATCCTTCTAGCCAACACTGTCCTCAAATCCACTATTTGAATGAAAGTTTACAACCTACGTTGACCTTTAGTCACATCATTCTTGGTCACTAACCCTTCCACTCTACCCAACGGGCCTTTAATAGTGATTCTAGACCAATTGCTTGTGCACTAATCCACTTAGTCACAAGGCTTAACAATCAATAAAGAGATTATGCAAGCTATGTGAATATATGACAATATTCTATCATGCAATTAATGTTTGGCTATACTAAATGCTTATCTAGGAATTTAAAGATGACACTAAGTACAAATCCTAGATATCAATATCTAAATGCAAAACAAATAGATTTAGTTAGAGGGCAAAATGGTCCTATATGCTAGCTATCATTGAACACATATTCTCAACCAACAAACAACAACTCCAGCGTGTTATAAATACCATTAAACATGAATATGTTTTAGTTGATTTATTACCAACTTTTCGACTTAATCAATTTTAAAAATGCTACATCATATTAGCAATCAATCAATCAATCCAAGATAAAATGCGGAAAATAATATAAACACAAGGATTGATTTACGTGAAAAACCCTCCAAGTGGGCAAAACTAACGAGCTATCCTTCTAGCCAACACTGTCCTCAAATGCACTATTTGAATGAAAGTTTACAACCTACGTTGACCTTTAGTCACATCATTCTTGGTCACTAACCCTTCCACTCTACCCAACGAGCCTTTAATAGTGATTCTAGACCAATTGCTTGTGCACTAATCCACTTAGTCACAAGGCTTAACAATCAATGAAGAGATTATGCAACCTATGTGAATATATGACAATATTCTATCATGCAATTAATGTTTGGCTATACTAAATGCTTATCTAGGAATTTAAAGATGACAATAAGTACAAATCCTAGATATCAATATCTAAATGTAAAACAAATAGATTTAGTTAGAGGGAAAAATGGTCCTATATGCTAGCTATCATTGAACACATATTCTCAACCAACAAACAACAACTCCAGCGTGTTATAAATACCATTAAACATGAATATGTTTTAGTTGATTTATTACCAACTTTTCGACTTAATCAATTTTAAAAATGCTACCCCATATTAACAATCAATCAATCAATCCAAGATAAAATGCGGAAAATAATATAAACACAAGGATTGATTTACGTGAAAAACCCTCCAAGTGGGCAAAACTAACGAGCTATCCTTCTAGCCAACACTGTCCTCAAATCCACTATTTGAATGAAAGTTTACAACCTACGTTGACCTTTAGTCACATCATTCTTGGTCACTAACCCTTTCACTCTACCCAACGGGCCTTTATTAGTGATTCTAGACCAATTGCTTGTGCACCAATCCACTTAGTCACAAGGCTTAACAATCAATGAAGAGATTATGCAACCTATATGAATATATGACAATATTCTATCATGCAATTAATGTTTGGCTATACTAAATGCTTATCTAGGAATTTAAAGATGACACTAAGTACAAATCCTAGATATCAATATCTAAATGCAAAATAAATAGATTTAGTTAGAGGGCAAAATGGTCCTATATGCTAGCTATCATTGAACACATATTCTCAACCAACAAACAACAACTCCAGCGTGTTATAAATACCATTAAACATAAAGACATGCATTAAATCAACAAATGACGCTAAACCTAGGCAAATAAGAACATAAGAAGATGCAAAGAGATGCAATGGAGATTTAGGGCATATTCAAATTACCTAGTCAACAAAAGCAAGGAAAATCCATGTTGAGATGATGTTTGAAAGATGCTAAATGCACATGGATTGGTGTTTGTTTGAGTAAAGGTGGGTTCTTAGAGCTCTCTCTCTCTCTCTAGGAGTCACTCTCTCTCACTAAAAAAGGGTTTTGAAGCTCCAAAAAATGAAGTGTGGAAGAAAAGGATATATATATATATATACATATAATAGCCCTAGACGAAGTGACCTCGTTTTGAAAAGTTAGGCACAAAACAGGGCACTGTACGGGTCCAGTGCGCGGGTAGGGGACCCACACACTACCCGTGAAAAAACAGACTAGAGAAATTTCATCCTTGGTGCACGGATACTGCATGGGTAGGGAACCCGTGCATAAGAGAAACCCAAGGATACCTATCCTCAGTGCACGGGTACTGTACGGGTAGGAAACTAATGCACAACCCATGTAGAAAAACCAGACCTGAGAAAGCCAAGGTCAGTGTGGGTACTGTGCCGTTAAGGGACCCGCGCACAACCTGCACACCAGAGACCTTTAGGGAGGTCACTTATCGTGCTAAGGAAAATCACACCAACGAGCGGGAGCGGACGTTTTCGAACAGACATCAGCAAAAAAATTGCATTATACCAAACAAAACCACACTTAAGACTAAGAATGATGTGCAAGTCTAAGTGTGAAAAAAATGCACACAAGAGCAATAAGAAACAAATGCATAACATCACAAATGCATGTAAGTGTGTTTTTGCTATTAGTCTCTCCATAGAGAATTAAGCAAGTAATATACCTTTGAAGTGCTCTTAAGCTTGAGGGTGTCATCGAAGCTTGATCATTGACAATGAGGTCTAATCTACCCTTACAACCAAATCCCCATGTGGTTTGTCAACGAAATAAGCCAATCAAAATATGAGGAACTGACACTACCGATATACAGTATTTGATCTTCATGAGGAATTGATGCAGGAACATGTAAGCAATAACACCAATTGCTACGCTACACGGAAGCATTGCCGGATAGTCCACAAACAAACACAATAATATCGCTGGAAAAAAAAATGATAAGATGGAAGAAATAATGAAATCTAATCACACATACAACACAAGGATTTTTATGTGAAAATATGGATGTTAATGGTACGAGGGTACGGGTTTTCCATTACCATCCTCAATACCAAATTGTTAGAGAAATACCATCCCCGATAAATACCTACCTTATTATAAACGGTGCGGGTTCATGGATTCCCTATTAGGGGATCGTTTTTTTGCCTCATACCACCCCTATCCCATTAATGTATGTTTTTTAATGACTTTTTGATAATAATCATATAAATATTATTGAATAATATGAAAATAATAGTGTGGGGGTATATTATATATAATGATCTGGAATTGAGTAGTGTTTCAATGTAGGGAAACAAATGGGAAAAAAAAAAGAATAGGGAAAATTATGATTTTTGAAGACAGTAGTCACGATACTAATTTTATTTTAGTGTTAATTCTAGTACTAATTACGTTCTTCATATATATATATATTGATAACGGGGTACGGGGATGAGGCGAGGCGGGCATTTGAAATCTCGTAACCGTACCGAAATTAAATCGGATATTGAAAAAAATATCGGCCCCATACCACAACTAAAATGGTAAGATTAAACCCGCCCCTAACGGGGCGGGTCCCCATTGGTTCCCGGAACAATTGTGTAATTTTGACATCCCTACATGGAAACCTAAGAACATGGAAAAAAACCACTATAGTTAGGACGACAAGAGAAAGTTCCATTGTGTAGTAAATTGTTACAACCAAACACTCATGATTCTCTCTCTAAAATACCCCAAATCCAATTACACCCAATGCCCACTCTCTGATATCTCTCTATTATTTCCTATTTTGCTCCACCTAATAACCTAGTTATTATGATCTATTTATATTAGTTACAGGGAATTTAAGTCCTACAAGGAAACTACTTTCTTTTACATATAAGACTTCCTATTTCGTGCAAAGTCCTACTCCTCTACGCACAAGAACTTCATATTCCATGTAAAGTCTTATTCTTTTATGCACAAGACATTCCTGTTTCACATGAAGACAAACTTTGTTTCCTTTTACGATAAGCACAAGAACTTCCCAGTAGAAAATCTTCCTTTTTTTCACGATCTCCTACTTCCAAACGTTTCCCACGTCTTTAGGAAGTTTCCGCATTGGTTGAATTTTGTTTGGTCACCATTGGAAATACGAGCCATATCCAACAGAGCATGTACACCATCTATTGCACCAGTACAATCCTAAACAAAATTACATGGAAATACATGTTAATAATCATAAGTTCATAATAATTCAAATATATATATATATATATATTACTTGTGATAATAATTACCTTAAAGTGAGGCATATATCTGAAGTCTCTTAAATTTTCTTCAGGAATGTCCTTAAACTTAGGATCTGTTGGTTTTATTATATTAATTGCTAAGAGACAAAAGATATCTAGCATTTGACCAAAATATCTCATCACAGGTCTCATCAAAATGTTGGAATCATTCTTGTACCAACCTATTCCTACTCCAGTCCTAAAATATACAAGCACATTCCTAATATCTCAATAGAACTAATGTTTCTTGAACCCTTCAATCCATAGTTGGCTTCCAAGTCGACACATAATTTTAAAAATACATGCTTCTCCATCCTAAACATCCTATGACATCGATTTTCATTTCCTTGTAATATCTCATGCACCCACATATTACCGGTTTGAATAGAATTCATACACTGTTGTTTGTAAATGTATTTTAGATAATAAGATTCAATAAGATGTGGGGCACATATAACAACAATTTCATCATCTGTTTTATCCGTATTATTAGGTGACCCTGCGAAAACAACTCAATTAATCATTCTACAGATAAGGAATAAAAAAACCATACAATACTTGAAGTGATTCGTAAAGCACAAAGTCATCCCAACAAACAACAAATCATTATTCGTGTAGAAGAAAACTTAATAGAATAAAAATCATAAAAACAACAACCCATTTTATTTCTCAATAAACTAGAATATTGAAGGAAGTAATAGAATCCCACTTATAGTAGGAACACATAAAATACTTAAAAGAGAAAAAAAAAACTAATATGATAAAAATCAAACATTAATGGGGCTAAGTAATACAATAATATGATATCCTAGTTAAATAACTCTCAAGATTTCTGGTAATTAAGCCAGCCACTTAAGCATGATCTCGGGATTTTTTTATGATGGAAAACATCTCTCTTCTTTTTGGCTAAAAACAATTGAGTCGAAAATAACCACAAGTCACTTCCAATCTCTACCCCAGGTAACGACTCGACCCACTTCATTACTTTAGAAATACAAAAATTGGATTCTTTCCTACTCTCTACTGTATCAATGAGGCGATCAATTTGGTGTGATAATTTTGGAAGACCTCCCACTTTCCCACTTTTTAAAGCCATTTTTTTTTTCTTTTCTTCTTCTTAATTGCTTGTTTGTCATCTTCTTCAAGATTCCTATTATTATTTTCCCTTTCCAAACCTTCACCATCTTCAGATTTTATTTAAATTAAATTATTCACATCACCATTAGGGTAAAGTGGAATGACATGATTATCATTAAGAGTTTGACAATCCTTTGATGGAAATACACCAGATGAAGGTGCCCATGCATAGTCACCGGTAGCTGTGATGTTCATGAACATTCTATCTATCTTAGCTTCCATCTCAACGTCAATTCCTTCCTTATGAAATTTAGTTGCACCCGGATGTACCTACATATGATGATATAGTATTAACATATATCAAAATATACTGGACAAGAGACAAAACTAATACCACCATGATACATACCTCAAATTTACTAAGCCACCATTCTTTAGGTGCATCTATCAATCGGATTTAATTGAGCATTCCATCCAAGATCAGTCTCTTTCCCAATGAGTTGCTTCCACAATTTCCAAACATTTTTTAGTGCATCCCACTTATTTTTCAATTGAAGTTTACTATACTCTCTTCCCATTGCCTTATTGAAATTTACAATCAAGTTATCCCATCCAAGTTTCGTAAAATGAGCTCCATTGCGACGCCCTACCTCAACCTCCACAATACTCAAATCACAATATAAAGCTACACTAGCAGTGTTCCATATAGCCTTAACCCTGGGTCCTTAATTCATATTTTCAGTATTGTTGGTTGTCTTGTTGATCTTGTCCATCTAAATTAGTATTTACTTAATTAGAAAAAAAATGCTAAAAGAAAATAATTGGAAAATTGTTATTATTATAAACAACATGTGTAATCAAACAAGTATAAATATATAGACAACATATTCTCCCTAACAACTCAAATAATCAAACCGTTAGCCTAACACATGCAATTAATAGAATATATTTGTAAAACATTGAATTGTTCAAGCAAATAAAATAAATAAATAAACTGAAACAATCAAACTGCTAACATGCACAGTAATAAAGTTAATATGTTAGGCTAAACATTAAACTATTCATGCAAAAAAATAATATAAAAAAAATGAAACAATCAAACCTAACACCTGAGTGATTCACACTAATCCATCAAAAAAAGATATGTGCAGTAATAAATTTGTATTACACATAAACTTGTTTATTCAAACAAGATAAAATTTTACATCTGATCGTGTAATTATTCAAATCAACTTATAAACATAAATTTGACTTACTTGTGAAATTTTATTGAGAAAGTGATGGAAAATCTTCAGACTCAAAGCAAAGTTTATGTTATGAAAAAAGAATGTTAAATTAAGTAGAAATTTGGGTCGTAAGATATTAGAATAGGAAAATTTTATAAGGATAAAATATCTTCAAGTTAAACTAATGAGGGCAATTCAGATGTTTTAAAAGATTCATTTAATTCTAAAATTGATTATTTTATAATTGCTTTTGAAAAGTAACATCTTACCTCCTCAAAATCACTGCCAAATCAAGGTAGATTCTTAAATAGTTTGGAAAGGTTTTACCAAACACTATTCTCTTCCAAAATTATGACATAAGTTGATTTTAGCTTATCAAAATCAATACCAAACTGGCCCTTAATATTCTCATACTTTCAATATGTATAGAATATTTGTTGATTAGTTTTGGATAAGCTATTTTTGCATGGAATCTTTATAGTTTTATTCAATGTTAAGACTTTTGTAGAAAATTATTTTTAATTCATGTAAATGCTTGCATGAGTTACTTTAAATTGGTATTATATGATTAGATCATATATAACTTACAAAGGAAGTTTTTATATGTTTCTTGAGTTGAAAAGCATAGTTTTTATTCTCTTGGAAAGACACACCTATAACTTGTTGTCATGAGACAAACAATCCAAGAGAGCTCATAAGAAGAGCAAAGATTTTGCTATGATGAACGCAATTATTAGGTACTTCTCTTACCTTAAGCTAGCATTGCATTGTATGATGCATCAAATAATGTTCATTTTTCAACTATATATGAACAACACTCATGAACAACATACATAGTCATGAGCCATAATATTTTTTATTAGAAAATTAGTTGGGAACTCTATTCTTTCTCTTAAACATATGCCTACTTATAATCAACTAGCGGATTTGTTCATAAATATCCATTGACATGATCTATGTTGATTAATGCTTGTGTGTGATTGTGAGTGGCTATATAAACATTTTAAATTGAAGCTTCATATTCTTTGAAATCTACTCACTTGAGAAGTAATTATCTTGCATAAATTTCTTTTATTGCTTTTAGATCATGCACTCAAGCCTAAAATTTTGCTTTAAAGTGTACAATTGCTTCTCATATATGTTTATGCTTGTGTGATTTGAGTTTGAAAATATGTCTTTCATGGATACATTTTGATGTCTAGAATTAGTATATGAAAAGTTGTCCAATGGTTAGTATCCATGATGTTCCGGCATATATAGAACTCAACAAGTACCTTCATGAAAAGAGCTACATGTATTGGTTGTGTAGCCACCCAATATAGGAAAGGGCTACGCCAATATTCATTGAGTGAAAGCCGTCATGATGTGTTTTATTTTTTGCAAAAGAAAAAAAAAATCAAAGAAGTGTTCTTGACCTTGTTTTCTAATTTCTTGTTCACATGATATCTCAAATTTGTCTCTAGCTCTTTGACTATTCGTTGACAAAAAAAGGGAGAAAAGACATGTGTAATTGAAGGGGAGAGATAATCATTTTTAGGAAAATAAGGGATTGGGGGTGGTTATTTGGTTTTTGATTGGTATCGATTAGTATCAAGCTTAATTGGTATCAAACTTATGTTTTTTTTGTGATATCTCACCATATCCATCCTATCTTCTTGTAGAAGATTCTTTGTGTATTTGTGTTTTTCTCACATGTGCTTTGATTCTTTGTGTATTTCTGTTTTTCACCCAGGTGCTTTGATGATTAAAGATGGCTCTTGAAGACTTTGAAGATGTTTTTTAGTCTAAAAATTTATTGTATTGTGAGGTTGTGAAAACTGATCATCTTTGAGTGATTATGTGTTGTCATAGAATAGCCAAAGAAGGAGATTGTTAAGGTTTTAGATTTGTGTTGGCTTGCTTTCATAACAAAACGCTATTTGTTTGTAATGATTAGATGCCTAGGTGATTCGTGTGGTTTCGAGCTTCAAAGATAGATGACAGCTTCTCATGCAAACATGCCTTCAAGAGGATGTGGCTTCGATGCTTATTTAGGTATTGAGACTTTTTCCTCTTGAAAAGTCATAGGCGCGCACACACGCACGCACGCGCGCGCGCACACACACACACACACACACACATATACACACAAACATTACATGCATATGTGTCCTAACATTGTTGTACAAAATTTATATAGCACACACACACTCACTTTGTATGCTCCTACAATAGTTCATAAATTGATTAATATTCCTAGTTGAACATGTTCTAGGACTTAGATTTAAGAAATTGCATACTTGAATGTTTGGGACATTCCGAGTGTTGATGGAAAACCATATTTGGTTTTCGAGTCCCGAGATCTCTCGAGTCTCGAGATCTCTAGGATTCAATTTCCAAGCGAAGAGGGAAACGTTTCGGTCTTAGCTAATCCAACTGGCCTTGGCAAAGGAACCCTTTAGCTAATGAAGTATGATAGGAAGGGAATGAACTCCAAAGGAAAAGAGGTAAAGAAGAAAGCACCGTTCAAGAAATATAAGCCTAGTTAAGAGAAGCCTTTAAGGATATGTGGAGGATTCGGGCACATCTCTAAACATTGGGGTAATTTGAAGGACAAGCGAAAAGGAAAATCTATGGCCTCTACATGGAGTGATAGTGATGATGAAGAGAACAATGAAGAATCCACTGATAATGATGATCATGTGGCTAACTTCATTGCCTTTACAACCTCACACATCAATGACGAGGCAGAAGATAACAATGCCTTGAATCTTGACCTTGAAAAAGAAGTAGAAGATGACATAGCTAAGAGTGATGATGAAAAAGCCACCGAAAGAAAGGTTTACTTCAATGTTGATGAGTCGAGTGATGAGAAATCCTCAACCTCTAGTGAAGAAAGCAGTGAAGATGACTCAGATTTTGAAATCTCTAAGAATGAGGCTAGGTTGGAGCCTGATTTTTTTAGAATGAAGTTTAAGAAATTTCTAAAGAGAACTATTCACAGTGTTGCCAATCTCAAAGAAGAAAACTCAAGTCTTCGGGATACCTTGAACATGACAATCGAGGAGAATGTTAGGTTTTAGATTTGTGTTGGCTTGATTCTATAACAAAACTCTCTTTGTTTGTATTGACTAGTTGCTTAGGTGGTTCGTGTTTGATATGAGCTTTTACAAAGGATAACAATTTCTCAAGCAAATTTCATCTTCAAGAGAAAAGATGCTTACTTGGATGCTAAGATATTAAGATTCTTTCTCCTCTTGCAATGCATAAGCGCGCGCGCATACACACACACATACACCCCCCATTGTATGCTTACTTGGATTCTAAGATATTAAGATTCTTTCTCCTCTTGCAAGGCATAAGCTCGAGCGCGCGCGCCCACACACACACACACACACACACACACACACACACACACACACACACACACACACACACACACATACACACACACACACACACATTGTATATATTTGTGTCCCTGCTTCATTATGCTCTATTGGTATACCACATACACACATATTCTTGTATGCACATGCATTAGATTTATTTTGACAACTTTTATGAAATTGCATGTTCTAGGACTATTTCTAAGAAATGACATACTTATACATCTTGTGTTTATTTGTTTGTTTTTTATTGATATCAAACTTGATTATGTTCTTATATTGTTCTTCAATGAGTCCCGAATGTTTCTGTTACTCATACATATGTTTTCAAGTTCCGAGTTGGATTTTACTAAACGTTTCCTGTGTTTATCGTACATGATTTTCATCCTTGCGTATCGAGTTGAATTCTAAGTTTTTGATTGAATTTTCATATACTTCGATGTTTTTGAGTGAGTTAGGGTTCGTAATCTGAAAACAAATTTGAATTTCAAGTTCTGAGACCGGAGAATGGTCGAAGAACACGAGAGTAGCATGAAAGATAATAAAGGGATTATAGGTGGCAAATTGCCACAACACCCCCTCTTCCGTGGAGATGCATGGCCTCCACGGGAAAGAGGTCCCTCGGCCTACGTGGAGGCCACACGCCTTCATGAGGTGCTGAAGTGGCGTGCTCTTAATCCCTTCATGTGGTCTCTCCAACGTCACATCATTTCCCTCCTCTTTAAATTAAAATTTCGTGCAGAAATTTTATAAGTTTATAAGTTTTTGTTTTTGTGATATCTCACTCATTTTTGATCCGATTTTGGTGATTCAAAAGCCAAATTTTATTTTTCAAAAGCGAACAAGTCCCATGTGTTTAGAGAGCTGATTGGATTCCAGATATTTTGATTTTCTTTGATCTTCATCAAGTGTTTATCATTTTGTAAGTAAATCATATTCTCTACACTTTTCTTGTGATTAATTTCTTGAACCTCTTGATTTGATTGTGTTTAGTGTTGACGATGATTTGGATTCTATTTTTGGACTTGTTTGATTGATTTCAAAATTAGCTTTGTTCTTTTTTAATTGAATATCTTTCTAGCTAATTTTGATGAACATGAACTTGAATCTAGAAAGATTTGTGTTTATTCTTGATTGTTGATTTCCAGTTTTTTTCTAGTAACATGTTCTAAAACTAGAATATTTTGATTGTGATTTCAATTGATTAAATCTAGTTCTTGTTTGAGTATATTGTGGATTTCAAGTGTTGAATTATCCACTTGATTTCAAAGCTAGATTTGTGCCTTTTGTTGTAAATCTATTATTTTAGCTTTGATTGACATGTTTAGGTTTCTAGATATATTTATGTATGAATTGAATTGCGTATTCTAGATTTCCTATTACATGTTCATAAGGATTAGTTTCATATGTTTGTGAGCTTGAATTGTAAAAACTAATTCTTTATATACTCTATTTTCTTGTGTTTGCATCATGTTTGCATATTTGCACTTCACTTAGATGTTTGCCTTGTGAAAGGTTTTAAAGGAATCTCGATTAGGACTTCAAGCGGAAATCTAGGAATCGAGTGAGCGAGCTTCTATTAGTAAATGGCCAGATGGTAGGTATTAATGGGACATTCCTTGTGGAAGGATCATGTGTAATATTAGTCGCTTTTAGGGTGTATATTATTCCAACTAATCAGAAGTGGTGTCTCTAATGGTTGTAGAGCAACATGTGGATGTTTCCTCATTCGTGAGGTTTTACCACGTTAAAAAACCTTGTGTTGATTTTTTTAATTTTAATTTTCACTTACTTTAACTTGCATTGTTTCTAATACTTGCTTAATTGAATTCCAATTGTCTTGTTAAAGCAATTCACTTGTTAAAGCCTCTATATGATCATCAACACCACAAAAGTGACATGTATGAGTAAAGTAAGAAGTCATACCATGCACTTGTCAGTACATTGGGGCTTTCTCATGTATTTGAGTTCGTATTGGGTGTTGGATCGGTTCTCTCCTTCTTTGTTGTTGAATCAGATTAGATTGCTTCCTTAGTTGATCTTGCATGGTTTGCCTCTTGACTTGGTGAAATTTGGGTTGAGGAAGACTTGCTTATGAGGCATCTCATTGGTTGGGTTTGATCTTGACATCTTAGTTGCATCTTTACTTGAGCACTTTTTGAACATTCTCCTAGATCAATCTTCTTCCTAAGATGTTATGGAGGTAAAGGTTCTTTAGTGCCCATGCTCTTGAGAAAAATTATCTTGCTTGAAGAAGATGTCTCTTTGTCATCTTCATACCAAATACCTCTATTTTCACTTGGCCTCCTTCCAACTCCCAACATGTGGTCAAATGTTTTAATGCTTGAAGTTATCTTAACAATCTTCTCTAAGGCTTCTTTAAGATCCTTTTCCATCATTTCCCCATTCCTCTTTGCTATCTTTACTTCTTCATTCAAATGAATTACTTCAATTGATAGCTTGAGATTCTCTTCGTTTAAGCCTAAGAATCCTTCTTGATTTTCAACCTTGAGCTTTGAAAATGCTTGATGAAATCCTTAAGGTCCATACATTACCCATTCCCATTGATGAAGTGGGATGCGGAACTCTCATCACTTGAGTCATCTTCAACTTGTTTCTCATCCTCTTCATCACAATTACCTTCTTTGCCCTTGAGAGATGATGTGAAGGCAATGACGTTTGCCATGTGATCTTTATCATTCGAGGATCCTCATTCCTCTTCTAAGGCATTAGTATCACTCCAAGTTATGACCATTACCTTTCTTTTATTCTTATTCTTCAAGTTGCCACAATCCGTAGAGATATGCTGAAATCCTCCATATTCAAAGCATTGAATCCCTTTTTTATGGTCTTCTCTTGGCTTGGCTAAACCTTCTTGAAACGGTTCTTCTTCTTCATCTCTTTCCTTTTGGATCCAAAGCCCTTCTTTTCAAATTTGATGAACTTTTTGAATATTTTCACCATAAGGGCGACTACCTCATCTGAGCTATCCTCCTCCTTCTTAATCTTGGAGGTCTTCAAAGTTATGCTATTTTGCTTCTTAGATGGTGAAGGTGTAGGAGCCTTTCTTGACTCATAGGCTAGAAGCCTTCTAATCACTTCACTCGATTTCATAGTCTTGAAGTCACTATTTTCTTCAAGCGGCGTCACCTTGGGTTCGAACCTCTCGGGAAGTGACCTCATGATCTTTTGCTTGATCCTCATATCCGAGTATGGGTTGCCTAGTTGATGGCTTTGATTCACGATGCCTATCAACTTCACTTGAAAGTCATTAAAACACGTATGCTCCTCCTTTTTGATTGTCTCAAATTGTGTTTGAAGGACTTGAAGTTTTGAATCCTTGACCACATCGGTTCCTTCATAAGCCGTCTCTAGAATCTCCCATGTCTCTTTTACATTCCTAGTTATTTGGATCAACTTATATAGGTTGTTGTCCATTGCACAAAGAATGGAATGCATTGCCTTGTTATTCCACTTGGATGCTTCAAACTCTTGAGTGCTCCATTAAGACATAGGCTTGGAAACTTCACTTCCATCTATAGAGGTTGTTGACGGTGATTTTTGGATTATGTAAAGTCACGCATCATCACCAAACATGTAAAGTTTGCAGTTATGTAATGAATCGAGAGATATAAAAGTAGTTGTGAAAGCAAGATTTTACGTGGTAAAACCCCAAGGAGGGGAAACATCCACGGTTGCCGGTGACAGCGAGAATGAAATCCACTATCAAGAACTAATATTACACACTCAAACTCACTCGCTCTTCTTTGTATCAGATAATTCGTCAACCCTTGTTGGGTATTTTTAAGGTCTATTTATACTGTATAGAGCCCTAATTCTTGGAGTACAAGTAAAAAAGGTAGTAGCAAATCAATAAAACTCTAACTTGTGGAAGTCGTTTTAATCGCATCAGAACTTTGCCTACTTTGGGTTCTGATAACTCTTAAGGAAATCTGTTTCCTTATCAGAGTATGCTTCTTGCAACCTTATTTGAGGAGGATTCTTCTTTACGTGTTTGAGTCGTAATAATGTTGTCAATATGCTAAGCATCCGAACGTATCTAGACATTGTCCGTATGTCACTTAGCCGACCGTCTTATAAACCTGATCAGATCTCTTTTACCCTAGACCAGGGATCTTCACCTGATTAAGTAGTTAAACCCAATCACTTTGGTTTTCCCCGATTGTTGTTTTGATAACCCGATCAATCTAACTACCTTGATCGGGTAATTCTAACCCGACCATCTAAGTAACTCTGATCAGTGTTGTAGGGTTATTTTCCGATCACTTTTGGTTGGTTCAATTTAATTGACATTTGTTGATACGTCACTAGTCGTCCCCGTGTAACACGATGTTTATGCTGACGTGTTATCTCTCCAAATTATACCAATAACAATACCCCCTTAAACATTCAAATTGAGCATTGGCTTAATGACAACGATTTGCTCGGTGAGATATGTTTAACTCATGAGCCTTTTGTCGTGTAGCTCATAAATGCTCACTAATGGTAAACACCTATTCGCACACCAACCACCACTCTCGTATGATGTCATTGTCACCTATAAATACTTTCAAACTCTTTCATTTTCCCTCTCACACAATCGTTTCTTTTAAACTCTTCATCTTCTAAGTTTCTTTCCTTCCCCAGCGATCTTCTCAAAGTTCTACGCTTCAACTAAGTCTTCATCGTCGTCAGAGTTCTTATCCCACTTACTTTTATCATCAGGTATGGATCCTGCTACTCGTCATCGTTATGTTGAATTTTTGATTCACTACATTGTAATAGGTGATAAAGAGAATATTGATAGGATTGAATCTATATTAGGGGAATTTTTTCAAGATTTTTCTTCTCGCCTAGTTCATCATACACCCCTTAACGTTGATTATTCAGTGGCTCTTCCTGAATTTCAACCTTCTTCTTTTGAATCAAATATTGCTAACCCAGATGCTTATTCTCCCAATACATACCCAGATATGTCGAAACAACTGGATCTAGTCGGGGAAGCAAGCCAAGCTCTAGGGATTCTTCTGTTGTCGACTTAAAGATCCATTCTCAATTATTGAAGATGGGAGATGTTCCTAGGGTGCGAGGGGCTTTTCTTCTAAAGTTCTTGGCAGAGCATCCCAGCTCCTTTATTTTGGAAATAAATGCAGTAGACGAACCAGAGTTAGTGAAATATAGTGAAAGGTTTAATCTTCCCCGATTGGCTGAACTCTTCTAGAAGCCCCCCCCCCTCGGGGTGCAGTGGCAATTTACGGGACAATGCTCACGTCTGGGGTCACACTACCCCTTCAACCTTTCATTACCCGATTCCTGACTGAGACCAGTATCGCCCCTGCTCAACTTTCACCAAACTCATATCTAATTCTTATGAGTTTATGGCACATGTGGAAGCAAATTGGTGCCAAATACCCCACGACCCCATAAGAGATTCATAATTTTTATACTTTGGGTCGGTTATACAATGGAAGTACCTTTTACCTTCAATCTAGTTCAATCAGCCCTTTGATTCCTGAAGGGTATAACCAATGACCCATACCTCCATCCAGTAAAGATCACAAGGGCTTCATTTGGAACTTCCTCTCCTCCAACAAATATTGGAAGAACAGCTGGTTCTTTGTTAGAGATGAATAGGGTGAGACTGTGGTCGCTGATCCTCGGCAGGAATTAGTTAGGAACATCGCTCCTAGGCACTTCTATAGTCCTGAGCTGTGGAGAAGGACTCCTGCAACACTAACGGAGAATCAGGCCAAGAACTTTGTTAGAGCTGCTTAGACAACGTGGGAGGCCAGAGATCGGCGCACTATTTTCGTCGAGACGGACCTTCTTGATTTGTGCCTAGTTTCCTCCAATCTTGATTGTCACAAGTGCTGTGAGTATGCCTTACTTTTTACTAAACCTCGAATTTTCTGAACTCTGTTCCATTTATTCTGACATTTTTATTTATTTTTTTTGTTCAGTGTACGAGGTGGACATCGTGGCAGAGGAACAAGCTGAAAAGACTAAAAATCTTTATAAGGTCAGCCGAGCAGAAGCTGCTGCCCAACTGGCTCAGGGGATTGCTCCTTCCCAGCATGTCATGGTCGAACATTCTTACGAGCCTGACCCTAATACTTCTTCTGAACTTTCCGATCGGGAAAGAGAGAAGAGATCTTCTGATCGGGGTGAGCAGAAAAAGTCTCCTAGAGGTTCAAAAAGGAAACTTACCAAAGAGACAGCTGGTCGGCACCTGACCAAACCCTCTTGGAAATCTCTGGTCAGCAAAGTGACCAAAACTGCTGCTGGCTTTTCCGCTCCTAATGCTGCTTTTGGAAAGAGTAAAACTGAGTCAGCATCGAAACCAGGAACTCATCATACTTGAGTCAAAGCGGTCGTCATTGAGGAAGATGATGAGGATCATGATACATTAACTGATCTAATCCGTAAGGAGCACCGATCGAAAAAAGGTAATGATTGTGCTTCGGCTCCTTCTATTCCTCTGCCATTTGATCGGACCGAGGTGGACGATTAGGTGACCACCAGGGATATTAGACAAACCGCCCCTCAACAAGTTCAACCTCCAAGTCTGGCTAAGCCAGTTTCTCTTCAAACTGGCCATCCAATTAGCCAGGTTCCTTCTAGCCTTCCGGTTCAGCATGCTGGTAAGGCCCCTACCCAACTCTCTGTTAAACGTCAGATGGTCTTTACTGACTCAGACTCTGACGAAGGGCAAACCTGTCCTGAAAAAGTATCAACTAATCCTCCCGCTCCTAAAGATGACTTATCAGACCATAAGGCGGAATATGTTGACAAAGTATCTTTCCGGCTGAACCGCCATTCTGGGCCCCTGCCTAATATTGTTCTGGTTCCTGTAATAAGTGGTGCTGAAGCAGCCCGTCGGGAGCCACTAATCAAGAAAAAATTCAGGAGCAAACTGCCACCATACCCCTGGTGGCTGGTCCTGAAACCATTCTGGTTCTGCTTTCAGTCCCGACTGACCAACTGCCTCATGATCCAAGGATGACAATACTTCCTACGGTGGCCGGCATTCCTGGCTCGGAGGAGACATTGCCCGACCCCCCCGACATGCTGAAATCCATGTATGCTAGAAAAGGCTACTTTGGTGAGGGCTACTGGACTAACTTTCGGAATGCTAGTGACGCGGAAAGAGACTGTGCTATTTATAATAACGGCGTTTATGTATGTATTTTTCATCCTCTTGCTCATTCTTTACACTTCAGGTTTATATATAAACCTAACCTGTTTCCTTTCTCTTTTTCAAAGCCATAGAGAAGATGACTAAGGCTAAGATGGCTCAGAAGAAACAAGCCTCTAAAATCTCTCAGTTAAAGAAGGAACTTGAGAGGAAAAAGAAGGCGGTCAGTTCTGCCTCAGCTAGCGAATCAAAGCCGAAAACATATTTCGAAAAGAAACTGAAGCAGCGCGACGCAACTGAGGCAGCTTTGAGGAAGTCTGTTGCTGCTGCGGAAACTAAGCTGACAATGCCACAACCAGCCTGACAAAGCTCACTGCAAAAAGCACCTAGCTTGAAGCAAATCTGGTCTGTAAGTGCCTCACTTTATGATTGGCTTATTTCGTTGACAAAATCACAATTGGGGTTAATCATTGTAAAACGGTAGATTAGGAATTGAAGATCTTCCATTGGACTCCAAATGCTTCAATGAAGGTAGATTACTTGACTCTACTTTTACTTGAAGGGATATAGTTGCACACACTCACTTGCATGCATTATATTCTTGTTTACATGTAATTGGATGATGCATTGTATGCCATTTATCACACTCCACACTTGCACTTTTTGTACATTACTTAGTGTGTTGAGTCTGCCTGGAAAAGAGAGTTTCTTCTCTTACCGCGGCCTAGACCGCTTGGCAAGCACTGCTTGTACCGCGGCAACAGAGCGGTAAACATCAGTCGGCCCATGCTGCCTTAACCTGCGTCCTGTACACATGTACGCCCAGCGGTCCCTGAAGCGGTAAACTTCAGTAGGCCCTTGCTGCCTTGACCGTGGCATGTGCACTGCACCCACATCGGTCCCAACCGCGATGTTGTTCAGTAGGCACACTGCTACGTGTACCGCGGTCTGGATAACTTGCCCGAGCCGCGGTACGCATAGCGGTAATGACGGGATTTTGCTACTGGTTTTCAAAACAGTGTCATTTTGTCTAGGACTTAATATATATATATATATATATATATATGCCCTTTCCTCTTCCTTGCCTCTTTAGAGCTTCAGAATCCATTCTCTTTCATTCCTTTTAGAGCTCAAGAGTGTCTTGCAAGAAAAGGTAGCAAGAAACCATTTTTATTGTCCAAAACCCAATCACCCATCATTCATTCATGGTTTTATCATCATCTAGTTTCATCTAGGATGTTTCTAAGCATGGGTCTTCATCAACATAGCTTACTTGGTAAGTAGAACACCACTCTCATCCATCTTTGTGTTCTTGCTTAACAAGAAATCTCTTTTATGTTTCCTTTGCATCTAGATTATGATTTTTCATTATAAATAGAGATTTTTGTTGATGTTTGGGTTTTTGTATTGTGATAGCTATTGCATCTACGAATGATTTGATTTCATATAGCTAAGTTATATGTTTGTCATATAGCAACATGATATCTAGGATTGTTTGAAGCATTAATACATGACTAGATAAGCATTAAATGTGTTGACCTTGCATTTTATGCATTTAGAATATCATCATATTCACTTTAGGTTTCATATCTCTTCAATTAAGAGTTAAGTCTTGTATTTGCCTTTGGTAGTATACAATCAAGAGCCTAAAATCACTATTAAAGGCATGCAGGTAGCAAGGACGGATTAGTAACCGATTAGGTGTGATGTGGTCAACCTAGGTGAAAATACTACTCAAGCGTGTGTCTAACAACCTAGAGGGGAGGGGGGGGGGGGGGGGGGGCATGGGTTGTTAATCGATTATTACCAATTTTTTGATTAGTCAATATTAATAATATAACCCAACATAAACAAACTTACAAAATCAAGTAAAAGTGCGGAATATAAATAACACTTGATTTTTACGTGGAAACCCTTCAACAAGGGAAAAACCACGGGCTATCCTTCAAGCCACACACGATCCTCAAATCCACTATTGTAATGATGTTTATGACCTAGGTTGACCTCTAGTCACACCATTCTCGGTCACTAACCCACCACTACTACCCAACGAGCCTTTATAGTGAATCCTTGATCACTTTGCTTGCCAACCACACCTTGGTTGCAAGACTTCACTTGCTTGTGCACTACACCTTGTAGTCACAAGACTTAACTCTCAAGAAGAGATTAACAACCTAAGTGAATATATGAATACTCAAAATACAAATAATGCTAGGCAACACTAAATGCTTATCTACGGATTTAAGATGACACTAATTACAAATCCTAGATATCAATGTCTATATGAATGCTCATAAAGACATAACTAGATATAGATGTGCAAGTCTAAACTCTAGTCATCAAACAAAGCCATATCAACATATGTTGTCATTAATCATGGCAAGGACAATAAATGCAATTAACAAATGCAATCAATGAGTCCTAATTAGCTAGAGGGCAAACATGTCCTAAACATTAGCTATCACAATGCAAACCCCAAATATGTCATGACTTCAATTGATATACAATAAATATGAAGATTTGCTAACCTAAGCAATAAATGACATGTCTTGATAAGCTAGAACAATAAATGAGCAAGGATGTGAGTTCTACTTACCAAGTAAAGACATTAATGAAAATCCATGCTTGAATGATGCTCTATATGTAAGATGATGATGGGTTTTGGGGTTTGGAGAGTCAAGTAACAAAGCTTGAAGCTTTCTCTCTCATAAAAAATGGGTTCTTGAAGCTCACTCTCTTGGAGTCACTTTCTCTCACTAAGGATGTAAATTTCTGAGCTCTAGGGTTAAATGGTGGAGAAGATGAAATATATAAAGGAGAAAAAATGAGCTGTCGTGAAAAGACGAAAATGCCTAGTTCGGGTGACAGATGCGACATGCAAGGCGACATGACCAAGTCGCCTCGTAAGTCGCCTAACACACTGGAAAGAAACACACGTAGCCTGAGGCGACATGTAAGGTGACATGCCCAAGTCGCCTATGAAGTCGCCTAACACACTGGAGGAAAATTACAAGACGAAGGCGACATTGGATGCGACATGCACAAGTGGCCTTGCATGTCGCCTAACCCACTGTGCAGCCCATCAACTCCAAAATGCAAGAAGTGTGTGTGTGTTCAACCATACATGCATGTCAATACAAATGCATAGAATGTGAGTGTGTGCAACTAAATCTCTTCAAGAGTTAAGGACAAGTGAACTACCTCTCTTGAAGCTCTTTGGGATGATCGGAAGCATGTCTTCGAGAACCTATGCTACCCGTTACATAAACATCCCCAATGTGATTTGTCATGAAACAAGCCAATCACAAAAGTGAGGTTCTTACAATCTCCCCCTTTGGCTATTTCATGACAAAATCACCACTCACAAAATAATCCTCACAAAAAAATAAAATAAAGCTATTGGTCAACAAAATATATTCTACGTTACAATAAGAGAAACCTAAGATCTAAGTCTTCAAGGTCATCAATCTCTTCGTAGATCATCATACCTACACACAATAGCAAGAAAGCACTATCCAAGAACAAGTGCATGTGAGGTGAACAAGTACAAAAGGCAATTGCACTCAATAAAGCAATATAAAGAAATGCATGTGCAATGCTCCCCCTAAATGGTTACTCTCTCTCAAGGCTTCTCCCCCAAATCATAACCAATGCTCTCCCTATATCTCTCAAGACTTCTCCCTCTTTTTGTCATGAGATAGGCAAAGGAGCTCCCTATATCGGGTTGCTTTAGCAAAGAGAGATATTTGCACAAAAGATGATTGCATAATCATGTACATAAAATTTATGCAACTCAATTAAGTAAGAGAGATTTAAGGGGTTTGTGACGGTGTTGCTTTGCATGCAAGACATATAACATCAAAGTTCAAAAACACTGGTATTTGGCAAAGCAGACATCAAAAGGGTTTCTATAAGAATTCAAACCAATTTGCACCCTTTTGTCATAAGCAAACATGATATAGTATTTTGAAAAGAAATTTTCAACTCACCAAAACTATATCAATCCTTAAAAGCAAATCAAGACATTAGATCAAGAGAACCTTTTAGATTTTTCCGGATAATTATCCGTATGATAGTAGTCTTGATTAACAATTAAGAAGAGAGAGAAGACTAATTTGGATATAAAATCCTTATTGATTACATGGATACAAGATCCTTATTGATTAGTCTTCTCATATGCATTCACACACATTTGCATTAAAGCAATCAAACCATATTTCATGCATATCATTTTGAGCATGTCATAATCAAGTTCACATGTCATGGAGATAAATTATAGGTCATTCAAGTGTACTTTCCCAATCAAATCTCCTAGTCCAAAAATGCATGTTTGAACATAAATGTGACATGGATTGCAAACAAAGCAAGGTTACACACTTATTGAATAAAAATACCATATAAGCATATATGTACAACCTAGTATCTCAAGCAATTAATAAAGAAGCATAAAGTATATCAAATTTTTGCACATTTCAAAAATGCAAGGTTGCTCTCTTTACTTGAGCTCCCCAAATGGGGTCAATTCCAACCAAGTCAATGGGAGGCAAGAGCCCCTATAGACATACCAAGCCCATTAGACCTAGTTGAGTCTATGGGTGACATATTAGCACAATAGCATGCGGGTTCATCTTTTCTAATCCACTTAGGTGATATACTTTCATTCCTAGTAGTCTTAGTCAACATATTGCTAAACTTCCTAGAATCATTTTCTCTAGCTTTCACAGGCACATGCATATTGGCCTTTTTAAGTCTATTCATCTCCCTCATGCTCTCAACCCTACATTTCTTAATGTACCTATGGCAATTAGGCCTAATATGCCCATCAACACCACAAAAATGACAAGTAGGTATAAAGTGAGGAGTCATACCATATCCTTGTAAGGTCATTGGAGACTTGTCAAGCATTTGATGTGGCCTTTCGTATTGAACCGGTTCTTTCCTTCTTTGTTGTTGAACCAGGTTGGGATGTCTCTTTGGTTGAGGTTGCATGGCTTGCCTTCCTAGTTGGTCATGATGAGAATGTTGAGATTGAACTCCATTCTTTATTGGCATATTCACTTGGCCACTATTGGATGACTCTCCAAGCTCAATCTTCCTCCTTGGATGTTGTGGAGGTGAGGCTTCCTTCACGCTATTTCCCTTGACAAACACCGTCTTGCCTATGGAGGGAGTTTCATTGTCATGAACATATCCAAGGCTCCTCTTATCATTGGACTTCTTTCCAATGCCCAACATATGGTCAAGCTTTTCGGTGCCGGAGGTCATTTTGGCAAGCAACTACTTAGCTTCCTCAAGCTCCTTCTTCATCTTGTCTTCACTTTCGTTGACTCTCCTCACTTCTTCATTCAAGTGAGTTACCTTGGTTAAAAGCTTGAGATTCTCCTCCTTTAATTTTTGAATCTCTTTTTTCTTTTTCAACCTAGAGTCTTCAAACTGTTTAATGAAGCTTTCAAGGTCCATGCCTTCACAAATTCCTCTAGAGTGAGGAGAAGACTTCTCATCACTATAGTCACTTCCTACACTATAGAATGAGACACTCTTTTCACTTTGCCTCTCATCAAATGAGTCAACTTCCTCATCAAGACTTTCACCTTGGTCACAAGACAAGGCACTCTTGCCTTCTTCTACTTCCACATAGGAGGCTTCAAAGGCCGTGTAGTTAATGGAAAGTTCTTCATCATCCGAGGAATCTTTTACACTCTCACTATCACTTGATAAGATAGCCATTGCCTTTCCTCTTCTCTTGTCCTTCAAGTTAGTACAATCCTTAGAGATATGACTGAATCCTTCACATTCAAAGCATTGAATCCCCTTTCTTGAAGGCTTCTCTTGACTTGGCTCAATCTTCTTGAAGTGGGTTTTCTTCTTGAAGTCATTTCCCTTAGAGCAATGGCCACTCTTTTGTAGCTTCAAGAATTTCTTGAATGTCTTCACCATTAGAGCCATGTCTTCATCCGAGTCATCATCCCCCTTCCCAATCTTGGAGGTCTTCAAGGCTAACCCCTTTTGCTTCTTGGGAGGTGTGGAGGTAGGACCTTGTCTAGACTCATAGGCAAGTAGCCTTCCAATCACTTCATTTGGCTTCATAGTCTTGAAGTCCTTGTTTTCTTCAAGAGCCGTCACTTTGGATTCGAATCTAGCGGGAAGTGACCTCATGATCTTTTGCTTGATCCTCCTATCCGAATAAGGGTCACCTAGTTGATGGCTTAGATTCACAATGTCCATCAACTTCACTTGGAAGTAATTAAAGCACTCATGCTCTTCCATCTTGATCGTCTCAAATTGTGCTTGAAGAACTTGGAGCTTGGAATCCTTAACCACTTTGGTTCCCTCATGCGCCGTCTCTAGGATCTTCCAAGCTTCATGTGCATTTTTGGTGATTTGGATGAGTTTGTATTGGCTCTCATCCATTGCACAAAACAAAGCATGCATTGCTTTTTTGTTCCACTTTGAAGCTTCAAATTCTTGTGTGCTCCATTGAGACTTAGGACTTGGAGACTTCACTTCCATCTTCGGTGGTCATTGTTGGAGTAGTGTAGCCATCTTCAATTGCCATCCAAGCTCGGTCACTTATTTGGCAAATATAGGACTCCATCTTGCCTTTCCATGAGGCATAATTGTCACCCTTGAGCAAAGGAGGTCGTATGCTCGATACACCCTCATTACTCATCCCAAAGTCACTCATAGTGTTTGGGCAATATGAATGCAAATTAATGCAACCAACAAAATGCACACAAATGCAAGACACACACAATCAAGAGCAAGGATCACCTAAGTATATCTAGGAACCCGCTCTGATACCAATTGAAAATACTACTCAAGCGTGTGTCTAACAACCTAGAGGGGGAGGGGGGGAGGGGGGGGGGGGGGGGGGGGGGGAATGGGTTGTTAATCGATTATTACTAATTTTTTGATTAGTCAATATTAATAATATAACCCAACATAAACAAACATACAGAATCAAGTAAAAGTGCGGAATATAAATAACACTTGATTTTTACGTGGAAACCCTTCAATAAGGGAAAAACCACGGGCTATCCTTCTAGCCACACATGATCCTCAAATCCACTATTGTAATGATGTTTACAACCTAGGTTGACCTCTAGTCACACCATTCTCGGTCACTAACCCACCACTACTACCCAACGAGCCTTTATAGTGAATCCTTGATCACTTTGCTTGCCAACCACACCTTGGTTGCAAGACTTCACTTGCTTGTGCACTACACCTTATAGTCACAAAACTTAACTCTCAAGAAGAGATTAACAACCTAAGTGAATATATGAATACTCAAAATACAAATAATGCTAGGCAACACTAAATGCTTATCTAGGGATTTAAGATGACACTAAGTACAAATCCTAGATATCAATGTCTATATGAATGCTCATAAAGACCTAACTAGATATAGATGTGCAAGTCTAAACTCTAGTCATCAAACAAAGCTATATCAACATATGTTGTCATTAATCATGGCAAGGACAATAAATGCAATTAACAAATGCAATCAATGAGTCCTAATTAGCTAGAGGGCAAACATGTCCTAAACATTAGCTATCACAATACAAACCCCAAACATGTCATGACTTCAATTGATATACAATAAATATGAAGATTTGCTAACCTAAGCAATAAATGACATGTCTTGATAAGCTAGAACAATAAATGAGCAAGGATGTGAGTTCTACTTACCAAGTAAAGACATTAATGAAGACCCATGCTTGAATGATGCTTTATATGCAAGATGATGATGGGTTTTGGGGTTTGGAGAGTCAAGTAACAAAGCTTGAAGCTTTCTCTCTCATAAAAAATGGGTTCTTGAAGCTCTCTCTCTTGGAGTCACTTTCTCTCACTAAGGATGTAAATTTCTGAGCTCTAGGGTTAAATGGTAAAGAAGATGAAATATATAAAGGAGAAAAAACAAGCTGTCGTGAAAAGACGAAAATGCCTAGTTCGGGTGACAGAGGCGACATACAAGGCGACATGACCAAGTCACCTCGTAAGTCGCCTAACACACTGGAAAGAAACACACGTAGCTTGAGGTGACATGTAAGGCGACATGCCCAAGTCGCCTATGAAGTCGCCTAACACACTGGAGGAAAATTACAAGACAAAGGCGACATTGGAGGCGACATGCACAAGTGGCCTTGCATGTCTTCGAGAACCTATGCTACCCATTACGTAAACATCCCCAATGTGATTTGTCATGAAACAAGCCAATCACAAAAGTGAGGTTCTTACACTAGGTTGTAATCGTTTATGCAAATAGTGTATTTGAGGGTTCGATTGGCGATTAGGCCCGTGAGTTTTTACCCGGTTGTAGGGTTTCTCATTTAAATCATATAGTATTTCTTCTTCTTTAATGCTAAGCTTCTTGAGGTGAGCCACTAGAATCATTTTAGACCAAATACCAGCGGTTGCCGATGCCAGTCTTGATAATGTGTCGGCTTTCTCATTTTTCTCTTTCAGGATCCGAGTGATTCTATAGTCCTTGAATCTCCCGAGAAGTCTCTTGGCTATCTCTAGGTAGGCCATCATATTAAAATCTTTTGCCTGGTATTCCTCCAGAACCTGGTTAACCACAACATACGAGTCACTGAATATTTCCATTTCGTCTGCTCCCAGTGCTGTGCATACTCTGAGTCCAGCTAACAATGCCTCATATTCGGTTATGTTGTTTGTGGCTTTGAAATCAAATCGTAAGGCACACTCAATCTGATCCCCTTCTGGGGTTGATACTATTATACCGACCCAGCTGACGTGCGTGTTTGATGATCCATCAACGTGTAGCTTCCAACTGAAGATCTTCATTTCTTTTTCTTCTAGTATCCTAACCACCTCACTATTTGGCTCAGTGAACTCGGCAATCAGATCTGCTACTGCGTGACCCTTTATTGCAGCCCTTGGCAGATAAGTGATATCGAACTCACTCAGCTCAACCGCCTACTTTGTCAATCTTTCTAACATTTCCAGCTTGGATAAAATCTGCTTTAACGGACAATCTGTATATACCTCAATCCTGTGGGATTGGAAATAGGGTCTTAGCTTTCTTGCAGCTGTCACCAATGCTAGTGCCATCTGCTCGGCTGTCGAGTATCTTGTTTCTGATGGCAGCAAGGCCTTGCTGGTGTAATACACTGGTTTCTGTGCTCCTTCGTCCAGTCTGACTAATACTGACCTTGTGGCTACGGCCTTAACTGATAGGTATAGATACAATGTCTCTCCTTTGACAGGCTTCGATAGGATATGAGCCTTGCCCACGTATTCTTTGATCTTCTGGAATGCCTGTTCGCACTCCTCGTTCCATTCTACTCCCTTGCCTTTCATTATTGCTTTGAAGAAGGGTAAACATCTATCAGTTGAGTTAATGATGAATCGATTTAATGAGGCTAGGTAACCTGTCAACCTTTAGATGTCTTTCAGGGTGACCGGGGACCTCATCTTTTCTAGGGCTTTTATTTTTTCAGAGTTCGCTTCGATACCCCTCTGGTGCACTTGGAATCCAAGGAATGTTCCCGATGGCACCCCAAAAACACATTTGTTTGGGTTGAGCTTCATCCTATATCGTCTCAACATTCCAAATGTTTCCTAAAAGTCGGTTGCATGTTGGACGACCGTGATACTTTTGGTCAACATGTCATCTATATAGACTTCCATGTTTCTGCCGATCTGTCGGGCGAACATCTTATTTACCAGTCTTTGGTAAGTTACCCCAGCAATTTTTAGACCAAAATGCATTACCTTGTAACAATAAAGCCCTTGATCCGTTATGAAAGCGGTATTTTCTTCATTTGGGCCAAACATCCTGATCTGGTTATAGCCTGAGTATGCGTCCATGAAACTCAACAGCTCATGCCCCGCAGTTGCATCAACCAATTGATCTATTCGGGGCAAAGGGAAACTATCTTTCGGGCATGCTTTGTTCAGGTTTGTGAAATCCACACACATTCTCCACTGCCCATTCTTTTCCTTAACGAGTACCACATTGGCAACCCACTCGGGATACTGAACTTCTTTGATTGATCCTGCTGCCAATAACTTGTGGACCTCTTCTTTAATTGCTTGGCTTCTCTCAGGGTTGAACCTTCGTCTTTTTTGTATTACCAGTTTCTGCTTAGGGTCAACAGTCAGGGCGTGGGAGATTATTTTGGCATCGATTATAATCATGTCTTCATGTTTCCAAGCAAACACGGCCTTTTATTCTTTCAATAGATTGACTAGTCGATCATGTATAAGTTTGGTCAGATGTGTCCCCAATTTTACAGTTTGTTCAGGATTCTTGTCGTCTATAATGACCTCAACGATCGGCTCCCCTTCCTGATCTTTCCTATCTTCTGGAGATGATTCCCTTGGGTCTAGGTCGAACCGAGTCGGCGTTTCCGCCTTTTCCTCACTCTCATCTTCTTCAGAGTATTTCTTTTGCTCTGCGGATTCTATCTGCATTACGTCTGCTTTGGCTTTTTCTCTGTAAACCGCCAGATTGTCTTTCCTCGCCCATTCTTGGCATCCCTTCAATACTTCAACCCCAGCTTCGGTCGGGAACTTGACGGTCAAGGCATAAGTTGTCGTAACCACCTTTGTTTTGTTCAAGAATAGTCTGCCTAACAAGGCATTGTATAGCCAATTCTCGGTGTCAACAACCACAAAGTCAAGCAGTACTGTTTTTTGGCTTGGAAAACTCCCTATCTGGACCGGAAGTTTGATTGTACCTAGAGATCTCACTTCTACTCCTCCAAATCCTTTGAGTGGAATTGCCAGTGGTTGAAAATCCTTCCAATGAAGCCCTAACCGATCGAACACACTAGTGCTCAGGATATCTGCCGAGCTCCCATTATCGATCAGTATTCTTCTTACTTCCTAGGTGTCCGATACAAACTGTCACAACGATCTCGTCATTTGGCTTAACCTCCAATCCGTAAGCGTCAGCTTTAGAGAAAATGATCGGATCCCACCCTTGCTTGAGCTTTTTCTGATCGGGACCCACCGAGTTCATCTTAAAGTTTTTCTGGCCATTTATCGTTTCTTGAAATTTTGACATTCTCTCTCTGCTACTTCTTCCTATACATGGCCCCCAAAAAATGGTGTTGATAGCTCCGGCATCTGAACTTTCCCTTAGACTACCCATTCTATTCTGGTCGGGTTTTGTGGGATCGTTCTGCAGATCATCATTTCCTTTGAGACCACATCTTTTAGGTGCCCTTCTCTAATTATCTTTTCAATGTAATCCCTCAACTGGTAGCATTTAGAGGTTTCATGTCCACTCTCTCAGTGGAAACGGTAATATTTCGAGGTGTCTCTCCGAGCAAAACTGGATTGCTTCTGAGGCTTCTTATATAAGTTCTTGTCCTCGATTACATTCAGAACTTCTTCTTGTTTCTGTGTCAGAGGAGTTTAATTTGTGTCCAAATTCTTATAGGTCTTGTTACCCTTTTGATCATCTTCCTTGCGGTCTTCATTGCCCTTCCTAGAGTTATTCTTTTGGTCTCCTTTGGGGTTTCCCTTCGAGCCATTATCTTTGGGCTTTTGACTCTCACTTGGTCGGCCACCATGTATATACTCCCCTTCATGGGCTATTTGCTCTTCTTCTGCCATCGCGTATCCTCCCACACCATCCACCAGATTAACATAGGTGATCAGTCCCCTCTGTCTTAGACTGAGTGACAATCGGCAGTGTTGCAGGATGTTAACAAATGCAGCCACAACTGCATCGTCATTAGGGTCCTGCACTTCTTAGACTTCTTACGAAAATCAGGCTAGGTAGTCTTTTAACTTCTCGTCATTTCTTTGCTTCAGGGTCGAGAGAATGGATATCGACTTCCTACATTGGATATTTCCCATGAACTATCTGGTGAAGGCCTGTATCAATTACTCGAAGTTCCCGACCGATCCGTTTGTAAGGCCACCAAACCATTTGGACCTCTGATCCCTTAGTGTCTGAGGGAGCATTCTGCATATGAGTGCATCATCGTAATCATACTGTGCCATTTCACTTTGATACCTTCTAACGTGCTCTTCGGGGTCAGTGTTGGCCTTAAATTGTTCCACATGCGGCATTCATAATTTTTCAGAGAAACCAGCATGTCTTATGGGTGCAGTGAATGGACTTCTGAAATTGCCGATCAACAGGTTCCCTCGTCCTTGTCTCCATTCCAGCACTTCTATCGTTCTTAGCAGAACTTTCTGTTCTTCTTCTAGCTGGCCTTGCTCCTCAAACTTTTACCGGATGATGAGGCCATAAGGGTCTTTTGAAGCTCGCCTTGTAACTTGGGTGTCTCGAACATTATATCTGGGAGCGGTGAATTGTTTCTCTGTGCCTCCTTGGGGACTCCTCTTTGTCCGTTGAAGGTGAACAAGATCCCCTCCTATGCTCGTCATACCTATTGCTCTGGTCATAACTCGCTTCCCGTCCATGATCTCTTGTAACATCGTCATGAGGACTCTGCTGCCTTCTTCTCTGGCTGGCTTGGTCCCCATTACTCATGTGATCCTGGTAATCTTGAGGATCGTCGCCTTTTTGATATCGCTCCCTCTTTTCGTGGCGATTTATCTTATCTTTACCAGTTTTCGGCAGAGCATCAGGAGTTGGGACTACTATCTCAGATAGTATCCTAGGGTCCCGTGCCACCACTGGTGTAGATAACTGGAATGGTGAGGTCAAATTTGCAATAGTGGTTATATTGATTCCCTGTTTAGTGGCGTCTTCGATGATTCTCAACAGGGATTCTTGAACTTCCCGAAAGGCATATGGAGAGATATTAGGAAGGGTATTTACATAGGTGGTTACGTCTTGTCTAATGGAAGGTGGAGTTCTGGACGACGGGTCCCCTCCGATGTTTACTATACCACCATCGTCGGTATCACAGGGAGTACCAATTTCATACGAGGACCGGCTTCCATCCCTATTATCTGCCATGTTACTGCTTTACAAGTTTTCGGAGGTTCACCCCCTCCTTCTAACGCCAATTGTTGACGGTGATTTTTGGATTATGTAAAGTCAATCAAGCATCACACAAAACATGTAAATTTTGCTGTTATGTAGTGAATCGAAAGAAATAAAAGAAGTTGTGCAAGCAAGATTTTACGTGGTAAAACCCCAAGGCGAGGAAACATCCACGGTTGCTGGTGACGGCGAGAATAAAATCAACTATCAAGAATGAATATTACACACTCAAACTCACTCGCTCTCCTTTGTATCAGATAATTCATCAACCCCTGTTAGGTATTTTTAAGGTCTATTTATACTGTATAGAGCCCTAATTATTGGAGTACAAATAAAAAAGGCAGTAGCAAATCAATAAAACTCTGACTTGTTGGAATCATTTTAATCGCATCAGAATTTTGCCTATTTTGGGTTCTGATAACTCTTAAGGAAATCTCTTTCCTTATCAGAGTATGCTTCTTGCAACCTTATTTGAGGAGGATTCTGTTTTACGTGTTTGAGTCGTAATAATGTTCTCAATATGCTAAGCATCCGAACGTATCTAGACATTGTCCACATGTCACTTAGCCGACCGTCTTATAAACCTGATCAGATCTCTTTTACCTCCGCCCAGGGATCTTCACCTGATCAAGTAGTTAAACTCGATCACTTTGGTTTTCCCAGATCGTTGTTTTGATAACCCCATCAATCTAACTACCTTGATCGGGTATTTCCAACCCGACCATCTAAGTAACTCTGATCAGTATTGTAGGGTTATTTTCCGGTCACTTTCGGTTGGTTCAATTTAATTGACATTTGTTGACACGTCACTAGTCGTCCCCATGTAACACGATGTTTATGCTGACATGTTATCTCTCCAAATTATACCAATAACAGAGGTCATAGTTGGAGGAGTATAGTCATCTTCTATAGCCATCCATACCCGGTTATATATTTGGCAAAGGTAGGACTCCATCTTACATTTCCAAAGGCATAGTTCACCCCCGATGAGCAAATAAGGTGTTATGCTTGAAGCTTCCTCGCTTCCACCTCCATTCCCACTCATAGTGTTTGGGTATATGAATGAGATGAATGCAAATGAATGCAACAATTAATATGCATACAAATGCAAGAAACATAAAATGAGAAGGATCTCATATATATGTCTAGGAACCTACTCTGATACCAATTGAAAATAAATAATTTGTGTATAAACTAACCTAGAGGGGGTGAATAGGTTTTAATCTATCAATCAACTTTAACAACTTTACCCCATACTAGCAAGCAATCAATCTACAATAAACAAGCGGAAAATAATAAAGACACAAAGATTGATGAAAATACTACTCTAAGCGTGTGTCTACAACATAGAAGGGGGGTGAATAGGTTTTAATCAAGTTAATTACCAATTTTTCTTGATTAGTTAATATTAAAAATTCACTTCATAAACAAACATACAAAATCAAGTGTAAAGTGCGGAATAATAAATAACACTTGATTTTTACGTGGAAATCCTTAAACAAGGGAAAAACCACGGGCTATCCTTCTAGCCACACACGATCCTCAAATCCACTATTATAATGATGTTTACAACCTAGGTTGACCTCTAGTCACACCATTCTTGGTCACTAACCCACCACTACTACCCAACGGGCCTTTATAGTGAATCATTGATCACTTTGCTTGCCAACTACACCTTGGTTGCAAGACTTCACTTGCTTGTGCACTACACTTTGTAGTCAGAAGACTTAACTCTCAAGAAGAGATTAACAACCTATGTGAATATATGAATATTCAAAATGCAAATAATGCTAGGTAACAATAAATGCTTATCTAGGAAATAAAGATGACACTAAGTACAAATCCTAGATATCAATGTCTATATGAATGCTCATAAAGACCTAACTAGATATAGATATACAAGTTTAAACTCTAGTCATCAAACAAAGCCATATCAACATATGTTGTCATTAATCATGGCAAGAACAATAAATGCAATTAAAAAATGCAATCAATGAGTCCTAATTAGCTAGAGGGCAAATATGTCCTAAATGCAAGCTATCACAACACAAACCCAATCATACAAAGGAACTCATAAATAGATGCATTAAATAGAGTCCTAGCATTTAATCCACTAATAAATGCAATAAAAATACAATCTTGGAAAGTATGAACAAATGATAAAGATGGGGTTTTTGTTCAACTTACCAAGTCAACTAATGATGAAGACCCATGCCTTAAAGATGCTTAAAAATGCATGAAGATGATGGGTTTTGGGTTTGGAGAGTCAAGGAACAAAGCTTGAAGCTTTCTCTCTCTAAGGGTTGTTCTCTCTCTTAAGAATGGGTTCTTGAAGCTCTAAAAAAACGAGTTGGGGAAGAAGAGAACATATATATAGAAACCCTAGACAAAACTGTGTCGTTTTGGGCTTGGGAATAAAAGTCCCGTCAATACCGCTCGCTGGACCGCGGCTCGGGTAAGTGCCTAGACCGCGGTACACGCAGGCAGTGTGCCTACTAGACAACATCGCGGTTGGGACCGCTGTGCGTGCAGTGCACAGGCCGCGGGCAAGGCAGTAGGGGCCTACTGAAGTTTACCGCGTCAGGGACCGCTGGGCGTACATGTGTACAGGACGCGGTCAATGCAGCATGGGCCAACTGATGTTTACAGCTCTGTATGCCGCGGTGCAAGTAGAGCCTGCCAAGCGGTCTAGGCCGTGGTAAGAGAAGAAACTCTCTTTTCCAGGCAGACTCAGCACGCTAAGTAATGTGCAATATGTGCAAGTGTGGAGTGTGAAAAATGGCATACAATACATCATCCAATTATATGTAAACAAGAATATAATGCATGCAAGTGAGTGTGTGCAACTAAAATCTCTTCAAGAGAGTCAAGTCAAGTAAACTACCTCTCTTGAAGCACTCTGGGATCTTGGAAGCTAGTTGATGAAGAACCACAATAAAACCTAAGCTACCCATTACAAATAATCCCAATATGGTTTGTCATGAAATAAGCCAATTAAAATTAAAGGTCCTTACAATTGATTTACGTGATAAACCCTCAAACTGGGCAAAACTCATGGGCTATCCATCTAGCTATACATGGTCCTCAAATCCACTATATGCAGTGATGTTTACACCCTAGGTTGACCTCAAGTCATACCACTACTACCCTTAGGCCTTTTATAGCGATCCTAGACCAATTTGCTTGTGCACTAATCCACTTAGTCACAAGGCTTAACAAAATATAAAGAGATAAACAACTTATGTGAATATGTAACAATATTCAAATATGCAATTAATGCTAGGCTACACTAAATGCTTATCTAGAGATTTCAAGATGGCAATTAAAGACAATCCTAGATATCGATATCTAAATGCAAGGCATGAAGATTTAGCTAGAGGGCAATACAAAAATCTCAGTGAACTAAATGCAATACCTACATGCAAGCTATCAATGAACTACAAATCTCAACCAACACAAAAAGACTCAAACATATTAGAGATAACATTAAGCAAAGAGTCATGCATTTAATAGACAAATAAATGCTAATCCTAGGCAAATATGAACACATAAAAGATGTAACGAGTTCTAGGGCATATTCAAATTACTTAGTTATGAAACCAAAGAAGACTCATAAAGATTTGATGCTTGAATGATGTTAGATGCATATGAGAATGGGTTTTGGTTGAGTAAATGTGAGTACTTGAGAGTTTTTCTCTCTAAAAGAACACTTAGTCTCTCAAGGATTGGATTTTTGGACTTTTAAAAACGAAGTTGAGAGAAGATAATGTAAATATATGGGGTCAAAATGAAATGACAACGTTTTACAAAAAAAAAAAACAAACAGGGCATAACCGTTGTATGTACCGTTATGTATCTCATAGCAGTCTAAACTGCGGTAGACCAGATCGATAACGAATCAGCTCAAACCATTGTGGGATGCACAGCGGTACACAACGAAAATCTCGAGGAGAGAGACCGCTGTGAAATACACACAGCGCAAAGGACAACGAAAACCTCGGGTTCAAGACCGTTGTGCATATAGCTGTGAAAACCCACAGCGGTTGATACATCGGTGGACCTAATGCACTAGTATGAAGAGATAAAATAATCATGAATTCACACAATCAAAGAAAACACAATTCAAGAGACATTGAGATGCATGAATTGTGTGTGTGTGCAACTAATTCTCTTTAAAAAGTTAAGCACACGTGATATAAATTTGAAGTGCTATTGAGCTTGAGGTCTTGAGAATGTCATTGAAGCTTGATCACAAATAATGAGGTCTAATCTACCCTTACAATTAAAACCCCAATGTGGTTTGTCAACGAAATAAGTCAATCAAAATATAAGGAACTTACAGAATTTTTACCGGCGTTTGAGTTGCCATTGTCGCAGTGGCCTTTCGTCATGGTCAATAGCGAGAACATGACAGTGAAAAACTATTTTTACCAAAATGATATAGTTGTGCAAGATCCCTGTTTATAGCCCGAGACACTTCTTGTTCAAAAAGAACTCCGAATTTTTCATACACTGTGAGCATCATTGAGTTCTTAGAGAGAGAGATTCAAGCAATCTTTTATGACTCTTTGTTCCCCAAATACATGAGCTTCTAAGCATCATCAAGCATTTTAGCATGGTTCATCATTGTTTCATCACTTAGTATGTTAGAAAAAATACTCCACTTCATTTATTATTCCTCTTAGCTAAGACATCACAATTATTGCATATTTATTGCAAAGCTTCACTTTTATGTCATAGATTTTGATGTTGTGATATTGCTTGGGTTAGCTAATAACTAGGGTTGTTGGATTTGTATATTCACACTTAGTTAAGTATTTAGTGTTGTCTAGCAATCATTTGCATTTGAGCATTGTTACATGTTCACATAGATATTAATTCTCTTCATTGAGTCCAAGTCTTGTGGCTACATGTGGTAGTTGCATAAGCAAGAGAAGTGTAAGAACCTCATTTCTATGATTGGCTTATTTTATGACAAATCATATTGGGATTATTTGTAATAGGTAGCTTAGGTATTATTGTGGTTCTTCATCAACAAGCTTCCAAGATCCCATAGTGCTTCAAGAGAGATAGTTTACTTGACTTGACTCTTTTGAAGAGATTTTAGTTGCACACACTCACTTGCATGCATTATATTCTTGATTACATGCTATTGAATGATGCATTGTATGCCATTCATCACACTCCACACTTGCACATTTTTGCATATTATATTAGTGTGTTGAGTCTGCCTGGAAAAGAGGATTTTCCTCTTTACCGCGGTGCAGGTCGCTTGCTGGGCACCTGCCTCCGTCACGGTCCCAACAGCGGTTGGTACCAAAAGGTGCATGCGTTAAAGACCGCGGTCTATGCACTTGTATGCGCGGCGGTCCATACCGCGGTATACTTTAGTAGGCCCCTGCTGCCTAGACCGCGGCATGTGCTTTGCATGCACAGCAGTCCCTAACGCGGTGTTGTCCAGACGGTGCGCCGCTGCTTGTACCGCGGTCTGAGCACTTACCCGAGCAGCGGCCCAGCAAGCGGTATTGACGGGATTTTGTTTCCCAAGCCCAAAACGAAGCAGTTTTGTCTAGCATTTCTATATATATGTTCTCTTCTTCCCCAACTCGTTTCAGAGCTTTATGAACCCATTTTTATGAGAGAGAACAACCCTTAGAGAGAGAAAGCTTCAAGCTTTGTTTCTTGACTCTCCAAACCCAAAACCCATCATCTTCATGCATTTCTAAGCATCTTTAAGGCATGGGTCTTCATCATTAGTTGACTTGGTAAGTTGAACAAAAACCACATCTTTATCATTTGTTCATACTTTCCAAGATTGTGTTTTATTGCATTTATTAATTGATTAAATGCTAGGAATCTATTTAATGCATCTATTTATTAGTTCCTTTGTATGATTGGGTTTGTATTGTGATAGCTAATATTTAGGACCTATTTTCCCTCTAGCTAATTAGGACTCATTGATTGCATTTGTTAATTGCATTTATTGTCCTTGCCATTTTATGTGACAACATGTGTTGATATGGCTTTGTTTGATGACTAGAGTTTAGACTTGCATATCTATATCTAGTTAGGTCTTTATGAGCATTCATATAGACATTGATATCTAAGATTTGTACTTAGTGTCATATTTAATCCCTAGATAAGCATTTAGTGTTGCCTAGCATTATTTGCATTTTGAGTATTCATATATTCACTTAGGTTGTTAATCTCATCTTGAGAGTTAAGTCTTGTGACTACAAGGTGTAGTGCACAAGCAAGTGAAGTCTTGCAACCAAGGTGTGGTTGGCAAGCAAAGTGATCAAGGATTCACTATAAAGGCCCGTTGGGTAGTAGTGGTGGGTTAGTGACCGAGAATGGTATGACGAGAGGTCAACCTAGGTTGTAAACATCATTACAATAGTGGATTTGAGGATCGTGTGTGGCTAAAAGGATAGCCTGTGGTTTTTCCCTTTGTTTAAGGGTTTCCACGTAAAAATCAAGTGTTATTTATTATTCCGCACTTTACACTTGATTTTGTATGTTTGTTTATGAAGTAAATTTTTAATATTGACTAAGCAAGAAAAATTGGTAATTAACTTGATTAAAACCTATTCACCCCCCCTCTAGGTTGTAGACATACGTTAAGAGTAGTATTTTCAAGAAGTCTTGCAACCAAAGGTATTGGTTGGCAAGCATTGTCAAGACTAGTCACGCAATAAATGTTCACATTTTGCGCACCCTTTACTTAGCTTTTGTAACCGTTTTCGGAGCATTTTAGTTATTTAATGTGTATATAAGTGTTTTCATGTATTTTCAGTGCATAAAGGGTCTTTTTGGCCAAAGTTGAGAAAAAGAGCTAAATGATGACAAATTATGGATTTGGTTCTATGCAGGCATTTGGCCGCGCAGCCAACCCGCACCTAACTGTAGGAAAAAATTAACTAAAACCGCAGCGGAAGGCGAAAAATAGATTTTCGTATAGTTTAAAATTTTTCTAAAGATTTGAACCTTAACCCTTTAATTAATGAAACACAAATATACGGTTAGAGTTAAATACCTCTTGTCGCATGATCCGATTGACTTACGTCGATGGTAATCCGCAAGATCTTCAATCCTAGCACGTACGTGAATCACCTAGGAGCGTGGTCTCCCTTTTTCCTTTGATTTGCTTACTTGAGAATGGATGTATGGAACTTCTGATCATGATCTTCAATCCCAAAACACCAGGAGCCTAGAAAAATAGTTCCAGTTACTTTTGAATTCACAATCGATATGATTGGAACTCGCGTAACCCTAAATCAAAAGTGTGCACAAAACCTTTTGATGTTAAAGGCTTGCAAGTGCACTATCGAATGAGAACTTATTTTTCTTTTTCTCTCTTGGCCAAAATTCTTTGTGTATTGAGTAAGATTTTTATTTTTCAAAGCAAACAAAAATCTCTTTCACTCAAGCTTCTTGGTGGCCGAAATTTATCACCTTATATTTATAAGGTGACCGAAATTTCTCCTTCTCAAAATAGGGTTGGCCGAATTCTTTGTGTAGGAAATCTAGGGTTGGCCAATTTCCTTACTAAAAAAGAAATTGTACTTTTCCCTAATTCCTATCAATTTAAGAATCCTAACCCTTATAGGACTAGGGTGGCCGAATTCTTTGTGTGGTATGGAGTGTATGTGGACTTAATCCTTACCACATTTGGACTCCTATCACTTAAAAGAATTCTAACCCTAATCCAACACATAGTATTTTATTTACTGATCAGGAAAAGATTTTGATTTAAACTATTAATTAATTAAATAATTAATTAATTTCTATTTAATCAAAAAAATAAAATAAAATAATATCTTGGGCTATTTTATTAGCCTTGCCGCCCACACCATATATATATGGGCCTAATATTATTTTTCTTATTTTATTTAATCCATTAGACTTTAAATAAAAGCCCACATGTGAACCAGACTTATTCTTACTAAAAGAAACAAGCCCACATGTCTCCTTTTAATATATTAATATAATAGAGCAGCCCATTAAATAAATAATAGACATATTATATTCTTAATATATTAAATCCAATTCTAGATGGACCCATAAATTGGTCCGGTAGAATATATCAAGTGATCCATGCAAGTACGTGTAGATTGTGGATCTTGACGGGCTACCTAAATTTAAACTTCAATAGACATAACCTAATCATAATCAACAAATGATTCATTTAGGTCCGATCTATTAATTTTAACTCATTCCACTAAAGAGCTAAAATTGAACTCTTAAATAAAGATAGAATAAAGAGATGTTTCTCATTCATACCCTAGACAATCTTATAGGAGATGGTGTATCCTCGTGAATAATATCAGTAATCGCCAAGAGCTCATAGACCGCCTATAGCTCTCCAAGTTACCATATTTCCTCATATGACCACATTTTGAACTTGGATATTTTGACTTGTCCAGAAGCCATGTCTTCAATAATCATTATTGAAAACTTAACGTTGAGATTTAATATCCAATACCTCAAAACATCCATATGATGATATTATACTCTCATTTAATAAATGGAGCCACGATGTCCATATCTATAAATGAAATCCTCTATCGATTAACAAATGAATACCACCAACCTATCGAGGATAGACTATGCTATATAATCGTACTCATTGATAGCTCAAATGATAACACTTGCAACCATAAGTCCATCTTTTATCTCAGGATTATGATCGACTCTTCGATTGTCCTAATAATGAAAAGACTTATATCTAGTGACGGTTCTAGATAAAGTATTTCATTGTGATCATGTTCAATGCACCCAGTGCACTAGATTCTTTTACTCGAAAACCTTTCGATGATTTTAGACTCATCATAACTCATTTGATCTCACTCAAATGCTAGTAAAAGAATTCTACAACTTTATCAAAATAGAGGTGCCCAACCTTTAACTTAAGTTGTGAACGTTATTCAAGACTAACTAAAGAATTGTGTCTACCTCACACATATCCGGATGTATGAACAATTCTTCATATCTCATAGTCTTTTGACCTTATGATTATTTACATTGACAATTATAATAATAAATGCTATAAGTATTTGTAAGAATCAGAAAACACTTTATTAATATGAAAAGATTGTCAATTACAATATTACACTCTTGCTATTGAGCATAATCCTAACACTAACTTCAGAGAAATGTGCAGGAAATTAGCCGCACTAGTGAAGCCGTATCGAAGATCAGATAATTGTGCAGGATAGCCTTTAGCAGGATCATCCACACCAGCTGCCATTTTTTCAAATCAGAAGCCAGTGCGATTAGAAGTGCAGGCAGTTGCCCGCACTGGCCAACGACCAAACAAATCTGCAGAATTCTACAAACTCCCCATCTTGTCACCTTCTCTCTTTTTGGTTCAAAAGCATGCAGAACGAAATGATGATAATCACTTAGTCTTTAGAATCGATATAGAGAGAGAGAAACTATCCCATTTCTCTCTACTTTTTTATAACATTCTTTCACTTTCTAGGTAACCAAACACTCTTTTTAGACACTTAGATTAGCTAATTTCAAGTTGCTCAAGAAGGATTTCAAGCTTGGATTGCAAAGAACGACACTCTTGACCAAGAAAAGGAACTCAAATGGGTTTTGTGCTCTTCTCTTTTGTATTTTCTTGTGTAACTTCTTCTATGTGTAACTAAATCCATCTTGTTGGGTGATTAATGTAATTTTTATAATTAAACCGTTTGATTTATTCAATCCATCTTCTATTCACTTTCTAGGGTTTTGCATGTGTGTATTATGAGCATTAATGGCATGTAATTTCACACATCTTGGATGTTGTTATATGGATTTTTTGATAGCATGACAAGTCAGCATGATCATCTGAAAGTACGGTGATTAGATATATCACGCCACCAAAGTCAGTCAGAAAAGATCAACCCAAGGTGACCAGTACATGATCGTAGAGCTTGATCAAGTTTACCCAAGATAGTCGGGGAAACTAACCGATCGGGTATTAATAACCTGGTCGGGGAAACTAGCCGATCATGTAGAGATGACCTGGTCAGGTAAAGACAATCCGTTCGGGATAAAAGAGATCTGGTCGAGTTAGATAGTTGGTCAGTTAGACGATGCATGACAGATATTAAAGGCAATCACGACTCAGATACGTAAAATAAGAGTCTTATTCAAGTAAGATATCATGAAGTAAACTCTAATAAGGAAACAAACTTCCTTATATATATCAGAGTCTCAATCAGGCAACAAATATAATTCGTTCAATTCGTGGAAGATGCGAAACAGGAAAGAATATAAAGACGACTTCAACAAGTAATCAGTCCTAGTTAGTCACCACTACTTTTCCTTATTTGTATGCCACGATTTAGGGTTCTACGTACATATAAATATACCCTAAAATAAAATTGTAAGAGACGAGTCATTAGATATTCAAGAGAGCAAGTAAGGTTGAGCGTGTAATCATATTATCCATAGTGAATTCTTCTCCTCGCCGTTACCGGCAACCGTGGATATTTCCCCGCCTTGGGGTTTTACCACGTAAAAACTTGCTTGCACAGCTTCTTTTATTTCTTTCGATTCATTAGACAACTGCAAACTTTACACACTTTGTGTGATGCGTGATTGACTTAACGTAATCCAAAAATCACCGTTAACAGATGTATATAATTTATTCCCACAATGGTGGTTGGATTTCATGCATAAGGAGACTAACATTTGTATGAGCCTTTTACCATCCATTTTGTAGAGTAATCCCTTATTAACTCATGACCATTGATTAATCGGAGATTCTCTACAACTCTAATCTCAAAATTCTCTCTTAACCACCTCGCTAAGACCTTATGTTGTAGTTAAGATGATGATTTTGGTGCTTTAATTTGTTATTAATATAATGTATACCCAAGACTTGTTGTGAATGTGCTTAATGAATGGTTGATTAGTGATTTTGGTTATTACTTAATTGCATTGATCCTCTAACATCTCTTTAATCTTGCTTATCTTCATATTTTTGTGTTTGTAGTGTTAATTTAGTTATTTGCAAGCTTAGTATAATTTGTAGTGTAATTGAGTAGTGTAATTTGTTTTATAGCACTTTAACTTTCTATCTAGCTAACCTCTAAATCACCATTCCTCGTGGGAACGACAACCCGTACTTGTGCACTATATACGAGTTTAACGACTCGTGCAGTTGCGAAATGTGAATTACTTGAGCGCCCATTTACGTTTTGGTTGTAATGTAGCCAATTAGCATTCCCCTTTAGCCATTTGCGTCCTCATTTTATTAGTACCGCCACGGGCATGTCAAAGACCCACTGTTAAAAGCATGCAGATAGAATAGGTTGAGTTACGATCCTTGAGAAGGGTGATGAGATGTCAACTTAAGATGTAATCAAATCTTTAAATAGTTAAGTTTCTGTGACTATGTGGCTAGCGAGGCTAGTCCCATGGGTTTTTTCCGGTTAGAGGGTTTCCAACATAAAAATCAAGCGTCATTTAATTTCCGCACATATACTTGATCTAATTATTTTTTTGTTGATTGTTTGGTTTAATTTTGACTAATTGACAAACAACCAATTCACCCCCCAAAGGTTGTTTAGACACATTTAGAGTTATTTTCAAGATTGACATTTTTGCTTTCTTCAAAAGCAACCACCTTTGCCTTAAAATTCTTAGGTAAGAATCTCAAGATTTTACGGTTGATCCTCTCTTGTGAATATGTCTCTCCCAAAACTTGACTTTGGTTGGTGATATTCAAAAGCTTATTTTGGAAGTCTACAAACTTCTCATTCTCATCCATAACAAGACTTTCAAATTCAGAAGTAAGCATTTGAACTTTATACCTTCGAACTGCCAGTATACCCTTATTGGTAGTTTGCAAAGTGATAAAGCCAGTGCTAAGCTTCAGGGATGGATCGGTAAATTTTTATCTATGACTCACAGAGTTCAATTGGTTAAATTGTTGTATTAATCTATTTTATTAAATTCTTTTGTTTTTTATAAGTGGTTAGTTTCTCAACTTAAGCTTTTGAAAGCTTAGGCTAGGGATTTTATTCAGACTGGGGATGTTTTGAAAAGGAAAATTCTCACTATTTCTTGCTCTAAGACTTGTTCTCCAGTTGAAGAAGGGTGTCTTGGAATAAAAGGCTTTGAGGTTTTAAATAAAAGTGTTATTTTGTGCTCCACCTTAACAATGCTTACCCTTATTCATTATGGAGTGATTTTTTCAGGAAGCGTTTTCACATTTCTCTTCATCGCAACCATTATACTTATAGAACTTTTTATATCTAGTCTAGTATTAAATCTATTATTCCTATTATTCAAGATAATAGTAAATGACTAAATGTGTTATAGGCACTAGTACAAATGTAAATCTTTAGAATGATAGGTTGTTTGTTGAACCTATTTTGTCTTCTCTCAAGCTTGGCTTCGATTTCTCTTTGATAACTACAGTTGCAGATCTCATTAAGGATACGAAATGGTGTGTTCCAATCGGTTTTGTTGATTGTTTTCCAAGCATTTATAGGAGTATTGTTTCAAGTGTGTTACCTTAGAATCTGGTTCTTGATGCTTTTGTTTGGGAAAATTCTTCTTTAGGTACTTTGGCAATGACTACTGCGTATGATGTTTCTCATAAGTATTTTAGATTGTCGTATCTACAATTAAATTTGTAGTCGATGGTAGGAACTGACAACCTGACAAATTGGACAAAGAGACGGAGCAATGATCGAGTCGAACTAAGGGTGGTCCCTTAGAGGGACTTTCCAGTGCTTGACTTAGTGCAAATCAAAAGAATAATAAAGCAAAGCGAAGAAAAGTAATACAATAAGTAAAGCAAACTAATGTGTTGGTATCTTGTGTGCGTGTTGGGTCGACTGAGCTCAAAGTCACTGAGTTGGTTAAGTTAGAACAAGATTGAAACTTAACCTAAACTGGATCGAGTAAAGAATGCTTAGAGAGAGAGCAAACGAAAGAGAGAAAGAGGGAGATGGAGAATTTGAGTATCAGAATTAGGGGTAGGCAAAAAACCAATAAACCGAACTGAACCGATGGACCGAACCGATCCAATCGGTTTTTTTCCGGTTTTCTTATGTTGACCGGTTCGGTTCGGTTCATTTTTTTAAAAACCGATTGGATCGGTTTTTTTTCCGGTTCGTTATCCCAAACCTGAAAACCGAACCGAGATCCAATATATATATAAAAAAAACTTAGTTTTAATGTTTAATAGTCCATGAAACTATAAAACTATAAAAGTGTGTCACATCATATTTTTTTTCTTAGTTTTTTTTATGAATATTATTTTAAACTAGTATTTTCAATTTGTTCAAACCCATAATATAATTTGGTCCAAGGCCCAAAAAGATTAAAATATGAAAATATGTGTAATAATTAAAACCGAAAAAATCGAACCGAACCGAACCGGTCAAATTTAATCGGTTTTTGATCGGTTCATAATTGTTAAATTGATCGGATCGGTTCACTTTTTTAAAAACCGAACATTATCGGTTTTTTATCGGTTCACTCCAAAAGTGAACCGATCCATTAAACGCCCACCCCTAATCAGAATGCCAACCCCTCTCTCTGAAGAAGGTTTTGGTATTTATAGGTGGAGAGGGTAAGCCAACGACTGCAGTTAGTTGTCATGAGATTTTTGGGAGATCATGCTCGAGATACAAGGGCCAGATATTTTCGAATTAACAAGTCTATCCCACTAGTCAGTTCAAAGTTCAAACAGACTTGTTCGAAGCTTGACTTAGTCCAGCTTACATCAATGACTGCTTCACGAGTTCTGATTAGACATTGAATGGTCTGGGTTTAATTGAGCCAAACTGACTTTAAGACCAGCGCTTCATCTTGACGTGGGCCAGATGGGCCAAACCCATACTATTTTGGATGTAAAGGTCTAATTTTGACCTCTACAAGCATTTTATTCATTTTTAATGGAGTAGGTATATTTTGTCTCTAAATGTTACCTCTGTTCTGCTCATCAAGAGACCATGAAACATATCTTTTTTTTCATTGTTGCTTTTCTGGTTATTTGTGAAATTGGTTAGCTAGTCTTGTTGACACTATTTATCTTGCTAGTGGAGATTTATGCGACTTGTGGTATGCTATTATTTCCAAGTACTTTGTTTCTTTATTGTATAACTAATGGATTTTATGCGCTTTACACATGAATTATTCCATTTGGAAAACTCGTAACAAGATGAAGCATGAAGGTTTGGTGTCCTCTATCTAGGCCATTCAAACAAATTTATGAGAACCTTGATATCTTTGCTAATTTAGCTCCGGAATATATGAAATTTTGTAAATATTTGGACACTTTTCTTAATCTGGGTGTTTCGTTTCGTTTACGAAAAGCTCGAAAATCCAATCAGTGGTTTGTTGAGCTTCTCCTTCGCATTTGATTAAAGTTATTTTGATGGTCTTTCTAAAGGTAATTCGAGCTCTACTGCTTATGGAGTTGTTTTCATATCTTCTAGAGGTGATTTTTTAGGCTGTTTTACAATGAAAATGACTGCAATTCAGCTTTTTATTGAGTTGTCTACTGTTATTCATGCTATTGAGACAACTTATCACAGAGGGTGGAGGATGCTTTGGATTGAAAGCGATTCGTTGGCAGTCCTGCATTGTTTTCAAAATAAGGAGTATTGTTGTTTGTGGCTTTTAAGCAATATGTGGTTAAATTGTTTGGATTATATGAAATCATCTATGACTCTCAAGTTTTCTCACATATATAAGGCAAAGGAATTGTATAGCTGATCATCTTGCTAATATTGGTCTTGGCCTCAATTCTTTTACTTGATGGGATTATGCTCCAGCTCAAATTCGGAGGTTGCTTGTTAGAGATGTTCGTGGTCTTCATAATTAAAGATTTTCTTAATGATGGTTTCTTCATTGAGTTTTGCGCTCTCTTTTTTTCATGCTTGTTCCTATTTGGGTTTTTTTTTTATTCTTACGTGCATGGTGTGCTTTCTTCAACTATTGCTTTTGGCTTTTCTTTCTTTGTTTTTGGTTTGTTCTTTCAAGGTAAGGCACAATACGTTCCCTCTAACTAGGTGTAATTTGTTTTTTGATTTTCAATAAATTCCTTATTCCATCTAAAAAAAAATACTAAAATTTAAAAATATAAATTATAATATTATTATTATTAAATAATAATAAAAGAAATTAAATTTGGACTTATTTATTATCGATAAGTATCACATAACACTACTTATCACAACCTCTAAATTCAAAACGTAAACTTTGTAATAAAAAAACGTCAATGAACAATAAATATAAACCAACCAAACATAACCAAATTCAAATTCAAATAATAGCTTAAAAAACACACTATTTATTGATCATAATTTACCACAAGTATTATATATGGTAAATAACAATAACTATTCACTAACAAGATGAGGTTGGCCCGATGGTATGCCTCTCACACCTACACCAAGAAGTTGTGGGTTCGAGTCTCTTCTCCTCCTCGTAACTAGGGATGGCAGTGGAGCGGGTTCGGGGCGGGGTGGCCTTCCCCGCACCCCACCCCATTTATTTTTTGAAAACTCATCACCTCATAAAACCCTGCCATAGATGGAGCGGGTTGGGGCCGGGCGGGGTACAACGGGGAGTGCTTTCCCCATCCCCACCCATTTACCCCATTTATAAATTTTTGTTTATTAAAATAATAAATATATAACCATTGAATATGATATAAAATATAAAGTAATAAATAATTCTAAGAAACTATTAAAAAACATGTCATAAAATTCAATCATTTTCAAACATAAAAATTATAGACTTAGAATTACAGTTAGCAGCTAGGGTTTTTTTTAATAGTATTTTGTTTTGTCACTTTATGTTAAATAACGATGAAGAGATGTAAAGTTAGGGTTAATGTATTTATATATTTCTTTTTTAAGATATATTTATTTTCTTTGAAACTATGTAGTTTAACTAAGTATTATTTTAAGCGGGGTGGGGCGGGGTGGGCCGTATAAAACTCATCCCCGCCTCATACTCATTGCGGGTTAGACTATATATTCCCATCCCCGTCTCATCCCCGCCAAATTGAAACTCATCCCCACCCCAAAAAGTGCAGATTCCCGTGGGGCCCTGTCCCCGTGGGGAATTTTGCCATACCTACTCGTAACCCCGAATTATTGTAATATTTCAACAAAAAAAAATCACCATTGACTAATTACCTCAAAAAATAAAAGTTCAATACAAGAGTGTGAAATCAAAGGCAAGACTTTAAAATTAAAATAACACGGAATGAAATATGTAAGTAGAGATATTTAATTCACAAATTCTGCAAGTATAATAAAATCAAATAACAAAGTCGATTTTTAGTCTCTGTGTTTTTATGACAAGATTGTTCGACATGGTGAGGGAATGGGGCCGCTCTTTTGTAATAGTAAAAGTGAAAACAAAAAATATAGAAACAAAAATTGATAGCTATTGGTGAACTTGGTTGATATTCTTGTTATTAACATATTTCAAGGTTTAGTTTTTAGTTGTAATTATTGTTTTTTAAGATAAATTTAGACCCAATTAATTATCACGTGGGTTATTTTGACTACTAGGATATCATGTTTACATTATAAACCCATCAAAAAATGTAATATAAATGATTATGAATCTTAGATATTATTATTATTATTATTATTATTGACCCATGGGGCTCAAGCCCCCACTAGGCATACATTAGCTCCGCCTCTATTCTCAAATGTGGCTCAAGAGGTTGTTCTGTTGGAATATCACCAACTCGGTCACTCCATTAACATCTCTATGAAGGTCTCCCATTCCCATATGTCATCATCAGTATGCACCGGAGGTGGAGGAATAGGATCTTGAATCAGTTAATCATTGACAAGTTTTGGCTTCTCTGGCTACTCAAAGTCCTCAATGGTTTGGTCTGCAAAGAAAACCACCTCTCTACTTTTGATTACTTTTTTATCAAACGGATTCCACAATCTGTAGCCAAATTCTTCATTGTCATAACCCAAGAAGACACTAAGCTTCGTTTTGTGTCAAGTTTGGATCTCTCATCTCGAGGAACATGTACAAATGCCCTGCAACCAAAAACTTTCAAATAACAGTAAGAAATATATTTTCATGTCCATATCTTGTCTGGCACCTCGTTGTTTAGAGGAATTGATGGAGAAAGATTGATAAAGTCCACAACAGTTTTCATTGCCTTCGCCTAAAAATAAACTATCGATCAACTTCAATTCTTTCAACAAAAATATAAATTGTTTTTCATTTTAACAAGGTTTATAATTCTTTTGATGAATTTTAAAAGTGGTTATTTGGTGAAAGACATTAGAGATGCGTTGAAAGAGATTCCAAAACCCAAGTCATTCACTCCCAAAATTTGTGGTATATAATGGCATGAATAAAAAAAATAAAAAAGAAAAAGAATAGAAGTTTTTTGCATTACTTCCAAACTTGCCAGCGCCTACCCCAATTATTCAGTCATATCTTATCACATCAACACCAATAATTCATAAATCACCTAATAATGATGATATAGGAGAGACCCACTAGTATTCTCTTTTGTTTCTTTACTATAACGATATAAATATTTACATTATTATTTTGTAGAAAAAAAAAAATAGTAGAAACAACACTTCCCAGTCCCAGTCGTCTAAACTAAATAAATAATTGGGACTGGAGCCTGTCAATATGCTGCCGCTTGGAAGGTTATGGGCTTATTTACTTAGCCGGTGCCACATGGTAGACCCACATTGCTTTCACAAAATATAACCTACCAAACTCTACTACTCATGCCATAGATATCACAAATGTGGAAAGAGATCGGCGAAGCACACCAATTAAACTAAGGTGTTGTTTGGTCGGTGCAATCAAATAAGGAATCTTCATTCCATTGTTTGTTTTGAACAAAATGTCATGGAATAAGGATTCCATTCCATAAAAGATTCCATCAAAATGGTGGATTAGGGTTCTTACGGATTAGGATTCCTACATCTTGAGGTCGGAATCCGGATTTAACTATCACTGATGATTGAAACTGAGTATAAAATTATGTATTTCTCATAAGAATGAATTGTATTACTCAAAATAATTAATATGTACAATATAAGACCTAGTTATAATCTATACTAGAGAATCAAATCAGAAACTAAATCTACCATAAAAGAAACAGACCATATGAGAATTATATCATAAAGAAAATAAACTATATTGGAAATAGACCATATAGAAAATATATCATATCAAATCATATCATATTCGATATGGTAACACTGAAATGTCAAGTTTATCAATTTATCATCAAAAAAATACATAAAACGGAGGAGGCCACCGCCAATATTTCCTGCATACATCACAAGCAGTTTTCATGCAATATTAACATGTATATTCCTTTCAAGAAGATAACAAGAAGCCTGGTTCACGTAGTTTTGGCATTATGCAACAATAATAACCAAAGCAAATCACTAATTTGATATGTTTTGTTAAGTTAAATTAACTCCTTCAAAATTTAACATGACCATAAACGAATTTGGATCATTTTAAAATTTTTCTACAACCTTTATTTAAAATATGAAATTCCTAGGAATAATCCTTCAATAAAGAAAAATTCTAAATTTACCCACCCCAATACTTTTTTTTTTGGATGGCAAAGTTATCCGTGGGGACCCACACTTTTGAGGTGGGGATGGGTTTCAATTTGGTGGGAATTAGACGGGAATGAAGATAGATAGTCTAACCTGCAATGATTATGAGACGAGGAAGGGTTTTATACTCCCCACCCCGCCCTGTCATGCTTAGAATAATACTTAGTTAAACTACTTCGTTTCAAAGAAAATAAATATATCTTAAAATATATATATATATATATATATATAAATACATTAACCATAACTTTACATCTCTTCACTATTATTTAACATAAAGCGACAAAACAACATACTATTAAAAAAAAAAACTCTAGCCGCTAATTACAACTCTAAGTCTCTAATCTCAAACAACTCGAAGTTCGAACACAAGAGGACATACAGTAAGTTTCTTTCTCAAATAACTTTTAAAATTAAGAGTTCAATAACAACACTTTTTTTTTCAAGTTTATTACTTTAATAATTCTCAATTCTTGAATCAAATTTATTTTTTTTATTACTAAATAACTAATCATTTAAAATAAATAATTTTTTTCTTTTTTTATCTTATGATTAGCTTTATGTTCACTACAAAAAAAATGTCTATTAGTGACGGCCCAATAACCGTCGGAAATAGTCATTATGCCATCGGAAATGAAGAAAAGTAATACAACATTTCTGACAGCCTAATGGCCGTCGGAAATAGTTTATAGTTCCGACGGCTTTTTTATGCCATCGGAAATAGTATATTTCCGGCGGCTTTTTTCATGCCGTCAGAAATGTTAAAATTTAATTCGAATTAATTTAAAGGGTAATTACGCTATCGAAAATGCAGTACTATTTCCTACATTATTTGTTATGACTTTGTCATGGAAAAAATAATTAATTTATTATTATAATAGTAATTAATAAATTATAATGGAATGTATGTGCTAATTTATACACTACAAAAAAAATGTGATTTGTTGGTCAATATTTTAAATGTATCACTATATGTGTTATTTTTGTATTTATCACTATTTTTTTGGCGAAATCACTCTGTTAAATTTTTCGCCAAATATTTTGATTTAATTTTGAATTATTCAAATAATATGTCATAGGTAATGTAAAAAAAATAAAATTTATGGTGATCACTATAAGAAAATTAGACAATATGGACCAGACTTTAGGAACAAAAAAATGGTACTAATAAGAAGTCCACTTTATGTGTACATCTGACTAAATTAAATAAATATAAAATATAGAAAAATTATTAGTAATTACTAAAATAAGTTTAAATTATTAATTAATAAAAATTATTAATTTTTTAGTAAAATGTTGGTTATAAAATATAAAATCAACAAGGATATAATATACGTATCCTATTTCAAGATAAAGTATTAGTAAAATGTAATTTCCTATCAAATAAGGGAAATATTTTAATAAAATATTATTTTTAAAAACAATATCAATAATTATATTTAAATATTATACAAAAAATATATTTAATTAGATAGTATGCAAACTTTTCAATAGCTTATATATAATTAGTATGCAAAAGATATCAGATGTAAAGTTATAGCAAAATGGTAAAAGTAACATTTACTATCAATCATCCAATCACGGGTGCGAGCCACATAAAATGCAGAGAATTTAGCTTGTGTGATGGGGTGATGTAACGCCATCAAGTTGAAGGCGCGTCATTTTTTTTTTCAATGAACTTTTTCCGACGGCCAGAGCCGTCGGAAAAATAAAAATGCCGTCGGTAATATTAATGTGACGGCTCGTCGGTAAATGGTTATTTGCGATAAGCGTATTTGTGACGGCCTTCGACGGCTTTTTCCCATCGGAAAAGCTTATTTCAGACGGGAAAGCTTCTTTTTCGACGGCATTTAGCCGTCGGAAAAGACCATTTTTTTTAGTGGTTCTTCTACTACAACTGAGCGTTCCACATGTCTTGAAGAGAGAGATTTTAATGAGGTAAAATTAATCATGCATATTAAATCAAATTAAGTAATTGTTATTCAAATCAGATTGAATACATTGTTTTTTTTTTTGGTTCTGAATGTTGCAGGAACCATGTGAGTGGGTGTCAACATCTTAAGGAGATGCCAGATGGAAATGATTGTATGAAGAGAGAACTAGAGAAATAAATGCAACTATTAGATGATTAGCGTTACGAATTTTGAACATTTTGACTTCATACTTTATGTTTATATTTTAAAAAATGATTGAATTTACTTGTGAGAATTATGTTTATGAGATGTTTTTTAATAGTTTCTTGGAATTACTTACTACTTTATATATTATATCATATTCAATGGTTATATATTTGTTATTTTAATAAAAAGAAAATTATAAATGGAGTAAATGGGTGGGGATGGGGAAAGCACTCCCCTTTGTACCCCAACCCGCTCCATCTATGGTAGGGTTTTATGAGGAGATGGGTTTTCAAAAAAAAATAAATGGGGCAGGGTGCAGGGAATATAAAAGTCAGGATATGAGAAGAATTGAGGAACGGTTGTGCCCCGTGCATATTGTGTTAGATAGTTATATACAAGATTACATAGGGTTTGCTATACAAATATTACAAAGAATCAAAGCATTAACAACATAATAATGAGAATCTAAAATGACTATAATAAACAGAGGTACATAAGGGAAAGTTGACTAGCTATTGTCTAATATGCCCCCGCAAAATGGTGCTTCCATTGAAGACACCAATCTTGGACTTGAGTTGTTCATGACGAAGACGAGGAAGAGCCTTTGTGAGAGCATCAACTAGTTGGTGCTTAGTTGAAACATGAGAGACACGCAACTGACCTTGAGCAACACGTTCTAGAAACAAAATGAAAGTCAAGAGCAATGTGTTTCATTCGGGAGTGAAATATAAGATTGACACAAAGATAGGTGGCACATATATTGTCACAGTAGATAACAGGCGAGGTCGAAGAAGAAGTACCAAGTTCAGACAGTAAGTTTTGTATCCATATAAGTTATGCTGTGGTCGATGCAACGACCCGGTACTCAGACTCAGTAGTTGATCGAGCCACTGACTTTTGCTTCTTGGAACTCCATGAAATGGGATTGGAACCAAGAAAAATAATGTAGGCACCAGTAGAAGTTCTGTCATCTTTGTTCTCGGCTCAATCAGCATCTGAGAAAGCATGAAGAGGAGAAGAAGACGACTGGCATCAGAGGAAAAGACCATGAGAAATGGTGCCTTTGAGATATCGAAGAAGATGTTTGGTAGCTGCCCAACGAGTCTCTGTGGGTTTATGCATAAATTGTGAGAGACGATTAACGGTGAAGGCAATATCAGGCCGAGTCAAGGAGAGATATTGTAAACTCCCAATTACTTGGCGATACTTTGTAACGTCTGACAAATTCGAGCCATCAAAAAGAGAGAGAGAAGTGCTTGTTGATAATGGAGTGTGAGCTGCATTCGCACCAAGCATCCATGTTTTCTCTAATATATCACCAATATATTTATGTTGAGACAAAAATATACCAGTTGCAGTAGAAATCACTTCAACCCCCAAAAAATAATGCAACTCACCAAGATCCTTAACTGAAAACCTTCGAGCAAGTCGACAGATAAAATTCTCCACCAAAGAATTATTATTGCCAGTAATGATAAGATCATCAACGTACACTAGAAAATAAACAACAGAGCCATGAGAGTTGAAAATGAAAAGGGAGTTATCTGACCGTGAATTGACGAAGCCAATAGATAGCAGAAAATGTTTGAGCTCCTTGTACCAGGCACGAGGTGCCTATTTCAGGCCATAAAATGCCTTTCGCAACTTGCAAACATGTTGGGGAAATGAGGGATCAACAAAGCTAGGTGGCTGAAACATGTACACATCTTCGGTTAAGGTTCCTTGAAGGAAGGCATTGTTGACGTCTAGCTGTCAGAGTGGCCAGTTTTGAGCTAGAGCAAGACAAAGAAGAACTCGAATTGTTGTTGGTTTGATCACAAGGCTGAAGGTTTCTGTGTAGTCTAGACCAGGGCGTTAATGAAATCCTTTCGCCAAAAGACGAGCCTTGTATTTCTCGATAGACCCATCTGCATTACGCTTAACACGAAATACCCACTTGCAGCCCACAAGGTTGTGATGAGCAGCTGGTGGAACTAGCTCCCAAGTACTGTTATGAACCAGATAGCATGGCATTGAGCCACTCGGTAGATTGTAGAGCCTGAGATGTGGTACAAGGTTCAATAGCTGCTGTCGGTAACTCTGCCACAACAGAGAAAATTTTTCTTAGCTTGAAAATATTATTTTTGGACCGAGTCACCATTCCCTTATTATCACTTGCAGTTGGCATTAGAAGTTCTGCATGAGATGATGCATCAGTAGAGCTGTAGGCAACATTAGAATCAGTCTCATGTGAGGAAGGAGATGCATAAAGGGGCATACTGCTTGTTGGAGAAGATTGTGTTAATGAGGGCCCATCCTTAGTTGGAGAAGTGATTTTGGACAGATTTTTGGTGTTTTGAGAATCAAAGTGAGACAAAATTGGTGAGTTAAATTGGGAATGTGAAGAATGAGAAGGTGAAGATCAGAAGGTTGACGTATTAGGTGATTTGAAGGGAGAAGTTATTGGTGGAGATTTGGAGGTTGGGGCGATATTATTAGGCGAGGATCTCAGATGATTTGTGACAGATTTGTGATGGATTTCAGTGACTAAAGGAAAGTTGACTTTAGATACCGGAATATTTGGAGAGGTGAGATTATCAGAATTAATTAGTGATATTGATGGAGATTTGGAAATTGAAGCAATATTATTTGGTGATGATCTTGCTTGATTTGGGGCATATTTCTGGTGGATTTCATTAAATAAGGGAAAGTTGACTTCAGATCCTTGGATGTTAGGAGAGGAGAGATTGAGAGAATCAACTTTTGATGTCGTGGGGATCAAGGAAGATGTAGGTTTTAGTGTGTGAGGAGAACTGACAAATAAGGAAGGTTGTTGGGACAGCCAATGAAAGAGAGACGTAGGGGTGACACGGATGGAATCTTTGTCTAGTTGGGAAAAGGGAAAATTATCTTCTACAAACTCGACATGACAAGAGATAAATAGTTTCTTGGACTCGGGGTCATAACACTTAAACGCACTTTGGTTGAGAGAGTATCCAAGAAAGACACACGGTTTGGAACAAGACTCTAGCTTATGTTTGGCATATGGTTTTAACCAAGGGTAACAAAGGCACCCAAACACATGAAACTTTTGATAGTTTTGTTGAGTGCCGAATAATTTGTGAAAGGGAGATTGATACTGAATAATTGGTGTAGGCAATCGGTTTGTTAAGTAAACAGTTGTAAGAAATGCATACGTCCAAACAGTGACAAGGAGTGAAGCTTGGCTAAGAAGAGTTAATCCCGTTTCAACAATTTGACAATGACGTCTCTCAGCCGACCCATTATGTTGTAGGGTGTGCGGAGGTGTAAGAAGATGAGTTATCCTATGAGATTCTACAAAAGATTTAAGAACCTTAAACTCTCCACCACCATCAGAATAAATAGAAATAATAGGACGTTGAAAGAATTTTTCGACAATTAATTTAAATCTAGTGAAAACGGATTGGACTTCAAACTTGCATTTTATAGGATAAAACCAAACATATTTAGTGTAATGGTCTATAAAGATGACATAATATCGAAAACCATCAATTGACAAAATGGGAGACGGTCCCCAAACGTTAGATTATATTAATTCCAAAGGTACATGACTAGTAAGAGATGATGTATAAAATGGTAGTTTGTGAGATTTATTGCACTTACAGGCATTACAAGTAAAACTATTTCTCAAACTGAAGGAACTTGGTAAATTAAAGGTAGACATAAGAAACTGAAGAATGCGGTTGGAGGGATGACCTAGACGATGGTCCCCAAACGTCAGAATATATTAATTCCAAAGGTACATGACTAGTAAGGGATGATGTGTAAAATGGTAGTTTGTGAGATTTATTGCACTTGTAGGCATTACAAGTAAAACTATTTCTCAAACTAGAGGAACTTGGTAAATTAAAAGTAGACATAAGAAACTGAAGAATGCGGTTGGAGGGATGACCCAGACGATTGTGTCAAGCAAGTGTGGAAGCTTTATGGGCTGTGAATGCAAGATGAGAGTGAGACGGGTTGAAGGGTTGTGTAGGCCACTCATAAACGACATCTTTATGGAATCCTTTAAGCAGAGATGCCCCCGTGCGAAAATCCTTCACAAAAAATTCAGATGGTAAAAATTCAACCGAGACATTGTTATTATTGCAAAGCTTAGAGACAGAAATTAAGTTTTTCTTCATGGAGGGTACACATAAAACATCTGATAATATAAAATGACCATTTTTGATGATAATCCAGTTGAACCAGTGTGGGTGATCTAAAGACTTGTACCATCTCCAATCATTATGTCTTCACTTCCTTCATGAGAGGCTCCAGAGTCAAGTAACCAGCCAGAATTAGAACCAATTGATTGTGCAACAAAGTGTGCTCGAGGCGGTGTCCTAGGAATCGAAGGCCTATAAGGTGAAGGAGGCGGCCTATAGGTTTGTTGTGATTGCCACGAAGCCAGTTGAGGTGATCATTGGCCAGTTGCAGAAGAAGACCGAAAACAAGGACATCATTTTGCCGTATGACCTTGTTGTTCACATAGTTGACAGTACCCTTTATAGGGTTTTCGGTTGCCACCATTGTTATTGGATTGTCCACTGCTATTTTGGCCACTGTTATTGTGAGATTGCCGGTATTGGTTTCCATTGTTTGAACGACCTTGCTTGGAGTGATTGCCTTTATTGAAGTGATTTGGTTTGGCATCAAAGTTTATAGTGATTGGGGTATCATTGGTTCTGGCAGCATCGCGTTTGAGAGGGCCTTCATGATTTAAGAGTTTCTCATGAAGTTCTTCTAAATTAATAGAAGTTTCACGAGCACGAACTGCATTGGTGATCTCTTTGAACTCTGAATTGAGACCACGAAGAATGTGAATTACAAGATAACTTTCACCAACAGGAGCATACATAAGCCTAAGAGTGTCGGCAATACTCTTGGCTCGTTGCATGTACTTAGTGATTGAGTCACTACCTTGAGAGAGAAGTGACAGATCCTCTTGCAATTGACTGACACGGGTGTGTAAGGGCTTGGCATACATGGTGGCAAGTGTATTCCATGCCACTTGAGCAGTTTTTGAGTAGGCGATGTATGGTTTGATCTTGTCACCAACTGATACAAGAACAACACTAAAAAGCAATTGATCCTGTCGGATCCAATAAAAGTATTTTGGATTTGAAATAGTTTGTTTATTGTGGTAATAGTGGAGGGAGGACAAGGTATGGAGCCGTCAATATACTCATGTAGGTTATAACCAATAAGAAGAGCATTCACTTGTGCTTTCCAGATGGAATAATTTGTAGGAGAGAGTTTTAAGGGAATTTGACAGCGGCATTGATTGAGATAAGTCAAGGGGGACTGGTGTCATTTTGATTGGGGTTTAGAATTTCATGAGTGATGATATCGTTGCTAGAGGAAGCAGTAGGAGTGATGGGAGAATCAGTTTCAGACATGGTTATAAGATCGTTAGAGGATGGCTCTGATACCATATAAAAGTTAGGATATGAGAAGAATTGAGGAACGGCTGTGCCTCCGTGCATATTGTATTAGATATTTATAAACAAGATTACATAGGGTTTGCCATACAAATATTACAAAGAATCAAAGCATTAACAACATAATAATGAGAATCTAAAATGACTATAATAAACAGAGGTACATAAGGGAAAGTTGACAATTGTCTAATAGGGAAAGCCACCCCTCCTCGAACCCGCCTCATTGTCATCCTTATTTTTTTTCTTTTCTTGTCAATATTCACTAGTGTGATAAAAATACATTTTTTTAAAATTGTTTACCTTTCTTCCCTCTAAGTTATCTTTCGACTCTCTATAAGTAAGTTTTGTTGTCAAGGATTTTAACCAAGGCTCCTCCTTCCCGAGTTTCTTTATCTAGGTTCAATCTACCACTTTCCCAAAAGACTCGACATCAAACTATTACGGTCGTATTTTTATTAACTTTTATATTTAGTTTTTAATTAGATTATAATTTATTTATTTTAATTTAGATTTATATTAACCACGATTAACAATTAATGGATGTAGTTTGTTATATATGTGAGTGGTGGATCCGTAGTTTTTAGTGAGTGGATAGTTGGTCCTAAATTGTAGTTATAGTTATTTATAACTTTTACTATTTATTTGTTCAAGTACATTAATGAGATTATCAAAATATTTTTGCTCACTTGAGTTATGATAAAGTTATTCCCTCGAATTAACCATCATTTTATCATTATTTTCAGTTGATCATAAATTCTAGTTTTTAGAAATTTTGTAATCGTATCAATTGGTATCAGAGCCTGTCAATGGCAATGAACATGGAGCAACGGGTGAAAGGTTGGAGAAAACAATAGAGTTTCTTTCAACTAGGCAAAGTGAGATCATCAACCACATAACTAAATTATTTAACAAACTCAATGCTCGTATTGATCAATTATCTAGTCATTCTACAATTGCAGCTATTGCAAATTCTATTCAACCTTCTGAAGTTAATGGTGTTGTAGCTACTGCAGATTCTATTAAACCTTCTTAGATGGATGTGGAACACATTGGTGCATATACTTCTCAACAGAACAAAAATATTGTAGCTTCTGTGGGTTCCTTTTTTATGCCTATAAAATGGATGACGAAAGTAATTGAACGAAAACATTGTAGTAAAAAGTGTTTCTTGATTCAAGCAGGAGAAGATGATGCAAAATTCGATCTCGACGATGGCACTAACAAGTTCTTTATTGCATCAAATGTTAAGCTGACGCTTTGTAGCTTTGCAATTGCAGCAATCCTCTTCATAAGAAACGTACCAAGAATTCAACTTCAAATTCAAATTAATCCCATTTTAAAAATCCTCGAGGACAAGGATTTATTTAAGGTTATTTAAGGGGGAATGAATGTTACGGTCGTATTTTTATTAACTTGCATATTTAGTTTTTAATTAGATTATAATTTATTTATTTTAATTTAGATTTATATTAACCACCATAAGCAGTTAATGGATGTGGTTTGTTATGTTAGTAGTGGATCCCTAGTTTTTAGTGAGTGGAAAGTTGGTCTTAAATTGTAGTTACTATTTATTTACTCAAGTACGTTAATGAGATTATCAGAATATTTTTGGTCATTTGAGTTACTGGTTTTCTATTGAAAATCATTTGGAAAGTGGTTGTCTCGAATTAACTATCATTTTATCATTATTTTCAGTTGATCATAAATTCTAGTTTTTAGAATTTTGTGCTTGCATCACAAACCCACATTCTCAAGGTATTTATACCAAACTCGAAATTGATTTCCAACAACTATACACTTCGCGAAAAAATGGAAACAACTGAATATTTACATGTCAGTAATATTTAATGTGGAGTATAAAATTCTTCGAAAAATTGCATGTAAATCTCAGATATTTATTGTACTTCACAGTTTACAGTAACGATAAATATAATTGGCATGTAAAATGTCAACTATTTCTAATAATTTACACACCATATTATATACAAATATATATATATAATCGGCATATAAAATGTTAATATTTCCAGAATTTTACACACCGAAATATCCATTTCTTGCGTGAAAATAATGGACATAATAAATTTTACATGCTAGGTATTGCCTACATAAACCACTTTTAAAGATCAGTCTAAAAATCAGTATGTAATTTTCCTTTCATTTATACATGCAGCGCGATGTATGAAATCAGAATGGTTATCTCTTACTGTGGACATTGGGTGGATCATAATTGTCAGGATAATGACCAAGAGATGTTTGCTACTAGAGATTTGACTTGTGATCTGTTATTGAAGATGGTAGTAGATATTGTTAGTGTTGATGTAACTAAGTTCAACATTGAATGTAGATCATTGGTTAATACTAACAGGTCTACTCGACAAAAGATTAAAAAAACAAAGATGTGGCATTCTTGATATAGGAAGATGAGGTTGTTCCTAAAGATTATGTTACCGTTGTTAAGAATATTCATCTCATGGTGATAATGCGGGTAATCCCGTGCAAGATAATATTTACCATCGAATCTCTGTACAATAATTTAATCGACCATTTTTTCCAACATGAGCAGTTGAGCTTCGTCCAACAATTAGCTTCTCAACCCGTACAAGCCACCAAGTATGCAGATTTATTCAATCCACACAACCCTTTATACCAAGACTATACCACATGTATACAATGATGATTGATGAGCCAACCATTGGAAGAAGAGGACTTTGAAGAGTCGGATAGGGGTCATGAGGACGGATCAAGATCCTCTCCTTGCTCCTTGTTTTTTCTTGGCATTTTTCAAGTGTAATTAAAACATCAAGTTGCATGAAAGAGAAAAAAGTGATCAAATCTTGACCATGTATTTTTTATTTTGCTTAAGTGTCATTAGATTATGAAAAGTCAAGGATAAACAAGACAAGGAGAGGATCTTGATCCCATGAGGACAACATATCAATCCAAAAGTGCAATTATTATCTGGGTTCAAAATTTTAATAGCACTTGTTATTGGTAAAATCTGGAAGGATGACAAGTCAGTATGATTACTAAAAAATACGGTGATCAGATATGCTATGTCATCATAGGTCAACCGGAGGAATTCACCCGTAGTTGACCAATAGATGATCTCAAGACCTAGTCAGGTTTATCCAGGTGATCTGGTAAAGATAACCCAATCGGGGTGATCAGGTTGATCAGATGAAGATGACCCGATTAGGGTAACTAGGTCGATTGGGTCAAGACATCTAGTTGGGATTAAGCAACCGATCAGTGTGAATGGGATCTAGTCGGGTTAGGTAACTGGTCAACAGAACGACACGTGGACAATATTGAATTTAATGCATCCATGACTCAAGTACGCAGAGAAAGAATCTTATTCAAACAAAGAACTATGAAGTACACTCTGATAAGGAAACAAATTTCCTTAAAGATACTAGAGTCCAAATTCGATAGAGATCTGGTTCATTTAATGCGCAAGATACACGTAACGGAAAAGAAGATAAAGATGACTCCGATAAATTAGAGTCCTTATAAACCTCGTCAATTTTCCTTACTTGTATCTCAAGAATTAGGATTCTATGCATGTATAAATAGACCATGAAACATCATTACAATCGTTAGTGCAATACTACATAAAAAGTAAGAGAGTGATTGAGTGTGTAACCTCAAGCGATTATAGTGAAGATTTTTCCTCACCGTCACCAGCAACCGTGTTTTGCTTGATTGAGTTCCTCTCGTATTCCTAAAGTTTATTTGTTAATTCGTATTAACTTGTTGGATATGTAGTTAATTTTACATAATCCAAATATCACTGTCAACGACACTCTCTACAGATTGAATTTTAAGACTATCACTTCTTTAATAAGTTAAGTTTAAATGACATAGAAAATGGATTACTTCCAGAAATGCCTCCACAGTAATCAATTCTTCACTAATTTGATTTTTTTCTTCAAAATCCTCCATTGATGGAGGACCTCCATCGATGGAGATGAAAGACCTCCATTGGAGGTCAGTTCAACCTCCAACAGAGGTCGAAATCGGCTTCCAAAGGAGGTCGGAATCAGCCTCTAATGGAGTTCGGAATCTCCGATTAAGGTTTCATAAAAGAAGTTTAAAAAAAAATTAAAAAAATTTCATTTTTACAGAGAGAGTCTCGAAAATTATAAAAAAAGTCTCGCAAAAGTCTCAAAAACTACCAAAAAAAGTCTCAAAAATTTTACTTTTCTCAAAAAGTCTTGGAAATCGTAAAAAGTCTTAGAAAGTCTCAGAAACCATAAAAAAAGTCTCGAAAAAATTATTTTTGCCCAAAAAGTCTCGGAAATTACAAACAATCTCAGAAAAGTCTCTAAAACTATAACAAAAATCTCAAAAAATTTCATTTTTTCCCAAAAAGTCTCAAAAATTGTAAAAAGTCTCGAAACTACAAAAAAAGTCTAGAAAACTACCAAAAAGTCTCAGAAATTACCAAAAAGTCTTAGAAATATCTGAAAAGTCTCGAAAACTACAAGAAAACTCTCAAAAATACCTAATAATTCTCAAAATTACATAAAAAGTCTTAGAATACATGAAAAGTCTTGCAATTACTTGAAAAGTCTCGAAAATTACATGAAAAGTCTCGAAAATTATTGGACAAAAACGACTTATTGGACAAAAATGAATTTTCCAATATTTTTTTTCATCATCTTCTTCATCGATCTCCATTGGAGGTCGATTTCAACCTTCATGAAGGTTGAGCAGACATCCAATGGAGATCGAACTACTCCGACCTCCATCAGAGGTTGATTTCGACCGGACCTCCAATGGAGGTCTAACATACTTCTAATGGAAGCCGATTGTTGTGCTAAAATTTTGTAAATTTACTTGCAATTGCACGAGTCTATTATAAAATAGTTTATGCGGAGTACGAAGTCAATCCACGAGGATTGTCGAAAAACTAATCGAATCTAAATTTAATTTAATGCGAATCTAGTTAACGAAAAGTGAATTTTGAATTAGTTAAAACTAAAAACTAAATTAACAAGCAACTAAAACCAAAACTAGATTATGGAACTGAATTTGTAAACTTTACTCAATGAAAGAAAAGTTTGAGATTCGGAATCCACCGTTTTCAACACTGCAATGTTTTACTATTCGAATTATTAATTCTCAGGATTCTGAGTAGCAATTTAGAAATCAATCCAATGCTTTCTCAAGATTTATCAATTAAGTGTTTAAAAAATTAATCTTTTATAAATTCTGTATTCCAATTGACTTAATGAATAAGACTCAAGTATTACATGTATCCAATATTTGAAAAAAAATATAGTCAAGGATCTTAATTTAAACATTAAAACACAAAGCCCGAATAATAAAATCAATCATAACTACCAAAAATGCTTGATATTATAGGTGAAACAATTTAATTAATATCAATCAATGACAAATAAGAATTATAAACATTAAAACCAATTTGGAAATTATACTGAATAGCAAACAATTACGTTGTCAACAAGGTTTCATCCTACACCTCAAAAAACAAATTAGAAACACATAGTAAAAGAAAGAACAAAGATTGAATTAAAACCCGCTATGGGACAAGATTGTGGCTACAAGTTCGGTACGTATTCGATCCGAATCAGCACCAACTTCTGCACCTAAAGATCTCAATGTTCTCTTCTAATTGCATGCACAACGTTCTCTAAATGTCTTCCTTATTCACGCACAAAAGCTGCTCCAAAAATCTATTTTTTTTCTTCGCGGCTTCACACACAAACCCTCGTTTTTTGTCTTCTTTTTATATCCCTTTTTTCCTTTTTCAGAATGCACCCCTTTTTTTTCCTCGTTCAATAAGAATTTGTATTGACACAGACTTCCTTTTGTGGTCCACAAACTGCACACGTGCACATCTAGGCCTCGTCCTATAGCTGTTTTTCAATCCGTTTTCGTTTTTATTTTCGAAAAACAATTTAGAATTTGCGTTCGTTAACCGTTTTTCATTTTATTTTCAAAAAACAAAAAAAAATGAAAAACAAAACTAGTGTTAACAGTGAAATATTTGAAAAACAAAAAAAAAAACTTGTTTTTCGTTTTTGTTTTTTGTTTTTGTTTTTCAAAAAAATTCAATATCTTTTTTTATCTTTTTTCTCATCCACCAGATATCTTCTTTCTTCCTCATCTCCATCTTCTTTCCTCCTTCACCGTGCATTATCTTCTCTCTTCCCGATCTGGTCTTCTTCTTCCTCAGCTCGCCAGCGATCTGCTCTTCTTCAGTTGGTCATCATCGTCTTCTTCACTCGCTGGTCGTCGTAGTCGTCTTCGCCTGCTGGTCGCCGTCATCGTCTTCGCCGGCTGGTCATCATCGTCTTCTTCTTTTGTGACACTGATTTTGCTTTTGTATTGTCTTGCTTTTGTTCGGTGTTTGCTTGTTTTTTGCTGGTTCCCGCTCTTAATAAATGGCATTTAAAAAAATAAATATGTAACTATGAATTTCAATGCTCTTGTTGTTGTGAAAATTCAATTAATAACAATCTTATTTTCAATTGAGAATAATAATATAATTAATTAAGTATTTGAAATGTAAATTTTTTGATGAAGTTTCTCTGATTTTAGAGTATGTAATTTCTTGCTCTGTTGTCGTCGTCCATGAAGGTGAAGATTGATATAGGGTGCGTTTGGCACCTGGATAGGACAGGACTGGACGGGATGGGACGAGACGGGACTGGACTGGACTGGACTGGACAGCTGTTCCATATTGTGTTTAGAATACCTGGGACATAACTGTTAATTGTATGGTTTATGTGTTTAGTATGACTGGAACAGGACGGGACAAGAGGTTCAGATGACCAAACTACCTCTCTTGTCCTTTCAAATGTTTATAACAATTTTATTGAGTTTGAAAAAAAAAACTCCTAGATTGGAATCAAATTCTGGATTTTTTTTTTCATTGAATTTGAAAAATATCGTATATTGTTGAATTAATCGTCAACAAAAGCTGGAAAATTGAACATGACCAAATCAAATCATCATCATCATCGTCCAAAACATCATCATCGTCAACAAATCAGAAAAAAAAATCTGGAAAATTGTCAAAAACTAAAGTTTCTTCAATCAAAAAACCAAATCAAAATCATCATCATCAACTAACAACAACAAATCATCATCATCGTCAACACCACCATCTTCAAAAAACCCAAATCAAAAAACCCCACCATCGTCAACACCAAACCACAGTTCCCAACCAAACCCAGTACCATCCACCACCATAACCACCATCAGATTAAACAAACACAACCATCAGCACCGAACCCAGCTTCAATCAAACTCAGAACCATCCATCACCACATCCACCACCAGATTCAACCATTGATTTCGTGGATGGGTTTTGGGTATTGTTTCGATGGTGGGGGTTCTTCGGAGGGAAGATGGCAGCCATGGTTCGGCGGTGTACACGTGCGCCGGCAAACCAAGTCGGCGATGAGTTGTGGCAGTTGGGAGAGAAGAACGGTGATCGGGATTGGAGAGAACCAGAGAAGAGAGAAGAGGGAAGAGAGAGGAGAGATGAAATAAAAAAGAGTTTTAATTTATATAGTTGTAAATTTTGAAAGATTTAAGGGCAAAATTGTCTTTTCGTGACTTGTCCCATGCATGGGACAAGTCTGGCCGAGGGTGAAAGGTGGGACAAGTTTTTATGGTTTTTGTCCCACCTTGTCCCGTCTCGTCCTAAGCTTATGGCGCGCCAAACGTGGGACAACAAAAAGTTGTCCCGTCCCGCGTACCAAACGCACCCATAAAGAACAGAGAAGCAAGAGAGTTGTTGGCTCAGTTTTTGCCAATTGTGTAGCAAAATTTAGTGGATGGACTTGTGATGCTCATAAAAACAAGGATTTAGGATTCCAATTGGCCTTCAAAAAGCAACATTTGATCTGAGGTATTCATTGTCATTTGATGCTAATTTTTTTTTTAAATGTTTAATATTTCTAATTTTTATTTAATAAAAAAATATGACTCAGTTGATAATTATCGATAATTATTTGGGATGAATTATTGATAAGTTTTGAAATTTTTTGGTTAACATACGAGACGTGTTTTTAATGTTTTTATTTGAAGAATATTGTTTTCCATATATGCTACCAAACGCGTTTTTAGATTTCGAAACTGAAACCAAAAACACTGTTTTCATTTTCATTTTTATTTTCGAAAAACAACAAATGAAAAACGCTTACAGGATGGACCCCTAGCTTTTTCATCTTTTATTTTCTTCATTCATTGACTTGGAATTTGACTTGAATTTGCTATGGACTTGGGCCTCCGAATTGGACTTGATATGGACAAGCTTTTGGGCTTGGAAAATGTTCTTTTGATTCAAGTAAATTTAATCCTGTAAAATACTTCAATTCCAAACTCGACTATTTTTCGTTCCTGTTTCATCAAAATGAATCTAATTAAAATAAAACTAATATAAATTGGACTATTAAATCTATTTTTAGGGGCAATAAATATATATATATATATATATATATATATATAATATGCTCATCACTGATGAAGAAAAACTGAAAAGTAAAATAAAAATATATGTAAAGTAATGGCATTTTTGGAAGTTCACCTACTTTAGTGCCTTTAAAACTTAAGTTATTAACGTGGTGATACTCTTAAAAATCAAACTCAAAATAGTGTCATTCATCACCATTTCCACTTCTTATATTGATCATGGATTAGATGATTTAAATGAAGAGTACATGGACTTTACTAATCCTACATGTCATAACCCTAATGCTTAAAGGTAGTGATGGTTTCAAGGATGACCAAGGCAGTCGTGAGTTGTGACGGTGTGATTGTTGATGAAGTACATGGTGATGGATTGAGTAATGGTGGAGTAGTGTTTGTGGATCGGGGGCTAGTACTAGGGTGTTAGATTGAGGGTGATGGATTTGGTGATGATGGTGTGTAAGGTGGAGGTGATTAGGTAAGGGGGTTTACGTGATGGTGTTGGGGTGGCTTGGGCATGCCATAATGTTGACCGAAACCCCAAGCTTGCAGTCCCATGAAAATGGATTATTCCTAGTGCTGAAATGAGCACATTTCAAACTATCAATGTGGATGAATCAATTTCATATAATAACTGCTTCTACAAAAGGAAAATATTCCCAAACAAGAAAGACTTAAAATGAGCATGGTGTATGTTTGCATTGAAACACACCAATTATGAATTCCAAGATAGACGATTGGCCTAGTGAAATTGCAACTGCACCATCCATCCGAAGGACAAAACCATACTAGGTATTGAAACCTTATTACTTGGAAGAATTTCAGTCACTATCCCTGCAAGGTACAATTGCACCACCAAAATAAGTTCAACCAGTAACTTGCCCATCATGAAAGAGGAAATGGATAGGACAATTAAAGCCTTGTCAGCTAACTACGAAACAAGGACAGTGAGAACGTGATACACAAAAAGGAAGAAAAGACTATGTCAAGTGCGGTGGCTCTGGCTAGCTCATACGCATCTGGCAAGTGTAGGGAGTGTCTGAGGTTTTCTAGGAATATCGAGTAGAGTGGCAAGCTCCAACCAAGATGTATGACCACTGCTAATTGGTAGTAAAACCTAGGACAACTCACCACTGGAAGTTGACAGGGAATAATAACATCTATAAGGAAGTGCCACGTGAGAGTTAGAATTTTTACTCTAGTCTTAGATGTCCAACTCTTATTAGAATATGGCGTGTGGAGAACCTTACAAAAGCACAAGGTCTCTTGGTCATGATCATCAGGAAATCAAGAAGAATTAGGAGGCGACACTTGTTTCATCCATAATAAACCAAAAGGAAACACATGTCCCTCGGACTCCATTAGGTTCAATATAAATAGAGCATTCCACCCACAAAAAACCTAAGTTAACCAAATACCATACAGACTCATATATTGTTGTACTCCTGATTATCCTCTAAAATAGTCTCCCAGATACCTAATTATCAAAAGGAATGGCCCTCTCTAACTTAAGTGTGATCGCTATCCCACCGCCTATATCACTATAGTGAAGACAACTGGCAAAACCAAGGATTCAACATCTGACTCACCTTCCAGAATTCTCCTAAAGGATAAATCTTCAACATAGATATTTTATTCTTCTTTTCAATTTTTTGTTTCTTATCCTTAGAGACATCTGTCTTTTATTTTATTTTCTTGATTTCCTGAAAGATTATAAAATGAAATATTCTCTGCTAGGTTTGGATAGCTGAGCATTGCAGTCATTCTGGTGTATTGCTTCTCAGTTATTTCTAAGTTGGTATCAGAGCCACATAAAGGCCAATGCCATGACGACACCAATGTCTTCGCAGATGACGAGCAGCACCTTTAGTCCTCAGATGTCTCACCAAGCTCCAGCTTCGATGATAGGAGTAACTTTGACCTTCGGCCAAGCTCCCCATATCGCTTCAGTTATCTCTACACCAATGACTCAAAGAAGTGAGATCTATATATGGATCTCACACCCAGTCTCCATTTCTTCGTCAGCCATCTTTTCCGGTAATGCATAGCATCAAGCCATTCAGTGGCAAACTTACACCGAATTGTATGATCAAGTTAGACTGGAACAACTATCTCATATCGAAATACGATGTCCTTCCCATTAGTAAAAAACATAAACTTGTTGACTATCTATTTGGTACTCAACCATGTCCATCGAAACATATTCCCATTCCAGGAATAGGAAGTAACTACAATATGACTCAAACCCAGTGTATAATGAATGGGTCATAACGGATCAATTGCTTATGGGGTGGATGCAATACCTTACATGTTGTTTGGACAGCTTTTGGAAACTCTTTTCAACAATCAATAAGAATCCATGATGCTAGATCTCAAGGAATCTCTATCCAAACCAACCAAAGACTGACGGTCCATTCCTAAATACCTTACTCTTATGAAATCATTCTCCGATAGGATCGCAGCAGCTGGATATCCTATCTCTAAATCTGAGTTGATACTTGCTACGATATGAGGTCTTCCAAAGGAGTATGAATCAATGATTGTTAGCAACACTTCCAGAGTTGGTACACAATCTTGGCAGGATGTACAAGTTCAGCTTATGACTCATGAACGTTTGATAGCTCATTTTAACCCTTCTGTTACTTTAGAACTTGGGCAACCCTCTGCTAATGTGGCCACTAGCAGACTTGGAAACTCAAACAACATAAGAAATAACATTTCCGATCAGAATCAAAACTGGGGATGAGGTCGTGGCAGCAACAACTATCCTGGTGGAGGACGATCCAGTGGTAGAAATTGACGATGCTACTCGAATAACTCCGCAGTTATGTGGAAAAGTTGGGCATAAAATTATGAGTTGTTATTATCATTATGATTTCAACTTCAACAACTCTCCAAATTCTGGGAACTCCAACACTCAAACAGATATATTTGTTGCATCACCAGAAACTATGAATGATCCCAATTGGTACGCAAATAGTGGAGCTACGAATCATATCACTACAAACCTTAGCAACCTGCACCTTCACTCTGATTGTTGAAAATTAAACTTGACTTCCAGACATCCACCGTCCAGCAGCCACTAAGCTTGACTTCCAGCTGCCACCATCCAACTGCCACCTCGTGCCAAACCCCAACTACCATCACCAAACAATTGAAGCTTATCTTTGATTTTGTTTTATTGTTTGAATTTATTTTGTTTGTGTTTTTCTCATCTCATTTCCCTATATAAAGGAATGAAGATTGTACTGTAAAAGTATGGAGTGGTGTAAGAAAATATAGAGAGATATAAAAAGAGTTTGAAGTTTCTCCTTCTGTTGAGTGCTCGAAATCTCTCTCAGAGGTGCACCACAAGTGACCTCAACCACACCATCCCACCGACAGTGGTATCAGAGCCCAGGAGAGCCAGAAATTCAGAAAATAGAGGCCAAATCCGAATTGGCCCAGAAATCAAAGTGCTCAAAATTGATTTTTGATCACACCAGAGTGTTATACTCGTCGCTAGAAGTGCAACGGTGAAAATTTCACCCAAATCGGATCTCAAAAGAAGCCGCACGCGCTCCCTGAAGTTGGAGCGTGAGTCCACGCGCCTCCACGCGCAGCCACACACTCCGGCGCGTCACCGCCACTCGCCGGTCGTCTTCTTCGCCCGACCTGCAGGATCCGACCCGCTATCCGACCCAACACCCTGTCACCTGCTCCGACCCGAGTTCCGACCCGTGACCCACCCGGATCCGCGCCTGCTGACGTTGGCTGACGTCACTAACGGCGTTAATCGCTCAAAATATTCCATCCACCAAAACAGAATATTCCGTTATCTCGGTTGACTTTTAGTCAAAAGTTTGACCTCCCCTTCCGGAAGCTTTCAAACTCGGTTTATGACAAACTCAGACTGGTTTCCAACGTTTTGGACCATTTTAGACGTAACCATGCACTCAGTTTCTGCAAATTTAGACTCCAGAATAGTGTTCTAAGTATTTCAAGTCTCGATGGCCAACGGAAACGAGCATATTGTCATCCTGAAACTCACCAAAGACGACTATGATAATTGGTGTATACAAATGAGAGCTCTACTAGGTTCTCAAGATGTCATGGATATTGTGGAAGATTGATATACAGAACCCGTATCCAAAGAAGCTAAAGGAGAATTGACAGATGCTCAGACAACAACTCTCAAAGCCGATCGAAAGAGAGATTGTAAAGCAAAGTCCATAATTTATCAAGGACTAGACGAGGCCACGTTCGAGATCATAGCGTCCTTTGCTGACAAAGTGAAAAGAATCTGTCTTCAAACTCTACAAGGTGAGTTCGAATCCCTACGGATTAAATCTAATGAATCCATTGCTGAGTTCTATATAAGAGTTATGGTCGTTGCGAATCAGCTAAGAAGAAATAGAGAAACTCTCATCGACATGAGAATTTCAGAGAAAATTTTGAGATCATTGGATCCAAAGTTTGATTTTATAGTTGTGGCACTAGAAGAAACAAAAGATCTTGAGACGATGTCTGTTGAAGAACTAGTGGGTTCATTGCAAGCACATGAGCAGAAAGCCACAAGAAGAAGTAACCACAAAGTATTGGAGCAAGCTCTCCAGTCAAAGTTCTCCCTCAATGAAAAAAGATACGAGCAAGGGGGAACCTCACAACAAGGAAGAGAACGAGGTAGAGGATCTCGTGGAAAAGGTTCTGGAAATAACGAAACCAGAGGTAGAGGCAAAGGAGGAAGAGACGCAAATAGAGGAGGACATGGACAACATAACTATGTCCCACGAGGAAGAGGACCTAGAAGAAGAGGCAGCTAGAACAACCGCCCAAACATTGATAAAAGAAATGTTCAATGCTATAACTGCCACAAATATGGCCACTATAGCAACGAGTGCAGAGGTAATCCAAATGAGGTAAATGAAAATTCTAACTTTGCAGAGAAAGAGCAAGTTGAAGGAGAATCATTGATGTTGATGGCACACAACCCAACATATCAAAACCAAAATGTTTGGTTCCTTGATTCTGGAGCCAGCAATCATATGACTGGCAGAAAAGACTTATTCACAGAACTTGATGAGAAAGTTCGTGGAGAAATCTCATTTGGCGACCTCTCAAAAATCCATGTCCAAGGAAGAGGAGATGTCATGATCAAGCAGAAGAATGGAGATCATGCATTCATCTCCAATGTTTACTATGTTCCATACATGAGGACAAACATCCTAAGTCTCGGACAACTCCTAGAAAAAGGTTATCATATTAGCCTTCAAAATATGCAACTCACCATCACAGATGCTAGAGGAAAGCTGGTTACTCGAATCCAGATAACGAAGAATAGAATGTTTCCTCTCGCAATTCATCATGATACGCCAAGGTGTTTGACAGCCATCATCAATGACAAAGATTGGTTGTGGCATCTAAGGTATGGACATCTCAACTTTGAAAGTTTAAAGCAATTGGGAAGTACGAAGATGGTGAAAGGATTGCCAAATATCCATCACCCAAATGAGATGTGTGAAAGCTGTGTTCTCAGTAAACAACACATAAATAGCTTCGGAAAGGGGGAAAATTGGAAAGCAACCATGCCACTTGAGCTCGTTCACGCAGATGTGTGTGGTCCATTGACGCCAGTATCAAATAGATAGAATCAATACTTCATTACCTTCATTGACGACTACAGCAGGAAGACTTGGGTCTATTTCCTAAGAAAGAAGTCTGAAGTATTTGATCACTTCAAAGAGTTCAAAACTCTTGTGGAGAAGCAAAGTGGCTTTTACATCAAAACACTAAGATCAGATCAAGGTGGAGAATACACTGCAGGTGCTTTCTAGGAATTCCTTAAGCAACAAGGAATCAGACATCAGTTTACACCAGCTTATACTCCTCAGTTAAATGGTGTAGCTGAAAGGAAGAATCGAACAATCCTTAACATGGTCAGAAGCATGTTAAAGGATAAAAACATGACCAAAAGCTTTTGGGCTGAAACAGTTTTGTGTGCGTTATATCTACTAAACAGATGTCCTACAAAGAGTCTAGATACAAAGACACCGCAAGAAGCATGAAGCACTCACAAACCAAGTGTGAGTCACCTCAGAGTTTTTGGCTCAATTGCCTACATCAAGGTTCCAGAAGCAAGAAGAACCAAGCTTGAAGATAAATGTGAAAAGTGTATCCTTGTTGGATACGGTGACAGAACAATGGGTTACCAGCTATACAATCATGTCACCAAGAAAGTGATCTTCAGCAGAGATATCATTTTTGAAGAAAATGAATCCTGGAATTGGGATCAGACCAAAGCTTCTAAAAGTGCAGAGTTGATACCTGCAGAAGAGACAAGAGAAGTGGCTAGAGAGCCACAAATACCCAGAGATCAGCAGACTCCTCAACGTGGTTCCCCTTCACCACAAAAGTATGATACTCCATTATAAATTGATCGTGATTTTTCATATATGAGGCCAAGAGGGACACATAGCCTAGAATATCTGTATGAAAATACAAAACAGGTGGAAGAAGATATTACTCTGTATTGTCTGCTGATGACAAGTGATCCAGTTAGCTTTGAAGAGGCTAACCAAAAGGAAAAGTGGAGAAGTGCAATGGATGAGGAGATTTAATCCATTGAAAAGAACAAGACATGGGAGTTGACTAATCTCCCAAAAGGCCGAAAAACTATCGGTGTGAAATGGGTCTACAAGACCAAAAAAGATGCAAAAGGAGAAGTCTAGAGATACAAGGCAAGACTTGTAGCAAAAGGCTTTAAGCAAAAGGAACAAGTTGATTACGGAGAAGTTTTTGCCCCGGTTGCTAGACTAGAAACCATCAGATTGTTGAAACCATTGGCAGCTCAGAAAAGTTGGAAAATTTACCAACTTGACGTAAAGTCAGCATTCCTGAATGGCTTTCTTGAAGAAGAAATCTATATGGAACAACCACCTGGATATGTGAAGAAAGGCAGAGAAGATAAAGTGTGCAGGCTGAAGAAAGCTCTATATAGTTTGAAGCAAGCACCTCGTGCATGGAACACGAGGATTGATGATTACTTCCAAGAGAGCGGATTTGAGAAATGTCCGTATGAGCATGCACTATACATGAAAAAGGAGACTGACGGAAGCTTTTTATAAGCATGTTTATATGTTAATGACTTGATCTTCACCGGTAACAATCCAGCCTTGTTTGAAGATTTCAAATGGAGAATGGTGAAAGAATTTAAGATAACTGACATTGGTCTAATGGCTCATTTTCTCGGCATTGAAGTTGTACAAAGCGAAAAAGGTATCTTCATCTCTCAGAGTATCTATGCAAAAGAAATTATGAAAAAGATTTGGTATGGAAAAATGCAATCCTATCACAACTCTAGTAGAAACAGGAATAGAGTTAAGAAAGAATGAAAGAGGAGATGTTGATCCAACCTATTTCAAGAGCTTGGTTGGAAGCCTGAGATACTTGACGTGTATCAGGCCATATATACTCTATGGAGTTGGACTAGTCAGGAGATACATGGAGACTCCTGACCAGTCTCACCTGAGTGCAGCAAAGAGGATACTCCGGTACATAAAAAGTAATGTTGATGATGGTATATTGTATACCAAAAGTGAAGATTGCAGGTTGATTGGCTATTCAGATAGTGATTGGGGAAGAGATCTGGATGAACGTAAAAGCACGATAGATTTTACGTTTTTTATGGGAGATGCAGCGTTCACATGGTCATCCAAAAAGCAAGCCATTGTGACACTGTCATCATGTGAAGCTGAGTACATTGCTGTCTGCTCAGCTGTTTGTCATGGTATCTAGATCAGAAATGTGTTACAGTACTTGGGATTTCAACAAGTAAATCCCATAGAGGTCTACATCGACAATCGCTCAGCGATTGCGCTAGCAAAGAATCCAGTATTCCATGAAAGAAGCAAACATATTGATAAGAGGTATCATTTCATCAGAGAGCATGTCAAGAATAAAGAGTTGGAACTAGTCTCTTGCAGGACATATGATCAAGCTGCTGATATTTTCACCAAGCCTCTCAAACATGATGTGTTTTCAAGACTAAAGATAATGCTCGGTATGGCAAAGCATGGAGAGTCAAGTTTAAGGGGGGGTGTTGAAAATTAAACTTGACTTCCAGACATCCACCGTCCAACAGCCACTAAGCTTGACTTCCAGCTGCCACCAAGCTTGACTTCTAGCTGCCACCATCCAGCTGCCACCTCCTGCCAAACCCAAACTACCACCACCAAGCAATTGAAGCTTTTATTTGACTTTGTTTCATTGTTTGAATTTATTTTGTTTGTGTTTTTCTCATCTCATTTCCCTATATAAAGGAATAAAGATTATATTATAAAAGTGTGGAGTGGTGTAAGAAAATATAGAGAGATATAAAAAGAGTTTGAAGTTTCTCCTTCTGTTGAGTGCTCGAAATCTCTCTCAGAGGTGCACCATAAGTGACCTCAACCACACCATCCCACCAACACTGATTACAATGGTAATAAAACTCTCCAAGTTGGTAATGGAGAGAAGCAACAAATTAAAAATACTAGCCGCTCTATTATCTCCTTGCTTTACACTCTCATTTGTCTCTTAAAGATATGCTCCAGGTACCTAACATCACTAGAAATCTGTTGAGCATTTCCAAGTTAACCTTTGATAAACATGTTTTTGTTGAGTTTTATTCATCTTGTTTTTGTGAAGGACATATTAACCAGGAAGGTGCTACTAGAAGGGAAGCTTAGAGATAGACTTTATCAACTGCAACTACCAAGTCAAGCAAGCTCTCTTCAATCTATAACCAAAATCCAACCAACTATCTCATCAAAATCAAGTGCCTTTTCATGACAGCTGGTAGCTTGTTTATGAACTATTTCTTGTGAGTCTAATGCTAATGTATGGCATATACGTCTAGGTCATTTGTCAGTTCGAGTCCTGAGTCAAGTATTAAAAGTTTGTAATCCAAAAATCAATGAAAAAATTCAGTTATGTGAAGTTTGCGAATTTGGAAAAATTCACGGTCTTCCATTTCAAATATCACAAACTGAATCGACTTTTATACTTGAACTTGTGTATAAAGATCTTTAGGGGCCCTCACCCATAAAATCATCATCTAGATTTCTATACTACATACACTTTATAGATGATACACCTAGATATATCCTCTTAAATCCAAATCAGAAGCCTTTTCCATCTTCCTACATTGTAAAGCTCTTATTGAAAATAAATTTTCCACAAAAATAAAGGCATTGCAATCTGATTTGTGAATATAGGTCTTTTGAGCAATTTCTCAAGGCAAATGGAATCAATTTTCATCACCCATGTCCTCATTCTCATAAGCAGAATGGTAAGGCCGAATGGAAGCATCGACACATTGTCAAGCTTGGCCTCACCTAGTGGGGGCAATTCGGGCCTGCCCGGGCCCGTTAGGCCCATATGGCCAACGGGTCGGGCCGGGCCCGGCCGGATTGGGAAACGGGCCGGGCCGGCAGATGGCTGAAGGTGGCCGGCCTGGGTCCAAGGCCCGTGGGAGGGCAGGCCATGGCCGGGCCGGGCCTTAGCGGGCCGGCCCGTTAAGGCCCAAACGGGCCTGAAACGGGCCAGCCCGTTTCGGGCCCGTCGGGCTTCCAATTTTTTTTTTTATTATTAATTCAATAATTTTTTTATACATTGTAATAATTTTGAGTAATTAATGTAATAATTTTAATGTGAAATATAATATTATTCATTTCATACAACACTTAATTAGTTTTCGATGAATAATATTTTTGTAATTTCATATTGAATTTGTGGTGAGATACTAAAATATATAAATTACAAATCATTATTGCCTCATTAAAAACCTTACCAAGAAAAACCCAACAGGATAAAACCTTGGTAAGGGAAAAAGAGTGCAATCAGGAAAAAAAAATTAAGTATTTATAATACTTAATAATTAAATAACAAATGAAAGTTAATTAAAAAATAAATAAACAAGACAATACCTTAGAGTAAGAGACTAAGAGTCTTAGAATATGTAGAAACTAGAGAGTGGAAGGTATGTAAATATATAATATATAATGTATGGTGTATAGTATATTAGTATAATAGTATATAGTATATAAATAATATATTAAATAAATAAAATAAATTACAAAATAGTTGAAAGAGTGAGTGAGAGATGTTGGAGATTGTAGAGAATAGAGAGAATAAGAGAGTAGGGAAGTAGAGAAAATGTAGAGAATAAGGTGAGGGGGTGATAGGGTATTTATAGGAAAAAGTTAGAAGAGGGTATAATTGGAAAAAATTGTAAAAGATTTAAAAAAATGTAATATTTAAAAGTTTTGAATATTCCCCCCCCCCCCCCCCCCCTAACGGTCACCAACGGTAACCTGGCTAATTACAAAAGCCACCCTTCAATTCAAATTTTTTTTAAAAAAAATTAAAAAAATTTTGAATTTTGTTTGGGCCGTGGGCTTCACGGGCCTACACGGGCCCGGCCCGATTTTCTGAAATGGGGGCCCGGCCTGGCCCGTTTAGCTGGCGGGCCGGGCCGGGCGGCCCGTTTGCGCCCGGCCCAAATTGACACCACTAGCCTCACCCTTCTTGTTCAGGCCTCTATGCGTTTACGATACTGGTAGGAAAGTTTCCAGGCAACTTCTTACATAATCAATCACCTCCCCACTCTAGTTCTTGACAATAGGTTTCCATGGGAATCATTACACAAATCTAGACGGATTACACCATTCTAAGGACCTTTCGTTGCCCTTGTTACCCATATCACAGGCCATTCAAACCCAAAAATTTCAATTCCATATAAGGTACTGAGTCTTTTGGGCTATTGTGAAAGCCACAAAGGGTATACGTGTCTTTATTATTCTGGTCGTATCTACATCTCGATCACATCATGTGAACTTCAATGAGTTTGTATTCCAGTTTGTTACTGATTTTCCTTCCTTGTAGTCTCCCAACATAGTGTCAAACACCTCTCATGCTCCTAGCAGCAGCTTTACCCTAACCCCAAGCCATATTCCATCACCCGACTTAGTTATTACGGTTGATGTAGAAGCACTTCGAGCAGGCACCCTAGTAGCATCTCTTCCAGTCTTTCAGTCTCAACTTAACAATGGGAACATAACAAATTCTAGAGCTGAAAGTTCCTCCACTACCTCTGTTTTCCCACTACCTCTGAAAGTTCCTCATCTGATGAGAAGGCCCGAACATATCTATTAGCTTCTATGACAGACGTGCTTGTCACAAAGCACGAAGCTATGACTACAGCATTCGAAATTATGGAGTCATTGCAAGCTATGTTCGGGCAGCCCTCCGAGTAAAAGCGACACGAAGCTGTTCGCTCCGCTATGCTCGCTCGTATGAAGGAAGGTACATCAGTTCGGGAACATGTCCTGAGCATGATGTCCTACTTCAACACGGCAGAAGTCAATGGCGGGGCCATTGACGAACCCAGTCAAGTGAGCATCATACTGACGACTCTTCCGAAGAGTTTCGATCAGTTTAAGAACAACTATGGGATGAACAAGTTAAGGTTTAGTCTCACACAGTTGCTCAATGAGCTCTCTACTTTTGAGTCCATGACCAAGGACAGCAAAAGTAAGACCGGTGAGGCAAATGTTGCCGAACCATCTTCCTCCAATAATAAGAAGAGGAAGAGGTCTGCTGGAAAGGCGAAGGGTAAGCCCAAACCCAAGAAGGCCCAAAGCAAAAAGAAGGGCACCTCCACCGACCAAGACAAAGGAAAATGTTTCCATTGTAACAAGGTCGGGCACTGGAAGAGGAACTGTCCTCAGTACCTGGAGGAAGTAGCCAAGAAGAAGAAGAAAGGTAAATATGATTTACTTGTTCTTGAATCTTATTTAGTGGAAGATAATTCTTCACCTTGGATTGTTGATTTGGGGGCCACTAACCATGTTTGTTCTTCTTTGCAGTGGACTGATTCTTGGACACAGCTAGAGGAGGGAGCCTTCTCCATGCGTGTGGGGTCGGGGGATGTTGTGTCGGCCAAAGCAGTGGGAGCAATAAGATTGCAATTTTGTAATAATAATAGTTTTTTATTATTGAACAATATTTTTTATATTCCTGGATTTACACGGAATTTGATTTCCGTTTCTAAGTTGTTAGAACAATTGTATTATGTTTCTTTTAATAATAAGTTTGTTATTATTAGAAAGAATGGTCTGAATATTTGTTCAGGAATTAATGAAAACAATTTGTATGTGTTAAGACCGTTAATACATACTACACTGCTTAACACCGAAATGTTTAAGGTTGAAAAACCTAAAACTAAACGACATAAGATTTTTCCAGATAATGACACGTATCTTTGGCATCTAAGGCTTGGTCATATCAACCTTAACCGGATAGACAGACTAGTAAAAAGTGGACCTTTAAGTGAGTTAAAGGTTGGCACCTTACCTGTCTGAGAATCCTGTTTAGAAGGTAAGATGACTAAGAGACCTTTTACTGGAAAAGGGCTTAGAGCTATAGAGCCACTAGAACTCATACATACAGACGTCTGCGGACCGATGAATGTTAGAGCTAGGGGCGGCTATAAGTATTATATCACATTTATAGATGACTACTCAAGATACGGATATGTCTACCTAATGCAACGAAAGTCGAAAACATTTGAAAAGTTCAAAGAATTCTGAGCTGAAGTTGAGAATCAATTAGGTAGGACTATCAAGTCACTACGATCAGATCGTGGAGGTGAGTACCTTGACCAAGAGTTTGAAGACTTTATGGTCGAGCATGGGATAGTTTCCCAACTCACAGCTCCTGGTACACCTCAGCAAAATGGTGTAGCGGAGAGGAGAAATAGAACCATGATGGAAATGGTGAGATCTATGATTAGTTTCTCATCATTCCTAAATTCCTTTTGGGGATATGCGTTACAAACAGCGGCATACATTTTGAATGTAGTGCCATCCAAATCTGTTCCTAAAACTCCCCTAGAGTTGTGGAATGGTCGTAAAGCTAGTTTACGACATTTTCGCATATGGGGGTGTCCAGCACACGTGCTGAAGAACAGAACTGGAAAGCTATATCCCAAGTCTGTGGTCTGCTTGTTTGTAGGATACTCCAAGGAGACCAGAGGTGGATACTTCTATAGTCCTAAAGATAACAAAGTATTTGTATCGACAAATGCAACGTTTCTTGAGGATAACTATATAAGTGATTATAAACCTCGTTCTAAAATTGTATTAAACGAGTTGGAGCCTGATGAGACCAGTACTCAGTCAACTAGAGTTGTTAATCCATTAACATCTGAAAGTCAGATAATTCCTAGTCAGGATACACTACCACCTAGACTAAGTGAGAGGGTTGTAAGATAGCCTGAACGCTATTTGGGTGTAAGTGAGGGACAAGATCTTGTCTCTGCTGATAGTGTGGATGATCCATTGACATTTAAGAATGCAATGGAAGATCCTGATAAAGAGGAATGGCTTAAAGCCATGAATCTCGAGATGGAGTCTATGTATTCTAACTCAGTCTGGGAACTTGTAGACTTACCGAATGGGGTAAAACCCATAGGATGTAAGTGGATCTACAAGAGGAAGAGAGGAGTAGACGTGAAGGTAGAGACCTTCAGGGCAAGGCTAGTGGCCAAGGGTTATACCCAGAAAGAGGGGGTCGATTATGAAGAGACCTTCTCGCCAGTAGCCATGTTTAAGTCTATTCGGATTCTCTTATCCATTGCTGCCTATTTTGATTATGAAATTTGGCAAATGGACGTCAAGACTGCATTCTTGAATGGCAATCTTGATGATAGCATAAACATGATGCAACCAGAGGGATTTGTGCTTCCAGATCAAGAGCAAAAGGTTTGCAAGTTGCAAAGGTCCATTTATGGACTTAAGCAAGCATCTAGATCTTGGAACATAAGGTTTGATGATGTGATCAAAACCTATGGCTTCGAGCAAAACGTTGATGAGCCTTGTGTCTACAAGCGCATCATTGACAAGAAAGTAGTTTTCTTGGTCCTATACGTAGATGACATCCTACTCATTGGGAATGATGTAGGAGTGTTGTCTAATGTAAAGGGATGGCTGGCTAGCCAATTCCAAATGAAAGATTTGGGAGAGGCGAGTTATGTTCTAGGGATCCAACTTATAAGGGATCGTAAGAACAAACTCATAGCATTGTCTCAGGCATCATATATCGACAAGATTCTTATGCGATTTTTGATGCAGAACTCCAAGAAAGGTAATTTACCTTCTAGACATGGGGTTCACTTGTCTAAGGAACAGTGTCCTAAGACACCTCAAGAAGTTGAGGATATGAGATGTGTGCCATATGCATCAGCAGTAGGTAGTCTCATGTATGCTATGTTATGCACGAGACCGGACATCTGCTATGCAGTGGGAGTAGTCAGCAGGAACCAGTCCAACCCAGGATTAGATCATTGGGTTGCTATCAAGACTATTCTCAAGTATCTTCGGAGAACGGGAAACTATATGCTAGTGTATTCCGGACAGGATTTGATCCCGTTAGGATACACAGATTCTGATTTTCAGTCAGACAGGGATTCTAGAAAATCCACTTCTGGATCAGTATTCACCCTAGGTGGTGGAGCCATTGTGTGGAGAAGTATAAAGCAATCTTACATTGCTGACTCCACCATGAAAGCCGAATATGTAGCCGCTTGTGAAGCTGCTAAAGAGGCTGTTTGGCTCCGTAAGTTCTTGAGTGATCTGGAAGTTGTTCCAGATCTGGATAAGCCCATCACACTTTATTGTGATAACAGTGGTGCTGTGGCTAATTCCAAAGAACCAAGAAGCCACAAGAGAGGGAAGCATATAGAGAGAAAGTATCATCTCATTAGAGAGATAGTGCAGAGAGGGGATGTGATCGTCACCAAGATAGCCTCACAAGACAATTATGCTGATCCATTTACGAAGACCTTACCGGCTAAAGTGTTTGAAGGTCACCTAGAAGGTCTAGGGTTACGAGACATGACTCGCATGCTTTAGTGCAAGTGGGAGATTGTTGGGGTTTTTGCCCTAAAGCTTGTAATATGTAAATGGAATTTGAACATAAATAAAAGAAGTAGTATATTCATTCATTTTGTGTCATACTTTATATAACATGTGCACTTAACATCCAAGATTGCCGGATGTAATTTCGAAATGAGTATATGAGTGTCATATATATAGATGGATTCAGTTTGAAACGAGCAATCTAAAGAGTCCGTAGATAGCAAATAAAGCTGGGTACTTTATTTGTGGTTAATATACAGCTGCGGTCTATTTCGTAGTGTACGGTGATCCTATCCTGGATTATTCATATGTAGATATGAGAATGGAGGCACCTTGTATGATGTGATCATATAGGACTGGGCCATGATCTATATGAATCTTTCACTAAGATCCGTTTAACGATGAGATTCATATATATCAACTAATGATGGCTATATGTGGGTGATCTTAATCCTGAGTGTCTTATCGACTCCTTCAGGTTAGATCGTGGTCTTTGATATACCATGGGTGAGGTCGGAGTTGCATTCCCGATCAATATACTCCGTATGTTGGGATCACGGTTTGGCTTGTGGCTGGGAAGGTTTGTACACAATAGTGGAATCCACTCCTTCTTGTGAGAAGTAGATGGTAGTTCCCTTAAGGGTTGATTCAGGGCTTGAACAATATGAGCGCTCTCCTAATTCCGTAAGGAATGTAGGATTTATTGTTCATTAGAGAATCAATGGTACTTAATGGAAAGATATGATTAGAGGGGTATAACGGACATTATGACCCAGCTCTAATTATGAACTACTTGTGGAGGATTATACCATATGTAATAGCTATATCGATGGTCACCGAGAGTTATTGGTTTGTGTAAAAACGTCTACATTTGAGAGAGTGCAGCTTCGGGTTTTTAGTGGAATAACACTGAAGTTAATAATCATGAAATATTAATTAAAGAGTTTAATTAATAATTTCTAAGGATTATTGAAGCTCAAAATACTGTGGGTCCATTAGGTCCCCTTGCTAGCCCGATCGATTTAGGTAACAAGGGTCACGGTTAATTAATTGGATTGTCCAATTAATTGTGTTACGAAAGTGACACGTATTTATTCGGGAGTTAATTGAATAATGGGATTATTTAATTAATGAATAATGGTGATTAAATAAGTTAAATAATAAGATTATTCAATTATGTTGTTAATCACTAAATGGAGGGTGTTAGTTGATATTTGATTTTGAATAAAATAAGATAATATGATTATTTTATTTTATTAAATTAAATATTTGAAATTGAATTTGAAATGTTTGAATTCAAAAATAAATATTTAATTATTTTTAAAAAAGATATGAGATATCTTTATAAAATTTTAAAAATCAAATATAAGATTTTTGGTTTGTTTTTAATATATATCAGATATATATTTTTTTTAAAAATTGAAACCGAATGTCGGTTTTGTTTTTGAAATATATGAGATATATTTTAACTAAAAAGCAAATAAAAACAAAATGAGATACAAGACACGGTGAATGAAAAGCAATTGGATTGCTTGAGAGAAGAGAAAAAAGTCATCGTGCACAGCAACGAAAAGCAAACAAAAAAAAAGAAAAAAATAGGGTGTGGCGAGCTCAAATGTTGCACTCTTAGAGTTTATTTTTTGGTATGTGTGTGTTCTTCTCTTCTTCCTCTATACAGGTCCTGAATATCGTGACGCGCCCACACGCTATTACCAGTTCCGGGAGATAGCGAGGAAGATCACGTGGTTCAAATCAGGAGCAGTTCGTAATAAAGTGAAGGAGCCTCCTACATAGGTATGAAAATGTTCATCACTTTATTATTGCATTTGATTATTACTGTACAAATGGGTTAGTTTAATGATTGCATAAAAATTTTAAAACCTTCCGCTGCGCAATCTGTAACCCTAGGTTCCAACAGAATCTTGGAAGTATTGAACTATATATATTTTTTAATGATAATTTTTCTTATTAAATATTTAATCTCTTTATATTGTATATAATATTGTAAAAGTGAAAAAAAAATATTATTCTATTAAATACTCAATTTTAAAAATTATATACAGACTCTATCTATGTTATAATTTATAATAAACTCATAACTATGCTAATTTATCGTTGAAATATGATTCATTTGATGTATAATTACTTGTTTAAGCTTGTTCTAAAGTTTCATAAAAAAAATTCTAATTTTAGATGTAAATATCCATCATTTTTTTAATTTTTTATCGAATATCCACCGATATCGATAATATCCCCGACATATCCATAAATTTAGAAGCTCAATATCGATACCAATACCGATATTTATTCCTTGGTTTTACCTAATGATGAACAAATTATTTACTTGGTAAATGAATGGGTCTCTTTTATTATGATTATTTACCCGGCGAATGAGTCTCTTTTATCAGCCGTATCAAAATTTGGCATTAACATCACCTATTAAAATAATCTCCTGAAATTTGTTAAAAACATCCTTTTAAAATAAAATTTTTAAATCTAAAAAAAGAACAATATTAATTAACAGTTTAATGCACATTCCATCTTAGCTCAGATGATGTGCACCTTTCGATTTTCTCTTTTTTTTTTATAGGTACAGATATCTAAACCGCTCATGTATTACTGAATATTAGCTAGTTCCGATAGACCTTTGACCCGTTCGGAATTAGATTTCAAGGAAAAAATTAACAATTTCCTTTTTTTTCTCCTTTGGTTTTAATAAAAGCGTCATCAAAAGTAAAAACATATAAGAATCAGAATTTGTTGGTGAGAGAACAAACTTAGGTGGGGTAACTGTTCCATTGAAAACTTTTGAGAAGTGAGGTACATCAGCTTGGTGTTCTTGGATGGACCACAACACAGAAATCACACCGCCATTCAATACCAACACATTATTCTTGTTACCTTTCTAGCTCTTTGTGAACCATTCATTCATGAATCATGATTCGTCCCTTGGATTCATTTATGAAACCATCCACTGTGTCATACAAGGTTTTGGTTTTGATGCCAAGCTCACGCCCACACTCGCATCATATTTTGGCATTTTCTACTCCAGGTATCCACTCAATACAACATTTGGGTAATGGCCTAAATAAAGTACAAAACAGTAGATAAAATCTTACTAGTAAAATCCAAGAACGAGAATTTAAACATTTCCCTAAGTGGAAATATTTATAATAAAAAAAAACATGACTAACAGAAGCGTTTCTGTTTTTCATTTATAAAATAAATAATGCATTTCTAAAACAATAACAAACATGCCCAAGTTTTCAAAGCACAACTTTTGTTATCATACAAACAATGTGGAACTTTGAAGCAACTATTGGACAAAACAAACATGAATCCAGGGCAAGTAAAAATTCAAAACAAGTAAAGAACTTGATGCTAGTATACAAGTAAGAGAATTAAGACTAGAAAGTGATGGTAGAGAATATAATAAGTAGAAGAGACGAAATTATTGGTATAGGTAAAATCCAAGCATTTAGAAAAGAACGCATAAGAAGGTCTTATTGCAGAAAACTGGAGGAAAAATCTTACAAAGTAAGCTTCCTGACGTTCTTATTCACAGTGACAAACTCATAAACAAGCTGGGACAGAAATTCAAAGAAGAGAATTTACATTGAGATTTGAGAATCAAAGAAGTGCATACAGTTGTGGTGTTGATGGAGGGACAAGTGATATGTTTTTTTATGCAGTATGAGTGATATTAATAGCCCTCTTCAGTCTGTCAAGAATACCATTAGCCTTCCTCTTGGCCCTTGCAGTTCCAACTTGAGCAAGCTTAGAAATTGTTCCATAGGTATTCTCCTCTTCCCTCATTGCTTTCAATTTGGTTCGATCAGTCAAACAGATACTGTGAAGGATTGCTATGCAATTCTCCTTGTTCCGTTCACAGTTACTCTCCCTAATAATGCCAAGTAAGCAAGGAACGGTTCCCAGATCTCCCATTTCGTCAACAGCCCTATGGTGACTAGAAAGCATAACAAGAATAGCCAATAACTCATCAACATGAACCCCATCCATAATTTTCTTCAGAATAACCCTCACCACACCATCTTCCACTGCTCTTGCCTTGTTCTCGTGGATAATACATAAGTTAAATATTGCAGAGGCAATATCTTTCACTGTCAATGGATGGCCCTCTTCTAAAAGATCAATTAGAGGTTTTAAGGCACCAGATTTTCCAATCAGTGTCTTATTAGAATCAAGAGCAGATAATGTGAAAAGAGCTGCAGCGGCATTACTCCTGGTTTCAATGGTCCCAGATCTTAATGCTTCCATAAGAAGAGGAATTACCATCGGGGTTTCAGCAACAAGCTTCTTGTTATTGTCATGGATAGAAATATTTAAGAGTGTCGTTATCACGTCTTCTTGGAGATTGGGGTGAATTCCACTTGGAAACTTGTTTTCAGAGAGAGGAGTCAATAATTGAGGTATGGCATCGAGACACTCGCCAAAAAGTGCCCGGAATGATGGCATCCTCTTTGTCAACAACCGCAATTCCTTAGCAGCTTCATTCTTCTCAAAAAGAGTCGCAGACATCTTCTCCAGCAAAGAAAGAAAATGGACACGATCTGCTTCTGTTATACCTTCCTCATTAATATAATGAACAGGGTTGGGCACTTCTACTCCCTGACTCTTACACCATTGTGATATCATTTCCCGGATAAGGTGATTCGGAGTAAGGATTGTGTGAGACAAAACTTGTTGGGTTCGTGGGCATGTTCGGTTGCCTGCTTTAAGCCATCTTTGGATGTAGGGCTTATCAAAAGTCTGTACAACAGAAACCGTTAAAAAAAAACATAAAACAAAAATGAATTAATAAGGATGATAGGACGCTAGGCTATCAGAAAAGTTGAGATCAAATGAATTAAGCAATAAGAAATCAACCAAGAAACATGAACGCACAAATAAACTACTAAACTAGTGCACTGCTATTCATTATCCTAAACATTATCATTTTGAAAACAACATAAATGTCAGAAAATAAATACAATAAATATTAACAACAGCCAAATGAAACCATTTAAGGACAGAGTTTAATTTCACCAACCTCCAGATATCAGAGTATCTCCAATCTTAATTACTAAATTTTTAACCAAAGCAAGAATGTACAAACAAATTCCATTAGAAACTGACAAGCCTCTACATTTTGAACTAATGCAAGAACCCAAATAGAAATTAAAAAAAAAAAAAAAAAAGAAGCTAAATATAATAGAAAAATGAATTAAACGTTTTCTTCTTGGTATTTCCAGCAACTAAATACAGGAAAGAAATAAAATAAAACCACAAATTGTTAGATGGCAAAAAGGACAAACATGCCACTTAGGAAACCCAATTGGACTCCTTATGTTGTTTTGGGCTCTAAAGAAGAAAAATAATACCTCAAATTCTTTAGTTGTCTGAGGAACCAAACAGAATAAGCGAAAATTGAGAGACAATCACAATTCACAAACCTGACCAGAAGCCAAAATGACGGGATCTCTCATCAAGTCGTTAGAAAGTGGGCACTTGAAGTGTTCAGGGCAACGCAGCGTTTCATGTAACTTGATAGACAACGATCTCTTGTTGATCTTGAGTTGTTTCAAAGCATGGAGTGTTTCATTGGCTTGATCGATGGTTTCGGTGCAGTAATCCTCATCGTCCACGATTAGCTTCACTAATTTCTGCAGTTCTTTCTTTAATTCGCTAGGCTTCACCATCACCGTCGGATCGGAATCGAGGACGCCGGTTTTGGCCATAAGATCAAATTGATGTACCTTTTCAATTTTTAATTGTTGCCGATAATGGTGAAATCGAGAATGAGAATACTCTGTTTCATTCTCTTTTCTCTTTTCTCTTTTTATATAAATATATATTTATATTTTTTTTCTTTCCTCGTAGTCTGTAGTTGTTTCAATTCTCAGCAATTAAAGGAAAGAACAAATACCACTCTCTCTCTCTCTCTCTCCCATTGTATATTGTGATTATTGTCCGAACAGTGTTAATACCTCTGCTTGGTCCTCTCACACTTCCTTTACTCGAGTCTCACACGCCTGTTTAATGGGGTCAGGTGTTCCGTGTTTCTAACTTTTTTTTTCTTTTTTTTTTAATACACATTTGAGAGGAGATAAGAGTAAATCCCAGTGTCCTACCCTTCTATGCATGGGTTTAGACGTTTAGTTATTGTACAATTTAGTATTTGGGTAGTGTTAAAATGGCATAGGTTCAAACACTAAAATAGTATATTTATTGTCTTGTGTTTTATATTTATTATGTTTAAAGACAATAAGTACGGTATATATATTATCTTTTATCGAAAATTTTCACATAAATGTACACCGATGGAAATATATCAAGATATTGAAGATAAGTCACTTATTTTACATGCTTTGACTTGGTATGTATGCATTTGTCAAAGCTCCTCCATAAATGTGTGACTCACATTCAATATCCTCATATATATTCATCAATGTGCACTGACCAGAATGGGACCAATCTTTTAAAGTGCTTTATTATATGTTTTTAGGGTATAAGTTAACATTATCCTTAGCTATTATATAGTTTCCGGGTTAATTTATAGTCAGTCTATAAAAATCAAATATTTAAAGTTAAAAAAAAAATTAAAACTAAAAGAAACTAAATATATATGAGCTAAAGCTTTCATGCATATGAGTGGATGGTAGGAACTTACTACAGTGCCACAATTTTTTAAATTTGGAATTCGGCCTAATTCTACTCTTAATGGTTTTCATTAATGATTCTATAATATACCCACATAGACAAACTAGATATTATGTTGAGGTTTTCATTAATGATTCTATAATATACCCATATATACAAACTAGATATTATGTGAATTAAGATTAGATTACAAATTGACAAAATGATGTTGGTATAGTGGTTTGCTCCTCACACCTGCACAATAAGGTTGTGGGTTCGAGTCTGTCCCCTCCCAAAAATATGAATTATTGTAAAAAAAATAAAAAAAAATTAAAGATTAGATTACAAATTGTCAATTTAATTACTATACTGAGGGGTATAGACTATATAATTATGAGAATGATTTTTTTTTTAATTCTTCAAACCTTTGATTTGTATAACCTTGTATTATGGGGTGTATTAATTAGGATTTTAATAGACAATTTTAGGAAGTAAAAGTCTGGTGTTATTGGATTGAGACTTTTTAATAAGTTAGATAAGTCAGGTGGCATTCGATTATTGGATTGAGACTTTTTAATAAATTAGACAAGCCATGTGGTATTCGATTAGGACTTTTAAGATTTTTTTAAAAAAAGTCCATAATATATTATGGTATTTAATCCGGACTTTTTTTTTTATTAAATAGGATCCAGCTTTTAAGATGCACCAAATTGTCTAGTGGTATTAGATTGAGATCAAGATTTATAGGATTTCATGACAAAATGGATTGTCACAGACTTTTTAGTGATAACTATAAATACCAAGACCCCAAAATTATCTTGCCCTTTCCCATCAAACTTTCCAGACTTGCTCAAGACCTTTTTTTATTATCAAATAGCCTTTTTTGAAGACATTCATCGAACAGGTAGTGGGCATGTTCTTCAATCATAACATGCAATCTTCGACAATCAAATAATACACATGAATTTTACAAAGTATGTAAAGAATATTGTGGGAAAGTCGAGGAACCTGTAAGCTAGACATGGCGCCAATTCGGTTCGAACAGGCGAACCGAGCCGGAAACGGAAACGGAGCCGGTTTTTTCAGTTTTGGTTCCGGAACCGGACCAGAAACCGGTACCGACCGATCCAGATTTTGGTACTTTTTGTTGAGGAACCGCCCGGTTCAAACGGGACCGGAACCGGCGATTCGGTTCTGGTTAGAACCGGGCGGCTCTACAGTATTTATTTAATTTTTAAATAAAAAAAATCACTGGACCACTGGACCCTCCAACGGTTCACTCATTTTTTTTCTTTTTTTTTTTCTATAAATACCTACCCCTCCATTCATTTTTCCCCACCCCAATTTTCTCAATTTTCTCTAATTCTCATTTCTCACTTTTCAATTCTCCAACTCTCCACACTCCTCTCCAAGTTTCCAATTTATTTTATTTGCAGTTAGTAAGTTTTCAATTTATTTTATTTACAATTACTAAGTTTCTAATTTATTTTATTTGCAATTTATCTTATTTCCAATTTATTTTATTTGCAATTAGTCAATTACTAAGTGAAAATACTACTCTTAGCGTGTGTCTACAACCTAGAGGGGGGGGGGGGAGGGGGGTGAATGGGTTGTTAATCGATTATTACCAACTTTTTCGATTAGTCAATATTAAACATATAACCCAATTAAATCAAACATACAAAATAAAGTAAAAGTGCGGAAATATAAAGAACACTTGATTTTGACGTGGAAACCCTTCGACAAGGGAAAAACCACGGGCTATCCTTCTAGCCACAGACGATCACAGAAATCCATAATATGAATAAAAGATTACACCTTCAAGTGATACTCGGACTCTCACTCTAGATAACCTCAGACTACTACCACTCACCACTCACCACTCTTGGTTCAATCCCTAGTGATATCCCCTGATACACTACTCTTGGTGTGAGCACCTCCTACTTTACCCCGCGGGCCTTTTATAGTGGCACTTAACCAATGCTTGCCAACCACAACTTTGTTGCAAGACTTCAATGCTTGTGCAACTTCACCCCGAAGCCATAAGACTTTGACTCAAGAAGAGTATAAAAGTCTAAGTGTGTATATGACAATATACTCAATGCAATAATGTGCAAGACTAAACACAAAATGCTTAACTAGATGTTATAATGCAATTGAACACCCTAGTTATCAAACAATGCCTACATGTACACACATGAGGTCTCAATTAGTTGTAGAGAAATTCTAACAACCTAATTGTTAAATAAATTCACATAAACATTCATAAACTTGACTAGATGCACAGAGCCAACCTAATCATCAATTAAACACACATGAACATTTATGGATTAGCTATTTAGGCATATATGACCTAATGATGCAAGCTATCACAAACAAAACAAATCAAATATTCATGAATATTAACTAGTTGATTAAAATACAATTTCTCAACCTAGTTATCAATAAATCACACATAAATATTTATGACCTAGCTTTTAGGCAAAAATGACCTAATCAATTTAGCTATCAAAATACAAACTCAATCATGTTATCAAGACGCATAAATATGCAATAAAGTAGAGTCTAGGTATTTAGTCATGCAATAAATACCTAATCTAGAGTAAGAAGAACAATAAATGATATTCAAAGAAGTTCTTGCTTACCTAGTCATGAAACAATGAAGACCTATGCTCAAATGATGTGGAATGATGCAAGAATGAGATGAGTTTTGGGTTTGGAGAGTTAATAAAGCTTAAAAGAAGTTTTCTCTCTCCAGAACAATGAAACTTCTCTCTCTAAGGTTTAATTTTCGTGGCTTTTATGAAGAAGATGAGAAAGAGGTGTATTTATAGGTGCCCAAGTGAAACTACGTCGTTTTGAAGAGAAAACTGATTTCTGGTGCAAAAGGCGACATCCAAGGCTACTTGCACATGTAGCCTTGAAAGTCGCTTAATGTTCTGGAGAAAAACTGATGTCTAAGGCGAAATTCAAGGCTACTTGCACAAAGTCGCTTTACTCACTGGACAACACACCAGCTCCAGCTTCGAGCGACCCAAAACAAGACCAAATGACATCGAAACCTTTCGTATGATATACCGTTAGAAAGGTATAGAAGTCTTATTTCTACTCCTTTTTACATAATGAGGTTTTGATTTTTTTAGAAATAGTTATGATCAAAAGAGTGACCAAAGGTCAGATTCGGACAAAAATAGAGTTGCCCTGTTTTAGTGGTCAATTTGGAGATTTCAAAAACCAATCCAAACGGTCATGAAATATTACGAATAATATACCGTTGGAAAGGTATGGGTGTCTAGTTTATCCAGAAATTTTCAAAACTCATTTTGGATCTTTGTGTAAAATGTTATGGTCACAAGACCATACAAAGGTCAGTTTTGAAAAACATTTAAAACATTGAAAACCACTCTTTTGAAACTAGACACTTTACTCCAAACAACCAAACCAAAACTAACACTAAACCAAGAGAAGAATGAGACCTTCTCAAATGGTCAACCATCGCACTAAGACATGCACACCATCGTGCAAGCGCGGATGTTTTTGATCACACAAACGGAAACGAATTACACCACACAAAACCACACTTAGATCTAACAATGAGGTGCAAGTGTGAAATGTGTAATGGATGACACATATAAACAATTAGAACACAAATGCAAGATGAACAAGGCATGCATGAAGTGTGTGTGTGCACATAAACTCTTCAAGAGACAGAGTCAAGTGAGTATACATTTTGCTCTTGAAGTCATGGAGATGCTTGGAAGCATGCCGACACAGACCTAAGCTACCCATTACACAATCATCCTCAATGTGGTGTGGTTTGTTATGAAATAAGCCAATCATGAAATCAAGGTCCTTACACTAAGTTTCCAAATTCATTTATTTACAATTTATTTTATTTGCAATTACAAAATTTCCAAATTCCAATTTATTTTATTTGCAATTTATCTTATTTCTAATTTATTTTATTTGCAATTTATTTTCTTTGCAAATTGCAATTACTTACTGCTAAGTTTCTAATTTTCTTCAAAATATATTTCCAACCATTTAATCATTTATTTTTATCAATTTTTTAACATTTTTTGTTCAAGAATTTTGCAATTCAATTTTTAAAATGGCAAGTGGAAGTGTTGATGGTCCCAGACGTTCCATTTCGATGAAAGGTAATGGTCGTATGACGGAAAATCTCAGTCATGACGACCGCGCCTATCACGAGTATTTACAACACCAAGTCTATGATGAAGACCTATGCCTAAACTTTCCTCAATCTCATCCCTCTCTAAGAATTTCTGAGCCCGATCCCAATGCCACCCCCCCCCCCCCCATTTGACAAGCCTATCAGAAAATATGACTGATCTTGTCCTTGATGGGCTTGATGGGCCTAATCCCTACCCCCCCCCCCCCCCCCCTCCAGATTTTGATTTTGATCCACATATGGAAGAAAAGTTATCAAAGCAGATCAAATCTGATCTCTTCGTACTCCATATCGAGAAAGTTACACAAAAAGATGGAAGCATTATAGTGATTTGCAATTATTGCAAAAAAGTATTTAAATGGCACAAATATGAAGGATATGATATCGGAAGCATATAACGAACACACATCCAGACGCACAGGCCAAATCGAGTTCACAAGCTCAAATTTCCAAGTACGCTACCCTTAACCAACAATTATTTAAATATAGTGATGCAAAAAATAGAGAAGAATTAGCTAGAATGGGTGCAGTAGAACACTTATCATTTAGTTTTTGTGAAAATGTTGGTTTTAATAATTATTGTCAACGAACATTAAATCATGCTGCATGTCGTGTTCCTAGAACCACGTTCACAGAAACACTTGAAAACATTTATAAAAAAAGACAAAATGTTGGAAAAATATTTTGAAAAATATAATAGTCGTGTTTCTGTATGTGCCGACATATGGAGTGACTATTGACAAATGTATTCATACTTGAGTATCACTTGTCATTATATGGATAATGCATGGACTATCCAAAAAATAATTCTTGCATTTAGAGTTTTTGATGATAAACACAATGCTACTAATATTTTTAGACATCTTAGAATTATTTTTGCAGAGTGTAAAATTGATAACAAAATTTTTACAATTGGTTTTGATAATGCTTCTAACAATACCGCTACTATTCCTACTTTAATTGAATTATGCAAACCTTATCTTGGTGGTAAATATTTTCATCAAAGATGTGCATGCTATGTTTTCAATTTATGTGTTCAAAAAAGATTAAAAACTCTTGAACAGTTTATTCAACCTAGTAAAGATACCCTCTGTTTTCTTTGTGAAAACATCCTTCTGTAATAAAAGCATGAGCAATATATTGTAAACAAAATGGTAGGTGTGTCATTAGATTTCCTCGTGGTGTTGCAACACATTGGAATTCTACATATAAATTGCTTGGTAGAAGTTATGAATATAGTAGATTATTAGTGACTTTTATTCAATATCATGTTAGTCACATCAATTTTTATCAAAGTCATTGTGATGTTTGTAACAATGTTTGTGGTTTGTTAAAAGTTTTTAATAATGCTACTAACAATTTATCTGGTGTTTATTAATTTATTTATTATTGAGAGTCTTAATATTGCTGGTGTATTTGCTCTTTGTGAATATGACTCACAATTACATGAGTCTATTACTGCTATGAAGGAAAAATGATTAGAATATTATAAGGAGTTTCCAAATATTTATTTGATTGTCATGTGTTTTAATCCAAGTTGTAGATTAGAAAGTTTGTCTGGTTATCTATCTGCTTATTATGAACAAGGTTTATAAATAAATTATGATGTTGATATGTATTGTGCTAGGGTTAAGACATTATTGTATGATTTATATGATGAATATCTTAGAGTTTATGGTCTATCACTGAATATAGATGTTCCACAAACTCAAAATGTATCTTATTCCTCATCATCCTCCGGATTTATTAGTTTAGGATATAATATGTTATCCAAAAAAACCAAAAAATTACGAGGTTCTTCTTCATCAAGCTCAACCACATATTCTGAGTTTGAATCTTATCTAAGTACCTCTTTTGAGTTTATAAAAGACACTGAAGTTAAAAATTTTGATATCCTACACTGGTGGAATGACCATGAAAGGTACTTTCCAATCGTGGCTATGATAGCCAAACAAATTCTTTCAACACCAGTTTCTACAGTGGCAGTGGAACAACAGTTTAGAGCCAGTAGGAATATTCTGGACCCAAGACGTTCGCTTATGAGTCTGAAATCACTTCGGAGGCAAGCTTGTGTCGAAGATTGGATAAAGACTCAATATAGACAACAAGAAATCGATCAAAAGGAACCATACGATTTCTTTAAAGATGACCAACTAGCTGAAAGTCGAACGAATGATCATGACAACGATTAGTTCACGACTCCACGCCATCTCTAAACTTGCAATAAAAGGTAAGAGAACTACGTGGTCTTTGATTCCTCTAAACCCTTAAGATGATACATAGACAACTTAATTGTGGTAAAAATTAAGTGCAGGACCAATTTTACATTTTTTTAGTTTTATTTTAATTTAATTTTTAATTTGTCATTTATTTATTTTATTTTATTTTACGGGTGACCCAATAAAATACATTTACAAATTACAATTTTGCATGGCTAATGTTTTTATGAAATAAGATTAAATTAAAATAAATAAATAAATAACTAGAACCGTCGGAACCGCAGAACCGGAACCGGAACCGGCGTCATGTCTACTATAAGCTTGGTGATAGAAGCAGGCAAGGAAGAAGGCCAAAAGTACATGACATAGCCTACCACTTGTCCATCCAATTTTATATAAAGCATGCCAAAATTCTTCTTCAATCATCATCAAAGAATCTGGCAAGTGATTCGTGTTTCGGAAATATCTTTTTCTCCATCTTCACAATCTCATCCACTATCTTTGCCCAGATGTTTGAGTTTCTCTGCAGCTCTGTAATGACCCCAATACTACTCCTCATCGCTCATGTGTGCACTGTTGTTGCTCTTAACTCTCAGTTATGTAATGTTGCGCACAAATTTATTATTTTCACTGTACTTTAATAAAATAGTAACATTGATCTATTACAGACTTTTTCCAATACTCTCTGATTCTTGTGTATTATTATTATTATTTTCAATAATTAGATGCCTTGACAGATATTAGGCCATATGATACTTATAAAATGGTTTGTGTGCTTGTTTTTTAGAATTTTGAATGTGATGATGGCTATTATTCATACTATTGTGGTATTTGTTTATGAGTATTTTCATTGTGTGTTGATGCATGTTTTGGAGTTTTTTGAGCTCAGACCAGTTAGCTAGTTTGGATTTTTTAACTCAAGCATGTATGTTAGCTAGTAAATTTATACGACCCATATTTAAAAAAGTTCAAAAAGTCTTTAAATAAATTCTAAAAATCTCAATAGTCTATAAATAAAGTCTAAAGACTCATTTTAAAATTTTTAAAATCCTAAAAGTCTAGTTCATATAATTCTAATAGTATTTAAAATCATACAATCCATAAAATCCTAACACCCCAAAAATGTCTATTAGAATTCAATAATGATAAACTATTCTACTAACTTAGTAATAGCCCTACAAAAAGTTAAAATCACTTCTAATTAGAATATGAGCATTATACCCTAATTTAAGTTTAATAATATATGTATAATTTTATTTATGTTTAATTACTTTTTTAATTAATTAAAAATAGTACCATTTTAGTAAATAATAAATTTTAAAAATAAATTAAACAAATGATATGTCATATGTGATAACAATAAAATGCCAAAATGTATTTTTTTATTAAAATAATAATAAGAAATTTATCAAACAAAAATCGGAGAGAAAATCTAATAACATATAGGGTGAAATCCATTTTAGTTCCTCTAGTTTGATCTAACATAAACTAGTCACTTTAGTTTTAGGTGGTGTTTGGTTACTATGGTGTAATGGTAATTGAAATGGTAATCGGAATAGGAATGGGAATGGAAAGGAATGGAATGGAATGGAAAGGAATGGAATGGAATGGAAAACTGATTTCTTTGTTTGGTTGGGACTTTAGAATTAGTATCTGAATCAATATTATTTTGTTTGGTTAACAATTGAATGCAACGGAATTAATTGTATTTTGGTCAAAATACCCCTAATTAAAAAACATTTATAATAACATGATATATTATGGATAATAATAATAATAATAAATGAAAGTATATATAATATTATACTTAAATATAATATTATATATAAGTATTAAATATTATAATAAAAATAATATTATATATATAATATGTACTATATTATATATATATATTATATTATATTATACTATTAAATAATATAATATATTATATATATTAAAATATTATATATTATATAATATATATATATATAATATTATTTTTGGAAAGGAGGGTATTTTTGGAATAGAGTTGGGGCATAGGAGAGTATTTATGGAATACCAATTTTAGTTTGGAATTGGAATGGGCATTCCATTGGTTTTTGGATGGAAAACCCATTTCACCAAAATGGCGGAATTAACATTCCAATGGAATCCTCATTCCAATGGAATCCTTATTCCATTATATTTTAGCAAACCAAACATTAGGAATGACTTTCTTTTCATTTCATTCCATCCAATCAAACATGGCATTAGTATTGTCTCATTTGGTCCTTCTGTAACGATTTTCGTTGATAAAGTGTTTTCTACCATGGACAAAGGATCAAATGACCATGCTGCCCCTGATTATTTTTTAAATAAGAGAGATGAATTTCATCTCTATTTTTTAATTTAAAAAAACATAAGGTGCCGATATTGACACCCATAAAATTTATTAGTACACTCATATTTTATTAAAAATATTAATTACAAAAATATCTCGATAGAAATTTACCAATAAGGACAAGTTACTTTAATTAAACATAAACCAAATACTAAATAAACTCATTAATTACACTTATATCTTCAACTATATTTCTTTATTAAAAAAAACTTACCTTTAAAAAAAACTTATGATAAACCATAATTAAACTCTAATTTTATCTCAAATATCAAACTTTCTCAATATCACATGATTATCATATTGTTTTTGTCTTTCTTTTATGTATAGTTATGAATTCTATCAATAAATAAATTTTTTTTAACGATAACCGTAGATATCAATAAGTTTTTTGTAATGATAGCTGTAGATATCAATAAGAATTTTTTTTTAAAGATAGCTGCATAAATAAGAGAATTCCAGATTGAAAATCTCTTGACCCCATATACGGTTCCACATATTCCCTTTTATAAGGCTTCTACATTAGAGATATTTCCAAAAGTAAATTGGACCGTCATTAAAAAAGGATTTGATTCCAAAAATTCCAAAAATAATATGATTTTGTTTTTAATAAATTGGGTGTGATAATAATTTAAGAGTGTTTATAAATAATATGTATTAAAATGAATATATTTATTTCAATGAAGGGTACTATGGCCATGTTTGGCACATGGGATTGGCTTGGGATTGGACTATTTTAGTCCTTCTCCCATGTTTGGTGATGTTTTGAAAGATGGGATTGTTAGGCTTAACAGCAAAATAGTCTCATGCTGGTGGGATAAAATATGCCTACCTCCCACCCCATCTCTATTTGTACTAGGACTATCTCACATGTGGACCCCACCCATTTAATTCATCTCACCTTTTTTCTTCGTCTGAATTTCATCCCGTTATTCGTAAACTCAGTTTTTTCATCTGTCTTTCTGAAATCTGCACCCAACGTCAACAACCAAACTAGAGGCAAACATAATTAATATCACCCATTTGCCGAATCGGACAACAAAAACAAAAAACCAAAGCAACTCTAAACTTGGAATCCAAACAAAAAAATTCTTTAAATCCCAACCAATTTATTCACATACTCTGATACCCATTACAAATATTAGATTTAAATACAAAATCAACATTCAGACAAATAAATTCAATTTTTTATTTTAAAAAAAAGAAAAAAAAATCTGGGCACTTGTTTGAGCATAGGGGTTGCCGACAACCTTGATGTTGGAGGAGAGGAGGTCGACGGCATCTTTGATGTCAAGTAGCCATTGACCTTCGCAAAGGCGGCCGACGACATTTTCAGAAAATCTAAGAGAAAAAGATCTGAGAGTTGAGAGAAGAAGATGGAGAAGAGTAGAAGAAGATGGAGAAGAACAAGAAAAAGAGAACAAGAAAGAACAAGAAAGAACAACAGAGAAAACGAGATCTAAGAGTGAGAGAGGAAGTTCTGGTTTTTAGTAGAGAGAAAAAGAGAAGAAAAAGAATTCTAAAGAATTCTAATTTTATATATATATATATATATTCATTTTGTTTTGAAAATGCCAAGTATTTCAATGATTCAATCACATGTTTATCTTTGTTGTGTACCGGAAATCAAATGAATGGCTTTGGATTCTTTTGATTTAGAAAAAAAAATTATTCAATTTTAAAATATTATCAAATTAAAAATATTATTATATTTAATCAAATCTCATGCTTTACCAAACAAAACATAGTATTAATTAAATCCAGTCTCATATTTCCCCAAACATAGTATATTATTAATTTAGTCCAATCTCATTTAATCCCAGTCCCATCTCAATCCAATATAATCCCATGAAATAGTCCAATCCAATCCCGTGCATCGAACAGGGCCTATTGGTATTGGTATTTTTAAAATTTTAGACATGGATGTACTTATAAAAATGGGTATACTAATAAGTTTTATGTGTATCAATATCCGTACCCAAAAATATATTTAACAAAAAAAAATGGAGATTCAGAACTTTAATTAAACAAAATTAACAAAAAAATGGAGATGCAGATTGCCCCTATCCACCACCGCCGCTAAAATCAAACCCAAAAAATCTAACTCATTCAAACGCGGAAAACCAAAACCATTCAACAGCAAAACTCCCTTCAACAAAACCCAAATTCAATCCATCACTACATCATTCCTTAAAAAAAAAAAAACATCACCAACATCAAAACCAAACCCATCAACCCTCACAAAATCAAACCCTAACTGTCTCTCTCATTTTTCTCTCTTCCACAATCAACAACAATTGAGTGATTCTAATCAATGAAATCGAGCTGAAAAGCCAGTTGATAAAATCTTAGAAACCAAACCACTCTAATTTCATTTGGATTGCTTGTCGTCGTCATCGTCGTCATCATCATCATCATCATCATGTTCAACCTCACCAAATCAAAACCTCTACAGTCTTCGGCTTATCAACCCCTCCAAAAATGCTTCGCTAGCGACACACCCAAAGGAAAAGCCAAATTGAAATCAGGTCAGAGATTGAAGCACTCCAAAATCACCACCAAAAATGACTCCTCCGTCAAATCAGGAGCAGCAGCCAAACCTAGAAAATCAAACCTATTCCACACCAAAATCGGATATGTGAGTGAGTAATAAAAAAGAGTTTTATTGTGATATCATATGTTAAAGAAGAATTTCATAGAGAGATATTGTGGGGGTTCGACTGGGTTCACGTTTGAATGTAATTAGGGTTTCAGAGAGAGAGGGAGAGAGAGTGTGTGTTTAATTTTGAAATCTGATTTTTTATTAATATTAGATTTTTTAGTAAATCTATTTTAATTGTTTATTTTCTGTCATCAACTAAGGAAAGACAGACACGGTATGTGAGAAGGAGAGATTTTTTAATATTTAATTTGATTTTTTTAATATTAGTTTATTAGTAAATCAAATTTTTAATTGTTTTTTTACTTTTTCAATTATTAATAAACCATTAATTATGTAAGTTACATTTTTACCCTTTTAACTTTGATGGAATCATTGAAAACTCTAACGGAATCTAACGGTAGGGACTGAAATACAATGTTTTTGGTAACGTGAAGGACCTTACAAGATAATACTGGAACTAGATGGACAAGTTTGTGTAATAGATCAAACTAGAGAGACTAAAATGGATTTCACTGTAATATATATGAATAACAATTTTTTTCTCACCCAGCAGCCTCGCCTGACCCCACCCATCATTTTTCTCACTCAACACTCCAACAGTTTCACGCCTCATCCAATTCTAAACCCCATAGCTACACACACGTACTATACTTCTCTCTGTTTGCATTCGATTTCTTTTCCCTAATATTTCTTTCGCCTTCGGCTCTTTCTTTTCTTTTCTTTTCTTTTCCGGTTTTCCCTATAACTTTCTTAGTGTACTTATCTCTCACTTACACCGCATTAGTGAACCAATGGCTTGGATGAAGATGGTGTGGTTGTTTAATTTGAGGTGAGACTATTGAATTTGATGTGAACTTGTGTTGCTAGATAAAAAAAATTAAAAAATTAAAGCAAGAAAGGGATTTTAATGGTAAAATTTGACCAGATAAACACCTCATCATGTTTGCTGAAGTATCGGTAATTTAAGGTGCTATGTCATTTAAAATCTACTAGATGCACTTGATTAACGTTCGGTCAAGTTATAAACGATCAGGGAAACAAATGATTGGGAAAGAAGCGATAGCTGATGACATATTGCGATCGGCTAGATGAGTCTATCGGCCTAAAAAGAGCTTCAATAAGATAAACCCGGTCAGCTTGAGCTAGCGATCGGCTACACGAGTGTTCGACCAAGACTAGTAATTCCATAACACATGCGACACAACAATCAATGAGGGGAGTTTCACTTAAATAGCAAGGTCTAGAAGCACATTCAATCAGGAAATGAAGTGATTGCCTTAAAGGTAGCAGAGTCCATGAGGGGAGTTTCACTTAAATAGCAAGGTCTAGAAGCACATTCAATCAGGAAATGAAGTGATTGCCTTAAAGGTAGCAGAGTCCAATCGATCAATGAATCTACTCCATTAACTGCACAGAATCTACAAAATAGGAAAGAAGTAAAACAAAACTCAAACCAACAAACGTTTACATTAACTTCTGTCAACTTTCCTTACTTGTTCAACAAGAATTAAGGTTCTATACACATATAAATATACCTTAATTACCATGGTATGTGCACGCATGAAATCCTAGTATCAAGAGTGAATGTAAGATTGAGTGTGTATTCATTAATTTAACATAGTGAAATCTTTCTTCTCACCGTCTCCAGCAACCGTGGATGTTTCCCTAATTTAGGATTTTACCACGTAAAATCTTATGTTTTTATTCTTGCATGCTTTTCCTTTCCTTACTATAAACAAATTGTCTACGTTAAAATCGAAATTGTTGTTGGCTTTTCTACTATCAAAAAATTATCGTCAACAATTGGCGTTAGAAGAAATGGGGGTAGTATAAACCATCTAGGAATTTATGACATATCCATATGGCAAACAACCAAGATAGAGATGTTTCGGATCATGGTGGAAATCGATCACCAAGCGACGCGGATAATACCAAAGGGCCAAGGATGATCGCCGATGCCCCTAGAGGAGGATTAAATTCAGGCAACCCCCCTAGTAACTTACCAGATGGGGTTACCCCCGAGGCATTCCAGTTTGTTCAGGATTCCTTATGAAAGGTTATTAAGGATGCCACCAGACAGGAGATAACGATATCCTAGAGTCAATCCAACTCCTGCCCGCTGGAGATAGGGCAATCTAAAATCCTTATGCTAGAGCAATCGCCAATTATGGGTCGATGCTGTGCTGTGGAGTCACTCTTCCCCTCCAAACTTTTATCACCAGATTTCTTGCTGATGCTCAACTTACCCCTAACTCTTATAGGATTCTCCTATGTTTGTGGAGATTATGGGTCGAAATGGGTCGGTCACCCCCAACTCCTATGGAAATACTCCATTTTTATACGTTCGGGATGTCTGGTGATGGGGGCACCTATTACCTTTGCTCGGTCAATCTAAAGAATTGGATCCATGGTGGAGCTTCTACTATCGAGTAGGTAGAGACATCAACTGACAAGGATAAGAAGGGTTTTATTTGGGGGTTCTCTTCTACAAACAAGCTGTAGAAGAATAGCTGGTTCTTTGTGACTGGTGAATGAAGCCAATTCGTGCATGATGATGTTGAGAGCGGGCTCGCCAGGAGCATTGTGCCCAGATACTTTGTTTCCCCAGATACCTGGTCCAAAACACCTTCTATTATTGATGATGGGGAGATTAAACGACTAGGCGAGGCAGCTACCACAATGCTAGAGAAAAGGGGTTGGCATCATCTATTCAGCAAGGAATAGATGACCAGGGATGGGCTCTTCTGTAGGAACCAAAGTCGCGCAGCGGAAGCAGATTTCAAAACTTTTTTAAAATCAAATTTATTTAAGTTACTATAAGAACCGTGTACGATATATAAGAATAAATAAAAAGTAGGATTCGAAATCATACCTCAAGGCTAACTCCTTCATTCTTTCATTCTTGAATTTGCTTTCCGATTTGTACCACTGGATCTTCCTCGCTATCTCTCAGGTTCCGACAACTGCGTGTGGGCGCATCACGGGCTTCAAGATGTTGAATGGAGGTTGAAGAAATAATACAAAACAACTCTTGCTTTGTGTATAGAGAATTCAGCCACTTGAATAATAAAAGAACAAAAAATAAGAAAAACTTTTTTTTATTTCTTTTTGCTAGCCGCACTACCTGATTCTCTTTTTTTTCTTTTGGCCGAATCCGATATCTTTTTTTCGTTCAAATCAAAATTCCTTAAAAACTATTTTTCTCTTATCTAATTATATAAATATATCATTATATATTTTTAAACTAGATAATTATCTTTTCCCAAATATATCTGTATATATTCAAAAGATAATTTGTATTTAAGTGTCATAAGTAGAGCATGATTCTAATTCCCACATAACCCTTGTTGACTTAAACTTAAATACTAGACTTCTCAAAGAATAAAATAATCTAATTATTTTATGTTTTAGTCATGATTTGAACCCGCAACCTCCATTTAATAATTAATTCATAATTCATAATTATTAATCCATTAATTATTAATATATTAATTAAATAATCTCATTATTCAATTAATCCTTGAATAAATACGTGTCACTTTCGTAACACAATTAATTAGACCATCCAATTAATTAACCGTGACCCTTGTTACCATCAACATTTCGGGCTAGCATGGGGACCTAATGGACCCGCAGTTTTGAGCTCCAATAATCCTTAGAAAAATTAATTAAACTCTTAATTAATATTTCATGATTATTAACCTCGGAGTTACTCCACTAAAAATCCAAGGCTGCACTCTCATAACTGTAGATGTTTTTACACAAACGAAAAACTCTGTGTCCATCAATATAACTATTACATACGGTATGATCCTCCACAAGTAGTTCGTAATTAGAGCTAGGTCATAAAGTCTATTATACCCTTCTAATTATATCTTTTCCATTAATTACCATTGATTCTCTAATGAACAATAAATCCTAACTTCCTTTACGGAAGAAGGAGAGCGCTCATATTGTTTAAGCCCCGAATCAACCTTTAAAGGAACTACTATCTACTTCTCGCAAGAAGAAGTGGATTCCACTATTGTGTACAGACCTTCCCAGCCACAAGCCAAACCCCTTTTCCAACATACGAAGTTATTGACCGGGAATGCTACTTCGATCTCACCCATGGTATATCAAAAACCACGATCTAACCTGAAGGAGTCGATAAGACACTCATGATTAAGATTACCCATAAATAGCCATCATTTGTCGATATATATGAATTTCATCATGTAACGGATCTTTGTGAGAGATTTTTATAGATCATGGCCCAGTCCTATGATCACATCATACAAGGTGCATCCATTCTCATATCACCATATGATAGTCTAGGATAAGACCACCGTATATTACGGAATGGACCGCAGCTGTAAATTGACCACAAATAAAGTACCCAGCTCTATTTGCTATCCACAGACTCTTTAGATTGCTCATCTCAAACTGAATTCCTCTGTATATGACACTCATATACTCAGTTAGAGATTACATCTGGCAATCTTTAATGTTAAGTACACATGATATAAATGTATGAGACAGATTTATAGAATGAATAAACTACTTCTTTTATTAAAGTTTCATTCACATTTACAAATTACAAGCTTTAGGGCATAAACCCCAACAATCTCCCACTTGCACTAAAGCATGTGAGACATATCTCGTAATCCTAGAGCCTCTAGGTGACCTTCAAACACTTTAGTCGTTAAGGTCTTTGTAAATGGATCAACAATTTGTATATCCTAACGGGATCATATCCTGTTATGAATATACAAGCATATCGTTTCTCCTACTCCGAAGATACTAGAGAATAACCTTCACAGCAACCCAATGATCCAATCATGGGTTGGACTGAAACCTCCTGGCTACTCCCACTGCAAAGCAGATGTCAAGTCTCCTTCATAACATAACATACATAAGACTGCCTATTGCAGACACATAAGGATCATATCTCATATCCTCAACTTCTTGAGGTGTCTTAGGACACTATTCTTTAGACAGGTGAACTCTATGCCTTGAAGGTAAATTACCTTTCTTGGAGTTCTACATCGATAATCGCACAAGTATCTTGTCAATATACGATGCCTGAGATAATGCTAAGAGTTTGTTCTTATGATACCTAATTAATTGGATTCCTAGAACATAACTTGTATTTCCCAAATCTTTCATTTGGAATTGGCTAGCCAGCCAGTCCTTTACTTCTGACAATACCCCTATTTCCTTCCCAATGAGTAGGATATCATCTACGTATAGGACTAAGAAAACTATTTTCTTGTCAATAATGCACTTGTAGACACATGGCTCATCGACGTTTTGCTCGAAGTCACAGGTTTTGATAGCATTATCAAACCTGATGTTCCAAGATCTAGATATTTGCTTTAGTCCATAAATGGACCTTTGCAACTTGCAAACCTTTTGCTCATGATCTAGAGACATAAATCCCTCTGGTTGCATCATATAGATGCTCTCATCAAGATTTCCATTTAAAAATGCAATCTTGATGTCCATTTGCCAAATTTCGTAATCGAAATAGGTAGCAATGGATAAGAGAATCCTAATAGCCATAAATATGGCTACTGGCGAGAAGGTCTCTTCATAATCAACCTCCTCCTTTTGGGTATAACCCTTTGCCACTAGTCTTGCCTTGACGGTCTCTACCTTTCCTTCTATTCCTCTCTTTCTTTTGTAAATCCACTTACACCCTATGGGTTTTATCCCATCCGGTAAGTCTACAAGTTCCCAGACTGAGTTGGAGTTCATTGACTCCATCTTGAGATTCATGGCTTTAAGCCATTCCTCTTTGTCAAGATATTCCATTGCATTCTTAAATGTCAATGGATCATCCACACCATCATAAGACACGACATCTCGTCCCTCTCCAATACCTACATAGCATTCAGGTTGTCGTACAACCCTCGCACTACGTCTAGGTGGTAGTGTATCCTGACTAAGAATCATCTGACTATCAGATATTAATGGATCAATAACTCTTGTTGACTGAGCAATGGTTGCACCAGGCTCCATCTCATTTAATATAATTTTGCTTCGAGGTTTATGATCACTTATATAGTTCTCCTCAAGAAACGTTGCATTTGTCGATACTTTATTCTCCTCGGGACTATAGAAGTATCCACTTCTAGTCTCCTTGGAATAACCTATAAACAAGCAGACCATAGACTTAGGGTCCATCTTTCCAGTTCTGTTCTTCAGTACATGTACTGGACACCCCCATATGCAGAAATGTCGCAAACTAGCTTTACGACTATTCCACAACTCTAGGGGAGTTTTAGGAACATATTTGGATGGGACTACATTCAAAATGTAGGCCGCTGTTTGTAGTACATATCCCCAAAAGGAATTTGGTAATGATGAGAAACTAATCATAGATCTTACCATTTTCATCAGGGTTCTGTTTCTCCTCTCCGTAAAATCATTATGTTGTGGTGTTCCAGGAGCTGTGAGTTGGGATACGATCCCATGTTCAACCAAGTAGTCTTCAAACTCTTGGTCGAGATACTCACCTCCATGATCAGATAGTAGAGCCTTGATAGTCTTGCCTAATTGGTTCTCAACTTCAGCTCGAAATTCTTTGAACTTTTCAAAAGTTTTCGACTTCCGTTGCATTAGGTAGACATATATGTATCTAGAGTAGTCATTTATAAAGGTGACATAATACTCATAACCACCCTTTGCTTTAACATTCATCGGTCCACAGACGGCTGAATGTATAAGCTCTAGTGGTTCTGTAGCTCTAAGCCATTTTCCAGTAAAAGGTCTCTTGGTCATTTTACCTTCTAAACAGGATTCGCAAACAGGTAAGGTGTCAACCTTTAACTGGCTTAAAGACCTGATTTTAACTAGTTTGTCTATCCTGTCAAGGTTAATATGGCCAAGTCTTAGATACCATAGATACGTTTCATTATCAGGAGAAATTTTCTGTCGTTTTGTTTTAGGTTTTTCAACTTTAAACAATTCAGCATTGAGCAGTGATGTCTGAATTAACGGTCTTAAAACATACAAGTTGTTTTCATTTAGTCCTGAACAAATATTTAAACTATTTCTAGAAACAATAACTGATTTATCATTAAAAGAAATAGAATAAAATTGTTCCAACAAATTGGATACAGAAATTAAATTCCTGGTAAATCCAGGAATAAAATAAACATTGTTCAAACAATAAAACAACTATTAAATTGGAGTCTAACTACTCCCACTACTTTTGCTGACACAACGTCCCCGAACCCAACGCACATTGAAAAGGTCCCCTCCTCTAGATCCGTCCAAAAATCAATCCACTGCAAAGAAGAACAAACATGGTTAGTGGCCCCTTAATCTACTATCCAAGGTGATTAATCATCTTCCACTAAACATGATTCAATGACAAGAAAATCATATTTACCTTTCGTCTTTTCCTTCTTGGCAACGTTCTCTAGATATTGCGGACAATTCATCTTCCAGTGACCGACCTTGTCGCAATGGAAACAATTTCCTTTGCCTTTATCCTTATCGGTGGAGGTGCCATTCTTCTTGCTTTGGGCTTTCTTGGGTTTGGGCTTACCCTTAGCCTTGCCAGCAGACATCTTCCTCTTCTTAGATCCTGAGGAAGATGGTTCAACAACATTTGCTTCACATGTCTTACCTTTGTTGTCCTTAGTCATGGACTCAAAGGTAGTGAGCTCATTAAGCAACTGAGTCAGACTGAACCTCAACTTGATCATCCCATAGTTGTTTTTAAACTGATCGAAACTCTTTAGAAGAGTAGTTAGTATGATGCTCACCTGGCTAGGTTCATCAATAGCCTCGTCATTGACCTCTGCCCTGTTGAAATAGGACATCATGGACATGATATGTTCCCAAACAGATGCACCCTCTTTCATCCGAGCAAGCATTGCGGAACGAACAGCTTTGTGCCTCTTTTGCTCAGAGGGTTGCCCGAACATAGCCTGCAATGACTCCATGATTTTGAATGCTGTAGTCATTGCTTCATGCTTTGTAACAAGCACTTCTGTCATACTAGCTAACAAATAAGTCCGGGCTTTCTCATCAGCTGAGACCCATTTCTGGTATGCCTCATGAACATTTCGTGCGGCATTGGCAACAGGCTGTGGAGGACACTCCTTTGTAAGCACAAACTTTAGGTTTTTGGTGACCAAAATTGCATTAATGTGATGTTTCCATTTTGTGTAATTTTCTCCGGTTAGTTTGTCATTAGCAAGGATTTGTAATAGTGCAGAAGACATTGCTGGAAAAACATAAAAAAGAATTCATTCAACCATACATTTAATTCACATGTTTATGTTTGGCATAAAATTAAATATGATGCATGAACATATTTAATGAACAAGAAAATCCCTAAAAACTGTTTCTACGCCATGACAATCCAACATACCACAAGTAAGTGCCGCCTTAAGGTCGGTCAAATACTTGCATGTTGGATCGAGACATTCTCAATCAAATGATATACCAAAATAACTCTTATTCTTCTATCATTCAACCATCGTTTATTCCAGTCAGGTTTATAATTAACAAATTTAATTAAAACTTTGTGAGTGTAACCCACCATTTCAGATCTCTTAAGCTTAACTTGAGAATTGCCGTCTTGGGGTCGGTCAATCCCAAAATACACTCAGAAACCCTATTCGTTAGGAAGTCAACCTTGGTATTAATTCCCATGGAGACCATCCTTATGGAGGACGAAAACAAAGTCGTCTCGAGGCCCCACTTGAATCTCGCGGTGTTGAACTAATGATGGAGACTGCGGGATATAATGTCATATATCCCTCTCCCACTCACTATTTTAGAATTAGGGTTTTCAATTAATGCACCTAGATATTACTAAGATTAAACGGCTAATTTTAATCTAAATGTCTAGGGCATATATAACAAGTTATTAGAATCTTATTCTAATAACAAATAAACTATTCCGATTTTTAACTAATTGAAAATCTAGTTCATTTATTCAAATTCTAATCCATGTAAACAATTTTACTAAGACTAGAATTATTTAATGTGAATTACCAAGTTTTAACTATTAAAACTAATCACATTATTAGGTCCAATTATATTAGGACTTTAATCTAATTAAACATAATATTAAGTGAAGGACCTAACTAATCTAACTAATTAAACGATTTAATTAATAGACTAGTTATTAATGAGAATTACCAAGTTTTTACTCTAAAAACTAATCTCATTATGTAATAGCCAATTATGAGGTTTGCCAATCATATTAAAAAAAATAAAACACATAATGTGAATGACTATTATGCATGTATGACATTTAATAAAATGCATGTGTAGGCACTACTAATCTATATGACATGTGTATGCATGGCAATGTTTTAATTATCACATAATAAAAGCATACATGAATTGACCGAATACGATATGTTTATCTAACATAAAAAAAAAATCTAATTACAAAAATTATCCAAGACATTCCTTGGTCTTCAAGTAATTCCAATATTCTTCAAGTTTTTGATTTCTTCTTATTTTGGGCTTTTAACCAAGTCCAACTTGATTAAATAATTTTTTATTTTTTATTTTATGATTCATCTTATGAATCAAACCTAAAGCCCAAGTGTTACTCTAACACTTATTGGAGGCGCAAGGCATAAAAAAAAAATCAAACCCAATATTACTTTTCAAATTCGGAAACCCTAACGTCGCAAATTCGCAGCCCTAGCACTTTCACACATGGCCGTCATTCGCACGCATGGGTATCACGAAAAACACACGGGCTGCACGCTGAAGCATTGTGCATGGGCGTGCATAACAATTGCTTAAATAATAACACTTGTGCATGACTATGCTTAACAATTGTGCATGAATGTTACAGCTTTGTATTGCATTGAGCAACACTTGCGCATGCATGACACCTTATTGCATAACAATATTTCAACAATTGAAATTGCATTGCTATATGCATGTGTCATGCATATGTAATACGCACTGCAGCAACTTAGTAAAATCAATTGATGTTTGTGTGCATGCTGCTTGCTGCTTGCTGCTTGCGCATGTGTAATGCATATGTACAACGGGTCCGTGTGGTTGATGTGCTTTGTCTTCCGGATCATTTTCTTCATTGATTTACATCAATAAAAATAAAATAACAGTATATATATATATATATAAAATTATACAACCCGAAATTAATTTTACATCGGAAAAAATACTACATATAATATCTGAAACCCTAAAACCCACCGTACCATACAATTAACGATCAATCATGCTTTAAAAACAATTTTAGACATCATATGAAAATACTATAAAGCGTGTGTCAACTAACCTAGAGGGAGTTGATTCATTACCTATTTTTCGACTTAATCAATTTTAATAATGCTACCCCATATTAGTAATCAACCAATCCAAAATAAACACGCGGAAAGCAATAAAAACACAATGATTGATTTACTTGAGAAACCCTCTAACTGGGAAAAACTCACGGGCTATCCTTCTAGCCACACACGGTCCTCAAATCCACTATTTTAATGAAAGTTTACAACCTAGGTTGACCTCAAGTCACACCATACTTGGTCACTAACCCTTTCACTCTACCCAACGGGCCTTTAATAGTGATCCTAGACCAACAAGCTTGTGCACTAATCCACTTAGTCACAAAGCTTAACAATCAATGAAGAAGTTAAAAAACCTATGTGAATATGAAAAAATATTCTATCATACAATTAATGCTAGGCAACACTAAATGCTTATCTAAGGATTTAAAGATGTCGATGAGTGCAAATCCTATGTATCAATATCTAAATGCAAATGCATGAAGATTTATCTAAAATGGCAAAATGGTCCTAAAAGATAGCTATCAATGAACATACAATCTCAACCAACAAACGCAATCACAAACATACTCAAAACATGCTAAACCAAATAAACATGCAATTAAATAACAAATAATTGATAACCCTAGGTAAAAAAGAACAAAAAGATGAAAAAAAAAGTTCTAAGACATGTTTGTTTACCTAGTCAAGAAGAGCATGAAGACCCATGAAGAATAGATGCAAGAATAGAGCTTAAATGCACATGGGTATGAGTTTGGTTAAGTTAAAATGATTTCTTGGAGCTCTTTCTCTCTTGGATTTTCTTTCTCTCACTTAAGGATATGATTTTCAAAGCTCTATGGCTAAATGGTAGAGAAGAAGTTGTATTTATAGGAACCAAAAATGTGCTGGTGTGAAATACCAGAATTGCTTAGAAAACGGGCTATTCGGCGGTTAGAAGCCGTCGAATCCTCAACGGCCGAACCTACTGGAGGCATTCGGTGGTTCCTAGCCGTCGAATCCCCAACCGCCAAACCTACTGGAGGCATTCGACGGTTCCAATCGGCGGTTCCCAGCAGTCGAATTCCCAACCACCGAACCTACTGGAGGTATTTGGCTGTTACAATCGGCGGTTCCCAGCCGCTGAATCCCTACAGCCGAAATATACTAAGAGAGACAGTTTCCTAAGCGGCCAGTCATCGCGCTTGAACAAGCACACCATCGTGCATGCGCGGACGTTTCCAATCAAACATCGGGAAATGAATTATACCACAAAACAACTGACAACAAGGTGCATGTGAGAGCGATGCAAAAAAGAGCACATACATGAAAGATTGAAACATAAAGCAAGATGTAAGGCATGCATGATAGTGTGTGTGTGCTACTAGTCTCTTCAAGGAGAGTTAAGCAAGAGATATACCTTTGAAGTGCTCTGAAGCTTGATCACACATAATAAGGCCTAATCTACCCTTACAAAATAAGTTCTCAATGTGGTTTGTCAACGAAATGAGCCAATCAAAAATATGAGGAACTTACATCATACATTCAATAGATTGTGCATACACATATATACATGCAATTAATCAAGAACAAAGAATGATTTATTCGAGTATAACGTACTAGGGCTCTGATACCAATTGTAGGAACTAAAGTCGCGCAACGGAAGCAGATTTCAATACTTTTTTAAAATCAAATTTATTTAAGCGACTATAAGAACCGTGTACGATATATAAGAATAAATAAAAAGTAGGATTCGAAATCATACCTCAATGTTAACTCCTTCATTTTTTAATTCTTGAATTTGCTTTTCGATTTGTACCACTGGATCTTCCTCGCTATCTCCTAGGTTCCGGCAACTACGTGTGGGCGCATCACGGGCTTCAGGAGGTTGAAAAAACAACATAAAACAACTTTTGCTTTGTGTATAGAGAATTCGACCACTTAATCTTATTGATTGATAGTCTTCTCATATGCTAGGTCTTTTTAATTGAATATTAATTGAAATAGCATATATGATTGATGATTTAGAGCTTGATTGGATTTAATTGATTATCTTGAGAATCTAAGCTTTATTATTTTGCTAGAGATGTTTATTTCATTTTATCAAATTGATTCTAGTATTTTTATGTGATTGAACATAATCTAGTCTTTTGTGTGTTTCAGGTGTTTCACATACTCTAGGTTGTTTGTTCATGTTACAAGATCTAGTTATATTTGATTTGTGCTTTTGATGATGAATATCTAGTTCTTCATGATTTGTGCCTATCCACACTTTTCATATGTACATGCATCATTGAGCATGATTGCATTGTTTTTAGGATTATAAACTAGAAAAACATATGACATGTGCTTAATTGTTCATTTATAATTTCCATAGGATATATTGATCATATATACTATGATGTGTGTGTTTGCATAATGTGCACTCACTTAGATCACATGCCTTGTGAAAAGGTTGGAAGTCTCATGTCTTAGAGTGAATCTTTGACTTGAGCATTGGAAGTCTCATATCTTAGAGTGAATCTTTGACTTGAGCATTGAAAGTCACACTTGGAGAGTGAATCTTCAAGTTGTGCATTTGGAAGTCACATTCCTTAGAGTGATTCTTTGGATTGTGCATTGAAAGTCACATTTCTTAGAGTGAATCTTTGATTTGTGCATGGAAGTCACATTTGGAGAGTGAATCTTCAATTTGTGCAAGATGACATCACTTTCATTGTGTAGGGTTGAATGGTAGGTTTCTAGGTAAAGTAGTCACTTGAGAGATTGTATCTTTTTATCTTACTAGTGAATTTGTTTGCCGGTGGTTGTGGAATTGACCCGTTGATGTTTCCTCTTAGGAGGTTTTACCACGTAAAAATTATGTCATATTCTCTCTATCCTTATCTCTTTATATTTGTTTATGTATTGTCATATATTTTAGTTGATATATTTGTATGTGATAATCATATTATATCATATTTGTATGTGTTGGAACTTTATGTATTAAAGCCAAGTAATCATTTGAGTTTTGTATCACATACAAGTTGATGCTTTTATTGACTTTGTTTGAATGAGCATATCTTTAAATTGTATTGATATTGCTTGTGATTGTCTTTTGGAGTGTGATACAAGCAACTAGGAGGGACAAACTTTTGTTTGTTTCAAGGAAGTGAAAAAAGTGTACTAATCTATTCACCCCCCCCCCCCCCCCCCCCCCCTTTCTAGGTTAGTTTAAGGCAAATTAACCGTGTTTGTATTTTTCATATTTGATTTCTTCAAGTTTTATCCCATTCAATTGCTTTATAATTTGACACTTGAATTTTGTTAAGTAGGCACGACAACCCTTCTTTATGCATGTTCAAGGATAGCTCTTATAATATTCATGTAGAGTAGAAATTGGTATATGTTCGAGATTGAGATTAGGAGTAGATTAACGTAAATTAGGAGTAGTTTAATTAAGCATCCCTTGATTGCTCATATGTCAATGGATTCGAAATGAGTGTTGTGGATTGATATAAGTACCTTTGGTTGTTTGGGGGAATTCATGAAGAGTGCACATCATGCCTTTGTGGGTTTCGGTTCTATAAACCTACACTGTTTTATGCGACTTTTGGGCGTTGCTCATGCTATACATCCTCGGTGAGTAGCAATCGAGGGTTGCGACTCTTGGTCATTGCTCGCAAGATACATCCTCGGTGAGCAGTGGTCGGGGTCCCCACTTATGCTTAATGCTTCCATTCGTAGTTGCTTACACGCGATAGGTGAGTAGCGATCGGTGGTCGATACTATTTCTATCATTTTAATATATGTGCTTAAACGCGGTCATTGGTTGTTGCTCATGCAATACACTCTCGGTGAGTAGCTTTAGAGGACTAGACGACTCTTCCCATTTCCATATCTATTAGGTCATATTTATGGCTAGGTTGAACCCATGCTAGGATTGTCTTTACGGTTAGTTATTATAGGTGGCGTGAATGTTTTGGTGGTCATGAGTACCTCTTTTGTACATTTTCTTGCATCTCTCATATCCGTCTATTTTATATTTATCACTTTAATCACCATTATCATCTCTCCATGTTCTTTTATCTTTCTCATCTTTGTTTTCATGCTCCTTGTTTCACACACACAATCAACATGCTTACATTTCACACACATCACTCTCACCCTTTCCATGTTCTCATTTTCATTTCCTTTAATAATCACTAAAATGTGAGACGATCAACGGATGACACCTCCATGTGGACGATACCTTCGCTTGTTGTTGTACTTGTTTTGAAAATATTAGAGCACATTGCTAAGACTTCTTATAAACATCTTTTTGAATTCATGATTTGCTCACCACACAAAAAGCGCTTTCAAAATAGTGCCGCTATCGGGTAGGTGGCATATTCATTGATTGTTTCTAGGTTTAGCGAATAATGTAGGAATGTAAATATTCTTGAGTTTTCTATTTGTTTATTGTTGTGCTTGTTTTCGTTGTTTTAGTGTGTGATAATAACCGCATCTCGAACTCGTACTTTCATTGCGAGGGCAAGCAGTGTTAAGGTTAGGTTTTAGGGTGTGAGTATTGTGTTTTTGATGTTGTTTTATCTTTTTAAAGCATATGCATTTTAATGTTGTTTGAGTTGCATATGCTTGTTGATTTGATAACTTCACCAAGCGAAGCAGCAGCGCACAGATGACCTATATGGTTAATGCAAACAAAGATGCGAGTAGGGCCGCGAAGAACATCAAGTGGAAAAGAGGTTAGAGTGCTACCAGAGGTAGTGTCTTGTAGGGAAAAATCGATATAAAACGCAGCGGAAGAAACGAAAAATAGATTTTGTATGGTTTTAAAATTTTCTCAAAGTTGAACCTTAACCTTTTAATTAATTAAACTCAAATATATACGGTTAGAGTTAAATACCTCTTGACGCGTGATCCGATTGACTTACGTCGATTGGTAATCCGTAAAATCTTTTTCGATGCCCGTGAATAGTACCCACGTGAACAGTGATTGTGAACAGTACCCCCGTGAACAGTGATCGTGAACAGTACCGCGAGATCTTCCAATCCGAACACGTACGTGAATCACATAGGAGCGTGGTCTCCCTTTTTCTTTGAATTGCAAACCTGAGAATGGATGAACAAAGTTTTCTTTTTCTTTTGTTAGTCACAAAACAATCAAAAGAAGACAAAAATTATTCCGGTCACTTTTGAGTTCTCAATCTAATGATCGAAACTCGCGTGAACCTAATTCGATGTTGTACACACAAGCTTATTGATGAACAAGCAATCAGTGTACTATCAAAGAATAATCTCTTCTCTCTTTTATGTTTAGTAGAATAAAAATTATCCTTTTCTATGAATTGAGAAGAAGAAGAAAAATTGAATTATTCAATCAACTATAGTGGCCGAATTCTATATGTGGTATTATATAGGTGGCCGAAATTTTGCTTCCTCTTCTATTTAGGATTGTTGAAATCTTCCTCTAAATGGACTAGGGTTGCCGCAAATCACATACCAAAAAGAGTTTGTGTTGCACCCTAATTTCCATCAACCTTTAGACTTCAAAACCTAATCCAACTCATAGATATTTTTATTCTTTTATTGACTAAATAAAAAGACTTCTTATTTGATTAAATAAATAAAATTAATTATTTATTTTCTTATCAAACAAGTCTTTTACTTTTAATATACTACTACCAATAGTATAACTTTAGGAAATATATTTCCTGATCAGAAAAAGATTTGTTTCTTAATTAAACAATTAATTAATAAATTAACTAATTCTTATTTAATTAAAACAATGAAACAAAATAATATATTAGGTTAATATATACACCTTGCCGCCCCACTTATATAAATGGGCCATATATTATTTTCTTATTTCATTTAATCCATTGGACTTTAAATAAAAGCTCACATGTGAACCAGACCCATTCTTACTAAAAGAAACAAGCCCACATGTCTCCTTTTAATATATTAATATAATAGTGCAGCCAATTAATTAAATAATAGACATATTATATTCTTGATATATTAAAAACAATTCTAGATGGACCCTTAAATCGGCCCGGTAGAATATATCAAGTGATCCATGCAAATACGTGTGGATTGGGGATCTTGGCGGTCTATCTAAATTTAAGCTTCAATAGACACAACCTAATCACAATCAACAAATGATTCACTTAGGTCCAATCTATTAATTTTAACTCATTCCACTAAAGAGCTAAAATTGAACTCTTAAATAAAGATAGAATAAGAAGATGTTTCTCATTCATACCCTAGACAATCTTATAGGAGATGGTGTATCCTCGTGAATAATATCAGTGATCGCCAAGAGCTCATAGACCGCCTATAGCTCTCCAAGTTACCATATTTCCTCATATGACCACATTTCGAACTTGGATACTTTGACTTGTCCAGAAGCCATGTTTTCAATAATCATTATTGAAAACTCAACGTTGAGATTTAATATCCAATACCTCAAAACATCCATATGATGATATTATACTCTCATTTAATAAATGGAGCCACGATGTCCATATCTATAAATGAAGTCCTCTATCGATTAACAAATGTATACCACCAAACTATCGAGGATAGACTATGCTATATAATCGTACTCATTGATAGCTTTAATGATAACACTTGCAACCATAAGTCCATCATTTATCTCAGGATTAAGATAGACTCTCTGATTGTCCTCTTTAATGAAAAGACTTATATCTAGTGACGGTTCTAGATAAAGTATTTCATTGTGATCCAGTTCAATGCACCTAGTGCACTAGATTCTTTTACTCGAAAACCTTTCGATGATTTTAGACTCATCATATTCATTTGATCCCACTCAAATGCTAGTAAAAGAATTCTACAACTTTAACAAGATAGAGGTGCCCAACCTTTAACTTAAGTTGTGAACGTTATTCAAGACTAACTAAAGAATTGTGTCTACCTTATACATATCCGGATGTATGAACAATTCTTCATGTCTCATAGTATTTTGACCTTATGATTATTTACCTTGATAATTATAATAATAAATGCTATAAGTAATTGTAAGAATCAGAATTCACTTTATTAATATGAGAAGATTGTCAATTACAATATTACACTCTTGCCATTGATTATAATCATAACATGTCTCTGCAAACTTCTTCCCAAAAATTGGATTTCGGTATTAACTCCTCTAACTGTTTCTATCTTTTTATATTACCCTACTTATGATGGCTTAGTTGAAATGTTTATGGGTAATGTGCATGTTGTCGAAGCATGTTTGAGTGAGTTGATTGAAGGGAACCGATGTATGTTTTTAAATGCTTGGGGAGTGTTTGATGCTATGAATTGTGCTTATGGAAAGGTGGTTGGATATGGCAGAAACCATCTATGTGCTTCATGATTAAAATGTTATGCTTGTTTTTCTTTGTTTTAAACTTTTACTTTTTGCTTTTATATGTTTTTGCATGTTATAAAATTGCACAATTTATTTTTCTCTTGTAAACTAAGTTCGTATCCCTCAATTTGTTATCATGTGCATGAAAATGTATGGGAAGAGCTAGGTTTGGGGAAAAATCTATTGTGGGATTAGTTTAAGTTGTTTGCTTAAATAGTTGGTATAAGCTTTGGCTTGGCAATTGCATGTATTGAAAAATCTTATTTGCCTGAACTCTCTAATATGTTTTGTAAATGTATAGATTGTTTATAGCTTCTCTAGGAAGCGATTTGTGCAGCTTGGGAGCTAATGCTAGGTTCTCATCTCTTGGGAAGAAACAAAGATAACTTGCGAGTTTATGAGAGATAAGCAAGCCAAGAGTGCTCATAAAAAGAGCAAGAACCTTGTCTACATCAAGAAAAATAGCAGTTTAGAGTTTGAAGAGCCGAAATGCCATGCCAACGTCTTGCCCAGACGATAAATAAAGAGTTTTTGGGAGGCAATCCTCCGAGGTTTAATTTCTTTTACTTACCTTTTAGTTTTTATTGCTTTAGTTGAATAATTGGTGGAGATTTTGGTGGATATTATGTGGATGGTATAATTTGTGCATAATTGAATATTTTTGGTGGATGTATTTTTGATTTGATTGAATATTTTTGATGATGGATGAGCCGAAGACTCTTGTGAATGCATGCGAGTGTACAGGTTGCCATATATAGCCCAAATTCAGTTTGGGAGTTTTGATGCATGCAATTTTGTACGGGTCTTATGTTTTGTGCATATAGTTTAATTTGGTTTAGGGGTTGTTATGCCCTCATTCCGTCATTTTTGGTCAATGTGTGATGTTGGTTTTGAGCATGAATATGTTTGCCTTTGTGCTTAATGATAATATCGCATTGGAATTGCCTTTATTTGTTGAGCCTAGTTTTGAGTATTTTGTTTTTGTTGGGCATTGATTGTACATGATTAGGGCCTAGATTTGTGTGTTTACGTCAAGTTAGGTGCGCGCCATTAGGTCGGGCTCTCTTGTCTTCAACATTGAGGACAATGTTGGATTTTGGTTTGGGGGTGTAGATGCCTTGCTAAGTCATCTTTTTATGTTTTGAGTCGTTTTAGTCCAAAATTTTCAAATTGTCGAATGGACAAAAATTTTGAGCTTTATTTAGCTTAGGTGTAATACCTTGAACGTGTGCTTGTGGCGAGTGTATTCATGCATTATGAGCTTGTGTAGTAGCTAGTTGTCACTCTATGGCCTCACATGCACGTCATGGGCTAGTCTTATCGTTTTTATGCTTAAGTTGAGGGGACTTGGTGCTCTTGCGCCTTGTTCTAATAGTGGAAATTACCCGTGAGTTCACAAACACAAGCATTTTGAAAAAACGCATTGAATGTTATAATTTTTTCTATTCTTTAAACACTTATATCATCATGTGCATCATATGCCATAGGACATCACATCTCATTTATATTGTAGACTGCTTGATAGATGCATTCATTCCCTTAATAGACGAATTGTGGAAGTGATCTTAGGCAATGTGTGAAATTAACTACATAAAAGACCTAAACACATTCCAAGTCCCTAATTGTGTGCTCCAAAGCAAAATTTGAGGCCAAACACTTACCTTTCATTTGGACCCATATAAAACCATATAACCATAAGCCTAAACACATACCTACCCTTTTTGTTGCCAATCATGCTAGGGTGTGTGTCTTGTGTGGTCGAAAGGTATAAAGGTCTCATGTTTTTATAAAGTGTGCAAGCATAGGCTCAATATGTAAAAACTGCCAAAATTTGCACTTAGAGCCGAATTGTTAATTGTAAAGCGTGCAAAATGCAAAAAGAAAAGAAAAGAAAAGAAAGGAAAATCAATGCAAAGAAAAGGCAAAGAAAAGCAAAAAAAAAAAAAAAGAAAAAAGAAAGAAAAGAAAGAGCATTGAATTTCAATGGTAAGTACTCACAAAAATATAGTACAATTGTGAAACACAAGTTTGTATGTGTGTGTGTGTGTGTGTGTGTGTGTGTGTGTGTGTGTGTGTAAGTGATGCCTAGATGCTAGTGTGTAAATGGCTTGTAAGTAGAGTTTAGTACGAGGTGTGTGCATATTTGAGTTTTGGCATGATTGGTGGCCTTTGAACTCCCAATTTCCTATTCTTTGTTTCACCACATCTAACCCCATTGCTCCATTACAACCAAAAGGGAATACCTAATTGATCTACGATAAAGTCTAGATGGGCAATGTTTGTTGAAGCATGATCTTCCATGTCCATGGCATTTGATTCTTTTCCTAGGCTAGTTCACCAAGATATTAGCGGTCTCTCATTGATATATGTATGCAATACATTAGACTCCTATGCATAAACTCTATCTTTGCATACCTAGCATGAATATGAACTTAGGACTCCGAGCGGAAAGAAAAGAGAGTATCCATATGAGGCTTGGAGTCAAAGCAAATTATTCTCGGGGTGTGAGAGTGAGTAGTTTTTGATATGAGAGCGCTCTTAGGTGTGGGATTCGTGATTGTGCAAGTTTACCTTGAGTGCCTTCGAGTTGCCTTAGAACATTTTGCATGTGTCTACTCTTCTCTATCACACATCCTTGCATCTCACTACTGGTTGGAAATGCGACATTTGAATTGTTTGTTTGAGTCTAATAAATTTTTAGATCGAGTCATGTTTGTCTTGTCTTGAGTCTTTAATTGTTTGTCTTGAGTTTTATCGAGGACGAGTAAAGGTTTGGTTTGGGGGTATTTGATCGTGTTAAAATTGTGCTATATTTTGGCCCTCAATTCCATTTCCTTTAGCTTATTTTTGAGCATATTTTGGTGTCTAATGGTTCTATTCTAGTCAATACAGGCATTTTCAAGCAAAAAGGAGATTGGAGGCAAAAAAATGCTGAAATCGTAAAAAACTCTTGTAGAAAATCCAACTTTGAAGGGTCATATCTCCCTCCTCAAATCGAACCATATTTCGATCCACATATATACGGAAAGCCCCAGAAGTCTAGTTTTCAGTGGATTTTACGAATTGTGATTCCAAGTCTTCTAGAGGGAGTTATGCCTATTTTAGTGACTGATGCACCGAAGTGCACGGGTACTGCACGGGTAACCATACCAGCGCACCACCCGCGTACTGTGAGTCGTGAATCTGATGGGATCAACCCTATGGACAAATTTCAACAATTTTTAGAGGGGTAAATGTGTCTTTTCAAGCCCAATTCGTGGCCTAGCCTTTCAAACCTATAAATACATCACTTTGCCACAATACCCAAGGATTATTATCCATTCAATACAAAAACCCTCTCCAAACATCTTCTTCACCAAATCAATAGAGGGACGAGCTTTAAAAGGAATCCATGGAGGTTTTCCTCCATGGATTGCCTCTCCATCACCACTTACTACCATCACCATCCATCTTTGGAGGAGATTCAAGAGGAAATAGCACCCTACCTTGTCTATGAGAATGATGAGCTTTAATGGATGATAAAGACTCGAGATGACAATTGGGTTTCCTCTTTTTACTCTTCTTTTTTTTATTTTCTTCTTTGATATGTATCCCCAATTGGGAAATATGTAAATCTAACACTAGTTACATTTATCTTGTATTTGATTTCTTCAAGTTATGTCCCATTCAATTGTTTTATAATTTAACACTTGACTTATATTAAGTAGGCATGACAACCCTTCTTTATGCATGTTCAAGGATATCTCTTGTCTTTACATTCATGTTCATATAGAGTAGAAATCGGTATGTGTTCAAGATTAGGATTATGAGTAAATTAACGTAAATTAGGAGTAGATTAATTAAGCATCCTTTGATAGCTCATATGTCGATGGATTATTCGAAATGCATGTTATGGTTGATATAAGTACCTTTTGGTTGTTTGGGTGTAATTCATGAAGAGCACACACCATGCCTTTATGGGTTTCTGTTCTATAAATCTACACGCTTTATGCGACCATTGGGCGTTGCTCATGCGATACATCCTCTGTGAGTAGAAATCGAGGGTTGCGACTCTTGGTCATTGCTCGTAGGATACATCATCGGTGAGTAGTGGTCAGGGGTCCCCTCTTGTGCTTAATGCTTCCATTCGTAGTTGCTTACACGTGATGGGTGAGTAGCGATTGATGGTCGATCCTATTTCTATTCTTTTAATATATGTGCTTAAACGCAGTCCTTGGTGGTTGCTCACGCGATACACTCTCGGTGAGTAGCTTTAGAGGATGACTTTTCCCATTTCCATATCTAAAAGTCATATTTAAGGCTAGGTTGAACCTATGCTAGGAGTGTCTTTGCGGTTAGTTATTATAGGTAGCGCGGATGTTTTGGAGGTCATGAGTACCTCTTGTGTACATTTTCTTGCATCTCTCCTATCCCCCTATTTTATATTTATCACTTTAATCACCATTCTCATCTCTCCATGTTCTCTTATTTTTCTCATCTTATTTTCATGCTCCTTGTTTCACACACACACAATCAACATGCATACATTTCACACACATCACTCTCACCCTTGCCATGTTCTCATTTTCATTGCTTTTAATAATCACTAAAACGTGAGACGATCAACGAATGACAACTCCTTGTGGACGATACCCTCGTTTGTCGTTGTACTTGTTTTGAAAACATTAGATCACATTGCTTGGACTTCTTATAAATATCTTTTTGAATTCGCGATTTGCTGACGATACAAAAAGCACGTTCAAATACTAATATAAATGGTGGAACACCTACAAATTCATGTTCAATTACATAACTCCTACTATGAGGTTTAGCTACTCATGCTAGATACAAAATTAAAGCTAAGAGATGAGAGATAGAGAAGACCCATGTAGACACTCCTCCTTCTTGAAGCTTGAGTTTTAATCTCCTAGTAGATGATGAAGATGGTGTAGGATGGTTATATTTTGTGAGAAATGATTCCTAGATATAGGGTTAGTGATTAGGGATATAAAAGGAAAAAAATCGTTCTTGGGAGAGAGAGAGAGAGAGAGAGAGAGAGTAAAAGAGATAGAAGAGAGAGTTTTTGTAATAAAAATAAGATATATTTATAGGGGTTCCAAGGTCTGAAAATAGCTGATGTGGCGAATCTGGGCACGTAATACTTGGGTAGGATGCTCGCACAGTACCCACACAATCCTCTCTCCTGGCCGATCTGCTTCCTGGGTTGGGTAACTATACGGGTAGTGTACGAGTAGGTACCCGCACAGTACCCGCACACTGAGAATTTTTCAGAATTCCTTTCCCCGATGCGTCGATAGTGTGCCGGTTGTGCACAGGTAGGGTACCCGCGCAGTACATGCACACATGGCCCTTTAATTTCTTCCTTTTTGCACAAATTGACCTATTTTCCGCTCGAAATTCCCAATTTCTGATTTCATTGCCCGATTTGCACCAAATGCCTACAATTGCAATAAAAGAGCCATAAGACACAAAACACACGAGAAACGAGATAAAGAACAAGGAATGAGGGCTAAAATATATAACAATTTTGGCGCGATCGGTGGCTCGATTTCTTGCCAGTGCAAATTTTTGAACATTCGAACTTTAGCTTACTTTTTCTGCATTTGAGGACATTTTTTGTCGGTGTCCTAGTTACTTGCTCAGGACAATTCCCGATCGTTTTTTATATTTGGCCAAGTATTTTTCTGAGATCCTTGCTCCGTTTTACCCTGTTTTCCCATGTAAACAAGTCACCAAGGACATCTTCCGGCTTTGTCTGTTACAAAGGTTTTCCGAATCGTTAGTATGGTACTAACACAGCTAGACGCATCTCACAAGGTTTCTCCCGATGGCGTACCCAAGTGTTTTTCGGCTTGGCCAGCATCTTTAGGGTGGCTAGGTTGCTAACAATGCCTTATACGTGTCTAGTCAGTTCAACAGGCGCGCCGAATCTAAACTAGTTTCTCAGCCTCTTTAGCACCTTCACCCACCATGACGGGTGTCAACGCTATGAGTTTAAAATTGTTTAAAATGGTTTAAAATTGTTTGAACAATTTTCCTGGCTTTGTTATTCTGAATCCCCTTTAGGTTTTATTGATGAAGCTACAAATTAACAATACTAAGACATTAAATGGTTAGAAGAGGATGTGAAACATTCTTAATAAATAATCGAATTTAAATAAATAATTGAATATTCTACCCTATGGGTAATAGAACTTCAAGTATTGTACGTTGTACGGCAGCTGCAGCTCTCCCCATTCTGATCAGGCAAGTTAATATGCTCCAAGTCCAGTTTTCTCGACTATTTGGTAAATTCCTTCCCATTTATCGATCAAGGTACTCGCCGCTCGATCCTTGGATCCTGGGGTCACTCTCTTCAACACCAAATCCCCAAATTGGAATTTTCTTATCTGAACGTGGAAATTAGTACCAGGGCCGCTTTCTGTTGGTAAGCTGAGTTTTGTACATGAGCCAGATCTCTCATTTCTTCCAATTCATCTAGATTTAGCCTTAACATTTCCACATTATGCTCGGGCTGATGTAGCTGGACTCTTAGAGAGGTGAAAGTAACTTCCACGGGGATGAGTGCTTCGGTGCTGAAAGCCAACGAATAGGGTGTCTATCATGTTGGAGTCCTCTCTGTTGTTCGATATGCCTATAGCACTTTATACAGCTTGTCGACCTAATTTCCCTTATTGGGGGTTGGTTTGGCTTTCAGCTTGTGTTTTATTATCTTATTCACAGCCTCAGTCTGTCCATTGGTCTAAGGTTGAACGGAAGTGGCGTAGTAGTTCTTGATCTTGTAAGTTTGACATAGTTCCCTGAAGTTTTGGTAATCGAACTGGGTCCCATTATCGGTGATGACGACGTCTAGAATTCTGAACCTGAACAAACTTTCCTTTTTAACAAAACTCGTCGTATAGGCCTCAGTTATATGAACAAGTGACTCAGCTTCCGCCCACTTGGTAAAGTAATACACTGTTACAATCGCGTATTTTGGTCCTCCCTTTGTCCAGATCGGCATTGGCCCGATTAGATCAAGTACCCATTGGAAAATAGCAATGAGGATGTAAGGCTCTTCAGCCACTCTGGTGGTTGTTGATAATTGTTGGCAATCCTTTGGCAGGTCTCACAACTTTTTGGAAGTTTTTGTGAATCAACGAATAGGGTCGGCCAATGGAAACCCTGTCTGAGGGTTTTCTGTGTTAAGCTCTTACCCCTGGTGTGATTTATGAATACTCCGATATGGATACTTTTCAAGATTTTGGTTGCTCAACAGGCCCAACACACCTCTGTAGTATTTTTGAAAATCCCTTCCTATAAAGCTCTCCCCCGATTATTGTGTACCGGGTTGCTCTGTTTCTGACCTATCTCGCCTCTATGGGATATTTTGGAGGATACCCTTTTCAATGTGGTCTCTGATGTGAGTCATCCAGTTATATTTTCCGCTTTCAATTTCCCCTATGAGTAGGTCCTCTCGTTTGTTAATACTTGTTATAGATAGATGTGCAACCGAGATGGATTTTAGCCATATCCTGGTTGTTGCCGAAGCTAATCTGGACAATGTGATTGTTTTTTCGTTCTCCTCTTAGGGTATTTGGGTGATTCTGAAAGCTTTAAATCAGTCTAGAAACCTTGTTGCTACGTCCAAGTAAGCAATCATGCTCTCGTCTTTGGTTTGGTATTTGTCCAAAACTGGGTTAACCACTATTTGAGAATCTCTAAAAACCTCTACTTTATTAGCGGCTGATCATGCCAAAATTGTGCTATATTTTGGCCTTCAATTCCATATCCCTTAACTTGTTTTGAGCATATTTTGGTATCTAATCGCTCTATTCTAGTCAATGCAAGCATTTCATACAAAAAGGAGTTGGGAGGCAAAAATTAGCATAAATGGGATTTGATATAAAAATGGGCTGAAATTGTGAAAAGCTTGTGCAGAACATCCAACTTCGGAGGGTCATATCTCCCTACTCATATTGAACCATATTTCGGATTATATATATTCAGAAATCCCCGGGAGTCTAGTTTCCAGCGGTTTTAACAGATTGCGATTCTGAGTCTTCTAGAGGAAGTTATGACCATTTTAGTGACTGCTGCGCAAAACTGCACGAGTAACCATACCAACGAACCTACCCGCAAACTGAGTGCCAAAATGCAGTGTGCGGTAGCCTACCTGCACACTACCCTCACACTGCGTGTTTTGAGTCTTTTGGGAATAGCCAAATTATGGGTTTTAGGCCATTTTTAGAAGGGCGATGTTGTTCTTTCATGCATAGACTATGCCCTAGCCTCCCAAGCATATAAATACACCATTTTCTTATTAAAAACTCGTCTCTTCTCCACTTCCCAACTTTTCCATTTTCTCTCCCAAGAACACTCTTTTCTAATCCCTAACAACTAACCTTAGATCTAGGAATGTTTCCCTACCAATCATAACCATCTTACATCATCTTCATCATCTACTACTCAAGAATGACACTTGGAGATTGGATTCAAGCTACAAGAAAGGAAGTCTATACATGGGTCTTCTCTATCTCTCTTCTCCTAGTTATTTGCTTGTATTTGTCATGAGTAGCTAAATATCCCACTAAGGGATTGATGTGATTCATTTGTGAACCTTGGGCTTGTATTGAACTTTATCTATTTTATTAAATCTATCAAATATGTTTCATTCATTACTTTAATTGATTTCAAGGATAATTTGCCTCAGATTGTACATTCTTCTCTTTGCAAATTGTTTGAGAAATTACTTGAGTAGAGAATTGGGTATACACTCTATTAGATTCTCTTAAGCTCAATTGAATGGACGGATTGAACAAGAGTACCCTCCTCAAGTGAAATCCGGATTTATTAATCTCATCTCTATTTAATCTTAAATGGGTAATCAATTCTATACACTCTAAGTTGGTTGCTTGTGAGAGATTAAGCATCAATTCTATACACTCTAGGTTGGTGACTTTATAAAGAGATTAATCCCTTATTTTGATAGATGTACATTCATGAACAATCACTTATGGGTGGCCAATACCATACACTCTAGATTGGAAACTCATAAGAGATATACAACCAATACTATACATTCTAGATTAGTTACAATAGATTAATGTACATTCATGAGAATTATCGATATGCCCATTGTTTGCTTGTTGGATCCATCAACTCCTTAGTTATAATATATTCTCATTCCACATTTTCATTAACATTAGTTGCATGTTAGATTAACTAGCCTAATTGTAGCTTTGCATCATAGCTATTAACTTTTCAATCCCAACCATTGATATTTACTTTTTTATGTGTGTTTTAGTTTAGTTATAGCTAACTAGTTTTAGTCATTTAATTTCCCTTTCTCTGTGGACGATACCCTAGTTTATCATTATACTTTTTTTTGCACATTTTAAGGACATTGTTAAGGATTTTATAAATATTTTTTACGAGCATTTTCTAACAACAAAAACATTCTCGTCAGCGCTCAAAGCTGCACATACTCTCAATTCTACAAGTAAGGCCTCATATTCAGCCTGGTTGTTGGTTGCTTTAAAGTTGAAACGTATGGCACATTCGACTAGATCTTCTTCTGAGGTAGACACTACTATTCATACCCCACTGTCATGCGTGTTCTACGAACCATCAACATGCAGCTTCCATTGGAAAGGTTTTCGGTCTTTTTCTTCTATCATTCTTGCTAGTTCAACATCTGGCTTAGTGAATTCGACTACGAAATCTGCTACGGCTTGACCTTTCATTGATGCTTTGGGGGTGTAGGTGATGTCGAATTCACTCAGTTCTACAACCCATTTAGTTAGTCTGTCTGATACTTCTGGTTTTTATAGAATTTGTTTCAGTGGGTAATTGGTATACACTTCGATCTTATGAGCATGGAAGTAGGGCCTTAATTTCCTCGCCGATATGATCAATGCTAGGCACATCTTTTCTGCTAGTGAGTATCTGGTTTTGACTAGGAGTCATGCTTTGCTTGTGTAATAAACTGGCTTTTGGATACCTTCTTCTAATCTGAATAGCACAGAGCTTGTTTCCACGAGTGTAATTGGCGGGTATAAGTACATTGTTTCCCCAAGCTTAGGCTTTGATAAGATTAGGGCTTTCCAGAGATAATCTTTGATTCTTGGAATGCCATTTTGCACTCTTTGTTCCACTCGACCCCCTTGCCTTTCTTAATTGCCCGAAAAAACTGGATACACTTATCGGTTGATCGGCTAATGAATATATTCAGTGATGCTAAGCATTCGGTTTGCCTTTGTATATCCTTCAACGTCCTTGGAGACTTTATGTCAATGAGTGACTTGATTTTTTTCTGGATTGACCTGGATTCCCCGTTGATGCACCTGGAATCCTAGTAATTTTCTCGAGGGTACTTCAAAGACACACTTGTTCGGGTTGAGCTTCATCTTGTACTTCCTCTGAATATCGAATGTTTCCCGTAGGTTAGAGGTGTGTCTTTCGGCGGTGATGTTTTGGTTTACATGTCGTCGACCTACACCTCTATATTCTTACTGATCTGGCCGGCGAACATCTTATTTACCAGTCTTTGGTATGTTGCTCCCGAGTTCTTCAAACATAACGGTATGATGGTGTAATAGTATAACTCTTGGTCAGTTGTGAAGGATGTCTTTTCCTCATCTGGTTCATGCATCCTAATTAGGTTGTACCTAGAGTATACGTCCATAAAAATAAAGAGCTCGTGACCAACCGTGGCGTCTACTAGATGATCGATTCTTGGTAGCAAGAAACAGTCCTTTGGGTAGGCTTTGTTAAGGTCAGTGAAATCTGCACACATCCTCACTGACCGTTCTTCTTTTTCACCGGCACGATGTTGGCTACCCATTCGAGGTATTTTACTTCTCTAATCGATCCGACGACGAGTAGTTTCTCGATTTCTTCTTTTATTGCCGCACTCCTTTCCAGTTTAAACCTTCACCGCTTCTGCACTACTGGTTTGCACTCCGCATTGACTGCCAAACTGTGGGAAATTATCCTTTTTTCGATCCCAAGCATATCCTCGTGTTTCCAAGCGAACACATCTTTCTATTCTCTTAGTAGTCTAATTAGGTCCGCTTTGGTCTGGTTGGCCAACCGTGCCCCTAGCGTGACAGTCTGGTTAAGTTCGTTCTTGTTGAGTATTACCACTATGATCGGCTTGTCCACCCCCTTCACGAGTGTCTCTCTAGAGTCAAGCTCAAATTTTGTCAGGGCTTCCGTGTGAGCTTCAGCTTTGTCTATGGTTAAGCGCCCGTTGTTTTCAGTTTTGTCTTTACAAACTACAAAGCTTGTGAGGGAATTCTTTCTATATATTGTTCACGAGGATTTCTCCGAAGTTCAGTTCTAGCCCCCCTCCTTCTAGCGCCAATTGTTGATAGTGATTTTTTGTTAGGTAATGAATCAGTAAGCCAACGATGTTGTTTGTAATTTTCTAAAGGTAGGAAACAAAATAATACAAAAGGAAGAAGCAATCTTACTTGGAAAAACCCCCGGAAGAGGGAAAAACCCATGGTTGCCGGTAACGGCGAGTTGAAATAGTTTCACTATGTAAAAAAAGGTTACACACTCAACATGTCTCTCTCTTGGTATATGTTTCTTATCGATAATCCCTCTTGCCAATGGAAAAATAGGTCATATTTATTCATTTATTTTGTAACCTTAAACTTGACGCGCAAGTTATTGACTCACATAATCCTTTTGCAATTCTTTTTGCTTATATCTTCGTATTTGTCTCGATTTCTTTCTTATTTGATGTTTCTTCTGTGATAAATGCAGTTGATATTGTGCTTGATTTGAGCTCTGATTCCTTTTGAAGTAGATATGTTTATTTCCTTGTTGAAGTGTGATTCTTGCATCTTGGTGGGATTCATTTTTGGGGTTACTACGTATTAATGACGCGCGTTGAGTCTTGACTCGGGCGATTGATCTTTAATAGGTGGATCCTCTAGTCGACCAGAATTTCGTTTATTTGGCGAGGGCATCTTCTGGCCTAGCCATCCTCCTTAGAATGCCACAACACATGCGCTTAGCAAAGATTCTACTCGAATTGGATGATCGAACGACTTTTGATGAGGTGGCACATCATTTCTCTAATATTCTTGTTGATTTTTATGACATGCCGGCTGTTAAAAAATTCGCATACAATAGAGTTGAAAATATATTGCTTCGAAGTTTATATTTCATAACTACTAAATATTTGAAGTTCTGAAATTTTAAAAATTAATTAAAATCCAAGAATTTTAATACATCCAACAACACAACGAAACCCAGAAAAATCTACACATTCAATAACAAAATCAACAACACAATGAAACCTAGAAAATCAAAACATTCTACAACAAAATCAACAACCTCAAACCCATTCAACAACAAACACGGAATAATGGGCCGCTGGAATCCTCTTCCAAAATCAGAGAGACATCGCACCAGTTCACCATACAAACCCAAACACCCCATCAGAATCATCTTCCAAACGCAACAGACGCGAATCGATCTCCTCAAACTCCCCAGATTTTTTACCATCCAATCTTAACGCCATCAATGACCAACTTTCTAGATCTGTCACTACCCAACCCAACGCCATCAACAACCCAACAACCACACCACCAAATCCCAACACCCCTCTGTCTCCTCCAAAATCCCTATCAATAGCCACACCACCCAACCTCTACTCTCATACACAACAACACCCAGCCACCATCCCACACGTAAAAAACAGAGAGATTGTCTGTGTGCGTGTGTTAGAGAGATAGAGAGAGAAACGACAATGAAAAAAAAGAGTGGAGAGTTGTCCAGATCTCTTCAAGTGTTTTTTTTTTGTTTGAAGAGACCTGGAATCAAAGGTTTATTATAATTTTTTTTATTTTGTATATTTTTCCAGATTTCTTGAAGTTCAAGCTTTTTTTTCGATCTTCAAAAACTTTTTAATTTTTCTTATCCAGATCTCTTCAAATTTTTATTATGTTCAATATGATGAAAAAAATTATATTTTTGTTGTAAATGTATGAAAAAAATGAATTAAGAGAGAATAAGAGATTTGCTTTTTTATTGATTTCTAAGAGATTGATATCAAGTCAGTAAAACTTTTACAAATGAGAAACATATTTATAGGCAAATGAAAGAGGGACTATTGTTGTAATAATCCATTTTATATTATCCACCACACCCACCACTTACTTAAGCATGAAGCTACTCCACAGCTCTTCTCCACATGTGTGATGACACACATTTAAGTGGTGAATGATTTAGGCGGTGGAAATTGGAAATCCACACATTGTTCATAACAATTTTGTTATTTGTTCTATATAAAATTATTTATAAATTGAATAGAGTTAAAAATTAGGGTTTATAAAAGATTAGGAAGTGTGATGATGTGATAGCTGATAATGAAGTGTCATATCAATTACCACATCAAGTTGGATGAAAATGATGGATAATAGTGTTGTGTTGGATGTCTATCCTTATCTTTACAAAAATAACATAGAAAAGAAAGTAATAATTTGACATTTGTTGTAAATAATTGAGATAATAAAGAAATAAACTGAGAGATATAGTGATAGAGAGAATTATCATCTTATATTAATATATTGAGAGAGAGAGCTTTTACATGCACCTTTTACAAGAGAGACATGGATATATATATATATATATATATATATATATATAAATAAATTGCTTAGAGTAGAGCACCAGTTGGTTACAATGATAATGATAAAAAGCAAGTGGAAGAGAGGAGGAACATGTGGAAGAGGCAAGGTGGTGATGAAAGCCACAACCAAAGAAGTTGATAAAAATGGCTGGCTCTTGGGAAAGGGGAATCCAATTACAACACTCCCCCTTAGATTTCCCACTACTTGTATTTTTATTTGTTAGGAAAAATCCAATGGGATAAAAACCTCGGTAACAATATATGTAATGATCTTCTAGATCTTGTGGTGTTGAGCTTTCACAAATCTATCTCATTAAAAACCTTGTCAGGAAAACCCAGTGGGACAAAACATGATCAAAGGGAAAAAATATAGTGCACACATGTCTGTTTAGAACTTCGCTCCCCCTGATTATCTCGTCAAAAACCTTGTCAGGAAAACCCAGTGGGATAAAAACCATAGCAATGATATCCATTGACCTATTGGATCAAAGTAATATTTATGATGATCTTCTGGATCAACGTAACATATATACAATGATTAGCAAGATCAAAGTAATATTTACAATGATCTTCTTGATCAAGATAACATATATACGATGATCAACTGGATAAATGTAATATTTATAATGATCTGTGTGGATCAAATGATTTTTCGGGTGTGCTTATCGAATTGTCTCATTAAAAACCTTATCAGGAAAATCCAATGTGATAAAAACTTGATTGGAAAGAAAAAGAGTACAATGCACATATGCCCCAATATAATTAATACACTTTATTTGATATGCCCCCTCTGAGGGGATGCACCCACTGATGGGACGCTCTCCTTGATAAAAGTTCATTTGAAGCAATCTTCGAGACTACTGAACTGAAGCACACTGATGTTTATTTCATGAAATGAAATAACATCATAAATGATTGGAGGGGGTATAAGTAAAGACTTGCTTTATGAAACATTATTAAATTCTTGTGCCATTATAGGTAAAGACATGTCCATGAAGACACATGAATATATAATATGATTATTATATCTTTATCTTATCAGATATTCACTGAGACGGTTATTCCACATCCGTTTATATTGTCTTTAATCCATATAAGCATTTTTGTATGTTCATCAAATACAGATTACGAGATCTCGATTTATATGCTTCTAGCATTTTTAAATCCTTCCGGGATTATAAATATCTGTATTGAGTGAATTATATAGATAAATGATTACTACGTCTGAAGACGCGTTTCAAACCTTTCAAAGGCAGCCAAATTTATCAAAAATTCAGAACGTAATCGTATTCATCTCAAGTGAATACCAAGTTTTAATACACTTGTATCTTTGTTGAGATTTCTTCCATTTAAATGGATATAGTCATTTAATAGACTTGTATAGAAATTTTCTTAATTTCAATATACTTGTATCTCTATTGAGATTTTCTCTATATCAATGGATTTAGTCTTTTCATAGACTTCTATAGAAATTTTCTCAATTTCAATATACTTGTATCTTTGTTGAGATTTCTTCCATTTCAATGGATTTAGTCATTTAATATACTTGTATAGAAATTCTGTTAATTTCAATATACTTGTATCTCTGTTGAGATTTTCTCCACATCAATGGATTTAGTCTTTTCATAGACTTGTATAGAAATTTTCTCAATTTCAATATACTTGTATCTCTGTTGAGATTTCTTCTATTTCAATGGATTTAGTCATTTCATAGACTTGTATAGAAATTTTCTTAATTTCAATATACTTTTATCTTTGTTGAGATTTCTTCCATTTTAATGGATTTAGTCATTTAATAGACTTGTATAGAAATTTTCTTAATTTCAATACACTTGTATCTCTATTGAGATTTCCTCCATATCAATGGATTTATTCATAACTCGAGTTTTGTTTACATTACGATCCTAATAACAATACCTTTTAAAGGTCCATAAGTTTATAGTATGTATCAGATGATTTATTTGTTGTCATTTACTCTAATCGTTCTTTAGGAACAATCACCCGGCCATGGTTTATGAGATGGCAACTTATAAAATCTTGTTACCTTTAATATATCAGGTAACTGATGAATAATCATCTGATAATGAATTATCTTTGATATGAGCAGATTGGTTTATGTTCTGCTTGAATGATATAAAGTATCATTGATAAACAATTTAATATCATCTAGTAATAAGATTGTGGCTCTTCTCGAGCCTTTAATCAGATCCGCTGGATTTGATATGGTATTAACCTTATATGCATTTGAACTAAGCATATTCCTTTATGTTCTTCTTGAATAATATCAAGTATCATTGATACATAATTTAGTATTGTTTGATAACAATATCATGGCTCTTCCAGAGCTTCCTATCAGATCCGTTTGGATTTGATACATAATTTAGTATTGTTTGATAACAATATTGTGGCTCTTACAGAGCTTTCTATCAGATCCGTTTGGATTTGATACATAATTTAGTATTGTTTGATAACAATATCGTGACTCTTACAGAGCTTTGTATAAGATCCGTTGGACATGATACATTATTAATATTTGCTCTGAACAAAGTCAAATTCATAAAATATTTCTGACTCCGTAGAACTGTATGAATAGTTGCACTCTCGATAAGACATAAAATTCCTTAACTTACTAATAATCATCTAATAATACTCACAACATCTTGTTGGATATTTATGAAATGGATAAACTATTATTTCCAATTTCATTATACGTTAGAATCTTAAATCCCCTTTATGATACTCATAACATCCTGTTGGATGTGTATGAAATGGATAAAATATTATTCCAATTTCCTTATACGTTAGGATCTTAAATCCTTAAATGATACTCACAGCCTCCTGTTAGATATGTATGAAATGGATAAAATAATATTTCTAATTTCATTAGGATATTAAATCATTTTATGATACTCATAACATCATGTTGGATGTGTATGAAATGGATAAAATACTATTCCAATTTCCTTATACGTAAGGATCTTAAATCCTTAAATGATACTCACAGCATCCTGTTAGATGTGTATGAAATGGATAAAATAATATTTCTAATTTCATTAGGATATTAAATCATTTTATGATACTCACAACATCATGTTGGATGTGTATGAAATGTATAAAATATTATTTTCAATTTCATTATACGTTAGGGACTTAAATCCTTTTATAATACTCATAGCATCCTGTTAGATTTGTATAAAATGGATAAAATAATATTTCCAATTTCATTAGGATCTTAAATCATTTTATGATACTCACAACATCATGTTGGATGTGTATGAAATTGATAAAATATTATTTCCAATTTCATTATACGTTAAGATCTTAAATCCCTTTTATGATACTCACAACATCCTGTTGGATGTGTATGAAATGGATAAAATATTATTCCAATTTCATTATACGTTAGGATCTTAAATCATTTTATGATACTCACAACATCGTGTTGGATGTGTATGAAATAGATAAAATATTATTCACAATTTCATTAGGATCTTAAATCCTTTTATAATACTCACAACATCCTGTTAGATGTGTATGAAATGGATAAAATATTATTTCCAATTTCATTATACGTTAGGATCTTATATCCCTTTTATGATACTCACAATTTCCTGTTGGATGTGTATGAAATGGATAAAATATTATTCCAATTTCCTTATACATTAGGATCTTAAATCCTTTTATGATACTCACAACATCCTGTTGGATGTGTATGAAATGGATAAAATATTATTTCCAATTTCATTATACGTTAGGATCTTAAATCCTTTTATGATACTCACAGCATCCTGTCGGATATGTATGAAATGGATAAAATAATATTTTCAATTTCATTAGGATCTTAAAACCTTTTATGATACTCACAGCATCATGTTGGATGTGTATGAAATGGATAAAATATTATTTTCAATTTCATTATACGTTAGGATCTTAAATCCCTTTTATGATACTCACAACATCCTGTTGGATATGTATGAAAATTGATAAAATAATATTTCCAATTTCATTAGGATCTTAATTCCTTTTATGATACTCATAACATTCTGTTTGATGTTAATGAAATAGATAAATTATTATTTCCAATTTCATTATTCGTTAAGATCTTAAATCCTTTTATGATACTCACAGCATCCTGTTGGATGTTTTTGAAGTGGGTAAAATAATATTTCCAATTTCATTAGAATCTTAAATCCTTTTATGATACTCACAGCATCATGTTGGACGTGTAGATCCTTCTCTGAATATTGCTCTTCATGAGCATCAATCATGTATATAACACTGGATCCAGAACTTGATGTTCTCATCGGTTATCAAAACTGTGCCGTATGACATTTATGAATGTAACACTGGATCCAGATATCCAAGTCTCATCGGTTATCAAAACCGTGCCATATGGCATGTATATAACACTGGATCCAGATCTCCAGGTTCTGTCATGGGTATAACCCAACCTGATATGTTGCACAAAAATAAACATTTCAGGGACTTGAGTTCACCTGATATGTGCATAAAAATAAACATTTCAGGGGCATGAGTTCACCTAATATGTGCATAAAGATAACATTTCAGGGGCATGAGTTCACCTGATATGTGCATGAAAATAACAATTTCAGATGTATAACCTGACATGATAAACAATTTCGGTAGAAGCCGAATTAGCTGAAACTGATAACATGGTTGCGTCCGGAACGGTCAAAATAGATGGAAACAGGTCCAACTCGGTCGAAAACGGGCGAAAATTGCACTGAGTTGGGCAAAAAACACTTATGGACTTGAGATGACTCGGAAATATTCCGTCAGGCTAACATAATATTCTCTAACGGTAACGGAATATTCTCTGATGCAACAGAATATTCCCTTGCTTGCGACATGGCACTGACAAGGCGTATCGCAGATGTGGCATGACTGAGCACTGGCATGGTATGACTGGGCACTAACATGACGCGACTGGGCGATGATGTGGCTCTACAGTGTCGTATTCTTTCTTGGAAAATTGTAGAAAAATTCTAGAAATGTTTTCTAGAGTTGACGAACGTTGAACAAAGCCAGAGGGTTCGTTTGAGCTCCGTTTGAGATGCGGTTAGTGGCGTTGGAATTGTATTTCCGAGAGGAACCCAACGGTATCCTCCGAACAGCGATTCGAGTATTTCAAAATTTCTGGACTTGAACAAAACCAAAGCTAAACTCGGGTGTGGTCTGTTTGAGGTGTATATGTCACTGTAGAAATTTCTGATCAACAATCCGACAAGACAAGTTGTAACACAATGGGTGAGGAACTCGCTGACCAAATTTCAACCTAATCGGAACAACAGGTCAAAGAGATATCGCTATTTGAAGAAAATGGCACAATACTGGAATTTCCTCCTCTGTTCTTTGTGCAGTCATGTTCAGAACCTCAGAACTCACCACAAGAAACTCCGATTCACATCTCCACCGCCAGATTCAAGAAATACAAGAGTAGAACATGCTGACTAAATTTCAGCCCCAACTGATCTCAGATGAAGAAGATATCAACGTTTGTTCCGGACTGTACAATGATGTTCTTCACACCATTTATGCACACACTCACCTCTCTTTTTTTCTTTCTTTTTTCGCCCCAGTGAGACTCCTTCCCATTTTTTCTTCAGCAACGCTGAATTTTGATTTGCTATCGTGCTGATAACGTGTCGTCGTGTTGTAAATAATTGAAATAATAAAGAAATAAACTGAGAGATATAGTGTCAAAGAGAATTATCATCTTATATTGATATATTGAGAGAGACCTTTTACCTGCACCTTTTACAAGAGAGATATGGATCTATTTATAGTGTTTAGAGTTGAGCACCACTTGGTTACAATGACAGTGATGAAAAGCAAGTGGAAGAGAGGAGGAACATGTTGAAGAGGCAAGGCCGTGATAAGAGTCACAGCCAAAGAAGTTAATAAAAATGGCTAGCTCTTGGGAAAGGGGAATCCAATTACAACAACATTAACAATTTAATGCTTCCACTATTTTCAACTTTCAACAATATGAGTATTTGACATTTGGTAACTGTAACCAAAAGGTGGTTGCCTTGGTGGTCCAAGGCTTGGGATGAAACCCAAGTCCTTGGTTCTACTCTTGGCAATTACTTTTAGGCCAGCCTTCAAGGCGCTTAGCCTTGCTGGTGGAAGGACGGACATTGGGCTAACATCAGCGGTTCGAATCCTACCCAAACAGGGGCGAGTCCTGATTTACCCGTTTGCATCGTTGTGGGGCCAGTGGTGCGGGTCGAGGTTTCTTATCTGTCATACTCTGTATCCAACATACAGACCGGTAGGGTATACAGGCCAGACGTGTGTCACGCAGTTGAAAGAGGACGGACAAATTTGTGTCCGGACAAAGTTCGGGATCCTCGTTACCAGATAAAAAAAAAGACATTTGGTAACTGTGGGACTTATAACAATAATTATTTATTACAATATTAAAATAGCAAACATTTAAAATATATTTTAATGAACTTTTTCTATTTTATAATAGGATAAAAAATATCTAAAAAGGAAAGTATTAAATACATTTATTGATGTGGCTTGTTTGTGTACAAATTGATTGAAAGAAATGCTCTTTGTGCTCTTGAGATATGTGTGAATTTTTTCGATTATCTGATATATATTTTGATTATTTGCCAGTATGATTTGACTCTTTGTGCGAGGTGTTATGTTCGTGGTAACCATCGGGTGGGTGTGAGTTCGTCGGATTTCAAGCGAGTTGCAATTAAAAGGTGTTTGATAGGATTATCGGCTGAGTGTTTTTGGGATTGATTTTGTTATCAATTGATGTTGATTTTAAGAGATAATAATAACTTGTTGATCGATCAATTGAGAATAATATTATAATTAATTTATTTGCCTTAAAAAAGCAACACTTGTTGATTATGTTGATTGTATGAGTTTGATTTTCTAGGTTGCTGATAATTGAGGTTAATAATTTGATTTTATGGTTTGTTGGAAATTCTCAGATCTCATCAAATCTGAAAATTCACATATTTCTTTAAATCTGGGAAATTTTCAACTTATTAAGAAAAAATATTATAAAAATATTTTTGAAAATTTTCAGTTAATCTACCAGACGCGTTTTCAAATTTCGAAATTGAAACCAAAAACACTGCTTTCATTTTTATTTTTATTTTTATTTTTATTTTCGAAAAACAGTCAACGAAAAACGCTTACAGGATAGGTTGGAAATGGGGATGTCTTTGACTATATTTAAGGAGGCTTGATCGGAATTTGCTCCAACAGCCTCCATATCTCTCTCCCTAAATATTTTTCGGGTCAAGGGCTCCCTAAATGTAAGGAGTGAAGTCTCTCTCCCTATTTTTGTTTTTTTCTCTCCCCAAATAACATGAGTGGCCAAGATTAGTCCACATCCTTCATTTTCAATGGTCCATATTTATTCAACAAAAATTCTTTTTTTATTTAACCCAAATTCTTTTTTATTTTAACAAAAATTCTGTTTTATTTATTAAACATTATTATATCTCATCTATTCAATTCTCCTTTGCCAATTTATCAAGGTATTATTATATTTTGTAGCCTATTTTATTTTTAATTTAGTTTTATTGTGTACCTATACTAATTATTTTTTGATAAAATATTAATTATTTTATACCATTGTAATTTTATTCTGTACTTCTGTATGATATACATGCTGATTCATAACGTGAAACACGAGAAAAAAAAGTTTTATAACAGGTGTTGAAGCAAAGAATATTTGGGATAGTTCTTGTATAATAACCTGCACATTGTTTCATTTGATTGATAGCTGTTTTAGATCCCTTTGTGCAATAGTGCCGGTGAGTAGTAACAGTAGATATGATGTAATAATCTAAATGTTCGGAGAAATGGAATCATAAGAAAGTATGTCTTTCTGTATTATATTTGACGATTAAGAAATAAACATCTAGGGGTCATTTGTTTTTTCCACTTAAAATTTAATAAGTCTGAATCATAATGAAATTGTTTTGTTTGTTTTTTAAGTGGTCAAACAACTTAAAAATACCAAAAAACAACTTAAAATAACAAGTAAAAAATCATGACTTTTCACTTAATTACAAATCACTGAATTACATTAAATGCAATCCAAAATCTTTTTTTTTCCGATATTATCCCTTACATATAACATATTTCTAATGTTATCATACTTACATATGGTATAGAAATCTTTATTTTAAATAGCTTTTAAAAAAACCCTAATCACTTATCATATTTGTATTTAATATCAATACTTTATTATGATATTAGAGTGATGTATTTATATATTATTTTTTTAGAGTGTTTTGTGTAAATTTTCCTGCTGTTCCTTTTATTTTTTGAAAAAAAAAAACATTTTCTTTTCTTAGTAAAAATGATGTTTGTTTGCAATGGAAGAAGAAAATCATGTCATATGTGTTCATATATAATTATTATTTTTGGATTGTTTTTATTCTATGTTATATGTATAATTTCTTAACATGGGTATAAATGTAAAATTACTTATTTTCAGACAATTTTACTTTTAAAAAACAAACGTGTTGATAATACATTCAGATGTGAGGAAAAAAAAACATGTCATTCAAGTTCAGATTTCAGTCCCTATTCAGTCTTTAGAAAAATTCAGGACTATTCAATCTTCAGACAAAAAAACAAACGACCCCCTAGTCTTTCATGAGATTGAAGGCTAGCACCGATAAAAGCAGAATTTCAATTATTTTTATTAGTGAACCTAAATTGTTTTGTTGATTATCTTATTCCCCCTTAAGGGTGCGTTTGGTACGAGGACGAGACGGGATGGGACAGGGACAGGACATGACATGACAGTTGTTTCGTATTATGTTTGGAATGTATGAGACATAACTGTAAACTGTACTGTTATATGTTTAGTATGGCTGGGACAGGATGGAACAAGAGGTTCAAATGACCATAGTACCCCTCTTATATATAATAATATATATTAATATATAATAATATTAAATAATAAAAAATAGAATATATAATAATATAATATATTATATATTTTATTATTTGATATCATTATATATTAATATATAATATTATATACATTATATTTATATATAATATTTTATTATTTGATATCATTATATATTAATATATAATATTATATACATTATATTTAATATATATATATATTAATATGATATATTATATTATTATATATAATAATATATATAAGATATGTATTATAAATTTTATTATTTAATATCATTATATATTAATTTATAATATTATATACATTATATATATATATATTAATTAATATGATATATTATATTATTATATATAATATATATATATATATAAGATATGTATAGATATATATAATATTAAATATTAGTACATAAAAAAAATATAATATATTATATAATATATATTACAATATATATATATTAATATATATTAAATAATATATATTATATATTATATTATATATATATCCTATATATATATGATATATTAAATATTATTATATTATTACATGTACAATAATATATATATATATATATTATTGTATAGGTAATAATATTATTATATAGGTAATAATATTTAATATATTATATATTATGATATATAATAATAAATATAGTATATATAAAAATTTATATATATATTTATATTTATATTACATATTTATATTTTATAATATATATATATATATATTATAATATATATCATATATATTACATATTAATATTAATATATATATATAATATCCTATATATAATAATAATGTTTAATATATTAAAGATTATAATATATAATATATATATAATATAATAATATATATGTAATTATAATATATATATATATTATTAATATATAATATATAATATATTAGACATGTTTGTAATTGTTTAAAAATTTAAAGGGTAAATTGGTCTTTTTTACACTTGTCCCATGTCTTGGGACAAGTTGTCCTAGAGTCTTGGGTGTGACAGATTTTTACGATTTTTGTCCCGTCCTGTCCCATACTAAGGTCGCGCCAAACGTGAGACAAGGGAAAATTATCCCACGTTGTCCTATCTCATCCCGCGTACCAAACATACCCTAAAATTCAAAAATACATTGCTGGAAGTGGGATCTTATCAGGACTTGTAAGTTATATAGGTTGACATATGAAGTTACATACTGAATCTAGCTGTCAAGTACTTGAAATAATTATATTTTTTTAATTAAAAATTAGAAAAAATAATAATAATGAGCCATTTTTAGGGAGACTTGTTGGAGTGTTGATTCCTTATTTGATTCCCTATTTGGAAAAAGTACAACTGGCTCCCTAAATATAAGGAAAATTTAGGGAGCCTTGTTTGGGATGCTCTAATGCTTCCTCTGTTTTCAACTTTCGACAATTTGAGTATTCGACATTTGGTGATTGTGGGACCTATAACAATAATTATTTATTACAATATTAAAATAGCAAACTTTTAAAATATATTTAAATAAACTTTTTCTAATTTATAATAGGATAAAAAATATCTAAAAAGGAAAATATTAAATATATTTATTGCCTTAATCAATATAATAAATAAATATTTTCTTTTTTTATATAATAAATTTATAGTTGTTAATACTACCTTTTATAGTATCTATATATTATCTTTTTGAACATAATCTTTTAATACAACCGGTTGTGCATCTCCTTCTCTACATTGATATTGAGACCAATGAGAATTCAAACTCTCATTTTATAAGCATGTATATTTTTATAAGTATGTATGAAGAGTTTTTTTTTTTTTTTTTTCTTTCGATTTTTAGGGTTTTATAATATATATTATCTTTTTTAAATTATATATATATATAATTTTTTTAGATTGTTACCCATCTCATTTTTATATAGCATATATTCTATTGAGTATTTTTTTTTGTTGAAAATACTATAATACTATTTTGTCTAAATTTAGTATCAAAATAATCCCGATTATTTTGTATTAGAATTGAATGATTGAAATTAATGATATCATTTGTGCTCTAAATGTGTATAAAATAGAATTATTCTTTATTATAATATTATTACTGTTATACTCGAATGAAAATGAGCAAAAAAGAAAAAACGAGAACAGAAAACGTGACGGGAGGGAACAAATATTTCCAGGAGTCTTAAACTGAAATGTGGCCACACAAAAATGCAGGCCCTTAAAACGAGAGTCTTGGGTGCACAATGCATCTCCCACCCTGTTGCTGCCACATTAGCAATTTAATGACGTGGCAGTATCAGGGTGGGAGATGTATGGTGCATCATGCTGCACCCAAATTTTAGTCCTTAGAAACACGGAATTAGGGGCGCCCCATTTGGATTCCTACTCCAACAGTCCAACTTGAAAGTTCAAAAGGCACGCACAAAGCTCTAATTTCTCGCCAATTGATCTACACTCCTGATTCTCTCCGATTGTCAGGTAAAAAAATTAGTTTTGTTTTCTCCTGATTCGATGCTGTGCCTGTGTGTATACCTTAACAAAATGTGTTGCATGTCTGCTATAGAAAAATGTGGAAGCTGAAGATCGCTGAGGGAGGGAATCCTTGGTTGAGAACTTTGAGCAATCATGTTGGAAGACAAGTCTGGGAGTTCGATCCAAAACTCGGATCGCCTGAAGACTTGGCTGAGATCGAAAATGCTCGTCACAACTTCTCCAACCATCGATTCGAGAAGAAGCACAGCGCAGATCTACTCATGCGCTTCCAGGTATCATTACTCTTTCTTTCTGCTTCCAGTTTCAATGGCTCGCAAAAAACAACTTTTGTCAAGTCAACAGCTGCCGCCACAACTACGATTATTTTAACTGTCATATTAATATAGAATCGTTACAGTGTAAACTATTAGCTATTTTATATGCCTTAATTTTTATTTTTTAATTGTCTCAGTTGACCCTGTGTTGATGAAAACACTCGTTAAATTTCAAAATTGTTCAATTGCAAACAAATAAATATAGAAAGTTTTTCAGGTCTTCAAACAGTGCTAATAAATGACCGCTTACAGATTATTTCTCGATTGTGGTTGATTTCTGATTAATCTATATGTATATTAGAAATAAATAAAGCAGTGACAACACAATATTCAACTTTGAAGCATACCTTGACTCTTCCATTTATCAGTTAATTTACTCATGCATTGCATCATCATAATATATAATATAGACAGTTGCTTGATGCTTGATGCTTGATTTAATCATTTGACTTTGTTTTTCATTTTGTAGTTTGCCAAGGAGAATCCAGGTGGTACAGTTTTACCTCAAGTCAAAGTAAAAGATACAGATGATGTGACTGAGGAGATAGTCACTGACACATTAAAAAGGGGTATAAGTTACCATTCAACTCTCCAGGCCCATGATGGGCATTGGCCTGGGGATTATGGAGGTCCTATGTTTCTTTTACCTGGCTTGGTATGTGCTGATATTGCTATTCTGTGTATTATGTTTCCACTTCACATATTACGTGTGTGGAATTTTATGCTGATAGAACCTTATTCTCCACGCTTATTAGTTAGGTTTGGTTCTGTCACGTTTTGGGTGTCAAAATATTCTGCAACTGGATGCCTGTTTTTTATATCTGCTTTTACATCTTGGTTCATGAAAAAAAGTAATAACTAGTTGAACTCTGATACATTTTCCTTGTATAACGCATCAGGTGATTACTCTGTCTGTTACTGGGGCACTGAATGCTGTTTTATCAGAAGAACATAAAAAGGAGATGTGCCGTTATCTCTACAATCATCAGGCAAGGATGCTTTTTGACATATCTAGGGTTGCTTATTATCATAATTCATTTTCCATTATATTGATGATTTTTTGTTGCTTATTAAGAATTCTCGTTTAGTCTGGTTCTTCACATGGAGAAAACAACTTATATGTAGATATTTGTAATTGCAGAACAAAGATGGCGGGTGGGGTTTACACATTGAAGGCCCAAGTACCATGTTTGGTTCAGTCTTGAACTATGTCACTTTAAGGTTGCTTGGTGAAGGGGCTAATGATGGGGAAGGGGCAATGGAGAAAGGGCGTAACTGGATTTTATGTCATGGTGGTGCAACTGCAATAACATCATGGGGAAAAATGTGGCTCTCAGTTCTGTATTTGCCCTATGTCTCATTGGTTTCAGTTGTGGTCTCGGATTTTTCATCTTCTGTTGGTTGATTCTTGTTGTCTTGCTCCATGGTAATAGGTACTTGGAGCATTTGAATGGTCTGGTAATAATCCCCTGCCACCTGAGATATGGCTCCTTCCTTACCTGCTCCCAATCCATCCAGGTAAATGTACATTTACATATTCTTTTTATACCAAATACTCAATTTATTTTGGGATACATACATGCTGAATAGACATATAAAAACTTGGCAAAGAGAAATAATGTCTTTTGAAGGGGTGAACACACTTGATAATTGAGTTATACTCATGTTTTATATTATTTTTTCTTGTTTTCTAATGCCTTGCTTTTAATTTTTCTGGTTCTTTGTTTTAGAATTCATTGATGTATTAGATTTTTGGAAGTAGAATTTTTTTTTTCATATGTTCTACATATAAAGATATATATTAATCTTTTGTACACAGTATACTACTTATTTACTAGGATATTAGCCTCCTTTTTCGGGGTCTTTTAATGCATTTGTTTTGTCAAATTATAACATTTTTATGCATGTATATATATATATATATATATATATACATCTCTTTCTGTCTGTGTTTATGTAATCAAAGAGATGAATGAGCTCTGGACTATTTGCTAAAACCTGCTAATCCTAAAATCTGAAAAGATTGTGTTAATGTGTGCCTAGGAGGAATGTTTAATGTTAGAAATCAGATAAAGATAAAGATACATAGACTCGGATATCTTGAGAGAAATAAAATTTTGTTCGTTTTTCTTAGCAATGTTCTATGTTAGAAATCCTATTAACACGTGCCTTACATGACCCATAAAAAATATTATTCTGTTAAAGGTTGCAAATTTCACTAAAGTGTCTGCGTCAATCACATTTAAATAACATTGTATGAAGATTCACGTGGAAAATAAAAAGATATGTCGGACTTGGGGACGCAGGACACCTTTTTATATAATTTCTAATTAGGGAGATGATGAGATACATATAAGAGGTGGGTTAACAAGAGATTGCTATATATAGGTGCTTATCTAGTATAGGGATAGTGTTTGGATTAAAGGGATGATAAGAAGATGAAATGCTGGGAATTCAGTGGCAAATAGTTGGAAGGAACTTCTTTAAGAAACCTTTAGCTGTTTAAATTAACAATAAATCCTATTAACATGTGCCCTCCAAAACTTGAATAAAAAACCCATGTTAATCTGTCTAGCGCACCAATGCGCAAACATCTTGTGTCTTGAAGGAATAACTATGAATTTTTATATTTATTTTTTCAATTCATAAAATCTTCTCTAAGGGCTCATGTTAACACAATCCATTAACAAATAGTTTTATTACACAAGAATTAGCTTTATTAGTTACATCATAGTAAAGAACTTCCATGCTAACTGCTAAGCAATTTAGATCTACTTTCAAGACCTTCTGATACTATTATACTAGTTTTCTGAAATGTTCATTTGCTACCCAGATTATTATTGTTTCTGATTATAGAATCTAAAACTATATAATAAAATACCAAACTACACTGTCATCTTCTAATTAAAAGAAAAGGTTGCACTGCATCCAGATTATCATTTCGCCAGTAAAAAAGCATTTGTTTAACAACGGTGATTGTTCCTTTACGTGAGTGTTCTCTAAAGTGGATCTTTAATTTTTATAAATAGTTTTTTATTATATAAATCTTATATCACTAGAATGATCATGTTTAATGTATTGGATGAAAAATGCTGTTATATTTTATCAAATGAATGCTGCTTAACTCCACTGGCGGGGGTTGCAAAATTAAAGTTCTGCTCCATTTTTTTTCTTTAAATTTCATTAGTAGTTGACTTTTATTGCATGCAATTTCCTTTTTGTAGCATGTTTGCATGTACGTCATTTCTTTGTGGATATTAGCTAGCGTAGCTGGAAAGGTATTGTCATATTAATATAAGAGGTTTTGGGTTCAAGTCTCACTTACACTAGGGTGGGATGGTGGGTAGGGGTTTGATTATTTATTGTAATTAAAAAAATGAATAAATAAAAAGGAAATGCCTTTTCTGCTTCACAAAAACAAGGTGAAAATTTACTAAATAATAAGGTGTTTTGAAGGGACATGCTTGCTTATTTATTTCATTGCCTGTTGTTAGAATGATTATTTGGATATATACCCTGTATATCCTAGAAAGGACAGGTCCTACCAACTTTGTCTTGGGAAAATGTTATTTGCATTAGTTTGATATGGTGATTTTAACTAGATTAAATTTTAGAATCAATTTTAGAATCTCCTTGTTTTCCAATTGCCATTGTTAAAAATTATTAAAAGTTTCCATCTACTCAGTTCTAAAAAATGATTGGAAATATATATAATTTTTACTGTGCTGCAGGAAGGATGTGGTGTCACTGTCGAATGGTCTATTTACCTATGTCTTACTTGTATGGAAAGAGATTTGTTGGTCCAATCACTCCAACCATTTTGTCTTTGAGAAAGGAGATCTACACTGTCCCATATCATGATATAGATTGGAATCAGGCACGCAACCTATGTGCAAAGGTCGGTTACGGTATTTGTCCCTTAAAAATCATGCTTTAACGCATGCATTTACATTTTTGGGATGCCATCTATGTCACCTTTTCCTTTCTTATTTGACATGCTTGAGAAAGTTTATGAAGTATGCTAGCAAAGGTTTATGCTTTGAATATAAAATGAATCATTTATACAAAAAAATGTTTTCCTGCTTTGACCCATGGTCTTAAGAATTTGTAAGATGTTACTTGCCTACAATATTAAATTTTGTTAAGGATTAGGTAATTTGTAATGCTCGAATTGTAGTGAAGATAAACACAATGACCTAGCTTGCTGCGAAAGTAAAAAGAAACAGAGTAAAGGATACTTAGGATAGTGCATTTGAGAAGCCAAGAGATATTAATTTAACACAGGCTCCACAGAATAAATAACATGGCAAATCTTTAACATTGTTTCGTAGCATGTAATTAGAGCTTTGGAATTGGAATTCAGTTGAAGTGGAGTAACCATTCTCGTACTTTTTGTAAGAGATTACCTCAGATTCCATTTTAATAGTTTGGCTAAATTCATTGATTTTGTTTTGGATCTTTTGGGGACTGAAACATTCATAATATTAAAAAGCATGATAGATCCACCATTCCAAATCAGATTCTTAAATCCCTCATTCATACCAGTATTAAACTATTGTCAGTTTAACTGAAATTCCGGGCCTTGTTTTTGTTTTCTATTTTTTTTTGGGAACTGTTCCTGCTTTCTCTTGTTAAGGACAGCTTGCTTGTTATACTTGTAATACATCTTTTGTCTTGTAATCCCTTATTAAAAAGCATGATAGATGCACAATGCCAAATCAGATTCTTTAATCCCTCTTACCATATAGTATTAAATTATTGTCAGTTTAACTTGAATTTCAGGCCTGTTTTTGTTTTTTTTTGGGAGCCGTTCCTGCTTTTTCTAGTTAAGGACAGCTTGCTTTCTATACTTGTAATCTTTTTGATCAAAACATCCATTGTCTGTTCGAAAAAGAAAAGAAAAAAAAAAAAGAAATTTCAGGCCGCAGTTCAAGTGGAAGCCTCTTGGATACCAATGTGCACGGCGCCTAGGTGGATAAACCGTTGGTTAAAATATGGATTGGTTTTTCAAGTCAAAGCTAATATATTTTTCTGATTGTTAATATTAGTTCAAGTCTAAATAGCATTAAAATTTTGATTTAGAAATTTGAAGATAGAGTAAGTAATTTGACACGATCTTGTATTCCTGTCTTACATTCTTAGCTCGAGTCGTTATGTAGTTAGAAAACTGTATTATCAAGAGTTCTGCACTTTTGGTTTTATATTTTTTCTGTTTTTTAAAATTTGTGAAAAATTTATGAGTTTTGGTACATTGACCACCTTGTTCATCAGATGGAAAAATAAAAGACTGTATTTTAGTCAGCGGGGTACTTTCACATAAATTTTCAATATCACTTGTGGTTCTGCTGTTCTACGTTTGCCTTTCGTGTCATTACTGACAATAGTATTTTGGGAGGTTTCTACCTTGCAGATTATCAAGTTTTGTTTGTGTTCATTTTGCAGGAAGATTTGTACTATCCACACCCACTGGTCCAGGATATACTTTGGGCATCACTCGACAAGGTTGTTGAACCTATTCTAATGCATTGGCCTGGAAAGAAACTGAGAGAAAAGGCTATTCGCACCGCAATTGAGCACATACACTACGAAGATGAAAATACTCGTTATATTTGCATAGGTCCTGTGAACAAGGTCAGAATTCAAAGATTTATGATATTACTTTTCTTGTATCGAACTTTCAGTCTCTTGAGCTGGAGGGTAGAGTTATGCAAAAAATTTGATGGCATTTAACTCATATATATATATATATATATATATGTGTGTAAAACTAGTAGTCTTTGTGCGTCATACAGATTTTGTTAGTTTGTAGTAGAATTATGTTTGATCATTTCTTATTAAGTCTTGCCACACTAAGATACTCCTTGGTCTCTATGAAGATTGCCATACACAATTCGTAGGTCTTTCAAGTTACTTCTCTGTCTTTTGGAACAACTGAACAAGTGATATGATTATCAGTACCTAGCAGGCCACTCACCCTCTTGCCCCTACCCCCAAGCCTATCTTTCTAGTTTTACTTGAGAATTGTAGGTCAAACTTATATAACAAGGAGTGCTTCTTTCTTCTCTTTGGTAATGTGCAGGTCTTAAATATGCTTTGCTGTTGGGTGGAAGATCCAAACTCAGAGGCTTTCAAGTTGCATCTTCCAAGAATCTATGATTATCTCTGGCTTGCTGAAGATGGCATGAAAATGCAGGTGTGGAAGTAATGCCATTCTGTCATTTCTTTATTATTGACTTCTTTTATCCTTCTTGTTTGTGTGGGTTAAGCATCAACTGGAGTCTTGGAGTGCCGGAGAGAAGTTTGTAATACTATGCGGCCTATGCCTATACTTAATAAGCATGAGCTAGTGGTAAATGGTAGTCATGCATAATATTTTTAATGTAGTTATGTTTGTGCTGATTAACCTGTCTGAAAAAATTGTAACTCTGATGACTTACAAAAATCTAAATGACCATCTACAGTAGACTTAATAAATTGTTGCAGGGTTATAATGGAAGTCAACTATGGGACACTGCTTTTGCCGCTCAAGCAATAATATCAACGAATCTAGTTGAAGAATATGGTAAAACTCTGAAGAAAGCACATATGTACATAAAGAACTCTCAGGTTGTTTTAATTTCTTAATTGCTCTGAATTTATTTCTAAAAGAGCACTTTTAAAACTCATCCATTGTCGATTGGTTTTGCTTTGCTTTGAAGGTTTTAGATGATTGCCCTGGTAATCTTGATTTTTGGTACCGCCACATTTCAAAAGGTGCTTGGCCTTTCTCAACTGCAGATCATGGATGGCCCATCTCAGACTGCACAGCAGAGGGACTTAAAGTAAGATTAACAAAATTGCAACTATTGCTGTTGTTAATGTTATTCATCGTCATTTCTCTAATTTTATTTTTTTCCAGGCTGCTCTCTTGTTATCAAAATTACCATCAGAGATTGTTGGTGAATCATTAGATGTAAAGCGATTTTATGATGCTGTAAATGTTATTCTTTCATTACAGGTAAGTCAGAGTCTGGTACTCTGAACTAGATATGTATATTGGTTTTCTAGCCAATGCATACTTCTCTTCTAAGGTGTTCTGTCTTTGTGGAAGTAATACAAAGCTTGCCTGTGTTTGTACAAACTAACAGGTTTAAATTTTTTAATGCTCTAGATATTTATTTGGGATTATTGTTTGGATTAACTCTGTTTGCTTCTCTTCATGGACTGAAATGGTCGTTAAGCTCAATGACATACATGAAGTGTTGCTCAAATTCTGTTAATAAAGTATGTGCAATATGAGTGAATGAACAAAAATATCTTGTTCCCTTGCACACTCTTTATTTAAGTCCATGCTTGTGTGTGTGCACATGTGTGCCCCCTCTCTGTCCTTGAGAACCCGTTATTAGCATATCCTACCATCTGCGAAAGATCTGGAGAGAGGGATTGGGACGTGGTCAAATTGCCATAAGTGACAGTTTTCCTAAGGGGATGGAGATATAAGATGACTGAGATAGATCGTGAATTAGATTAGAGTTTGTACACTCACAAGTTGTACACTTGAGTCCTGTTCATTGTTGTACATGCCATTAGGTACAATGTGCGCTAAGCTAATTTAATCATGATTTTTTTCGTTGTGTAGAAGTTATATCTTACAGAAGTGTTATTTAGGTTATGGATTTCTTGATTCATTGACTGGCCTTTTCTTATCTTTGCAGAATGAAGATGGTGGCTTTGCGACATATGAGCTCACAAGATCCTACCGTTGGCTAGAGGTAGCCTATATTTTATGTTTGCTACCATTACTTATATTCTCAAGCTCCTTCTGTTTTGCTAACTATAACTTATTGGGAAATGTTTTCTCATTTTACATCATTCGATGTTTCAACAAGAAATGCCAGTTAGGATTGTTTTTCTGCAATGGAAAATTAATCTGAAAGTCCACAAAATGAGTCAGATAGACGGGGAAGGTTAGAGAGATAGTCATTTTCTACCTTGATTGGTGATGTTAGTATCCATCACCCACCAGTCACCCTGTCTTCATCAGCAACAATCTTTAGTCACCAAAGATTCTCATTGATAAGCCAATGACGATTATAGTGGTCACTATTTTGTTCTTCCTATTTGTTGGTCATAGTCAGCTACCATCATCTAGCCACCTTTAATGCCATAAAGCATCAAGAACATGCATAATTTCTGTTTTTATGCCTAACAATGAAAAGCTATATGGAAACAAGTCATCTCTGTGGAAAACATTTTGGAAGTTATTTTCTTGAAACAGAGTCTTGATTTATTTCGTTTGGCTGTATTATAGAGTCGGTGTTAATTATGTTCGATTGTATTTTACCTGAGATTATTTGGCTGATTGTATGAGTTTTACTTACTCCAAAAATGTGTTTGAAATGTAAGCTCACAGCATTCATCCCCTTTCATGATCTCCTTCCTCTCCCAAGATTTAGCATTCACGTTTCTTTTTGAATTAGAGCATTTAATAAGCCTATACCAACAGGCTTTCCTTTGACGCTCCTCATGTGTCAACTGCAGCTGTTTTTTCATCAATCTCACCTGAAAACGAGAAAGGAAGAAAAGAAAGAAAATTGTTCAACTAATAAATTGGACTCTTTTTTTCTTCCAGCCTTTCAATACATTGTCTAACTACTGATGAGCCTTGCTGTTGGCTGGCTTTGTTGTTGATAGAGCATGATTGTGATAGTCGGTGGTACTAGGCAGCTTCTCTGTTTAGGTTGTCCAGTTATAAAATGACACCATATTGGGGAATTAAACGTGTCTATAATTGTTCTCACCTCATTTGAATGATCATTTAAATTATTTTTGCTTTACTGTTGATTGTCTTGGTGGAAATAGCCTTTATTTATCTGAACTAGGTTCTTCTGTGCATTTACTCCTAAAATTTGTGGAACGATCCCTTGTCCAATTTTTCTTGCACTCTGCTTCCACTTGGTTTCTGGTTTAATTAGTGCGTGAGCAGATAATTTTGGGCAGAGTTACCTTTGTTACTGTTTCTTTTTCTATATTTGTTTCTTAATTTCTTAAAATACTTGGGTTACGGACAAAAATGTTGGATAGGCTGGTGGTTTAATAACAATCAAGCAGGTGTTGTTTTACAGTTAAGGGCTATCCGTCTCTCTCTCTTAGTTGCCACCTATAGCAATTGTTCCTATCTATTTGTTCTCTGCACTGACACATCCAACTATGTTGATCAGCATTTACCTCAAATTGACTTGACTTTTTTCTTTTTTTCGCTGAACTTTTCATTCTTGTCTTCTTGATATAGATCTATGACTCTTTATTTTCTTTTTCTTTTTCTTTTTCTGCTAAACTTTTATATTCTTGATATAGATCTATGACTCAGAATTTTTTGCAACGACTTGTTTATTCCAACCTACGAAGTTTTTGTTTCATATATGACTTGCCTATGAACAATTGGTATCCTTTTTCTTTTTTTTTTCTTTTTTTTTTTTTGTAGCTGATCAATCCTGCTGAAACTTTTGGCGATATTGTGATTGATTATCCGTAAGATATCAGCACCGAGTTAAATTTTTTGCTATATTTGTTTCTTTTTCATTTATATTGTTTAATATTAACTACTTCAATTCTATAGTTATGTGGAATGTACCTCAGCTGCTATTGAAGCTTTGACATCGTTTAAGAAATCTTATCCTGGGCATCGACAAGCAGAAATTGATCACTGTATCAGAAAGGCTGCCATGTTCATTGAAAAGATTCAAGAGTCAGATGGCTCATGGTTTGCCCTCTCCCATTAGATAGTCTTATAAGATTTGTTTCCTTACTAGTCCATAAGCTCAATCTGTCCAGTATTTTCTGGGCATGTCGATTTTGAAATTTGCTTGACTGATTTTGACAAGCTTTAACTGAGAGGATGTATCTCTTGGGTTTCAGTAAACATTTTGTGGTATGCAGAATATTCTTTTAATATCTGACATTGCTGACTAGGTATGGCTCATGGGGTGTATGCTTCACCTATGGTACATGGTTTGGGGTAAAAGGATTGGTGGCTGCTGGAATGAGCTACAGTAATTGCTCTAGTATCAGTAAAGCTTGCAATTTTCTGCTGTCAAAACAACGTCCTTCTGGTGGCTGGGGAGAGAGTTATCTTTCATCACAAAACAAGGTGCGTTGATCAAATTTGCGTTAATGTGTGTGCTCAGTCTTTGTGAATTACATTTCAACTTCAAAGATCTGAAACTTTTGCAAAAGCATTATTTATTAAAAATTTTCTATATAGCAGTAAACCTGACTGCTCTTCATTATATAATTCCATCAAGATTTTTAACAATTAGGGTTTACTTCTCCTTTCCCTTTGTGGAAAGGTCTAGCATTATGTAGTGAAGCCTAGATATGATATGAACTTCAGCTGCCTGAATAAAAAAAATAAAACAAAATAAATAGAAAAACAAAATGATTCAGTTAAAATCTGTAATTGCTCTAGGGAAGATAAGGCAACTAATAGTGAACAAAAAGATGAGAGATTTTGATATTTGCTTATGAAATTATTTTCACATTCAATGATGTGATATCGAATAGCCAGCCCAATCTATAACATGAAAATTTAGAAAGAAGCCGTTCTCCTGTTCTCATTTATTTTTTCTTTTTTAAGGAATGAAACTCCACTTATCTGTTCATATGTTTGAGTTTCTTTATTGATATGTCTAAGGTTCATTTCAACTGATGTTAAAATATGGTTATGTTTGGGATTGCTTATGCTTGGGAAATAATTACTTATTTTTGAAGTTTTGAGTAAATGGGTGTTTGGTAAACTTCCCAAAAGCAACTTATTTTACAATTTGTTTCTTCATTAATCAGTTTTTGAGAAGCTGGGTGAGGGTTGCTTTTGGAAGCAGAAACTAGCTTATTGCTATGCAATGTCAATAATTCACTATTAAAAAAGAAAGACAATAATACCCTCACATTAAGTAATTGTATTTTTCAAACAACTTTTAACGATTTTTTTTTTGAACTTTAATCCAGAAATATTAAAATTTAAAATAAAAGAGAATATTATTTTTAATGAAAATAAACTGTTTTTCAAAAAAAAAAAAAACTTGAAGCCACCATTGTCGCTGGTGATAGTGGCCACCATCGTTACTGACGAAAGGGCCACAAATTTGCAAATCTGCGGGACCCACAATCTCTTAGGTGGGACCAGATCATAGTTCTCATCAACGGCTACTCGGAGCACCACATCCCTCTTCTCCAATCGATCGCTACCGCGTACTCCGCCTCCCCTATCGTCTCCTCCGTGCTCGTCCTCTGGGGAAATCCTTCCACCTCCACCGAGATTCTCTCTCAACTGTCTCGCAATCTCTCTATCTACCCTCGGCACCGCATTGATCTCCCTTTTCCGCTAATCAACCAGCAGCCTCAATGCCTGATTCATCCCCCGATCGTTGATCCGAACCCACGCCTTCCTGATTTGCGACGACGACGTCAAGATTGATAGCGAATCCTTCGAGTTCGCCTTTAGAGTCTGGCAATCAAACAGCGACCGTCTGATCAGGACGTTCGTCAGATCGCATGATGTGGACGTTCGTCAGATCGCATGACGTGGACGTTCGTCAGATCACATGACGTGGACGTTCGTCAGATCGCATGATGTGGACGTTCGTGTTTCTCTCCTTCACGGACCTTTTGGATTAGATGCGGCGGAGGTAGTGGAGGTTGTGGCTGTCGATGATGGCTGTAGATTTCAAGTAATGAGAATCAACGAGTTGACTCAGCTTTTACGCGAGTTGACTCAGTTGCTGAATTTCGAATGTGAAAAGACTGTGTTGACTCGGGTTTTTGAGCGAGTTAATTCAGTCATAATTTGTTTTTTTTTTCTGTTTAAATTTATTATTTTTTTTATTCTTTATATTTATATTGTTAATGATGTCTATTTTAGTAATTTTGTTCAATACATTTTCCATCCTTTTAAAAATTAAGCACTTTTAAAATTTAGTTTATCAAACACTTACCAATTTTTTTTCAAAGTTGATTATTTCTTAAACTAAGTTGTAAGCAGATTTTTTCCAAAGTAAAGTAATCCCAAACATAGTCTAAGGCTATGTTTGGGATTGTTGTATCTTATGAAATAATCACCTATAGCCTAACTTAAGAAATAATTCACTTAAAAAGATAAAGTAGATAGGTGTTTGGTAAATTGACTTCATAAATAATCAACTTAACAAAAAAATAAGTTAAATAATCAAATCATCCAACGTGTTGCCTCCATTACACCGAAGGAGGATCTGCATCCTCTATCGTTTGACTCCTCCATTTGGAAAAGCCGTGGAACTCCTCATGCAATGGATGAGTGATCAGTTCCTCCGACGTTGCAGGTCAGATCCTCCTCCGCCAACGTCGGCGATTGGAGGAGCCGATCTCGGATCCTCCAATGTCCAACGACGGTGGCGGCGATCTCGCTAGCTCCATCGCCAGAGGAGTACCGGCCTCCTCTGGTGCCATCGAAGTTGTCGTCGTCGATTCCGGTGTTGGAGGATGCTGGCACGGTGGACACCACTACGGTGGCTACCAACTAATTTTTAAAATTTAATATTAATTTATAAAATAAAATTGTTTAAATAAATTAATTTTATTATTATACTTTTAGTATTTTAGATTCTGAGATAATTTTAATAGATGTGAGAACATTATTGTTTTTTAATAAAATAAGGATATTATGGACATTTCAAAAGTTTTAAAATAGCTTCTCCCATAATCAAATTTGAAAGCAACCCCTAAATAACTTCTCAAAATCGGATTATAGAATAAGTACATTATGAAATAAGCGACTTTGTCCATGCAACCCCTAAATAACTTCTCAAAATCGGATTATAGAAGAAGTACATTATGAAATAAGCGACTTTGTCCACACTTATGAAATAAGTGATTATTTGTCATGCTACAACAATCCCAAACGCTAAGTAGAGTATTCATTATCGTTATTTTCCTTTAAAATGAAACAAAATGGTTGATACATATGGTAATTGTACATAACATTGTAAATGTTTTTCATTGTAGGTTTATTCAAATCTTGAAGGGGACAGGAGTCATGTAGTAAATACTGGATGGGCTATGTTGGCTCTTATTGAAGCTGGGCAGGTACAGATCAAGTTTGTTGCAGTTATTCAAATTTGCATGGGTTCAAATCTTAGTTATTTTACCTAATCATTAGAAGTTCATTTGATACATATTGTTCAAAAGTATGCTAAAACAAATAATAAAAATGTGTACCAAGTAGTGTAAAATATTGTGCACATAGCTGAGCGCCTGAGCTGATAGAGGAATGCTGCCTATATCTGCATGTTAAATTTCTTTAGATATTTGATATTTTCATTCATGAAAAATATTAATGAAGTTTTTATATATTTATTTTGGTTGCAACGCACTTTTTTACATTTCAAATTACTGGAGCAGGCTGAGAGAGATCCAACACCTTTACATCGTGCTGCAAGATATTTAATTAACTCCCAAATGGAGAATGGAGATTTTCCACAGGAGGTGACTCTCTAATACTTTTATGCATCTTTTATGGTTTATATATCATTTGGGAAAGGAGTTCCAACTCCTTGATGGATTTCTTTGTTTGTTCGGATCATGGAATCCTTGATGAAACATTTTATAATTTAATAAAATAGGGGAAAATAAAAAATTGTCCCTCAAAACATTGGACTTTCGTTTTTAACCACATACAAAAGTTTGAGTTTAACTGTTAATAACTTTTTTTGAGAAATTACCAAAATACCCCCATCAATTGGAGATTGTAGTACTGCATTTGTATTCAATTTCCTGCATGAATAAACTGGTTGATTTAGCAGTTTGCCGGTTTGTACTCAACTTGTTGGTCATCCTTCAACCCCTTTATAACCCACCATATATTTTCTTACTTCCTATTATATGTATTTTTTGAGCTTCACTAGAATAAAAATTCTCACCATGTGAAGACCATGCTATCAACATGTTTAGTATCAATACATGTTTGGGCTTTGGTATAAGCCGATGTTTCATGGAAGAAAGGTTATCCGAGCATCATGACTCATGAGCACGCGGATGCTGCTGTCTTCTGTCTGATGCATGTTAATATCTCTATTATGATTTCAGGATATATATATATATATATATATATAAATTCTCTCTTCAGTGTGCACCGATAAATATATATATATATATATATATATATATATATCAATGTTTTGCATGTTGACTATTATATTCAATTGCTTTGACTCGGTATGTATGTATTTTTCAGTGTTTATTATAATCTATGGTCCACATGCAATGCACTGATGTATTTTATATCGGTGCGTATGAGGAGAAAAAGACTATATATGTGTGTGTGAGAGACTCTATGTGTGTTTATATCCATGTAGGGTTATTGATTGTTTAAATACATTTCTTATTGCAGGAAATCATGGGAATCTTTAATAGGAATTGTACGATCACTTATGCAGCATATAGAAACATTTTTCCTATTTGGGCATTGGGAGAGTACCGTTGCCGAGTATTGCAGGCTTCTTAATACTTGGCTATAATTTCAACTACAATCTTCTCTAGTCTTTATGTGTTGCCGAGTATTGCTGACTTCTTAATAAACCTGGCTATAATTTCAATTACAATCTTCTCTAGTCTTTGTGTTCCAATGATTCATTTTCCAAACGTTAAGTTATGACTTATGAGTAGTAAAGTGTAGAGATTTCTAGTGAAAAGATCAAAAATGAAAAAGCTTTTGAACCTCTTCTGGAGTTGGCTTATTTGTGAGCCCTTGTTCTAGTTTTACGATCCGCCTATTTTAGTCAATTTTGTTTGGGTGAGATGTTCTGATTGCCTAGGACAGTATGACACTAGGACTTATATTTGTCGGGTAATTTTATGATTAAATGAAGTGAAATTTTAATATTATTCTTCTCTTTTAATTTGTTGGCATCAATTTAAAATTTTAATTTACAACTTTGACACTCATCTATCCATTTGCTCTTAAATTATGGGCGGTTCTTGTTTCATTTACTCTTCCGTCGTTGAATTAAGAATATACGGAGAGATGAAGAACAAATGACAAATTGCAGTCAATGGCCCGACCTTTAAAAGTAAATTAAAATAATCAACATTGGTAACCAATCAAATGATGATTGGAACAGGGATAGAGATAGATAGTAAAACCTGCAATAGGTATGGGGTTAAGATGAGTTTTATAATCCCGTTCCATTTAAAACATAATATTTATTTTATATATATATATTTTTCCAATGTTATATTTAAAAATTATTGAATTTGTTTGTTTAGTTGCGAGATTTATGTTTATTTTTAATGTTTTTGAGATGATTTCTAATAGATTTTTAAAATTACTATATATATTATACCATATTCATTTTATTATATATTTATTATTTTAATAAATAATTTTGATTAATGGATTAAATAGTGTAGATGGATGAGGATGGGGATGGGGAAAGCATACCTCGTCCATCTCTGCCTAGCTCTATGTATTTGTGGGTTTTATATGGGAATGGGGTTTCAAAAAATAAATGGGAAGGGTGTTGGGAGAGCCACCCGGTCCTGAACTCGCCCTATTGCTATTCTTACACTAACCATAACTAAAATAATCATCATTGGGAACTAAATCAAATGAGAACTGCTTTGCAAACATAACTTAAACTTTATTTAGACCCGACTAAAAATCACATGACCTATTAACATGATTTAAACTCATTCGAAAAAATATCGAAAAAATAATGGATGGGTCTAGCTTATCGTATCGAGTTGTTATTAATAGGTTAACCTATTATAACCCTTAAATAATGGGTCATTTTCAGCTTTTTAATAAATCTCGAATATAACGTTTTACAATAATTTATATTGTTAATTTAGTTGGAAAATTGTGTTATAAATTACTAAATAATGATATTTGTTGCTTTAAAAAAAATAATATTTGTAAGATGAGAATGATTTTTTTTATTGGTGGTTGCCTGGTTGGTTAGGTTTGTGTTTGATTTTTATTTTTTATTTTTTGTGTTTCTAATGGATATGGAGTGTTTGTGTTGTTTTTTTTTAATTGTTTTGATCTATCTTATTTTATGTTTTTATATTTTAATAATTTTATTATCATTTGTAAATATCATAGGGTAAAACAGTGATTTTAATTAGATATAAAAGGGTAAATGAGTCTTTACGTGTTTTAATGACAGAAGTTGACGGCAGGGGGAGAATGGAGAAAAAAGAAAAGTATAGGGAGAATTGGAGAGAATTTTGAAATTTGAATAGGTTAAAATAGAAAAGAAGGCAATCAAATCAATCCACCAAGGAAATGATAAGCCCTAGGCGGGCCACGGCCTTACCTATCGTGAAGAGTCACGACTAAGGGTGTTAACCTCCTAGCTTCTTAACGGGACGGGGGCCCCACATAGCTCTCATGAGTCATGAGTCATGAGTCGATTATCCAGGTGTCTCTTACTACGGAAACAACCCTATCCTCAACTACTAATCAATAATCAATAATCATAATCGGAATAATGCCTCAGGTGCCGTTGGATATGCTGCCACATCACATCTACACTCGATACTATCCGGTATATCCTCCAGATCAAATAATCACAACACTTAAAAACGAATATTCCTAACCAAATTCCTCTCTTTTATCTTATAATCACACAATTACAAGTTTACAACAAATCCATGTCTTTATAAATTATACATATATATATATATATATATATATATTCCTTTGCTCTTCCATATCTCGCAATCCTCCATTAACAAACCCCCTTTAAAATGCAAGCTTTTGTCAGAGCCAAACGAGTCACCGATCCACTCAATGACAAGGTCAAGGCTCAACTCGTCGGTAATCAACTCAGTTTTCTCAGCAGCGGCAGCGACCACTCTGCCGCCCACGACGACGACGACGACTCTCCATGTCTATCGGAGCTCGTACACGACTTTCTGGAGCACGAAACCAACGATCAGCCAACGGGTTACGATTCCGATTCCGACCGAGTCGGCTCAGCCATCGATTCCACTGACAAGCTCGAAGACATCCTCATCAGGACAACGGGTAACGGTAACAGCAATGTGGATTTATACAAGAATCTGCTTCTAACACATGTTTTGAGAGCAATGGAATTGTTTTCATGTTTGAGACAGCAAAAAAGCATTTTCAGGCGTAAAGTGATGAGCTTTCTTCGCAAGTTAGGGCACAATGCGGCGATCTGCAAGACAAATTGGAATTCATCGGGGGGATTAAACGCCGGCAACAACGAATTCATCGACGTGGTCCAATCAAGCTCACAAAACCGGTATTTCATAGACCTAGATTTTGCGTCTGAATTCCAGATCGCGAGACCGACGAACGAATACAAGAGAATAATAGAATTGGTGCCCAGAGTATACGTAGGTAAGAGTGAGGAGCTGAAGAGGATCGTGAAAGCGACGAGTGACGCGGCCAAAAAATCGCTTAGAGCAAGAGACCTAACACTCCCTCCTTGGAGAAAAAACCGTTACATGCAAAACAAGTGGTTTGGTCCCTACAAACGGACCATTAATCCAATGCCTGCCGTTTCATTACCTCCTCTACTACCATCGCTTAATAAAGGTGTTCTATGTCGCTGGGTTGGATTCGACCATGGCCTTAAGGGCCGTTTGGTAATATAGAAATTGTTTTGCCTTTGTTTTGTAAATTATACGAAACTAAAGGATTAGTACATAAAAGACACAGTGTAACGCGGCAAATGCACAAAGTATATGAGACGGCGCACCGTAGCTGTGATTCACGTGAAAACAAAAAAGGTTTTTTTTTTTGACCATTGAATTTGACCAAACTTGAAGAGGTGGATAATTGATTGTAATGATCGTTGGATGGTTGATACATCTAACCTGCCAGACAATTACAAGGAAGTACCAGGATAATATTAATAAATAAATATATATTTTTTGGGACCTATAAAAGAATGCTGAACGGATATGTTTAAATATGGATAGGGAGACATGTCAAATCATATGTTTTCTTTTGGAAAAATATCAAAATTCGTATGTACTTTGATATATATTCCTCAAAATCACCCATCTAGTTTTATTAATAGCCAAATCCCCTGGTTTCATAAAATAGATAAAATTACTCTTGCCGTTGGGAAACCGTTGAAAAGGTTTGTTTAACCCTTACGTACAAGTAAATCTGAAGTGAATGAATTAAATAAGAGCAGTGCTCAAGGGCGAAACCATCAACTTTTTTTTGGATAGGCGGTTATGAAATTTGTTTTATTAGTAAACGGTCATATTATTCAAAATTAAATAATTGAATAATTCTCTAATCAGACATGATTCTGAAATTCTTCGTCATGTCCTTAAAATTCTAACCGGTTGGAATTAGTGTAAATTTTTTTACACAAATTCCAACCGGTTGAAATTCTAAGGACTTGAAGAAAAACTTCAAGACCGACCTAATTAGAGAATGACTTTTTAATACTTTTTTTTAATGAAGAATTTTCTCAGTAGGAGATAATTTTGATTAATTTAAATAAAATGTACATATACTTGAAAATTGACAAATTAATAACAAAATTTTCAAAACAACTATGATTTTACTATATACTTTAAAATCAAAAATGGGTAGAATTTTTTTTTAAAATATAAAATTTTATTAGTCGGAGAGAAACATCTAATCCCATATAAGTAGGGGTGGGCAAAAATCCATTAAACTGAACCGAACCGGTTCAACCGGTTTTTTTTTTTGGTTTTTCTTTGTTTACCGGTTCAGTTCAGTTTAAATTTTTGAAAACTGAATTTCCCGGTTCGGTTTCCTGTTCTTTGGCTCAAACCGAGAACCGAACCGAAAACCAGTGTATAAAAGAATCCCTAATTTTTTTCTGAACGCACTCAGCTGTCAACACTCTACACTGCTATCTTTCGTCTAATCTATAAGAATCTCTATTTTTGATTGGCTTATTTTATGACAAACCACATTGGGATTATTTGTAATGGGTAGCTTAGGTATTATTGTGATTCTTCATCAACAAGCTTCTAAGATCCCAAAAAGCTTCAAGAGAGGTGGTTCACTTATGCTTAACTCTTGAAGAGATTTAGTTGCACACACACACACTTACATGCATTTGTGATGTTATGCATTTGTTCCTTATTGCTCTTGTGTGCATTCTTTTCACAATCATACTTGCACTTCATTCTTAGTGTTAAGTGTGGTTTTGTGTGGTGTAATTTGTTTCCTGATGTTTGATCGGAAACGTCCACTCCCGCACGTTGGTGTGATTTTTCTTAGCACAACGAGTGACCTCCCTAAAGGTCTCTAGTGTACGGGTTATGCGCGGGTCCCTTACCTGCGCAGTACCCGCGCACTGACCATGGATTTCCTCGGGTCTGTTTTTGCACGGGTTGTGCACGGGTTCCCCACCCATGCCGTACCCGTGCACTGAGGATGAATTTTCTCGGGGTTTCTATTTTGAGCAGGTAGTGCGCGGGTCCCTTACTGGCGCACTGGACCCGCGCAATGCCCTGTTTTGTGCCTAACTTTTCAAAATGATGTCTCTTCGTCTACGGCAGTTATATAAATATATATATATCTTATTTTTCTTCCTCACTTCGTTTTTTAGAGCTTTAAGAACCAATTTTTAGTGAGAGAAATTGACTCCAAGAGAGAGAGAGCTTTAAGAACCCATTTTTAGGGAGAGAAATTGACTCTAAGAGAGAGAGCTTTAAGAACCCATTTTGAGTGAGAGAAATTGACTCCAAGAGAGAGAGAGAGAGAGAGAGAGAGAGAGAGAGAGAGCGTGCACTCCAAGAACTCATGTTTACTCAACCAAACACTTTTCCATGAGCATTTAGCATCATTCTGGCATCTTCCAAGTATGGGTCTTCTTGCGTTCTTTGACTAGGTAATTTCTAAATGCCATAGATTCTCTTGTTTCATTCTTATGACATGGTTGCTTAGGATTAGTATTTATTTGTTGATTAAATGCATGTCTCCTTGCTTAATGTTGTTTCTAACATGTTTGAGACATTGAATGTTGGTTGAGTTTAGTTTTCATTGATAGCTAGTATTTAGGACCATTTTGCCTCTAACTAAATCTTTATGTCTTGCATTTGGATATTGTTGATTATGACTTAGTGATTGCATTTGTTAATTGCATTTATTGTCCATGTCATTTTATGTGACAAATTGTGTTGATATGGTTTTATTTGATGGCTAGATTTTAGACTTGCATGTCTATATTTAGTTAGGTCATTGTGAGCATTCATATAGACATTAATATCTAGGATTTGTACTTCTTGTCATCTTGAAATCTCTAGATAAGCATTTAATGTTGCCTAGCATTAATTGCATTTAGAATATTTTCATATATTCACATAGGTTGTTGATCTCTTCTTTGAGAGTTAAGTCTTGTGACTACAAGGTGTAGTGCACAAGCAAGTGAAGTCTTGCAACCAATGTGTGGTTAGTAAGCAAAGTGATCAAGAATTCATTATAAAAGCCCTTTGGGTAGTAGTGGTGGGTTAGTGACCGAGAATGGTGTGACTAGAGGTCAACCTAGGTTGTAAACATCATTACAATGGTGAATTTGAGGATCAGAGTGGCTAAGTGGTTAGCCCGTGGTTTTTCCCTTGTTGAAGGGTTTCCACATAAAAATCAAGTGTTATTTAATTTCCGAATTTTATACTTGATTTTGTATGTTTGTTTACGGGGTAAATTTTTAATATTGACTAATTAAGAAAAGTTGGTAATTAACTTGATTAAAACTTATTCACCTCCTCTAGGTTGTTTAGACACACGCTTAGTATTATTTTCAATTGGTATCAGAAGCGGTTCCTCGATATACTTAGGTGATCCTTGCTCTTGTTTTGTGTGTCTAGCAATTTTTTTTTTTTTTTTGCATTTCATTTGTATACATTGATCCAAACACTATGAGTGAAATTGGGTTGAGTATAGAGGAGGGAGCATCGAGTATAAGACCACCATTGTCAAGGGGGACAATTATACCTCATGGAAAGGCAAGATGGAGTCCAATATTTGCCAAATAGATGACCGAGCTTGGATGACAATAGAAGATGGCTACACTCCTCCGGAACTCTTGAAGATGAAAGTGTGGTTCCCAAGTCAAAGTCGAAATGGAAAACTCAAGAGTTTGAAGCATCGAAGTGGAACAACAAGGTAATGCATGCCTTGTTCAGTGCAGTGGATGAGAACCAATACAAACTCATCCAAATCACCAAAAATTCACATGAAGCTTGGAAAATCCTAGAGACGGCGCATGAGGGAACTGAAGTGGTTAATAATTCCAAGCTCCAAGTTATCCAAGCACAATTTGAGACAATTAGGATGGAGGAGCATGCGTGCTTCAATGATTTCCAAGTGAAGTTGATGGACATCGTAAATCAAAGCCATCAACTAGGTGACCTATACTCAGATATGAGGATCAAACAAGAGATTATGAGGTCACTTCCTGCTAGATTCGAATCCAAGGTGACGGCACTTGAAGAAAATAGTGATGTACAAGTACATGAAGCCAAGTGAAGTAATCGAAAGGCTCCTAACCTATGAATCGAGATGGGTTCCTACAACTACATCACCCAAGAAGGAAAAGGGAATAGTCTTGAAGACCTCCAAGATTGAGAATGAGGAAGATGACTCGGATACATAGATGACTCTAATGGTGAAGAGATTCAAGAAATTCTTGAAGCTACAAAAGAGTGGCCATGACTCTAAGGGAAATGACTTCAAGAAGAAAACCCACTTCAAGAAGATTGAGCCAAGTCAGGAGAAGCAGTCAATGCTTCGAATGTGGATGATTCTGGCACATCTCCACGGATTGTGGCAACTTAAAGGACAAGAGAAAAGGAAAGGCGATGGCCGCCTCGTGTAGTGATAGTGAGAGTGAAGAAGAGTCTTCGGGTGATAAAGAGCTTGTACTCAACTACACGGCTTTTGGAGCCTCCTATGTGAAAGTTGAAAAACGAAGGCAATAGTGCCTTGAATTGTGACCTTGAAGAAGGAATATATGAAATGGTAGCTAGAGGTGTGATTGATGTAGCTACACATAGAGATGTTGTCAGCCCAACAGCAAGTGACCAAGGTAAACATCCTGATGAGGAAGTTGACTCACTTGATGAGATGGAAAGTGAGAAGAGTGAATCGACCTCAAGTGTAGGAAATGACTCTAGTGATAAGAGGTCTTCATCTCACTCTAGAGGTTTTTGTGAAGCCATGAACCTTGAAGACTTCATCAAGCACTTTGAAGACTCTAGGTTGAATAAGAAAAGAGAGATTCGAAAGTTTAAGGAGGAGAATCTCAAGCTTTCAACCAAGGTGACTCACTTGAATGAAGAAGTGAGAAGAGTGAAGGAAAGTGAAGACTTGTTGAAGAAGGAAAACCTTCAACTAAAGGCCAAGTTAGATTACTCCTTGAGGATAGACTTGGTTGATGTGTCCAAATATGAGAAGGAGATTTAAGATTGCCACCAAAGGATGAAGGCAATGAAAGATGAACTTGCCAACGAAGACAATTCCTTGAAAATTGTCAAGGATAAAGAGATAGGGTTCTTTGAAGATTTGAAGAATGATAAGATCAAGCAGCCTGAAGCTTAAGGCAAGATCAAAGCTCCACCTCTTCAACATCCTAGGAGGAAGATTGATCTTGAAGAGTCATCCAAGAGTAGCCAAGTGAAGAAGCCAACAAAGAGTGTGCTCAATCTCAACATCCAAGAGCTCCACATCTAAGCTTCTCTCAACCAAGGTTACCCAAACCAAGAAGACAAGCCATGCAAGCTCAACCAAGGAAGCATAGTAATCCGGTTCAGCAACAAAGAAGGAGGGAACAGGCTCAACACCAAAGGCGACATCAAAGGCATGACAAGTCTCCAATGACCTCACAAGGATATGGTATGACTCATCACTTTATACATACTTGTCATTTTTATGGTGTTGATGGGCATATTAGGCCAAATTGTCATAGGTACATTAAGAAATGTAGGGTTGAGAGCATGATGGAGAGGAATAGACTTAGAAGAGCCAATATGCATGTGCCTAGGAAATCTAAAGAAAATGATCCTAGGGAATCTAGTAACATGATGACTATGACCACTATGAATGGAAATATGTCACCTAAGTGGATTAGAAAAGATGAACCCACATGCTATTGTGCCAACATGTCACCCATAGACTCCACTATGTCTAATGGACTTGGTAGGTCTATAGGGGCTCTTGCCTCCAATTGACTTGGTTGGAATTAACCCCATTTGGGGAGCTTAAGCAAAAAGAGCAAACTTACATTTTTTGAAATGTACAAAAATTTGATATGTTTTATGCCTCGTTATTAATTGCTTGAGATACTAAGTTGCACATATATGATTATATGTTTTTTTTTGTTCAATAAGTTTGTAATCTTACTTTGTTTGTAATCCATGTCACATTTATGTTTAAACATGCTTTTTTGCACTAGGAGAATTAATTGGGAAGTACTTTTGAATGACCTATAATTTATTTCCATAACATGTGAACTTGATTTTTATGACATACTTAAAATGATATGCATGAAATGTTTTTAATTGCTTATATGCAAAATATGTGTGAAATCAAATGAGAAGACTAAAATCAATAAGGATCTAATATCCATTCAATCAATAAGGATTTCATATCTAAATTAGTCATCTCACTCTTCTTAATGGTTAAACAAGACTACTATCATACGGATATTTATCCGGAAAAATCTAATAGGATCTCTTGATCCAATGTCTTGGTTGGCCTTTAAGGATTGATATAGTTTTTTGTGTGTTGAAATTTTTTCAAAAGGATCGAGATCCTAAAAAGGAACAAGAGAGGTAGTTCACTTGTGCTTAACTCTTAAAGAGATTTAGTTGCACACACACACTTATATGCATTTGTGATGTTATGCATTTGTTCCTTATTGCTCTTGTGTGCATTCTTTTCACAATCATACTTGCACTTCATTCTTAGTGTTAAGTGTGGTTTTGTGTGGTGTAATTTGTTTCCTGATGTTTGATCGGAAATGTCCACGCCCGCACGTTGGTGTGATTTTTCTTAGCACGATGAGTGACCTCCCTAAAGGTCTCTAGTGTGCGGGTTGTGCACGGGTCCCTTACCCGTGCAGTACCCGCACACTGACCTTGGGTTTCGTCGGGTCTGTTTTTGCACAGGTTGTCCACGGGTTCCCTACCTATGCAATACCCGTGCACTGATGATGGGTTTTCTCGGGTCTCTCTTTTGCACAGGTCCCCTACTGGCGCACTGGACTCGCGCAGTGCCCTGTTTTGTGCCTAACTTTTCAAAACGACATCTCTTCGTCTAGGTCTAATATATAAATATCTTATTCTTCCTCACTTCGTTTTTTAGAGCTTTAAGAACTCATTTTTAGTGAGAGAATTTGACTTCGAGAGAGAGAGAGAGAGGGAGAGAGCTTTCAGAACCCATTTTTTAGTGAGAGAAATTGACTTCAAAAGAGAAAGAGAGAGAGCTCAATGAACTCATTTTTACTTAACCAAACACTTTTCCATGAGCATTTAACATCATTCTAGCATCTTCCAAGCATGGGTCTACTTGTGTTCTTTGACTAGATAATTTCTACATGCCCTAGAATCTCTTGTTTCATTCTTATGACATGGTTGCCTAGGAGTAGCATTTATTTGTTGATTAAATGCATGTCTCCTTGCTTAATGTTGTTTCTAACATGTTTGAGACATTGAATGTTGGTTGAGTTTAGTTTTCATTAATAGCTAGTATTTAGGACCATTTTGCCCTCTAACTAAATCTTTATGTCTTGCATTTAGATATTGTTGATTATGACTTAGTTATTGCATTTGTTAATTGCATTTATTGTCTATGCCATTTTGTATGACAACTTGTGTTGATATGGTTTTATTTGATGGCTAGATTTTAGACTTGCATGTCTATATCTAGTTAGGTCATTGTGGGCATTCATATAAACATTGATATCTAGGATTTATACTTCTTGTCATCTTGAAATCTCTAGATAAGCATTTAGTATTGACTAGCATTAATTGCATTTAGAATATTTTCATATATTCACATAGGTTGTTGATCTCCTCTTTGAGAGTTAAGTCCTGTGACTACAAGGTGTAGTGCACAAGCAAGTGAAGTCTTGCAACCAATGTGTGGTTGGCAAGCAAAGTGATCAAGAATTCATTATAAAAGCCTGTTGGGTAGTGGTGGTGGGTTAGTGACTAAAGGTCAACCTAGATTGTAAACATCATTACAATAGAGGATTTGAGGATTGGAGTGGCTAAGTGGTTAGCTCGTGGTTTTTCCCTTGTTGAAGGGTTTCCACGTAAAAATCAAGTGTTATCTAATTTCCGCATTTTATACTTGATTTTGCATGTTTGTTTATGGGGTAAATTATTAATATTGACTAATCAAGAAAAATTAGTAATTGATTAAAACCTATACACCCCCCCCTCTAGGTTGTTTAAACACACGCTTAGTATTATTTTCATAATCCCTAAATCCATAAATCTATCAACTCAGTTACTCACCGTCTCTCTGTCTCTCTCTTGTCCGCCGTTTCTCTCTCTCGTCCGTCGTCTCTCGACGTTCTGATGCGCCACTGCTTCCGTGCTTCGTCATTTTTGCTCTCAAACATCACATTTCTCTTTTCTTCAGCTCTTCCTGTTTTCCTTCAGTTGTATGGTTTCTCTCACATAATTTTACTCTAAACTCACTCAGATCGTTGTTTTATTTATTTGATTATTTTCGTTTTTGAATTTTGTATCAGTTTCATTTGTTGCGTCATTTCATTTCATTTGATCTGTTAATCTTTTATTGTTAGTACTCGATCTGGAATATATATAAATGGCCAATGCTTGTAACACGATGCAACTCTTTTGTTAAACTAAGCAAAAATATTATAGTAAATCATACACAAAGAACTTTATTTTCTCGGTCTTCAATGCCTGCCCATATGACATTTGCTCTTTAAAAAAAGTGTGGGTCGGTGCTAGATTGGAATTTCTGGGCATCTCTCTCTCTCTCTCTCTGTTTTCTTTCGCTATCAAAAGATACCAACTTAGAAAAAAAGTCCTTGTATTTTGCTCATAATGTTTCATATGTTTTAATTTTTTTGATTTTTCTATCTGGGTTCTTTTACAATTTGGATTCTTTTTATTGGGTTGTGTTGATTCTGATTCTAAATATATAATGGTCCATGCTTGTAACACGACGCAACTCTTTTATCAAACTAAGAAAAAATATTATAGTAACTAAAAAAACCTCTAGTTTGTAATATAGATTCAACATTGAAACTTATACATTTGATTTTAAAAACTCTATGAAAAAATCTCTTCTCTAAATCGTTAAGTTCATTAGAAAACCTTTAGTGTGGTTCTTATTAAGTGAAAATTGCCCAAACATTATATTGATATGTCTATGGTTGTATTGTTGTGTCACTGTATAGCTAGTTAGCTCCCTTATATTCTAAACTTTATAGAGTTAGTTAATTACCATTGTATTATGGATATTTAATGGTCTTTATTGTGTCATTTCGTTGATTTGCTATTGTTAGTTATATGCTATTGTCAATACTTGGTTTCATTTCTGTAATTGGATTATAATCTGTAGATGTAATTGGATTTTGTTAGGTTGCTTTGACGGGAATCGACCACGTCTTCGCCATTTCAGTTGCCCAACAAAGCCAACACCATTTCAACTTGTATTTTTTTGAATTTTCAAACCATAGCAGATTTTATAAGTTAAAGCCCAGTAATTTGGCCTAATAAGCCTAAAACTGAAAAAATTGAACCGATCTGGTCCAGCTCAATCGATTGACAATTGTAAAGTTTATCGGATCGGTTCACTTTTTCAAAAACCAAATACTATCGGTTTTTTATCGGTTCACCCGAAAAGTGAACCGATCCATTAAACGCACACCCGTACATATAAGGGTTACTGTCGTGACCTTCTCATCCAACTAATTAAATATTTTTAAAGCCTAAGATGGGACCCGAAATTGGACCTAATAAAAGTTCTAACTCTTATATGGATCCTAAATACTTATTAACATTTTTAGTGAAGAAATTTATTAAATAATTGAAGAAACTTTTCATCATTAACATGAAGAACAAGTGTACATGGATTTTGTACATGAAGATCTTTCTATGGGTTGAAACAGTCTCACTGAGCTTGGTTTGGGAGATTTACCAAATCTAATCTTAGCTGAGGATACTTTCAAACTCAAGGTGATCATACTTTGTTTATAAAGCCCTTTACCAATAAGAGAATTTTTGCATTAATTGTGTATGTAGATGATATAATTGTAACATGGGATGATCATGAAGAAATAGACAGATTAAAAGAATACCTAGCAAGGGAATTTGAGATTAAAGTTCTAAGAACCTTGGAATACTTCCTGGGAATTGAAGTGGCAAGATCAAGACATGCAATTTTCATTTCTCAACAAAAGTACATCCAAGATATTCTTCAAGAAGCTGGTATGACAGGATATAAGCACATGGACACTCTAACTGAAGCAAATCATCGACCAGGATAAAAATTAGAAAATGAAGAACCAGTTGATAAAAGACAATATCAAAGAATGGTTAGGAAGCTTATATAACTCTATCACACATGGCCTGACATTACCTTTGTTGTGAGTGTTATGAGCCAGTTCATGCATAATCCTCTCAAACCACATCTTGAAGTTGTATATAGAATCCTTAGATACTTAAAAAGATCACTAGAGAAGGTCTTCTATTTCAAAAAGGAGAAGGGCTACGGCTAGAAGCCTTTACTAATGCTAATTAGGGTGGTTCAAAGGAGGACAGAAGATCTACTACTGGTTATTGTACATTTTTAGGAGAAAATTTAGTCACATGGAGGAGTTAGAAACAATCTGTGGTGGCTGGATCTAGTGCAGAAGCTGAGTTTCGGGCCATGTCATAAGGAATAGATGAGCTACTTTGGCTGAAGATAATTCTATCAGACTTGAAAATAAAGATTAAAAATTCAATGATGCTCTATTGTGACAATAAAGCAGCAATCAACAATGCTCACAATCCAATACAACATGATCGAATAAAACATATGGAAATTGATAGACATTTCATAAAAGAGAAACTTGACTCTGGTCAAATATGTACTCCTAATGTCTCCTCCAATAATCAACTTGAAGATGTACTTACAAAAGGACTATCAAGTGCAAGTTTCCAACAATTGATTAGCAAGCATGGGAAGCAAAATATCTTTGCATCTGCTTGAGAGGGAGTGTTAGAATATATAGTTGTATTAGCCATTTATTACATCTGTCATTAGGGTGTATATTGTCTGTTCTTTATCTCTAGGAATCTAGTTTTTTTTTTTTTTTTTTTTTTATGGAAGAATCTGTTTTTTTTTTCCATATTGTAGTTGAAAATACAACTCAAGTGTGTGTCTAAACAACCTAGAGGGGGGGCTGGGAGGGTGTTGTGAATGGTACCAACTTTTTCGATTAGTCAATATTAACAAGTAAAACCCAATTCAAACAATAATACAAATCAAGTAAAGTGCGGAAATTAAAGAACACTTGATTTTTATGTGGAAACCCTCCAAACTAGAAAAACCAGGGACTAGCCACTTGAGCCACAGAAATTCTACTATATGAATAAAAGGTTACACCCTCAAGTGATAATCGGACCCTCACTCTCGACAACCTCAGGTTATGGACACTACCACTCACCACTCTTGATTCAGTCCCTAGTGATATCCCCTAATCCACTACTCTTGCTGTGAGCACTTCCTACTCTACTCGCATGCCTTTTACAGTGGCTCTTGGCAACCAATGCTGGCCAACCAACTTTTGGTTGCAAGACTTTACTTGCTTGTGCAACTTCACCTAGAAGCCACAGGACTTTGACTCATGAAGAGTATAAGGTCTAAGTGAATGTGAGACAATATGCTCAAATGCAATAATGTGTAAGTCCACACAAAAAATGTTTAACTAGATGTTATAATGCAATTTAACAACCTAGTTATCAAACAAGGCTACATGCACACACATGATGTCTCAATTTGATGTAGAGTAATTCTAACAACTTAATTGTCAATTAAACTCACATAAATATTCATGAACTTGACTAGATGCACAAAGTCAACCTAATCATCAATTAAACATACATGAACATTTATGGATTAGCTATTTAGGCATATATGACCTAATGATGCAAGTTATCACAAACAAACCCAATCATGTAATTTAGACTCATAAATATATGCAATAAAGTGAGTCAAGGTATTTAATCAAACAATAAATACCTAATCTAGAGTAAGAAGAACAATAAATGATATTCAATGAAGTTCTTACATACCTAGTCATGAAACCAAGAAGACCCATGCTCAAATGATGTTGAATGATGCAAGATGGAGATAGGTTTTGGGTTAGGAGAGTTAAAAAAACAAGTCTTGGAGCTTCTCTCACTAAGGGGACTCTTCCTCTCTCTAAAAAAATGTTTTGAAGCTCTAAAAAATAAAGTGAGGAAGAAGAGAACATATATATAGAAGCCCTAGACGAAGTGACGTCGTTTTGAAAAAAATGGGCTCAGTGCACGGATAACGGCATTGGTAAGGGACCCGTGCAGTAGACAAATTCGAGGGCATCCTTCCTCAGTGCACGGGTAACTGCAGGGGTAATGGTCCCGTGCACAACCTGTGCAATCATACAAACCCGAAGGCACTCATCCTTAGTGCACGGGTACTACACGGGTAGGGAACCCGTTCACAACCTGTGTAACAAAGAGGCCCGAATTTCAAGGGGCTCAAAATATGACCAAACGACAGCCAAACCTTTCGTATAATATACCGTTGGAAAGGTATGGAAGTCTACTTTCTCCAATAACAAAACATGATTTGGATGACGGTAGAAAGAGTTATGGTCAAATGAGTGACCAAATGTCAGATTTGGACAACAACAAGAATGCCCAAACTCTTGGAAAAAACCATATGACCAAAGACCAAAACAAGAGAACAATGGGACCTTCTCAAATGGCCACTCAACATGGTAAAACAAGCACACCATAGTGCAAGCGCGGACACTGCACAAAACCACACTTAAATCTAGAAATAAAGTGCAAGTGTGATTGTGAAATGGATGCACACATATAAACGATTTAAAACACAAATGCAAGATGAACAAAGCATGGATGAAGTATGTGTGTGCACCTAAGCTCTTCAAGAGACAAAGTCAAGTGAATATACATTTTGCTCTTGAAGCTATGGAGATGCTTGGAAGCATGCCAACGAGGACCTAAGCTACCAATTACAAAACCACACTTAAATCTAGAAATGAAGTGTAAGTGTGATTGTGAAATGGATGCACACATATAAACGATTTAAAACACAAATGCAAGATGAACAAAGTATGGATGAAGTATGTGTGTGCACCTAAGCTCTTCAAGAGACAAAGTCAAGTGAATATACATTTTGCTCTTGAAGTTATGGAGATGCTTGGAAGATTGCCAACGAGGACCTAAGTTACCCATTACAAAACCATCCCTAATATGGTGTGATTTGTCATGAAATTAGCCAATCATAAAATAGAGGTCCTTACAATCTTCCCATTTGGCTATTTCATGACTCTTCAAAAAAAAATCTAGCTATTGTCCATGAGAGTCCATTCTACATTAGAAAAAGAGATACTTAATATTCCAAGTCTTCAAGGTCTTCAATCTCTTTGTAGATTATCATACCTACACACAATAGCAAGAAGCACTTTCCAAGAACAAATGCAAGTGAGGTGAACAAATAATAACAAGCATTGCACTCAAATACAAATAAAGCAATAGAAAGAATGCATGTGCAAGGCTCCACCTAAAAGGTTACTCTCTCTCATGATTTCTCCTCCAAAACATAAACAATGCCCCATATATTTCTCAAGACTTCTCCTTTTTTTTTTGTCATGAGATAGGTAAAGGAGCTTCCCTATCAGGTTGTTTTAGCAAAGAGAGCTATTAGCACAAATACGATGCATAATCATATACACAATTTTTATGCAACTTAAGTAGTTAAGGGAGATTCAAAGAGTTTTACTTAACAAAAAAAAATGTGTGAAATTGTTGCTTGACATGCAAGACATCTATCATTGAAGTTCAATCAATGGTATTTGGCAAAGCGAACATCAAAAGGTATTTGGTGATATTTCGTATTAGACTGTATTAAGTTATACAATGCTTTGATATGATTTTTGTTCCTCAATATTTTATTAACTAATAAAATTGATATATTTTTAGAATAAAAATATATATTATAAAATATATATTCATTTTTTAGTTTTTAAAATAATAATTAATATATAATTAATCTTTTTATTACATAAATTATCATCCATGTAACAAATATTAATAATATTTGACAATTATTTTTAATATTTTATTTAACTTATATAATTTTTAGATATATAATATTAAAATAATATTTTTTTTAATTAATTAAATTTACATAATATTTATTTATTTTAATTTTAATATTAAATTTAATATTACAATAAAATTATATTATTTCTGTATTATATTTAAAATTATTATTAAATATATTATTACTGTATATTTATTATTATTATTATTATTATTATTTTAAAATTTGTTATTATTACTATTATAATCATTGTTATTATAAATATTAATTTTATTATAATTATTGTTATTATTATTTTTAAATATTTATTATTATTTCTCTCCCATTTGTATTAACTATTACAACATTCGCTCTTTATATTAACTAATACAACATCTGAGCAATTAAAATGTATTCAATAGGATAATACAATGTATATTACAAAATAAGTCAAACATTGTATTATATTATTCTAATACATTTTAAACCCCTAATACAATACATTACAACCTACCAAACATGCCTTAAAGAGTAAAAACTAGATCAAAAACCCAACGACTCATTACACCCTAGTTTTTAGAGAGAAAACCTAGGGGCAAAAAGACTTGGTGATGTCTTTGTCCAAGAAGAGAATTGCAGCAGTTTTTTTTTTTTTTTTTAATTTGCATTGAATTCAAAAATATTGACCAATGTTATTGGTACCTGCTTTATAATTATATTTTCAATAATTGTTTAATAGAATGCTCATTCTTTTGCTTCCGTACTTCAACTCACGATTGTAAAACTAAATTAATTATACAAATAATAATTATACATAAAATTTATTCTCAGTATCTGTAGAACTTTAAGATTGTCGCATTACAATTTGAACCAAAAATAAAAGCGATTATCTTTAGCGGAAGATTTAGGGGTTGTTTATTTTTTTGTCTGAAGACTGAACAGTTCTGAATTTTTCTGAAGACTGAATAGGGACTGAAATCTGAACTTAAATGACGTGTTTTTTTTTCCTCACATCTGAATGTATTGTCAACATGTTTGTTTTTTAAAAGTAAAACTGCATGAAACTAAATAATTTTACATTTATACCCATGTTAAATAATTATACTTATAATATGGAATAAAAACAATCCAAAAATAATAATTATATATGAACACATATGATCGTGATCTTCTTATTCGATTACAAATAAACTTCATTTTTACTAAGAAAAGTAAATGTTTTTTTTTTTCAAAAAATAAAAGGGGCAGCAGGAAAACTCACATAAAACACTCTAAAAAATAATATATAAATACATCACCATAATATCATAATAAAGTATTGATATTAAACTCCAATATGAGAAGTGATTAGGGTTCTTTTTTATTTTTAAAGCTATTTAAAATAAACAATATTAAAATAAATATTTCTTTACTATATATAATTATGATGAAATTGGAAATATGTTATATATGGGGGATAGTATCGGAAAAAAAGATTTTAGATTGCATGTAATGCATTTAAGTGATTTGCAATTAAGTGAAAAGTCAAGATTTTTTACTTTTTATTTTAAGTTGTTTTTTGGTTTTTTAAAGCTGTTTGACCACTTAAAAAAACAAACAAAACAACTTAATACTTATGATTCAGACCCATTAAGTTTTAAGTGAAAAAAAACAAACGACCCCTTAATTAACATTTTGATGGTCTCACGATACTCTGGTCACCGACAATGGTATGTGGATGTTACTCGAACAACCATATTCCACGACTCAAATACCCAAACAGAAAACCTAGTTCTATGTTTAGTGAGAGAGAAGAGAATGTTTGCAGATCTAGAGAAAACTGTTATTTGCTCTGTATTTGTATCTTTGAAAACTAAAGATACATATCTCAACTGTACATTCTTTCTATTGCCAGTTCGAACTGATATAAGATATATCAGTTCCTTGCATGTGGTTCATTGGATTTAAAAGATGCTTTGACAAGTGCATGCAATCAAGTCAAAGTATTTAAATCCAATGGCCCACATGCAATGAACTGATATATCAGTTCGAACTGACAATAGAAAAATTACCCAACTGTATTATGTGATTTATAAGGATAACAAAATCGAAGAGAATATTATATTCAACAATTATTTGGGTGTAATTATTAAGGTGGAAATGGTGAGAGATGTCACCTTTTTGTCTCCTTGTTGCACCAACGTCACCGGTTTAATATGTTATATTTAAAAGGCACCTATTATGGTGAACTACCAAAATTGCCCTTAAATAATCAATTTTTGATTGTCTCTGTACTTCCATCTCCACACTTGGAACACTGAACGCAGTAACTCCTCTCTTTCTCTCTCTACAATAAATTTCAAAACTACTCGACGTTCTTCAGCACAACAAAGTAATATATATCTGAAATACTTTTTTTTATCCTTCATTTCTAAAAAACGTTTCTTTTGTAAACATGAAGCTGGTTTTGTGAAGTTTGAATCTGTGAAATTTGAATCTCCGATGCTGTTAGTAAAAAGCTCGGAGCCATTAGTAAATAGATCAAAGCCCTTATTAAATATCTCGGACCCTTTACTAATATGTTCGGACCCTTTGGAAAAAAGCTCGGAGCCTTTAAAAAAGCTCGAGCATTTGGAAAAAAAGCTCGAGCCTTTGGAAAAAAAGCTCGAGCCTTTGGAAAAAAAAGCTCGGAGCCTTGAAAAAAGCTCGGAGCCTTTGGAAAAAACTCGACCCTTTGGAAAAAAAGCTTCGAGCCTTGGAAAAAGCTCGAAGCCTTTGGAAAAAAGCTCGAGCCTTTGGTAAAAAGCTCGAGCCTTTGGTAAAAAGTTCGGAGCCTTTGGTAAAAAGTTCGGAGCCTTTGGAAAAAAGCTCAAGCTTTGGAAAAATACTCGGAGCCTTTGGAAAAAAGCTCGAGCCTTTGGAAAAAAGCTCGAGCCTTTGGAAAAAAGCTCGAGCCTTTGGAAAAAAGCTCGGAGCCTTTACTAAAAGCTCGGAGATCATAGGTAAAAACCTCGGAAACTATTTTAAAAGGCTCTGAGCCTTTTCCATAGCTTTTATATTTGTCATAATGGTTTGTGGTGATGAATGTTATAGGAGAATGAATCGAGTGAGAATAGTAATATCTTACAACGGTCGATGGGAGCAGTTACCAGACTGAAGTCAGTGGTTTGTTGGATTCGACAACCAAGGAATATATGTGTCAAAGAATATGAGTTACGAAGAATTGGTGTCGATCGTGCATACCGTTGTGAAGTATGATGTAAACAAATACAATGTTGATCTAGAGTCAATATCAATCGTTCCTAGCGCTACATGTCGCACATATGTAAGAAATAACGATGATGTTCAGTTTATGCTAGGGGAAGATCGGGTGATCCCTCAAGTATGTGTTAGTCTAATTGAGAGGGCAACTGAAGATATGATACGGAATGATATTCCTACTCCTGAAAATACCCAACAATTTGGATCCGCTAGCGGTAGCAACCAAGTGTTCACACAAAGGAGTGCCACTGAAGGTGGGGAAAACATATGTACTGTCCAACCGGTAGTGGTCGACCATGCAGATGTTGGTGAACCTCAATTCGACGATGTGTTTGGTTGTCGATTTGGTACAATGAGCAATACAATGAGATGTACAATGAGCAGAAAACTGAACCGAACCTTGGGTCGAACCAGAAGGTGGATAATGAGGCAAATATTGATCTGGTAGATCATGTAGAGAACACTGATGAAGATCATGTCCAAATTCAAAGACGTGGAAGACGTGTAGAAGGAGTTAGTTACACTGGAGCAGATATGCCTGGTACTTCAGAGGTCCGGCATAATGTATATGCAGATAATTCTGATAATACCACAACGTGGGTTATTCCCGGAGCAAATTCATACTCGTTTGGGATTGGTAGAAGTGCAACCTTGGTAGCAGAAGAACCTACAAGCATGATTTATAAAGGTCAGTTCTTTCCTACTAAAAAGGATTTGAAGAGACTGGTTGGCGTTTTTACAATGCGGCGAAACTTCGAATGGAAGGTGAAAATGTCAAATAAGACAACGTTACATCTTATTTGTTTGATTGATAACTGTATATGGAAATTAGGAGCGGTGAGAAGAGATGAAGGGACGTACTTGTAAGTAAGAAGTTTTGTCAATGAACACAGTTGTCCCTTTGAGGAGATTCACCATCGCCACCGACAAGCTAGTGCAGTTATAATTGGAGAAGTGGTTGCACCTAGACTTCAACAACAAGATGGTCGTCTCATGCGTCCCAATGATATAATCGCCGATATGAAAACAATGTATGGCATCCAAATCATGTACAGTAAGGCACATCAAGCCTTGCATTATGCATTGTCACTGACCTATGGGACACATGAAGAAACCTTCCAAGTACTGCCGTCTTTTGGTTACGTGCTGGAACAACAAAATCCCTGCACAATCACTGACTTACAGCGCGCTGACGACGGTAAATTCCTTTACTTTTTCATGTCGTTAGGGGCCTTAGTTAGAGGTTTTCAGAGGTGCATGCGTCCTGTTATTGCAGTTGATGGTACCCATTTAAAGGGAAGATTCGGGGGTACAATGTTTGTTGCAACTGCACAAGATGGAAACGAACAGGTGTATCCAATTGCTTTTGGGTAAGGCGACGCCGAAAACAACCTTTCATAGGAACGGTTTTTGAATTGCTTAAAGGGTGCCATTGGTCATATAGATGATCTGGTTTTTATTTCCGATCGACATGCAAGCATTGAAGCAGGGATTTCTAAAGTGTTCCCTTATGCAACCTATACCATATGTTGTTGGCACTTTGCTGAAAATATGAAGAAGAGATTCCACAGAAAAGATGTTGCCGCCATAATAGACAAAATAGCTTGAGCGTACACTGAATTCAAATATAACCGGTACATGGGTGAGTTACGTAACCTGTACAAGAATGCTTTTGATTATGTCGAAGCTGCCTGTCCACACAAATGGTCTTGTATACACTGTCCCCAAAGAAGGTTTAGGGTGATGACAACAAATGTTGCAGAGTGCATAAACTCATGCCTTAAATTCGCACGACAACTCCCTATGTTGACATTTGCATATTTCATTAGGAATATGTTACAGCGCTGGTTTCACGATCGACATCGAGCTGCACAGTTCATGCGTCATCAGTTGACCGACGTATCACATCTTGTGATGCTACAACGGGTCGAGAAGTACGGTTATATGACCGTCAATCCAGTGGACTGGAACATATTCTCTGTCAAACGGTCTGGAAAGCAATTGACTGTTGACTTAGCTTGGAAGACTTGCACATGCAACAAATTCCAAATGGACCATTTTCCGTGTTCTCACACACTCGCAACGACAAGGTACATTAACAGTATACAATTATACGCTATATTAAGCAGACATGATTGTCACTGTTTTCATTGTTTTTGCAGGGAGCAGAACTTGGATTTCACATTGCTGTGTTCGGACTACTACAAGAGACAGACACTTATTGATCCATACTCGGTTCCTATTATGCTTGTTGGCCATCCTTCTTCATGGGTAGTGCCATCCGACATCGCTGAGCGGGTGGTTTTACATCCAAAGACCAAGAGACAATCAGGTCGCCCGATGGAGGGTCGACATGCCTCGTCTTCCGAGAGGACAACCACCCAATCATGTAGAAGATGTGGACAATCAGGTCATAGTAGCAGGAGGTGTTCCAATCTACCATTGATTAATGAAGGTCTGAGCAGAATTGTTCCCGACGAATACTGTTACAAGTGTAGAGTATGTCATCAAGTTGGACATAACAAACAGACGTGACCACACAAGGAATCTTCCGTGGAGTGAATCGAGCCGTTCACACTTATTGTTTAATTAAATTGGGGTGTTAATTATTACTTTTGTTATTGTATGAAATGCGCATGTTATACTTGTAAATGCAAACACTTGAAATTTTAAACAAAAAATTTGAAATTTGAAAGTTCATTACTATAATTGTTTGTACATCCACAACTACAACATATAATAGGGCTTGCAGTTACAAAAAATCTCCATAGCCATCTTCTCCTGTATGGTGCACATATCGTCTTCTGACCAGTCGAACGTCTCCATGTTCGTCAGTACGTACTCCATCAATCTCAAAGTATGAGCACCACAGTTACCCCTGCGACTCAGCACATGAACAACCGTTACAATTGAAGTTTAATAAAACAAACTTAAAGTTTAAATGATGTTCGTATAGTCATACCCTCTAGTCTGTTGGGGCACATCTGTTGTAGACACCATGCTTACTCCAAAGGGTCTATTCTGCTTCTCGTACTTCGCCTCGCCCGTTGGTCTGGCATCTTGAAACCCCACCTGATGCAACATCGAGGGTAAAAACCACCGCAATGGAGCGACCTGCTCTTTCCTGATCTGCAGGGGGACTTTCTGTCTGAACGGGTCTAGCAGGTGGATCTTCCCGACAGTAAGGTCGACACTGGCCATAAGCTAATGCTGGCCGCCAATGTTGCACAGAATAAGAACCTGTACCAAGTGTTCAAGAAATTGTTATGGTCAAAATAAAAATTATTAATTAAACACATTGAAATCATAATTGTATTGTGCTCACCGCGTCAACCTCGTGCCATGGTCGGTTCCCTACCAGGAGCAATCCACGTACCGTCAGCAGATCTTCAAGGGACCACATGTACTTCAACACATACCAGTTTTTCAGGGCTTTGCCCACAGCATCGCGAGGCATGATTCTCCACCACTGAAACTCCAAGATTGACCGGAAATAGATAACGAACCGAAACGTTACAAACAGGATGAAACACAACAACGCAACTGCGAAAACAGTACATTTGAAACACTTACATAGAACTGAGAATCTAGTAAGTTCACCCTCTGAATGTAGACAGTGGGGAATGCTCGCTGATGCTTCCGTAAAATATGCAGGTACGCATCCATATGCTGACAATATAAGCATTATACATTGTTAGTATTCTTCCATAAGTTAAACAAACTTAAAAGACAATCGAAGTAAGGAAAGTACCGTGTCCTCCAACTCCATAAAGTTGGTTTGCAACCGGTGGAACCAAGTCACGGGCATGGGGGTCATCAGATCCATATCACGTCTGCGTAATTTTCAATTATTTAGAAAACCAAGTAATTTAACTTAGGTGTTTCAAAATAAATTCACAATATTATAATACTTACAATTCCCCCGTCACGTTCCTCTTGTAAGCTTGGCAAGCCGCAAGTTGGTCAGCGTCTACCAAATCATTGGGCCTGAAAGTATGTGCTGATGACATGGGCAGTGTCTTTGGCCCCTTCGGCCTACAGGTGTCAGTGTATGGGCTCACCAACTGCCAGCCTCGCTTGCAAATCCGCTGCTGCTTATGCTGACCGTGGACCACTAGGAGGTGTTGGGAGGATGAACTCTATCCCCGTGGATCACGTCGAGGGCTACGATGGGATGAGATAGACCTGTAGGGTGGGCTGTGTCGGGATGGACCGGCAGTGTTACTAGGGGGTGAGGTGCGACGGGGTCGAGTAGAGGAGAGCGGTGTCGAATGGACCGCAGGGGTGCACTGTATGGATCGCCTGGTCAGGTCAGGAGTGTGGACTATATGGAAAGAGGGAATCTGACCCAGTGGACTGGACAGGTCCACTGTATGGTCCTGGATATGAACATGAGGATCCACATGTTGTACCTCCATAAGCAGCGGAAACTCTAATAACGCATGGGTAACTGTCTCCCCAAATACTCATGTATCCGTGCCACCAGGGACTTGCATCTGCTGGTCTCGTACTGTATCTCCAGCTCTTGGACCCTGCGTCTGAGGTCCATCAGCCTCCGTCGTAGGTCCGGTAGCTGGGTCTGTCCCTCCGTCATGACTACGCCAACCGTCTCTGTCTCTGTGTGGAGAGTCTCGATCATGGGAGGGTGGACCATCCCTGTCTGACTATGATGTCGAACCCCGCCGCCCCCAGAGAAAGTCCATCACCTCTCTATATTGCTTATCCCATTCCTAATCACTCTTCCAGAGATCCTCCCGTAACGCAGCGACTGCATCCATCACATCTTGGATTTTACGTTCCAAACGGTCCTGAAACAAAATCATTATTGTCAGTACTAAAACCCAACACTTGTTTCAACATAAATAACGTATTACATCATTTTTGACATACATGGCGATGCCCTCCAACGTCTTCTCGTGAATGTACTCTACCGGGCGTCGCAAATCGAACCTGTCTGCGCCTAAGAGGACTCCCAGCGACAAACTCCTGGTCTGAACCCTCCGTATTCGGCCTGTGCCTGAGGGGACTCCCACCGCCAAACTCCGGGTCGGAACCCTCCGTATGACTGGGTCCAGCAAGCGTATGATGTAAAGGATCCAGTACCGAGCCGTCGTGTCCATCGGCGGCCATATATAGACTGCCTCCCTCGTATATGCCCTCGTAGTACCGTGCAACCCTCTTAGCTGCCGTCAGCACCAGTGTAGTCCTTGCAAACATCTGAAATCGTTGTTAGACCATTGTATTTGTATTCGTCCTAATATGTAAACACTTTAACACAATAGATCCTTACCCTGGCTATGAAAATCTTGTCCAGCTTGTCCGACCTTGGTTGCTTATTCAACTCTCATTTCAGCATACGGGGGGACAAGTCAATCTCCCTACGAGTCCTAAATCGGGTCCCAAGCTCAGGGATAACCTCATACGTAAATACCTTTGTAAAAAAAATTTATTCAGAATCCAACCATTTATTCCATAACTCATGTAAAAAAAATTCAGGTTTTCAAACCGATACAAATTCTAAATTCTCACCAATAGTGCGTGAGCTAGACCGTAAATATTGTACGTCTCCACAGTGTGAACTTCGACGCCTTTTTCCTGTTGTCGTCTCTCATACCGCTCACATCGACCGTCCAAGGCATGCTTGAATCCAAAAATGGACTGCGTATACACGTGGGCACCCCACGGGAACGTATCAAAAGCTTCAAAGTCCTCGACTAGTCGGATCTGCCATAATGGAAATTTCTCTCTCTCGTCCAACCCCATCAATATCTAGTTTAGCATATAAAGAAGGCACAGCTTCACAGCATCGCACTGCTCCTCAAATATACAGATCCGTAGAACAGCTCTCAGCTGTTCATAATCCACCTTAGCTACACCACCGAAATACCGTTGGTGTATCCCGTTCTGAACCATCTCATACCTTGTCGTGTCGGGAATCACTCCAAACTTCAATCCGGTGATCAGACAGAATTCAACCTTGGAGAACCGGACAGAATGAGGACCTAACATAAATCGCATCTCATCCTCCGGCCCATCGTAATGTAGCTCACGAAATAGCAGTCGATGGACTATGCTACCCGAAAACTTCATCCCCCGATCCATCCGAAGGAAATGATCAAAACAAGACTCCGTATACCGACGTCGGTCTTCGACCTTGAATTGTTCTGGTACACTGTCCAGTGCGACGTCGATATCTCGAAGGTCGCTGAAATGGTCATGCCGAGTGATTTTTCCATTGTACCATTCCCACTTTGGAGTTTTAAGCAAATCCTTTAGTTGACTCCTCATCTGCATTTTTATAGAAACAATACATCAGTAAACTGTAAAAGGCTCGGACATAATAATATAAAATAGCAAGGAAGCAATTTGAAAAAGCTCGGACACATTTTCAAAAAGCTTGGGCAGTTTGAAAAAGCTCGGACTCATTTTGAAAAAGCTCGGAATCATTTTGAAAAAAGCTCGGACACATTTTGAAAAAGCTCGGACTCATTTTCAAAAAGCTCAGACACATTTTGAAAAAGCTCGGACTCAATTTCAAAAAGCTCGGAAACAGTTTAAAAAAGCTCGGACTGTTTAAAAAAACTCGGACACTGTTTGAAAAAGCTCGGACAGTTTAAAAAAGCTCAGACACCGTGAGAAAAAACTTAGAAACATTTTGAAAAAGCTCGGACATTTTAAAAAAGCTCGGCCACATTTTAAAAATGCTCGGGAACAGTTTCAAAAAGCTCGGACATTTTAAAAAAGCTCGAACACAGTTTTAAAAAGCTCGGAGACCTAGAAAAAGCTCGAGACCAGTTTCAAAAAGCTCCGGAACAGTTTGAAATAGTTCGGTAAATGTTTTAAAAAGCTTAGAAAAAACTCGGAAACACCTTGAAAAAGCTCGGAAACCCAGATCTTCAACAGATTTACAAACTTTAACCTAACCCACAATCATTCTCAAATCAACAAACAAACCTAATCTACAAGTTTAATCAACACCCAACATCAAAAATGAACTTATCAAAAACAAAATCTACAACATAATCTGACTCAACTTACCACAGTCGATTGAAGATGCTCTCGTCTGAACACTCGAAAAAACACTATTGTCCTACCGCCGGTTATTTCGACTTCTTTTTCAGCCGGAAAACCACTGATCTTCCAACGCCGGTTCTTTTTTCAGCCGATGTTTTCTCTCTCTCGTTTTTCTCACTAAGTTTGAAAACGATAAAAACTCACTCGGAAGGGGTATTTTTGTCTGGACACATATATTGGTGCCTTTTAAACATGAATTAGTAATGTGGTGATATTTGCACAACACCCACCCCAAATAGTGATATTTATTTTTTGACCCCAATTATAAAGTGAGAGCTAAGATACATAGTTCGATAGAGTGCTAATAACACAAGCCAAAAAAAATGAAAGTAAAATAAAAATCGTGCTAATAATTTAAATAGCAAAAGACTAGAAAAGTTTTAGCCCAAAAACTCTTGCTTTGGTTTGTTTGGAGCTGTCCAACTTGTAATCAAAGTGAGAGGCCCTGCTCATTATTGTGGATTTAGTTTGCCTATAGTTTGAGGCCTGAACTGATTCCCTGATTATTGTCATTGAGTGGTGATAAATGATAATACATTTATTAAATTTTTTGAATAAATACGATTTAGTTCCAAAATTACCCTCATTACACATTTTAACACCTATATTCATTCCATGCACCTCTACAATAGGGAACGATCTTTCCTTTGTTTCCATTTGTGGTACTAGTGATGCGCTAATTTGTTTATGGATCCCTTGGCACAAGCTACAATACAGTCGTGTCTCAAAAATAATGACGACTAAAATTTGATATGGGTACGAATATAGTAATTCAATATTTTTGAAGTTTATAATTAGCTTTAAATATATTGAAAAGGTGGGGACAGTAAAAAAAGAAAAAAAAAGATGAGGTAGTTTTGGAACTAATTATAATTTGGGAGATTCCAAAAAACAAATCCTCATGTACATTTAGGGGGGGTTTTGTTACACAATAAGGGGTTTTTTTTTTTAAACTAGAAGATGATGTATTCAATAAAAGGGTTTTAAGATAAAATCGAAATTAGAGGATTGTTTTTGGTAAAAAACAATAGAGTTGTGCTATTGGCACACCCCCTACCGATCACTCATGCCCCACTTTTTTAATTATATAATAATTTTTTTTTCCTTTATCAAAATTACTTAAAGAGACATACAATTTAGGAAATAAATTTTCTACAAAGTAAATCTATTAAAATCTCAAATTCCTTTTAAAAAAAACACAGTAATCTGTTTCTTAAAAAAAAACTATTAAACCCTAAAATCTGCATATTACATACATATAAAATATTATAAAATAGTTTGAGAACGATATCAAGAATATAGAAGAATTGTCTAAGAACAGTATCAAACATCTTGAAGAATTGTCTGAGAATGACATAAATCAAGAATTGTCTGACAATGATAGTAAGCATCTGGAAACAATTCATTCTCTGAATATAAGTTTGAAATTTATTTATTTTTTAGAATGATATCAAGCTGTTGTTGTGTTGAAGTACCCTGTTATTTTTTTATTTTTTTTCTTTTCCATCATGAAATAAGAAGAAAAAAAACTAAGAAAAAAGAAATAAGAAGAAAAAAAATAAATCAATCAATGGAGGTGAGAGAGATGTATACAGATACAGAGATCAGAGATGGAGAGATCATATATAATATGAGATGGAGAGATCATATATAATATGTATTAAGTTTGAAAAATAAGTAAAATGGGTAGTTTTGGAAATAAACCAAAAAATTTAATAAAAACATTTAATTTTATTTAATTAAATCAAAATTTTAAAAAGTGGAGCATGAATAGATCAGTAGGGGTTGTGTCAATAGCACCACTCAAAACAATATTGAACCCCATGGGTTTATGCAAATTTCCCTTAGAATTTAGGTAAAAAAAAAAATGTTTAGTGAGGTGCCATAAAAATATGGGTGGTTAAAAAGCGTGTGGAGCTCCATTAATTTATGGAAAAGTATCATTTTCCCTGACTTTTACCTTATTGTTAAGACGATGATAAGTTTTCACCATATTAGTCATTTTCCCCTAAAAAACAAAGAAATGTTAAAAATACCCTTTCTGTCGCACTTTCCGTCCATTTGGAGAGTTGACCGTTAAATGTAAAGGGTATTAACGTAATTGACATTGTGGGTGCAGAACACCTGAACCCAAGCAACCTCGCCGCCGAACCAAGCAACCCTGCCGCCGCCACTAATCAAACCCATAAAATCTAACTCATTCTAACTCAGAAAACCAGAACCATTCAACAACAAAATCAAATTCATTCAACAATTGATTTAAACTCATTCAACAATGCAATCAAACCTAGTAAATTAACACAATCAAACCTACAAAATCAACACAATCTAAGAAGTAAAAATTTCTCCATCTTTTTTCATTCACAACTAAATCCAGGACAATACAAACATCACAATCATCACCCAACCTCTTCTAAATCAGATCCCACAAAATAAGAAAAAAAAATTAAATTTTTTTTTTGTGATTCATCAAGTCTGGATTGATCAAACTGGGTTGACTCACCAAAAGAGCTAGATGTGGACGTCAAATGATGACCAGAAAGCGAGCATGGAACGGCCAAGACGATGAGCAACGACCAGACAGTGAGCATCGAGCGGCGGTGTGAGGGCGTGAGATTTGGGTCAAGCGGTGGTGTGAGAGCCAAGTTGAGTCGAGCGGCGGCCAAGTTGTTGTCGAGAGATGGGTGGTGTGAACATGAGATTGTTTCGAAGAGAGAGAGAGAGAGAGAGAGAGAGAGAGAGAGAGAGAGATTTCTTATTTTTTTTATTTTTTATCTGATTTTTTAAATATTAGGTTTTTTATTAAATCAATTTTAATTTTTTTATTTTTCAATAATAATTATTAAATTTAAATAAAAATAAATAAATAAATAAAAGATATCTCCACCGTCCATCTTAAAGATGGACGGTGGAGATCCATCTTTTTTTTAATTATGTTTTTTATTTTATTTATTTTTTTATTTTTTTAATATATTTTTTATTTAATGAATATCTTAAGGGTTAAATTGTAATTATATAGAGCAAACTGAAGGATAAAACGGTCATTTGACTATAAGGATTGACTGTCAACTTAGAAATGGATGGAAAAGGTAACAGAAGGGGTATACATTCTTTCCATTTGAGGGGAGAGACCGACCAATATGGTGAAAATCTGTTATCGTCTAAACAAAAGGGCAAAAGTCAGGGGGGGGGGGGGGGGGGGGGGGGGGGGGGGGGGGGGGAATTATATTTTCCCTTCATTTATCACCACTAATAGCTGACAGACAAGATGAAGTTTGCCCCTTACAGTTACACTATAAGTTTATGGGTTCGAGCCTGTTTTCCATCCCCAAATCTCGAATTAATGTGATATTAAAAAATATAAAAAAACCCTAATTTAGCTGGCGTATATAATTGTCAAGAATGGGCTTTAAAAATTACAAGGCTTATTGGGGACCAACTTCTCATCTGACGCCGGCCAAGTATTTCCAAGGGACCTGGCCCGAACCATAAACAAGTTTGCCAACTACTTTAACAAATTTTCTTTGGGTCAGACTTTTACATCACCTCAAGACCTTTTTTTTTTTTTTTTTAATTTATTGGGAGAATTGCAAATAATATTTCCAACTTTCAATGAAATATCAAATTAAAATATTTGATTTGATAAATCAGCAAAATATCTCATATCTTTAGTTGACCATTAATTTACTTCAATTAAATTTACAGAAGTAAATTTTATGTAATTAAACTAAAAACCAAAATATACTAACAAAAGTTTTAGGAAATAAAAAATAATTTTTTTTAAAAATACTTTAAAATATATTATAATTAAAAATTAAATCACAAAAAAAATTAAAAAAAATCTTTTAAAATATAAAATATGACGCTCACAAAGTCACATACAAGTAGTATACAACATCCATCTTGAAAACATGTGTCTTCTCCACAGTTTTTGTTTTTATATTAAATACCACTCGGTTTTTATTTTTAATTCTTTTCAATTTTTTCAGATTTACATTTTTTATTCATAATGAATCTTATAATATTTTAAGAATTTAATTTTCTTAGTAGCAGTATTTTTATTATTGTATTTTTATTATTCATTTATATAGTAAAGAATCTAAATAACCATATTTCATTTTATTTATCAAATATCAATTGATGGTCAACTAACAATAGTGTTATTGGTAAAATCCGAAAAGATGACACGTCAGCATAAACGTCGTGCTTCACAGAGATAATAAGTGATGTGTCAATTAATGTCGACTAAATTGAGCCAACCTAAGATGGCTAGAAGATAACTTCACAACACCCGGTCAGAGTTACTCAAATGGTCAGGTTGAAAATATTCAACCAAAGCAATTAGATTGGTCAGGTAAAGAAGATCTGGTCGGGAAACCGGAATGATCGGGTTTAGTTATCTGATCAGGTGTAAATCCCTGGTCGATGGTGAAAGAGGTTTGGTCGGTTTTAATGGATGGTCGATTGAGTGACACGTGGACAATTTTAAGACACGCTTGGAATCATGACACTTCAACAACGTATGATTCAATACGATCACGACTCGAATACGTAAAAGAAGAGTCTTCTTCAAATGAGGTATCATGAAGTATACTCTGATAAGAAAACAAACTACCTTAGAGATATCGAAGTCCAAAATAGGCAAAAGACTTGATACGTTCGAAACACAAACAATGCAAAACGGGAAAGAAGATTAAATCGACTCCAACAAGTCAGAGTTTTATTAAGTTATTACCACTTTTCTTCTACTTGTACTCCAAGAATTAGGGTTTTATACATGTATAAATAGATTCCTAAAAACACCCAAAACAGGTTAACGAATTACTAGATATACAAGAGTGGAGAGAGGTTGAGCCTGTAACAATTTATTCATATTGAGTTCCTTTCTCATCGTCACCAGCAACCGAGGTTTTTTCCACTTCTGGGTTTTCCACGTAAAATCTTGTTTGCGTACTTTCTTTTTATTCTTCTTGATTCATTATATTATTGTTAATTCACCATAACTTATTCGACGTGTGATTGAGTTCACGTAATCCCAAAAATCACCGTCAACAAATATGATTTTTTTTGTTGATTTTGAGAGTTTAATTTAGCATTTCATTAAAATTTAGGGGTTATTTATAATTCTATTTTATTTTTTTTAACTATTACAACTTTTGGGGTTTATTAGGGAGGGATTGTGAGTTAGACTCAATCTTATTGGTCTGGATCATGGATGTGAGAAATTTATGAGACCAATTTTCTCTTGTCATTTTCTCTAATGTTATTTCTTCTAAAGGTTTTTACGCCGTGCTTTTTTCTTGTGGAAAATAATTGTAAAGAACATGCAAAGTCTAAAAAAATGTGTGTAAAACTTTGTAAAAAAAAAGTGCGAAAGTGTGAAACAAATTTCAAATCCCGTGGTAAGGGAAATGAATATTATTTAGTTTCAAAATGTTTATATTATTTAGTTTCAAAATGTTGAATTTTCCTCTCTTTTTTATTATTATAATATTATTGTGTTATGAAAAACAACGACTTACATATATAATATTCTTAAACTAGCTAAATCGTAGTTTTAAAAAAATAGTATTAGCTAAGCGTTTGAAGGGACAAGAGTGACAATTTTGACAAAATAATTTGTAAAGAAATCGAAGACTTGATGTGGTGTGGTGTCATGTAGATGATTGAGAAAATTATATTTAATTAGTTGCTGCCTTCTTAGAAGCTGACGCCGCTAGTTTTACAAACTTGTGGTTTTGGACAACACACCTACCAGGCTACCACTTCTGTTTTTTTAATAGAAAAGTTGATATTATTTTATAAATTAATTAATAATGCCTAAATACAGTGAAGCACTACACCATCATCACCTTTAAACCTAGTAATTAAACAATAAAAATTCCTCTTTCTTTTGTCTTAAACTACAGTCATTCCTCATAATTTATTCTTTTTCCTTTTTTATTATAATTATAAAAAACTGGTAATGATTTCTATTTTGTAGTGGTAAGTACAGGACAAGGCGCAAACCAACCGGAAGAGGACCTATTAAATATGTAAGCTATGTTTTCATGTGTATAGATTATAAATTAACAGAGAAGATTTAAATTATTAATTATAAAAATCCAATAAGCTGGCCTGCACTTCCTGATGCGCTGGAAATAATTTTTCAGATGGGCTTTACAGGAAACTCTGCTTGAATATGACACTAGAGAGGGGAAAATATGCATATAAACTTCTGGATAAACAATATATGTAACTTTCTATTCACATTGATGAAACTTGATTAAAGTTTGGAAGAATATGATTAAAATTTTAATTATCAATTTACTAAGTTTGGAAGAATATGAAAACTGCATATTACCGGACTAACCTAATCTTATTATAAGAATATTCTTAAGTAATATACTTAATAGTATGGATTAAGGAGATGAATGCGACTCACCTTAACTTTTATAATGTTGTTTATGCCACTAAATTGAAAATATTTACTTGCGTAGCTTCAAAATATTTTAATCTCTTACTGCTATTTAATATGATACACACGCTACCCATAGTTTTGAGAGAGACTTTAATTTGGATATTAATTCGTAGCAGAGAAGATATTCAATGGTGGAAATGAATCAGCATTGGGGACGGTGGAGTTATCTGGTCAGCCATGCTACACAACACAAGTATTGACCAATGAAGTGACATCAATTAATACTAGGATTTTGACTAGAATTCAAACCCTTGCATGCATATATTGCATATAATTAACTTCTTCTATAATTTATATCAATTTTTTATATTCCAAATTTTAAATATAAAAACAACCCATGTAAATATATATGGTGTACTCAAGGACGGAGCCACCTTAGAACGAGAGGGGACCACTGCCCCCTGAAGTTGTATAATTTTATAAATTTTTTCTTAAATTTTTAGAGTTTTATGTTGTTACTCTTGTTTAACATCCCTCAAGTTTTAGTTTTATATATGTTTCCCCTAAACGTTCATATTTTTATATTTTTACCCTTACTTCATTTTAGATTTTCTAATTCTTTTATAAATTACACTATTAATAATTTATAGATAATGTCAAAAAAAAATTCTTTCTTAACTAATTTTATTATATTATTAAAATATTTTCTCTCTCTCCAAATCTTACTTATCTCACTCTAATACAGTAATAGCATGTCATATTTTTGATAAGTTATTTACTTATTTATTTAGTTTTCGCAATTTAAAAAATTGTGATGATTTATGTAATTAAAACATGTCAAGTAAACATAGTCATATATTTATGTTTAATTATTAAGAAATTTTATCAAACAAACTTTCATAATTATTAACAATTAAAATAGTTTTTGGATTTTAGAAAAGTATTGGGAGTCCAGTTTAAATTTCAATTTGTTTTCTAACTATTAAAAACTACTATTGAATCTTGCATTAATGACCATAAATGTTAGTCTATTTTATTTTTAGAGTAATGCTAGACATACCGCAAACTTTATATCTCAACTTGTATTCAACTAGTTGCGTGTCGATTAACAAATCGATACATATTAATTATGATTTATTTCACTCGTTATATTTATATGGATTAAATTGTCTAAGTTACAAGTTGAGATATGAGTTGGAATATCTAGCATTGTTTTTATTTTTATTATGTTTTCGTCAAAAACATAATACCTTGTCTAGATAGATAGATACCGTAAAAAAAATTATGTTTTCGTCACTATTCAAGGATTATCTTAATTTGTTTTTTCCATAAATACACAAATTAAGAAAATTTATCTCAATAAATTTTTTTATTCATTTTAAATAATTAATTAAAAATAATAATGTTTTAAAATATAAACAACGATTTTAATAACTAATTTATTTTTTAACAGCGCCCCCTCTGGAACGCTATCTTGGCTCCGTCCCTGGGTGTAATGATGCAGTGAGGCACATCAACGTTTGTCATCACTTATTATTGTTTCTTTTATTGTGAAGCTAAAAATGATGAGATTAATCCTATAATAATATATAAAAATATAACAAGAAAATAATATATATATATATATATATATATTTTTATATTGATGTCACAACCCATTAGAGTAAACTTTTGGATTAATCGGGCTATCTATCAATATATACACGTACAGCTTTTTGTAAACAATTGAAAATTTAACAATTTCTGTTTTCCTTTTTCTAATAAATATCAGATCCTCTTTCATATTTGTAACATCATAAATATACGAAGAAATAATTGATATGTATGAAATTGATAAATGAGGAATGAGGAATGCGGGATACGATCACGAGGGTTGGCAAAACACATTGATGATTGTTGGTAGCAGAAAGTGTTGAAGAAAGGGACAAGTAGGAATAAGCAAATTAAATGTTAAGTCAGCAGCCATGGATATGGATAGAGGTGGCCACTGTTCGGTTTCGGGGCGGTTTCGGTTTCGAAACCGCCGGTTTCGGTTCCGTGGCCACCCAAATCGTAACCGTAACCGAGAAAACCGGTTTGGTTTTCGGTTTCGGTTCAGCCGGTTTCGGTTTCGGTTTCGGTTTCGGTTTATTTCGGTTTCGGTTTCGGTTTATTTCGGTTTCGGTTTCGGTTTATTTCGGTTTCGGTTTCGGTTTTATTTATTTTTTCCAAACAAAACCTAATTACAATAATTACTAAACGTAATTAAAATAATGGGAAAAATAATGTTCCAGAATTGTTTTTTGACAAATGAATAAAATTTAAAATATAATATGAAATTGAAACATTTGTAATAAAATGAAATTGAAACATTGTAATAAAATGAAACATTTGTAATAAAATGAAATTAATATAAAATATTCAATACAATTATATAAATATATAATATACAATTGAAGCATTTAGGTATTTAATAATGTTGAAAATAAAAGAAATTGACATTGATAAATTGATACAAAATTACAATTGCAGATGTATTAAAAAATAATTAAATGGATATTGAATTCAAATATACAATGTAACAAAGTTGAATTAAAAATAAAAAATAAAAAAATCGGCCTTGCACTTAATTTGACCTCAATTAAGTTGCCTACGTATCCTCCATAAATGTAGAGCAGTAGAGGAATCAAAGGCCACGTAGTTCTTTTACCTTTAATTAGATGTTCGGTGTTGAAGGTTGGAAGTTGGAATGGAATCTAATCGCTGCCTTCTGTTCCCGCGGTTTGGTCATCTTCGAAAAAATCATTCACTATCTCCGCCTCGATTTCTTATTGTCTGTATTTTGCCTTTGTCCAATCATCAAGACACGCCTGAGCTTCAAGTGTCTGCGGACACATAACCGACCGTCTTGGTTCCAAAATATTTCCACCTGCACTAAATTCTTGTTCCACAGCTACTGGTAGAAACCGGTGTTCCCAAAATTTGTTTGGCAATAATAGCCAAAATTGGGAAAATCTGTTCATGATCCTTCCACCAAACCTGGATACTAAATTCACTATCTTCTAAAAATTCATGAGATGTTTCTAAATACCGGTCAAGCTCAGAAATCGAGCCGGATGAGGATGAAGAAGATGTTCTTAATTTTTTGGCTCTTTGGGAAAACAATCGATCCCCTAAACCCTTTAATTTAAAAGTAGAGGAAGTACCAGTACTATCAGATGTCGGTTGATGTTGTGAAACCGGCATGTTCAAAGACGGACCATATATTTTAAGATATTCATCATATAATTCATAAAGCAAAGCCTTAATGGAATTACAATAACTAAGAACATCAACTTCTAAATCTAAACTTTTGTAATAATGAGTTAAATAATCTTGCAAACATTCTAATTTAAAACGTGGATCAAAACATGATGCAAGCAAATAAATATTTGGAATCTCCTTATAATACTGTAACAATTTTTTTTTCATGGCAGCAACACATTCACTCAATTGAACATTGAGTTCACACTCACTGAATGCACCAGCAATATTAACACTTTAAATAAGAAATAAATGAGTAGTGGGATAGTAAATACCAGATAAAGCATTAGTAGCATCATTAAAAACACGTAACAATTCAAGAATTTTTATACATATATCCCAATGCTTCAATTGAAGAGAAATTGAAGGAACGTTATAAGTAATAAAAGAAACTAATAATTCCTTATATACAACACTTTCATTAAGCAACTTATAAGTAGAATTCCAACGAGTACTAATGTCCCGATAAAATTTAATGGGACGCATACCATTTTGAGAGCAATATTTTAACCATAGTTTTTGGAGTTTGTTTTGCCTCCAGATATAGTTAATACTATCTCTAATTGGTTTAATATAAACAGAAAGAATTTGTAATCCAGCTTGAACACACAAATTTAAAATATGGCATGCACATCTTTGATGAAATAATTTACCCCCAAAATAGGGATTGCACAAATCCTGCAACATAGGAATAGATGCGGTATTGCTTGCAGCATTATCAAAACCGATCGCAAAAATTTTGTTTTGGATATGAAACTCTTCAAAAATAATTTTAAGGAGTCGAAAAATATTTTGAGCCGTGTGTGAGTCATCGAAAACACTGAAATGCAATAATTCTTTTTTGCATGACCCAGTCATTATCCATATAATGACATGTCACACCCATATAATGGTGACTACCAAAATTATCGGTCCATATGTCGGCACATACGGAAACGCGACCTTCAAATTGATAAAAAAATGATTTCAATTTATTTTTTTGTTTTTTGTAAATGGAAAACATTGTACGTGTGAGAGTGGATCTAGGAACACGTTGCATTGCAGGATTTAATGCATTTTGACAATAATTAACAAAACCTACTTTCTCACCTAAAACTAAAAGGTAAATGTTCAACTGCAACCATTACTGCTAATTCTTCCTTGTTTTTTTCAGACGTATAATGAAATAGTTGATTAGTAGGGGTTCCGTACCTGGAGATTTGGGATTGGTTACTAGTCTTTACCAATTCAGAAGGGTGATTTTTCCTAATATGGTTCCAGTACGTGCCATATCCGAATGATTTGTTGGTCCTGTATATTTTGGAGCAGTAGTTGCACTTGATTTGGATCATCCCGTCATCTAACTGAATTTTCTTCATATGCAATTTGAAGAGATCGGACTTCATCGGCTTTTCTTCTTCACCTGCAACAAATTCATTTGAAGGGGGTTGGGGGGTAGATAGATTTTCATTACTATCAGGGTCATAGAGATTGGGGTCGGGTTCGTCGGAAATTATTAGAGGGGGATTAGGACTACGAGGGAGATCGGATCCAAATTGAGATTGAAGGAACTCGTGGTAAAGTCGGTCGTTATAACTGACATCATCACCTTGGTGTTCCAACAAATCTTGCAATGGACCCTTTCCCTTGTTCAAATTTCTTGAACCTTCTCCCCCACTTGCCATTGAATAATTAATATAAATAATAATAGTAAAAAATATATATAGATATGTGAGGCACTCAAAATATTGTTGGAATAATAGTGGTAACACTAAGAAAAATAGATAATTGTAAATAAATAATAGATGATTGTAAAAAATAGAATATGTAAATAGATATTAATTTCTATAATAAATAAGAATTAAAGAAAATTGTAAATAGATGATTGTAAAAAATTGAAGAAAAAAATAGATATTAATTTTTATGAAAAATGAAAAATAAAGAAAATTGTATAATGTAGAGAGAATTGAGAATTTGAGATTGAGAGAGATTGAGAGAAGTTGAGAGTGGTGTGAAGAATATTGAAATGAGGGGGGTATTTATAGGATTATAGTGAAGGGGCGAATTTGCAATTTTAAGAAATTAAGGGGAAAAAATAATATATATATATATATATGGCCGTTGGCCATAGGCAAGATGACCGTTGGTCACCTCACCCAACGCCCAACGGTCATCAGTTCAAATGTAATTTTTTTTTTGAAATATGTGGTCCACGTGGCGATTTGTGATTCGTTAGAATTTTTTTTTTTTTATTACAAACGGTCGAAACCGCCGGTTAAACCGTCGGTTTTAGGTAAAAACCGACCAAACCGACGGTTTGGTCGGTTTTCACCCAAAACCGACGGTTTTGGCCGGTTTTCAACTTCTCGTAACCGTAACCGAACCGATTCGGAACCGGTTTCCAACCGGTTCCGTAACCGGCGGTTTCGGTTGCGGTTTCGGTTTCGGTTTTTCCCACCCGGTTTCGGTTTGGTGCCCACGGTTTAACCGAACCGTGGGCACCTCTAGATATGGATTTCTTTTGAATGAACTTTTTAGACCATCAACTCCAGATCAAGAATTTATGGTGCTTACATAATTCTATCTACAGATTGATATTCCCTGGTTCATCACAAAAGTAGAAAATTGCCTAATTTTCACTTCTTTTTTGTATTTGTGCTTCCTATACTATGTCTATGTTAACAGAGTCAGTAATAGAATTTTTTTGCCCTTTTATTTTCTGGTAAGAGCATCTTCAAGAGATCCCTTAGTCAAGTTCCTTATTTTAATTAAGGGAGGAATTGTAATTTTTACAGCTCCAAAAGATCTCTTAATGACTACCTTAATTAGAATCTAGTGAAGCTCACTCATTTAATTAAAGGGTGATTTCAACCTCTCTTAATTAAGTGGGCTCCAAATATAAAGAAAAAATATAGTTCATGATTATACTTATAAATTATGCATCTTGACTTAACCACCCATCGGTTTTAATTACTTTCTTTCTCTTTATAGGTTTTCTCTTTCATTAGGTTTTTTTTAAAGTATTATAATATTATATAAATTTGAACTTTTTAAAGACCTCGTAGTGCAAGTGTGAGTAGTTTTATACCGAACCAACTAGGGATGGCGTTTCCCCATGGGCGCCAATCCCCCATGAGCCCCTCATTTTATAAATGGGGGAGATGGTGGGGGGATTTTGGGGTTTTTAGGTGGTGGGGGGATTTTGGGGTTTTTAGGGCAGACTTGACCCTCATTTTATAAATGGGGGAGATGGTGGGGGGACCCTCCCCCTAACCCATTCCTCTATTTCCTCTAATATATATATATATATATATATTATTTTTATTTATATCTAAGGTTTTAACAATTAAAAAAAACATAATATATTATAATATTAACCTAAGTTAGTAGTTACTGATTAGTAGTTAGTACATGAATATTGATCGAAAAAGTAAACTTTAAATTTGATTTATTGTGTAATACTCTATTAGATGTATTTGTATTTATTTTTTATTTCTTTAAACCAATTATATATTTTAGAATGAATATTTTGATTACTTTTCGGATTAAATATTTTAACAGGTTCAAACTAATAGATTGGAATGACTAGATTCCAAATTTTGAATTCCGATTTTAGAATTGGATATGAAAATAAATGGGGGAAATGAGGTTTGGGGGAGGGGGAACCTCCCCTCAAAACGCCCCCACCCCTAGTTAGACATGACGTCGGTTTGGTTCCAACCGTGGAATTGAACCGGAATCGCCATCTCCAGAACCGAACTTGAACCGGGAAAGGGAGGTTCCGGTTCCGTTTCCGTTTCCTATTCCGTTCCGATTCCTAAAAATCCAGAGCCGGACCTGAACCGCCGGTTCGGTTTTGGTTTTGGATCTGGTGGTTCCAGTCCTGATTTATTTTTATTTTTTAAAAAAATTGTAGTGATTTAATGGGGTATAAGATTATTTTTTCTTTTTTAAATGAAGGGGTATATATTTATATATATATATATATATATATATATATATATATAATACTTCTCCAATCAGGACGGTCCTGACTTTATAATTTCAGGATGTCCAACCACAGGCACACATTCACAGTGAGCCCACAGCCCCACAAAACTTGCAATAAAAGGTAAGAGAACTACGTAACATTTGATTCCTCTAAACCCCAAGAGGATACGTATGCAACTTAATTGTGGTAAAAATTAAGTGCAAGACCAATTTTTCATTTTTCTAGTTTTATTTTAATTTATTTTTTTTACTTGTCATATATTTATTTTATTTTAATTTCGGGTGACCCAATAAAATGCATTTACAATTTTACATCTCTAATTTTTTTTAAATAGTAATAGGTAAAAAAAACGGTTTCAAACCGCCGGAACCGGGGAAGGAGGTTCCGGTTCCGGTTCCGGTTCCGGTTCCGGTTCCGATTCTTATTCACTCGAAACTCGAACCATTGGTTCCGAACCGGACCCAGACCGGAACCGGAACCGATGTTATGACTACCCCCAGTCCCCTCAAATGGGTTTTGGGGGAGTTGGTAAGGGAATGGTTGATGAATGGGGGTAGGGGTGGGGGGACCCTCCCCTGCCCTATTGGGCCCCCACGCCCATCCCTAGGACCAACCTTTTCTCGTCTTCTCTCTCATTAGTTTTAATAACTTTAATTGTCATCGACTTTCTCTCTCCTCACGGATTTGTATTTTTCCATCTTCAATAAAAAAATCTTAATTCTTTTTATCTCTTCCTAGCTCCATTAGGTTTCTCTCTTTTCTCTTTCTGATCTTGTCCCTCTCACTCATTCATGTTTCTTTCTCTAAAACTTTTTATTTCCCTCTCTTCTCTCTACAACTTTGTTTCATCGCCATAGCAATTCCATCGATATATTATAGGTGTAAATCCAATATCAGTTTCCCCCTCAAAAGCCATTTGAAAATGTTTACTGCCACCTTTGAATTTTCATGTCTTACACGCTAAAGTTTCAACATGCTAACACGCTAAAATTTCAAAATGCTTACACTAAAATATCAACATGTTCACTGGCTGATATTTCAACATGCTTAAACGCTAAAATTCTAAAATACTTACATGCTAAAGTTTCAACATAGTTACATACTTACATGCTGAATTGTAAAATCCAACGCGTAAAATTGATGGAAATCAAAATCGATCAAATTTTGTTCTTCACTGATGGATTTTTCTCTCTTCCAATTTTCTCTCTCTAACTTGCAACTTTCTCTCTCTTTAAATTTTCTCCTTAACTAATAACTTTTTCTCTCTCCTTTTTCTGTCAGATTTCAATTTTATTTGATAAAACTCATTCAAGAAAATTTTTAAGAACAAAAATAATAAATTATTAAGAATTGATAAATCTAATCTTCTCAATAATTTAATTGTTATTAAATAATATAAATTATAGTATGAATAATTAAGCATTGATAAATAAAAAATTATTAATAAATATTCAATATTAGTCTCATCTAGTTGAGATCTTTTTTTAATGATATATTTTTTATGGTAATAGAATTTATAAATTAAAACTTATTATATATTAATTGAATTTAATTAAAAAGGTAAAAATGATATAAATGTCAAATATTTTTGTATACTATGGACATGAGGGTAAAAATTGAATATAAATTGTCAAATGTAAATTTAGAGTTTCAATTTTGGTAACTTCATATTTGGAGATCATAACATACAAACTCTGAAAAAACCTTTTTTGGAGATATAAATTTGAAAACATTGGGTACATGTAAGGATGGGTGTGGGGCCCATTGGGGCTGGGGAGGCTCCCCCACCCCACCTCTATTCCTCTACCTTACCCCTACCCCCTACCATTGGGTACATGTAAGGATGGGTGTGGGGCCCATTGAGGCTGGGGAGGGTCCCCCACCCCACCTCTATTCCTCTACCTTACCCCACCACCCCCCCCCCCCCCCCCTATTTGGGGGAACTAGGGATGAGGTTGTCCTCCATTTTTCTCATTTCTCCATATTTCCTATCCCCCCCAAACCCCATTTGGGGGAACTAGGGATGAGGGTGTTTGGGGGTAGGTTCCCCTCTACCCCGCACCCTGTCCACCATTTTTCTCATTTTTCCATATTTCCTATCTCAATTTTCAATTTGAAAGTCGTAAATTGGAATTTGACATTCGACCATCTCAATCTTTCGTTTCATCCTTTTTCAATATCTAATCCTAAAATAATCAAAATATCCAATCTAAAATTTGGTTTGATTTAATAGAAAGTAATTACATAAAATGTAAAATTAATATATATATATATATATATATATAATATAATTGGTCTACTAGGGTTAGAGACTTAAAGATAAATTTTTTTATGAAAAGAAAAGAAAATTAATATATATATATATATAATATTTTGAGGAAATGGAGAAATGGACCCCCTTAGGCTGTTTGGACACACTTTTAGGTAGTTTTATAACCTTTTACTCAATAATTTTTGTTGTACTTTATAGCTTGGAATCATGTTGAGATGATGAAGAAAAAAAGATATACATGCGTGAGCTCTATAGCATACATGTACCAAGGGAAAAAAGGGAATCAAACTGAAAAGAAAAGAAGAAAAAGAAAGAGCAATGAATTGAAAAAACAATGAAGTTGAAATCTACTTGAAAAAAGAAGTTAAAAAAACAATGAAGAAGTCTAGATGCAATTGAAAAGAAAAGAAAATCGAAACGAGATCTATCCATGTATTGAAATATCACAAGCAATCTCTTTATATGATCCAAGGCTCTTTGCTATCTTATTTCAGTTCTTTTTGTATGACCCTTTACCCATTGCCCCATTACAACCGAAAAAGAAAATTCCTAACTGATATGTTGGGAATTCTAGCTTGGGAGTATAGGTAAGTGATATGCTTTATCTTTGTTCTTAATATCTGATTTCATTCATGAGATCATTTGCATAAATTTAAGTGTTCTTTCTCTTTTATACTCATATGCAATGTATAATTTCATTTTTCTCTTCAATAAATTCTTTTGCATACGGTTGATGTGAGTGTTACCTAGGTTCAGAGTGAATTGAGTGATATCATGTGAGAACCTAAAGTTGGGACGAATCCTATCCATGGCATTTGAGTATGGTTATTTGCAAACTGAGAATTTTTGTTATTGGATGATACTTGATTTATGATGCATAGACTTAATTGCATGCTTTTAGTTTTGAGTGAGTGTGTTTTGTGTACATTGATTCTTATTGGTATGTAATTTTTCCTTGTCATTTTTGTTTATTTTATTTTGATTCTTGAGTCATGTGTTTGTGGGTATTGCAGCTGGTAAACCTTCAGAAGACTATAACTCCTCTTACTATGGACACCTAGAGGTTTAAAGGTTTGTAGTATACACTCAATGATATCATGTTCCCTTACGAAAGTGGCCTAGTTAGATTAGTTTGTTTTAAGTTTTTGTTTTCATTCTAATTTTGCTCGATAATTAGCAAAAACTAGGTTTGGGGGTATTTATTAGGTTGATAAATGTTCGTATTTGAGACCCTTAATTCCTATATTTTATGTTATGTTTTCGTGTAAATTTGGACTTCTCCCGATCTATTACTCTTAGCGTGGGCACCTTCTAATCTACCATGCCTGCCTTTTACAGTGGGTATTGACACTTGCTTGTACAACCAACACCTTTAGGCAACAAGACTTGCATTTTGTTGAACAACCACCACTTATGGCTACAAGACTTGAGCTTAATAAAGAGATTTAAAATGCTTAAGTGAACATATAATGAAATGCTCAATGCATGATATACTAGACAACATAAAATGCTTAACTAGATGTAGAGAAATCTACCCAACAACCTAGTTATTAGCTAACCCTAAGACAATAAATGAGAAGTCTTTAAAGTAAAGAACAATAAACGAAGGGGGAAGTTTGTTCTTACCTAACAATGGAGATGATTAATGAAGACCCATGAAAGATTTGTGCTCTTAAATGTACATTGGTGAGGGATGGAGAGTGAATGAGAAGTTTTGAGAGCTTCTCTCATTAAAAACCCTAATCTCTCTCAAGAAACCCTAATTTTCGGAGTCTTGATGGTTGGAAAAACTAAAGAGGGGTTTTAATAGAGAGCCTCGTCAAAACTATGTCGTTTTGACAAAAAAATGAGCTCGATGCGGTCATTCCACGTGGTTCACTTCAACATGATCAGATCGCATTGAAACACCGGAAAAAACACGCAGTTCACATCAACATGAATTCCGCGCAGCTCACATAAACGTGACCTCCATGCGGTTCACATCAACATGACAAGACCGCATGAACTCCCTAGAGCAAACACATGGTTCACTATGCGTTATTCACATTAACATGACCAGACCGCATGAACTCCTTGGATCAAACGTACGATTCACTCTACACGATTCACATCGATGCGAACTATACCATGCACAAAGGAGAAAAAGGGCATTCTCAAAGCGGTCGATCCTTCGCGCAAGGATGAGAGCTCACCAATGTGCCAGTGCAAATGTTTTTGATCAACAAACGAAAACGAATTACAACACAAACACAGATCGTAAATCTGCAATCAGGTACGGAGCAAGCAAATGAGTTCTCGAAACTCAAACAATGTAATATGCATGAATCCTAAAAAAATCTTGATGTACGTGTGTGTATATGGAGTGACTATAACTAGTGAAGTAATTGTTGAGAAAAATAACCGTTTTGAAAATATATGTATTTACGGAACTTTTTTTTTTTAAATTTAGAACATCGCTAGATCGTATTCTAAACGTAATGCAAATTGAATTAATTTAGAGATCTCCTTTGTAGTTTAGTCTCCACAAATATTCCGCACTTTGCACAAGATCGAATCACCTAAGAGTATTGACTCTTTTTTCTTTGAACCAAGACGTAAATTCACCTAAAAGACTTAAAGGAAAATATTAAAAGCTCATATCGAATTTGAAACTTACAAATTACTTTCAAGCTTGTGTCAACGCCAATGAGAATGACATGCTTGGTTTGTTTCTATTCTTTCTCTTAAGCCACTTATTTATAGGTTTAGAAAAGAATAGTGTGTTTTCATATAGGACACACGAATCACAAATCCTATTGTGATTTAGTAAGTCTAATCTTATTAGAAATCTTTTCCTTTTTATTTTATTTTATTTATTTTTCCATCAAAATCCTATTTTGATTTATTTTCCATTCTTAATGGGAAATAAAGTAAAAGAAGTAAGATGAGTCTTTGTCTTGGAACCTAACATTTGAGTCCAATATGTTCCTTTCTGATGATCCAATTTAACTTGTGAAGTTTAGGGATCCATTAGTTATTTTAATTACAAGCTCCAATATATTTGGCCAAAGTACCAATCAAATCTTAATTAATTGAGTCTATATACATTAATTTCAATTTAATCCATTAAAAAACTGAAATTGCACTATTGAATTAAAATTAAATATATTAAATATTTTTACCATAAACAATTGTGTGAAATATGTATACTCATGAAAAATATCAACAGTTAAAATGTCTTTTGATCGTTGCATTATTAATTATTTTATTCCTTAGGACCGTCCTTATGTCTAATGGATAATTTTGATTTATCATAAACCGTGATTCCATAACTCCTTATTCAATAGTCGATACCAAGATTTATTATCCAAGTCCTCGTAAGAGTCATAATGTGGTATTTACTCTTATTTGATTATAAAAGCCATGATGTCCATATCTATAAATATATGTCCGCTATGACATATGAATTAATAACGCCAAACTATCAGGATTACATCGTTATTCTGTGGTCGTACCCATTGATAACTCAAACGTTACAACTCATAATACATATGGTACATTATTTATCTCAGGATTAAGATAAATATTTCAATTGTTATATTGTAGATGTATTATTCCATTAACGATAAAATCGAAATATATTATTCACTTGATCCATTCAATATATATGTACTAGGTATTGTGTTCAAAATCTTTCACTTGGTGATTCTAAACTCATCACTTCCTAATTGAAAACAAAAGATCCACAACTTTAATCAAGATAAGGTATCTAGCATGTATCTTAAGTTGTGAACATTTTTAGACTAAATAAAGAATTATGTCTACCACACATAAACTTCTTTATGTGAATAATTCTTTTATGTTTCTTTTAGTCTTGAATCTTTAGAATATCTTCCTTTTGACATATATAATAAACGATTTATAGATGCTACATAATTTATTTATAAACAAAGGAATTTTATTGATAAATGATTTGTTACAGAAAACCCTTACTTTTGGGCATACTTCATAACAGTGATACATGTAATCAAGTTGAATGTGTGTGAGATGAATGATACACTACCATGTAGGGACACAAATATGCAAATTGTTTATGTGTGCCAATACATGTGCTCAATGAAGCAGGGACACATATGAATGAAATGTGTGTGTGTGTGTGTGTGTGTGTGTGTGTGTGTGTGTGTGTGTGTGTGTGTGCACCTAGCTCTTTAATAGAACAAGTCAAGTATATATATCTGAAGCACGGGTTCTTGAAGACTTTGGGATGCTGGGAAAGTTTTCCATGATGAAGCAATCGAGACAAACCTAGAAGAACAACTACCCATACAAAAACACCCCAATGATTTTAACAAAAACAAATAAGCCAATTACAAAATAATTGTCCTTATAGTGATTTTAGAAGTTTTAACGAAGCATTAATTTTCATACATGATGATTTAAATTTCTCCATAAGAATTTTTTTTTCTATTAAGGTGATCAATAAAAGAAACACAATAACAGAAAAACAATTTTAATGGAGAAATTGAATATCATGTATGTTCATTAAAATACAAAATTTGTCTATGGATTGGAAATCATGTGTAGGGCTTCAAGATAGCCCTAACTAATAGGAAAGTTAGTTAGACATAACTAAGAAGAAAAAAAACATCTAAACTAAAGAAATGTAGAAGAAAGAGAATGTTAATCTTCAGTCTTTAGACTTCGGACTTCCCACTCTTCTCTAGCAGAAAACTTTATATTTATAGGCAACTCTTTCCTTGATAGGTCCAAGTTCTTGCAAGTTAGGAATTCCACCAAATAGACAATTCGTATGAATCTAGGAAAATGATTTCTCCCTAAAGTTGGCTTTCTTTTTTATGCAAATTGAATTCTAATTGATTTGGGAAAACTTATTAATCATCCATTGACTTTCTAGAACCATTATGTAAGGACCTCTATTTTATGATTGACTTATTTCATGACAAACCACATTGAGGATGATTGTGTAATGGGTAGCTTAGGTCATCTTGATGATTATCGATGGCAAGCTTCCAAGCATCTCCGTGACTTCAAGAGCAAAAGATATATTCACTTGACTTTGTCTCTTGAAGAGTTTAGGTGCACGCACATACTTCATGCATGTTTTGCTCATCTTGCATTTGTGTTTTTTATTGTGTTTATATGTGCATCTTTTACACATTGCACACACACTTACATGCATTTATATTGACTTGCATTTGTTGTTGCACACACACATACAAGCATTTGTATTGACATGCAATTGTTCATTGTTACTCATGTGTGCATTCTCTTCATAATCACACTTGCACTTCATTCTTAGTCCTAAGTGTGATTTTTGTGTGATGTAATTCGTTCCCCAATGATTAATCAGGAAACGTCCGTGCATGTACGATGATGTACTTGTCTTAGTGCGATGCGTGACCATTTAAGAAGGTATCATTCTTCTCTTGGTTTGGTCTTTGGTCATATGGTCTTATACCATGAGTTTTTGACATTTTGTTGTTGCCCATATCTAACTTTCGGTCACTCTTTTGACCATATCTCTTTCTACAGACATCAAAACCTTATTTTGTAAAAAGGAGTAGAAAGTAGACATCCATACATTTCTAACGGTATAACATACGAAAGGTTTTGATGTCGTTTAGTCTTGTTTTGACCTGCTTCGAAATCAGGTTGTTGTGTTGATTTGCCAATGCATGGGTACTACGTGGGTGTCTACCTGCACAGTCACCCGGGAAGTGTTCTCGGGTGTTTTTCATGGTCCCAGTGTATGGGTAGTGTGCAGGTCCCCTACCCGCGCAATACTCTCGCACTGTGACATATTTTGGCTCTGTTTTGTATGTTTCTCTTCACAAAACGACGTGGCTTTACTTTGATCATATATATACTTCATATTCTTCCCCATTTCAACCTATAACTCAAAATTTCCAGATCCTAGTAAGAGAAAGAGTTCCCCTAGCGAGGGAAAGCATCAAGATTGCTTCTTTAACTCTCAGAACCTCAAACCACATATTCATCTTGCATCTCTAACATCATTCAAACATGAGTCTTCATTAATGTCTTCACTTGGTAAGTAGAACAAACATCCTAACTTATTTATTTTTCTATTTCATCAAGACATGTCATTTATTGCTTAGGTTAGCAAATCTTCAAATTTATTGTATATCTATTGAAGTTATGACATGTTTGGGGTTTGTTTGTGATAGTTAGAATTTAGGACCATATTGTCCTTCTAGCTAAGTCTTTATGCCTTGCATCTAGACTTTGATATTTAGGCCTCATTAATTCCATTTCTTGATTGCATATTTATTACCCTTGTTATATGTTGTGACAACTTGTGTTGGTTGAACTTTATTTGACAATTAGGTTGTTATATTTTATCTATCTATCTAATTGAGTCCTTATATATGGGCATGTAGGCATTGTTTGGTAACTAGGTTGTTAAATTGCATTATAACATCTAGTTAAGCATTTTGTGTGTGGTCTTACACATTATTGCATTTGAGCATATTGTCATATTTTCACGTAGACCTTATACTCTTCATAGAGTCAAAGTCTTGTGGCTTTTAGGTGAAGTTGCACAAGAAAGTGAAGTCTTGCAACCAATGGTAGGTTGGCAAGCATTGGTCAAATGCCACAGTAAAAGGCCTGCGGGTAGAGTAGGAGCTGCTCACGCCAACAGAAGTGGATCGGGGGATATCACTAGGGACTAAACCAATAGTGGTGAGTGGTAGTGCCCATAGCCTGAGGTTGTGGAGAGTGAGAGTCTGAGTATCACTTGAGGGTGTAACATTTTATTCGTATATTGGATTTTTGTGACCGTGTGTGGCTAAATGGATAACCCGTGAGTTTTGTCCAGTTGGATGGTTTCTCACGTAAATCAATTCAACGTGTTATTTATTATTTTTCACACTTTAATTTCGTTGATTGATTGTTTAATTGAATTGAGTTTTATTCTTAATATTGACTAATCGAAAAAGTCCACCCCCCCTAGGTTTTCTAGACACGCTTGTGTATTTTCACATTAGAAATCAATTTGGAAATTTTCTCTCAATTCTGGTCTAACATGGAATTCTTTCTCGTCATGACCAGCAGAAGAATTTATGATCTGACCATCAGGTACTAAAATGGGTGCAACTTTCTCTAGCAAACATGGAATCAAAAACCATAAAAAAATTTGAAAACCAGACTCCCGGAGCTTTCCAAGTTTATGTGGATTGCAACCCAGTTCAAATTGTGGAATAAATTATGACTTCCACATCATGGACGTTTTGCACAGGCACTTCTTGAAATAACTTCTAAAATCACCATTCTTTCTCTAATCTCATCTCAATAGCTAATTTATGTATAAACTCAACAAACACATTAAAAAATTTCAATTTCACACTAAACATAACATAAAAAGTAGGAATTAAAGGTCTCAAATACGAACATTTATCAACATAATAGGGTGCACTCGGTGCACTGAAGATTGTCTCGTCTGACAGTAGATGTGATTGTGGTGGCTCTCCAAAATGAAGGATGCCCAATATCCTCTTATTTTCTTTTCTTAAAAATATTCTTAAATTTATTGTTATTATTTTTTTTACCATTTATTTGATGGGCATTGTGGTATTTTTTATTGTAAATAGTCAAGGTATTCTCATCTTTTAAATGGCCAAACTAAATCAAGAGTTTGTTTCAATGGAGGTCCATTAACGACTTAAATACCATTTTATTTTTAAATGGATAAATGGATGTTGAAGATGAAACAAATTTTAAACCATATTTTTTTTAAAAGAAAATTTTTTTTTGGTTGATTTCCAACAGACTATCACAAAGACTTAGACTTCTCATGTCCATGAATCTCTATTGTTCACATTGGGGGAGTTCTTGCCTCCCCCGCCGGGAACAGAGGAGGCTCTCGACTCCGAAGCCACTAATAGGGAAGGCCTCGTCTCACCCTTTACGGTGGGGGAGATGGAGATCCATGGAGATCGCCGATAGAGATCATCACGGATCTGATGGATAACCCAATCTCCATATTAGATCTCCACTTTTTCTTTCTTCTTTTTTAGAGTTTTAATTTTTCATAATTTGGCTTTAATTCAAAATTCAAGTCCATCTTGGAGATCAATTTTTGTTTTTTGTTTTTTTTGGAAAGATGAGATCAATGTTTTTTAATAAAAATTTTCTTTTTTGAAAAAACAATTATTAAATTTTATTTGAATGGTGGAGATCCATTTTTAAAAAAGTTTTTTTTTTTACATATTATTAATGATCAACCTTCCATCTCCATATTTATCTCACGGATGGATGGTGTACATCTATTTTTCTAAAAAATTTCTTTTTAGAATTTCTGATTTATAAAATTAAGGGTGAAATGAAAGTGTTAAGGGTTCGTTTGGCACACCGTATTGGATTGTATTGGACTATATTAGATTGTATTGTATTGTATTGGACTGTATTATCATTAATATAAACCTGTGTTTGGTGATGATGACTTTGTTGTATTTTATTATATTATAAAAATATAATATATATTTTAAAAAAAAGTTAATAAATAATTTTAAATATTCTTACCATGAATAAATCAATAAATATTTTATATAAAAAATCAATAAATATTTTATATAAAAAATCAATAAATATTTATTTTAATTGAAATAAAAATAAAAATAAATAATATTTTTATAAATAAAATAAATATTTCCTATATAATTTTGAAATTATAAAAAAAATATTAACAACATAATAAATATTTTATCAATATTCCATATTTGTTGAAAAAAAAGAGAGAGAAAATAATAGTGTTTTTTTTTCTAATACAATACAACATAATACCACCAAATATAATGTATTAGCTAATACAATATAATATAGCAAAACAAACAAAGCCTAAATGTATTAAAGTTAACGGTTGTACTGGTTAAAAATTGGACTACAGCCCAATAGTTAAAGCCCACAACTGAATAAAGGGTCAAATATGTCACAAGCTCATTCGTACACCATAAAAATGCTTGAACAAAAGCCAGAATAACTAAAGCTAACATGCCCAATACAAAACTAGCCCAAAACCTCGTCTGGTCCATTGAGGCATCATAACAAGATAAACACATGGTCAGAAGGAACTTACCCATTCATAATTATGGCAGACGTTACATAAATCCCAACGTCTGACAAAGCCTTTATTTCCAGATTTGATAAAATCAAAACGGGTAATAAAGGGCTTGAGAACCACGCTCTTGCATAAAGAAGATGAGTGGTGAAGGCTCTAGAACTTCACTATAAATACCAAATCCCTTCTTGAAGTATCCGGATTTCTTCATCTCTAATACGCGAAAGCTCTCTAAAAAGGGTTAGCTTAGTAATTCTCTCATTTCATTAATTGATATTTTGCGATCAAACAGAGATCGACCCAATCGTTCTCAAAAACTGATCATTCCAATCCTCGATCGACCCACGTTGAGTCAAGGAACCCTTTGGGTACTGACTCGTCATATTCATCGATACACAACGTCGACCCATACATATCTATCAATAACTCGATTCGATACGTCAAATGACACGGTTTGCTATTATCACTCTTTTAATTTCATTTTGCTCATTGAATGAAATTCTGAATTGAACGCTGGAGAGTCCCTAGAAGGAACACCCCCTCTTGTGGTTCGACCACCACTCTGTATTTTCTCTTATTTCTCAAGTTTCCAGTGCCAATATCGATGAAACAATCAATTTTAGATCCTATCGACTACAGTTTGGCATCCACCGGTAGGCCTTGACAATTTTCCTAATCAAATTCGGATCCTAGTTCCGATCGAAGAACGATAACTGACTCGGGAGATATCGAGGAACGAATCGCGGTTCTCGTAGCTTAAATGACAGAAAATGCAGTCTGGTTGCAAAGCCTTGAAAAGGACAACAAAGAAGTTCAAGCCAAGAACCAGAAGTTGTAGGGAAAGCTTGATCGACTATCCAACAATGTGTCACATGCACCAGAACATATGTCAATCGACAACAATCGATCGCATGACCAAATGTTAGCCAAGGATCCAGAACGTAGCATGCGAAGACAGGAGAATTGATCTACGAGGGTGCATGTGCCACTCCAACCAATCTGTCGACCCTGTTTGGAATGTGGAGGAATTCAAACTAGCAAGACCCCCTAAACAACGAAATGGTAAAATCGAATCCCAATTATTATAAACCTGAGGTTGCACGTAGGTCTACAGAAATAGAGGAAATGATCCAAATGATTCCAGGAATTCATGCTCCTATCTAGCAGAGTGTAGCAAATAGCTTCGCTGACTTTCCATTCGTAGAGGAGATCGAGTTGATGGAGATGCCAAATAAGTTCAATTTCCCACCAATGGAACAATATGATGAAACGACCGATCAAGATGACCATATCGGCCAATATAAACAACAGATGTTTACAACAATGATAACTAGAGATCAGAGGGAGGCATGTTTGTGTAAGGGATTCATTTGGAGTCTCACGGGACATTTGTTGAAAAATTTGCTAGCAGCAGGAAATTGGAAAAACAATCAGATGCCCTTTACGCCGTTACCTAAAAGAGAGGAGAGCGACTTCGTGATTACGTTATTCGATTCAATAAAGAAAAGGTATTAATCCCTAAGTTTAACCCCGCAACTGCTATTTCTATTTTCAAGAAAAGGCTGCAGTACAATTCAGATATGTACAAAGAGCTGACCAAGTATCCTTGTCGAACGACGGAGGACGTGCTGACTAAAGCTTGGGCTCAGATCAAGTGGGAAGAAGATGAGGACAATTACCACCCTCCAACTCAACCACGAATAGACTACATGCGTAATCAACCTGCAGACAGAAGAAATGAGGAGAAAGAAGGCGAGATGCTTACCACTCTCCAACTCAACCACAAACGACGAGATGATTCGAATGAACAAATCAAAGTAGGAGAAAAGAGGCGACCATATGACAGGCCACCACGAACCAATACCCGTCATCGGGTTCAAATCTTAGAGTACGCTATTAACATCGAACCTACAGAGGTAATTAACGCACTAAAGGGAATTGAATCGTCTGTTAGATGGCCTCCCAAAATGGCATCACCTCCAGAACATAGAGACTCGAACAGATGGTGTGAATTCTATGGCGATCACAACTATTGAACAGACGAGTGCATCACTCTAAGACTTGAAGTTGTAGAACTTTTGAAGCAAAGGAGGCTTAAAGAATTTCTAACCTAAAAGGGGAAGAATACCTTAACACAACGTGATGAGTGACAAAAGGGTAAAGTAAAGGACTCTTCAAAACCACCACGACCAAATCAAATTTTCAATTTTATCTCCGGTGGATCCAAGGTAAGTGAACTATCACATTCTGCAACCAAAAGACACACTCAAAAAGTGTCAAACGCAGACGTGACACATTTCCTAATTCACGACCCTTCGATCGACATGATCATAAGCTTTGGCACAACCGATAGTTCGTAATTCTTTCCCTCTCACCATGATGCACTAGTTATTTCAATGTTTATAGCCAATTGTCTGATCAAACGTTGCTGTGTATATTGTTCTGCTAATATATTGTTTTTGAGCGCGTAAAGGGAAATGCAGATTGACGAAAGGGGAATCACTCGCCGCTCGACCAGAGTGGTGGGATTCAGCGGAGAAGCGAAAAGTACGATAGGAGAAATCGTCATCCTTGTATATGCACAAGGGGTGAACATTTAAACGAAGTTCCTTGTACTCGACTGTCCATCGGCTTAGAACGTAATTGTGGGTCGACCGTGGATTCACGAGCTGTGAGCAGTTCCTTCGACCCTTCACCAGACTATTCGCTTTCCAACCAAACGAGGAGTGTGAGAGACAAGAGAAGAACAGAAGACATCCAGAGAATGCTATCAGACCACCCTAAAGGAAAAAGAAGAAGCTCGAATTATAAAAATTACAGAAACTTACTCCTTAGCTTGATCTAGACCAACCTTAGGTAGAAGAGCTCTATGAGGTGCAGATCTATCCCTGTATCCCAAAGCACATGGTTTAGATAGGCTCAAGGCTCGCCCCCGCGATAAGAGAGAAGTTGATTGAATTCCTTAAACAACACGATGACAGTTTGGCTTGGTCGCACGCCAACATGGTGGGAATCGACCCCGAGGTCATGGTTCATCAGCTCCAAGTTGATCTTAACCATTAACCACTGAGCGAAATAAGTTTCGAAAACACCAAAATAAGTTTCAAAATTACAAAATAAGTCTCGGGAAAAAAAACGTGAGACTTATTTTTGTAAGTGTGTTTTAAGGATAGTTTTGTTAGATCTACACTTTAGGTGCTATTAAAACTTAAGTTAATAAGTTGGTGATAGTCTTAAAACTCACTCTTTAAATAGTACTATTAAATTTTTGATAGTCTCTTATAAGGGATCCTTTATTTTAATTTCGGTTAGGACCTTGATGAAATCGCATTGATTTTTATGAATTTTGATCTGAATTTTTTCGTTGATGATAAATTCAATGAAATGTACCTATAAATAAAGTTTGAAAATTTTTCAAACACTAGAACTATTTTTTCCGATTTTATTAAATATGAAGGCATCGGAAAAATAGATGAAATATAGGAAATTTAAGAAAAATAGTTTTAGTGCTTTAAAAAATCATAAAAAAAAATTCGTAGGTAGATTTCAATGAATTTATCATTCAAAAATTTTTTTTTATCAAAATTCTTAAAACTCGATGTGATTTCATCAAGATCCTTACTGAATTAAAATAAGGGATCTCTTATGAAAGGCTCACTTGTTTATATAATATTGTTTCGAGAGAGAGCCAAAAATAGCCATTGGAAATATTAAACTTTCGTTAGTAACCACTTTTGAAATTTTAATCGTTAATAACCACTTTTTTTAAAAAAAAATTCAGTGTTTGTCCATAAATTACAAAAATACCCCTGAATTTAGTTTTTTTTTTAAACCTGTAAGCAAACTTGAAATCACGACTAAAACATGTAACCAAACTTGAAATCACGACTTAATTGAAATGTTGAAACTTGAAATCTCTTTCTTTCTCTCTCCTCTCCCTCTTTCTTTCTCTCTCATCTCCTTTCTCTCCCGATCTCCCTCTCTCTCTCCTCGATCTCCATCGTCGGCGTCGGCGTCGTCCTCGTCAAAACCCAACCTCGCCGGTGTCCTCTCTCTCTCTCCTCGAACCTCTCTTTCTCTCTCTCGCGACAGCGCCGGCAAAGCCAAGCAGCGAGGACGCCAGCACTGTCGCGAGAGAGAGAAAGAGAGGTTCGGGGAGAGAGAAAGGATGCCAGCGAGGTTGGGTTTTGACTGGGACAACGCCGGCGACGATTTGCAGTCCCTGATTCTGACAGCGACGACGCCGACGGTGGAGATCAGGGAGAGAGAGAGGAGAGGAGAGGAAAGAGAAAGAAAGAGAAAGAAAGAGAGAAAGAGAGTGTGTGTTTTTGGGGATGGTTTTTATATAAGGGCATTCAAGTAATTTTTTTAAAAAATGGTTATTAACAATTAAATTTTCGTTTATGGTTACAAACAAATGTTCAATGTTTTATGTGATTATTTCCAGCAATTTCCACTATTGTTTCTGCTAATTTTAGGTTTTTTTGTAAACCAACTTTAAACAAAATAACAGATTTAAGTTTGTTATAATAATATAACAATTAAAATTAAAAATTACGCAAGTCGGTCCGATATATGTGAACCCGACCAAAGGCTAGTTAACCGGTGAGATGGGAATTTAATGCAATGATTGACTCAGCCTAACACGTCGAAGAATATTATTAATTCTATGAAAGATCATATTTATAATATTGAAATATTTAACCGCCCAATGAAAGATCATATCTCTCTATATATAAATTTACTTTGACTTTTTAACCAAACAACCCCAAATATTGTTGACTCCAATGATTGCCATTTATAAAATTAGCTTTCTTAATTATCACCCAAATGATAACATAATGGCCGGGTGAAGGAATAAACTTTACCTAGAAATTATAGCCATCTATCCATCCCATTAGCTGTTTTATTCAAATAATTTTAAATTTATTTTATTAAATTTGTGAGAATTAATTATTATAATATATTTATTAAAGAGATTATTAATGTTACTGGAATTTACTGATCTTGATAGCGGATGATGGGTAGTATTTATGTGAGGAACTACCAAATCTACGAAAGGTCAAGATAAGAAGGAGTGCAAAACCCGAGATGAGATGTGAGTATTGTCAAAGACGTGGTGAATTATATATTTTTAAGATAAAGAAAGGAGTGGTCAGTTGCTTTTAAAGAATGAACAAGAGCAATGCATTCAAAGTTGAAGCCCAAAATATTGGTCCCTAATTAATCAATGACAATGAACCATTCCAAATGCCCATTCCATTGGGGGAACTTATCACTTGTTGGGTTATGAAGTCTAAATTCGTAATATTTTGCTATGTTGGAGTATTGATGGTCGAAGGAGATTGTTTCAACCTAGACTTTTTATTATATATACTTTTGTAATTCTTGACGATTGTAATTACTGAATTGATAGTGGGATATATTGGAAATATTTTGAGAATTAGATGGATATCGGGAAAATCGATTAAGGTCGTTGCGCCTCTCTAGGACAATGTCCTAGAATACTATATTGGGAGTACACCCTTAGGACACTTTTGGTAGCCCGCATTACATTGTATAGGGAACATGTATGTATACGGATGACCATTTATCCCTAGGGACCCAAATCCCCGCTCCTCCATCCCTTTTGGGGGAAATTTTTTGGGAATGGGGATGGGGATGATTTTTATCCCCAAATTGAAATGGGATGGGGATCGGTTCCCCATCCCCATTTCCCCATTTCCCTATAATTTTATGTAAATGGGGATGGGGATGGGGATGGGGGTAGGGGTAGGTGCCCCATCCCCATTTCCCCCAAACCTTATATCTAATATATATATATATATATATTCTTAATATTTTTATTCTTTCTATTTTATTAAGTATATATACTTCTTTATAACTTTAAAACCTAACCCTAAATCCTATATACTTCTTTATAATGGATTGTGTGCTTTTTTAGTATGTAATTTATACTTAAACAAGGAAGACGGGGGAAATGGGGAAGAGGTGGAAAACAGAAAACGGGGAAAACGGGAAAAACGGAGAAAACGGGAAAATGGGGATGGGGATGGGGATGGGGGGACCTCCCTCCAAAACTAGACATGATCGCGGTTTGGTTCAAACCGTGGAACTGAACTGTAACCGTGTCAAAAAACCAGAATCGAAACTGGAACCGTGGCTTTCGGTTCCAGAACCAGACCAAAACCGTGAGCCTTAAGGTTCTGGTTCCGGTTCTGGTTCTTAAAAAAAAACCGGATTGGAACCGGCGGTTCGGTTCAGGTTTCGAAACCGCCAGTCCCAGTTAGATTTTTTTTTTCAAATTCTTTTTGGCCATTGGGCCTCAAACAATCACCAGACCGTTCGGCCCAACTGCCCAACAGCCCAAGCCCCAAGTGCCCAACGGGGCTGTCCAATTGTTCTTTTTTTTTTTTTTTCCTTTTTCTTTTTGCTTTTCTTACAAAATTTTTTGTTGGGCCCAACAGCCAGGTGTCGTCAACCTGACGTCACTTTACCGTTGGGCCCAATGGTCTAGTGACTGTTTGAGCCCAACAACCAAAAAAATTAAAAAAAATTTTGTTTTTTTTTTCTTTTCTCATTTTTTTCCTATAAATACCCCCCACCCCATTCATTTCTCCTCACACCAATTCTCTCTCAATTCTCTCCCAATTCTCTCTCAACTTTCAATTATTCAATTCTTTATATTTATTTTATTGCAATTTTTTTTAATCAATTCAAAATCATTTTCAACAAATTTTTGAAATTTATTTCCAAGAAAAATTTTCAAATTTATTCCCACCCATTTATTTTATAATTTTTCAAGAGTTTTTTTTACATTTACATTTTTTAAATAGCAAATGGAAGTGGAAGTGGAAATGGAGTTGGAGACGCTCCAATTCCTCCAAGGCGTTCCATTTCCAGGAATTTCAGGACTGGTAAGGGTCTTATGTCGGAGCCGGTGCTTGTTCAGCCAGACAACATTGGTTATGACAACGTTGCTGACCATGATTTCCTGCAACGACAATCTTATCTTCAATTCCTAAACTATCCAGCCAATCCAAATCCCCCTTTAATAATTTTTGAACCTGAAGCTAGCCACCCTAGCGACCCTAGCCCCAATATCACAAGCCAATCAGAAAATATGTCCAATCACCCTCCAGATCTTGATTTTGAATTACCGCCTACTGAAGAGATCTTAGAGAAGCTGAGAAGCAGCCCAAATCTGATCTCTTCGTATAACACATGAAGAAAATTACGAAAGAGGGTGGAACGATGGTAGCGGTTTGCAATTACTGCCACAAAGAATATAAGTGGAGTAAATCTGGAGGATACGATACATATTGGAAGCATATTACGACTCGGCATCCAGCCGAACATGCCAGGTCGAGTAAACAAACTCAAATTTACAGATTCACTACCCCTAACACTCAATTATTTAAATATAGTGATCAAACTAATAGAGAAGAATTAGCTAGAATGGTAACTGTAGAACATTTACCTTTTGGTTTTGGTGAAAAGGTTAGTTTTATTAATTATTGTCATAGAACCTCAAATCATGCTGCATGTCATGTTCCTAGAACCACTCTCACACGTACACTTTATGATATTTATAAAAGAGAAAAAAGATTTTGAAATTTTTTTTTGAGAATTATAAAGGCCGTGTTTCCGTATGTGCCGACATATGGACTGACCATTGGCGAACGCATTCATACTTGGGTGTCACTTATCATTTTGTGGACAAAGCATGGACAATGCAAAAAAGAATTCTTGCATTTAGAGTTTTTGATGATATACATATTGCTAATAATATTTATAAAAATAAGAAAATTATTTTTGAAGATTATAAAATTGAAAGCAAAATTTTTTCAATTGGTTTTGATAATGCTTCCAACAATACGGCAGCTATTCCTGCTTTAATTAAATTATGCAAACCTTATTTTAATAGTAAATTTTTTCATCAAAGATGTGATTGCCATGTTTTAAATTTATGTGTTCAAAAAGGTTTAGAAATTCTTCAAGCTTTTATTAAACCCATTCAAGATGCCTTATTTTATTTGTGGAAACATCCTTCTGTGATGAAATCATGGGTAAGATTTTGTAAACAGACAGGTAGACGTCCCATTAGATTTTCTCGTGATGTTTCAACACGTTGGAATTCTACTCAAAATTGTTTTCTGAAAGTTATGATTATAGGGATTTATTAGTTTCGTTTATGCAATATAATGTTAGTCAAATCAATCTCTATCCACACCATTGGGATGTTTGTACAAAAATTTGTAATTTGTTAAAAGTTTTTAATAGTGCTACTAACAATTTTTCTGGTATTTATTATCCTACTACTCAATTATTTATTATTGAGAGTTGTAATGTTGTTGGTGCTTTTTCCGAGTGTTCAACCGATATACAATTACAAGCATGCATTGAAGCTATGAAAAAAAAAATGGTTAGACTATTACAAGGAGTTTCCAACTATTTATTTGCTTGCATTGTGTTTTGATCCACGTTGTAAATTAGAAGATTTGTCTGATTATTTAACTCTTTATTATGGTTGTTTACAAATAGATGTAGATATTTATAGTTATATTTCTACAATTAAGACATTATTTCATGAGTTATATGATGAATATCGTAGAGTTTATGATCCATTACTGAACATTAGAGTTCCACAAACTCAAATTGTATCCAATACTCGATCCTCCGGATTTTTGGGGCTAAGGTCTCAACTGTTATCTCAAAAGACCAAAAAATTATGAGCTTCTTCTTCTTCATCAAGCTCGGCCTCATATTCTAAGATTGAAACTTATCATAATACTAGTTTTGAGTTTATGGGAAACGGTGATGTGGAAAATTTTGATATCCTACATTGGTGGAGGGATCATGAAAGACACTTCCCAATCTTGGCTATTATAGCTATACAAATTCTTGCAACACCAGTTTCTACAGTGGCTGTGGAACAAGAACTTAGCGCTGGTGGAAATATTCTTGGCGCAAGACGTTCGCTTTTGAGTCCAGAATTAATTCAAGTCCAAGTTTGTAATGATGATTGGACCAAGGCATAAAACAGACAACATGAACTCAAACATGAAGCACTTTACGATTTCTTTGACGATGACCACACAACTGGAACGAAAGGCATTGATTAGTTACAGTCCCTAGTCTCAAGTCCCAACTCACTTCAACAAACCGACAATAAAAGGTAAAAGAACTACGTGGACTTTGATTCCTCTAAACCTAAAGAGGATACGTATGCAAATTAATTGTGATGCAAATTAATTGTGGTACAAATTAAGTACAAGGCAGATTTAAATTTTTTAGACTTTAGTTATGTTTCAATTTAGTTTTTTAGTTGTTGTATATTTTTATTTTATTTTAATTTCGGCTTATCTAATAAACTTAATTTACAAATTACAATTTCACATTATTACATATTTACATGTCTATTAATTTTTTTAGTTAGTAGATTAAAAAAATAGAACCGAACCGTCTAGAACCGAAGAACCTATATTCATCCCCATTTCCCCATTGGTCATCCCTAGGTATGTATTAAAGCAATGCTACACGAGTGTTTGGTGAATTCTATGGATTGTATTAATTAATACAAAATAGGTGCTCTAATACAACGAGAAGCGCGCTAGCTAATACAGTGAAGATGAGTGGTATTAGATAATGAATAAAATATCAGTATCGATATCAGGTTTCTAAATTTATGGATATTTTGGGAATAATATTGATATCGGTGGATACTCTATTAAATATTATAAAAAATGATGGATATTTGCATCTAAAGTTAGAATTTTTTTTGTGAAATTTTAGGACAGACTTAAACAAGTAATTATACATCAAATGAATCATATTTCAACAATAAATTAGCATAGTTTTAAGCTTATTATAAATTATAACATAGATAGAGTCTGTATATAATTTTTAAAATTGAGTATTTAATAGAATAATATTTTTTTTCACTTTTACAATATTATATATTTATATACAATATAAAGAGATTAAATATTTGATAAACAAAATTATCATTAATATATATATATATATATATATATATATAGTTCCATACTTCCAAGATTTTATCATAAATCATAATTCATTCATAATAATACATTGCATGTCTGAAATTTAGAACCAAAATGTATTCCTTGAAGGTTCAAATACATAAAATATATTTCTATCTTGATTCGAACAATAATTTTCTTAGAAAAACATGCTTACATAGTTTTCAAGGTAGTTATTAATATATCATGAATATGTTGCTTGATCTCTTCCAACTAATCCATGAATCAAGTAGTTTGGATTTACCCAACTTGATGGATATTGTTGATCTGCATGCATAGGTATTGCATATGGCATTTGTGGAGAAAGATAATCAAATATATTGAAGCCACCATAACTACCATAATATGGTACATGAGAACCTGACATTGTTTACGAATCAATTTTCCGTGTCTATACTCATTGAGGAGAGAGTCATACTCCAAGAATCTTCATCAATTTGACTCGTTCTTCCTTGTTGTCTACCACAATTTTGATCAATATTACTTACATAAACATCCCAACCTGTTGCACCAGCATCCCAACCTCTGGCACGAACATCTCAACTTGTTGCACCAGTATTCCAACCCCCTACACCATAATCACAACCTTTTACCTCATCCCCACCATCCCCGCCATCTCCATCATCTTTTCCTCCACTATTTCCATCAGAGGTATATTGGTCATCGGAAGAGCTGGTAACAATAACTCCACGATCTACACCAACTTCTTCTCTAATTACTTGTTCAATATTTATTCTCATGTCTCGAGCATGAAAAGCAATATGTGGATCAGGATTTCCCTCATCATCATCCAAGGAGGCAGGTCTAACCCAGTCAAAAATAGGATTCTCATTATCGTCCTTTGCTTCAGCAACTACTTAAAATAGATCCATAGATCAATTTCATTTATTTTATCTTTTTCAGCGACCATATACCTAAGTTTCAACTTCATATTATAATAGCAATAAACAAGTTGTTCAAGCTTAGAATACGCAAGACGATTCCTTTGTTTTATGTGGATTAAAGTAAATGTGGACCAATTTCTTTCACAGACAAAATATAATGATGTTTGTGACATTATGCGAACTGCTATTGCACACAATGATGGAGCACAGTTTCCATACATTACCTACCAATCAGCTGAAATAAAAATTATTAATTATTATAATTTTATAAGTATGAATATTATTTCAATGATATTATTTTTTATTATTAATACGTAAATTTTTGTAATAAAAGTAATATACCAGGTTACATTTTGCTTCTAACTGGAATGGCTGCTCGTTCACCAAAATTTCTCCTTTCATCTTAAAGTATATGAGCTATATTCATGAGATCAATATTTAAATAATATATTAATATGACACAATACTCTCATGCAAAGAATTTATAATATTGGAATTATAAAAATTGGTTGTAAATTGTAACTTTTTTACCTCATTTCCAAAATTAGCAATGCCTGCAGCTTCAAGATCTAATTGTGTATAGACATTATATAAGGCTTTCAGGGTATTAGAATTATCCCCAATGTTGACTCTATATTGGTACTTTTGGTTCAAATATTAAGTTAGAAGAAAAAAAAAGAATAATTTCAGTATAAATATTATACTAAAATTTAATTATGAATGACAAACAATTGAAAATAAAATATACCTGCAGCATGTAGTGGGTGATTAAACATTTTATCCCACCGGTCTTGTATAATGTTTAGAATCCATTTACTCCCTCTGTGTTGTTGTACTGCATCTTTCATCACACGTTCACTCTGTGGTTCTTTGTCCAATTTTACTTCAAGTATTTAATAATTCTACAATTAACTATTATGTTGGAAATTTTTATAAATTTGTTATTGCTTCTTCTAAAATAATTTTCAATCGAAATTATTTTAACAATAATTTAATTGTTAAGGATTAAAAAAATTATTTTAATAATATGCAAAATATCCATGGACTTTCGGGGTGAAATTCACAATATTTTGGAAATATCGAGATATTTTAGAAATATCGAGAAATTTTTATAGGATATTTCCAAATCGGTTGAATATTTTGCAGGATATTAGATATTTACCTATTTCGATATTGGTCATTCCAAAATATAGATATATCAGTGGATATTTTGGTATATCATTTGATATTCAGTTCCTTGGTAGTAGCTTGTATTAAATATTAATAGCTGTTTTAGTTTATGTTTTGTTTTGTTTTTCTTTTAAGTTTATCTTTTATTCATGTCAGAATATATTTAATATTTAATGTTTTATATATTATCTTTTTTATGATTAAAAAAATAAAACAGTACGATCATTACTATTTAGAATACAATACAATAATAATAAAATATCCCAATAATAATAATAATAATGATAATAAAATTAATAATTTTAATAACGATGATTATAATAGTAATAATAATAAATTTAAAAATAAAAATATTATTATTATTATTAATTATTACTATATAATATACAATAATAATACGTTAATACAATTCCACATAATCATATGTAAACATTGTATAACTTAATACAGTCTAATACGAAATATTATCAAACATGGAATTGTATAATAATATTAATACAGTCCAATACAATATTATCCAATCCAACATAATCAAATACAATCCAGTACAATACAATACATTATACCAAACGAGCCCTTATAGTATTAATAGGTCATTGAATGCTGGAAGTTTGAGCGTCATTTAACCTGATTACACCAGGACATTGTCCCTCACTCCCTCTAGTACAATGCGTCAAGCACATCTTGACCTTAATCGATTTTCTCAACATCCATCTAATCCTCAAAACTTTCCAACAATCTTATGATTAGATCTTTGTTTTTGTGGATGTTAGTATTTACGGTGAATTCACAAAGATATGTATTTCTTATTTGTTATTTGAAAGAAATCGGAACCGACGGGGCTACGGATTACAAAGAATGGTAGATACAGTTCCACATAAATATTTGCTTTGCCACCAGATAAGTGCATTATATATTTAATTATTTATATATATGCTAATGAAAGTTAATTGTTTAGTGACATTTATAAATTTTGTGAGCTTTGATTTTATCATTGACCCAATTTGGATTTGTTACATGGAAAATTATTTTGAAGGTTGATGATCATATATTTCATTATATTTTTGTTATGTGATTAGAGTGATTATTGCAAAGCATGAATCCATATAAGGCTTTTGAGTAATTATGGTGACATGGCAATGACGGAATTATGTAAAGCAAAACATATCTATATCTATATAATAGATTTGGATCCTCTCCAAACTTCAAATATTCTCACTTTGTCCTCAACTTTCTATAACCCATTGTCATGTGTCCTTTAAGGGAATCAAAGGCCCGGATTGGTGTGTTTGGTATGGCTTTTTAAGTAGAGCTTCTAAAGTAGATCTTTTTTGTAGTAGAGTTTCTAATGAGTAGAGCTTCTAAAAAAAAGCTTTCAGTTGTGTAAATTACAAAAAAGATGTTGACAATATATTTTTAGAAATATCTTTTGGTTGAGTGAATTACAAAAAAAGGTGTTGACAATGTATTTATAATGAAAAAGTTATTGTAGAATATTTAAAATTTATAAAGGGTAGTTCAGACAATTCATATGTTTTTAAAAAGCTCAAAAAAACTTTTTGAAAAATCCCAAATTTTGGGCTTCTCCAAATAGACATAAAATGACTTTTATAAAGGGTAATTGAGACAATTCATATATTAAAAAACTGTTTTGAGTTTTGCCAAACGATTAAAAAAACTTCAAAATAGCTTCTAGTATTAAAAAAACGTTTTTGATCATTTTAAAAGTCATACCAAACATACACTTAGGTCCCGTTTGATTTTTTGTCTGAAGACTGAACAGTGCTGAATGTTGCTGAACACTGAATAGTGACTGAAAATTGAAAACTAAAAAACATGTTTGTTTTTTTTTCACTGAAAACTGAATATAAGTGATAAGCTGTTTATTTTTTAAAGTTATAAATATCTGAAAATAAATGCTTGTACAACTATGCCCTTATAACTATTATTTGTTATATATTTACATTTTAATATATTAAGGACAACTCTAAAACGTAAATTAATTCTAAAATAAATTTATTTAGTTATTAATCATATTTCATACATTATTCTATTTGTTGAATTACATTGAAAATGAACATAATATTTAATAAAACTAATTATCAAATTATGGAAAAAAAAAGGGAAAGAGACTTTACCAGAATATGCTAGGAAAACAGTATCCAGTTGTTTGTGATGCTAGGAAGCAGCTTAGTTTTCTGATGCTAAAGTTCTTTACGATGAAAGGAAAAGAAAAAGTATTAAAACGATTAGAGCTTTAACAGAAGACGAAATTGGAAATAGATTAAAATAGTAAGGATAGTTTTAGAAGTAAAATTTTACATTAAATTAAATTTTATTAGTGAAAAGTGAAAAGTGAAAAGTGAAATTTTTTTACTTTTCAAAACAAGTGGTTTTAATGGTTCATTAAGTGATTTCAACACTTAAAAAATCAAACAAAATAACTGAATGGAACACATTAAGTGTCATTCAGTGTTAAGTTGAAAAATCAAATTGGACCTTAATGTTTTAATTTTGTTTCTTCAGACCCCAAAACACAGTTGTTTTACCATCATCAAATTATTCCCAAGTTATTAACCCCAATTTCAATCCCTTGCAGCCCATCTCCTTCCAATCAACGATTTATCTCATCAGTCTCTCGAAAGATTGAATCTCTTTCTTATAGTTGTCTTTCAGATCATTATTTGGCTTCTAAATTCCAAAATTTTATCACTCTTTGATTATCATAGACAATTTCTGGACAAGGACTTGGTGCATTTTACATGTGGGTTCTGGACTTCTGGTGACGATTTCTCTCATCAATCAATCGAGAGATTGAATTTAGTTTGAATCTGTTTCTCCTAGTTGTCTTTTAGATCGAGCTTGGTAGCTTTAGCAGGTAAGTAAGAGGCTGCAAGAGAAAGGAGAAATTCAATTTCTGGGCAAGGACTTGGTGCATTTTAAGTTCGTAAATCGTAATACATACAAATCAATATCTTTAAAAAAAAAACATAAAATCGATTTCTGTATATAATTATTAAAAAAAATCCATTTCTTCCATTTTATATATCACAATCTCATTAAAATGTACAGATTATACATAAAAGGCAAAAAGAAAAAAAAATCAACTAGAATTCCAGTGTAGAAGTGAAGAGTATATTTAATGAATTGGGGTTTCTTAGTTAGATCGTAAATTTTCACATCCTATTGCAGATTCTAAAAAATTTCTTACGGTGCAAAGGGGCGGTTTGGTTTCTTACATTGGAAATTGGAAACGCATCAGTTTGGTTCAGATGGCAGAACGATTGTGTTTTAGGGTGCAAAAGAAATAAAAATTAAAACAACAAACCAAACCTTTAATTTCTTTAAAAAAAAACATGCCGGAGTCGATGAATTATGGAAAGATGAGGGCAAGGTGATGATATTTGAGGTGAGGAGACGATCATGATCTTATAAAGAAAGCAATCATGCAAACATTGAAAATGTACATAAATAAAATCATAATATATTTCATATATAACTAAAATCAAACGATAAGAAAGAAGGAAAATATTGAAAGTTTATATTGTACTAATTAATATAAATAGTGTTTCTAATACATCAGGCACTGTCTTATCTAATAAGTGTAAATATTAAAACTTCGAAATTAATTATAATATTTTTTATAATAATTTTATAAAATAAAAATAAAATAAAACAATTATTATTATTGTTATTATAAATTCCAAATCAAATATTAAATATTAAATCATGAATAATGTTTATATTAGATAAATATAACAAACTTTGTTGTATCATGAAATATAAATAATTCTTTAATGCATACATATTAAAAAATATTTAAAAAGATTAATTTCAATGATTTTTATTCATTATTTTATTTTTTAATTTTAATAATAGAATTTTTTTTATTTTTAAAAATTCAATTTTATAATAAGAATATTAAATATTATTTTCAAAATATAAAGCACAAAATATATAATATTATTATTTTTTTGGTAATAAATATTTGGTAATAAAGTTCAATTTGTTAGATGTCTTACTATAAGAAAAAGTAGAGTAATATACTGTAAATTAATCTCCTATAAATTAATATTCTCTTTAAATTAATAAAAAATTTAGGTCCCGACTCAGGCTAGTGTAAAAAATTAATAAACCTCTTTATTGTAATAATTGATAATTTCTTTTTAAAACCTAGTAAAAAATATTTGGTCCCGACTATTCCATAAATTAATAATTTAATAAAAGTATAAAATATTTTACATAATATATTTAGCCAACCGTTGGAGAATTCAATAGATGTTGCTTTAGGATAAAGTTGATTAAGATAAAATACACCTTTCTCTTTGATTAGATTACCACTACCACAGATCTTACTTTGGTAGGTATTAACCTATTCTACCAATGTAGTTTCCATGAAGGGTATGAGACAGGCTTATGGCGTTTCAAACTTCCACTTATGTGACGGGCGCTGAGCAGTTCTTCTGTCTTCACTGTGGCAAAGGTTGTCCAAGATGGTGCATTGACTGACTTTGAGCTTGTACTTATCTAGTAGCCATTGAGCAAGATGTTTTTGAGTAAATGTAGGATTGTCTTTCTTCATCTAGCAAAGTTCTTTGACGGATAAAGATTAGACATCTTAAAAGGAGGAGTATTAACAAAGAAGATAGAAAAGAGAAGATTTTTAGGAGCTATTAGGAATATAATTAGGGGTGGGCACGATTCATTGAACCGAACCGAATTGATCCGAACAGAGTCGAAATTAGGTGTTTGGTTTGGTTTTGAGGTTGAATTCGGTTGAATTCTGTTCGAACCAAATTGAACCGCATAGAATATGGGTCGGTTTTGGTTTTGGATGTTCCAAAACCGAACCAACCCGACGAACCGAATATAACTTAAAAAAAAAACCTAATTTTCAGTTTTCTCATTATATCTTTCACAAATCAGAGTCATCAAACATTCAAACCCTATCTCTTTTTATCTTATCTCTTCGGCCGCTTGGCTCTGTTTTCTGACTTTTCATTCACAAATCACAAATCACAAATTAGACCCTCCATCTCCATCTCTCTTGTGCTACTGTCTTCTCATCCCTTATATGTTTGCCTCTGTTTCTAGTTGCTAGCAACCTTTTGTTTGGGTCTATTTTCTCATCTCCATCTCTCCATCTCCCCATCTCCATCTCTGTTTTCTCATTCGCAAATCACACCCTCTCCATCTCCATCTCTGTCACTCCATCTCCATCTATTGGTTTTGAATCTCTCACTTCCCAGGCTGCACTTTTCCCGACTCTCTTCCCCAACAATCTCTAGAGGAGTCGCACCAGATCTTCATTGATCATTTTGGTGCGATCTCGAATCTCTACATGTAGATCTCACCAAATCTCGGTTCTCAGATTCTTTTATAATTTTTTTTTTGAAATGGAGGTCTGGGCTCTCCATAACCTAGAATCCAGATGTTCACCTCTCAGTCACTCTATCGCTCTCTGACCCGACGAACCGAATTGAACCGAACTGAACCAAATCAGGATAAAGGTGTTATGTTCAACTCGGTTTTACAGTCCAATTCGGTTCAAACTGATTCTAGATTTCAAAAACCAATTATATGTCGGTTCAATTCAGTTTTGACCAAAACCTAACCGAACCAAACCATGCCCACCCCTAAATATAATTGTTAGGTGTATCTTAATATCTCTCTTGGTATATGCAACCGAGGAATAAGTCTCACTATTTATAGAGTGAGTATCTTTGGTCTCTAAGTAATCATATTCCCAAAAGGAATTGGAAATTTCCTTAACAAATCTTTCCTAAACAAGTAATCCTGAAAATAAACTTTCTCTATTTTATGATTGAATTATTTCATGACAAACCACATTGAGGATGATTTTGTAATGGGTAGCTTAGGTTCTCGTTGACAAGCTTACAAACATCTACATGACTTCAAGAGCGTAAGGTATATCACTTGACTTGATTCTTGAAAAGATTAGATGTGCATGATTTGTTCATCTTGTATTTGTGTTTATTTGATTGTGTTCATTTATGTTTTTATCTCACACTTCATGTATGTAAACTGTTTATGCAATTGTTGGACCATTTCCATGTTGATTTTGTGCCAAAAATGCCCTTTGAAGTGAAATGCGTTGTACGTGTGTGATGTACGTGCGATGTACGTGCGTACATTCGTATAGCGTACATTTGAGAAATTTGTTTTCTCCAGCAAGTGTGCGCTATACGTGTGTTATACGTGCACACATTCGTATAACGCATGTCGCCAGAATTTTTTTCTACATTTTGTCAAAATGACTTCATTTTGCTTGGCTTTTATAAATATCCCTCTTTCTCATCTTTTTTTTTTGAAGTCTCCATGAAATTGAAACCCTAGAGAGAGAGAGAGAGATTCTTGAGAGAGAAAGCTTCATTAAAGCTTCATTAACTCTCCAAATCCAAAACCCATGCATCCATGATATCTTTCATGCATCAATCTTTCATGGGTCTTCTTGGTTTCAGGACTAGGTAAGTCACAACTACATTAAATCTCATTTATTGTTGTTCTTACTCTAGATTAGGTATTTATTGCTTGATTAAATACCTTGACTCTCTTTATTTTATATATTTATGAGTCTTGATAACACGATTAGGTTTGTTTGTGATAGCTTAAATGATTATGTTGTTTTGCCTTAATAGCTAAGCCTTGAATGTTCTTGTGAGATTGTATGAGGATTAGGTTGATAGATTCATGTTCATTTATATAGTCAAGCTCTCATGAATATTTATGTGTGTTTATTTGACAATTAGGTTGTTAGATTTTTTTTCTATACATCCAATTGAGTCCTCATGTATTGGTATGTAGGCATTCTTGATAACTAGGTTGTTAAATTGCATCATAACATCTAGTTAGACATTTTCTGTGTAGTTTTACACATTATCGCATTTGAGCATCATTTTCACATATTCACTTAGACCTTTAATTCTCTTCAATGAGTCAAAGTCTTGTGGCTTATAGATGAAGTTGCACAAGCAAGTGAAATCTTGCAACCAAATGTTGGTTGGTAAGCATTTGTTGGCAAGTACCACTATAAAAGGCCTGCGGGGTAGACTAGGAGGTGCTCACGCCAAGAGTAGTGGATCGGGGGGTATCACTAGGGATTGAACCAAGAGTGGTGAGTGTTAGTGTCCATAGCCTGATGTTATCGAGAGTGAGAGTCCGTGTATTGCTTGAGGGTGTAACTTTCTTTTCATATAGTGGATTTCTATGGCTCAAGTGGCTAGCGTAGCTAGTCCCGTGGTTTTTCCCGGTTGAAGGGTTTCCACGTAAAAATCAAATGTTTTTTTATTTCTGCATTTTACTTGATTTTTATTGTTATTTGATTTGGGTTTTTGTATATGTTGATCTTGACTAATTGAAATGTTGGTAATTAATCGATTAACAACTCATTCACCCCCAGGTTGTATTAGACACGCCCCGTGTATTTTCACCTAAACAATAAAACCGACTTCCACACGTTTTCTAAAACAAAATAACACTTTAAAGGTAAAACCCTTCAAATTAATAACCCCTCTAATTTAATACTCAATAGTGGATTCCAAGAATATTAATTTAGAGGGGTTCTACCGTAAATTTTGTTTTTTGTTTTTTTTTATGTATAACCTACTACCGGGACCGGCGAGATTGGACTCTACAAGCTCAGCCCAGAACATTACTCCCACTATCAGGGAGAGGATACAAATGGTATACAGTCACTCTCATAACTGGAGAGAGGGATGCTCCCAAAATCGGGAGAGAACTCCCCACACTTGGGATTTTATAGCCAAGGTGGGACAATGAAAATATATACTAATATATGCACTACACCGGGAGTTGAACCGTGGTGGTGGAGGCTCTCAGGGAGTGTCCAGCCACATTGGCAAGAGGCCCATGTTAAATTTTGTTTATTTTATAATTTATAGTTGGTGCTAAAAGAAAATTAAATATGGGGTACCAATAAATAGTCTCTCTAATAATTTATTTATTTTATGGTTAACTTTGCTTTAACTAAGTTAAGTACCTATCAAATGTTTAGACTTGACTTTAAATTTTACGAGAGATATTGGACTGATTAAAAATTGAAACTCATAATTAACTCTATAATTTAATTTGTATATAACATATATAATTTTATTTTATTTCAAAATTCTAGACCGAGTTACAGCCCATTCTAGCCTACTAGTGCCTTTGCTCATGACTCCGTAGAGTTGGCTTACACTAAGGCCCAGTTTGGCATTGCTGTGCTGTGGGGGGAATTGCTTTTGGATCTGCTGTGGGGGGAATTGCTTTTGGAATTGCTGTGGATAGAATCAGCTGAGTGTTTGGTAAACTGATTTTCAAAAGTGCTGTGAGAACCAAAAGCAATTTCAATGTGTTTGGTAAATTAGAAGTAAAAAGTACTGTGATTGTGTAAAATTACTAAAAAGACATCATAGTAATTACAAATAATTAAAAAACAAAAACATTTTAAAATTAAACTTTAAATGAAATAATATTATATATATATTAAATGCATTTAAATTAATAAATTAAATTAAATTAAATAATAAAAACAACTAAAAAAACAAAATTAATAAAAACAAACCCTAACTCTAATCTCTTTCTCTCTCCCTCACTCTCAAGTCTCACCTCACTCTCACCGCCTCTCTCTCCCTCTTTCTCTCTCTCCCTTCTTTCATTCACAACTAAGATCCAACCTCATCTTCATCTTCAATTTTAAATCCAACACAATACAATATCACAATCATCACTCAACCTCATCTTCATCATATCCACCAAAATAAAATAAAAAGTAATTTTTTTTTTGTGATTCAACTTCTGGGCTGTTCTTCATCACCATCATAAATTTTTTTTTTTAAATTGATGATGGTTGGATACTTGGATGGTATTTGATGGTTGTGGGATTTTTTATTGTATTTAATGAAAAATAAAAATAAATGCAAAGAAAAAAACAATTCGGGGTAGAAATACCCAGCTTTCCTTTTTAAAATTTTGTTGTTGTTGTTGAGTTTTTTGTGGTTTGAAAGAGAAAGAAGTGATGATGATAATGGATGGCGATGGCATAATTTTTTTTAAACAATTTATTTATTATCTCCATATTGTCGATTTAAGAAAAAAAATCCTTCTCTGCTGGGTTTGACTGATAATGATAATGATGAACTGGGGATGGATTTTTGTGTTTGATAATGATTTCTAAAAAAAAATATTAGGGTTGATGATAATGATTTCTGGGTGGTTGTTGATTGTTGTTGATAATAATGATTTCTGGAAAAAAAAAATTGATTATGATAATGACTGTTGTGAGAGAGAGGAGAAATCGAAGCTTGAAGGAATCAATCTGATTGGTAAATGATTTTGTTAAATGTCATGAAACGTTAAGGGCAAAATAGGATAGTTGGGTAAAAATTCATTAAAAAACACTGTAGCGCATTTTCAAAAGCAGAAGCTGATTTCCAAAAGCATGTAATTGTAGCTTCTCAAAAACTCAGTTGGGAGAAGCTGAAAGTGGCCAAAAGCACTTCCCCACAATTTTACCAAACACCCTATCATTGGTCAGGAATCACTTTTGACCCCAAAAGCAGCTGGGGAAGCAATGCCAAACTGGGTCTAAATCACGTAAAATATAGTATCTCTTTATTGTTTTTAATTCTTTGTTTGATTATTATTTTGAGTTTGTATATTTCTTTAACAACCTCATACATAGAACGATCATAATTAACATCTTTAAAGATGTAATTTCATTAGGTGAAATTTTAATTTTCTATTTACATGCATGGTTTATTAAATGAGAATTTGAGAATTTAGCCACTAAATTAATTGATATCTACCTTTATCATCAAGGTATTATAATTCAGATACAAATCATAGTTTCTTTTAAAATGATTTAAAAATATTTTAATGTGTTTCAAAGCATTTTGATATTATCGAACACTAGTGCTAGACAGACAATCTAAAAATTTAGTTTAAATTTCAACCCAAATGATGTGGTATGTCGTTTTTTCATTAACCACATCATCCCATGTTTGTTGTGTCTAGTGATGACAACTCACTTGCCACATCATTTGGGTTAAAATTTGGATTAATTATTTAGATTGGATTGTATTACTCATTGACAAAAATGCTTTTAAAATTGAAAAGTGGTTTTGTGTCTATTATGTAGTGTTTAATTTGAAATCTATAATAAATCTATTTATTATGTAAAAATGGAAGTTTCATGTCAAGGCAATTGTTAGATATCAATATATAATGTTTAAAAAGTCCTATACATCATAAAATTAATTTTTGAGAATATATATATATATATATATATATATATATATAAAATAACCTGTAAACCTCATATATTACCGGATTGAATGAGCGTCATTTAACATCAAATCACATTAGAGGCGCTAAAAACATGTTTGAATTTTTTTTATAAATAACTCTTATTACTAACCTATTAATATTATAAAATCATGGCTAAAATACACTTTTTCTACGAAGTGATGTAATAAAATTGTGATAGCTTGGCTCCAATTTTTCTTAAATTAATCCTAATACAAATACTACCAATAGTAGTAATGGCAAATTGCACCGACTTAAAGTTTAGGTAATTAGACGCATATTCAACTTTTATTAAAATTCTACGAAGCTTCTTTATTTTTAGTTGACTTGTTTTGAAATTAACCGTTGACCGACCTAGTATTTGGAAAAGTCAAAATTACCCCTACCCTACGATGGTCAATTTTTTTTAAAAAAGATCAATATTTTTTTTAATATAATTATTATAATATCAAATAACTTTAATATTGAAAGGAAAAAAAGTCCTATCGACAATGGCACTCTTCTTCAAGCGTGAGAGGAGATCCTCGCATCTCCTTTATGACAATCCTCCATCTCCTTCATATCAATTTATCGCATAAGAGAGATGTTCTCCCCCAAATAAGAGGTGACAATTTTTCTTTGGTACGGAGGAGATCGATTGTATGAAGATAGTGCGAGGTCTCCATAAATGAAGCCATCTCTTTGTTGGCTTGGTTTCCTTTATTTTTTTTTCTTTCTTATTTTTTAAATAATTTGTTAAATTTATTTTTTCTTTATATTTTATTTTCTTTAAAAATATTTTGCATGATATATAATATTTATAATTTTATTTAGATGAAAATGAAATTTTTTATATTATTTATTTAAAAAATAATAATTGATTAGTTTATTTCAAAATTAAAAAATGATAATAATAATAATAATCAAGTAAATGAAGCCCACTTTATAGTTTATACCTGCCAAACCAACAGTTAAGTCCGACAAGAAAGGTTTGTATAATTTTGGTAAAAAAAAAATTTAATATATATACAGTTATGAGTTATAACAAAAGAAAGTGTAAGATTCTGCGATCTGGCAATAGTAGTAAAGTTGTTAATTCACTAATCACTATCAATATGGAAATGACTATTGAGGAGGCTTTAACGTCCAAGGTCCGGCAACACCATTCTTTCCGCCTTTTACGGAGAGAAATACACAGAAGAATTACTTAATTGTATATAAAAAGGTCAAACTCCACCACTCTTTTTTTCTTTTTTCTTTTTTTTTTAAATTTTTAATTTCTCCTGGTGTATTTAACTCCATCACAACCCACCACACCCTCTTCCCTTTTCTCTTTCCTTCTCTGCTTTTCTTCACCAAACTCTATTTTCTTTCTCATCTCTTTCTAGTAATCTAATTCACTACAAATGCAATCATATTGAACCCACAAACCACCCCAAACATCAATCATCTTCTTTGTTTTCTTACTCATTTTTTTTATAAATTTTTTAATATATCTCATGGAGAATGAGTTGTTTCTAAACGCAGGAATTGCAGCACCACCAATGCCCACCTGGCATTCAGCCATGGCCGATCTGAATTGCTCATCTGAGCAGTCGTCAGATTGTTTTATCAACCCTAACTGGGAAAGGTCAACGGATCATAATAATGTCCAGTTTGACTCAGCTCTGAGTTCAATGGTGTCTTCACCAGTAGCATCCAATTCAAACATGTCCAACTCCAATGAGAGCTTTGTGATCAGAGAATTGATAGGAAAGTTGGGTAACATTGGAAACTCTAATGACTTGCCTCCTCCCTATAACAACAGTACCAACACTTCATGTTATACAACTCCCTCGAATTCACCTCCACCAATAATGGATCATTTGCTTAAAGAAAAATTACCCACTTTGGGGTCAAGTGTGGCAGAGTTCTCTGCTGATCCTGGATTTGCGGAGAGGGCTGCAAGGTTTTCTCGCTTTGGCAGCAGCAGGAGTTTCAATGGTAGAGCCACCACCCACTTTGCTCCAAACAATCCTGAAGAATTTGGTCTTATTAGATCTAATCATCAATTGATGACGATGATGGCCAATGAGAAGCTGCCGCGTGTTTCAAGCAGTCCTTCTCTCCAATTGGCAAATTCTCAAGAGGAATCCTCTGTTTCCGAACAAGTTCCAATTGTTTTAAACAATTCTATTGACTTCCATTCCAAGAAAAGAAAAGCTGCTTCCAAAGGAAAAGCTAAGGAACCTGCAACATCCCCTTCTACAACTAAGGTATATACGAGTCGACCACTTTTACTCAAAATGATGTCTATTTCTTTGTTAAAAACATTTATTTATTTATTTATTTTTACAGGTGGATAAAGCTAATGAGAATTCCAATAACAACAACAAGCGATGCAAGCCCAATGATGAAGGAAATGGAAATGAAAATAACAATGTTAAAACAGAGGAAGAATCAAAAGGAGGAGATGCCAACAAGACTAGTACTGCTACTACTACTACTAATTCAAAACCCCCAGAGCCTCCAAAGGACTATATTCATGTCAGAGCAAGAAGAGGCCAAGCCACTGACAGTCACAGTCTAGCTGAAAGGGTGGGTCACAATTACAAACCAATTTGCCAAATAAAAAAAAAAAACGTATTTGTTCATGTAACATTGGCTGATTGATTGATGTATCATTTGCTCAGGTTCGTAGAGAGAAGATTAGTGAACGAATGAAGCTTCTCCAAGACCTTGTGCCTGGCTGCAATAAGGTCACTGGAAAAGCCTTAATGCTTGATGAGATTATTAATTATGTGCAGTCACTGCAACGCCAGGTCGAGGTAATTAATCAATCTTTTCAATTTTATTTTCAATTCAATTGTAACATATCCTTTCTTAATAGTTTTTTTTTTTTTTTTTAATGGCAGTTTCTATCTATGAAGTTGGCTTCTGTTAATACCAGGCTAGACATTAATGTGGATTCTTTAATGTCTAAGGATGTAAGTTTAAGCTTTAATGCCACCAGATTTCTTTTCTCTGAATATTTAATTTTTCTAACTAATATTGGTTGTATTTTTTTTTTTTCAGATGTATCACCCAAACAAAGGTTTGGCACATCCAATATTCCCAGTAGATTCCTCGGCTTCAGTGTTTTTAGGGCAGCAGCAAAATCCAGGTCTACAGAGCAACATTTCTAATGGGACAATCACTCAATGCTTAGTGGACCCATTAGATTCTGCACTATACCGCAACCTTAACATTCAATTATCTCAATTTGAACAATTCGCTCAAATTCTTCCTCAGGTAACTAATTTTAACACTTACCATAAACTTTCAAAGACTAAAAATCTCTTTCGTAAATCTAAATTTGATCTGTCCAAATTATGTACAGTTTCAGAGTTTTTGTGAAGACGACCTGCAAAGCATAGTCCAGATGGGTTTCGGACAGAACCCAAACCGCGAAACAGCGGCAGAGCAATCACAGAGTTATCATGGTAATTAAAGGACTAATTGAGTCCTTGACAGTTATTAATAATTTTTCAACCATAAAATGGTGATCCATGAATCATGATAACTACTCATCAAATGCTGGCTAAAATGGTGATTAAATTCTATGGTCCTCAAGGAGACAAAGCTAGCTGTATATACAAGAAACGTAATTTGGACAGTCACAACAACAACAACAACTGCCGAGGCATAATTATCTTTAGGTTAATGAAGAGCAGATTTCTTCATCTTCTTTTTCTTTTTCTTTTTATTTCATTTTACTTATAGTTTCTATCAATGATTTTGTATTCTATTTTTTTGGGAATTCTCCTGCGATTATCCCCTGTAAAATTCTGTAATTTGCTGCAAAGTAAAATTCTGTAATAGTATGTAAGATATAATTGTAATGATTAGATGGAAAATCTTTCACCAGTTTACTTTTCAGCAAACTTATAATTATTTTGACAGCAATTAGCAGAATATTTTTGTCATGTCACATCAATTGAGCAATGGTAGATCGTGTAATCTGGTGGATTTGATTCTCACTACCTAGTGTTAACCAGCTGTGTGTGTATATATAAATATACGTTGTTGGGGCCTTTCTGCTATCTGAAAAGTCTAATTGGAGTGATTATGATTACGACATTGGTTTTAGGTGATTAGGACATATATAGATTATCTTGAACTATTATTTTCTGCTACATATCTTTCTTGCCCTCCTGTAATTTTCATACATTAACCAGAAACAGAAGCTTCTGTCTGTTCCCCACTTCCCCTTTTACTCTTCTGAATAAAAACAATTCAATCAGAGATTACAACAAGTTATAACTACTGGTTTTTATATTTATATATTAAAATTAGTTCATTATATATTTAAGGCCATAAAAAAGAATCCCAGGTTTGCTGGCAGTGGTGAGATTCTGACTAGACCCAATGAACCATAGAGCTTTATAAATAATAAATAAATAAATAAGTGGAAAAAAAAAGGTGTTATTGTAGTGGAGTTCAGGTATGGACTATGGAAAGATACCCTTTAAAAAAATATTATAAATTGTTTATTTGAAGACAGGACAGAGGAGAGGTTGTTAGTAAAAATCCAGTTTCTGGGGTTTAACGAAAGATTTCTGCAAATTGCAGCCTTAATTATTTTATACAGGGGGTGTATTATTGGTCTGCAGATTATTAATTAATTAATGTAGTTAAATTAAATTATTAGAAAGATTCTTTGAATGTGGGGAGAGTCGTATTTAGAGTAGTTGTATAACAAATATAATATACTAGTGGAATGGAAATTGCTCATGTCACAGTCTTGTCGCGGAAAAGTTTAAAAAAGGCCCAATCATTTTGCGACGTGTCTAGGGATTGATTTTTTAACCTTTTGTTGCCATTTTCTTTTCTTTTCTTTTTTTAATTAAATCCATGGCAGCTTATGCTGTTTTAGTGTTTTTTCTTTCTTCAAAGATTCCTTATAGGATTGCTCATCGTCATTACATAATACAAAATCTTGACAAGGACTGTAAATTCAATTCTAAGTAATTATGATGCAATCTTTATAACTGTCTTAATTAAATGCTGGTGTTAATGTATGTTTTTAAGTTAACAACTATAAATATATTTAAAAGAAAAAATATTAAATATATTTATTATCTTGATCAATATAATAAATACATATTTATAATAAATATTTTCTTTTTAGCAAATTTATAGTCCTTAACCAACGTCTATAAGTCATAGGTTAATAGTACTCCAATTCAAATTATATGAGACCTAATGAGATGAATGTTATTTGGGTGAAGGTAATTTACAATTTTGTCCCTCAATTTTCCAGAAAATGTCTTTTACTTTTCACTAAATATATGCGTATTACCTTTTTTGGTCCTCCCATTATCGGATATGTATCAAAATGATCATTTCATTGATCAACATTAATCAAAATTAACAAAAACTGGGGTACGCCTTTACACACTATCAATATACAAATGTGACAGATGTACCATTATACAAAATTCAATTTATTTAAAAAGAAAATAACAGAATTAAAAAAATTCAAAAAAAAAAAAGAGTCATATTGTCGATAGAGATTGACAACCAAAATCATCGATCACCTCTGCGTGCAGAGGAGATCAACGAATCTCGCGAAGGAGATCACAGATCAATTGCACCAATGGAGAATACCATCGCTGAAGGTGGCTTGAACTTATATATATATATATATATATATATATATATATATATATATATATATATATATACACACACATTGTAGTGCACCAAGTGTAACCGTTTCGAGCGCACGCTGAATGGAGACTAATTTTTTTTAGTTAAATGTTAAATATAGTATTACTGGTGATATTTGCTTCCTTCCAAAATTGTATATACACTCTAAATTTATATATTTTTAAAATTACAATTTTTCCCTTAAATTAAATTACTTTTTGGGAATTCAAATTTGCGATATTTTAACACCCGATTGGAGTTGCTCTGATCAGTGTCCTCCCCCATGAAAAAATAAAGAGAAGTGAAGGCCACTCTTCTTCCAATTTTTTTTTATCATATCTAATAATAATTTTAGCAAATCTTTGGGGTCGTTTGTTTTCTCAACTAAAAATTTAATAAGTCTGAGTTGAACTCATTAAGTTATTTTATTTTTTTAAGTGGTCAAATAACTTTAAAATATAAAAAAAAACAAAATAACTTAAAAAATAAAGTAAGAAATCCTAACTTTTAACTTAATTCAAAATCACTGTATTACAATTAAAATAAATATTCTCTTCATAGTCTATCCTCCCAAAGAAGATATATTTTTAAATTTACCTAATTTGATATGGTGTAGAGATCTTTCTTTTAACATATTTCTTATTTTAAACGGTTTTTAGAAAAGAAAAAAAAAACCTAATCACTTCTCATGGAGGCCGTTGCATCTATTTCAGAAAAGGAAAAAAAAAATCAATAAACAAAAATGGTTTCCTCAATTATATATACTAGACACGCGGACAACATACAAAATAACTTGAATTTTTTGTTGACAAATAATTGAACTTGAACATGAATGTTAAATTACAAAATAACTTGAATTTTTGTTGACAATTTTTTGTAAGTTTTTTGTTTTGTTAAATTGAAATTTATTTGAAGAAGAACATGAATGTTAAATTACTTCTTTTAATTAGCATGAGTATAAATGTAAAATCACTTATTTTCATTGTGGTACATCAGGTGTGAGGAAAAAAACAAACAAACATGTCATTCGGGTTCAGATTTCAGTTTCTATTCAGTTATCAAAAGAATCTAGGATTGTTCAGTCTTCAAAAAAAAAAAAAACGACCCCTAAGTTTAGGGTTTTCTTAGTGTTGTAATTTTGATTTTATATATATATATATATATATATATACATATATTCATTTTAAATATTTTAGAATATATTTATTTATAATAAGTTTTTACGGTTAAAAAAATGACAAATTTGGTAATGTGTAGGGTGTGCTTACAAAATTCCATCTTTTAAATTTTTTTGATGTGGTCTCCATACAAAAAGGGGTGCACAAACAATACTTTAGGGGTGTAAATACCGTAACTCATATAGTATTAATGAATTTGGTACATACGTTTGGGCCTATTATCATAGCCCAGATACAAAAGTTAAAAAAATGACTTAAAAAGATAAATGGCCCAATTCATTTTTTAGTATATATATATATATATATATATATATATATATATATATATATATATAGTCATTTTCTTGTCAGTGAGTACCGATAGAATTATATAAGGACACTGAATGTGAGCCACTAATTTATAAAAGAGTTTTGACAAGTGCATACATACCAAGTCAAAATATGTAAAATGAGTGGCTCACATTCAATGTCCTTATATAATTCTATCAGTGCGCACTTATGTGAAAATTATTGTATATATATATTTATATATATATATATATATATATATACACACACACACACATAGGTTCTCCCTTAAAGAACCTTTTATTTTAATTTCAGTAAGGACTTTAATGATGAAATTACATTAATTTTTATAAATTTTGATCTGAATTTTTGTGTGAATGATATGTTCAATAAAATCTAAGTATGAATAAAATATAAGAATTTTTCAAGCACAACAACTATTAAACTTGAATTTTCCTATATTTCGTCAATTTTCTAATGCCTTCATATTTAACAAAATTGAGATAAATAGTTGTAGTACTTGAAAAATTCTTAAATTATATTGATAGGTAGATTTTATTGAACTTATCATCAAAGAAAAAATTCTGATCAAAATTCATAAATATCGACATGATTTCATCAAGGTTCTTACTGAAATTAAATTAAGGTATACCTTATTTTAATTTCGGTAAGGACTTTAATGAAATCACATCGATTTTTATGAATTTGATTTGAATTTTTGTGTGGATGATAAGTTCATTGAAATCTACCTATGAATAAAATTTGAGAATTTTTCAAGTACTAAAACTATTGTTTTGAATTTTCCTATATTTCACTCCTTTTTTCGATGCCTTTATATTTAATAAAATCGGGATAAATAGTTCTAGTGCTTGAAATTCTCAAATTTTATTCATAGATAGATTTCATTAAACTTATCATCCACAAAAAAAAAATTCAGATCAAAATTCATAAAAATCGATGTGATTTTATAAAGATCCTTACCGAAATTAAAGTAAGGTATACCTCACTTGATAAGTACTATATATATATATAGTTTTTTTTACAGTATATATCTATCCACTTACTTAGACCATGTATTTCTTTTGAAGCTTTTACCACTGGTAGGATTAGAGCAGCTAACTTGAGAGTCATTTGTCCAAGTTCTAAACTCGTCCATTTACCAGCTGAGCTACTCCCCTTGGCACACACACACACACACACACACACACACACACACACACACACACACACACACATATATATATATATATATATATATATATATAAAGTCATTTTCTCTTCATTGCGTACTGATATAAGGAAAACATAAAACATCAAAAACTAAGCGTTGGCTTCATCCAATGGTTAGATTTGATTCATTAATATATATATATATATATATATATATATATTTGGATACACATTAAAGAAAAAGAATTTCTTTAAAAATTATTTTTTACATTATCAACAAAAAATTTCTCTTTCTATAAAACATAAACAGACAAAAATCTTTTTTAAACGTATTTTATTCTCTCTCTAACAATAAAACTACTTCTCTCCTCTCCACATCAATTTTCTTCTGCTAAAAAAAACTTTGATGAATCAAGGAATGAATTAATCAAGCAAATGAAGATCATGAACAATTCAAATTTCTAGTAATTGATATTTTTTTTTTCTTCTGAAATAAATATATAATTTTATATATTCTAAAGAGATTAATAGATGTATCCGATTGCAAATTCACATCTTAAGTCCACTATACTGTTTTTTTTTTTTCAAAAAAAAAAAAAAATTGTCCACCATACTATTACATTCAATATCATATTTTTTTGAAAATTGTTACTATTTTCCTTCCGAGCCGGAAAATATCATATTGAAATTATATATGCATTTCAGGAAAAAAAAAGAGTAGTTTGGAACTCCACTTTGAAGCTTTAAACTCTTGAGCACTCCATTGAGTCTTGAGCTTGGGCACTATACTTCCATCTTCGGCTGTCATCGTGGGTGGAGTATATCTTTATTCTATCACCATCCAAACCCTATCATCTAAAGTCGATAAAAAAGACTCCATCTTCTATTTCCAAGAGGAGTAGTTTTCAATAGTGAGCAATGTCGGTCGGTCTAGTACTAGAAGCTCCCTCATGGCACTTCCACTCATAGTGTTTGATGCAATGCATGAAATACAAAATGCAAGACACAAATGAGCAAGGGATCACCTATGTATATCTAGGAACCCGCTCTGATACCAATTGAAACTACCCTAATATGTGTCTGAACAACCTAGAGGGAGGGGTTGAATTGTTTCCTAATCGATTGATTAGCACGTTTTCAATCAGTCAAGATTAATTACAAAAACCAATTTAAAATGACAACAAAAATCAAATGTAAGTGCCGAAATTAAATGACATTTAATTTTTCATGAAAAACCCTCAAACCGGAAAAAACCCACGGGACTAGCCTTACTAGCCACTTAGTCACAAAAAATTCACTAATTGAATATTTGTTTACAACCTAAGTTGACATCCTAGCCATTTTTCTCAGGGTTTGTAACACAAACTATCCTACCCGTAGGCCTTTAAAAGTGGGACTTGACAATGCTTGTGCAACTACCACATGTAGCCACAAAACTTGGACTCAATGAAAATAATCAATGTCTAAGTGAACATGTAACAATGTCCAATATGCAATATAGTGCAAGACAACACGCAATATGCTTAAGTAGAAAGAGAGAAATACAATCTAACAATCCTAGTTATCAAAGGTGTCTAAATGATCATACAAGTAGACTTAGCTAGATGAACAAAATGCAATCTAACATGCTAGCTATTAATCAACCCCAATCAATCATTATGACTTCAAACAATATTCATTTAAGATGAAGTCTTTGCAAACAAAATGCAATAAATGATATGTCTTGACTATGTAGAATAATAATCGAGGTAAGGTATTTGTTCTAACATACCAAGTGATGAAACCTATAAAACCATGCTTGAAGATGTCAAATGCACATGGATTTTGGGGTTGGAGAATTAAAAACACAATCTTGGTGATTACTTTCTCTAGGAACTATATTCTCTCTCTACGGAGTCTGAAATCTGGAGTTATTGTTGAACAAGAAAATGTCTTGGGCTTTAAATAAGGGGCAACCAAAACTACACCGTTTTGGCAAAAATGGATTGTCACGGTCCCAATTTCACCGTTGTCCAAGATGATAATCCACTGCGACAATGGTGACTGAATCATCTCTGGAAAGTCGCAGTCCCCTTTTCACGGTGGTCCATGATGACACATGGACCGTGAAAACAACTAAAGAAAAACTTCAGGCCAATTTTCACGGTTCTCCATGACGACATAATGACAGTGAAAACAATTGAAAGGTTTTCCGCGGTGGTCCATGACGGTACTTGAACCATGAAATCATCTAGAAGTAATGTCGTGCACATTTGTCACAGTGGTCCAAGACAACACTTGGACAGAGAAAACCACTGAAAGGTTTTTCACTATTCACTAGGACAACACCAAGATCACGACAGTGAGAAGAAATAGGCATTCTCATGCGGTCAAACACACTAACCTAAATGCAACATGCGTAAGTGTGTGAATGGTGAAATGCACACATAAAAGACAATAGAAGAACACAAATGAATGTCATGAGAGAGAGAGAGTGTGTGTGTGTGTATGTGTGTGTACCTAATCTCTTCAAGAGTACAAGTCAAGCAGTATACAAGTGTAGCTCTTTTCTCTTGAAGCTTTAGGGGTGCCAGAGGGTGTTTTGATCACAATCAAGTCCAATCACTTAAGTCCACCATTACTACATTAACCTCACATGGTTTGTCACAGAAATAAGCTAATCACAATTAATAAACTTACAAAAACACAAGAAATGAACAAAAGTAGCCTAATGGACTCTACACGAGCGATGAGAGCAAAAGTCTCATCAAAGTTGATATCTTCCACTTATGTGTATCCTTATACTACAAGCCTAGCCTAGTTTCGTATAATGTTTCCTTCTTCGTCGGATTTATTTCGAAAGACCTACTTAGTGCCTATGACATTAGTGTCATTGGGCCTATGAACGAGAGTCCAAACCTTGTTTCTCTCAAATTGGTTTAGCTCTTCTTATAGGGTAAGAACCCAAACCTTATCACTCAAGGCCTCATTGATCTTCTTGGGTTCAATTTGTGAGATGAAACAAGTGTAGCTAATTTGATTAGTTATTTTTCGTCTAGTCCTAACACTCACATCGACATCTCTAATGATATCATTTTGATCATAAAGATGTCTAACCAAAAGAGCGGGTTCAGAAGGGTTCAATGGTGTAACCCTATCAAGAGGTTGAACATCATATTCACTTTGGCTTGACTTCACATCACTTGAAGTCTCACCGATATTCTCCATAGAGAGATCATTAGGAACTCTCTCACCCTCATTGTAGTTATTAGTATTAAGCGCTCCTACAATCATCAATAACAACATTAGGTGATTCCATGACACTTCGAGTCTTCAAATTGAAAACTCTATAGGCTTTACTATTTAAAGCATAGCAAATAAAAATATCCGCATCACTCTTGGCATCAAACTGTAGGGAATAACACGCGGCGGAAGCGAAAAATTGGGTTTGTATATTTTAAAAAATTTGCTTTTAAAAGAAAAAACCTTAACCCTTGATTAATTAACATATAATTAAAAGTAGCGTACCTTTTTCACGTGACGATTGATATTGCGTCGAATTGAATCCGCTTGCTTCGAATTGAATCCACAAGATCTTCCAATCCAATCACGAACGTGAATCACCTAGGAGTGTGAGTTCCCGTTCTTTGAATTGTAAACCTGAGGATGGAAACAAAAATCTTTTTCTTTTTATTAGTCACAATAATCCTCGTAGAGAAAGTAAAGAACGTTTGGTCACTTGTGAATTCTCAATCTTTTAATCGAAAACTCACGTGAACCCTAATTCGATCTTGTGCACAAAGCTTTATGATATAAAAGCTACTAGTATACTATCGAAAACAAAACGTTCTTATTCTTCTTCTCTTTTACCGAATTTTACACCCCTTTCTTGAGTTGGAAGTTTTTTTTATATTCAAAAGCAAGGTGATGGCCTAATCCTCACTCAAGTAGTATTTCTACCTTGTAGTCAAATCCTCACACAAGTAGGATTTCTACCTTGTAGTCAAATCCTCACACAAGTAGGATTACTTCTTCTCCAAGTCTCATATCAACTTTGAGTTTTAACCCTATTCCAACTCATGAGCGTATTATCCAATAATAAATTATTGAATATAAAAATTATGACTATATCAAAAACTTCATAATTTGATTAGATAAATAAAATAATTTTATTTATCTACTTATCAAATATAGTATTTGATACTTATCATACTGCCAACAATAGTATGACACTAAGAATCCTACTTCTAGTTAGAAAAAGATTTTGACTTTTAATCAAACAATTAATTAATTAATTAATTGATTTTCATTTGATTAATAAAATAAAATAAAACAATATATTTGACTAATTAATTTAGCCTTGCCGCCCAAGTAAATACTTGTGCAATATATTATTTTTTCCATATAATTAAATCCATTGGACTTTAATAAAAAGTCTACATGTGAACTAGATCTATTCTTACTATAAAAGAAACAAGTCCACATGCCTTAAATTTAATACATTAATATAATCTAGCAGCCCATTTAATTAAAATGTGCAAATTATATTCTTAATCTATTAATGGAATGCTAAACGCACCCAATTAGGGCCACCCTAGGATTCCTACATCATTGGCCGCCCATTCCGGGCCTTTTTGAAGAGTTACTGTGTGTCTTGATCACACATGACCACACCTCTCTAAAACTTTTGGATTCCAAAATCCAAAAACAATTCTAGATGGACCTAGAAATTGGTCCGGTAGAATATATCAAGTGATCCATGCAAGTTCGGGTGGATTGGGGATCTTGGCGGGCTTTCTAATTTAAGCTTCAATAGACATAACCTAAGCACAATCAACAAATGATTCACTTAGGTCCGATCTATTAATTTTAACTCATTCCACTAAAGAGCTAAGATTAAACTCTTAAATTAAGATAGAATAAGATAATATTTCTCATTCGTACCCAAGACAACTTTATTGTTGATAGTGTATCATCGTGAAGAATATCAGTAATCGCCAAGAGCTCATAGACCGCCTATAGCTCTCATAGTTACCATATTTACTCATATGACCATATTTTGAACTTGGATATATTGACTTGTCCAGAAGTCATGTTTCAATAAACACTATTGAAAACTTAACGTTAAGATTTAAAATCCAATACCTCAAAATATTCATATGATGATATTCTACTCACATTTAATAAATAGAGCCACGATGTCCATATTTATAAATGAAGTCCTCTATCGATTAACAAATGAATACCACCAAACTATCGAGGATAGACTATGCTATATAATCGTACTCATTGATAGCTCAAATGATAACAATTGTAACCATAAGTTCATCCTTTATCTCAGAATTGAGATAGACTCTCCGATTGTCCTTAAGTGAAAACTTTTATCCATTGACTGTTCTGGATAAAGTATTTCACTGTGATCCTATTCAATGCACCTAGTGCACTAGATTCTTTTGCCCAAAGACACTACACTTTAATGATTTTAGACTCATCATAACACATTTGATCCCACTCAAATGCTAGCAAAAGAATCTACAACCTTAACAAGGTAAATGCGCCCAACCTTTATTTTAAGTTGTGAACATTGTTCAAGACTAACTTAGGGATGGCAATGGGGCGGGTTCGGGGCGAGGTGGCCTTCCCCGCACCCCACCCCATTTATTTTTTGAAAACTCATCCCCTTATAAAACCCCCACCATAGATGGAGCGCGTTGGGGCGGGGCGGGTTACAACGGGGAGTGCTTTCCCCATCCCCACCCATTAACCCCATTTATAATTTTTTTATATTAAAATAACAACTATATAACCATTGGATATAATATAAAATTTAAAGTAATAAATAATTCCAATAAACTATTAAAAAAAATCTCATAAAATTCAATCATTTTCAAACATAAATATAAAGTATGAAGTCAAAATGTTTGAAATTCATAACGGTGAAGAGATAAAGTTAGGGTTAATGTATTTATATATTTCCTTTTTTAGATATATTTATTTTCTTTGAAACTACTTAGTTTAACTAAGTATTATTTTACACGGGGCGGGGCAGGGTGGGAAGTATAAAACCCATCCCCGCCCCATATTCATTGCGGGTTAGATTATATATCCTCATCCCCACCCCAAAAGTGCGGGTCCCCACGGGAAATTTTGTCATCCCTAGACTAACTAAAGAATTGTGTCTACCTCATACATATCCAGATATACGAACAATTCTTCATCTCTCATAGTCTTTTGACCTTATGATTATTTACTTTTGACAATTATAATAATTAAACTATAAATGCTATAAGATTTGTTAAACTAGAAATCACTTTATTAATTTGAAAAGATTGTCAAATACATCATTACACTCTTGCTATTGAGCATAATCCTAACACAAACTTGCCAAGTTGATCACGGTCATTCAAGATGTAGCATTTGCTTCCAAAGGTGTGGAAGTAGCTTACGTTTGGCTTCCTACCCTTCCACAATTCATAGGACGTTTGCCTAGTGTCGGGTCTTAGAAACACATGGTTTTCAATATAACAAGCCTTATTCACGGCATCGGCACAAAGGTTACGAGGAACCTTGGTGGTAAGCAACATCACATGAGCAATCTCTTGCAAGAGCATATTCTTCATTTTGACAACCCCATTTTGTTAAGGTGTCCTATTGCAATATGATTCAAAACATGCATTTTCAAATTCCTTCCTATGCCTACTCACAATTCTCTTAATGATTTTAATGAGAGAGTTATTCTGATTTTGAATTTTGATGCAAAGCATTTTGAACTTATCAAAAGTTGCAGATTTTTCTTTAAGAATGTAAACCCATGTCTATCTAGAGAAATCATCAACACACACAAATATATATTTCTTACTCCTAAGCTTTCAATTTGCATTGTACCCATGAGATCCATGTGAAGAAGCTCCAACGGTTCTTTGATGGCAATGTGCTTTCATTTCTTGTGTGTCCTTGGGTTTGCTTGCCTTGTTGGCATGGACCGCAAACCCCTTCAACCTTCTTCCCAAGTTCGGGAAGTCCACACATCACTTGGCATTTCTCCAAGATCTTCAAGTCTCGGTGATTCATATGATCAAGCCTTTTGTGCCATAATTAATCTATTCATGTTTGGTCAACTTACAAGAAGCAACATTAATATCATGGCAATAACAATTATCGGAGGATCTATTGCCTTTCATGTTAACTTGACCATTAGACATCATGACAGAGTATCCATCTAAGCTAAAAAGGACAGAGTGACCTCATCACTAAGATGAGAAATACTAATAAGATTGACTTACAAGCCATCTACTAATAATGTATTAGGGAGAGAAGATAATCTGGGAATAATAATGTTTCCTTTTCCTATGACTTTCTTGCAAGAGTCATCACCAAATGTGACAAATACACCTTCTCTCATGATGACAAGAGATTCAAAGAAACTCTTGTTCCCCTTCATATGCCTCAAGCACCCACTATCGAGGTACCATGAGTTAGATGCATTGGTTTTTAAAGCAATTTGAGCAACATGGCATGTAAATTCATCTCTTCTAGCCCACCTAGATGCAACTGTCTCATTCCTGGTAGTCGTCTGTTCAATGTCTCCAGATTTCCTCGGTTCATGCTAGTTGGCTCTACGTTTTCTTCTTTTCTCTATCATGTTCTCAACCCTACACCTCTTAATGTATTTAAAGCAATTTAGTTTTATTTGACCAATCATACCACACAAACACAAAAGGAGAAATCATACCATTACCTTGAGTTCTCATCGGGGCTTTACAATTCCGACGAGGTTGCCTTTGGTGATGCGCCGGCTGGCTTCTCCTTTGAGCTTGAGCTGATGGTTGGTGCCTTTGTGGTTTAGGTTGTTGAGGTGGTTGAACTTGCTTCATAGGTTGATAGAACTTGGATTAAGGCATCTTCATAGGTTGAGGTTGAGCAAGTTTCCTTAGAAGCATCTTCAGATTTGCACTCTTTGATGACTCACCTAATTCAATTGTTCTCTAGGGGTGTTGTGATGGAGGAGGCCATTTCAGAACATTTTTCTTCACAAAAGTGGTCTTGTTGGAGGAATGTGTGATCTCATCATCAACAAAACCAATCCCTCGTTTGTCTCCATGGTTCTTACCAATGCTTAGCATGATGTCTAGTTTTTCCGAGCTTGTCTTCTCACTTGGAGAGGGCTTTCTTTCTTCCTCTAGCTCTTTCATCAATTTCTCTTCATCTTTAGCTCATACTTGACTCCTGAGCTCCTCAAGCTTTCCTAGCCATTCAGATAAGGTCAAGGTCCGATCACTAACATTTCTCTTAAGCCTATTTGTGAATTGACTCAAAGTTGTATTCTCCTCCAAAGTCGTGTGCAAGGTGTGCCGAAGACTCGAGTTCTTTTCTTTGAGCTTAGCCATAATGAGAGCTGCTCTCTTTAGAATTCTTTTATACTTATTTATAAAATTAAAGGGCTCCAACCTAGACTCATTCTCAGAGATTTTAAAATCTGAGTCATATTCACTACTCTCATTACTAAAGGTTGAAGTGTACGTCGTCACCACTTGACTCATCAACATTGGAGTAATTTTCTCCTTCAGTAGCTCTCTTATTATCACTTCTAGCTAAATCCTCTCCTATTTCTTCTTCAAGGTCAAGATCTAATGCATTGTTATCTTCTGTTTCGTCATTGATGTGAGAAGTTGCAAAGCCGATGAAGTTAGCCCCATGATCTTCATCATCAAATGAGTCTTCCTTGTCTTCTTCATCATCACTATCACTCCATGAAGTGGCCGTTGCCTTCCATTTCCGCTTATCCTTCGAGTTGCCAAATTGCGTCTACTTAATTGAGAGAGGCCAAAGCTTATATACAAGGTCTTAGACCTCACTTGCTAGATGTGAGATGTGACAAATATATTGATACAAATTTGTGATTGTGTTTATACCGTCACGAGTATGCAAGGTTCACAAGGGACATATAGAGATATCTACACCCTTGTTTTAAGTGGTAGTATAACCAAATCACTTATGAGTTGGTGTTTAAAAACATAAATCGGAATTTCTCAAATTTGTAAAACAAATATCCAAGTTGATACAATAAATTTTAGTTCATCTCATATTGGTAGGTTACTATTTTGATTTAAATAATACTTTTATGAAGAAAAACAAAAATTTGAGATGGGATAATTGTTCATGATTACCCTTCTTCATTTACTTTTGCTTAACACTGCCAAAAGCACAGAGATCATTGCAATATTTTTATAAAATTGTGAGCAACATATGACATTATATTCTGAGTTTATGAAAATCAAATTGACTGGAATGTTTAAGTAAGAGAGAGTTGACCAGATAAAACCCGTTATTAATGTGATCAATATTGTTATGCTTGGTGCACCTTAGCTACATTATTTATATAGGATATAGTATGTGATGGTCTATTATATATGTGTTGGTCTGATGATCCTTTTGGGGTTTGCCTCCTATTAGGATTGTGAATCCTATGGGTTAGGATTTAAGTAAGTAACAATATATATAGGGGGTTCCTACTCTCACTCATATATCACACACTGATTCAATATAAAGTAGCATTCCTATTAGATTATCTGAATTAAGGTGAGGAGAGAGTGTAGAAGACTCTCTATAACTTGGATGGTTTCCACTACGCTTCTAGGTACATGTCTATTTATATTTATGCATAAAATACGAGATTATTTATTTTTATACATAATGCTTACAATCATCACATCACCTTGTGGTTAAGTAACCATGTAATTTGAGTCCAAACTTTTATTTATTTGTTATTTTTAATTTTTAAAGAACAAGAAAAAATCATCGAGGTGTGCATGGACAAAATGGGAGGAATTAGGAAAAAAAAATGGAGGAATTAGGAAAAATTGTACAACATTTGAAATCCATATAAGTTAATATAATATGATTGTACTAGTAAATTTCTTGAGAGTTTCAAAAACATGAAGGTTAAAAGGAAGGTAGTAATGGACTTATGGTAGGGAATTTAGTTGGTAAAAAGTCATTGTCAAATCCAGAAATTGATGCCCTTAATGGAAGGAGAAAGCTTTTACACTATAAAACCAAAAAATAGTGGCCAGCCCCTACCATCAAAAAAATAAAAATAAATAACTAAATAAATAATGGATGTGTCTTTTAGGATTATTGATATGAGTTAAAGTTAAAGATCTTCTTCTAATCTTTTTTTATTTTATTTTTATTCAAATGTAAAATACATATTTTTTATTTTATTTTATTATATTCAAATATAAAATACCCATTTATATGGGAGGGAAAAAAATCAACAAATCATGACTAAGTAGATATTATTAGATTAAGATAAAAAAATAAAAATAAGAGAATCCAGGTATGATGATTTTTACAAACGATGATTGTTTTGCAGGGTAGGTAGTAGGTACCCAATCAAAAAAATTTCACTCTCTCTGTTTATCTTTCACCTCATAAGTAAACCTTTTCCTTTTCATGTCATCATTTGTTTCACCAACAACCATGTCTTATTTCGTGCTCTCCAACTGTAAACCTGTTTGCGTTTGTTATAAATTTCAATCACAAATAGTTATTTTTTTCCCACTTCTGAAAATTTGTCGGGATTTACTTGTTTATTAAAATTTAGGTCACCATCAATGTCTGTTTCCATTTCTATCACTTGGATTGCATGTAAAGATTTTACCAGTTTAATTAATATAACGTACAGTAGTAGTCTAGGAGAGTTGAGACTTGAGACGCGTTCTTGTTGGGTCCCACATGCCTTTGATTTAAGGACCTGCCCAGAAGTTTAACTGCCTTATGCATGCTTGTTATCCATTCTATAATTCTATAATTCTCTAATTCTCATATAAGAAAGCAAAAGTCAATCTTTTGGAAAATAATGTGCCTGTTTTTGGAGAATTTGTTTCCTTTTGGTTGTAGAATTCCCATCTAAAAAGTTATTGATTATGAAATGTATGAGACGGTGTATGTTTCGTGGTTGCTAAGATCATTCATTAAAAAAATGTGTTGTTGAATATTTTCTTAGTTGAGGTTTTCGTGTGTTAATAAATAGATTGTACAGCAATCATAGATTCATAGCTATCGTAACACCATTGATGTGTTGTACGTAGTCATGATGGGTACATATTTTATTCACAAGAAATATAAATATTTATCAGTTAAGATCTCCGATCTATCAATATTGTATCTGTATCTCTATTATATGATAGAGTTCAAAAGAGAATATTCATTCATGATTCTATCTTTAAATTTTTTTAACTTCAACCACAATCTCAATCATTGTCTCTAACTCTATTTTTATATTTAAATAATTTATATTTTTATTATTATTTATATATAATTTTATTTTTCAACTAAATTTTAAGAAATAATTTTTTAATAATAATTTTTTAAAACTTTTATAAAAAATATAACGTTTTTATTAATGCATGAATTTGTTATAATTTTTACTTCAATTTTTTTTCAATTAAATTTTAGACTAATTTTCTCGCATAATCTTGCTTCCAAGTTTTCTCACATTCATGCATCAATAAAAACAAAATACTGTACTCTTTCATATATTTTTATCTAATTTTTTTTAAACAAACAATTAATCGTGTTTTTCATTAATGTTTGTTCAATCCCACATATTTTTCTTAAATTCCTCCGAGCTCGCTAAATAAAATATTCAAATATTTTCATAATCCTAAATTTGTATACTACCATCGAACCTTCCCTAATGCAATAACTTCTCAAGCGGGGTGGGAGGATAATGGATATTAGCATCAAAATAAAGATTTTCCCAATTAAAAAAAATGTTAGACACATTAGCATAAAGAGAGAATACAACCGAAAAAAAATGAAATAGATCTCAATAACTCCAACCGTTTATGTTATTGTCATTCGGAAATTTTAATTATTTTATTGCTAACTTATAATTATTAATATGTAAATAATATAAATTAATGTAAGAATAAGTAAATTTTGATAAATGAAAAATTATTAAATAAAAATATGATTAATAAATATTTAATATTAGTATCATTTTAGAAGAGATATTTCTAATGATATAATTTTTATGGTTATAAAATTTATAAATTAAAACTTATTATATATTAATTGAATTTAAGTAAAAATGTAAAAATGATATATTTGTTAAATATTTTTTTTATAACTATGGACATGAGGTTAAAAATGAAATAGAATATGTAAAGAGTGAATTTAGAGTTTCATATTTTGTACTTAGGGGTGTATTCAATTGAGATTTCAAAAGACTTTTAAAGATTTTTATGGAATTTAAAAGTTTCGATGTATTCAATATAGACTTTTAAAGACTCTATAAAAGTCATGGGTATCCAATACATACTTTTATAAACTTTAAAAAGGTTATTAAAATCCATGAGATATTTAATACAGACTCTTATAAACTTTAAAAAGGTTATTAAAAGTCATGAAGTATTCAACAAAACTTTTACAAGTCAATAAAAGTTAGAAGATATTCAAAATATAAATTACTTTAAAATGTCAATGACTTTTAATAACTTATAGTCAGTGTTATAGTAAGCGCTAGGCGCTAGTAGGGCGGAGACCCAGCGCCTAGCGCCTAGGCCGATTAGTCGATGATTAATCGGGGATTAATCGGAAAACACAATTATAAAGAAATTCCAATTATCCTAGATGGAAAAAAAATAAAAAATCCAATAACAAATAAATTCTAAAACCTAAACAATATTAAACTAACTAGTTAATAAGTTAAAACACTTAAACACTTAAACACATAGGCCCAACAACAGATCAGCCCAACAACATCATATCAGGCCCAACAACAGATCAGCCCAACAACATCATATCAGGCCCAAAAACACTCAAAGAAACCCAACATATCAAGTCCAAATCTCAACCACAAAACACCAATAATCTTATTGATTTCTTGATTTCGCCCAAAGAAACCGACAAAACCCAACATATCAGTTCACTTCTTGATTTATTGTCCCCAAATCATCTTCTTCTCCTAACAAATACAAACCCTAGATGGACGAAGACCGGACGATTAACGACTGCGGATGGCGGAGACCTGACAGTGGCTTGACGACAGCTTTGGATGACCATGGCGACAGATCTGGTTCGTTTTGCTAGCGATGGCGATATCGATCTCGACGAGCTGGTGATGGCGGCGACGAAAGACGGCAGGTTTCGACTATCTCGGTGACCGAATGGTGGCGGACGACATGAAGTTTCTTTCGACGCATGTCTGTTTTGTTGGTTTTTTTGTGGTGCTCTGTTTTGAATTTTGATGCTCTGTTTTGGTTGGGCTCTGGTTTGCTTTCTTTTTTTTCTTCTGATTGCTTGAATTTTGGATTCCATGGCTGTTTTTGGATGGTGTTGTTGTGCTCTCTCCCTTGGTGTTCTTTGGTTTTCTGGTTTGGCCGCCTGTGGCTGTCGTCTGGGATTGTATGATTCATTTTTTTTTAAAATTTTTTTTAAAAGGACGCATAGCCGATTAACCGGTGATTTCGACGATTAGTCGGAGACCGCAGAATGTGGCCGATTTTGGCCTTTTCGCCTCGGTGACCCGCCGCCTAGCTGAATTTGAGCGATTAATCGGCTGCTTAGGCCGATTTCTAGAAAACTGCTTCTAGTTATATAAAATCTCACAATTTGTCTTTCTTTCCTACCAAAGACTTTGAATGACTTATTTTTTTCAAATTTTTTTAAATAGAAAGAATTTCAATTTAAAAGAAAAACATAAAACTCTTTGCAAAACATCAACCACCACAAAAATATAAAACAACTCTCTGTCGGCTATGCAATTAAGGACAAGGGGTCAAAAAAAAATATTTACCTCTATTTTCAAAGCAACTAAACAACACTGAAACAAATCAAACGAGTTACATTTATATTAATTAAAAATAATAAAAGATAAAAACTACTACTCAATCATATCAATATACCATAATCAAAGTCGTGTATATGCTTGACTCCATGTAATTATGATCAATATCAAACTACTTACTTTTAGGCATGAGTCTTGTTCAACAACTATGTGCGATTTTTATATTTTATCTTAGTAACTTGAATTAATTTTGTCTAGATTTTTTATTTTCATTGTCATATTTTCATAAAAGACATGTCAACGTTAATATTATTGTCGGTTTGCTACATTTATTCTAAAAAAAAATTTATAATATTTTGACTAATTATAAAAAACAAATAAATTTTTAAGTAATTCTTATGAGAAAAAAAAGGTGCATAATTGTCTTTATGATGCAAAAAAATAGGCATGAATGCTTTTGTCAAGTTTAATTAACGATGATTTTGTTTTTTATTCTCTTGAAAAAAAATATTTTATTGTCATGAGAAATATATATATATATATATATATATATATGTATATATATAATTTTTCTAAAAGAAAGTATATAATATATTTAAAAGTTAACGAAAGTCTATAAATATCTATAAAAGTCTTTTAAAATGAAAGTCTATGAAAGTTTATGAAAGTTTTTCATAATTCTTCAAAATCTATAAAATTCCATGAAATCTATGAAAGTCATTCACTTAAAAAAAGTCTTTAAATGTATTTTGAAATCCTAATCGAATACACCACTCATAAATTTAGAGTACCAAACAATGAAACTCTAAAAAATTTTCTTAGAATCAGTATTGTAGAGTTACGGTTGAAGTATATGATACTCTATTTTGGAGTTCGTACTCTAAAATAGAGTACGGTTGGAGATACTCTCTGCTGGTTCCAATGTTCCATGATTCACAATCTCTCATATCATGCGTTTGAAGAACAAATTAAACCAAGTTGACCTTAGAGCCTTAAGAGAAACAAGATAGTTCTAGTTACATGTACATACTATACATATTGAGATAAAAATCATTTACTATAGTTAATTTTTCTATTTGTCACACCTATTATAATCAACTATCCTATCCTACCATAAATCGTAAGGTGTTCTTTAGAAACGAAGGAAAAGTTTCTGAATTGTTTCTTGATAATGAATAAAAGTAGTGAAGACTCACCAGTTAAGAGTTTTCATTGTCATGGGCCTGGCTGGTGTTGCCAAAATCAATGGATGTATTGGGCCTATGCCTAGGGACCATGAATTAAAGATTTCTCTTCTATAATATATAAAAAATGATTGAAGATATTATCATCTATCTAAAATTGTTTGTACACTCTAAATTTATATATTTTTAGAATTTTAACATTACCTTTAAATTAAATTGTTAATATTTTAATTAAAAGATAATAATTTTTATAACTATTTTACATTTTCAAAATTTTAGTACTAAATCAAATTAAAAAAGAAAAAAAATACTAATAAAAAAAAGTAGGAGAACTAGATAGCATTCTCTCACATCTGAAAGGATAGAGGAGACTCTTAAGATTGGAAAAGATGGAGTATTGGAGTACCTCCTCACTGAAAATAATATTCTGGCAAAACTGGTTATATATCACAAAAAATAACAAACGTATTACATTTTAAATCACTAAATTGTTATGGCTCTAAGACAAGTACTTGAAAAGATTTGTTTCCTAAGCCTTTTTATCTTTCGCCTGCTACATACACAGATCCTTATTATGAACTCAGAATCAATTGTCCTTAGCACTGTAATCTGTATATTTGTAATTGGTTTGATTTTGAAAATACATATAAATGTGAAAATACACTAGTCTAGAGTAAAACTAACCTAGAGGGCGGGAGTGAATATGTTTTAATCAAAATTATCAAAAATCAAGCCAACACAAACCACATACAATTACGTAATATAAGTGCGGAAAATAATAAAAGCATAAAGATTGATTTACGTGAGAAACCCTCTAACTGAGCAAAACTCATAGACTATTCATCAAAGCCACTATCGGTCCTCATATCTACTATTTGAATGAAAGTTTACAATCTAAGTTGATCTCTAATCACACTCATCCTTGGTCACTAACACATTTCATTCTACCCGCGGGCTTTTAATAGTGATTCTAGGCCAATTGCTTGTGCACTAACACTCTTGGTCACAAGACTTGACTCAAGAAGAGATTAAACAATCTAAGTGAATATATTAAAATATTCTATATACAATTAATACTAGGCAAACACTAAATTCTTAATTAGAAAATTAAATATACAAACAGCAACTCCTAATTATCAATGTCTAAATGCAAAGCAAAAATACTTAGCTAGAAAGGTCAAGAATGACCTAGATGCACGCTATCATGAAAAGACGATCTCAATCAACAAACAATGACTCAAACATATTGATCAAGATAAGCCGAAGAAAATAATACATGCATTTAATCATATAATAAATGCTAAACATAGGCAAGGATGAACAATAATAGCAATAATGAATTCTAAAAACATGTTCAACTTACCTAGTCATGAAAACAAAGAAGACCCATGCTTAGATGATGAATAGAGATGCTAGATGCACATGGGTTTAGAGATTAATTGGGTAAAGAAGAAGTCTTGGAGCTACTCTCACTTAAGGAACTCTTTATCACTCTAAGATCTGAATTTGTAAGCTCTAAAGAGGTCAAAGAGAGAAGATGATGTATTTATATTATCCAAAAAACGAGCAATTATGAAATACACAAAATGCCCTGAAAACGGGCAAATCGGTGGCCAAGGGCTGCCAAACACACGAACTACCAAATCCACCAGAGGAAAACAGTGGTTCAATAGGTGGCCTCCAACCGCCGAATCCACTTTTCATGGAAAAATCAAGAGATGAAAATGCATTCTCAAGCGGTTGATCATCGCGCAAAAGAAGTACACAACCGTGCAGGCACAGACGTTTCCGATCACACAAACGGAAACGAATAACACCACAATTAGAGTTAGAAATGAAATGTAAGTGTATTTGTGTAATGAATGCACAACATAAAGAAGAAAAAACACAATGCATGAGAAAACTAAAATGCATGAATGTGTGTGTGTACAACTAGATCTCTTCAAAGAGTCAAAAACAAGTGTTATACCTTTGAAGTGCTCTTGAGCTTGAGGATTTGGAGAGACCATTGAAGCTTGATCACGAACAATGAAGAACCTATCTACCTTTACAAAATAAACCCCAATATCGTTTGTCAACGAAATAAGCCAATCAAAATATGAGGAACTTACAAAATGTGTAGCTACAGATGAATATGGAGGGTTAATTAAGAAAGTGAAAGATTCGTGTTAATTTCTATGACTTAGGCCCTGTTTGATTTTTTAACTTAACATTGAATGGTACTTAATGTCTTTCATTCAGTTATTTTGTTTGATTTTTTAAGTGTTAAAATCATTTAATGAACCATTAAAACCACTTGTTTTGAAAAGTGAAAATTGTCTTTTAACAATTTTTTAGTCTCAACTGCAGATCAGGTAACCATTCATTGTCTTTTAAGTTTTAACAATTTATCTTCATTCAACTGGATCTTGAAATAATCGAAAAAAAAAGAGCAATAGTTTCAGATTATAAAGAGAAGGTCGGGGAGGAGAAATCTTCTCGGTCCTCACACATATTATTTATAGTGTTTTCTTTATAATTAATTACACACACGCATATATTAGTTATAATTACACATATATATATATATATATATATATATATATATATATATAAAATTTATAGTGTTTTCTTTATAATTTTTGTCTAAAATTAAAAGAAATGGCATATTTGATAATTTGTGGAGTATGTTCGTAAGATTTCGTCTTTTAAAAAAATTAAGGGTAAATTGCACAAAGATACCCTGCCGTTTGTGGTCAACGGTTGAAGTTATCCATTGACTCTTTGAACCTTGTAGAAGGTCCTATATACCCCTAGTGCATATTTTATATTTGTTTGATTATTTTATTTTTAGATAAAAATTAATTATAAAAAAATGCAATGACTTTTTTGAAGCTAGAACCCATTCTTCAATTCATCGATCTCACTTAAAAAAAAAAACAATCTTCCTCAATCAAATTGCACCCAAAAATAAATCAAACACAATTCTTCATCTATCCAAATCCACACCTCTTCTTCATCTTCAATCAAACACAGATCTTCATCAATCCATATCCTAACCTCTTATTCATTTTCAATTAAACACAAATCATCATCAATCTGGATCCAAGCCTCTTCTTCATCTTCAATCAAAGTCCACAACTAAAAAAAAAGTCAATCGGGAAAAAGGTGCAATGGAAAAGGTCAATCCAACTTCAATGGAGAAGAGAGAGCTTCTTCTCGATGGACCATCGTAGACGGACTTCTTCTCCATCTACGATGATCAATCATAAAGATAGAGCTCCATCTCGCAGATTGAGCTTCTTCTCCTTTTGCGTTAGACTATCGAAGATGGAAAGCTCTATCTCCATCTATGGTGGAACATCGCAGATGGAAGAGCTTCATTTGTGATGGAGTTTAGAGAAGGAGATTTGGAAAAAAAATTCTAGATCTTCCCATTTATTTCGTTTTCTTATTTTAATTTTTTTTCCAACTAAAAACTAATAAAAAAAATTCAATGGTGGAGATTATTTTTTGGATGCATGATATTGAAGATCAGATCTCAACCATCCATTTTTTTAAAAAATAATTAATTACATATTAATAGGCCGAAGGACATTTTCACCCCTCTACCGTTAATATCTAACGGTGCACCCTGACGGCAGGCTATCTTTGTACAATTATAAGCAAAAGTTGAATATGAGTGTAATTAGATGAAATACTAGGGTATATTTATGCAATTTTTCCAAAATTTAATAGGGTTAATATGAAAAATGGTACATATACGGTTATTGGATGTAAATATCGACTATCATAACAAAAATTTGGAAATACGTACTTATCTATGGAAGAGACGTAGGAACCAGGAGTTTAAATGAAGCCTTATTCTAATTTTGGTCTACCCATTATAAAGCCCATAACTTTTAATCTACACTAAAACGTCACAACCACAAATTAAAAATCCATAAACTAGATCCATTGGTTAAAAAAAAATGGATCTAAACCCATTAGCTAGACCAAGTCCAATATTCAATAATGGTAACATTAACACATTCGAAAATTAGTTAAATTACAATCCAACTCGTTTTTGAAAATCTTAATCAATGACAACCCATAAGCCATAATTCACAAATTTTTTCAACTTTTTCATGCTTGCATTTCAAAAAGGGGTAAAAATGAAAATAGTCCTTCTAGTTTGCCATATTATCCGTTTTGGTCCTCCTAGTTTAATATTGACTTGTTTGGTCCTTCTGTTAAGATTTCTGTAAAAAATTGATTTCTAACATGTACAAAGGGAAAAATGATATTGTTGCCCGTTAAAGTAGCTGAGATTGAAGAATGACAGTTTTGCACTCCATCTCTCTTTTTTAATTAAAAAAATATATATTTTCTTTATTTTTTCAAAAAAATTAAATGGAGATCCAGATTAGATCTCCACCATCCATTTTAGATGATGGACAGTGGAGATCACCAGATCCAAAGAAAAAAATATTTTGAACTAAAATATAAAAATAATTGTAGTCGATTGAATCCATAATTAATTTGTGTCGTTGAGGTGGGCACTGACAACCTTTCACTCGATGTATCAAATGGAAGTGATGGTCGATATGGTTAGGTCGACTCTGGGAATCAAAGAAGTTGAAGGATCGACTTTAGGAAAGGATATAGGTGGGGGTTTGATGCCCAGCTGGGGGTTTCCTTGACTCAACGTGGGTCGATCGATGATTGGGTCGACCGGTTTTTGAGAACGACTAAGTCAATTTGTTTGATCGTAAGGCAGCAATTAATGTTGGGAGAGAATTGTATAGCTATGTATTGAGAGCTTTGGCTTGTGAGTGAGGAAGAAATCTGGACCCTTTTCTTTGGGAAGGGATTTGATATTTATAGTGAAGGCTTTGAGCCTTCAGTGTTTAGCCCATTTATGTGTGGGCGCGGATCTCGGGTCCTTAATTGCCCATTTTGATTCGTATTGAATCTGGCAATAAAAGCACTTGATTGCTTGTCAGGAGTGGGATCTTTGCAACGTTCGACCAGGATTTAAAGAGTATTAAAGACCATTTATCATGCCTTTGACTATATTTGAAATTAGTCTGATGCTATAATAAGCTAGGTTAGGCTGTGGGCATGCCTTTAGTGGGCATTTGTTTATCAGATTGGCTGACTTTGAACCTTGTTAGGCTTTTTGGCAGTTGGCTAGCGGGCTTGGGCCACATTTTGTCCTCTGTTCAATGATAGGCTCAGCTACTGGCCCGTAAGTCAGTTTTTGACCACTACAGTTAGCCCTAACTCTCTAAGTCGAAGTTTTCAAGTGAGAGAGTAGTTGAAGTCGAGCATATCGTGTACGTCGAGCAAACTGAGTATTTCGTGCGTGTCGAGCATGTCGGGCTTGTCGAATAAGTCGAGTGTGTTGAACATGTCGAGTGTATCGAGCATGTCGAGCTTGCCTAACAAGTCAAGAGATATCAAGGTTTATAGTGGACCAAAGAAGAGTTGGAGATCAACTCAGCATGATGTCAACCCAAGATATCGAGGTCAAGTGATTAGAAGTCTAAGAGAAATGTTTTCCAAACCATATGTCAATGTTAATGTCGAGCGAAGACTACGACCGGACTCTTGGTGTCGATACTAGCCCCAGTGACCAAGAGCGTTGTCGATGGAATCATGTGGAAGAGGGCGCATGACCAATCGATGTTTCTTTTGTCTTGTCCTCGTCAAGTAGTTCGCATCGTTGAGACTTATAACTTATGCTCAACAGTTTAAAATTGATTTATTAAGTCATGTCGAATCAACACGTAATCGATGTTGGCTCAGTCATTTATTTGAGTTGGATCGACGCTTGTACTATCGGCGTCTACTGTCTTGTCGAGTCTCCAAATGAAGTTTTACAAGGATCAACATGGATCTTTTACAAGTCCATTGACAAATTTAAGTCGAATGGAAACCTTGACATTAGAAGTTGCGTCGATGTAGACTGGTTTTAATTCCGAGTGAATCATGGTGAAATGTGGGTTGACATGGACCATTATTTTATCGTTATCGTTAACTTCATGAAAAACAGAGAATTGCAATTAGATGCAGAACAATGAAATGTGGGTCGACATGGACTAGTGCTTATTCTATCGTTATCGACTTGGCTTCAGAGAGGTAGAAATTCGATCGATATAGATCTAGTAAACAGTTTAGTTGAGTCAAATTACTCATGCTCATCTTGTAGTACTATTTTCCCCAATTGCATTTGAGTTGCTCAGTTAGCTCAATTGTCGTTCATGTTATCCTCATTGTATGTCGATGGCGCATCGTTCACTTTGTCGTCTTCCAATTTGATCTGGGCTCAAGCCTTAGCTAGGAAATCTTCCACGGTTCGACACGGATACTTGGTCAGTTCTTTATAGAGGTCTGAATCGTGTAGCAAGCCTTTCCTGAAGGCGGAGATGGATGTAGCCATGTTACTGTGTGGAATAAAAATTTTCTCTTTGTTGAATCGACCCATATAGTCGTGTAGCTTTCATTGTGCCTCTAGGTGATTGAATACAAGTCTTCAGACTGTTTCTCTAGCTTCCTGCTACTGGCGAATTGCTCGACTAATGTGTCGGTCAGCTGAGCGAATAAGCTAATTGACACGTTTGGAAGGTTGGTGTACCACTGGAGAGCTAGCCCCATAAGGCTCATCCCGAAACCTTTACACATGCATGCTTTCTTTAGATCTCGAGGGATGGTTGCGGTGAACATTCGTTGTATGAATTGAGTGATGTGATCGTCTGGATTAGTTATTCTATCGTACTGCTTCATATCTGGGAAGCCTAACTTCCTGGGCATTTCGACCATCGCGATCTTGTCTACAAATGGTGAGTCCACGACATTGTTGGCTGCACTTCGCTTGATTGGAGCAGGCATCCTGTAAGTGCCTCATTTTATGATTGGCTCATTTCGTTGACAAACTACATTGGGGATTTACTTGTAAAGGATAGCTTAGGTAATCATGATTGACAAGCTTCCGAACATCTCAAAGTACTTCAAGAAGGTATATTACTTGCTTAACTCTTTGAAGAGATTTAGCCGCACACACACATACATTTCTCATGCATACTCTATTTATCTTGCATTTGTGTTTATCTTTACTTATGTGGGCACATCATTTACTCATTTCACACACACTTGCATGTATTTGTATCAACATGCATTTATTCTTTATTACTCATGAGTGCATCACTTAAATCACTCACACCACATGTCTAGATCTATGTGTACTTGTTTTTTAGTGTCTTTTGACCATGTGTGCGGTCATAGTGTGTGGGTCTCTACCTGCACAATCACCAGTGCAGTTGACCTTGGTGGGACTTTGATCCCTGGTTCGCTGGTATATTTACTGGTTGTTCGCTGGTCTGAAACCAGTAAAGTGCCTGTGCGCGGGTATAGACCTACGCAGTAGACCCGCGCGGTTGGTCTTGGTGGTTGATGTTCCCCGGTTCGCAGGTATGTTCGTTAGACATGAACCAACGAAACCCATATGCACGGGTTAGTGTGTGGGTAGGGACCCGCGCACTGCGTCAATTTTGCTTGTCTTTTTGCAAACGTTTTCAAAACGACATAGTTTCTTTTAGGGTTGTTGTATATACATCTCTTCATCACTATTTTGTGTTTAGAGCTTAAAATTGAAGAACTTTGAAGGGGATAAGAGTGTCTGGCAAGGAAAGCCACCAAGATCCAATCTTTATTGACCAAAAACCCATCTACCCATCTTTCTTTCATGAAACAAACATCATCTAGCTTCATCTAGGATGTTTTCTCACATCGGTCTGCATCAAAGCACATGACTTGGTAAGTAGAACACTATCTCCATTCCTTCTTGTGTTCTAGTTTACAAGGATAACTCTTTTATAACTTGGTTGTTGGAACCCCGTTCACTGGTAATGCATCGGAAATAGGTTTTAAAATTTTTTATACAGATCATAAACGATATGGGACCAGTGAACTTAGGATCGCGATTCTTTTTCCGGAACTAATACATACAATATGTAGACATAGGAAATTGTAATCAATATACTAAAAAGAAATTTAGAACCTTACCAACGTTTGGAGGCTCCTTCACTTTACGATATGCAACTGATCTATACCACTGATCTTCCTAGCTATTCCCGAAACTGGTAATTGCGTGTGGGCATGTCACGTACTTAGGAACTTTAGAGGATGTAGAGAAAAGAAGAAGAAACAATTTCTTCCAAGAGAAAACAAAACTAGAACAACTCTAGTTCTTTTAATATATATATATATATATATATATCAAATATATATATTTTTTCTTTTAATGGTGCACATGACGCACCCCTTTTCTTTTTCTCTATTGCTTCTCATGCACACCTGTTGCTTTTTTTTTTTCCGTTCAAATCAAAAAAAAAAACTGATGCCTTTTTTTTTCTTATCTAATTATATAAAACATATCATTATATATTTTTAAAACTAGATAATTCTCTTTTACCAAATATATCTTTATATATTCAAAATATAATTAGTATTTAAGTGTCATATGTAGAGTAGGATTCTAACTCCCACATTGTCCTAGTTGACTTAAACTTAAATACTAGACTTCTCAAAGAATAAAATAATCTAATTATTTTTTGTCTTAGTCATGATTTGAACCTGTAACCTCTACTTAATAATTAATTAATAATTAATAATTATTAATTCATTAATTAAATAATCTAATTCATTAATTGATTTAATTATTAATATATTATTTAAATAATATCATTATTCAATTAATCCCTGAATGAATACGTGTCACTTTCGTAACACAATTAATTGGACAATCCAATTAATTAACCGTGACCCTTGTTACCTAAATTAATCGGGCTAGCAAGGGGACCTAATGGACCCATAGTATTTTGAGCTCCAATAATCCTTGGAATCATTAATTAAACTATTTAATTAATATTCCTTGATTATTAACTCCGGTGTTATTCCACTAAAAACCCGAAACTGCACTCTCTTAACTGCAGACGTTTTTAACTCGGTGTCCATCGATATAGCTATTACACATGGTGTGATTCTCCACAACAGTTCATAATTAGAGCTGGGACATAATGTCCGTTATACCCCTCTAATTACATATATCCTTTAAGTACCGTTGATTCTCTAATGGAAAATAAATCATATTTCCTCACGGAATTAGGAGAGCGACCATATTATCCAAGCCCCTAATCAACCATTAAGGGAACTACCATTTACTTCTTACAAGAAGGAGTGGATTCCACTATTGTGTACATACCTTCCCAGCCACAAGCCAAAACACAATCCCAACATACGGAGTATATTGATTAGGAACTGCATTTGACCTCACTCATGGTATATCAAAAACCACGATCTAACCTGAAAGAGTCAATAAGACACTCAAGATTAAGATCACCCATATATAGCCATCATTAGTTGATATATATGAATCTCATTTTTAAACGGATCTTGGTGAAAGATTCATATAGATCATGGCCCAGTCCTATATGATCATATCATATAAGATACCTTCATTCCCATATCTCATATGAATGATTCAGGATAGAATCACCGTACATTACGGAATGGACCGCAACTATAGATTAACCATAAATAAAGTACCCAGCTTTATTTGCTATCTATGGACTGTTTAGATTGCACGTCGCTTACTGTATCCATCCGTATATGACACTCATATACACAGTTCGAGATTACATCCGGCAATCTAGGATGTTAATATATGCACAAGTTATAAAATAAACAACACAACAAGAATGAATTGAACTTTTCTTTTTGTTTATTTCATAAATCCATTTACAAATTACATCTTTAAGGCATAAACCCCAACAATCTCCCACTTGAACTAAAACATGTGAGGCATTTCTCGTAACCTTAGACCATCTAGGTGACCCGAAAACACTTTAGCCGGTAAGGTCTTCGTAAATAGATCAGCATGATTTTCTTGTGAGGCTATCTTGGTGACGATCACATCTCCTCTCTGCACTATCTCTCTAATGAGATGATACTTTCTCTCTATATGCTTCCCTCATTTGTGGCTTCTTGGTTCTTTGGAATTAGCCACAGCACCAGTGTTATCACAATAAAGTGTGATGGACTTATCCAGATCTGGAACAACTTCCAGATCACTCAAGAACTTACGGAGCCAAACAGCCTCTTTATAAGCTTCACAAGCGGCTACATATTCGGCTTCCATGGTGGAGTCAGCAATGCAAGATCTCTTAATACTTCTCCACACAATGGCTCCACCACCTAGGGTGAAAACTGATCCAGACGTGGATTTCGTAGAATCCCTGTCTGACTGAAAATCAGAATCTGTGTATCCTAACGGGATCAAATCCTGTCCGGAATACACTAGTATATAGTTTCTCGTTCTCTGAAGATACTTGAGAATAGTCTTGACAGCAACCCAATGATCCAATCCTAGGTTGGACCGGTACCTGCTGACTACTCCCACTGCATAGCAGATGTCCGGTCTCGTGCAAAACATAGCATACATGAGAGACTACCTACTGCTGATGCATAGGGTACACGTCTCATATCCTCAACTTCTTGAGGTGTCTTAGGACACTGTTCCTTAGACAAGTGAACTCCATGCCTAGAAGGTAAATTACCTTTCTTAGAGTTCTGCATCGAAAATCGCACAAGAATTTTGTCGATATACGATGCCTGAGACAGTGCTATGAGTTTGTTCTTACGATCCCTTATAAGTTGGATCCCTATAACATAACTCGCCTCTCCCAAATCTTTCATTTGGAATTGGCTAGCCAGTCATCCCTTTACATCAGATAACACTCCCATATCATTCCCAATGAGTAGGATGTCATCCACGTATAGGACCAAGAAAACTACCTTTTTGTAAATGATGCGCTTGTAGACACAAGGCTCATCGACGCTCTGCTCAAAGCCATAGGTTTTGATCACATCATCAAACCTGATGTTCCAAGATCTAGATGCTTATTTAAGTCCATAGATAGACCTTTGCAACTTGCAAACTTTTTGCTCTTGATCTGGAGACACGAATCCCTCTTGTTGCATCATATAGATTCCCTCGTCAAGATTTCCATTCAAGAATGCAGTCTTGACGTTCATTTGCTAAATTTCATAATCAAAATAGGCAGCAATGGATAAGAGAATCCTAATAGACTTAAACATGGCTTTTGACAAGAAGGTCTCTTCATAATCGACCCTCTCTTTCTGGGTATAACCATTATCCACTAGCCTTGATTTGAAGGTTTCTACCTTCCCGTCTACTCATCTCTTTCTCTTGTAGATCCACTTACATCCTATGGGTTTTACCCCATCCGGTAAGTCTACAAGATCCCAGACTGAGTTGGAGTGCATAGACTCCATCTCGAGATTCATAGCTTTAAGCCATTACTCTTTATCAGGATCTTTCATTGCATTTTTAAATGTCAATGGATCATCCACACTATCAGCAGAGACAACATCTTGTCCCTCACTTACACCTAAACAGTGTTCAGGTTGTCTCACAACCCTCTCACTAGGTCTAGGTGGTAGTGTATCATGATCAAGAACCATCTGACGCTCAGATGTTTGTGGATTAACAACTCTTGTTGATGAAGCACTTGTCTCACCAGGCTCCAACTCATTCAATACAATCTTAGAACAAGGTTTATGGTCACTAATATAATTGTCCTCAAGAAACGTTGCATTTGTGGATACAAATACTTTGTTATCTTCGGGACTATAGAAGTGTCCACCTCTGGTCTCCTTGGAATATCCTACAAAGACTGACCGCAGACTTGGAGTCTAGCTTTCCACTTCTGTTCTTCAGCACGTGTGCTGGATACCCCCATACGCGGAAATGTCGTAAAATAGCTTTACGACCATTCCACAACTCTATGGGAGTCTTAGGAACAGATTTGGATGGCACTACATTCAAAATGTATGCCGATGTTTGTAACGTATATCCCCAGAAGGAATTTGGTAATGATGAGAAACTAATCATATATCTCATCATTTCCATCAGGGTTCTATTTCTCCTCTCCGCCACACCATTTTGCTGAGGTGTACATGGAGCTGTGAATTGGGAAACTATCCCATGCTCGACTATGAAGTCTTCAAACTCTTGGTCAAGGTACTCACCTCCACGATCTGATCGTAGTGACTTGATAGTCCTATCTAATTGATTCTCAACTTCAGCTCTGAATTATTTGAACTTTTCAAATGTTTCCGACTTTCGTTGCATCAGGTAGACATATCTGTATCTTGAGTAGTCATCTATAAAGGTGACATAATACTTATAGCCGCCCCTAGCTCTAACATTCATCGGTTCGCAGACGTCTGTATGTATGAGTTCTAGTGGCTCTATAGCTCTAAGTCATTTTCCAGTAAAAGGTCTCTTAGTCATCTTACCTTCTAAACATGATTCGCAGACAGGTAAGGTGCCAACCTTTAACTCACTTAAAAGTCCGCTTTTTACTAGTCTGTCTATCCAGTCAAGGTTGATATGACCAAGCATTAGATGCCAGAGATACGTGTCATTATCTGGAGAAATCTTATGTCATTTAGTTTTTTGTTTTTCAACCTTAAACATTTCGGTGTTAAGCAGTGTAGTATGTATTAACGGTCTTAACACATACAAATTGTTTTCATTAATTCCTAAACAAATATTCATACCATTCTTTCCAATAATAACAGACTTATTATTAAAAGAAACAGAATACGATTGTTCTAACAATTTAGAAACATAAATCAAATTCCGAGTAAATCCAGGAATATAAAAAACATTGTTCAATAATAAAAAACTACTATTATTACAAAATTGCAATCTTATTGCTCCCATTGCTTTGGCCGACACGACATCCCCGACCCCACACGCATTGAGAAGGCTCTCTCATCTAGCTGTGTCCAAGAGTCAGTCCACTTTCGTCTTCTTCTTCTTGGCTACCTCCTCCAGGTACTGAGGACCGTTCCTCTTCCAGTGCCCGACCTTGTCGCAATGGAAACATTTTTCCTTGCTCTGGTCGGTGGAGGCGCCCTTCTTTTTACTCTATACTTTCTTGGGTTTGGGCTTACCCTTCGCCTTTCCAGCAGACATCTTCCTCTTCTTATTATAGGAGGAAGATGGTTTAGCAACATTTGCCTCATCGGTCTTACTTTTGCTGTCCTTAGTCAAGGACTCAAAAGTAGCGAGCTCATTGAGCAACTGTGTGAGACTGAACTTTAACTTGTTCATCCCGTAGTTTCTCTTAAACTGATCGAAACTTTTTGAAAGAGTCGTCAGTATGATGCTCACTTGACTGGGTTCGTCAATGGCCCCGCCATTGACTTCTGCCGTGTTGAAGTAGGACATCATGCTCAGGACATGTTCCCGAACTTATGTACCTTCCGTCATGCGAGCGAGCATAGCGGAACGAACAACTTCGTGTCGCTTTTGCTCGGAGGGCTGCCTGAACATTGCTTGCAATGATTCCATAATTTCGAATGTTGTAGTCATTGCTTCGTGTTTTGTGACAAGCACGTCTATCATAGAAGCAACAGATATGTTCGGGCCTTCTCATCAGATGAGACCCATCGCTGGTATGCCTCACGAACAGTTTGTGTGGCATTGGCAGTAGGCACCGGAGGACATTCCTCCGAAAGCACAAACTTGAGGTCTTTGGTGACCAATATTGCATTAATATTAAGTTTCCACTTAGTGTAGTTATCGCCAGTTAATTTTTCGTTTGCGAGAATTTGAAGTAATGCAGAAGACATAATTGCTGAAATAAATAAAACATTCATTCGGTCATTTATTAAAAAACCAAGTGCGAGTGCTTTGGCATAATTTTAAACATGATGCATGAACATGTTTAATGAAATAGAAATACCCAAAAACAGTTACTATACCACGACAATCCAACATACCACAGAGAAGTGCCGCCTTAGAGTCAGTCAAGTCTTTGCATCTTGAACCGAGACATTCTTAATCAAATGATATTCTAGAATAACTCTTATTCCATATCATTCAACCATCGTTTATTCAGTCATGTTTTTAATTAACAAAACTTAATCAAAACCTTCGTGAGTGTAACCTACCATTTCAGATCTCACGAGCTTAACTCGAGAATTACCGCATTAGGGTCGGTCAATCCCGAAATACCCTCAGAAATCCTATCCGTTTGGAAGTCAACCTTGGTATTGATCTTTGTGGAAATCCTCCTTAGAGAGGACGAAAGCAAAGCCGTCACGAGGCCCCACTCGGATCTCACGGTGTTGAACTAATGATGGAGACTGAGGGATATATATGTCATATATCCCTCTCCCACTCACTATTTAAAAATTAGGGTTTTCTACTATCCGTTAATGCACCTAGACTCTACAGGATTAAATGGCTAACTTTAATCAAGTTATCTAGCGCATTAACAAATTCATTATTAGAAATAAATTCTAATTAATTAATAAATTATTAATGATTTTTAACAATTAAAAATCTAATCTATTAGTGAATAATCTAAGACTTTGTAAACTATTTGCTAAGGTCAGATTATTATTACGATAGTGTTTACCAAATTTTAACTATTAAAACTCTAACACTTTATTCGGTTCATTTACTATTAGGTTATTAATCATATTAATCATAATTATAATAAATGACCCTATTAATCTAACCAATTAAACACTTTAATAACTAGAATAATATTAATGAGAATTAACAAGTTTTCTAACTATTAAAAAAAAACTAATCTCATTTTCATAGCCAATAATGTATTTACCTATTTTAATCATATAAAAAAATACATAAAATATTAGGCTATGATGCATGTATGACATATCAAATATATTTGTGTAGGCACACTAATCTAAATGATATACGTATGCATGGCAATGCTTTTATCATCACATAATATAAAGCACACATGAATTGACCGAGTACTGTGGATTATTTAACCTAAAAAAAATCGAATCTAAAATTACAAAAATATCCCCAAGGCATTCCTTGGTCGTCTTGTAATTTTCGAGTCTTCCAGTCTCTTCAGATCACTTCGATTCATCTCATGAATCTGAAATAGGAAATCCGCACGGAACGCACTAGGCAACACTTGCCAACGGAACCGTGCAAGACGATGTGAACAGTGCCCAACTGTCCGCGTGAACAGTGCCCAACTGTCTGCATAAAATAGTGTCGTGAATAGTATGTGTGAACAGTGCTAAGTGAACAATGTTCGTGAACAGTACCCCCCTGCGTATTTCCGATTTCGCCCTTTCGTCATTGTTTCCAGGTCTTCAATATAGGTTACATTTTTTTTTTCACAATACAATAACAGAAAACATAAAAAATATATATAATACAACCCATGAACCCTAAATCCACAGTACCATATAATTAACGATCAATCATGTTTTTGTAAATTAACAAATTTAATATACATACAAAAACAACATACAGTCAATTTAAATAGTGCCCACACAATCATACATACAAGAGCATCGAAAACAATTTCCTGTTCCGAAAAAAAAAATTGGCTCTGATACCAATTGTTAGAACCTCGTTCACTGGTAACGCAGCGGAAATAGGTTTTAAAAATTTTATACAGATCATAAACGATCTGGGACCAGTGAACTTAGGATCGCAATTCTTTTTCCGGAACTAATACATACAATATATAAACACGGGAAATTGTAATCAATATATTAAAAAGAAATTTAGAACCTTACCAACGTTTGGAGGCTCCTTCACTTTACGATATGCTCCTGATCTATACCACTGATCTTCCTAGCTATTCCCGGAACTGGTAACTGCGTGTGAACGCGTCACGTACTCAGAAACTTTGGAGGATGTAGAGAAAAGAAGAAGAAACAATTTCTTTCAAGAGAAAACAAAACTAAAACAACTCTAGTTCTTTTAAAATATATATATATATATATATATATATATATATATATATATCAAATATATATATTTTTTTCTTTTAATGGTGCACAAGGACGCACCCCTTTTCTTTTTCTCTATTGCTTCTCACGCACACCTGTTGCGTTTTCTTTTTTTTTCTTTTTTTTTTTGTTTTTCGTTCAAATAAAAAAAAAAAAACTGATGCCTTTTTTTTTTCTTATCTAATTATATAAAACATATCATTATATATTTTTAAAACTAGATAATTATCTTTTACCAAATATATCATTATATATTCAAAAGATAATTAGTATTTAAGTGTCATATGTAGAGTAGGATTCTAACTCCCACATTGTCCTAGTTGACTTAAACTTAAATACTAGACTTTTCAAGAATAAAATAATCTCATTATTTTATGTCTTAGTCATGATTTGAACCTGCAACCTCCACTTAATAATTAATTAATAATAATTATTATTAATTTATTAATTAAATAATCTTATTATTTATTAATTTAATTATTAATATATTATTTAAATAATATCATTATTCAATTAATCCCTGAATGAATACGTGTTACTTTCGTAAAACAATTAATTGGACAATCCAATTAATTAACTGTGACCCTTGTTACCTAAATTAATCGGGCTAGCAAGGGGACCTAATGGACCCATAGTATTTTGAGCTCCAATAATCCTTGGAATCATTAATTAAACTCTTTAATTAATATTCTTTGATTATTAACTCCGGTGTTATTCCACTAAAAAACCGAAGCTGCACTCTCTCAACTGCAGACGTTTTTACACAGACCGATACAACTCGATGTCCATCGATATAGATATTACACATGGTGTGATCCTCCACAGTAGTTCATAATTAGAGCTGGGTCATAATGTCTGTTATACCCCTCTAATTACATATATCCTTTAAGTACCGTTGATTCTCTAATGGAAAATAAATCTTATTTCCTCACGGAATTAGGAGAGTGCTCATATTATCCAAGCCCCGAATCAACCCTTAAGGGAACTACCATCTACTTCTCACAAGAAGGAGTTGATTCCACTATTATATACATACCTTCCCAGCCACAAGCCAAAACACAATCCCAACATACGGAGTATATTAATCAGAAACTGCATCCGACCTCACCCATGGTATATCAAAGACCACGATCTAATCTGAAGGAGTCGATAAGACACTCAAGATTAAGATCACCCACATATAGCCATCATTAGTTGATATATATGAATCTCATCAGTAAACGGATCTTGGTGAAAGATTCATATAGATCATGGCTCAGTCCTATATGATCACATCATACAAGGTACCTCCATTCCCATATCTCATATGAATGATTCATGTTAGAATCACCGTACATTACAGAATGGACCGCAGCTATAGATTAACCACAAATAAAGTACCCAGCCTTATTTACTATCTATGGACTCTTTAGATTGCACGTCTCTTACTGTATCCATCCGTATATGACACTCATATACACACTTCGAGATTACATCCGGCAATCTAGGATATTAATATATACACAAGTTATAAAATAAACAACACGACAAGAATGAATTGAACTTTTCTTTTTATTTATTTCATAAATTCATTTACAAATTATATCTTTAGGGCCTAAACCCCAACATTGGTTGCATCAAGGTTGAGTTTTTATCTTTTATATGTGATGTTTGTGCTTGTTGGGTTGTTGTATTATGATAGCTATTGCATCTGGGTTTGCATTTATTTCATATAGCTAAGTTATATGTGTGACATATAGCAACATGATATCTAGGATTGTTTGAATCATTCATACATGAATAGATAAGCATAGTATGTGTGGACCTAGCATTTATGCATTTAGAATATTTTCATATTCACATTAGGTTGCATATCTCTTCACTTAAGAGTTAAGTCTTGTATATGCCGTGGGTAGTATACAAGTAAGAGCCAAAAATCACTATTAAATGTCTGCGGGTAGCAAGAACGGATTAGTAACCGATTATGTGTGATGCAGTCAACCTAGGTTGTAATCGTTTTTGCAAATAGTGGATTTGAGGGTTCGATTGGCGATTAGGCCCGTGAGTTTTTACCCAGTTGAAGGGTTTCTCACGTAAATCATATCATTGTGTCATTTTGTTTATTCTGCATTTTTATTATGGCAATGGTTGATTGTGTTAGAGATTAGGGGTTGTGTGTTTAATGTTGATTAACCAAAAAAGTTGGTAATTAATTTGGTTAAAACCTATTCACTCCCCCCCCCCTCCTCAAGGTTAGTTTAATCACTCTTAGAGCATTTTCACATCACAGGGATCCTTTGGATCATGCCTCCATTTTCGTGAACCTGCGAGCGATATCAGGGTCAGAGAATATGGAAGTATTCTTACTGTATCGTTCGACATTGAAGTTTTCATATGGAACTCTTGGTTCAGTGCATTCGGATTTTAGTCCTTTTGGACTCCAAACGGGGTCGACAGATTTTCTTATATGGCATTCAGGTTCATCATCAGTATTGGTTCGTTAAGGTTAGGAAGCTCGATCTCCACTTGGGTAGATCGATTATCCTGTCGTGTGCCTTGTTTGGGCCACAGATTGAGTGGCACTTGTTCGGAGGTTAGTGCCACATCGTTCGATAACAAATTCACCTTGTTTTGCAATTTCAGGTTTTGAGCTCGAACGGTTGTATTTTCTTCCTTGAGTGAACGTAACATGGCAGTGATCTCAGTCATCTGGGATTCCAAAAGTGCTAGCTGAGTTTTGATATCCAGTCATTCAGTCTTCGATCGGAACTAAGATGTGGATTTAATTTAGGAAAATTACCAAGGCCCTACCGTGGGCGCCAAACGATAATCGATCGGATCTACAATTAATTTGTGTTGTCGAGATGGGCATTGGCAACCTTTCACTCGATGTATCAAAAATAGGTGATGGTCGATATAGTTAGGTTGACTATGAGAATCGAAGAAGTTGAAGGATCAACTCTGGGAAAGGATGTAGGTGATGGATCGATGCCAGGTGGGAGTTTCATTGACTCAACGTGCTTCGATCGATGATTGGGTTGAATAGTTTTTGAGAACGACTAGGTCGATCTGTTTGATCATAAGGCAACAATTAATGCTAGGAGAGAATTGCATAGCTATGTATTGAGAGCTTTGGCTTGTGAGCGAGGAAGAAATCTGGACCCCTTTCTCTTTGAAGGGATCTGATATTTATAGTGAATGTTTGGAGATTTCAACGTTTAGCCCATTTATGTGAGGGCATGGATCTCGAGTCTTTAATTGCCTGTTTTGATTAGTATTGAATATGACAATAAAGGCACTTGATTGCTTGTCGGGAGTTGGGATCTTTGCAACGTTCAACCAAGATTTAAAGAGGATTAAAGACAATTTATCATGCATTTGACCATGTTTGAAATTGGTCTGATGCTATAATGGGCCAGGTTAGGCTATGGGCATGCCTTAAGTGGGCCTTTGTTTATCAGATTGGCTGACTTTGAACTTTGTTTGGGTTTTTTGGAAGTTGGTTAGCGGGTTTGGGCCACATTTTGGCCTCTGTTCAATAATGGGCTCAGCTACTGGGCCGTAGGCCGGTTTTTGACCACTACAATAATAAAGCTTTGAAGAAATTAAAATGTTACTCTTTTATTTTCTATTTAATTGTGAATAAATGGTTTAAAAAAATTAATCGAAATAGATAGATAAAATAGCAAAAACAAAATGATTGGGTGATCCAAACTTTTGGATCTCCACCACCCATCTACAATAGATTTTTTTATCCATATTATCTCTATCCATTGATGGAGAACACAGCCTAAACCAGAACCAAACCCAGAACCTACCACCTCCTAAACTAAACTCTCTCTCTCTCTCTCTCTCTCTCTCTCTCTCTCTCTCTCTCATTCCTCTTGAACTACCCTAGCTCGACGAATCCCTCTTTCCCTTTCAAATCCCTTTCGAATCTCTTTGTGAATCGAAGCCACACTAGAAAATCTCTCTTGAATCTCTCGAATCCGTCTCGAATCTCTTTATGAACCAAATCACACCAGACTTGAGTCATACCCGGGTCGATGTGTTTTGCGGGCACTAGACATAGGTCCATGCGAGGTCGACGAATAAGATCCACATTCAAGCATGGATTGTTTGTTGAAGACCCATGGTATGGTGCAGATCGAACGTCCCAAACCCAGACTAGGCGTTGTTCGTTCGATCGGTTTGGGCGTAGATCGATCGTCGTTCTTCATTCTAGATCCGCGATTTGGGGAGGGAGAGAGAGAGGCGATGGTGACTGATGTGCAAGAGATAGAGAGAGAAAATCGGTGGTAGAGACTATTGAGAGATGAGCTAGAGAAAGAGTGAATTGGAGAAGAGAGAGAGAGAGAGGGAGATACGGTATGAAAGAGACTTTTTAATTTTTAATTTGATTTTTTTTAATATTGGTTTTTTTGTTAAATAAATTTTTATTAATTGTGTTTGATTTTTCAATTATTAATATACCATTAATCACCTAAGTTACTATTTTGCCCTTCATTAAAAAACCTTCTAGAATCACACATGGCTTATTTACCATTTTACCCTCATACCATTGACGAAAATTTTGAAAACCCTAATGGAATAGGATGATAGGGACAAAAAATGATTAATAGCTAACGTTTGGACCTGACGAACCAATACTAAAACTAAGGAAACTAGAGGAACTCTTTTCATTTTTACCTTTTCAAAAACACACTTTAGACAGTTTTTTTTTTTAAATTACCAAATATGGAGCTTGTCTTGCAGGATACAGTCTTGCAAAAACATATATATTATAGGAATAATTACCTCAGTGGCCATCAATTTGATAACACACTATCAAAATGGCCACTAGATTGTGAATTGGTTTTAAAATGACCATTATTGGCGAAAAATATGACACTAATGGACATTCCATATAATTATTGGTATTTTAGTAAATAAGGGGATGACATTAATTTATTTTAGATATTTTTTGGAAATCAATTTTTTCAATGAGTGGTATTGTCCTAAATAAGGGGATGACATTAATTTATTTAGATTTTTTTGGAAATCAATTTTTTCTTTTGTTTTGTGAAACGAATAATTATATTTAGTTTGTGTGTGTGTATATATATATATATATATATATATATATATATAAGGATTATTTATATCTCAAAATAATCTCTTGAAATTTAAATTAATTTTTAATTTGGATTTTATTTTATATAATATCATTTTTATCATTTTTTTAAATGATATACTAATTGTACCATAGTAACAAATTTTGTATAGAAAATTGTGATCAAGATGTGTGTGGTAACAATTTCACATTGTAATAAATTTGAGATTGACGTTTAATAATAATATTGTAGCTTGTATCAATTTTGTCATAGTACATCACTACTAATTTTATATTGTTAATAAAATAGTATAAGTTATCGTGTCGTGTTTGTATCAACCCAAACACAATTCGTTAATTTACACTTGATAAGTAATTAACTTTGAAGTAATGAGTTTATAAATTTTGATTAGTTCGACAGAAGAAGAGATAGGGAAAAGTGTAAATATTTAAATTCTTAACAAATATAAATATCGTGTTAGGAGGAGTTTAACCTATAAACACGACACGTTTACTTAGTAGGTTTATAGCGTTGACCGTTAGTGACTCGAACCCAAACACGCAAATATCGTGTTGTGTCATCGGATCGTATCAACAGTTGCCACCCCTACAAAATATTGTACAATGTAACGAAATTTGCATCGAAAGATGTAATTGGACATATATGGTAACAATTCCGTGTTGCCACGATACATAACAATAAAGATATAACTCATAACAACTTTGTCATATCATGTAACAATTCATTTTATACAAGTAACAAAATATTTGTATTATATTGTTTGATCTCTATAGGTCACATCATTCCTCTTGTAATAGTTCTCGTAATACTTAAAAAAAACAAAATATTTGTATTAAATTAATAAATTTCGCATAGAAATTTAAAAATTAAAACATTTATGGTAACAATTTCACGTTATAACAAATTTCATATGATGTGTAATGATAAAACTGTAGCTTGTACAATTTTATTGTATAATATAATATCTCATTTTATGTATGGAACAAATTACTTATACTATTCAACAAAAGTTGTAATTAGAACGTTTGTTGTATCAATTTCACATTGTAACAAATTTAGCATAGTGTGTAATGATAAAATTGTATCTTGTAACAACTCTGAGGTATATAGATGGTTTTTTTTAATAGCAAATAATTTATTAAGGTAAAGAAAGCCAGGAAAGATGATCGTACTGATTTATATACCTATTTGAGGTCCCCATTTTCTAGCTTTTGTTCTCGTTTTCGAGCATATTTTGGTTTATAATGTGTTTGTGAGCCTTATGTAGGTACATGTTCCCAACAGAAGGTATTTGAGCTTAATTGAAGTGTTTGGAGGTTATTTGGGCTGAAATGGAAAGTGTCGTGCAGAACACTCAACTTTCAAGGGCCATATCTCTCTTCTCACAGTGAACTACATTATCTAATACCTATTTCGGAAATCCCCGGATGTCAACTTTTCAATGCGTTTTACAGATCGCAATTCCGAGTTTTCTAGAGGAAGTTATGGCCGTTTTCGTAATGGTGTGCGAAGCTGGAATATCTTCACCCGAGGGAATAACGACCTGAGCACTAGATCGCCTCCAGGTCACCTTTTTGCGCAGAACATCCATTTTCAGCCCGTTTTTTAGGGGCAATCTTGTCTTTTCACACCCAATTCTTACCCTAACCTCCCAACTCTATAAATACCCCATTTTCTCTCAGTTTTTCAGACATCTCTTCTCTCCCTCTCACACCAAAAACACATTTCTTCCATTTTCTCATCTCTTTCACCTTCTCCATCAATTAAGGAGTGATTCAAGCTCCCATAGAGGTTTTTCCTCCATGGGAGCTCACCATACACCTCCACCACACCATTTTACACCTTCTCCATCCATCTTAGAGTAGATTACAAGGAAATAAGAGTGGTTCTTGGACCAAATCCGAGCTAGGAAAGCTAGGAGCTTCTTTGGAGGGTTTGTCTTCAAATGTTGTCTCCTTTTTACTCATTTCTTGTATTTCTTGTATTTCTTTGATGTGTAACCCGAATTTGGGAATATTGTAAACCTTTCACATGTGCTATATATGCATTCTTGTTCATGAATTCGTTTGGGTTTTGTTTTGCTCTTTGATTTATGTGTTTTAAGCTCTTGTTATGATATGTATGTGTGTGGATGGTTAGAAATCAATATGTGTCCATGAATGGGTTTAGGAGTAGATGTAATTTAGAATAGGAATTTAGTTGCCCATGATTGTTGATTGATTGATGGATGACTTGAAATACCATGTATTGAATGATTTGAGTGATTAGAGATTTTAGCCCCAAAGAGTAGAAAATGCTAGTTCATGCATTTAGTTGCTAAATTGGCATTGGTTCATATCCTTGTGTTTAATGGGTCTTTTTAAGACACAATTACCCATCTTTGACCGGAATGGGTGATGAATTGATTTAGGAAAAATTCCCAAATTAAGAGGACAAATCCTTAATTCATTTGAATGTTCTTATTGTTTAACAATTGCATTTATGCATATTAGTGTTAGGTGAACTTATTTTCCATTCATTCCATCCATCTTATGGAGTTTAGAAAGATAATGAGAGAGCTTTCTCTTTTATTGAGAGGGTTGTGCATTCATGAGATTGGACAACGCCGTAGTCATCCAGTGGTCAGGACATCTCGGATTGACACCCGAGAAGACCCGGTGTTCGATTCCCGGTTTCAGATGAGTTCTCCTTTCTATCTATTTTGTATTTCTCTCCTTGTATTTTTGTCTCTTCTTTGATGTGTACCTTCATTCACCAGGGAGATTGATAAAACTGAATCATTGATACCACCGACCTTTCTCTTGTGCTTGTGTTGCTATATGGATATTTTGAGTGTTTAATGCTTTTACTTGACTAGCCATCTTGTGAATGATTGTTGGTTGTATGCTATGGACTGAGAGGAGATGTGTGCAACGTGCTCAGATAGATATTCACTGTATATGATCAGTAAGGTAGAGATACGCGAGGCTGGTGTACAGGGCTCATGTGTGTGTGCCATGGATCTTAATGGATTCATGCATATGGTCCGAAGTCATCGAGAGATAGACTTTGGGTATGTCTGAGTGCAATCTCGAAGACATCGAGAGAGATTAGAGATTAGAGATTAATTTAGGGGATACGAGCCTATAACATTCACTTGCACTTGAGAGATTAGGTGAGTCTAGCACTTAATTAGGAGGATTATTACGGTGGAGTCGTTTTCTTGGTGTAAACATTTACATTCCTTATCGCTCTATTCCATCCTATCATTGCACATATTGTATATTTATGTAGTTTGTTAGGTTAGTTTAGCATTTACTTTTCCACATTCTTCTGCATATGCAACACACGAGTCCGCTCGGTATGTTGTAATAATAGCTAGAACTAGAAACGGTCGGTGAATCCCACCTCTCATGCGGAACGATCCTTGCTTGCCGCTGTGCTAGTCTCTGTGACTCGTACGCTTGCGAGGCCGAACTTAAATGTTCATATTTTGATCGACACTTCAACGACGTGTTAGAAGACCACACCTAAAACAGACAACAACACAGCAAACACAAACAACAACACACACAGAGAGAGGGAAAATGCAACAACACAGCCAAAACCAAACACCACAGACCAAAGCAAAAGAGCAGAGCACCCAACAACAACTCCTCAACAAACAAACTAGAACAGACCCCAAAAACAGGAAAGTCATATTTCTCCCCAAACAAGAACATCTCTCTAAACACCTAAAGCCTGTTTAGCCAAATTATCAGCACAAGAATTGAAGGCTCTCGAGTCATAGGAGATCTCAATATCACCGATATCCTTTAAGAGGTTTCGAATCTCATAGATAGAGCTAACCATATTCAAATTTTCGAAGCCATCATTGTTCACCCACTAGACCTCTACTTTAGAGTCGCTAACCACCGATATGTGCTTCTCCCCAAGATTCGGATTAGACCACACCAAGTTGACAGCCTTCTGGATAGCTAACAATTTAGCTGTGTTCGAGTCTTGAATTGCCACAGATGAAAAAAAACGAACATATAATTTGTCCTTTCGAATCTCTCATAATACTCTCAATGACCGCCAGCCCCGGTTTGCCTCTAACTAACCCGTCTACATTAAACTTCAAATAATTATCAGCCGGAGGGTTCCACTTTTGAATATTTATCTTTTTCCGCTTCTTGTGTTCAACACAATCATCTTTGACATTTAACAATAAGGAAGAGACTGGTTCCTTGGAACCCTTGCCATTGTATTTAAACCACCACACCACTCTAAGTTTGACCATATCAACGGCACGATCCATGTAGGCTGCCTTGCCTTCGAAAACCAAATTGTTCCTCGTCTTCCACATGGTCCAGATAATTGCATAGAGCAAAGAACCCCAAGCACGATAATGCCTAGACTTTGGACAGAGGCCACTCCACCCATCCACCCAAGCCTTTATCGTTTGATTAGAACAAAAGCACACCTCATGCAAACCGACCACAAGAAGTTAGTCCACCTGAGGTATATAGATGTAACAACTCGTTCTATATGGCTAACAAAATATCCATACTATGTAATAAATTTATCGTAAACAGTTATAATTAAGATGTTTGTGGTAACAATTTAACGTTGTAACAAATTTGGAAAGAAATGTAACGATAAAATTGTAACTTGTAACAGCGTTGAAATATCATGCAACAACTCGATTAATATGGGTAGCGAAATATTTGTACAATGTAACGTGTTTCACGTAAAAAGTTGTGATTAAGATGCTTGTGGTAACAATTTAACATTGTAACAAACTTGATGTGAAATGTAATGATAATAATGTGCCATGTAACAATGTTGAAGTATCACGTAGCAACTGATCATCTTTTATGGGTAATAGAATATTTGTAAAATTTAACAAGTTTCGCTTATAAATTTGTAATTATAACGTATGAAGTAACAATTTAACGTTATAACAAATTTGACGTAGAATGTAACTATAAAGTTGTACCATGTAATAACTAGGTTATGATATGAAAAAAATTCATTTTGATTATATCCATTAGATTTGCTTTTATTCAATCCAATTTTTCCTATATAATCCAACAAGATATTATGACCCTATGGTTTGTTGGAAATTATATTTAAAATTTCAAAATACAATAATTACATTTTATTAAATTTAGAAGTAGTAATCATTGTTACTAAAAGAAGGTTTTATGTTCGCAATTATGTGACCGTTATGACACTGGTTTTATTATAATAAATATTTGACTGTTATTCAAATTAAAGGTATTGTTAATGATGATATTAATGTGTAACAGTCGGATTTCGAATTATAAATAGTGCATTCAAAATCCTTTAAGTAGAAATTTGAATCCCCTCAAAAGCCTACCAAGAGGAATGTGAATATATTATAGCTGTTTTAGAATACTGTATTGGGAGTGCACCTTTATAGTATTAACAGGTCATTGTATACTAGAGGTCAAAGCATCATTTAACTTGATTGCACTAGTTCATTGTCCTAGAGGGGTCTAAGAGCATTTCCAAGAGTCTCCCTTGAAGACCCTCTTATTTAAGGGTAGAAGTTTCTGTAAAGGGACATTAAGAGGGTATGTGTTCCAAAAATACTTCCTTAAATGACTCATTTATAATTTATTATTATTATTTTATATGGAGTCCACTTATTTTTTATTATTTTTTATATACGCATGAACTATATTTCTTTTTTATATGTGGAGCCCACTTAATTAAGGGAGACTGAAGTCGCCTCTTAATTAATGAGGTTGAAGCCACCTCTTAATTAAAGGAGTGAGCTTCACTAGATTCTAATTAAGGGAGTCATTAAGGGATCTTTCGGAGCTGTAAAAATTGCAGCTCCTCCCTTAATTTAGCTTAGGGGTTTGATTAATGGATCTCTTGGAGATGCTCTAATATGATCTTTAAGTACAGTGTCTTAACACACTTTGACCTTAATTGAATTTCACAACATCCATCTGATTCTCAATTTTCAACAATATTATCCTCTTATATATTAGTTCATGGCTTTATATGAGGAGAAAATATTTCATAGGATTTCTTAATTTAATGCAAGCAAACTTCTATAATTAAATCTAATTTAGGGTTTCTTGAATCAGTAAAATTCATACATCTCTCTTAATATTTGATAAAAATATGGCTGGCTTCTTTTAATCGAGAATTCATAAGTTTATATTTTCATATTTAGTTAAAATAATGTTTTGAATTTTCAACAGTTTGATATAGTTGTGAACTGGAATTTATTATCTTAATTTTAACAAAAAATGAACATACTCACAATCACAAAGAAGAACTCTCAACTAATTGGGTTTTTTTTGGGCACCAAGAACACCTTCTTTCATATTTCATTTAATGAAACAGTTTTGATAAAGTGGAGAAAAGATGTCTTAGGCTTATCTCAATTTTTAATAGTGTATATATATATATATATATATATATATATATATATATGATAAATTATTACGAAATATCACCATTTTACACGCTTTTTATGTATTAGCTTATTTGGTTCTTATGATTTTAGAATTACATAGAAATGGTTTCTTCATTTGTCAATTATTTATCAAGTTAGTGGGAGTATGGATATTTTCGTCCACATGTACATATGTAACATAGCACATATACACCAAAATCAATAAAAATGAAAAAAAAAACTACAAATACACATTAAACACGCTTATGGATACAGATAATGGCAACCAAAAAAAAAACCACGTTTATGGATGGCATTTTTCCCCACGTCCCCAAATCCCAAAATCCTGATAACAAAAAAAAAAAAAAAAAAATCATCCCAAATAGGGATCAATTTCATCCCCAAGTGCAAATGGGGATCAGATAGGTCCCCCTTCCATATTTCTCCCAAAACACCTTCCATATTTCTCCCAAAACAATTTTTTTAAAATTATTATTCATTTCCCCCATTTTCCATGTTTTTTTTTGAACTGCACATATTATAAAAGGCCAAACAGCCAAGCAAAAGGCAACAAACGAAGCCTCCACCACAACTAGGAGAGCAAAAAAACAGAGGACACCTAGAACCTAAAAAACCGCCCCACACCAACAAGCAGCAAAGAAGAACACCTAGATAGAACCCACAGCAACAACACAAAAGACCAAACAAAAACACACAAATCACATATCCCACACTCTAGAATGTCCCCATATATGATATACCGATTATACCCCATCTTTGCCAACATATCCGTGAAGGAGTTGAACTACCTAGAATCGTAAATGATCTCCATGCCATTACTCACAATCATGTTGCTTCGAATTTCATAGATCGAGTCTACATGCATCAAGCTTCCAAAGTCGCCCTTATTCACCCAAGAAATGACCACCTTCGAATTGCTCACCACCGAAATGTCATGCCCATGAAGCCACAACACAGTTCTACCGCTATCTTAATTGACACAATCTCAACCGAATTAGAATCAAGGTTCCCAACACACTGAGAAAAGTAACACAACATCTTCCCGTTCGAGTCCCTCAGAACACCAATGATCCCCGTCGGCCCTAGAATGCCCCTAGCCGAACCATCCGCATTGAAATTTCCCATGTTATAAATTTTCCATGAAATTTTATTTGTATTTTTATTTGAATTTGACTGAGTAAATTTTAGGATTATTTTAAATTTTAAAATCAAACATATATGGTCAAAAAAAACTCCCACAAACCCCTTTCTCTCAAATGAGGATGAGGGAAAGGGTTAAAGAATGAGGATGGGGATAGAGGAACCGATATCAATCCCCATTTCCCAAATTGTCATATCTAAACACAATGACCACCATGCAATTGCCGAGAAATCATTCAAACCCATTTCTCTCAAATAAGGGTGAGGGAAAGGGTTAAAATTTGAGGATGGGGGGTGGAGAAACTGATATCCATCCCCATTTCCCAAATTGCCATATCTAAACACAATGATCACCATGCAATTGCTGAGAAATCATTAAGTACAGCTTGGATATCGAATGTAGTCAAAATGAGAGAGCTTTGGTTAGAATATCAGCACGCTGAAATTTAGTTTGAACATACTGAACTTTGATAGCACCTGGAGCTATTTTCTTGTGACTAAAGTGCACATCAATCTCGATGTGTTTAGTGCGAACATGATACACAGGGTTTTGTGCAAAGGAACCAGAAATTGTCACACCAGGCCATAATATAAGAGTTTTGAGTCAACTTATTACCAAGTTGAGTAAAGAGAGAAGAGAACCACATTACTTCAATTGTAACTTGAAAAATGGTTCGATATTCTTAAATCAAGCAACAACATTTTGCTTCTTAGAACTCCATGCAATTAGATTTCCCAATAAGAAAACATAGATGCCTTTAGTGGCATCAATGCAAAATGCCCAATTAGTGTCACTAAAGGCTTAAAGATGTCTAGAAGATGTCTTAATCTCATCATTGCACATATGATCCAAGTTTTCATAATGCATGACACAACATATAATGTGTGTTTGGTACGCGGGACGGGACAAGACAACGTAGAACAGTTTCTTCTTGTCCCACGTTTGGCGCGTGGCCTCAGCATGAACATGAACGGACAAAGTGGGACAAAAATCACAAAAAATTTGTCCCACCCAAGACTCTAGGACAACTTGTCTCATAACATGAGACAAGTGTCAAAAAAACCAATTTACTCTTTAAATTTTCAAACAATTACAAACATGTCAAATATATTATATATTATATATATATATATTATATTTAAGATATATAATAATATAATATATATATATATGATATATTAAATATTATTACCTATACAATAATATATATATTGTACATGTAATAATATTTAATATATCATATATATATATATATATTATATTATTATATATCTTAAATATAATATATATATATAATAATATTTAATATAATATATATATATATTGTTATCTTATATATGATATAATATATATATATATATATATTATTAATAAATGTATGTTAAAATAATATATATAATATGTTAAAATAATATATATATATATAATATTTATATTGTAATATATATATATATATATATATATATTATATACAATATACTATATATATATTATAATATATTATATTTTTTATGTGTACTAATATTTAATATTATATATAACTATATATCTTATATATATTATTATATTTAATAATACAATATATATAATATTATATATAATAATATAATATATCATATTATTATATATAATATGTACAATATTATATATTAATAGTTAAAAATATTAAATAATAATATATAGCATATAATAATGAGTGGTAGTATTGGCACACTCTACTGATCTATTCATGCCCCACTTTTTAAAATTTTGATTTAATTAAATAAAATTAATGTTTTTATTAAATTTTTTGGTTTATTTCCAAAACTACCCATTTTACTTATTTTTCAAACTTAATACATACCATTTATGATCTCTCTATCTCTGATCTATGTATCTGTATACATCTCTCTCACCTCCATTGATTGATTTATTTTTTTTCTTTTTGTTTCTTTTTTTTTGTAGTTTTTTTTTCTTCTTATTTCATGGTGGAAAAGAAAAAATAAAAAAATAGCAGGTTATTTCAACACAACGACGGCTTGATATCAATTTAAAGAAAAAATAAACTTCAAACTTATTTCCACAGAATGAATTGTTTCCAGATGCTTACTATCATTGTCAAATAATTCTTGCTTTATGCTATTCTCAAACAATTCTTCTAGATGTTTGATATCGTTCTTAGATAATTCTTCTATATTCTTGATATCGTTCTCAAACTCTTCCATAATATTATATATGTGTGTAAAAAGCAGATTTTAGGGTTTAAAAGTTAATATTTTTTTAAAGAAACAGAATACTGAGTTTTTTTTTTGGAAAAAGAATGTGAGATTTTATTAGATTTACTTTGTAGAAGATTTCTTTCCTTAAATTGTATGTCTTTTTAAGTAATTTTGATAAAGGAAAAAAAGAATATTATATAATTAAAAAAGTGGAGCATAAATAGACTGGTAGAGGGCGTGCCAATAGCATCACTCTATAATAATATGTTATATATTATTATATATTATATATTTTATTATTTAATATTATTATATATTAATATATAATATTATAATATATTATTATATATAAGAGGGGTACTCTGGTCATTTGAACCTCTTGTTTCCTCATATCCCAGCCATATCAAACGCATAACAGTATAGTTTACAGTTCTGTCTCATATACTCCAAACACAATACGGAACAACTGTCATGTCCTGTCACGTCCCGTCTCGTCTTGTCTCGTCCCCGTACCAAACGCACCAATAGGGATGAGAGACTGAGGGGTCGTTTGTTTTTTTCACTAAAAATTTAATGGGTCTGAATTGAACTCATTAAGTTGTTTTGTTTGTTTTTTTAAGTGGTCAAACAACTTAAAAATATCAAAAAATAACTTAAAATAAAAAGTAAAGAATACTGACTTTTAACTTAATTCCAAATCACTGGATTACAATTAAAATATTCTCTTTTAAGTCTATCCTCCAAAAAAAGATATATTTCCAAATTTATCTTAATTTGTTATTGTATAAAAAATTTTCTTTTAACATATTTCTTATTTAAACAGATCTTAGAAAAGAAAAAAAAAACCCTAATTACTTTTCATAATGAAATTTTTCAGAGATTGAACAATTGAATTTCTCTCTTGCCAAATCCCAGTCAGAACTCTTTATTTTTTTTATCTAACTATTCGTATAGTGCTCAATAAATTTGTCTATCATATTGAGTAGATATTGTGGGTTGAAGATGTTATAGAATTATTGTATATAAAAAATTCAAGAACATTTTTTTTAATTTTGTTTCTGATGCATATGATCCAGGAAACCAAAAAAAAAAACAAAAATGGTTTCATGAATTATATTCACCGGAAACGTGGACAACATAAAAATTGAACTTGAACTTGAACTTGAACTTTTTTTTGACAATAAATTTAACTTAAACTTTGTTTGCAGAACATGCAAAATTATATTCTTTGATTAATTTTTTATTTTATTAAATTGAACTTTGTTTGCAATAAAAAAATATATAAAATGTTATAAAGAATGGTGCATGTTAAATTATTTCTTTTAATTAGTATAGGTATAAATGTAAAATTACGTATTTTCAGACAATTTTATTTTTAAAAAACAAACATGTTGGCAGTACATTCAGATGTGAGAAAAAACAAACAAACATGTCATTCAAGTTCAGATTTCAGTCCCTATTCAGTATTCAGAAAAATTCATGACTGTTCAGTCTGCAGACAAAAAAACAAATGACCCATGAGACTAGATGATCAAATAAAGCACAAATCTAATGATCTAGTCTATACACAAGACATACCCAATCTATTTATTTTGAGTCACAGCAAGTTGTATATTGATGCATTTGATAAATAAAAAAATATTATTAAATCACTATAATAAATATAACTTTTTATATAATTGTAGTATATCATTTTTTTATTGAAATATTACAATAATTAGGGGTTTTAAGGATGAAGAGAGACTCGAAAACACAATATCGTGGTGTAGGTGAGGGGTATACTACCGGATCAATCTTAACATTAAATTATATATCTCAAATTATGATGGCTATAAATAAATATATATAGTTTATCGAGATTATAATTCTGCAAGGTGTAGTTTTTAATCTAATACACAAGAAAATGTTTTATTTATTAGTTACTCTTTTTCTTCTTTTATTTTTAGTAGATTTATAAATTATATATATATATATATGTATTATTATTATTTAACTTTATTTTATTTTCTTGAACTCTTTCAAGTTATCATGACGATGATTACTATATTTTGTCAAAAGCAACAGATGGAAATTAGTAGAACAATTATGTTGTTGTAATTTTTATTTCTTAAGTAATAAATTTAAATTTTTATGTATAGAATTATATAGTATTTCCTTTAATTTTTTGATTTTTTTCCTTTTTTGTTTCATGCATAATAAATTCTTTTAAAATAATAATTAAGTAAAAATAAATAAAAATACACACTTTCCAAATAAATATACATATATATATATATGCAATTTTTATATTGGGTACAATTATAATAGCATTTTTAAGAAATTTTACATTACAACAATAGCATGTTTTTATTAATGATATAACATCACTTAAAAGCTATTAAAGAATATTTATAGCAGTAAAACAACTGAATTTATTACATGCAAAAAAATGCTTTGAAATATTAAAACTTTGAATCGCATGGGCTGTCATGCATATAAGTGTGTAACTAAATGCTAGTGTTTACCTTCCATAGTAATTTCCCATTGCTATTATATGTGATATTTGTCGTAGGGAATTAGGGGTCGTTTGAATTGCATTAAATGCAATCCAAAATCTTTTCTTCCGATACTATCCCTCATATATAACATATTGCTAATTTCATCATAATTATATATGGAATAGAAGCTTTATTTTAATATATTGATTATTTTAAGTAGCTTTAAAAATAAAAAAGAATCATAATCACTTTTCATATTGGTGCTTAATATCAATACTTTATTATGATATTAGGGTGATGTATTTATATAATATTTTTTTAGAGCGTTTTGTGTGAGTTTTCTGTAGCCCCTTTTATTTTTTGAAATAAAAAACCGTTTCTTTTCTTAGTAAAAATGAAGTTTATTTGTAATCGAAGAAGATCATGATCATATGTGCTCATATATAATTATTATTTTTGGATTGTTTTTAGAGTGGTGCTATTGCACACCCCCTACCGATCTATTTATGCCCCACTTTTTTAATTATATAATATTTTTTTTTTCCTTTATCAAAATTACTTAAAGAGACATACAATTTAAGGAAAGAAATCTTCTACAAAGTAAATCTATTAAAACCTCATATTCCTTTTCCAAAAAAAAACTCAGTAATCTGTTTCTTCAAAAAAAAAAACTCTTAAACCCTACAATCTGCTTCTTACACACATATAGAATATTATGGAAGAGTTCGAAAAAGATATCAAGAATATGGAAGAATTGTCTAAGAACGATATCAAGCATCTGGAAGAATTGTCTGAGAATAACATAAAACAAAAATTGTCTGATAATGATAGTAAGCATCGGGAAACAATTCATTCTCTGGAAATAAGTTTGAAGTTAAATTTTTCTTTAGAATGATATCAAGCTGTCGTTGTGTTGAAATACCATGTTATTTTTTATTTTTTTCTTTCCACCATGAAATAAAAAGAAAAAAAAAACTATAAAAAAAGAAATAAGAAGAAAAAAAAAATCAATCAATGGAGGTGAGAGAGATGTACAGATATATAGATCAGAGATAGAGAAATCATTTATGGTATGTATTAAGTTTGAAAAATAAGTAAAATTGGTAGTTTTGGAAATAAACCAAAAAATTTAATAAAAACATTTAATTTTATTTAATTAAATCAACATTTTAAAAAATGGGGTATGAATAGATCAGTAGGGGGTGTGTCAATAGCATCACTCTTGTTTTTATTCCATATTATATGTATAATTGTTTAACATGGATATAAATGTAAAATTACTTAGTTTCAAACAATTTTACTTTTAAAAAACAAACGTGTTGACAATACATTCAGATGTGAGAAAAAAAAACAAACATGTCATTCAAGTTAAGATTTCAGTCTCTATTCAGTCTTCAGAAAAATTCAGGATTGTTCAGTTTTCAGACAAAAGAACAAACGACCCCTAAGTTCTAAACTTTTCCCCACAAGATCCATTTAATAATTATTTAGATTTTATTTGTTTTGGTGTTTTAATTTTTCGTAAAATCTAATAAGTCTTACTAGTAATATTAGAGTATGCACCTTTTAAAATGTCTACATTTGTATGATAAATTAATGACTTCGAAGTAATAAGGAAATAAAAATGTAAACATATAAATCTAATTGTAATAAAGGTAGGATCTTCGAACCGTTGTAAAAACATCTCCGAAGTAAGAGTGGCATGTGAAAAAAAAGATGTCACATAGGATAAATAGAGTCAATTAAAATGTATCTTAAATGCAGTTGTGCATATTCAATATCATGCTAATGTGGTAAAAACAATATTAAACATTACGGTCTGTTGCACATCTTTTTTTTTGTTGACTCAGTAAATATTTAAAATTGATATTATTTTTTATCTACTTTTGGTAAGGGAATAAAATAAAAAAGAAAACAAGAAACAAAATTAGACACGACATTGAAAGTAAATATGTTTTAAACAGAAGCATTGGAGACCAAATTTTGAGTTGATTGTTTATCAAGTCTATCTTTATGCCACTTAGGAAGCAAGTTTCTTAATATTGTTATCATATCAACGATTATTGGTATGCATACCACTTATGTTTGGAAATGATCTAAGGCTAGGGGTGGGCGTTTAATGCATCGGTTCATTTTTCAATGGAACCTAAAAAACCGTTAAAGTTCGATTTTTGAAAATATGAACCGATTCAATAAAATTTACAAATATCAACCGATCAAAAACCGGTCGGATTGGACCTGTTCGGTTTGGTTCGGTTATTTTCGGTTTTGGTCCTACTACGCCAAATTTTTGGGCTTTAATTATTACACATGTTTTCATATTTTAATTCTTTTGGGCCTTCAACCAAATTAAATTATGGGCTTGAACAAATTGAAAATACTAGTATAAAATAATATTCATAAAAAACAAAGAAAAAAAATATGATGTGACATATTTTCATAGTTTTATAGTTTCATGGACTATCAAACATTAAACTAAGGTTTTTTTTATATATATATATATGTTGGATCTCGATTCGGTTTTTGGGTTTGGGATAACGAACCGGAAAAAAAAAAACCGATCCAATCGGTTTTCAAAAAAAATGAACCGAACTGAACCGGTCAACATAAAAAAAAACCGGAAAAAACCAGATTGAATCGGTTCGGTTTGGTTTTTTTGGTTTTTTGCCCACCTCTATCTAAGGCTGATGATAACATGCATGGTCGCTCAAAATCCTGGCTAAGGTAGCTAGGGTTCTTTATGCAAGCATTGACAGACTGAAATGAAAACATTTAATTAGAATATTTAGAAGCCTCCACATGAAAGGTTATTGATAGTTTCCACTTTCCAGACAGTTTAAAATGTCATAAACTTAGGATTAATAAGGGTCCGTCCTGTAGGCGTTTTTCGAAAAGAAAAATGAAAATGAAATCAGTGTTTTTGGTTTCAATTTTGAAATCCAAAAACGCGTCCGATAGCATATGCGGAAACACAATATTCTGAAAATAAAAACAGTAAAAACGCGTTTGGTAGGTTAACTGAAAATTGTCAAAAATTATCAAGAATTCATCTCAAACAATTATCAACTAAGTATAAATTTTTTATTTCACATTATAACATAAAAACAATTTGATCAAATATTTTATTTAAAATTATTATTTTTATTTAAAGAAAATCACATTAATTATAAATTATAAATTTTTGATTAAATATAAATTATCTGATTGTGTTGTTTGTGTGCACATGTAATTATATGAGCTTGAGGCTCATGAAGATGAGTAGATGACATAGTGGATGAAAGAGCAGGCATCCAAGTGTGGTTGTACTGATACTTTCAACAAGTCTTTGAGAAAGAACCAATCTTTTATAAAGAAAAAAATTAAGAAATAAAAAAAAAAGATTCGTGGATCTGGGCGTGGTGAAGAAGAAGACAACCCAAGAGCTGATCTAACTCAAACAACAACAAGAAGAAGATCTGCTCTGGCGTGGTGAAGAAGAAAATGATCGATCCAAGAGCAGATCCACAGTTCAAATCAAAAGAAGAATAAGATCCGGTCAAAACAAGATCGAGTCGCACCTCCTCAGGCATGAAGAAGAAGAAGAATAAGATCCAAAAGCAGACCCACGGGTCAAACCAGATCGGCGTCACACCTCCGCCGGCGTGAAGAAGAAAAAGAGTGACGACGGCGGAAACATTGCCCAACAGAAGAAGAAACAAATAAAATAAATAAAAAAAGTGAATTATAAAAAAAACAAAATGAAAAACAAAAACAAAAACAAAAACAAACACAAGAATTTTGTGTTTTTCAAATATTTCATTGTTAACAATGATTTTGTTTTTCATTTTGTTTTTTGTTTTTTAAAAATAAAATAATAAACGGTTGACGAACATAAATTCGAAATCATTTTTTAAAAACAAAAACGAAAACAGGCTGAAAAACAGCTGCAGGACGGGACCTAATTCTTTGACAATTAAATGTCCCAAGTCGAAGAGTTGTCTCTTACAAGAGACATAATTGAACGTTATGTGTGGTGCACGTTATCACACCAAGTCCCTTTGTATGTGTCCATGCAATGCTTGATCACTCTCTTTCAAAAATAAATTTAATATCATTGCTCCAAATTTAAATGGCTTAAAATGAAAAAACAAATAGTACTAAAATCATATCATGTAATATAAATAAATCATTTAATTTGTTATTTATGTTATATAACATAATATTATTGGATAAACTACTGTGCATAAAGATTTTCTCCTAGAAGACTCCAAGATGGAGCAAGATTAATAATGTTATTTTTATTATTATTATTATTAACATTACTATTATTGGTTTGTTATCCCAAAATGTCATATTCTTATAACCTGATTGCTGGACGCTGCCATCAGCCTCGTTATCCTTAGTTGAAGTCACAAGATTGCCACCAAAATCCAAATTGTAAAATCTCAATACTTTTTTTTTTTAATTTTCAAATTAATTATATTCACCTTTCTTAAGTATGATTGTTTTTTTTAAATACCTTTCCTAAGTTTGATTTTAATACAAACATAGTTAATAAGTTATAAATTCGTCAAAAACTTTCACCTTATTTCATATTATTTTTCTATTTTATTATTAATTTATAAATATTTGTGTATCTTTTATATATTTAATATCTTTTTGAAATAGAACATTATTATTATTATTTTAATATTTGGTTAGTGTAATTATTTGAATGCAAGTATTTGAAGCTTGACAAAAGTATAATTCCCGTCACTTCCACTCATAAAATGACTAGCCCTGGAGGCCTGGAGGCAAAATCGAAATAATAATCAATGTTTTGAAAAATAAATATCATTAAGAAGATATAAAAGGTTTAACTTATCTAAATGGTTTTACAAAACGAAAAAAAAAATAGATTTTTTCTTGACACCTAATACATCAATCAATCATTCATAAAAAAATAATTAATAATCATTGTAAATTTAATTGAAGTAAAAGTAAACCAATACATAATAAAAATAAATATGCTTTTAATAATTATTATTATTCTTATTAGGGATGGCCATTTTCCCCGCCCCAAATCCCCGCTCCCTCATCCCCATTTGGCGGAATTGTTTTGGGGAAAATTGGGAAGGGGGGGGGGGGGGGGGTGGGATGGGGATGATTTTTAATCCCAAATTATCCTTTCCCCATTTTCCCCAATATTATAATATTATATATAATATATTAATATTTATTTATTTTTATATTTTCTATATTTTTATTATTTATATTTTCTATATATACATCTTTATTTTCTGTTTGAATTTAATAAATTGTGTATATATGTGTTTTTTTAATATGTAATTTTTACAGATACATGGAAAATAGAGAAATGGGGAAACGGGAAATCTTGGGGAAATGGAAAAAATGAGGGAAATATGAGAAATGGAGAAATGATGTTGGGGATGGGGGGTCCTCCCCCCAAAACTACCTCATCCCCATTTTCCCCAAATGGGAAAATGGGGGGGGGGGGGGGAGGGGAATGGGGGAGGGTTTGGAAAATGGGGTTAGGGATGGGGGACCTACATCCGCCCCCATTTCTCCATTGGCCATCCCTAATAATTATTAGAAGCTTCAAAAAAAAATTTATTATTATTATTATCGTAATTTTGACCGGTGACATAATATCAACAAAAAAAAAAAAAAAACCAATGACATACCGATACGGTTGTATTCTATTAAACTAAACAAACACTCAAACCCTAATTAAAGAAAGAAAGCAAACAGTGTTTTGGCTGACAATTACAACAATTTTATACTTAGTAAAATCCACGGCTGAATCCAGTATTGTACCTCTGATGAGGAGGAGGAGGAGGAGGAGGAGGCATCATGTTGGACGGAGGAGGAGGATGCATCATGTTGGGCATGTTTGAGCTGAAGTCGGTGTTCTTCAAATCAAATGGACGGTGGATCCCTCCATTTCCGGTGCTTGAACTTCCAAGAAAATACTGGGGTGGAGCAGAAGACTGGATCATAAGCTTCTCAGCTTGCTTTCCAACATTCTTCTTGAGCTCTTCCAATGACACTTTTAAGTGCTCAAGTTGTGGCTGGTTCAGTTCCTCAATTGGTGCCTGCCACCAGCACTGCCTCTGGGAAGCTTTTCTCATCTGGGTCAGCTCCTCACCACGCTTTTTTTCCGCTTCTAGTTGATTAAGCACCTGATCCATTTTTTAGTTATAACACAAAAAGCTTTCCACTCATATATCTAGCACATGAAAGGGTTGAAATTGCATATGATATATGTTGTTTGATGGAATCTTAATATTTGAAACCACATCATCTCGATTTATATTTTATTTAACAATCTATATATGCAACATATATAAAAAGTGGGATTGGTGATCTTGTTATGTTATATATCTGCTTGAATCCCTCAATACTGCTTTGGAAACCAAATTAAGTTGTCAGTCATCGATAATAATAATAAAAAAAAATAACGATGACTATGACTGAGTTATACCTGAGTGAGTTGCATATTGAGGTCCCTAACACCAGCGTTACGATGAGCTTCAATGAGTTGCATTGTGCCTGATGTTGGTGGAGGGTTTCGGGTGATGAAACGATCAATTACCGATTCAACACAAGGATGGCCAAAAGAGAAGACCTTCTTGCCAGGAGAGAACACCACGATGGCAATTTCAGCACCACAGAGAGTGCAAAGCTCACTTGCCTTCTTGAAAAGACCGGATCGACGTTTCGAGAAGGTTACTTGGAGATTACTCTCATTAGGCATTTTCACCATCTCCACCTTTTGTCTACCCTTGCTCTTCCTCGTCATGACTGAGATTTCAGTGACAAGAAATAATCACTCTATAAAAATGAGGGAAAAGTTGTTTGGAGTTGTGTATGGATAGGGGAGAAACAATGGTGTTTTATAGTAGGTTCTATGTCTATGAATTAACAATTTGACATGTGCTTGACAACTATATTTTACGTGGATATTCATTGTTTCTTTTGTATGAATTTAATTTTTTACTCCTTTTGGTGATTATATAATCTTCACGAAATTGTTGTATATGGTATATATATCTTGAATTGTTAAAGATTAAGGTCACTCTTATCAGTTACAGCTTTCTCTGATTCATCAATGACCAGATACATTTTTTTTTTTTTTAGGTTTTACTTTATAGAAAGTCTTGCACCAATTCTGTTGGAGAAATATATGATAGACAATATTATTTTAAACTCCATCTATAATTCGGCTAACCTATTTTTGCCATTTTGTTATGGGACACAAGTTCAAAACTTAGGCTTTTTTTTCTTTTTGTTAATCCAAAATTTATTGTTTTTTATTTAAAAATTGTAACTAATTGCATCTAAACAATTGCCAAGTTACTTAATTCTTACAATATTGTTTGCTGCTTTGAAAAGATTACTATAGTTTCCAATTCAAGAATATATCTTTCCCCTTAACATCTTTTTTCCAATTTTAGTTTTGACAGTTTTATGCATATACAAATTGCCAGGTTAATGATCATTACAATATTGTTTGCTGCTTTGGAAATATTACCAGTTTCCAATTCAAGAATATATATTTCCCCTTACATCTTTTTTCCAATTTTAGTTTCGACAGTTTTATGCATAATGTAGGAGAAAACGAGCATAGAATCTATAAATTATGTTGCAATTTGAATAAGAAACTCAAATATTTGATAATTGTTACACCAGTAAGAGTTTAACAAATTCTTCCAAACATATAATTTAGTCAAATTATTGTCCTTTTAAATTTTTGTAAGAATTTTTCTCTTTTATATCTGTTCTTAGAGTACATATGTTAGTATGATGAACATACAAATGTTGGACCCTAATGTGTACAAAATGACATACTACAATATATGACCTAGGTTTATCATAATTCAAATTGCTTCTCTGAGCATTATTTGTGGGAGTTGTAGTGGGACTACGGAGAATCTTTTCTTTTCGTGTCTCCTCACTACTTCTCTTTGGGAGGCCATTTTCTCTGTTTTAATTTCGTCATAGGATTGTTGCGTCTTCCTAGAAGGACTTCTTCTCGAAATTCATGGAGGTCTCTTTTAGTGACTAGATTTGCCTTTTATGGAAGGCTGTTTTTCATGCTGTTGTTTGGAGTGTGATATTCCCATAATCGGAAGATTTTTAAGGGTGAACCGATGGTTTTCATTTCCGCTCTTTTTTTGGTGTGGCATGCGGTTTTAGAAACGAATCGTTTATGGATTGGTTGCATGTGTAACATAATGGTTGATGTTTTAATTCGTAGGCACTTTGATTTTCAAGGTCGTCATCCTATAGCTCCTTATTGGTTGGCAATGACTCTGTTGGCCAGTCGTCTTTCCGTTTTCGTTAATGTCGATCTTTCGTATGCTTCTTGTTTGGGCATGCGTGCCTTTTTAGTCTTTGTTTTTCTGCACACCATTGTGGGTTTAGCTTAACACTACTCTTTATTGTTTTTCCTTTATTTTATTTATTATTTTATATATGGATGATGTTTAGGTGTTTTTCGGCATATAATCATGTGTGATGCTTTTTCCTGATAGCCAGTCCAATTTTATTTTATTTTATTTAAAAAGGTTTACCATATATATTTAAATTGGTTTAGCTTGACCTATATATATATATATAGTCATTTTCTCCTTAGTGCGTTATATGTGGACTACTAATTATGGAGAAGTTTTGACAAGTGCATACACTTTGAGTCAAAGTATATAAATCTAATGGTTTACATCAAACGCACTGATGAAGTTATATCAGTGCAGATTTGAAATTTTTTGTATATATATATATATATAATATTCATTTTAATTAGCAAAAAAAAATATTCATCCTTGTCATAAATATGTTGACAACTATAAAATTGAATTTGATCATGAGATCGTATCTATGAAGATGGACAAGCTAGAATTAGGAGTTGGTGTAATTATAAACCATTTGAACATCACTACGATTAAGAAAACTAGTTGAGCATGTATGGTGAATGATGTGTTACTTATAAGTTTATAAGTTACAACTCATATATGACATAATTTGAATAAATAATTTGGATAATCTAGCATTATTCATAAATAAAATTAATTAATCCAAATGTGTGTTATGTTTCATTTCCTACTTGAATGACTGAAAAATAAACATATGCTTTAGAAAGATATCAATGTAATTGTGATCTTGAATAATGTAATTAGCTCGATGACAAGACTTCTACAATGTTGATCCCCATCCAAATATATTATTTTCTTAAATTTTTGTTAAAATAGTTATTGTTAAAGCAGAATGCAATTTTGCTATGTTATTGTTTGAAAGAGTAGATTTTTTTTGGTATTAGAGACTAGAGAGTCACATATACAGTTAACAAATTTGCTAAAAAAACAAAATATTAACTAGGGACATGAATTGACTCAATTAATAAATGGTAAGATACAATACAAATAAATTATAAATTGCCATAGAAGATATATCAAAGCTGGATTTTATATATGTATAGTTTTAAACAATAAAGATGATACGTTAAACATCTTTAGTAAGGGTCCGTTTGGGAGAGTTTCTCAAGTAGATCTTTTTATTGTAGATCTTTTAAAAGTAGAGCTTTTAAAGAGTAGCTGTTGAACGTTTGGTTGTCAATTAAAAAAGCTTTTTTTACACTATGTTTGTATTGATAGAATAGAAAGGAAATGATATGATAAGTTAAAGAGGAAAGGAAAGGAAATGAGAGGAAATTATATTGTTTTTAGTGATGGTTGTTTGGATGATTATGGATAGAAAGGAAAGGAAAGGAAAGAAATGTAGTATTATTTATTTTGATTTGCAAGTTTATTCATCGGCAAGAAAAGCCGGCAAAAACGAGGCCAGAAAGAGCAAAACCCAAACCAAAGAGAACACACCAAGAAAAGCAGAAAAACAGATGAGAGGCTAAACCAAAAACACGACACCAAAGCAGTAGCAAAAAAAACAAAAACATCAATCAGCACCCACGACAACAAGAAGCATCCAAAAAATGCAACCTACAAAGCAGACCCCGCACCACAGGACAGACAACGGGAGAGCATAAGACAACCACAACTAAAAGAAGACCCACATACCCCAAGCTCTAGAGGTCAAAAAGAGAGAGAAAAGAAAAAACAGAGCATGATCTACTGCAGAAACCCGATGAGACAGAACAACACAACAAGAAAACCATCCAAACAGAAGACCCCAAAGACCTTACATCCAATGAAGAAAATCTCCCTTCAAGCCAACCCCCGTCTTAGCCAAATTGTCTGCAAAAGAGTTATACATTCGAGAGTCATGAACAACATTCAATCCATCCCAAATATTCAATTGCGATCGAATGGATAAAATCGTTTTCACATATTTTATACTACCAAACTCCTCACTATTAACCTAGGACACTGTCGCATTGGAATCACTCACAAGGGAAACCACTTGACCATACAGAGAAGGCTCTGAGCAGCAAATCTCCATCGCTTTGTGGATAGCCTTTTAGCAGCATTTGAATTCATAGTTCCCACAGAATAAGAAAAAAGGCAAACCACCTAGCCATACGAATTCCTCAAGACTCCACCTATGCCCGCCTGACCTGGACAACCGATAGCTGACCCGTCACCATTGAATTTGAAAGTATTCATCAAATGAGGGACCTAATCTTTGAGCACATATTTTTTTCACTCTTCTAGACTCCACACAATAATCTTTCATATTGAGCATCAAGAATGAGATGGAATCCGAGACGATCTTCCCAAGGTATTTGAGCCAACAAGCGATCTGAAATCTTACAAAATCAGTAGCTAGAACTAAGCTCGGATTTTTATCATCAAAACCTTACTATTACGAACCTCCCAAACTAAATAGGGTTAATCTTGAGGTATTGAAACTGTCCATTAAGTTATAATTCTTTTCCCTTTTTTTCCGTCCCAATTTCGCAGAGAAACCAAATTGAGTGAAACAAGAAAAAACTACTCCCTTCATTTCCCTCCATTTCCTTTCTTTTCCGTTCTTTTCCTTTCCTTTCATTCTCTTCTCATTTAACAATCTAAACAAGAGATATGAAATCCTTTATTTTCCTTTATTTTCCTTTCATTTCTCTCATATTCTATCAAACCAAACATAGTGTTAAGCTCTAGATCGTTTGGTGAAATTAAACTTAAAAGCTCTTTTAAATGATAGAATTACCAAAAATGACATATAAAAGAATTTAAAACTTAACCAAACAAATATGAGATTATGAGAACATATCTTTTTTTAATGCTTTTTGAAAAATGTGTCTATATATAAAACAAATTTCTAAACAATACTAGTTCAATTGAAGTTGTTAACGGAAAATTCACCCGGGGCAAAAAATCTCAGCTAACACCCTCAAGACCACTACCACGTAGGTGGTAGTTGGGGCTAGATACCCTCGGTGCTTGGTTTGCAATGGGTGCAGAAAGATAATACTAACACAAGGCAAAAAGGAATACAATGACTTTATCATTCATCTGAAATAAGTTACAAAGATCTCTCTAATACTCTCAATCTCTCTAGGATACAATGAAATGGCACTCTCGTGCCTGTCGAAAAGTAGTCTCCTCTTCTTCGTTTCTGCTTGATCGTTTTATACATAGTATAGGTAGGTTCAATTTACGACTTTCCCGCCATGATTTTCTTCATCCTCCCTTCCTTATCGGGCGGGATCCTTTTATTTTATTTAAGAGTTATTGACTTTGGTTTAATGACGGATTCGAGAATATCATAGGCAGAGATAAGTTTGTTTCCTTTTTGGATTCAATCACTTGTTCCACACGTAGTGTTTCCATGTTTGTTGTAGGTATGATCTCGTGCATCTTCATGGTATGATCCTTCATGGAGGATGGCGAGTATGACACTTATTGTTTGGTAGAACGAAGTGTCTTGGTCTCGGTGCTAGGAGCTTGGTCTGACTTTTCCAGGTTACTTGGATCTTTAAACGGCTCACTGTGGGTGCTCTTCGGTGGCAGCGGGTTTTGACGAGCTTCCCCCTATCCCTCTCAATAGGTCCGACTTTTCGTTCTACGGGGTGCGGGCTTAAAGCCTAACAGGTTTCCCTTTGACTTTGTGGAGAATGGCGGGCTTCCGGGGAGATTGCGAGGTAATATCGACCTCGATGTCGGAAGCACGATTCGATCGTGTCGGGCTTTATCTCGGGTGCTCCCGTAACTCGATGACCTTTTCTCATTTTCGTGAGGTGGCCTTTCAACCTGATCCCGGGAGGCGTTCCTATGGTGGATAATTTCAGGCCAGGATTCGGGTAGGAGGGTGGAAAATTTTCCTTTGGTCCCTAGCCAAATTTAGCTATTAACAAAAGTCCCCTCTGACTTGAACACCGGTGATTGAGTTTGGGGTTGGAGTCAGATTCCCTGTCTTAATTGGGAAATTTTCCCTCCATTACCGTTACCAGAATCTTGGTGGAAATCTTTTCATTAATTGCTCGAGTGACGTGGCGAATGTAGACTGGGGTATTCTCAAAATAATCCGGCTACGTTACGGCCATTCCGTGATTCGAGGTAACCCCCACCGAAGATTTTGCTCTTGGGTTGCCAACGTAATTGTTCTATCTGCTCCTATTTAAACCCGATAGCTCTACCGCTTTTTTCATACTTTCGCTTCTTTCAAATTTCAAACTTTCTTCGAAAAACAAAAAGTTCCTCTTTTTTTGTAGGTCTCGCTAAACTCGCTCTGCCATGTCGAAAAAGAGTCGTGACTCCTTCGACTCTATTGTCGATGGCGAGGAGGTCGCCAGTCTCGCCCACGGGAAGCGAGCACGCAAGAGTTTTGACAGTAAGGATTCTCCACCAAGTCCCCAACGTCGGCGGTCGACTAGAAACGTAGTCATTGGGACCGGGTTCTCTAATTGACATGACAATCTTCTAGATTTGGTTAATGAAGGCTCTGATAAAGAGAACAGTGAGGATGCTGCCAGGAAGGGTCAAGTCACGGTTGCTGGTCCTTCTCTGGAGAGGCTTTCCCCTTATGACTTCATGGTTGTCCCCGACTCTATCGTTGATTCGAACTCGATTGACCGCTTGAGGTCCAAGTACGACATTCCTGATAGTGTTTCTATCTCGGTTCCTCCCAAAGGTTATGACTTCTTCAATCCTTCTAACGGCGTGCTTCCGATTCATGTTGCAGCTCTCGAGAATAGGGTCAGGCTTCCCGTTCATCCTACCCTTCGACGAGCTCTCAACACCATCCAGCTTGCTCCTCTCTAGTTGACACCCGGCTTCTAGAGGCATTTAAGTGGCTTTCTTGTGCTGTGGAGGGAACAATGCCAGCTGAGCAAGGTGACGAGAGAGCCCGGAGCAGAGGAGTTGGCCTACCTTTTTCAAATCTGGAGCCTATCCGGTGCTCCTCGAGGTCAGTTCTATGTAAAAGCCAAGAACAAGCTCAACTTTGTAATTCCTGGTGCTTCGAAGAAAGACCCTCGCCTAGAAGGAAGAATGGATCCTGATAGGGGGTGATCGGGGAAGCTCGATTTTTATTGGAGGGCATGAGCTCGAGGTCCCCACAGCTTTCTGTGACAAACCATCGTGGGACTGGGACTCCCTACCACCTGAGTCTGAAACTGTTTTGAAGGCTATTCTGGCCAGGAACTACTTGAACCTGAAGTTCCCAACTGCTGAAGCCTTCAATCCTCGCAGGGTGAATCAATACCTGCAGATCTCTGATGCTATTCCTCTTAAGTAACACTGAATCGTCTTGCTTTGTCTTGTTGACTAGCTCAGTTCTGACGTTTTCCCTTTTGTTTTATTTACTTATAGTTTTTGTTGTTGAGCCAGCTTCTTGCGAAGCCCAACGATCCCCGCAAGCTCGCTCTCCTCTTCCCTCTACTAGGGTCGCGCTAGCTCCTGCTTTGCCTACTTCCCCAGCTGGGTCTAGGATGGCCAACCTTGCATCGCGGGCTTCTTGAGCATTGAATAGGGATCCCCAAACTGTTGATACAACTGCTTCTGCTCCCTCTGCTGCTGTTACTACCATTGTTACTCTTACGATTCATCTACCTGATGATGTTGCGCTTTCAACACCCCGAGCTTCGGAGGACTTTGAAACGGGTGTCGTAGGGATTCCTCATAGTTGTTCTCGCCCTCAATCGAGCTCGACGGGGCAGGATGAAGTCTTGGAACAATTCATCGCATCCTGCCCGGGTGGTGGGCTCTCCAGAATGGCCTCAATGCCCATCGATGTCTTGCTTACCAAAAGGTCCGCTGTCTTAGCTGAGGTAATTGTTTTTCCTCTGTACTGCTTCTGTAACTGCCAACTTGATCGATTCCTAACCCTAGCTTTGTATCTTGTAGGCCTTCAAGTTAAACGTGGCTATGGGTCATCAAGTTGCCTCCCTCCGTGATCGGGCCATGAAGGCCAAGGCTGAGACTGAGAAGGCCATGGGGTTACTCAAGCGAGCTCAAACATTAGTGCAGGAGATGACCTCCAGTCAAAAGGGAATGGAGGATGAGATAAACGAGCTTCGCTACGATTACGAGAGGACCAAGCGATCTTTTGATCAAGAGTTCCTTCAATCAAAACGGCGGGCTAAGTAGAGGGATTCTTGGAAAGCCGAGGCCAAGAAGTTGGACCTCTAGAATCAGGGACTGCATGCTCAGGTGGCCAAGCTGCAAGCTGAGGCGGATGCCTCATTTAGCAATGGGTACTTTTATGCTTTCTTCCAGGTTGCAGAAGCTCTCCTTCATTCCTTCGACCTATCGACTATCACGAGTTGGGACAGAGAGGAGAAATTGGCCAAGGCCGCAGATATGTCTCGCCCTGAGGTGATGAAGCACTGCCTTCTAGTCAGACAGGGACCGGAAAATGACCTATCGAGACAGATCCTTCCCTTCCTTCTCCTTCTCCTTCCTTTCCTGTCTCCGCTCCCGGAGAATTCTCAAGTGGTGTTCTACTCATGCAGCCCACGGGAGGTATATCAGAAGCTCGAGAGGGGGTAAGCGACAGCCTAGAGCCCTCTAGAGTAGAGTTGGGGGTTGAACCAAGCGAGACGAGATCCATGGCTGCCCTTCTTGATGCAACCATCCCTCCTGAGGTTATGGCAGTGATTAATGACGTTGTGGAAGAGGACCCAGCTGGGTAGCAGGCTATTGAGGAACCTTTGGAGGAAGAGGTAGCCGTCGAGGGTGACCAAAACGGGAAATCACCTGACGGAAGAGCTGTGGGCGAGGTTCATCATGGAGAAGGAGTAGTAGGGGGAAATCAGAAGGACTCTGAAGCTTGACGCTACCTGTTCATGACTGGATTTAATTGCCCAAAAAAGGGGGTGGGCACTCCGCTTTACTCATGATTAGCTTAATCAATTTTTTTTTGTAGCATGAATTCGGGGGTTGGGCTTCCTGCTTGATGGATGTAGCCTTATTGGGAGATAGGCTCCTTCGTTATTAATGAGAATCTGCTATAACTTCCTTCATATTTGATTTGATTTACCTTGACTATAAGCTTCAAACTTGATTGAGAACTCCTTGCTTCATTCCTGGTTTCGATCATGGTGCGACCTTTGAGATAACTTTGACTTTAATGAAATTTGGTAAGGAGAAACCCTGAATTTATTAAACGTAAGTCTGCTAGCTAGGTGGTTGCCCAACTCTTGATTTCCAGTATTCGGCAAGGATTCCTATCTTTAGGAAAGGTTCCTATCGTACCCCGCATCCTTGATGATAATTTGTTCACATTTTGAACCGGCTTTGTAGGAAATGATAACTTTAAATCCGTTTCTGGGGAGGTAGTCTGATCGAGATACCATGAGGGCTGTCTGGCTATTTCTTGGTCTCGAGATCTGGATGGCAACTATGCTCTTACACTCAGACCCTTGTTGGGGGTGGTAGCCCAACCAAGGCATCAGGAGGGTTGTCTTGCTATTTCCTGGTCTCGAGATCTGGATGGCAACTATGCACTTACACTCAGACCCTTCTTAGGGGTGGTAGCCCGACCAAGGCATCAGGGGTAGTGGAGGGGCTTCCCCGGCTAGTCCCTGGTCTCGAGATACTGCTGGCAAATATGTTCTTACACTCGGACCCTTCTTGGCAGGGGGTGGTGCCCGGACAAGGCATCAAGGGCAGCGAGGGGGCTTCCTCGGCTAATCCCTGGTCTTGAGGTGATTATGGCGAATTTATCAGTGGATAACCTATTTGTGTATGGAGAAATAAATGTAGAACATGGTCGGAGATAAGGAAATAGCAGACTTTATTGATGATCGAAATGTAGTACATTGTTACTAGGGATTTTATTGAAACCTAAATGAGGGTAATCTGCTTTAGAGTCCCCTGCTTAGGGGTAAAACTTTCTCAAATGATTTGCGTTCCAGGTGTGGTCGATGGGTCGACCATCCATGTCTTCGAGCTTGTAGGCCCCATTGCGAGCTACTACCTTTACCAAGTATGGCCCTTCCCAGTTTGGGCCTAGGACTCCGTCCGACCTTTTTCGGGTTTTTGAGGTCACCTTCCTGAGCACCAAATCCCCCTCTTTTTCTTTGAAGTTCCGGGATCTGACCTTTCGGTTGAAGTACCAAGCGATCTTTCTCTGGTAGATCGCCAATTTTTCGGCTACCCTGTCTTGTTTTTCTTTCAGGAGATCTAGATTAGCTCGGAGCTTGAACTCGTTGCTTTCAGGTTCAAAGTGTTGTACCCTGAATGAGGTCAACTTATGCTCAATGGGAATGACCGCTTCAACTTCGAAAGCTAAGGAGTAGGGTGTTTCCCAGTAGTTTTCATCTTTGTAATCCGATATGCCCAGAAGACCTCGGGCAGCTCCTCAGCCATTTGCCTTTCTTTTGCTATAATTTCTTCTTCAGCAGCCTCTTTGATAGTCTTGTTGGTGGACTTTACCAATCCGTTGGTCTGAGGATGGGCTACTGAAGCGAACCTAAGGTCAATTCCCAAACCTTCGTAAAAGTCCCTGAATCAGGCGTTGTCAAACTGCTTGCCCAAGTTGGTTACAATGATGAGAGAGGTTCTGAATCTATAAACCACGTTGGTTTTGATGAATTTAGTAGTATTCTTCTCTGATATTCGGGAAAGGGGCCCTGCCTCAACCCATCTTTTGAAATAATCGATGGCCACAATGGCGTACTTAGCTTGCCCATGAGCGGTGGGAAGCGGTTTGATTAGGTCGATTCCCCACATGGCAAAAGGGTAGGGTGAACTGAGAGACGACAGCCGCTCTGGTGGGAGGTGACTCAAGTTCGAGGTCTTTTGGCACGGTTCGCAAAATTGTACAACGCTTCTTGCGTCTTGGTGGATAGTTGGTCAATAGTACCCCATACGGAGCACTTGATAAGCTAGAGCTTCACCACCAATGTGATTCCCGCAGTCCCTAGAATGAACCTCTCTTAATGCCCATTTGGCATCATCAGGGTGCAAACACTGAAGCAAAGGAAAAGACCTTCCTCTCCTGTAAAGGTATCCGTCTATTAGGCAACATTGGACAGAGAGCCTTCTAATTCTTTGGGCTTGGTCGGGCTCTTTGGGAAGCTTTTCCTCTTGGAGATAGGCAACGATAGATCTATCCAGCAATGCTGGCGATCCAGGGGAGCAAACTTCCTTGCCTACGGTTATGCTATGTTGGGAGATTACTTAGAGGGGAATTCCCCGTGGTAAAGCTGGGCCTCCATTTGCAGCTATCTTTGCTAGGACGTCTGCGCGATAGTTCTCGGTGTCGAGGTACCTGCTCGATCTTAAGTCCCTTAAATTTATTCTTAAGCGACTGTACTAACTTCAGGTAGGCGATCATGGTATCCCTTTTTGCCTGGTAAATCCCAGAAACCTGATTGATTACGAGCAACGAGTCACTCTTGATCTGTAGGTAGTCGGTTTTAAGCTCAATGGCCACCTTCATCCCAGCTATGAGGGCTTCATATTCTGCCTCATTGTTCGTGGCCTTAAACTCGAATCTGAAGCAGTAACTGAATTTAGTTCCTTCTAGATCTATTAAGACTACCTTAGCTCCTTCCCCAGCTTGTCCGGACGCTCCAACTGTGTCGAGGATCCAGGATTTGCAATCTTCCGGCCAATTGTCGATCTCTAAAATTTTCTCAGGGGCTGCACTCCTTGCTGGGGAGATGGCTTGGCTTGGGAGTGCCGAGAATTCTACCACGAAGTCCGCCAGAGCCTGGGCTTTGATTGTGGTTCAAGGTTTATACTTCAAATCGACTTGGGTGAGCTCCAGGGCCCATAGAACTAGCCTTCCAAACACGTCCGGCCTTTGTAAAAACTAACGGAGAGGTTGGTCTGTCACCACCGCTATCGAGTGAGCTTGGAAATAGGGACGGAGCTTTCTTGCTGAGGTCACCAAAGCATAGGCGAGCTTCTCCAAAAGGGTATAATTTATTTATGGCTTGGTTAGGGCATGACTCACGTAGTACACGGGTAGTTGAACTCTGTCTCCACATTCCTTGATAAAAGCCCCACTTACTACAGTCTCTGAGACAGCCAGGTAGATTTGCAGTTCCACTCCGGGAACTAGCTTGACTAGCAATTGAGGGCTTGTTAGGTACCTTTTCAAGGCTTGAAAGGCTTTCTCGCTATCCTGGCTCCATTTCATGTTTTTCCCTTGCTTGATAGCTTTGAAGAAAGGGAGACATTTATCGGTGGAGCGAGTAATGAATCTGTTGAGCGCTGTTACTCGCCCTGTCAAGACTTGTACCTGTTGAAGTGATGCAGGGGATTCTAGGTCCAAGATAGCCTTGATCTTTTCTAGGTTGGCCTCTATGCCTCTCTCGTGAACCATGAAACCTAAAAACTTCCCAACAGTCACCCCAAAAGCACATTTGGTGGGGTTCAGCCGCATCTAGTTTTCTCTTAGGATTAGGAATGTCTTACGAAGGTTTTCCTGATGTCCTTCTGCGGTTGGTGACTTTGTGATCATGTCGTCAATGTATACCTTCATCGACCTTCCAATCTCGGGCTTGAACAGTTTGTTAACTAGCCACTGGTATGTAGCCCCCGTATTTTTAAGGCCAAACGGCATCACCTTGTGGCAGTACAGACCTTGTCCTGTAATGAAACTGGTCTTATCCTGGTCAGCTAGGTGCATTTTAATCTGGTTGTACCCCGAGAATGCATCCATGAAACTCAAGAGCTTGTTCCAGGATGTGGAGTCGACTAATTGATCGATATTTGGTTGAGGAAAGCTGTCTTTTGGACACGCCCGGTTGAGGTCGGTGTAGTCGACACACATACGCCATTTCCCATTCGCCTTCGTAACCATGACCACGTTGGCGATCCATTAGGGGTAGCACACTTCTCTAATGAAACATGCCATGATCAATTTGTCTACTTTCTCTTGTACTGCAGCGTTTCTCTTAACGTTAAAGTGACGCCTCTTTTGTATGATGGCTTTGAATGTTGGATCCTCTGCTAATCGATGAGCGGCCAAAGATATCAGGATCTCGGGCATCTCGTCATGGCTCCAAGCGAAGATGTCGCTGAATTCCTTGAGGAGCTCAATCAAGCCTTCTTTCACATTTTGGTTCGAGGGCGGCTCCGACCTTGACTACCTTGGGGTGGTTGTCATTTCTGATAGGTATCTCCTCTAGTTTATCCACGGGTTACCAGCTGGTCCATTCTTTGCTCTGTTCTTCATTATCAGGCATTATGGGCTCGTTCTCTGGATGATCTGCGAGCTCCACATCTTCCTGGATCACCCCTGGAGCCTCTATATCCTGGACCGTTGCAACTTGTACAAATTGTTTTGCTAAAACTGTCGGATTAGCAGACACTGCGTAGCATTTCCTAGCTGCCTACTAGTCCCCACGTACCTCTCCGACCTAGGTTCCTACCGGGAATTTTAGGACATTATGGTAGATAGGTAAGACTCTTTTCAAGGACGATATGAAAGGTCAACCCAGTATGGCATTATAAGCCGATGGGACGTCGACCACAACGAAATCCGTCATAACGTTTTGCTGAAGAGGTGAGGTTCCAACGATCACTGGGAGGATCTTTGATCCCACTAGTATGATCGAATCTCCAGTAAATCCATAGAGTGGAGTCGTGCAACTATTGTAACACCATTGTTTCAAATTCAGCCTTTCCAAGATGTCCTTGAAGAGAATGTCCACGATACTGCCCATGTCAACTAACACACGGTAGACCATGCAATTGGCAACATGTACCGTGATCACCATGGGATTATCATGTGGTTGTACGGTGTTGAAAACATCTGCCTCGGTGAAAATAATCTGAGCTAATTGGGAAGGTCCAGCCGGGCTTTGGCTGACCTTGAAGATACCCCCGACCTTCTTCCGTACGGGGAATCTTCCTTGCATGGTTTTTTCCTGGAATTATTGGAGGTGCCAGCAGTGTGGGCCCTCCGCTGATGGTTTGTATCACTTGGATTTGCTGCATTAAATCAGCCTGTTCCCCATTTCTCTTCTCCACATGCTCACGGATCTCGGCTTGTACCTCCCTTCTAGTCTAAATATTATCTCTGACCTGCTACAAGAACTCAATCAAACATCCTCTCCTTATCAGGGCTTCGATCTGGTTGCACAAATTATAACACTCTGAAGTATGGGTGTCAATTCGGGTTGACAAGTCTTGTTTGGGTCAACCCGAACACGACACGATTATTAAACGGGTCAGATTCCCTCGACCCAAACATGACACGACCCGTCTAACCCGAATGTACTATATCTAATCCATTAATTGAGCTAATTTTGGATAATCCATTCAAGATATCAGACAAAAACCTTTAAAAATATCATCCAAATAAAAAATAATACATGCTATGAAAAAATTACAGAAACAAAAAATATATAGATCCACATCTATTAAAATTAAAATATAATAACATAGCACAAATGTACAACAACAAAAAGAAAGAACTCAACTATACAAATAAAAAGAAAATCTAATTGAAAAGTTTCAGATCTATATCTATTTTGATTACAAATAAAAATAATAATGAATCTAGAGATTTGATTCTCGGCACAGATGGCAAGTTGAGGCGATGTCGATGAGGTGGAAGCTGCGGCGCCGATTGAAGAGAGAGTGGAAAGGGAGAGGCGTAAGAGAGAGAGTGAAGGGGTGTACTGCTACTCTTCTGTTTCTTTGGTTGTAAGAGTAGTGGTCTTTTTTCTCTAATAACATGCCTGGAAATCTTCTACCTTTTTAAAAAAAAATAAGTAAAGGGAGAGGCGTAAGAGAGAGGGGTGAATGGTGAGGAAATTGGAAATGAGAGGGATGACTGGTTGCGTGAGAGAAAATAATGTGTTAGGGTTTCAAAGTTTAACTTTATATAATAACGTGATAATTACAAATTATACCCTTAATATTAAATTTACATTTTTAGCCTCACTAATTGTGTCAACCCGTGACCCATTAAGCTTAACCCGAACACGACACGATTAATAAATGGGTTAGACGGGTTGACCAGTTTATTGACACGACCCGTTTAGCCTCAACCCAAACCTGTAATAATCGTGTTCGTGTCGTGTCAATCCATCGTGTTGTGACCCATAAAGACACCCCTACTCTGAAATGTTGTGGCCCACATCTTCATAGAAGTCACAGTACTTATACCGATTCCTCCTGTCGACTTGGGCTTTCAGAGGTGCGAGCTTTTGGAGTAGCCCCTTGTCCTGCATAGCAAGGTAGACTATTTCCCGGGAGGCGTTCAAGGGAGTGTAGTAATCATACCATTTCTCCCTCCGTGTTACGGGAGCTACAGTCCTAGGAGGAGGCAAAGCTCGATGAGGGGTTTGTCTTGCTGGGTACTTTTCTGGCCTGAGCTAAGCAGCTGGAAAGCGGTATGTCGACCTACTGGGAGGTTTGTTCTGATTTTTCTGATTAGGCTCAGATCTGAGAGCTTATTTTTTCAGGCGTTTTACCGTTCTTATATCGTCGTTTTCCATTTTAACTTTGAGTTGTTCATCGATCTCAACCTGCTCAAGAGCCCGATCATAAGCCTCCTGGTAGGTCTCTGGAGGTCTCTTAGCAAAGGAACGGAAAAGCTTTCCTGCCCACAGGTTCCGTCTGAAATTGGCGAGAGTCTCTTTCTCGGCGAAGACTCTCATTTGGATGACTTCCTTGTGAAAGCGTTCCACGTAAGACCGAAGAGTTTCCCCTTGCTCCTGAATCACATACTGGAGATGTATGGGATCCTTTAGACGGGGTTTAACTCCTTGGAACTGCGAGCAAAAATCTGTCGATAATTTTGTGAAAGAATCCACGCTACCAGCAGGCAGCTTCCTGAACCAGGTTTTTATGTAGTAGGTCAGGGTCATTGGGAACATCCTGCACATAGCAGCCCTGGTGGTATTCTGGACCTCCATCTGTTGGACGAAACTATCCAGGTGACTTAAAGGGTATTCCGTTCCGGAGAACTTATCTGTAGGCATTTTAAATTTCTGTGGGAGCTCCGCTTCCCGGATCCTCCTGGTGAAGGGAGCGTGCATCTCGCTTAATGGATCATTCTTATCCTCCATATCCTTTCCCTTTCTTATCTGATGGACCTCTTTTTGTAGCTTTATCAACTGATCCCTCAGTCGCTTGCTCTAAGGCTTCTTTGAATCGACCTCAGATTCTTCACTATCAGATCCTTCCGATGAATTGGCGATCTCGACTTGGCCTTCAATATAAGCGGGATCTATCCGGGAGGTTTTCCGGCTATCTTCCTCTTAGGCCCGGGATTCCATCCTTGAAGCTGTCGGGTGAGGGGCCTCTTTTTACTCCCGGGTCAGAGCGTCTGCTGCGGACTTAACTCGCCTGGGTTGATATTGTGATGGCCTTCTGGGAACTGGGGGCATAGGCCCTAGCCTATCCCGGATTGAAGGTTGAAGCCCGGTCCTATCAGGGGCTGGCTCTCGAGGAGGAGGTCTCAGGCGATCAAAGGCAGGCTGCCTGGTCCCGGGCCTGCTCGGCTCTCCCTAATCATTTGGATTTGTCGCCTGGACTTTGACCCCTTCTGCGAATAGGCGGAGGTGAACGTTTTCCACGAAGGCCGCCGCTTGTTGATCGAGTGCGGCTGGCTTTTCATAGGAGGACCAGAAGACCGTACATTAGTCGTTTGGACCGAAACTTGACTGCGGTGTCCAGGTTTCTTCCCCCTCCTTGGGGCTTTTTGCGTTAGGGTCGCCGAAAGTTATTCCGAAGCCACGGGCTGTCCTTAGGAGGAGCGGAGCCTCATGATTCCTGTAAAACAGCTAAAATATAAATTGTTGATTTGATTAGCTAGGTGTGGGTTTTCCCCACAGACGGCGCCAGAAAGTGTTAACGAAAAATTCACTCGGGACGAAAAAATCTCAGCTAACACCCTCGAGACCACTACCACATAGATGGTGGCTGGGGCTAGATACCTTCGGTGCTTAGTTTGCAATGGGTGCAAAAAGATAATACTAACACAAAGCAAAAAGGAATACAATGACTTTATCATTCATCTGAAATAAGTTACAAAGATCTCTCTAATACTCTCAATCTCTCTAGGATACAATGAAATGGCACTCTCGTGCCTGTCGAAAAGTAGTTTCCTCTTCTTCGTTTCTGCTTGATCGTTTTATACATAGTATAGGTAGGTTTGATTTACGACTTTCTCGCCATGATTTTCTTCATCCTCCCCTCCTTATCGGGTGGGATCCTTTTATTTTATTTAAAAGTCATTGACTTTGGTTTAATGACGGATTCGAGAATATCATAGGCAGAGATAAGTTTGTTTCCTTTTTGGATTCAATCACTTGTTTCACACGTAGTGTTTCCATGTTTGTTGTAGGTATGATCTCGTGCATCTTCATGGTATGATCCTTCATGGAGGATGGCGAGTATGGCACTTATTGTTTGGTAGAACGAAGTGTCCTGGTCTCGGTGCTAGGAGCTTGGTCTGACTTTTCCAGGATACTTGGAGCTTTAAACGGCTCACTGTGGGCGCTCTTCAGTGGCAGCAGGTTTTGACGAGCTTCCCCATATCCCTCTCAATAGGTCCGAATTTCCATTCTGCGGGGTGCAGGCTTAAAGCCTAACAGGTTTCCCTTTGACTTTGGGGAGAATGGCGGGCTTCCGGGGAGATTGCGAGGTAATATCGACCTCGATGTCGGAAGCACGATTCGATCGTGTCGGGCTTTATCTCGGGTGCTCCCGTAGCTCGATGACCTTTTCTCGTTTTTGTGAGGCGGCCTTTCAACCTGATCCCGGGAGGCGTTCCTATGGTGGATAATTTCGGGCCTGAATTCAGGCTAGGAGGGTGGAAAATTTTCCTTTGGTCCCTAGCCAAATTTGGCTATTAACAGAAGTTTCAAACAATAAAAGATACAAAAGAGATGAAGAATAGAACATTTTAGTATTATATTTTTAGCACAAAAGCCTTGGATTTATTCCTTTTGGTTTCGACAACTAGTACCTCAACGGTTAACACCATCTTCCTTAGGGTATTTTCGAGGATACATCAAATGGTCCTCTCTGTTGCTGAGAGGGTAGATTTCAATAAGTGAACATATTGCTGTGTTTGCTCATTGTTCTTTTTCTGTCCAAATCGAATTTCTAATCTTAAATAATTAAATGAAATTGTAAAATATTATAAAAGTGTACGAGAATACAAGTTCGAAATAAAATAGTAAAAATTCAAAATATAACAATAGTAAAATATTGTTATAACATAAAATCAAAATCAAAACAAATAACCTAAACTAATTATTCTCGGTGCATGAGATAAATGCAATTCGATCATGTTCGTCATCCATCTCACATTCATGTAATGAATTTGTGCCTTGTTCTTCACCAACTATTTCTCTTTCATTTTCTCCTTCTTCCATGAGTTGCTCATCATCATCATCACATGCATGAACTCTTGATCTTTGGTAGAATGAATTCTTATGAAATTATGAAGAGCCATTGAAGCAATTACAACATCCACTTGCTAGCTAAAAGAAAAGTTAGGCATTTGGCGTAAAATCGTCCATTTATTTTCCCATACACCAAATGTTCTCTCAATAGTACATCTCAAAGATGAGTGTGTATGATTAAATATTTCTTTTTCCCGTTTGGTTGACTTCCACGACGATAATCCGGAAGATGATAGTGCTCTCCCTTATATGGCCCTAAATACCCCTTCATATGAGGGTACCCGACATCTACAAGATAATACTTATCTACATTGACAATCAATTATATAATTTAAAATGTAGAATTATGAAATTAATGTACTTATTTCATATTATATTATTATTTTTTTACTTGTAGGAAAGTGTAACTTTTCTTTTCATAAGGCATCCAATACGCGTATCATGAGCACTACATTCCCATTCAGTCCATGCAAAAGTAAAACACATGTTAAAATCACATACAACCATCACATTTTGGGTAGGAATCCTTTATTTTCTACCAATATATGGTAATTGCTTTGATGTGAGCATCACAGCTAGTATATATGTTCCATCAATTGCACCTATGCAATCTCTAAAATATGACCAATATCGATCATTATCCTTATTTTTTTTAGGAATACCATTAAAATGTGGGTCAGATGGTCTCACAATATCACTACCCATCTCACAAACAGCATCTAATACTATTTCAAACCATATAGATATAGTCTCACCTTAATGCTGAAATCTCTCTTGAACCATTCTATTCACGAATGCATGTCCTAGTGTGATAAAAAAACATAGCTACTGACTCAACTAATGATACATCTCTACCCTTTTGAAGGCCATATGTTTGACTCAGCACATTGCATAATTTCATAAAGATGTATTTTTCCATCCTAAATTGTTGGTGACTACTATCGTCAGTGCCGTTCCTGACTAAGGGTGGGCACGGTTCGGTTCGGTTCGGTTTTGGGTAAAACCGAACTGAACCGAAAATATTTCGGTTTACCTAAAATTGAACCGGTTTAAACCGAATAAGAAATGGTAACCGAATTGAACCGAACTGATTTTAATCGGTTTGGTTCGGTTCGGTTCATTTTGGTTTTGGGTCTAATGGGCCTTATGGGCTTGATGGGTTTAATGAGTCATTTTAATATGTTTTAAAATTTAATGGGTTTTTGGATTCTAATTTTGGGCCAAAGTTCATAAATTTTAATAATCCAAGCCCAAAAAAACCCAAATCAAACCTAACTAATAAATAATAATATTTAATAAAAGAAAAGAAGTAGGTTAGGGTTTTTTTTTTACTTATATAGGCGGTTTAATCGGTTCAAACCGGTTTTTGGGAAACCAAACCGGTTTGAACCGAAAACTTTTCGGTTTTCAATTTTTTAAACCGGTTTAAACCGAATTCATTTTATGAACCGAACCGAACACCCTTTTTTTGGTTCGGTTCGATTCGGTTCGGTTCAGTTCGGTTCCGAACTTAGTGCCCACCCCTATTCCTGACTATTCTGATGCCTTTTGGCGAAATAAAAAAAAATGGGCCCTTTATATATACTCATAGATTCATTAGAAGTACTGTATTATTTTTTAATACCAATGTCTTACATCAAAATGTTGCTAATCAGCAACTATTTTTGTTTTTGACATATACAAAATTATAAAACATATACAACTGATTTTGTTTTTGACAAAAGCATTATCTACACTAATAATTCCTCTTATACACAGGATATTCTTCTACCTAGAAATTGTCTTCAAAGCAACCCATGGCAGATTTAGCAAGACCATGCGCAACTTGATTTGCTAATCTTGGCACATGAGTAACAGCAACACCACTTATAAAATATATACAACTCAAGCATTTGCAAAGTTCCAACTCAAGCATTCAAGCTATCACGTAGTCCTACAACACAAAATCACAACACAATAAAGAGTATCAAAATATCATTTGAAATGTCTTCTTCTAGCATTTTGAGAAGCAAATTCATTAATAATATCTTCAAATTCAATCTTTTCCAACATTTCATTTTAATACTCAAGATTGCCAACACATTTAACCTATCTTGTGACATAGTTGACCGCAAATAAGATTTCAACAATTTTAATTTAGAAAAACTTCTTTCTGGGAATGCCACAGTTACAGGTATAGTCAACAATATTCTATATGCAATTGATACATTTGGATAACAATCTGAAGTTTTTACAAACTCAAGTATTTCAATGGCAGTCTTTTTTTCTTTTGGTAAAACAACTTGTAACACTCTCAATTAAGAAAATAAATCGTTTGAATCAACATCTAAAAATGTATCATGTTTTAGAGCACACTCAAGATTTACACAACATTCTTTCAATTTATTATCATCTTATGAAACTAACTTCCTCGAATCATATAAGAACCTAAAAATATTTTCAAACATTTGCAATTGTTCAAATCTATTCTTCAAGGAAGCAATAACAACATCAACAACAACAATAAAATAATTCACTCTAAAAGATTCTTCAGCCGATTGAGTTATATCTTCGTGTGCATTCTCATCAAACTGCTTTTTTCTGTGAAATTGACGTTTTTTAACAAAAATTTGTTCAATTTCCAAATCAAATGCAATACTTTTGGCATCAATCATGGCAGATGTAAATCCATTTTCTCTATAATTTTCAAAAAAATAAATGACCCCTTTCAAATGTTCTATAGCCACATCAATACACATATCCTTAGATTGTAAAATTTTGCTAACCATGTTTATTGAAAACAAGATATCATACCAAATAGTCATGCCTAATAAAAACTTAAAATTTTCAAGTTCATTTGCTAAACTTTCAGCTTCACTCTTTGTTTTGGCATCATCACTACTTTCAAGTAATACTAACAAAGCTTCTTTTATTTATGGAGCTTGAAATTTTATGGCTTTAACACTATTGATACGACTTTCCCAACGTGTTGTGGACAATGTTTTGAGAATGAAGTCATTGACATGATCTTGAAATTTTTTTATCTTTTTGTAGAACTAGAAAACAATGAATATATTCGTTGAACAACTCCAAAAAAAAGATACCGCTTTAACACAAGAGCTAGCCATATCACATACGGTAAGATTAAGACTATGAGAAGCACATGGCATGTACAAAGCTCTAGGATTTATTTCAAGTAATCTTTTTCGCACACCTTGGTGTTTCCCTTTCATGTTAGATCCATTATCATAACTTTGTCCCCTCACATCATTAATATCAAGACCAAGAGATTTTAGTACAACTTGTAATTCATTAAAAAGACCCATCCTAGATGTAACATCCACTTTTAAAAATCTTAGAAAATACTCTTCTACTTTAATTGTACTAGTGGACATGTCTACACACCGTATTATCAACGTCATTTGTTTTTGGTGACTTATATCGGGAGTACAATCAAGAATTACTGAAAAATATTTTGCATCTTTGATTTTTTTGATGATTGCACTTTTGATATTATAGGCTAATCTAGAAATCAACTCATTTTGAATTTTATGACCAAGATAGTGATAATGAATCTCATTATCATCAATGCGTCGAATATGATCTTGCATTACTAGATCAAACTTTGCTATCATTTCAATTAAACCCAAAAAGTTACCATTATTATCTTCGTGAATTCTTTCTTTGGTTCCACGAAAAGCCAAATTATGCTTAGTAAGATATTCCACAACAGCAATAATTCTCACAAGAACTTTTTTCCAACAATTTTTCTCTTTTGTAATTTGTTCTTGTATATTTTTATCAATTGTTTCATTTTTTTTTAATCGAATTAGTAAATCAATCAAAGTGCTCATGTTAGTGATATGTTCAATATTATTCTCATGTTCTCTAAGCCTTTCAATAAGATGCTTCCAACTATTAAATCCTTCATGTCCTAAAAGACTCTTCGTATTCATCGACTTAAATAACTTACAACAAAAACAATATACTTTGTCTACATGCTTTGAGTACACTAACCATTTTCTATCTTGAGTCTCTCCATTTAGTAATTTTCGAGTATAATATGAATATGAAAAATGTCTAGAATTACCATCCAAAGGAAAGATGGGATTGTGTTCTCGTATAGGACCTTTTTCTACAAACAAATCAATTGTTTTATTATCAAGGTTTGCCCAAATTCTTGGATTATAAATATCCAAATGAGGAGTTGATTGTTCTATTTCATTGGTCAAATTCTCATTGTCATTCGGTTGATTTTCATCATTTTCAATTTCATTGTCATTAATATCATTCACACCGCTATCTTTCAGTTGACATGTCAAATGGGGAGTTAGGTGTTGTGATGCATTAGCTAAACCTTCAACTGAATTTTCAAGTGAACAACCCGACTCTACCTTTTTAGTAAGGAATTTTTCTAAAGCTCCCTTTTGAGACTGAATCAATTATTCTAATCTTTATCTCTTTTTTTTCTTTTTTCAAATCCAGATGGTTGTTTTTAAGGAAGCATGTTACTAATAACTAAAATAACAAAAAAAACAACAATAAAACACTAATAACTTAAATAACAGCTACAGTAACAATCAATGTCACAATGTAAAATGCTGAAACGGAACAATAAAACATGTCAAACATTCAAGCAAGTGGATTCTACAAGTCACACCAGTCCTGCAATGCTGCAAGATTGATTTTTTTTTTCTGCATAAAAACATAATCAAATAATATATTAATTAATAATTATATGTATGAGATTTACACACAAAAATGTGAGTGGTAGATTGATACTTTGATAGTTCCAATATCGAAACAAATGAAGGCAAAACAAATCACAAATGACAAATCAAAGTGGTGAAACATTAAAACCACTTAAAGGCATAAAATGACAAAAAATAAATGGATATATAATTAAAGGCATTTAAAGCTGATGAGAATGTACATTGTTCTTTCTTTCAAGTTTCAATATTAATACTTTTCTTTTTTATTGTATAAAATAACAATTAAACCATATAATGATATTCAAAACAATTAAACAAAGCAACATATTTTTTTTGCTTTTCACTTTCGAGAACTGAGAAAGTGAGAAGTTATGGTAAATTGGTAATTGGTAAGAATCATAACAATCGTTAGATGGATTCATGTATCCAATAAACTAACCACTAATATCAATTTTTAAGTCATTAAAAATGACCTGAAAAACAAAGAAAATAAACACATTCAAATTAACAAAAACTAAACAATAAATATGAGAAAAAAGCCCAGCAATGTTATTCAATTTTAATTGACAAACACAATCAAATTAACAAAAACTAAATTACTAAAAAATAAATAAGAGAAAAATAATGAGAGAGTCAGAAACTAAAGAAGATTAACTAGAATTATAAAATTACAAATTAAAAAGATTATAATAAACAAAAGCAAAATTAAAATGAAAATTACCTAATTAAAACTGAGAGCTTGATACTTGAGTCTTGAGAGTTGAGAGAGAAATGAAAGCTTGGCACTTGAGAGTTGAGAGAGAGAGAGAGAGAAATGAGTTGTGGCATTTTTCTATCTTTGGCGATGGAGAAGATCAGAAGAAGATTTAGGAAAGTATGAAATCCTAAGAAAAAATGGGTTTTATTGTCTGAACTCTAAAGATACAAGAAGATTTTGGGTTATATATTTATATGACTTGGCATTGGGCTCATTGTTAAGAAAAAAGTTGGTAATGTTGGGCCTTTTCTTTAAAAACAAATAACTGGGCCCTGTTTTTTTTTATTTCACAACCCCAAACTGAAATCATGGCATAACGGGCCCTGGACATGACGGGCCCGGGGCGGGTGCCCCTAGTGCCCTGCCCAACGGCCGCCCCTGCCTATCGTTGTGACCTTTTAATAACTCCATCACAAATTTATTTCCTGTATGAGATATTCTACATGGCACCTTTAGACTATATTTAAATTGATCTATACCTCTCCAGTTTGTAAATACTCGTAGTCCTCGTCACTTTCATCATTGTCACTATGTTTATTATCATCATCACTTTCATCATTGTCACTGTGCTCATTATCATCATCCCTTTCATTATTCTCATGCTCATTGATTTTCAAAAAATTACAACTGTAAAGCAAGAAAAAACGCAGTTAATTAAAGATTACATACATGTATACTCAAATCAATAATAATTCTAGAATAACATAACTTAAACAATAGTTTCCGTACATCAATATAAAATAAAACCAAAACCATACTCAAACAATAGTCTTAATAGATCAACATAAAATAAGGCAAATTAAAATCCTAATCATGATGTTTTTTTTTTTAATTCTAATAATAAAAAATCCTAATTCTCCATCTCTTTAGCCACTCAATATGAACTTCTGGATCATCTTTAAGTGCAGCAAACATCACCTTATTTTCCTTCTTAAGAAAAAGTTTAGTAGCTAACATGTAAAGTTCACTCTTTTTCGGTATTTCTGTATTGCCACGCAGCAATTCAATAGCTTCTGTAAAGCTAGTGTCATCTTTCTTTGTAGATTTATTATTTTCTACCACTTATGCAATGCGATCCAAATGTGTTAATATTCTATCCGTGACTTTGTCTGTCGATTGAAACGTTTTTCTTTTTTTCCTTCCTTTATCCTTGATAGTATTAACATGAGTGTCACTTCCTATGCTGATCTCGATGATTTCAAGCCTATCAACACGATTAAAGTCATTATTTAAATTCTCCTCAATGCCATACATCCTATCAACTTCAGAAATTTGTTTGTTATACAACATATCCTCCCCATCATTCGGTACAAAATTTGTTGATGGAGCCCAAGCTCCTTCCCCTATAGCAGCTACATCTTTAAATAAAATATCAAGTTCATCAACTTTCTTTAATCCATTATGACGAAATTTTATTGAATCAGGAATCTCCAACATTGTTAAGAAAAAAATACATTCAAAATCAATTTAAATTAAAAATGATAAAGTGTAACGAATATTACAAATAAAAGTTTGACATTTTACATATAATTTTCTATTCCACCATTCACTAGTGGCATCAATTGTTTGCTTCACACGATCCCATCCTAAACTGGTTTCCTTTCCTTTCAAACTTGTCCAAATTTGTCAATACTTCTCGAGTGAATCCCTCTTGTTTTTGAATTGTTTATAGTTATATGTTTTACCAGTCATGGGAGTAAACTTTACTAATAACATTTTTCCAACCAGCTCTATTTAAGTGACCGTTAGCTCGATTCCCTACCAAGGTCTCATTGACGCAAATCATGATAAAGACATCAAGGATAAAATCATTCCATTTGGCCTTGGGGGGTTTTTTATTTATTTTCTTCTATAGATGTTTCTATTCTAAAAAACAATATTACAAATAATATTACATAAATTGGCAACAACTGATCCTACTGGATTGCCCTTCCAGTTCTCCTACTCATTTAAATTTGTTAATAATTGCATAATGTTTATATAAAAACTATGGATGTTATTGAATTTTTATTGATTATTTTTAAATCAAAATTTTATTTCCAATATAATATATATTTTATTTTATACGATAGACAAATTAACATTTATTTTAGCATTTAATTAAACTTTCTTTTTAAATCATATATTGTCGGGTCAAGGGATATTCGTTAATCGTACCCAAGATAGAGAGATGTTTATCTACATTTTACATTTTAATAGATAAATGTAAGACTTGAATTACTATCACAAAAGGGAGGGGGAAATGTAAATAGACTTTTCTAAAAAGTGGTTTCGCATTTTAGATTCTTATTATTATATTTATAAATGAAAATAATATATTTTTTCATAAGTTTTTGAATTAATCTATAATAATTAATCTTAAAAATTGAAGAAAATTTAATTATTAATCTGTCTCTTAGGAAAATCTAAAAAAAATCAAGATAAAAAAGGAAAAATGTAGTCCCTAAAGTCATTATCATCAACAAATATTATTTTTGTCTGAAAACACCCGCCTAAAAAAAATTAAGTTTCAACCTTAGTGTTCTTTTTAGGAGCCAAAAAGTTTGTTTCTGAAAAATGTAAACATGGCATGAGTTGTATGTTTTAAAAGACTCTCAAATCAGACACACAATAGGTAAACCGTAAATAATTCCTTTTTTACGGCGTTCCTCAAATGCACGTCATCTTTAAGAAATTATGTATCACTATTAATAACATTTATGACGCGTCATTTATGTGCGCCGTAAAAATTAAGTCATAAATGACTGAATCTGTTGTTGTGACAATCAATAAAATGTCTTTTAGCAAATCAAGCTTTGGCACACAGGATATGGCTAGGTAACAAACTCGCCCAAGCACCCTAGTTCGCACACAAAAGCCACCAGGACAAGACACCCCATGACATTAAAGGTTGGGCAACACCCAGGATAACAAGCCCGAGTATTCAACAACACGGAAAGCTAGGCAACATCCAGGTCGACAAGCACAAACGCAAACTCGAAACCTTAGAAGCGTCAAAAAAAGAAGTTTGCATACGAGAAAAACAAAATAAAAAGCACAACTCTAAAAACGCAATAAAAAGAATGATTTATTTATTTGAAGATGGGTGCAAAGGAAGAGTAGAAAAAAAAAAAAGCAACAACAACTACCAAAAATCTACTAAGTGCCCTCTCTGTTAGAAGGCCTTGCACCACCAACAACACCTTTACCCAAGCCAAGATGACCCTGCTTGCTGTTATCGCTAGCAAGCTCGTCATCTTCTACCCACTGCAGATCATCCCCCTCTCCTTCAAACAAGTCGTAGGGCCGACCAGTTGGGGGATTAATATCAAACGACTCCCTCAATCAGGTAAAAGTCAGATGATCATCGGAGTGTAGCTTCAGGGAACCTGTCGAGTCAAGCATTTCGAGATGCATAGGGAGAGGATCCCTCCGGAGTAATCGAGAATAAGCTCACCTTAGATTACTGCTTCTCTTCAAAGAGGCAAGGGCATCTGTCATAATCCTCTTAATCAAATTTTCAAAACGTAGCACAACCCCCTTGAATGCCCGGTTTTTTTTTCATAAATAGAATTTTTGGGACTCTTCATGCCATTTCTATGCTCGCAGAACATAGCGGTGTCATAAGCAGGTGACCTCTTGAACCTATCAACGGCTCGAAGCTCTAATTCAATTACTGCAGTTCGTGGATAGTCTGATCTCTAACCATGACCCCCTGCTCCACGATAACCATGGCTACATTTGCAGCAGCGAGCTCCTCCTAGACCACGGCTTTCTCACCTTCCAGGTGGGCCACCTTGTTTAGAGACCATCAACCCTATAGCCAAGGAAATCTCCTTACTTTCGATCGCATTCAAGTTAGAAAACATCTTGTATAAAAAAAAAGGGAAAAGACATATGCTTTAGGCGAAGAAGGAACTAAAAAAACAAACTTACAATAGAAACAAGGTTGAATTAAGCCTTCAATCTCGAGTCGAATGGGCCCGTGATGAGCTTCCTACATTTTATGACGTTTCCAAAGAAGAAGGACTCATCGATTAATACTAGCAACAGGCCCTCTACAGCAACACGATTGGGTGTCCTAGTAATGCTAGCACCTACGATGAAGGAGACTAAAGCTACAGTTTCCTAATCGACTTCAGCAGAAAGGATTCATCGAGCCTGTCCATTCTGGCTCGCTTCCTCACCAGAGGAGTTTCTTCCTCCTCATCTAATCTATATCGAATACGCTCTTACGGAACAAGCTCGCATTGGGCTAGAAACAGTCGAAATACGTTATTTCTTATTTGCCTGCCTCGTAGACTTAGTCGCAACATTTTTTTCCTTTCTCGTGGGAGTGATCAAGGAAGCCAGCATCAGGAACCACTTCGTGAAAGATGCGATTAAAACTCAACGGCGGTTATGGAAATGTAGGGTTTATATGAATGGCACCTTAGGCCAAGTCCATGAAAAACCTTGCATGAATGGCATGAGGACCACAAATGGGATCTGTCTCGCACACTAGCCAAAATAAACAGTAAGATGAGACATAATTCAGGCAAAGAATCGCAAAATATAAGCAGAAAGATATGAACTTATGGCGAGGTATCCCATCGAAATGTTTGAGGAAGACATCGTAATCAATCATCCTCATTTCAACAAAGGGATTGGGATAATTCCTCTTCCATAAGCTGGATGTCACCCTATTAGCTATGGGTTTCTCCTCCTTCAAGTAAGGTGCTGAGGTTTTTCACCACCAAGTACGGGATGACTGAAGTGGCCAGGAACTATAATAGCATTATGTAAGGAACTAGGGCCAACAGCAAGCACTTCACCCAATTCTTCTTTCATAATAAACCAACTATTCATCCATGGGCCAGTAACTGGAGGAACGCCCCATACAAATCCTTTCGTCTTCCTGGACGAATCACTATCAATTGAGCCCGTAACTTGGATACCTTTAGGTACCCGTTTACCCTCGGGGGTAGGGGACAAGTGAAAGATGCCATGTCTAAAAGGCTGCAACTCAAACAGATGCTTGACCTAGTGAGCGGTGGGGGTAGATGTCTATTAGACCTCTATAGGGCGTAGAGGCACATTAGCAAGCGGTTGCATACTGGAGTCAACTGGCATGGGGCCAACTTTGCTTCAATAAGGAAATGCGATATGGAAGGTTAGAGCGGGAGAGTTACCCCATATCACATCATCATGTTGTAAATAGCCATTGCGTCCCTTGAAGGGTTCCACACTTCATGGTCATCTATAAAAACAACTTCAATGGCTATAGGCAAATCAAAATGGCTAATATACACCGCCAAGTCATCGTTCTTGTCAACCATATTTAATTTTCAATCAAAACTGCGAGGTGACTTCGGAGAAAACCTCAATCAAATTCTTGCATGATCCTCGGTGTTTGAATTCTTCATATGTTGGGCACCCAATCTTGAAATTCTTGATTGTGGTCGAACCATCTCTAGAATCACTTGGAAAGACGAAATAAAGGATTAAAGAATGAAGATGAACAGAGAAAAGAAGACGCACCCGTAAAAGTCGAGAAAATTTAAGATAAAGATTTGAATGAAGAAAGTCTCACTATTTATAAAACACCATTAGTCCAAAACGAATAGTCATTTTGGAGGGAAATGTGTCCGTTAAGAATAGTGGCAGAACACAAAGAGAGGCATCCCAACCAATCATAGCTTTGCACGTGTACGAAACGGAAAAATGAGCGAAGCAAAATGTTCCATCATCATGTCTCATTAGTGTGTTGTTCGAATGTTTTATGAGGATAATAATGAGGCATAGTCACCAAAGCCATTAAGAGCCAGACGACGCATTAATGAAGCAATCAATGAAGGATTTTTTTTTTTTAAATCCACTTCGACAAGGAACCAGCTCGCCACAAAGAGAAAGTTGCTGATAGCTCACCTCGCGGATTTATAGGGTATTGTTAGAGGTATTTTTGTCAGCAAAACATGTTAGCACGATTAGCAGGAATTATGGAGCACACTGATCCACATTATCAAAAAGTCAAAGCCTAGCCACCTTATCAACGAGCCAACATATCACACATCACAGCACCACGTTCAATAAACAATTAGAGGTCTTAAGGCCTATTCACCAAACCACAAGGCTGGTCGCCGAACTCGTGCCAGCTTGCCGAGGCGACCATTTCCAGCAAGTACAATATATTCAGCGTATAGGCACGGTTCGAACTCGCTACATCTTTATTGAATCACTACAAGCGAGGATTCTACATCTTTTCCACAAAGATCGACCCTAGTAAGGAAAGTCAACAATCATCAATTAGATGATTGACGAATGAGACATAATCCCAAGAATCATGAAGATTGACTCTAACAAGGAAAGAAATCCCCCAAGCCGAAGACGAATTGCGGAGTCACAGTCCTCCCAAGATCTCGCAAAGACACGATCTCCACAAACCTTTACTCGCACGACAAGGATTAGAACAACCCCTTTTAAATACATATGTCTAGAAAATGTAGAGAGGGCAAGATAGCATTAAAGCAAGAATAGTAAAGTTGTAATTGTAACCAATTTTACATTGTGAAACTTTCTTCTCATGTCGTCAAGACGACCGTTGTTTTTCTCTATCTTAGGGTTTTCCATGTGAAATTTAATGTTGTCTCATTATTATTTTCCGTTCAATATTACTACATAATGCATCCACGTAACAGGGAGAGGCTTTGATTACAGACCTATCGGTTAATCAAAGCACCAACCTGCCTACGTGCTATTGCAATCCGGTTGGCTTTTCAACAGATCAAAAATCACCATCAACAACTCTAAAATCCTAGCCGCACAAGTCCCCTCCCTATCTTCTCCACCTTCATGGACCGGTGTCATCCGGCCGACTCAACTATTACCACGGCCCACACCCACGGTGAGTCTCTTGATTAATTGATATTATGTTGCTTTTTTTATTTGTGTTCATATTATGTACTTTAGATTGGATATTTAAATTAATTTTTGGATAGAGTATTAAAACATGGTAAAATGGAAGAAAATATTGGGATGACCGGATTTCAAATTTTAGATTGAGAATTGGAATTGAAAATGGAAAAAAATAGAAGAGATTTGTGGGGGTAAGGGAACCTCCCCCAAATCACCCCATCGCAATTCCCTCAAATGGAAATATCACATATAACAGCAGCAGAAAAATGCTATCAAAAATTAACAATAGCATACGATCAATGCGATTAAAAGTTTTTATCTTTTCATAGCATTATTTGCATGCTATAAATTCAGTTTTTTTAATGTTATAATTATTCTTTTATAGCATTTTAGTGATGTTATATCATTAATAAAAAATAATGTCTATTTTCATGCATCCTTTCTTGGCTTGCTCTTCTATCACCTCTTTGAACATTTTTCAGTTTTTTGCTGAAGAAAGAAGGTGGTTGCCTTGCCTCTTTCTCCTGCTTGATCTTGTCTCGAAGGGGTTTGGGGGGCATTTATTGGATTTTGAGTTGTGATTGCAGGATAGGAAAGGTAAAGCAAGGCAACGTGCAGACAAAGGAAGGGGAGAAAAAGAAAAAGAAAACTTTAAAAAAATCTTCTTTTTTTGAGGAAGTCTGTTATTGTAGTTATTATAACTCCTTAGAAATGTTATTGTAATTGTACCCAATATAAAATTTGTGTGTGTGTATATATATATATATATATAGATATATATATATATATATCAGTCATTTTCTCCTCAGTGCGCACTGATATAACTTATATCAGTGCGTTTTATTTGGACCACTGATTATGGAGAAGTTTTGACAAGTGCGTTTTATTTGGACCACTGATTATGGAGAAGTTTTGACAAGTGCATACACTTTGAGTCAAAGTATGTTAATCTAATGGTCCACATCCAACGCACTGATAAAGCTATATCAGTGCGTACTAACTTGAAAAATTTATATATATATATATATATATATATATATTACTTATTATTAATTCTTAAAGTTTAATTGTGCACAAAACAAAAAAAGAAAAAAAAATACAAACATTAAAGGAAAAAAAATATAAATATTTATCAATGAATCAAAATAATTACATGATTCATGCAACATATCAAACTTACAAGGAAATTTCTATATACAGAAATTTGAATTTAGTTTTGTAAAAACAAATTACAAGAACATTATTTTTTTAGCTAATTACAACAACATGATTGCTCCACCAATCTTCATCTTCTGCTTTTAATAAAATACAGCAACATTTATCTTGATAACATGAAACTCTGAAAGACATCAATAAAATAAAGTTATATTTAATAAAAAATGAATAAACATATATATGAATTTACATAGCCATTATAATTATGAAATGGAGATTGTAGAGATTGTAACTAAAATGATCTAAGATGGAAAAAAAATCAAATAATGAAACTAACAAATAATATAAAGGAAAACATAAACCTCTTACCAAATAATATAACTTCACAATGGAAGACATGTAATACTTCCACATGTAGATTCATAACCAGATTTTCTAACTGAAAAATATATATATATATATCAAATAAGCACGTTCTGTAGTTTTTAATAAGAATAGAAGATGAAGACAAGTATTGATGCTTGAAAGCTTTATGGTAAAAGTATGGATTTTGAGTAGCTGGTTTGGTGACCGTAAAACAACTCTAATAACAGGTGAAGAGAATATAAAGTAAAAGATAGGGTTTCGAATTTTGAAGAAGGAAATAAATTTGTTTTCTTTCTTTATCTTTGAAAAAAAAAAATAGAGGGACAAGAATTCACTTCCCCCCTTTATCTTTAGAGGTAATTTTAACATGTATTATAGAATTCTTAAATGCTATATAATTAGTTTTGTAAATTATTTCTTTTTTAAAAAAATTAATATTTTATATTTTATATACATTAGATTGTGTTTTTTATTAATAATAATTTAAAAGTACATTAAAATTTTAAAAATATTATAATACCTTATGTGATTTCATGACATATCATAGCATATTTAAAATGCTATTAAATTATTTAAAAATAATAATTAACATTTGAACTATATAATTTAATAGTATTAAAAGTGCTATATTATTGAAATCAAAATACTATTTAAACTAATTTTTTATTTGGTAACATCTTTTTATAGCATTTTATTATAATATGTAATAATATAGGTACATTTGATAACATTTTTAAAAAGAATATTATAAATTATAATGCAATGCTATAAAAAGTCATATTTATTGTAGTCGTATAGGTTGATATTTTTTTTGTTCATATTATGTATTTTAGAGTGTATAGTTAAATTATTTTTTGGATAGAGTATTAAAACATGGTAAAATGGAAGAAAATATTGGGATGACCGGATTTCGAATTTTAGATTGAGAACTGAAATTGAAAATGAAAGAAAATAGAAGAAATTGATGGGGGGAACCTCCCCCAAAACACCCCATTCCAATTCCCTCAAATTGGATTTTTGGGCAGGGGTGGTGGTGGTACCCGGCACTCATTTGTCCCTAAGCCCATCTCTTGTCACGACCTGTGGTTATTTTCTCTTTGCTAAGCTATTACACAGCAGTCTCAAGGAATAAGTTCTCTAGGACAAAGTGAATAGAAAAGGGATGACTTTTCAGTTTTCACTTTCAGAAAAGGAATGTAGCAGTTAGCATTACTATTAACTCGGTGTTAAAAGAAAAAGAAAAGTTGGGCCCTCGATATTTGAGGACCAAAATAGACCTCTCCATTACTCCATCAATAAAACAATAGATGAATGCGGGATCCAAGACTACTAGGCTCCAACTCCAAGCCAACAAAATTAGCCGTTGGATGTCCCCATAGCCATAAATATGAGTTACTGCAGAAACGAGGCAATTCTAAATTCATACCTACCGTTTCATAAATAACACGTTTACAAATTCATGAAATTTTGAGGACGTACCAACCTAATCCCTAACGCACTGTTTGGTATCATTTTCCTTTAGCATTTTTTTGTTTTACAAACTTCAAAAAATACGTAATCCGCATTCGTTAAGGCCCCGTCCTGCAACTGTTTTTTTTTGTTTTCGTTTTTGTTTTCCAAAAACGATTTCGAATTCGCGTTCGTTTAACCGTTTTTCATTTTATTTTCGAAAAACAAAAAAAAATTGAAAAACACAATTAGTGTTAAAAGTGAAAATTTTGAAAAACATCTAAAAGTTGTTTTTTGTTTTTCGTTTTTGTTTGTTTTTTGTTTTTCACTTATTTATTTTTTTTTAAAAAAATCATTTTTTTAAAAAAAAATCATTTTTTTTCTTACTTTTCTCCATCTTCCCGTCACTATTCTTCTTCATCTTTTTTCAGACTCATTTTCTTCTTCTTCTTCTCCACCGATCGGCTTCTTCTTCTTCTTCACCAATCCGCTTCTTCTTCTTCTTCTTCTTCTTCGCCTCTTCGCCGCCAATCGGCTTCTTCTTCTTCTTCTTCACCGCCGATCGGCTTCTTCTTCTTCTTCGCCTCTTCGCCGCCAATCGGCTTCTTCTTATTCTTCTTCACCGCCGATCGGCTTCTTCTTCTTCTTCGCCTCTTCGCCGCCAATCGTCTTCTTCTTCTTCTTCTTCACAGCCGATTGGCTTCTTCTTCTTCTTCTTCTCCTCCTCAGATCGGCTTCTTCTTCTTCTTCTTCTCTTTCTTCTTCTTCTTCTTCTTCTTCTTCTTCTTCTTCTTCTTCGCTGAGTCCACTTATTAGTCATCCAGCGAAGTTAAAAATTTCCTTTCCTTGAAATTTTACTGAACTTTGTTTGAATACCAGCTTTTCAATTTCCTTTCCTTCCACTTCCAATGTAAAAGACTCATTCAAGCTTAAAAATTCCAGCCTCCCAATGACATCTATGGCTAGTGAACATATTCCTTCAAAAGTTGTATATACACTGTTCGATAGAAGTCCTAAACGAATTGGTGTTTCAACAATTGATTCCAATTAACTACGATGGATATGTGATTGATGTTGAAAAGGGTGTAGTTAAAAATGGTTATTTTACAGGTAATGGTACTTCTCATGATGATTGCAGTGACGATGTGTGTACTAATGATGCCCCTACATGTTCTTCTTTAGGGAGTTTACTAGATAGGCGTTTTGTGATTGGTGTTTTAAAATTTTATAGCAATGAAAGATGTCTTGAACTGGGAAGAAGATATCATGCATTGATTATCAAGAGTGAAGTTAGTGTTAATCAGTTTGTAGGAACTAGTCTTGTTGGTATGTTTGCTAAATGTGGAGATATGAGTTTACTGGTAGCACGTTTAACTCCAGATTTTGTTAACTTAACTCCAGTTTACTGAATTTCATGTGTAATGTTCTGGTGACTCACTTTTATTCAAATTATATATATATATATATATATGTATATGTATATGTATATATGTATGTATTCGGTGAATCAATTTTCTTGTCTGATTCATTATTATATTTTTCTCTTTATTTTTACAACAATTTTTAAATTATGAGTTATTTGATAATTATTTGGGATGAATTATTAACTCCCTTTTATTCAAATTAAAAATTGCAATAGAAAAAATATAAGAAAAATTATAATTTTTGATATTTTTCAGTTATTCTACCAGACGTGTTTTTACTGTTTTTATTTTCAGAATTCAGCTTTCAGTGAAGCTACCAGACGCGTTTTTACTGTTTTCAATTTCAGGATACAGTTTCCCGTATATGCTACCAGTCGGGTTTTCAGAATTCGAAAAACAAAAAAAAAACACAGTTTTCATTTTCATTTTTATTTTCGAAAAACAGTCACTGAAAAACGCTTACAGACAGACCATAATGTTTTGTAAAAATAGCACTTGCAAAACACGAAGAATAGATGGTTTAACGATTAAAACTGAAAACACTATTTACAAGTTTTACTTGATTTCAAAAACCTTCATTTGGTATGGGCAGATAATTAGCTAATTTTTAGCCACAAACTTGTCCAATTTTATTTGTTTTTTGTTTAATAAATTAATTTTTTATTTTTCCTAATAAATTATTTTCATAAAATAGAATTCCGTGTACTCAGTAGTCAGTACCCACTTTCTATGGCTGTGGTTTAATTTTTTTTCTTTTATTTTTTTTAATTCAATTATTTGGTAAAGTAAATAAATAAGGGATAAAAATGAAAATATAGTCCATTATTATTATACGTCAGCAATATGTTAAAATAATTCTTTAGAATACATAATTACTTTTTTATTTACATTTTTGTATTTAAATTGGTTTCTGTTAATAAAAAATAGGTATACATATATAATTTTGTTTTTCAAATTATAATGTTGAAATATGCATGTTTACAATATTTTTTCTTCAGAACATTGTTTTCTATAATTATTATCAGACACATTTTCAAATCTTGAATATACATAAGTCAACTTCTTGTTTTGAAGTGGAAATTAATTTATAAAACGAAAAATCGAAAATATAAAACATTATGGAAAATTACCAAATTTCAAAAAAAAAAAAGTTTGATAAGATTTGACTTTTAAAATAACCAAAACAGCTTTCAAATCAAAGATGATCAAATAAATATTTTTAAAAATATAGATTTAATAAAAAAGAAAAGAAAACCTTTTTTTTAAATAACTTACAATTTTTTCAAAAATAAATAATAAATAATTTTAAAAAACTAAATGTTGGAGGCTATCTGAGGTTTTTTTTTTTAAAAAAAAATTGTTTTTAAATTTTAGATTGTTAATGAACGTAAAATATGATTATACCTTTTGAATATTTAATTGACTTAGGGGTCGTTTGTTTTTTTGTCTGAAGACTGAACAGTTCTGAATTTTTCTGAAAACTGAATAGAGACTGAAATCTGAACTTGAATGACATGTTTTTTTTTCTTCACATCTGAATGTATTGTCAACACGTTTGTTTTTTTTAAAGTAAAATTGTCTAAAACTAAATAATTTTACATTTATACCCATGTTAAACAATTATAAATATAATATGGAATAAAAACAACCCAATAATAATAATTATATATGAACACATATGATCATGATCTTTTTCTTCAATTACAAATAAACTTCATTTTTACTAAGAAAAGAAAGGTTTTTAAAAAAAAAATGGACGGCAGGAAAACTCACACAAAACACAATATATATATATATATATATATATATATATATATATATAAATACATCACCTAATATCATAATAAAGTATTGATATTAAACAGCAATATGAGAAGTGATTAAGTTTATTTTTTATTTTTAAAGCTATTTAAAATAAGCAATATATTAAAATAAAGATTTATGTACCATATATAATTATAATGAAATTGAAAATATGTTATATATGGGGGATAGTGTGGGAAGAAAAGATTTTGGATTACATTTAATGCAATTCAGTGATTTGCAATTAAGTGAAAAGTCGGGATTTTTTACTTTTTATTTTAAGTTGTTTTTTGGTATTTTTAAGTTGTTTGACCACTTATAAAAACAAACAAAACAACTTAATAATTATGATTCAGACCCATTAAGTTTTAAGTGGAAAAAACAAACGATCCCTTACTAAAAAAATTGAATGAAGGACTAAAATGGTATATTGTCAAATATAAGAGATTATTTTGATCGAATTTGTTTTTTTTGGTAAATTATTTTGATCGAACTTAAAACAATGAAAAAAATGGTATTTCAAGAAACTAAGGGGCTATTTTGGAATTGCCATTGTAGAAACCCTTTAATAATAGAACATATTACACGTAAATGCATAATTGTCCTTTTGCCTTTTTAAAAACGGAAACAACTTTATATAAACTACAATGACCTTTTATATCATTAGTCAAACTTGTCAAGATTAATGGTATTTATGTAATTTTCATCTCATGTTTAATACTTTATTAAAAATTTACAAAATAAAAATCGGAGATGGATGGACAATGGAGAACCAAGCAAGTTATCTTTATTTTTTATTTCAATAATTTTATTTTAAGAGCATTTTGGTATTCTTACGTTTTATATAATGACATTTAGGTACTTTTAACATTCAAACTCGATTAATGATTTATAGGGATGGCAATGGGGCGGGTTAGGGGCGGGTGGTCTTCCCCGCACCCCACCCCATTTATTTTTTGAAAACTCATCCCCTCATAAAACCCCACCATAGATGGAGCGGGTTGGGGCGGGGTGGGGTACAACGGGGAGTGCTTTCCCCATCCTCACCCATTAACCCCATTTATAATTTTTTTATAATTAAAATAGCAAATATATAACCATTGAATATGATAAAAAAATTTAAAGTAATAAATAATTCCAAAAAACTATTAAAAACATATCATAAAATTCAATCATTTTCAAACATAAACATAAAGTATGAGTCACAATGTTCGAAATTCATAACGTTAATCATCTAATAGTTGCATTTATTTCTCTAGTTCTCTCTTCGTACGATCAACTACATTTAGGGATGACGATTCGAGTTATTTGAGGATTAGAGACTTAGGGTTACAGTTAGCGACTGAGGTTTTTTTAATAGTATTTTGTTTTGTCACTTTATGTTAAATAACGGTGAATAGATGTAAAGTTAGGGTTAATGTATTTACATATTTCTTTTTTTAGATATATTTATTTTTTTTGAAACTACGTAGTTTAACTAAGTATTATTTTAAGTGGGATGGGGCGGGGCGGGGAGTATAAAACTCATCTCGGCCCCATACTCATTGCGGGTTAGACTATACATCCTCATCCCCGCCCCATCCCCATTAAATTGAAACTCATCCCCACCCCAAAAGTGCGGGGCCCCGCGGGGCCCCGTCCCCACGGGGAATTTTGCCATCCCTAATGATTTACTTTTGAACAGGTTTTTGATTAAATTATTTATACATAAAAAAAAGGTGAACCTAGAGAGTTTTGGTGTAATTTACTCTCAATACAAGAAGTCAAAATGAAATATTCCATTTGTATTTGTATATCACTAGCCATATTAAGGTTAAGGTCTTTTTGATTGGATTTAATTGTGTTGGTTTGAGGTGGTGACTAGGAGTGGAAAATTTAAAAAACAAAATGGTGATGATTGCTCGACAGTCGACAGTCTCCTCCCAGCGGAGGAGATCAAGCGAAGATCTCCTCCTCCTCCAGCGACGATTTCCACAGTTAGGAGGAGATCGGAGGTAGTGAAAAAGGTGGCCTCCAAATTTTACTTTTACTCTTAATTTTTTTATTTTACAATTTGTTATTATTTATAATTTATAAATATCTTATGCGCAGAACAATCATTTCCATTGTAGGGTAAATTAGACTTTTGCTTCTTAAATTAAAAAGAAGAGAAAAAAGGAAAGAAATGAAAATAGAAGAGAGTTTTTGGACATTGCTTGATGCTACCGGAGAATTTTAATTATTGCTCTAAATTAATAGATAGTTGATACAATCCAAGCAGTAATGTTTTAGTACAGTAGTACATTTAACAACATCAAACGATATGGGAAAGTCATTTGGGTGCCCATTTCAATCCTGAAAAGTATCTCTATTTTCTAATTGAATCGAGGTTTGACTTGTCAGAAGTTCAGACTTCAGACCCCAAAAATATATTGATAATATTATTTAAAAGTTAAATAATTAATGGAAAAGGAGTAAAAAAAGTGGCACCCAAATCACAGTCTCCCCATAACTTATACAAGTGAGGATATGACACCCTCATGCCATTCCCATTTCCCACCGTGTCAATTTCCTCAAAGGGTCACACTAGGAAACTTGCAAGATCCATAACCTGAAAATTAAAAAGGCCACGGATCATTAGACCAAATTCCAAGTTCTGTCTAGTCATAACAAGTTTGATAAATATATAAAAGAAAAATATATGGATATAGCACCTTTTTCAGCTGATTTTTAATAGTATCAAAGTTTAGTACACGATAAAAAAAAACTTTTCACTTTTTCTTTTTCTTTTTCTTTCTCTCTTATCTCTTATCTCTTATCTCTTATCTCTCATGTTAGACACTCTCTCACTTAAATTTGAAAAACAAAGACTCTCCAAAGAAAAATGTAGAGTAATTGAAGCATTGAAGGAAATAAGTTGGTGATTGAAGCGAGGATAAAACGAAGAAGAGGAAACAAAATAGAAAAAGAGAGACTTGTTTTGTGCTTGTATTATGTAGAGTGTTTTTGTTGAAAACACATTTTTGGTGTTATTATTATTTTTTAAAATATTACAATAATTCCAAGTTTAGAAAGGAAGACAAATCTATTAGTGTATTATGTGATGAGTATACTACATGTGATGAGTATACTACTTAGCCAAACTCATCCTATCCATTTTTGATGTTATTAAAACTCAAATCATCAAGTTTATAGTAGTTTCACAAAACGTACTAAAAATTTTAAGAAATCAATAAAACCAATAACAGTCTGTCAGTATATCAATAATAATTATAGGGTTAGTTAAAAAATAATAATAATAATAGGGTAAAATCACTAATATCAATGTTCAAATCTATTATCATAAAATAGATTTCTTCAAAAAAAAAATAGAAGTTGTAAATCAATTAAAATTTAAATTTGTAACTAATATTTTGATGGAATGTAAATTTTTTTAAGAAATATCAGTCTCATGTATTTTACTCCCGTTGTTTTATTCTTTTTTTCATTTGAAAAGACTGTTATTTTGTTTTTCATCCTCCTATAGTTTTTTAACAATTAACTAATTTCTTGAGAAACTTCAATGACACAAAATTTATAGGAAGATCATTTATAATTAAATAAGATCATTTTCATCCTCCTATAGTTTTTTAACAATTAAATAATTTCTTGAGAAACTTCAATGACACAAAATTTATAGTAAGATCATTTACCCACACATTTTAAAAGAATACAAAAAAATTTAGGATAAAATCATCAACCCACATTTTTAGTAAGACATATTAGCTCAATGATAAACCATCACACCAGGCACTTATAATGTTATGGAATTGAGTCATACCCCTTTTTAAATCCAAAATAAATAACGTAATAGTTTTAAAAAATTATATAGTTATATACTAATGTGGCACTAATTATTTAATTTAAAATATAAATAAATAAATAAATAAAATTAGTACATTTACTTACTTGGATCCTTAATGGTCTGAGTGGCGAGCTTATTGAAGTAACAAGTCCCGCCAAGTCTCTTAAACTGAGCCCAATAGGAGCTAAACGCATAACTGGCGTGCCACACCAACGAATCGGGTTTAGAACATGCTTTTCCGGGTTGAATCGGATCACAAGTTTTATTCCCCTGCGTACACGCATAAGATAGAGCCGATGCTAACTCACTCCTATTCGCTCCCTTAGCCACCACACACCATATTTTGCCCTTGTACAGCTCGTTATTCGTGGGCTTTGGTAGTGGCTTCTTCTTGTACTCTTCTTCCGATATCTCTCCACTTAAATCAATCTCGTATACTTTTGACCCGTTTGGGTAGAACAACCCGAAGTGCCTTTCAGTACCCGGACCAGTTTTCTGGTTCTCGTTATAAAGAGAGAAGACAAAAGAGGGTAAAACCCAACCGGGTCGAGCTGGGGTTCCAATGGATGGTTTACTGGTCAGTTTTTTGACAATGTTTCGGTTGTAAGTGGCAGCATTGTAAATATTGGCTCCAATCTGATCAAAGTCTCCGCCATTGGGCCAACCCGTTTCGGCAATGAAAATCCGGATGTTCGGGTACCCGAGCCTTTTTATAGCGAAAATGACGGCATCTATCATTTGATCGAAAAGGTTGGTGTAGGTTAAGTTGGTGACTGGGTCAGTGTAGGTTATATTCTGGGACTCCAAAAGCGCATAATCTAGATTTATGTTTTTGGGATCTGAAGACCATGGAAAATACGTGTACACATCCAAGAAGAAGAAAGATTTGGTTCGGTTTAAGAATTGCAACATTGGTTTCATTACTGAACCCGAAATATCGGACCGAAACGTACCGTTTGACGGTGGAAATGACGATTGTAGAACATCCATTGCCAAGGGTGTCCCTACTTTTATCTTTCGGATTCCAAGGGCTTTTAAGGAACTTCTGATTTTTCTCATGGCCGGTACAAGGTTTGACCAGGTTATGTTATCGGGGATGCTAAGGATTTCGTTGCCGACGAGGAGGTAACGGATCTTGGTGTAGGGATAATGAGGGAGGACATTGGTTCGGACCCATTGATCTGCTAGACTCCCGTTTGAGGATATGTTGTTGATGATTTCATTTGGAACCATGATTGACACTTGAATGTCTGTGTTTTTGAGGGATTTGAGGATGTGTGGATTGGCGTCGTAGATTTTGACCCGTGCTGCTTTCACAGATTTGATCAGTTTCGCTGATTCTGGCGGAGATGGGATGTTGTTGCCCAGCTGACCATAGCATATCCCCACTTTGTTTGACATCTCTGCACCTGAAAACACACAACCAAATTATGAGTTCATAAGAGATAGATAAAATCCGAAAGTGATCTGCATTTTCCAGATTTTGAGACTTACTGGAAATAGAAAGGAGGTGAAAGAAAATGAACAGAGAAACAAGACCCATCTTCATAATTGGATAGTTTCTTGAGCTTGTTTAAGGGTTGTGCAGCAGAGACAGAGAGCAATTAGATCCCTGAGCCTGAGAGTTGCTTTAAAAACACAAGGGGGAGTTGAACGGTATATTGGAAGAGTGTCTGTCACGACGTTGGGAGTACAAATATAACTCTTTTTTTTTTTTTTTTCTTTTTTGTTATATTCTCTTGACCTTTCAACAAAGGTAAAGATTAAAGAATGAAAAGAAAAAGGAAATGATAGAGTGATGCGCAGAGGGAATGAGACCATATGAGCAGATGCAAATGTGTTGGAAGAAAAGAAAGGTTCAAACTTGAAAGATTAAAAAGAGAGAAAATGGTGGGGCCTTTTTTAAGCTTTAATTGGTTTCCACGAAGGATAGCAAAAAGTAGTGCAACGGACGGTGACTCAGACTTGAGAAAGGCTAGATGCCAAAAACTGCAATTAGAGCCGTTTGAGACCTTGTTGCTTACGCTGCTAGGCTGGGTTACTGTTTTACAAGTGCCTAAATATTTGTCATACATTTAATGAATCTTTTATTATTATTTTTAATTGCATAAAATATCAAGTATTGAGAATTTGAGACGTGAGAACTTAGGCAATATCCGTCGAGGAAAAGAAACTACTCTGAAGAAAAAGACCTGAAATATGATCCTGTTAGAAAAATAGGTCAGAAGTTTCGGCCAAAATATCGTAATATACAAGTATATCCTATCTACTGCACCGACTGAACAAATATCCAGATTTTTTTTTTTTAAGGATTACGTTAAATATAGGACTTAATGAAAGACGAAAAGTTTTATGATATTTGTGGCGGGTAGTCGGTTCCCTCAATTTCGGTATAAATACAGTCATAGAACAAGTATATATTTATGTTTTGGTCCTTGAGTACACATTTATCTACTCACCTCTAGTACTCATAAAATAAAATTGAACTAATAAAAAGATAAAATTGCCTTTAGTTATTATCATTTAAAAATAAAGATAATCTTTTTATAAAAAATAATTAAATCAAATTAATTGAATATAATACTTCCAATGGAATATAAATGAAAAAAAAAAACTATTTTTAAAATTATAAAATATCTTCATTTTAAAATTTAATTTTTTAACTGTTTTTAAATTAAATAAAAAAATGGTTTTTAGTTTTTTAAATTATCTTTGTAGTCAATCGGATATATAATTACTTAAATCGTCGAGCCGGGTATTAGCAACATGTGAAACAAAGGGAAGAATAACGATTGTCAAGCCACAAGGGGGGGTTGTCCTAGTAGGGGACCCTCCGACCCCATCAGTATTTAGTAGGAGACGAGATTAAGTAAATAAGGGACAAATAATTGCAAACCGTGATTTCGAGGCGTAATATCAAAGTGATAGGTCAATATGTTGGGATCGACGGTGAATGTAGAAGGACTCGTCTCGTGAAAGATCCGAAGACCTATACCAAGTTGTTGAGGGTTTGACCAGGCTAGGTCCGACTACATCGAATGTATGAACGGATCGACATACTAGATATTAAGGAAGAAACAATAAATAGATAGCAAGATTTACGAAGCAACAGAAAGCTTTTGCGTATTTATAGTCAAGGGGCCTATGGGTCAACAAATTGACTGCCATTGATTGGCTGTTTTGATTAGTGTGAATTTGGCAATGATGGCTTTGATGGTTTTGATAGCCGTTGGGTTAGTGTAACGACTCATGTCATTATGATAGTTGACTTTGGTTTAAACTTTAAACATGTTATGTTCTATGATAGGTTGGGCCTTGGGCTTGTGGGCCCTCAGCGTTTTTCCTAATATAGGCTCTGTTTTGGGCCTTTTAATAGTGGGTTCGATTGTTGGACTGTTAGTCGGTTTTCTAACCACTATAATCTTCATATTAATTAAAAAAAATTACTGTATTTAAATTTTATAATAATAAATTATTTCTAAATTTTAAATTAATTTTATTAGATTTTTTTTTTACAGTTTTATAAAATATTATCTTCATTTTTAAAATTTAATAACTAATGCAATTTGATTTTTTTTTTTATTGGTTCAATTTTAAGAGTATTAGAAGTTGAGTAGACCTCAACAGTTTTTAGTCATCAATGGGATCCCATTCCAATTACGGATTTGTAGCCATCAACGAAAATCCACAACTCAATTGCAATATCAAGTTTTTTTCCGGCGAATACATGAATAGAAGATGTTAATGAATATGAAGTAATGATACAATGAAGATAAAGTTGAAGAGAGGTTAGTCAACAAAATCCAAGGGATAATTGTTAATTTTGACAAAACTTGCTGCCGATTGAAATAATGACTAAGTTCCGAGGATGTTTATGTAATTATCCTAATTTTAGTAGCCAAAGAAGACTAGATTCACCTAAACCGTGAACTAAAATTTAGAATTAATCGTAGAGTCGTTTATGATTTTGGTCCCCAAATTTGTTTTTTAGTAAGCCAAGTGGTAGAACATACGAATCATAAAATGTTAGTTTATTATTCCATCTTCATTAATTATAGTATGATTAGACGTTATTAGAATATAAATTTGGATTGTAGGTGTGTATGTTTTTTTTTAGGATTTGACCCAGTTAAGATCATGACATATAATTATTTAATTTCTATTAGGGCAATTGCCAAGGAAACATCATGGAAACAATTAAGAATGAAGGCAAAATTGCCTTTAAAACAAACTATGATAAAACTCACAGGTATTCGAATCAATTTCCTTTAATTGAGTCGTAATTTAATTAATTGTTCTATGCAAAAAATATATTCGTTAGGTATTCGAACTTTATCCTACAATATAGATCCTATAATCATGCTTCTAAAGTGATCAATTAAAGAAACATAATATTAGAAAGACAATTTTTATAGAGAAATTGAAATCATAATGTATAGAAAATAATGCTTCATTAAATATAAACTTGTCTATGGAATTAAATTCATGTCTACGGTTTCAAGTTAGAAAAGTTTAGCTAGATATAATAACTAGTAAAACAAATAAAAACGTCTATACTACAAAAAGGTAGAAGAAAGAGAGAAATTAAATTAAGATAGATCTTCGGTCTTCAATCTTGAATAATGAATCTCTAACCCTCTTCATAGCAGAAAACTCATGGTATTCATAGGTAACTTCTTCTTGTAAACTCACAATTCTTTATAGACTAGGAAATCCTACAAATAGGAAAGTAGAATGAATCTAGGAATAAGATTCTTTCCAAACCTAGTTTAAATGCTTGATAGTTTGACTTTCAATTACGTTAGGAATGTTTCACAAATGTTAGGAATGTTTCACAAATGTCCACTGGTCTTCTAAAATCATTAAAATTTGATTTGGGAATTTTCTACACAATCTGGACCAATTCTAGAATTCTTTCTCGCCAGGAATTGCGACCATCTCCATTACCCGCGCTGGCAGCCATTATGCTCATGAAACTCACTAGAAATTTTCCGCGACCTAATTTTGTGACCTGTGCTCGTGGGTGAATTTTTAGCTATGACCATCAGTCATTAAAACGGCCATAAATTTTTCTAGAAGAGCCAGAATCACGAACTTTATAGTTTATCGAAAATTAGATATCCAAAGCTTTCCAAATATATGTGGATCGCAACCTAGTTCGATATGTGGAAAAACTCCACTACCCGCGCTCATGGCCATTATGCTCACGAAACTCACTGGAAATTTTCCACGACCTAATTTTGTGACCTGTGCTCGTGGGTGACTTTTTAGCTCTGACCATTAGTCACTAAAACGGCCATAATTTTTTCTAGAAGACCCAGAATCACGATCTTTATAGTTTATCGGAAATTAGATATCCAAAGCTTTCTAAATATATGTGGATCACAATCCAGTTCGATAAGTGGAAAAAGCTATGGCCTCTTCAACATGGCATTCTACACATGCACTTCTCCAAACTCCTTAAAAATCACTATTTTATCTTCAAACTTCTCTAAATAGCTAATTTCTGCACAAACTCAACAAACACGTTAAAAAGTCCAATTTCACATAAGAACATAAAATAAAACATATGGAAATCTTTTGAAATCTTGTACTTAATAATTTTATATATATATATATATATATATTACTTTTTAAGAAAATTTACAAAAGCTTAATCAAAATCATTTGTATCAAGTTTATATCACGATACATAAAAAAAACAAAACCGATTTTTTTTTACTAGAAATAGATTTGCATGACAGTTTCCACTTAAAGAAATAGCGTTTATAAATAAAGAGAGACGAACTTGCTTAGAAAATGAAAATGGAGAAGACCTCCTTCTTTCTTATTTTATTTTAATTTTTTTAGAATTTTAAAAATAAAAATAAAAGAAAAGGTATATTTGGTAATACTTGGGGAGTGTTTAGAACATCTCTAATCCAATGCTAAATCATAATGCCAATTAGAAGTGGACGTTTAATGGATTAGTTCACTTTTCGAGTGAACCGATAAAAAACCGATACTATTCGATTTTTGAGAAAGTAATCCAATCTGATAAACTTTACAATTGTCAACCAATTGAACAAGACCGGTTCGGTTCGGTTTTGGACATATTGGGCCAAACCGGAGACATATGTCCAAAACCGGAGACTAGCTACAACAAAACCCCAAATGGTAATAGTATTGTTTTTTTCGTATATATCAAGAGCATCATAGCCCTTCTAACTTGCTACCCTACGAAAACAGGAACTTCAGATTGATGTCTTTTAGAAGATTGATAAATAACCCTTTGAATAAAGCCAAAATTATATTAAAATGAAACCAACTTTTCATAGGAAAAAAAAAACCTTTTGTAAAGCGTTCATGATTGCTTCCCAAAGAACATCAAAATCATGTATGGAGAGCTACTATTAAGAAAAAACCTCCAGAAAACAAAACAAAACAAAAAAAGGTGCTATCAGCTAAACTTCCATTGTCAATCTTTGCCTCCCATAAATCAGATAAAAACTAGGAAACTTCATCTGGGATTATGAAGGCAAAACAAGCAAAATAAAGCTAATGCGTCTTATCATTTCAAATCCACCAACAGTTAATTGACTACCAACAAATGATAAGCAGACAAAAAATAATCAAATCAAAGCAGCAGTTGATCTACATTCCTCTCAACCATTCAATTTCTACATCACATAACAACCTATAAAATTGGTAACCATTATAAAGCATCCAAATACAATAAATAAAACAAATAATTGAAAGGTAACAACAATCAACAAAAATCAAACATCTGTAATTTTGAATTTTGAATTTGACCCAACAAAGATATAATAATATGTTACAAATCTACAAAATATCAATAAGAGTTAAAGTTGTAAATGAATAGATAAAAAAAATAAAAAATACTTTAGTGTAGTAATATTTTCGGACTTGGCGAGCAATTCAGCAATCTGGTGGCCACCCAAAATCAAAAGCTTTGAACTTGATTTTTCCAATATGCAGCTACTCTGATGTTGGATGCTGCGTCTGCTGATGTTGTACCAACTCTGAAATCAAATCACATCCCAAAAACCAAAAACGGAAAGAAAAGAAAAACCCAGTTTCAAAATCTCAAAACAAGATCAAACCCATGTTAATACACAAAACAAAAACAGACTGGAGAAAAAAAAATAAAATCTTGTCTTTCAACATGTGAAGGAGAGTGGTAGGCGAAAGTGGGTTTTTGTTGTAGCTAGTCTCCAGTGTTTCGGAAGAAGAAGAGCAACCGAAGACAAGCGTCAGAAGATGACTGATTGACGACGAGCGGCGGACGAGACACGTGGGGCAGGCGAAAAAGTGTAAGCGTGAGAGTGAAGACTGAAGTGTGTGGCTGCTGAAGAGTTAGAATTAGGTTTTATTTTATTTTTTTCATTTCTACTCTGGTTACCGGCTCGATTTTCCGGTTTTGGGTGCCACACTGGAAAAAAAAACCTATCCAAACCATTTTCAAGAAAATGGAACCGAACTCAACCGATCAACCAACCTAAAAAAAAAACCGATAAGATTAATTCGATTCGGTTGGTCAGTTTTGTGTCCACCCTGAATTCTAATGCTATAATTTAGTACAAAGTAAAAAAAAAAAACCTCCAATGCAGTGTTGCCAAATTTGGCATATTATATAGCATATGCTAAATTTGGAACAACAATAAATACAGTCATATTTATTGACTTTTTAAATTTAAATAATAAAATTTAACAAATTTGCTAAGGAAAATTGAAATTGAAATATTTCTAAAAAAAAAAATTAATACATTTATTGAATGTATTGGTTGTATTTGTTGATTTTTATAATTTAAAATAGAAAAAAAAAATAGCATATCAAATAGAATTTTGTATTTGAGTACAATACTAAAATGATGTGCCAATATAACATTTTTACTATTTTTTGTGTCAAATTTGACATTGGTATTGACATTGAAGATGGTCTTACAAAATATAATTTTTTAAAACTCTTAATGATGTTTACATGCAAAGAGGGATGCACATACAAATTTTCAGGGTTGCAAATAAAGCTATTCATTTGCTTCTAATAATTTTGATGAAAATCAATATTAAGTCCAATATTTATATAAGAAGTTGATTTGCACATCTTTTTTCTTATTTAGGGCCCAAATTTTATATAATTTTATCGACCCTGTTTTATGTGTCCAAGTATCAGCAGCACCATCATTTTCTGGACACTTTGTTTATCAAAGTCCAAAGATGTAAACATTAAACACCAAAAATAAAAATAAAATGGGCCCTGGGCGGGCGCCGTTGATGGCCTGCCTCAGGGTCGGCACTGGGTAGAATTATATAATTTTTTCTCTCCTCGTTATCATATTAGTGTGGGTTTTTAAGGAGACTTTTCAGATTCATGATTGTCTTCCGATCGGTGCTACAACATGCAGACGATTTCAATTAGTATTTAGAAAAGAAGTTAGAGTTTGAGAAAATAGAAAGGGTTTTATTAAACAAATAATAGGAAACCGATTAATATAATTCACACAAAAACAAGGAAAATGTTTAATAATTTATTGGTATACTCACAAACTATTTGGTCATTTTAATTTCAGGGTAATATTGAAATTTTAAAAATGTATTAATTTGTGTAAACATACCGTGTTTAAAGGGGCCACATTATGTTGCACAAGTATGTCAGCAAGTCCAAAACAAAATAAACGCCTGAATGGTTATCATTAGCATTTTGACTTGAGTTAACTTTATGAAATACTCATAATATTTTGACTTGAGTTAACTTTATGAAATACTCAATTATGATATTTGTCGCGGGGAGCTAAACAAATATCCAGACTTTTTTTTTTAATTTTTTTATAAGTATTACGTTAAATATATGAGTCAATGAAAGAAGAAAAAAAAATAATTTAATTGAATATAATACTTCCAATGGAATATAAATAGAAAGATAAAAAACTATTTTTAAAATTTTAAAATATCTTCATTTTAAAATTTAATTTTTAACTATTTTAAAGTAAATAAAATGTTTTTAATTTTTTAAATTATCTTTATAATCAATCGGATCTACAGTTACTTGAATCGTCGAGCTGGGCACTAACAACTAGCGAAACAAAGGGAAGAATAACGATCGTCGAGCCACAGAGGGAGTTGTCCTAGTGAGGGACTATCCGACGCTCAAGTCGGTATTTAGTAGGAGACAATATTAAGTAAATAAGGGACAAGTAATAGCAAACAGTGAGTTCGAAGGGTAATATCGAAGTGATAGGTCGATATACTGTGATTGATAATGAATGTCGAAGGATTCGTCTCGTGAATGATCTGGATACCTACACCGAGTGGTCGAGGGTTTAACCAGGTTGGGTTCGACTACGTCGAGTGTGTGAGCGGGTTGACACACTAGATGTCGAGGAAAAAACAATAAATAGATAGCGAGATTTACGGAGCAACACAAAGCTTTCGTGCTAGAGTTGTGGCCTTAGGGTCAACGAATTGATTACCTTTGGTTATCCGTTTTGATTCGTGTGAATCTAGCAATGATGGCTTTGATGGTTTCGATAGCCATTGTCTATCGTTGGGGTCGTGTAACGGCTCAAGTCATTATGATGGCTGACTTTGTTTTAAACATGTTGTCATATGATAGGTTGGGCCATGGGCTTATGGGCCATCTGTGGTTTTCCTGATTTGGACTCTGTTTTTGTCCTTTTAATAGTGGGCACGATTGTTGGGTCGTAGACTGGTTTTTTGACCATTACAATCTTCATTTTTAAATAAATTTTTTTAATGTATTTAAATTTTATAATAATAAATTATTTCTAAATTTAAAATTTTTTATTTTGTTACTTTTTTATAAAATTATTATCTTCAATTTAAAATTTTAATAAATAATGCAATTTGATTTTCTTACTAGTTCAATTTTAAAAGTATTAGAAGTTGAGTATATAAATACATATTTGTTCTTTAGCGGCATGTATACCCAAAAAAACTCAATGGTTTTTAGTCATCAATGGGATCCCATTCCAATTACGGGATTTGCAGCAATCAAAGAAAATCCACAACTCAATTGCAATATAAAGTTTTTTTTTTTCGACGAATACATGAATAGAAGATGTTAATGAATATGAAGTCATGATACAATGAAGATAAAGTTGAAGAGAAGTAAAGTCAACAAAATCCAAGGGATAGTTGTTAATTTTGACAAAGGTTACTGCCGAGTGAAATAATGACTAAGTTTCGAGGATGTTTATGCAATTATTCTAATTTTAGTAGCCAAAGAAATTTAGTTAAGTAGATTCACCTAACCATGAACTAAAAATTATAATTAAATGTAGAGTTGTTTATGATTTTGGTCCCAAATTTGTTTTAAGTATGCAAAGCGGTAGAACATACGAATCATAAAATGTTAGTCTATTATTCCATCTTCCTCATCAATTATAGTATGATTAGACGTTTTAGAATATAAATTTGGATTGTGGGTGTGTATGTTTTTTTTTTTAGGATTTGACCCGGTTAAGTCGTTAAGATCATGACATATCATTATTTAATTTCTATTAGGGCAATTACCAAGGAAACATCATAGAAACAATTAAGAATGAAGGTAAAAGTGCCTTTAAAACAAACTATGACAAAACTCACAGGAATTTGAATCAATTCCCTTTAAATGGATCGTAATCCAATTAATTGTTGTATGCAAGAATATGTTCGTTAAATATTTAAATTGAATCCTATAATCAGGGCCGGCCCATGAGGGTAGCAAACCCAGCCATTTGCTAGGGCCTCCAATTGGCCCAATGTATTTCTTCTTCTTTTGAGGCCCCCAAATTGGCCCAATATACTTATTAATGGTGTAAAAGGGGGCCGGCCCGACCCACATCGGCACGGCCCGTTTTCCTAAATAGGGGCCCGGCACGGCCCTTCCGTGCCGTGCCGCGTGCCGTGCCGGCACGTGGGCCAATTTGGATGGCCAAATGGGCCGGCCCATATTTTTTTAAATTTTTTTTTATATATTATTTTTTTTGTATAATAAAAAAATGTTTATAATAAATTAATAATAGATTATAGATACATTTTTTATTTTATTTAATGAATTAATTCAAAAAATAAATATATTAAAATTAACTCCTACACATAAAATGATTAATTTACTAAAACAATATATTAAAATTAACTCCTACACATAAAAATGATTTCTTTTACTAAAACAATATATTAAAATTAACTCCTACACATAAAATGATTAATTTACTAAAACAATATATTAAAATTAACTCCTACACATAAAATGATTAATTTACTAAAACAATATATTAAAATTAACTCCTACACATAAAATGATTATTTTACTAAAACAATATATTAAAATTAACTCCTACACATAAAATGATTAATTTACTAAAAAAAATACCGTTATATACTTAAATTAAAAAAAAAAAAAAAACAAATTCCGCGGGCCCAACGGTCGGCACGCCGTGCCTGGAACCCTGACCCGGCACGTGCCAAGAATGGGGGCCGTGCCAGGCACGGCCCGCCATCCTTGGCAGGCCGGCCGGACCGGGCCCTCCAGGCCCGGCCCATATTTACAGCACTAATACTTATACTTCTTTTGTAAAATTAGGAGTTTTATGACCCAATTTATTTAAGTCTAAAAAGAGCCCAATCTTAAACTTTTAAGATCTTTTATTTATTTATTTTATTCTTCACATCGAGGACCCAATTAGCTAGTCAATTTAACAAAAATAAATATAAAGGTTCAATTCTAACATAGCATATTACCATTTTACCAGACATCGTTGCTAAGTCACTAAGTTGATAGTTGACATCATCTGGGTTAAAAAGTGTTAGCTATTCTTAATGGTAGTAGTATAATTAGTAAATTTGCACTTCATAAAGCAAAAAGAATAGAAATGTAAACGATGTTTTGTTTTTATGTTTTTAGAAACGATAAATCTTTTTTGTTTTAATTTATGTGAATTACATTGTATTTGGTAAATGAATAATTATTTATTAAATTTTTTTTATGTTAAAGATAATAATTTTATATAGGGCCCCCGATTTTTGTTAATATCATAAAATTGCTTGGGCCGCAAAAAGTCTGGAGACGGCCCTGCCTATAATATAGATTCTATAATAAATCATGTTTCTAAGGTGATCAATCAAAGAAACATAATATTAGAAAGACAATTTTTATAGAGAAATTGAAACCATCATATATGGAAAATAATGCTCCATTAAACACAAACTTATTTTTTGAATTAAATTCATGTCTACAATTTCAAGTTAGCCTTAACTATGAAAAGTTTAGCTAGACATAATATAACTAGAAAAAAAAAACATATATACTACAGAAATGTAGAAGAAAACAAAAAAATTAAACTACGATATATCTTCAGTCTTCAATCTTGAATAATGAATCTCTAACCCTCTTCATAGCAGAAAACTTTTGGCATTCATTGGTAACTTCTCCTTGTAAACTTACAATTCTTCATATTCTAGGAAATCCTCCAAGTAGGAAAGTATAATGAATATAGGAATAAAATTTCTTTCCAAACTTGGTTTAAATGCTTGATAGTTTGTCTTCCAATTACATTAGGAATGTTTTACAAATGTTGTTATATATTTTTCCGATCCAGGAAAATACATGGAGATAATTTAGAGAAGAGATAGTATTTCAAGCTTAAAATACATAAGCAAAAACATATGAGAGATAGAGGAGATACAAGGGAGACAATTTGCTTCAATATTCGATGTTTTTTTATTGAATTCAAATGAGCCAGTTATAAGATTACAATTAACACTTATCAACAACAACCCTGAGAATCAGGAACCACCAAACCACTAAAAACATAATGCCAATAACAAAGGAAAGAACTGACAACTAATGCAAACAATAAACAACAATTCAAAACAACTAACTTATTGGTCTTCCTAAAAACTTGACCCACGATCTCCTTCTCATGCATGACTTGCGTGAGTGATCATGGACTGCTCTTATCACAAACTAAGATCATGTGCAAATGTGCACATATCATTCCCCACCGCTTGAAGAATCCTTGTCCTCAAGGATGAAGTCTGGGTAAGTCTTCGAAAAACGCCAACGATTTTTCCAAGTTGCATCTTTGATCGGTGCACCCGCTCATTTGACTAGTATCTTCGCATGATGGGCACTATGAAATACCCGACGAGCCTGCATAAAATTTTTGGGTGGTAATAACCGAGATCCTATACGACGAACTTTAATTTTTTCGCCTTTTGTCATGATGTCCATCCAATAGCTCCAATGGCTAGAAACAAATTCTTAAATCATCAAATCCTGTAACTAAAGATAAAGTAAAGTATTTTTATGATTAGATACATATCACTCGTAAAAACAATCCGCAAAATGTGAATTGCTCACATATGGGACTCGCTCAAATACATATTCATCAAATATCGGTGGTTTATCAAAATCGACTGAAGCCTCCGCCGATACATATGTATCATCAAAAAACACTGAGGGATAGGTAGCTAACTCTATTTTTGTAGAGAGTGAAGGTTGGTTATAATGGTGTTGAGGGTAGAGTGAATTTGATCGAAGCGAGACTCATGACGAGCTAGGACTTCATGGACTTCATTACGAAATCGTGTGTCCATGGAATCAAATGGCTTTGATACCATTGTTATGTATTTTTCTGATCCAGGAAAATACATAGAGATATTTTAGAGAAGAGAGTATTCAAGCTTGAAATACATAAGAAGGAACAGAGGATAGATAAACGAGATACAAGGGAGACAATTTGCTTCAATATTCGATTTTTTTATTGAATGCAAATGAGCCATTTATAGGCTTACAAGTAAAAATGATCAGCAACAATTCCTGAGAACCAAGAACCACTAAACCACTAACAGCATAATGCCAATAACAAAGGAAACAACCGATAAATAATGCAAACAACAAACAATAATTCAAAATAACTAACTTATTGGTCTTCCTAACAATTTAACCCACGATCTCCACCTCATGTATGACTTGCGTGAGTGATCATGGACTGATCTTATCACAAACTAAGATCATGTGCAAATGTGCACATATCATTCTGTTATGTATTTTCCAATTAAGGAAATTGCAAGAAGAATTTTGAAGGATATTTCAGACCTGAAATACAGAAGAAGAAATAAAAGAGAATGAACATAAGACATAACAAAGGGGAGGATAATTTGTCATATATTTTCCATAACCTCATTCCATCAATATATGCTATTTATTACCAATCATACAACCAACTCCTGAAACAATAATGCAAAGGAAATTGGTAAGTGGTGATAAAATCATGCAACAGCCCTGCTTGGTGGAGCACTAACAAATGCACTAACTAACGAAAACAAAGGCATTAGTTTATTCACAACCTAACTACTTGTTAGCGCACAATGTCACTACACGGAAGGGTTGTCAGATAGAACATAAACAAACAATAGCAAAAGAAATAAGAAGGAAGAGATATCAATCCAAACACACACAACACAAGAAGATTTTACGTGGAAACCCAAATTGGAAAAAAACCACGGTCGTCAAGACGAAAAGAGATCAGTATATTATGAAGAAAATTGTTACAACTTCACTCAAGATTTTCTCTCTCTAATACCTCAAAGTCAATTACACCCAATGCTCTCTTTGAGATCTCTCTAATATTTGCTAATTTGCACCACTCCAAATAACCTAGTTATTATGGTCTATTTATAAGTTACAGGGAGTTGAAAGATAAAAGGAAATCATATTCCTATACGTACAAGAATTACTTGTTCCACATAAATACTATTTCCTATTTATGACAAGATTTCTTGTAAGGAGAAATAATTTCCCTTCAAGCATAAGACTTTCCTATTCCGATAAACACAAGAACTTCTAGAAGAAAACATTTCCTTTTTCACGCAACATTCCTGATCTGGGCAAAATCAGCCGTTACCGCAGTCTGGGTCTCGGTAGGCCACCAGCGCCCCGAACCGCGGAAAGCTGCTGATGTCCACCGCTCAGAATACCGCGGTTAGTGCCTTTGCCTCCGCCGCTGTCTACACCACGCTCTACTTACTAGAGTGTACCTCTATCTGCACCGTTCCCTTTGCACGTGTCTGCACCGCGGTCCACGCCGCGGTTCTCTTCAGAATCTATTTCTTCAGTTCTTCTTCAGTCTTCAAGCCTCCTTTAAACACGATCTCCTACGTCCAAATGATTAGTACGTCTCCAGAAAGTCTCCACATTGGTTGAATCCCGTTTGGTAACCATTGGAAATTCGTGCCATATCCAATACATCTAACTTTCTCACGACTTGCATGGCTGCCATGGGCGGTTTGGTTCTTCCACCTCCATGGACATATTATTCCCTCATCCTCAATTTATCCTTGTCTGCAAGGATAAAATCAAGATATGTTCTGGAAGGATATTTTGGGAGTTGGTTATGCGGAAGCTGGTTCGTACTTCACTTCGTCGGTAGTATAGTAGTCAGAATGGGTGAATTCATCCCAAAAGAAGGGTCCATTGAATCTGGTAAGCCATTTATGCCATTGGAGGGCAATTCCTTCAAGATGCAAGGATGCAAGTTGTACTTGGTGGGTTGGTGCAATATTTTGAAATTCAAAATATTGTTCAACCTGGTAATTCCAACCAGTGGGGTTGTTAGTAGAGAAATTCAGGAAGTAGATTTTGATGTGGGAAGAGGAAACCGTGGAAGTGTGATGGCCTGAAGAAGATGGAGCACTAAAAGCAAATGGGTTCATGTCACTTGAATTGGGTGCGTAAGTTTGAGTTTGGGTTTGATAGACCCTCAAGGCATGCAGTTCAGTCAAAACGGTTTGAAGGGTGCTATGCATTTGGTTGAGGTTGTTGGTTAGGTGATCAACGCTAGATTCATGACGGATTAGAATTTTGTAAACTTCGTTACGAAAATCAGTGTCTATGATCGAAACCTCAGCTCTGATACTACTGTTATGTATTTTTCCGATCTAAGAAAATACATAGAGATAATTTAGAGAAGAGATAGTATTTCAGGCTTGAAATACATAAGAAGAAACAGATGAGAGATAGAGGAGATACAAGGGAGACAATTAGCTTTAATATTCGATGCTTTTTTATTGAATTCAAATGAGCCATGTATAGGCTTACAATTAACAGTGATCAACAACAATTCTTGAGAACCAGGAACCACTAAACCACTAACAACATAATGCCAATAACAAAAGAAACAACTGACAACTAATGCAAACAACAAACAACAATTCAAAACAACTAACTTATTGGTCTTCCGAACAACTTGACACTCTATCTCCACCTCATGCATGACTTGCGTGAGTGATCATGGACTGCTCTTATCACAAACTAAGATCATGTGCAAATGTGCACATATCAATCCCCACCGCTTGAAGAATCCTTGTCCTCAAGGATGAAGTCTGGGTAAGTCTTCAAAAAATGCCAACGATCTTTCCAAGTTTCATCTTCAATCGGTGCACTCGCCCATTTGACTAGTATCTCCACATGATGGGCACTATGAAACATCCGACTAGCCTGCATAAAATTTTTGGGTGGTAATAACCAAAATTGTATACGACGAACTTCAAATTTTCACCTTTTGTCATGATGTCCATTCAATCGCTCTAATGGCTGGAAACAAATTTTTGAATCATCAAATCCTGCAACAAAAGATAAATTGAATTATTTTTAGATTGAGTGAAAATACACAACAGCTTGTGTCAAATAACCTAGAGGGGGGTAAATAGGTTTTAATCAAGTTAATTATCAACTTTTCTTAATTAGTCAATATTAAAAAAAATAACCAAATAAAACAAACAATCAATCAATAATCTAAAGTGCGAAAAACAATAAATAACACATCGATTGATTTACGTGAGAAACCCTCCAACTGGGCAAACTCACGGGCTATCATTCTAGCCATATATAGTCCTCAAATCCACTATATGTAATAATGTTTACAACCTAGGTTGATATCTAGTCACACCATTATCGTTTACTAATCCACCACTACTATTCGCAGACCTTCTATAGTGATTCTAGACCAATTTGCTTGTGCATTACACACCCGTAGTCACAAGAATTAACTCTTAAAGAAGAGATAAACAACCTATGTGAATATGTAAAAATATTCAAAATGCAATTAATGCTAAGCAACACTAAATACTTATCTAGAGATTATATGATGGCAATAAAATCAATCATAGATATCAATGTCTATATGAATGCTCATAAAGACCTAACTAGATATAGATATGCAAGTCAAAAAATCTAGTCATCAAATAAAGCCACATCAACACAAATTGTCATACAAAATGCAAGGATAATAAATAAGCAATTAATGAATGCAATCAATAAGTCCTAATCAACAATGTATAAATGCTAGCTATCAATGAAAACTAAACTCAACCAACATTTAATGACTCAAACATGTTAGAAACAACATTAAGCAAGAAGAAGTGCATTTAATCAACAAATAAATGTTAATCCTAGGCAAACATGACATAAAAATGAACCAAGAAATTCTTAGGCATGTAGAAATTATCTAGTCAAAGAACACAAGAAGACCCATGCTTAGATGATGCAAGAAAGATGCTAGATACTCATGGGAATGTGTTTAGTTGAGTAAATGTGAGTTCTTGGAGTCTCTCTCTCTCTCTTCAAGAATGGCTTTCTATCACTTAGATCAGTTTTTGAACTCCACAACACGAGCAAGGAAGAAGAGAGAACATATTTAATAGGGCTAAATAAAATTGCGTCGTTTAAAAAAAAAGCCTAGTGCACAGGTACTGCACGGGCAAGGGACCCGTACAAAAGACATACCCGAGGACACCCATCTTCAATGCACGGGTACTGCACGGGTACTGCACGGGTAGGGACCCGTACACAACCTGTGTAAAAGAGACCTTCAAGGGGGTCAACAACCATCTGAGAAAGGCACTCCATCGTGCAAGCGCGGACGTTTCCGATCAAGAATCGGGAAACGAATTACACCACACCTAAGACTAAGAATGAAGTGCAAGTATGATTGTGAAAAGAATGCACACAAGAGCAATAAGGAACAAATGCATAACAACTCAAATGCATGTAAGTGTATGTGTGTGTGTGTGTGTGTGTGTGTGTGTGTGCAACAACAAATGCATGTCAATACAAAATGTACGTAAGTGTGTGTATGCAACTAAATCTCTTCTAGAGTTAAGAACGAGTGAACTACCTCTCTTGAAGCTCTTTGGGATCTTGGAAGCTTGTTGATGAAGAATCACAATTAGACTTAAGCTACCGATTACAAATAATCTCAATGCGGTTTGTCATGAAATAGAGGTCCTTACAGTGAGATACATGTGACTCATAAAAACAATCCACGAAATGTGAATTGCTCTCATATGGGACTTTCTCAAATACATTATCATCAAATATCAGTGGTTTATCAAAATCGGCAAAAGCATCCACCGATACACATGTATTATTAAAAAAACACCGAAGGATAAGTGGCTAATTGTGTGTGAGAGTTTTGAAAAACTAAATTTTTGTAGAGACCGGAGGTTGGTTAAGATTGTGTTGAGGGTAGAGTGAATTTGTTCGAAGCGAGACTCATGACGAGCTAGGACTTCATAGACTTCATTACGAAATCGTGTGTCTATGGAATCGAACGGATATGATACCATTGCTATGTATTTTCCAATTAAGGAAATTACAAGAAGAATTTAGAAGGATATTTCAGACCTGAAATATAGAAGAAGAAATAAAAGAGTAGGAACAGAGGAAGATAACAAAGGGGAGGATAATTTGTCATATATTTTCCATAACTTCATTCCATCAATCTATGTTATTTATAGGCCTACGAATCATACAACCAATTGCTAAAACAATAATGCAAAGGAATTAGGTAAGTGGTGCTAAAATCATGCAACAACTCTGCATGGTGGAGCACTAACAAATGCACTTACTAATGAAAACAAAGGCACTAGTTTATTCACAACCTAACAACTAACTTTCTCACGACTTGCATGGATGTCATGGGTAGTCTGGTTCTTACACCTCCATGCACATATCAAATGTCCACTGGTCTTCTAAAATCAATAGAATATGATTTGGGAATTTTCTACACAATCTGGACCAAGTCTGGAACTCCTTCTTGCCAGGAACCCTGACCAAATCTACTTACCCGCACTCACAGCTATTCTGCTAGTGAAATTCGCTGGAAATTTTCCGCAACCTAATTTTACGACTTGTACTCGCGGAGTCGCGGGTGACTTTTCAGCTCTGACAATCAGTTACTAAAACGACCATAACTTTCTCTATGAGACCCGGAATCACGAACTTTATAGTTTGTCAGAAATTAGATATCTAAAGCTTTCCAAATATATGTGGATCGCAATCTAGTTTGATATGTTGAAAAAGCTATGGCCTCCGTAACATGGACGTTCTGCACAGACTTTCTCCAAACTTCTCTAAAATCACCAGTTTATCTTCAAACTTCTCTAAATAGCTAATTTCTACACAAACTCAACAAACACATTAAAAATTCTAATTTCACATAAGAACATAACATAAAACATATGGATTAAGGGTCTCAAATATGAACATTTATTGACCTAACAATAGTCATAATGATAGTGATTGTGATACCAATGAGGATGTAGGCAATGACCCCATAACAATCACCATCACCATCACCATGATGATTTGCATGGTTTAATAGAAGAAGCTTATCCTCAAAATATTAATACAGATGCACATAAGTTCTATAATTTGCTTGAAGAATCCGAACAACCTTTATATCCAAATTGTAATTTTTTTTTAATAATTCATCATTTATTGTCAAGTTAATGCACCTCAAATGCATCAATGGATAGAGCAACAGATCCTTTAGTATTTTGTTGGAATTATTGACAGATGTAATTGCCACGTGTAAGAAATTGTTAACTTCTAACTATGATGCAAAAAAAGGTAAAAGATCTTGGTCTTTGCTATATGAAGTTTGATGCTTATAAAAATGATTGTGGTATTTACTACAACGAATATGTAGAAGCATCAAAATGTCCAATTTGTGAATTTCCATGGTAGTTGCAAAAAGAAAAGGATTACTTCCAAGATGGATGCAAAAAGGCTTATTGGCAATCGGAAATCTAAAAAAGTTCCTTGAAAGATTTTATGTTTCTTTCTAATTACTTCAAGACTTCGAAGATTGTTGAAATAATCCAAAACTGTTGTAGATATAAGATGACACTTTGAAATTCGAATAAGAGATGCCTTAAATAAGAGATATTAAGGCATCTTGTTGATTATGATTCTTATGAAGGACTTTAATGAGATTCACAAGTCTTTTGCTAGCGATCCTCTAAATGTAAGATTATGTATAGCAATCGAATGGTTTAATCCATTTGGAAACATGAATACTAGGCTTAGTACTTGGTCAGTTCTTTTATTTCCATATAATCTTCCTCATTGGATGTGCATGAAATAGTCACATACATTCATATCTTGGATAATCGTGGGTCCAAAGGAATATGTAGTTACATTGATGTATATATGAGGCCTTTGAATGAAGAATTATATGAGCTATAGGAAAATGGAGTGAACACATATGATATCTTAAATGGTCAAAACTTTCAAATGAAAGTTACAATTATGTGGACTATCAATGACTTTCTTGCATATACTAATCTTTCTAGTTGGAGTACTAAATGAAAGTTGGTATGTCTATGTTGTGCCAAAGAAGCAATTTACCGTATGTTAGTTAATGGTTCAAAAATTTGCTACATGGATTGCCGCAGATTTCTACATAAGGATCATAAATGGCAAAAGCAAATAAGACAATTTGATGGTAAGAAGGATATTAAAGCTCCACCAAAGTGACCATCTGGTGACGATGTCTTTAATGAGATTTAAAGTTTAACTCCAATAGCATGGGGCAAGGGTGCTAAAAGGCAGAAAATAGCCAAGTTTGGAAAGTCATAATTGGTCAAAATATAGTATCTTTTTCCGATTACCGTATTGGAGAACACTTCTGTTACGCTATAATTCAGACGTTATACAGATAGAGAAAAATGTTTATGATAATGTGCAGGTACTATATTTGATATATATTGATGGAAAAGTAAAGATTCTTTAAATGCTCGTCTCGATCTTCAAGCAATGGGTATAAGAAACGAACTTCATCCGGTGGATATTGACGAGAAAATTGTGTTGCCCGTCGCTTGTTACACACTTACAAATGATAAGAAGAAAGACATATGTCAATGGCTGATAAATTTAAAAGTTCCATATAGATATTCCGCTAATTTGTTTCAATGTGTAAATACAGGGGACAAATATCGAAATGAAGACACATGATTGTCATGTATTCTTACATAGATTATTACCATTTGTAGTGCATAATTGTTTACCAAAACACGTATATGATTCATTAATTGAACTTGGCAATTTTTTTGAAGAATTGTGTGTAAAGTGTTGTAGAAAGATGACTTGAACCAATTTCAAAATCAAATTCCTTTAACTTTTTACAAGCTAGAGCGAATATTTCCTCTCGCTTTTTCCAGATATATTGATTCACCTTCCTATTCAGGTGCAGATCTTGTACAACATAGGTGGATGTATCCGATTGAAATGTATTTTCTTTATATATAGTTTGGATACTGTTATTATAAATTTTATTGCTGTGATCATATGAAAATTATTATTAGGTATCTGCGTAAGCTAAATGGTTATGTTTGTAACAAGGCTCAACCTCAACAGTCCATTGCATAAGTTATCTGACTGATGAATGTGTAACATTTTGTTCTCGATATTTTGTTGGGGTGGAAACAAATTTTAATGAGGCTGAGAGAAATAATAATGGAGGTCAACCCTCTTGTAGCACATTATCCATATTTTCAACATTGAGTCAATTTTCAAAGAAGCATAACTGAAAGAGTTGAATTTAGATCTTCACAATGCATCAACACTTTATGTATTGCATAATTGTGATGAATCAACTTCTTTTACTTAGTAAGACTTTTATTAGCAATTATGAAATTTCAATTTTTGTACATGTAGGGAAAAACATGCGGCGGAAGCGAAAAATTGGGTGGTATATTTTAAAAAAATTTCCTTTAAAAGTTAAAGAAAGAACCTTAACCCTAGATTAATTTACATATAATTAAAAGTATCGTACCTTTTTCTCGTGACGATTGAACTGGCGTCGAATTGGATCCGCAAGATCTTCCAATCCAATCACGAATGTAAATCACCTAGGAGTGTGAGCTCCCTTTCTTTAATTGTATACCTGAGGATGAAACAAACAAAATCTTCTTCTTTGTTAGTCACAATAATCCTCCAGGAGAAAACCCAAGAACGTCCGGTCACTTGTGAATTATCAATCTATTTGATTGAAACTCGCGTGAACCCGATTCGATTTTGTACAAAAAATCCTTTTGATGTAAAGGATATTAGTATACTATCGAAAACAAAAACGTTCCCCTTTTCCTCTTCTCTTTGGCAGAATTCAATACACAATATCTATGAGTTGGCCGAATTTTTTCTAGAGCAAAAAAAATCTATTTTTTTTCTCTCTCAAAATTCTCTAGCTTGACCGAAATTTTCAACAAAAAATTATATTCTTGGCCAAAATTAATTGGTGTATATATAGGTATGCAAATCCTTTCCTAAAGAGGATTTACTTGGTGGTCAAGAATCCTATCTCTAGGTGGATTTATTTGGTGACAAAGAATCTTTTTTCATAAAAGATTTCGTTTCCACACCAAGACTCCTAATCCAACTCAAATAGTGTATTTATTCAATAACCAATTATTGAATATAATTAAATTGTGATTAAATCAAAAAATTCCTAATAGAAATCAAATACTTCCTAATTTGACTAGATAAATAAATTCCTATTATTTATTTACTTATCAAATATAGTATTTAATACTTATCATATTACCAACAATAATATGACTCTAGGAGACCATCTCCTACTAGGAAAAAGATTTTGACTTTTAATTAAATAAATAAATAATTAATTTCCATTTAATTAAATAATAAAATAAAAATAATATATAAGACTAATAAATAGTCCATTACCGCCCAAGCCAATATATAAGGGCCAATATAGTTTTTTATTTATTTTTATTTTATTAAATCCATTGGACCTTAATAAAAAGTCCACATGTGAACTAGACCCATTCTTACTAAAAGAAACATGTTCACATTCCTTAATACAATTCTAGATGGACCCATAAATTGGTCCGGTAGAATATATCAAGTGATCTATGCAAGTTCGTGTGAATTGGGGATCTTGGCGGGCTATCTAAATTTAAGCTCCAATAGACATAACCTAATCACAATCAACAAATAATTCACTTAGGTTGGATCTATTAATTTTAGTTCATTCCACTAAAAAACTAAAATTAAACTCTTAAATAAAGATAGAATAAGTTAATATTGCACATTCATACCCTAGACAATCTTAATGGAGATAGTGTATCCTCGTGAAGAATACCAGTAATCGCCAAGAGCTCATAGACCGCCTATAGCTCTCCAAGTTACCATATTTACCCATATGACCACATTTTGAACTTGGATATTTTGACTTGTCCAGAAACCATAATTCAATAGACACTATTGAAAACTTAATATTATGATTTAATATCCAATACCTCAAAACATCCATATGATGATATTCTATTCTCATTTAATAAATGGAGCCACGATGTCCATATCTATAAATGAAGTCCTCTATCGATTAACAAATGAATACCACCAAACTATTGAGGAGGATAGACTATGCTATATAATCGTACTCATTGATAGCTCAAGTGATAACACTTGCAACCATAAGTCCATCATTTATCTCAGGATTGAGATAGACTCTCCGATTGTCTTCAAGTGAAAACTTTTATCCATTGACGGTTCTGGATAAAGTATTTCACTATGATCCTATTCAATGCACTCAGTGCACTAGATTCTTTTGCCCAAAGACACCACACTTTGATGATTTTAGACTCATCATAACACATTTGATCCCACTCAAATGTTAACAAAAGAATCTACAACTTTAACAAGATAAAGGCGCCCAACTTTTATCTTAAGTTGTGAATATTATTCAAGACTAACTAAAGAATTGTGTTTACCTCATACATATCCAGATGTACGAACAATTCTTCTTTTCTCATAGTCTTTTGACCTTTTGATTATTTACTTTTGACAATTATAATAATTAAACTATAAATGTTATAAGATTTGTTAAACTAGAAATCACTTTATTAATATGAAAAGATTATCAAATACATTATTAAACTTTTGCTATTGAACATAATCCTAACAACACACTTATAGCAAATATTAAATTGAGTTATGTATACATGGAACAAAAGAATTTTGTTTCAAATTTAGGTGTTAGAAATGTGAATCGGGTGCATAGAGAAGAATTTTCAAGATGGTTCAAAAGTATGGTCGATAGAATACTACAACTTAGAAATAACATCTTTTTAAAATGAATATTCGAGACCTTGGATAACAGTTACTTAATGTCTAGAGGAATAATTTGAAATATTACTTTACACGGTTCAAAATAGCTAAATTAGCTTATACATGTACAAAATAAGAGCTCAATGCTGCATTCCACAAAACATTTCAAAATGAGTATTCAAAGTGGATGTTTCAACTGAATGATCTCATTTTTAAGATGTACAAATCTATTCGATATCACTATGTACATTGTACAGATAAAGTACCTCCATATTTATGGAGAGAAAAAGTTGACAAAGGAATAAAACAAGGTGACAAAACATTTCAAAATGAGTATTCAAAGTGGATGTATTATAAGTCAAGAGTGTTTGGAAAGTATTATACATAGAAACAAAAAAAAGTGTTTTTATTTTCTTCATTGATCAATAAATTCTTAAATGCTATATGTAGGACAAAATTGCTAGAAATAGGAGTAATAGAAATTATGTGGATATGCATCATACAACAGGTTCGGTTCCCATGACAAAATACAAAAGTGAAGAGGTAATATATAGCTGAAGTCATTAATTATTTTCAATATGTAAAATAATTGTTATGTTAAATTAAACATATTCTAGAGTGTCTAAACATTGATGGTGGTTGGCTTCTATTTTTTTTTTGAAGTATTACATAAATTTGAGATTTTTTGAAAGAGGGAGAACTCGAACCTACAATAGCTTGGTGTAGGTATAAGAGGTATACCACTTGACCAACCTCATATCGTCTGGTGGTTGACTTTTTTAAAAAACAATTCTAAAACTAATGGTTATGTTTTCTTTTTGTTATTAGTTTTGAAAAAAAAAATCAACATTAGTGTTGTTTTGGGTTATTGGTATGACAACCAGTAGAAAAAATGATGAGAGAATAGAGTTTGATTTGGACTCAAAATATAACAAATGGTTATAAACTCTCACTAGTTATACAAATGGTTTGGTGAATCATTAAATTCCTTATGTCTTTAATAAGATTTTATTTTTATTTATTTATTTATTTTAATGTAGATGGAAAAAACTAGGAAAGAGCCATGTCCATTTGAGTGTTTTTAATTTTTTTTATGTGTGGAAGAATATTAAAGTTTGGACTTATGAGAAGACTGATGAATTATATGAATGTATAGTAGTACTTTTACAAATATGCAATTGTTTAAATTTTAGTAAAGTCAGCTACAAAAAAATTGATTTTTAGCAACATTTAAACGATAACATACATATTGCTGAAAGTCATCTATCACAACACACATGCAATACATGTTACCAAAAGTCATTTATCGTAACTCGCACAAAATATGTGTTGTGGAAACCAACTATGGCAACGTACATGCGAATGTTGCTAATAATTGAGCACATATGGTAACACACAACATATGCATGTTGTCATAGTTATCTCATTAATTTTGTGAACATTGCTATAAACATGTTTTTAGCAACATACAAACATGAGCGTTATTAAACAATTAATATTTGGCAACACACATATCATGTACGTTGATATAGGAGTCTCTTGAGCAACTGTTGACTCGCTCAATGTGAAAACGTCTAATATTTCGCAACACATATATCACGCATATTAATGCAGGAGACTTTTTAGTAAATGTTAGTTTGCGCATTGTGAAAAGCTAATATTCAGCAACATACATGTTATGCATATTGTTGTAGAAGCCTCTTTTAGCAATTGTTGGATTGTGTTTTGCAAAAAACACTAATATTTTGCAACACATATTATACATGTTGTTGTGGGAGTATTTTTAACAATTGTTGATTTGTGCGTTCGAAAAAGCTAATATTTGGAAACATTAACAGTATGGGCGTGTCCATAAAAATTAAAATACACAACCACCATTAGCAAGGTGGTTGAGCACATCTCATTCTCTTTGGTGATAATGATTCGAGTCTCACTTTTTTTTTCCTTTAAATCGTAAAATATGGGTGGAGACCTCTCCTATGTAGTATGAGTTAAAATACGAATCATGTGTTTGTAACGAAAACGATTCTTCAAGTTTCAATGCCCTAACCTTATTGTATTTGATTTCAAATAAAAAATAATTTAATTAAATGTTGTATAATAAACTTTTCTTTATATCTATTTTTCTATCATATAAAATAATTATAAAAATACTAGAATGGGTTTACATTACCAAATAATAAAATTTATTAATTTTTTCTACAAAATATTGATTTCAAAAAATTAATAGCATATAGTTATATATTATTAACAAAGTTAAACTTGTAGCTAAATGGTGAAGCATTTAATTTTTTACATGGCATAAAGAAACCTACAATAGACGTTGCTTTAACTGCCTAAGGTAACAAACATCAAATGTTGTGTTAAATGTTCATCTACCGCAATGAACGTAATATGTTGCCATTATTCTAAAACTACGCACATTATGTTGTAGGGAAAACCTTTATGCTTTTGACAACATGTGTATCATCGACGCACAAACTCGTGTTTTTATAGATTTTAACAACATATTTTGCATGTAGAGAAATGCTAAATTTCTTATAGTGTGTGTTTACATATTATATGTATAATTCTAATGCATAAACAAATGGAAACCAAGATAACAAAGAGAGGAAGGGTCTGAAGTGAATGAATAGAATATATATCAAGAAATAGTTAAAAAGTCATCTCATGGTCGCATTCTTAGTTTGTGTGTGGGCTTTAAAGCTAAAAATATCTTTAGTTCATCTAGTAAAGGAAGTTTAAGCGTGCTCGTGTTGATAAAACAGAGGAACTTGAGTTAATGATCAAAATATGGATGAAGAATTACAACAATTGCAAGGTTTAGTGATTTATATGATGTCCAACTCACAAGCACAACCGTCTACTATGGTATGACTTTGTTTTCACTCAATATTAGTTATTTATTTTCAATAGTTGTTCTAGAATTTACTAATCATTTATATACATTTCTATGTGTTTGTATAAACTTCACTTTGGGTTAGAAACCCATTTGTACACCCAAGTGGCCTAAAACTTATGTGTGGCATAAACCCTAGCCCACTCATTTATCTGATGTTAATTACATGAGCGGTTATCTCATAACAACTGCTCAAACAGTTCACATGCACTAAATGACATATATTTTGAGTGCAAGTTAGACTTTGTGCAAGTAAATGGCATAGTGAGAGTGCATTTATGTGAAGAATATCTATAAGTGTGAGTGTGTGCTTAGTGTTACACAGAGATGAAAAAACTAAAGAGACAAGATATTTTATACTATGAAGAAAGGAAAAGTTCCAGACTTTTGGTGGCTTTTTTCAGCCCTTGTGAAATATCATTGTTGTTCGATCCTAGAAGAAAGGTACAAAATCTATTTCTTTCTTCTTCTTTTATTCAGATTAACATTGGTATCAGAGCCTTTAAATGATTTTTTTTTGTTCAAAATTGTTTTAATCTTGTCTGTGTTCCATATACCAGATTGATACAAAAAAAATTTATAAAGAAAATTTAAAATCTGTTTGTTCAAATCTATGTGGATTAGTTTTTCTCGTATAGTCTTTATAGATGAATTTGAAAATTCTTGTAAGTGTTTATTACCGTAAACCATGTAATTGTTTTTGAATTGTGCATTTGTGTTAAAATACCATGAAATTGTTAATTATTTTTGGCTATCATTGAATTAAATTTTTGTTTTACTGTTATTCTTATATATATATATGTAAAACATGTTGAGTTCATTTTATTTTGTTATATAAATACTGTAATTTTTTTAATGCCATTTGAATTGAAATATTTGGATTGGATGCCATGAGATTTCAATTTGTTAGAATAAAACACTATGACATAGAGCCTCAAACCCGAAACTTTGAGTGGGTTGTAGAGTGTCAAAAACTATCGTAAATCATTGTAAAATTGGTACCATTAGAAACTAGAGATCCCAGGCTTTCCTAAGACACCTAAATCACGTAATTTGGTTTAGTATGGAGAGAGAATGAAGCGTTTGAAGTTTGGTCAAAAATCTGAATTTCAGATTTTGAGGTTGAAGACGATGAATAGTTCCATACGCCATTAGGGTGGCGAGTGTGCTTCACCTCTGACCCGAAAATCAAAACTAAGGGCATAAATGGAATAGTTATGAAAATTGGAGTCAAATGGTGGTGGTCTCGGAATCAGGAAATGCCTAATGATCTGTGCCCATGGGAGAATCATGTAACAAGCCTTGAGCCATCTGCTGTTGACACGTGGCCCACTCGGACATTGACATGTGGCACAAACGTGTTGGTCACCGGCAACTGTCGACAGTTACCGATGATCGGAGTAGTTTCCAATACCGGTCCGGCCACCGGAGCAGTTACTGGGGACCAGTACTATTACCGGCGTGGCGGCGCCAGTCTCACCTATCGGAACGGTTTCCGATACCGGTTAAGGCGATTGGACCGATTCTGATGCCATTTCAGGCTACTGGACCGTTTTCCGACGGCCGACCTTTTTACGGTGACTTTTTTCAGAAAAACCAAAACAAAAAAGAAAATTGATTCCATTAATTTTTCTCTCCAATGGGAGCTGAATATTTGCCTTATAAAATTTAAAGTTCTCAATTACTAACAAATTGTTTAAATGATTAATGGTGTTTTTGATTTCATTTCCCTATAGATGGATGAAATGGGAATCAATAACTCATCTGAAATTGTTGACACCTATGAGGAATATTCACCATAGTTAGTTGAATTGTCTCCAAAGGATGAGATAAATGAGCCAGAAACTAATCATAATGGAGAAATGGAACATATTTTAAAGGAACTGAAGACTCAGTTTATCAAAAAACTAGAAAACTTATCAATAGTGGGATAGAGATAATGTGGAAGGGCATGCGAAGACTTTTCGGGCCCTAAAAACCCATTTTTCATCAAAACAATGTGTTTTTAAGTGTCGTGTCAATTACGATAAAGCCTGAATTTCAGATTTTGAGGTTGAAGAAGATGAATAGTTCCATACGCCATTAGGGTGGCAAGTGTGCTTCACCTCTGACCCGAAAATCAAAACTAAGGGCATAAATGGAATAGTTATGAAAATTAGAGTCGAATGGTGGTGGTCCCGGAATCGGGAAAGGCCTGATGATCTGTGCCCGTGGGAGAAGCATGTAACAAGCCTTGAGCCATCTGCTGCTGACACGTGGCACAAACGTGTTGGTCACCAGCAACCGTCGACAGTTACCGATGATCGGAGTAGTTTCCAGTGCCGGTCCGGCCACCGGAGCAGTTACTGGGGACCAGTACGGTTACCGGCGTGGCGGCGCCAGTCTTACCGCTCGGAACGGTTTTCGGTGTCAGTTAAGGCGATCCGAACGGTTTCCGGTACCGGTTAAGGCGATTGGACCGGTTCCCGATGCCATTTCAGGCTACTAGACCATTTTCCGATGGCCAACCTTTTTATAGCGACTTTTTTTGAAAAAACCAAAACAAAAAAGAAAATTGATTCCATTAATTTTTCTCTCCAATAGGAGCTGAATATTTGCCTTAGAAAATTTAAAGTTCTCAATTACTAACAAATTGTTTAAATGATTAATGGTGTTTTTGATTTCATTTCTCTATAGATGGATGAAATGGGAATCAATAACTCATCTGAAACTGTTGACACCTATGAGGAATATTCACCACAGCCAGTTGAATTGTCTCCAAAGGATAAGATAAATGAGCCAGAAATTGATCATAGTGGAGAAATGGAACCTATTTTAAATGAACTGAAGACTCAGTTTATTGAAAAACTAGAAAACTTATCAATGGTGGGATAGAGATAATGTGGAAGGGCATGCGAAGACTTTTCGGGCCCTAAAAATCAATTTGTCATCAAACAATGTGTTTTTAAGTGTCGTGTCAATAACAATACGAAATTTCTTCTCCCCCCGATCCAACACCATTCTTGATTCGGACAATTAATTTGACCTTGGTCCCAGTAGAAATAGACACGTTTTAAATTAACTATTTTTACTACTAATAATATTTATTTGAAATAATAACATAATATATAGTATGGTTGTTGTATCGGTTAGGCTATTTGAAATGGTTTGAGTTTTGGTAACCATGGTTTAAGCTCCGGTAACAAAATTTTAAAAAAAAGTTAAAAAAAAAGGTTCGGCCTGTCGTGCCTCCCTAAATTTTTTTAGGCACGGCGCGTTTCCTGGCTGTGCCAATTTGACATAGCACGATCTATGCGGGGCCGGGCCGGCCCACATTTATACCTGCAAAACTAAGTATGGAAGCTGTTGTGGTGAGAATTTTATAATTTTTTTTATCGATGAACTTGAAAATTATTATTGATGTCTATATGTTGTTGGAAATAATTTCACCATTGATGGCCCGTCAAAAATGTCACTTTTTCGACAACACTATTTGCAACAGCGTTCGATGGGTGTGCCGTCGGAAATATGTTATTTCGGACATTAATGCACTGTTAACAACTGCATTAATCCCATGGTAATAAACAATATTTTTGTAGTGACTAATCTATATTTCGAATCTCATTAGGATTCAGATAACCTATTCTAACATGAACTATGAAAACTAACTTAATTAACACTACAAATTATTATCCTACTAAAACTAGGCTTGGTTTAATTTCTATAAAGACTTTTCACCAATGGATGTAACTTGGGAGGATTTCGAAGATTTTTGGATGAAATTTCCTGACATGAATCTTGAGAACAAAAATGTTTTCAAGAGGTTTTATGAATAATTTTTTATGTCGTTTGAGTTAAGTAAGATTAGATTGGATGTATCAAATCTACTCACTTATCAAATTTTTAGCTATTTTTGTTTATCTACTTAGTTGAATAAATTATGATGTGCAGTTAATGGAATAACATATGACATCATTCCCTCAAATTAGTTATTAAACTTACTCTTTTATCCTTATAGCCAATTTAGTATTGCTATAACTTTTATTATAATCACAGTTAGTTGTGCTAAAAGAAAAATCAATTGTTGATTTAATCAGTAGATGTTTGGTTAATTATACTTTTAAAACTTGTATAACTCAAAAGCAATATACATATGTTTGGTAATTTTATTGCAAAAGTACTGAGATTAATTACTAAGACTAAAATAGACATGATTTTTGAACCCTGCTTCATATTTTTTTCATTAATTATAAATATATATTCAATATTTAAGTAAAATATTTAAATTGGAAAAAATTCCATATGAACATTAAAAATATTTTTAAAATATTTTATAAGTCAAATCAATATTTAAATAAAATAATTAATTTTAGGGCAATTACCAATTAGGTCCTGAACCTTTTTTTTTTAAATTCCAAGTTGCGACTTTTACGAAAGTGACCAAATTGGTCCTTATATTTTTCCCAAGTGCCAAATTAGTCACTCTAACTAAGTTCCATCAGTCAACTTTAACTATGTATGGGTAAAATTGTACTTTACTCCTAAACAATAGAATAAAGACACATGCACAATTTTTTTAACACATGTATATTTTGTTTATTTTATTAGTGGGTTTTGATTTTTGAATAATTTTGACAACAATGCTTGTATAATGTTAACAAAAAAAAACAATTATATAAAAATGGTAAAAGACTAAACTATGATAAAATAAAGGTATAATTGACATTGTTTTATTAAAATATTTTTAGATTTTTTTGAAAATTTTAATTTAAAAAAGGTGCAAATGGTGTTTCATTAATAATATTTTTGGATTTTTTTGTAATTATAATAGTGAATTTAATGCACAAAAAACAAAACAACTTTGCTCTAATATGATAAATAAAGGGTATTTACATACTTTAACTAAAATTGTTAAAGTCAACTGTTATATTTAACACCGTAAAACCGTTAGATGGACCAATTTAGTCACTTCTAAAAAGAGAGGGACTAATTTAGTACTTGGGAAAAATGTGAGGTCCAATTTGGTTACTTTTGTAAAAGTCACAAACAACTTGAAATTTAAAAAAAAAAATCCAGAACCTAATTGGTAATTGCTCTTAATTTTATTATGAAATAAGATATATACATGATTTTAACTTGATTTCAATATCTCATAAGGATAGTAATGATTTTTTAAAATAATCATTAAATACTGAAATAGATTATTCCATAATCACTTTCAAAAAGTAACATCCATCTACTTCTCAAACTCACTGTCAAAACTTGTCAGATTATCAATTAATCACTTTTTGGAAATTTTACTAAACATCATTTCATGTCAAAATTATATAATAAACTGATTTTAACTTTGAGTGGAGATATTTGCTCCCCAACAAAACCTTATGTCCATCTTTTTTTTGTTTTTACACCCCATTAAATTTTTTAAATTGTTATAATATGTATGGACACCCCACATATTACTAAAAATATCCTCTCTTTTTTAGTTTTTTTTTTTTAATTTGGAAAAACTTTCTTTAAGTTTTTGATTAACTAGAGTAAACAAATAAATATTTTCAAATAAGAAAAGAGTAAACAAATAAATTATAAAATAATAAAATAAAATGAAAAGCATGAAGGAAGCTCTCATCGCGGTTGGTTTTGTTTTGATTTTATTTAATTTTCAATTATTAATTTAACTTATTTTTAATTATAATAAATGGATTTCTTTCTTTAAAACTCTGTTTAGAGAGTTTTTTTGATGGTTCAACCATGGATCTTGAGGAAATCTAACAGTTTTGTAAGGAATTGTTTTCATCTAGAGGTGATCGTGGTTCGGTTTTGGTTCCGGTTCCAAACCTTCTTTTAAAAAAATGATTATAAATTATAAATTATAAATTGTTGAAAATAAATTTGAAATAATTGTTGGAATTGAATTTGAATTGAGTAAAAAAAATGTAATTGCGATAAAAAAAATTGTATAATTGAAAGAGAATTGGAGTGAGGAGAAATGCAATGGGAGGGGTGTTATAGGAAAAGGGTTTGAAATAAAAAGAAAATAAAAAAACTGGTTGTTGGAGGCTCAACGATCATAATGACATGACCATTATACGACCGTTAGGCCTCCAACGACCAAATTTTTGTTTAAAAAAACAAACAAAAATTTTAGAACCAGAACCGGAACCTTATAGGTCCCGGTTCAGGTTCAGGTTCGGTCCTTGAGGCCAAGGTTCTGGTTCGTACTGCCGGTTTGAACCGAACTGTGGTCACCTCTATTTTCATCGGATGATGATGTTCCACTCGGTAAGTTTGAAGGCCTTTTTTCAAGAAACTAGTGAGAAGAAGATTGTTTTACGAGGGGTCGAGAAGTTTTTCTTACGGTGATCACTCAAATTTGGCGCACTGCTAAGGAGACGAAAGTTGAAATGCTTGGAGAAAACACTTTTGTGTTTCAATTCAGCTCAAAAACAGAATTTTGATGGCAAACTCATAATCGATTTCGCAAATGTGAATTGACAAGGCCGAACAAATACACATGCTTCCACTATTACTATTGTGTATGAACAAAGAGGCATGGCAATTTCTTGAATTAATTAAACTAAATGGTGTCTTTAAAATTATTTTATAATAGTTTAATTTAATCACAATTTAAATAAATTTATAAAAAAAGATATAATTGGTAAAGTGATGGATGTACTTACTAATTATATGTTGTTTGTATTGCTCAAAAACAATCTGGTTCGCATCTGTAAGAGACAGAAAAAACAGTAAACAGAAAACATTATGTTAGGGAAACCGAGGCCCGTGTTTCACACGATGTCCTTAAGACAATTTCGCCGTCTAACAATGTATGTGTATGGCGATTGTCTCCTAAGATACAACGATTTAAACAGTGGATGTGTAGAACACAAACCTCTCTCAGCGAACTCAAATTGAATTCAAACTTACCGAAATACGAAGAACAGAAGAACTAGGAAAAGAACAATATTTTCTCTTAATTTCGTGATTTCCAGAATCGTATTTAGTGAAAAGTAGACTAGGGTTTATTTAAAACCGAAGTCAAGAGGATTATTTTGGAAATACTTGATAATTACGGTTTAATGAAAAGGATATTAATTAAAAGTCAATCTCCAAGAGATTTATTTCTAATTAATCACTGATTCTATATACTTAGTGATCAAGTAAGTATCTAGAATTCAAAATGGAATTTCCTTATCATTACACGTTTGATTTTGGGAAAATTAAATTAAATTAATTCTTTCCATATCAATATAAAACACTGACTTAGGAAAAAACAAATTCAAAGTAGTAGCAAAAGGTTGGTTGTGCTATCACAGTCCAATCAGAGCGGCATTCGTATACGCAGGTCGTGCCCAAGCACAAGCCATCCAACCGAAGGTTCGGGGTCCATGATTTGCACCCCCCCTGAGCGCGAGAGAGAGCCTCTATGCTACACATGTTGATTAGTTACCATCACACATCCACTTATATATTACATATAAGTGTTTTTGCCCAACCAATGTAGGATGCACATTTTCCCTACACAATGGGCACACTTTGAGACTCAATTTCTCATTCACCCATTAATCGATTTGTGAGTTTGAGTATACCACTTTGATGCTCTCACGGAGGAGAATTTGAATATACATTGATCTTCCATTTTTATGGAACCGATCATACTCAAATAATGATCTAAAACCATTTGTTTATCACAAATTTTCCAACAATCCCCCACATGAATGAAATTGACCTAGGAGACACAAGAGATGACTTTTGGTAACTTCAAACGGTCGAAACCTGCATAGGATAGGTAGGTGTTACCCTTTGAACCTTCCCTCGTAAAGGTATGCTTACTTTACTGGTTGATCCGTAGATATGATGTCCTTGAACTGTTCTGCCGTTTATGTAAACGATAGCTAGCGTACCTCGCACAGGCATCTTCTAGACCCAATTTGGTTCTTATTATTATGTTCGTTTTGGCCATGAACATGCGCCTGGTTTTGTGAGAGTCTCTGGAGAATATAGTCATTTACTATCCTCTTTTAGAAGCAGCCTCACTTCTCTCTCACATAGGTGATTTCTTAATTAAGTGTAACCCGCATTACTCTGCTCGGATTTCCATTTCTTGAAATTCTAAAGCATAAAAATCATTAAAAACATAGTTTAACCTTTTCCCTACGGGCATCATTATTTCATCATAGGAACGGACTGGAGGGTAACCCCCACATTGATCCAACTAAGTCTTACAACTTTGTTGTCCCATTGAACCTAGATCTTGGGATCTCAAGTCAACTAGGTTGGGTTTTCATTGTATCGACTTTTATTTCATGGGCTTTAGTCACATTCCCCTTGATGATATCTCAACTAACTATTTATTTAACCCTTTGGTTAGTGGATCCGCAATGTTATCTTTTGACTTTACATAGTCAATGGAGATAACTCTAGTTGAGAGTAACTGTCTAATGGTATTATGTCTTCGACGTATATATCTAGAATTCCCATTATACATGTTGCTCTGTGCTTTTCCTATTGCTGATTGACTATCAAAGTGGACGCAAATCGCTGGCACAGGCTTTTCCATCTTGAAATATCCTCTAAGAATTGGCGTAGCCATTCAGCCTCCTCACCACATTTATCTAAGGCAATAAACTCATATTCCATGGTGGATCTAGCTATACATATTTGTTTGGAGAATTTCCAGGATACATCCGCACCTCCTAGTGTGAACACATACCCACTTGTTGATTTTGAATCTTCCATATCAGATATACAGTTTGCATATGTGTAATCTTCTAGGATAGTAGGATATCTTGTATAATGCAACCCATAATTATGAGTGAATCGTAAATACTTTAGTACTCTTACTATTCCTTTCCAGTGATCGTTTCTTGGATTACTAGTGTATCTACTTAATTTGCTGACTGCATTAGCAATGTCTGGCCTTATACAACTTGTTAAGTACATCAGACTCTCTATCACTCTAGAATATTTGAGTTGAGAGACACTCTCACCCTTATTCTTGGATAGGTGTAGATTTGTATCTACTAGTGTTTTGGAAATTCCAGAATCATTTTTGTTGAATTTCTCAAGAATCATGTCAACGTAGTGTAACTGACTGAGAATGAGTCTGTTCCATGTCCTTGAAATCTTCATTCTCATCATTACATCAGCTGGTACCATATCTTTCATATCAAATCTTGATTTCACATATTCTTGGTAGATTTGATCATTTTATCATCACATCCCACAATAAGCATGTCATCAACGTAAAGGCACAAAATGAAATAGTCATTTCCTATGTCCTTAACAAAAACACATTTGTCACATTCATTGATTTTAAAGCCATTTGACATCATCGCATTGTCAAATTTCTCATGCCATTATTTTGGTGCTTGCTTCAGACCATATAAGGACTTCACCAGTTTACAGACTTTCTTTCCTTACCCTGGAGAAGAAAAACCCTCAGATTGTTCCATGTAGATCTCTTCATCTAGATCTCCATTCAAGAAAGTTGTTTTCACATCCATTTGATGTACTTCAAGATTTCGCAAAGCTGCGATTGCAAGTATCATCATAATGGAGGTTATTCTTCTCACAGGAGAATACGTATCAAAGTAATCTAGGCATTCTCGTTGATTGTAACCTTTAATTACAAGTCTGGCCTTATACTTATCAATTGATCCATCTGCTTTCATTTTTCTCTTGAAAATCTATTTGGACCCTTACGGTTTACATCCCGGAGGAAGATCCACTAACTCTCAAGTATGATTTTGAAGGATGAAATCAATTTCACTCTTGATAGTCTCTATCCACAAGAGTCTTTCTGAAGAGCTTACTACTTCTTTAAAGGTTCGAGATTCACCTTCTAGCAAATAGGTCAGAAAATCTAGACCAAAAGATGTTTCTGTCCTAGCTCTTTTGCTACGTCTAGGTTCATCCTCTACTTCATTTTCTCATTCTTGGTCCTCACAACTATCAGCATGTGTTCGTTTCAACAAACTTGCTTCATCATTGGATTTACATAGAAATACATGTTCAAAGACTGATGCATTTCTAGATTCCATCATCGTATTTTTGTGTCTATCTGGGATGTCAGACTTATACACCAAAAATCGATAAGCACTACTATTATGTGTATATCCAATGAAGATGCAATCAACGGTTTTCTGGCCTATTTTCATCTTTTTAGGTTTAGGTACGACCACTTTGGTAAGACACCCCCACATTCGTAAGAATTTATTGCAAATCTTTCTTCCTTTCCATAACTCATTTTGGGTCTTGTCTTCTTTCTTTCGGAGTACCTTATTTAAAAGGTAGTTACTAGTCAACAAGCTTCACCCCACATGTTCTGAGGCAATCCAGAGCTTATCAACATTGTGGTCATCATTTCTTTCAAGGAATGATTTTTCTGTTCAGCAACACCATTTTGCTGTAGGGAATATGGTGCAGTGGTTTGATGTATAATTCCATGTTGTGCACAGAATTCACCAAACGGTACTTCATACTCACCACATCGGTCGTTTCACAGTGATAGTAGCCACCTGGAGGGTTTCACTTGGGGTTATCCCTTCAGCATGAATCTCATGCAGAATTACTTGAATCTCTTGGACTTGACTCATAACTGTTTTAAAGTCCACCATCTTGTAATCAAGAAACCGGCCCACAACAAACCTTTTGGATCCAGCATCCTCAGTCTTGTATTTCCTGTATAACGACTCCCACAGTTCTTTGGCTGTTTTCGCTATACAACCAGTCCGACAGCTCGTTCATTATGTTTTTTTTTTTCTGTACAGAAATCTGAATGGTTCAATGTATCAATAACATTTCATACTTGAACTTCTCACTATTCACCACTATTGGGTTTAAGAGCATCTTCAGTCAAGAACCTAGCTAGATTCAGTGTGGTCAAATAGAACTGCATCTTTTGCTGCCACCACTAAAAGTTCCAGTGCCTCATATACTGGCTCATCACCGGATCTTCCATGTTTCTCACGAATGAGTTGATGGTCGGAGTCGATGTTGCCACCCTTGGCCCCAAATAGGCATATCTCCCACAAGCACTGAATTAACAGCCGAAGTGTCTAGTCCGATAGTTGGATCAGCACTATAAGTCTCAAGTGGAACACTTGTGTTCACGTTTGATTTATCCGCCATAATATCATGAAGAGATCAACTGAACTAATTTGGAAATTAATTCTCATTAAAATTGGCAATATTAAAGTCAAATCGGTTCTGTTTTGAATTCAAAATTTAATATTTCGATTAACCCGAAATTAATGGAAATAAATCATCATTAAATTGATAATTACAATTTTGAAGTTCAAAGAATTGATTCTGACAATAATTACCATTTTAAACTTACACATCCAACTCGTCACCACTGTTGGCCTTAGGAGCCTCATCAGTTAAGAATCTCGCAAGATTCAATGTGGTTAGGTAGAGCAACATCTTTTGTTGCCATATCTTGAAATTCAGACAACTGAATTTATCTAGTTTCTCCATATGGTTCATAAGAATCGAAACCAGAAACATAAACGAATTCACTGTCGAGGTATTCATTTGACCCTCAAAAGGGTTCACAATTGTGTCGGTCAACTAAACCACAATTTGGTTGACCACCGGAGTCTCTTGAGCCACGCTCGGGTTCGCAGTTGATTCAGCCGTCATCTTACATAAAACAACCGAACCAAATATTTTAGAACCACAAATATACAATGATATAAACCATTGATATAACACATCCAGTAGATATATATATATATATATATATATATATATATATATATATATAACAATCTCAAATACTGATATAACACAATCATTTTGTTAATATATATCAACACCGGTAATGCAACAATATATCAATCACTAATATATCAAATATAGTGTATCAAACACTATTCTAGCACTTTAAATATAATATTTGTATTTATAAACAAGTGCTGCTACTTGGTGTAGGATTATATAATAATATAATCAATTTATTCCGATTGATATCTAACACTGATATCAAACAATAATACTGTTTTTGGTTCACCAAACTTGTATTATTTAGTTCCACACATATCAGTACAACAAACTGATATATCAATCGACTTTGTATGTTAATATGCATCAACAATATATATAGCACATATAGATTAATCAATACAACTCGTATATATATAAACTTGTTTGTACCAGATTATATAAACATGTAATCCTTTTATCGGTTGTTCCAGATATAGACTATAATTCTATATCTCTGAAATATCAAATATTTACACAGCTCGTGTGTACAACCGATATACTCTTAGAATCACGAAAATATCATATAATATATATGACAGTACCGATATCAATTAGTTGATATCAAACCAGTGAATCAATAATTGATTCCAGATTTCACAATTGAAGTCACAATCAGTATCTGATATCAAACCCGATTACTCAATTGAAATCACACTTGATTTCCAAACCAGTGTCTGTTAATAGACCCGATTTACCAAAATATAAATCTGATAATTAATTGAAATTAGTGTCTCGAAACGGACTCAATTCCAACATATTAATATTTCTGTTTTTTTTGTTAACCCAAAACAGTGATGTTTACTAAACAAGTCTGTTGCAATCCGTAGGAAAACAGAAACCAAACCAGAAGGTTTTAGTAGAAATTAAAATGTGAGAAAAAGGAAAAATAAAGGAAATTGTCTTAAGAATGTTGTTTGTATTGCTAAAAAACAATTTGATTCGAATCTTCAAGAGACAGAAAAAATAGTAAACGGAAAACATCACGTTAGGGAAACCGAGGCCCGTGTTTCACACGGTGTCCTTAAGAAAATCTCGCCGTCTAACACCGTATGTGTATGGCAATTGTCTTCCAGGATACAACGATTTAAACAGTGGATGTGTAGAACACAAACCACTCTCAGCGAACTCAAATTGAATTCAAACTTACCAAGATACGAAGAACATAAAAACTAGGAAAATAACAATATTTTCTCTTAATTTTGTGATTTCCATAATCGTATTTAATGACGGATTATTTCTAATTAATCACTGATTATATTTATTTAGTGATCAAGTAAGTATCGAATCCAAAACGGAGGTCGGTTGTACTATCACGGTCCAATCAGAGCGGTATTTGTGTATGCAGATCGTGCCCACGCACAAGTCATCCAACCGAAGGTTTTCACCCCCACCCCCCACTCACAGCGAACTCAAATTGAATTCAAACTTACCAAGATACGAAGAATAGAAGAACTGGGAAAAGAACAATATTTTCTCATAATTTCTTGATTTCTGTTATTGGTACAATTTGGAAAGGTGGCATGTCAGCATAAACACCGTATAACAAGGAAACAACAAGGGACGTATCAGCAAATGTCAGCTAAATCGGACCAACCTAAAATAATCAGAAAATATCCTTACAGTACAGATCAAAGTTACTTAGATGGTCGGGTTAGGAAAATCTGACCATGGTAATTAGGTTGATCGGGTTATACAAACAACGATCGGGGGAAAACCGAATGATCGGGTATAGCTACTTGATCAGGTAAAGATCCCTGGTCGAGGGTAAAATAAATCTGATCGGGTTTGAAAGACGATCGGTTCAGCGACACGTGGATAAAGTTTAGATATGATCGGACGATTGACATATTGATAACGTTATAACGACTCAAACACGTAAAGAAGAATCCTCCTCAATAAGGTCTCAAGAAGCATACTCTGATAATGAAACAAATTTCCTTATAGTTATCAGAACCCAAAATAAGCAAAAGTTCTGATATAACTACAACGGCCCCAACAAGTCAGAATTAAATTAAATCACTACTACCTTTCTCTTACTTGTATTCCAAGAACTAGGGTTCTATACAAGTATAAATAGACCTTAAAAATACCCAACAAGGGTTAACGAATCATTAGATATTGAAGAGAACAAGTAAGGCCGAATGTGTAATCGTATTATACATAGTGAATTTTCTCTCGCCGTCACCGGCAACCGTGGATGTTTCCTCACCTTGAGGTTTTACCACGTAAAATCTTGTTTTCTCAATCTCTTTCACTATTTTCAATTTATTACATAATCATCAACTTTGAATATTTTGTGTGACGAGTGATCGATTTCACGTAGTCCATAAATCACCGTCAACAATTGGAGCTAGAAGAAGGGGGAGTGATACGTTTTGTGGTGAAGAAACTAACCCCAAAGAACTTGTGAAGCAGCAAAATGGCAGACAACATGGATGGAAGTCAATCCCCACGTGACACTGGCACCCCGCGCGATATCAACAGTTCCGATCCAGTGAACGCCAGTATCGTCGGTGGAAGCTTACCTTCGTTGATTCCAACTTCGATTGGTCAAGCCGCCATAACTTCCACAAGCACTCTCCCAACAATCTCCCCAGATGCGTTCCAATAGGTTCAAGATTCCCTACGGAGAGTCTTCGAAGACGCAGCTAGACAGAGAATTAACATAACTGCTACCGCGAATTTAACTTCGCCATTCCAGTTACACACGCATGTGGTGGCACAAGATCCCAGAATACAGTCTGAGATAGTAATTTCAACTCCAGACGCCCCACAGAAAGCTGGCAAAAATAAGGCAAATCCCTACGAAAAGAGGGATCGATCCTAGAAGAATGGTGGTCGGTATAGTTACCAGGACCATAGAGGGAATGGGGACCAAACCAGCCAGAAAAGAAGGGAGCGCAGCCCGTATGATGACCTCATAAGGAGTCAAGAACGGGAAATGAGTTATGACCGAGGGGACAGATATGACGGACACAGGAGGAGGTCTCGATCCCCTTCAAATGATAAGGAGGAACCCCCAAGGAGGCATAGAGAGACTACCCCCGCTCCTAGATACAATGTTCGAGATACTCAAATCATTGGGCGAACATCTAGAGACCCCTATGGTTTTATCATCCGTTAGAAATTAGACGAGCGCGGTGAACCAGAAGGAGAGCACGAAATTCTACTAAGAAGGATAGAAGCACTGGAACGAAGATAGGGACGAGGGAATTTGCTGATTGGCAACTCCAGAAGTCCTTTTACCGCTTCCATAAGGCAAGCCCATTTTTTTGAAAAATTCAGGATGCCGCATGTGGAACAGTTCAAGGCCAACACCGACCCCCAGGAGCATGTCAGGAGATATCAGAGCGCGATGGCACAGTATGATTATGATGACACGCTCTTATGTAGGATATTCCCCCAGACGTTAGGTGATCAGGGGTCTAGATGGTTCGGTGGCCTTGCGAGCGGGTCGATCGGGAATTTCGAGGAATTAATACAGGCTTTCACTAGGCAGTTGGTGGGAAACATCCAACGCAGGAAGTCAATATCCATCCTTTCAACCATGAAACAAAGGAAGGGCGATAAGTTAAAGGACTACCTTGCCCATGTTTCATAGGAAGTCTCAGAGGTGCAGTACCCCAACAATGACGCGGTTGTAGCGGCATTCGTCAACAGTTTGCAGCATAGCCAATTGTCACTCAGTCTAAGACAAAAAGGGCCCGACCACTTATGCTAATCTGGTGGTTGACGTAGAAGGATATGCGATGGCCGAAGAAGAACAGATAGCCCATGGAGGGGAATTGATACATGAAGGCCGACCAGGAGAAAATCTGAAGTCCAAAGACAACGGTCAGAAGGGAAATCCCAAAGGTGACCAGAAAAGCAATTCTATGAGAGGTAAGGAAAATCGCAAGAAAGATGATCAGAAGAGCAACAAGACTTATAAAAGGCAATACACGAATTATACTCCTTTGGCTCAGAGACAGGAAGAAATTCTGAACGTAATTGAAGAAAAGAGTTTATATAAGAAACCTCCAAAACAGTCCAGTTTTGCTCGAAGAGATACTTCAAAATAATGTCGTTTTCACCGAGAGAATGGCTATGAAACTTCCAAATGCTACTAGTTAAGGGACTACATTGAAAAACTAATCAGAGAAGGACATCTGAAAGATGTGATCCTCAAAGGGTGAGATGATCGGTAAAATGATCCCATAAAAACTGATCCAGATAGAAAGGATGGTTCAAAGGAAAATTCAGACGTCGGAGCTATCAACATCATTTTCGGTGGGCCGTATACAGAGAGAAGCAACATGGAGAGAATGACAGAGGTCCGAGAGGCCATTGACGATCAAAGAAGCTTGGAAATAAACTTGGTAGATCCCGACCAAAAGAAGCTCAAACAGGGTTGGGATCCAATCACCTTCTCTAAAGCAGATGCTTATGGAGCCAAACGACGTAATTGTTGTATCAGTTCGTATCGGCCACAGTGAAGTAAGAAGGGTGCTAATCGATAATGGAAGTTCGGCAGATATCCTGAGCGTTACGGTGTTTGACCAATTAGGACTCCAAAGGAAAGATCTACAGTCGCTAGCAATTCCCCTTAGAGGATTTGGCGGAGCAGAAGTGAAATCTCTCGGAACGGTCAAGCTGCCGGTCGAGATAGGAAATTTTCCATGCCAGAAAACAGTACTGCTTGACTTCGTGGTCGTAGATACCGAAAATTGGTCGTACAACGCTTTACTAGGAAGACCATTCTTGAATAAAACAAAGGCAGTCACAGCAACTTATGCCCTGACCATCAAGTTCCTAACCGATGCCGGGGTTGGAGTACTAAGGGGATCCCAAGAATGGGCAAGGAAAGCTAATCTAGCAATCTACAGAGAGAAGGCTGAGCCGGACGTAATACAGATTGATCTCGCCGAGCAAAAGAAACACTTAAAAGAAGATGAGATCGAGGAAAAGGCAGAAATGCTGACTCGTTTCGATCTTGACCCTAGTGAGCCATCACCAGAATAGGGAAAAAATCAGGAAGGCGAATCAACTATTGAGGTCGTGATGGACGACGAAAGACCCGAACAGACAGTCAAATTAGGAGCACATTTGACCGATCTTGTACAAGGTCAGTTAATCAATCTGTTGAAAAAGTACATGGATGTATTCACCTGGAAGCATAAAGACATGCTAGGAATCGATGCTAAAATAATCGCTCATGCTCTGACCGTTGACCCCAAGCGAAAGCCGATAATACAAAAGAGGCGATGATTCAATCTTGAAAGAAGTCAAGCGATAAAAGAAGAAGTCCATATGTTATTGGCAGCAGGATCAATCAGGGAGGTCCAATACCCCGAATGGGTTGCCAATGTGGTGCTCGTCAAAAAGAAGAATGGACAGTGGAGAATGTGTTTGGATTTCACAGACCTGGACAAAGCATGCCCGAAAGATAGTTTCCCTCTACCTCGGATAGATCAGTTGGTTGACGCGACTGCGGGGCATGAGTTGCTGAGCTTCATGGATGCATATTCAGGATATAACCAGATAAGGATGTTTGGGCCAGATGAAGAAAAGACAGCTTTTATAACAGACCAGGGCCTTTACTGTTACAGAGTAATGCCCTTTGGTCTCAAAAATGCCGAGGCGACTTACCAAAGACTGAAAAATAAGATATTCGCTCGACAGATCGGCAGAAACATGGAGGTCTATATAGATGATATGTTGACAAAAAATGTCACAACAGATAAACATGCAACAGACCTGCAAGAAACATTTGAAGTGTTGAGACGGTATGGAATGAAGCTCAACCCGAACAAATGTGTTTACGAGGTACCGGTGGGAAGATTCCTCGGATTCCAAGTCCATCAAAGGGGAATTAAGGCGAATCCTGAAAAAATAAAGGCCCTGGAAAAAGATGAGATCCCCGGTCACCTTAAAAGAAATCCAAAGATTGACAGGCTGCCTCACCTCACTAAACCGATTCATCAATAAGTCAACTGATAGATGTTTGCCTTTCTTTAAAGCAATAAGGAAAGGTAATGGAGTAGAGTGGAACGAGGAGTGTGAGCAAGCATTCCAAAAGATCAAAGAATATTTGGGTAAGGCCCATATCCTGTCAAAACCCTTAAAGGGGGAAACATTGTGTCTATACCTATCAGTCACAACAGTAGCAACATGATCAATTCTGATCAGACTGGACGGCGGAATACAGAAATCAGTATATTACACCAGCAAGGTTTTGCTACCAGCAGAAACGAGATACTCGGCAGCCGAACAGATGGCACTGGCATTGGTAACAGCCGTAAGAAAGCTAAGACCCTACTTCCAGGCTCATACAATTGAAGTATATACTGATTGCCCCTTGAAGCATTATTATCTAAGCCGGAAGTATCTGGAAGATTAACAAAGTGGGCAGTCGAACTGAGTGAGTTTGATATCGTTTATCTGCCAAGAATAGCAATAAAAGGTCAAGCAATAGCAGATCTGATTGCCGAGTTCACTGAGCCAAACAGTGAGGTAATCAGAGTACTAGAGGAAAAGGAAAGAATGGCCTTCAGCAGGAAGTTGCACGTCGAAAGGTCATCAAACACGCACGGCAGCGGGGCAGGTATAGTAATATCCACCCCGGAAGGCGATCAGGTGGAATGTGCCCTGCGTTTTGATTTCAAAGCTACCAACAATATGGCCGAATATGAGGCATTGTTGGCTGGAATTAGGGTATGCACAGCATTGGGAGCGGACGAAGTGGAGATATTCAGTGATTCCCAGATTGTGGTTAACCAGGTCCTAGATGGGTATCAGGCAAAAGGTTCCAACATGATAACTTACCTGGAGATAGCCAAGATGCTCCTCAGAAGATTCAAAAACTACAGAATCACTCAGATCCCGAGGGAAAAGAATGAGAAGACCGACGCACTATCAAGATTAGCACTGGAGACCGCCGGTATCTGGTCCAGAACGATTCCAGTTGCTCACCTCAAGGAACCCAGCATTAAAGAAGAAGGAAAGCTGAGGGTGAAAACAGTGGAAGAAGAGCCGACCACATGGGAGACCCCGATCAAACAATACCTAGAAAAAGGTATACTCTCCAATGACACAGCTGAGGCAAAACGTGTCAGATACAGGGCAGCTCGATACTCAATAATAGACTGCGAACTTTACAGAAGGGGGTTTTCTAAAGTCCTGCAGAGATGTGTTAGTCGGGAAAAATGAGATAAAATTCTTGCTAGCGTGCATAGGGGTATATGTGGAAACCACACTGGGGGAAAAAGTTTAGCTCATAAAACCCTTAGGCAAGGTTTTTACTGGCCAACACTGTTTCAAGATGCCAAATTAATGGCAAAAAAGTGCAGTACATGTCAAAGAATTGGAAACGACATCAAACAACCCCCCGAACATTTGAGGAATATGACCTCCCCGTGGCCATTTGCGATGTAGGGGTTGGACCTAATCGGTCCTATACCAACGGCAACTAAGGGCTGTGCAAAGCTTGCCATTGTGGCAGTAGACTATTTCACAAAGTGGGCTGAAGCGGAAGCATTAGTACACATAACCGAAGCCAATACCACTAGCTTTGTGAAAAAGAACATCATTTATGGATTTGGGATCCCAGATACAATCATCACAGACAATGGAACCCAATTCGATAGTAATAATTTCAGGGAGATGTGTTAAAAATTCCACATCAAGAACTATTATGCTACACCAGTTCACCCTCAGACCAATGGTCAGACCGAAACAGTCAACAAGATCATCAAGCACACCTTGAAGGCAAAGCTTGATGGAAAGAAAGGGAATTGGGCAGACAAGTTACATGAGGTGCTCTGGACATATCGCACAACTCAAAGAACATCGATAGGAGAAACTCCTTATTCCTTTGCCTTCGGGACTGAAGCTGTTATCCCGATCGAAGTAAGCTATACCTCTCCCAGAGTTCAGTTTTACCAACAAGACTCAAATGTGGGGATGCTAGAACAAAACTTAGATGAGTTGGAAGAAAAAAGGGACATAGCGGTGGTAAGAAATGCAGCCTACCAGCAAAGGGTTGCAAGATATTACAATTCGCATGTTAAGGAGAGAAAGTTCCAACTCGGGGATCTGGTTCTCAGAAGAGTATCACCAAACACAAAGGATAAGGCATCTGAATCTTTAGCAGACAAATGGGAAGGGCCTTATCAGGTGGTCGGGCTAGCTGGGCATGGAGCATATCGCCTTGTCCGACCAGAAGGAGGAGAGTTACCCAGACCATGTAACGCTCAATATTTGAAGATATTGTACCCTTGAGGGGTTTCTCTTGTTTTGATTTCTTTCAGGATTCTTAGATATTTTATTAGAGTTTAAAATAATTAAAATTTTCAATTATAATTAACCAATTGTCTCTTCATATAGTATGTCGGAGATATTAATAAAAGCCCTTTGAGGGAAAGCATTGTTCAAATAATAGTGTTCTGATTTTGTTTTCGATTACAAAAGCAAATCTCGTTAAACCTCGAACGGGTTATCGAGGGGCCTAGTGATGGGGCCGAAAGCACATGTCTCAAAGACAGTACACCTTCACCGAAACTAACCGGGTACGATAAAAGCACTGTTAGAGCGCCTTCGGGTGATATACCTGATGGGATACGCAGAAAGATGGATGAGGCAATCTATAAATTCTTTTACCTTAACACCCGCTAATCAGATGCTCAGTTAAGATAAGTTAATGGGATAAACAAAACTCTCATCGTAATAAATCTTGAGTAATAAACTATTGGGAGATGTCCCGGTGACTTAGTTACCAGATAAAAGATAAAAGTCAATAAAAAAGGATACCATGTATATGGTCCAACGAAAGAACATAACCAAAAGCTAAAATAAAGCCGGTCGATTCACAGATAACCGATCAGGATGACAAGAAGCTAGATAGCAGTCAAACTAGCGGAGGATGATAATTAAATTAACTAAGTTCGATCAGTTAATGAAATAGCTAAATGGGTTAATATGTATCGTTTAAAATCAATCGGTCGTGATCAGTTAATCAAATAATTGATCGAATAACAAATATCAATAGTTATCACACAAGCAAACTAAAATTTATATCATTGAGAATGATTTAAACACTTGTATGACAAATGTTTACAAAAATATGTGATACATTAAATGACAGGATGAAAGTTAAGCTCTAGAGACGTTCGAGGGACCGCCAGGACCGAAACTACTCCGGGGTTGGTCTTCTTCTCCATAGGTCTTGGTCAAATCACCAAAATCAGGCCAATAAATGTCATCGTCAGGGCTCTCGACCATGAAAGAAGAATAATCTGTTTCAGGCAAGGGGCCAACGTCAATGCCTTTGGATGCTGAATCATCCGAGTGAAAGGAAATCAAGGAGAATTTGGAAGGCAGTTCCAGATGCATTGCATGGGGGTCATTCCCTATAGATCTGCAATAAGCCCTTCATCTCATCCTCTGATTCCTTATGGCATTTAGAGACTCAGCCTTATGCTTTTTAATCGTTTGATCCCACTTCAAGCGAGCCTCATCAGTGGCCCTCTCCTTACCTCCGAAGAATATCCGAGCAGTGGCAAGCCCTCTCTCAAGCTACCTCAACAGGACCGCCTCAAACGCGGAAGATCTCTTATAGCGATCAACACTTTGAACTTCAAAGGCCAACTTAACTTCCTGAGAAAAAACTTCCATTTGCTTTAAGTCTTCGATTAATCTTTCATAACAAAGTTTGGCTTCTTCGGATGCATGGTGAGCCTCAAGCATAGACTGCTGTGAGGCAGTCAGAGTCTGCTTTGCAGTTCGAGCCTCCATCTCTTAGTCAGCAGCTGCTCATTCAACCAAGGAAAGCTTCTGCTCCATATCCGTGCACCGTTGTTCGGCTTTTGCCAGTTTTGCTTCAAGTTCAGAGTTCTTTACTGATAGTTTCGTCAGGCTAGCTGACGCTTTATCCCTCAAGTTTCAGCATTGGATACAGCTTCTCTAAGGGCAGCCTCGGTCTGGTCACGCTGCCTTAGATTTTCTTCGAAGGATACTCTCAATTTTGACTCAGAGGCTGAAACGGAACTGATCGTTTCTTTTCTCTCCTCAAGCTCCTTCTCTAGACGAGAAATTTTGGCAACCTGCTTCCTTTGAGTCACCATAGCCTTAGCCATCTCCTCCACAGCCTTAGAAAAGGAGAGAGATATGTTATGACTAAAACTTGAAACGAAAAGAATTGGTAAGAGAATGGAAAACACGTACATATACACCATTATTATAAATGGCACGAACTCGCTCCCAATCGTTTGCGTTCCGAAAATTAGTCCAGTAACCTTCACCAATGTAGCCTCTTCCAGAAGACATGGACTTTAACATATCAAGGGGGTCGACTGATGTTCCGCTTGAGCCAAGACCCTCGGGAGCAGTGGGGGCTTCCATCACGTCAGGGCATTAAGGTTGTTAGTAGGTGGAGATTGGATTTATGATGGGAATAGATCCAGAAAATGGCCATCAAAGGTGTGGCGATAGGTTGTCTCCGATCAGAAACCTCTGATGGGCTCGCTTCAGTACTTCCTCCGAGGGAGGTCCCGGTTACATCTGGCAATGGTCCTACAAAAAACTTACGGGAATGGTCCACCTCATGGTCAGATAGATTGTTTTCAGGAACGGACTAATAGGCTAATACTTTGTTAGGGCTGGCTTGTTCATCATCAGAGTCCAAGTCAGTAAAAACTATCTGACGCTTAATAGAGAGTTGCATTGGAGCTTTACCACAATCAGTTGAATGAGTAGTTTGAAGAGGGACCGACTCAGCCAAGATTGGGGGGTAAGCCTACTGATCGGGATGTATTACTACTAATGGAATAGCAGTTTGATCATTAGTTTGGGGCTCAAGATGTGGAACTGCTGATGGAGCATAGGCACGGTCATTTCCTTTTTTCGACCGATGTTCCCTTCGGACCAGATCGGTCAGAGTATCTTGATCCCCTTCATCTTCCTCGATAATAATTGGTTTGATTCTAATCCGATAAGCTCCTAGGTTCGTCGTAGATTTAGCTTTTGCTTTTCCCTAAGCAGCATCGTGAGCAGAAGAGCCAGCATCAGTCTTGGTCACTTTGCTGATTGGTGATCTCGCGAAAGGCTTGGGTAAACGACGACCAGCCGTTTCTTTGGCATATTTCCTTTTCGAACCTCTAAGAGGTATTTTCTATTCATTATCCTGATCAGAGGGCTTCTTTCCTCTTTCTTCATCAAGAGTGTTCGGGGGAATATTGGGGTCAAGTTGATAAACATGTTCAACCATAACTTGTTCAGAGGGGGCGATCCCTTGAGCTATTTGAGAAGCAGCTTCAGCTCGATTGACTTTGTCAACATTTTTGATCTTCTCAGCCTGCTCCCCAGCTACGATGTCCATTTCGTACACTGAAGCCAGCAAAAAAGTATCAGAATAAACAAAGTTAAACATAAAATAAAACCAAGACTCAGAGAAGGAGTACTCACAGCATTTTCGCCGGCTTGAAATTGGAGGGAATAATCCTGAGTCTTGAAGAGCCTTTTCGACGAACAAGGTACGTCGGTCCCTAGCCTCCCACATCGTTTGAGCAGTCTTGACAACATTCTGAGCTTGGGACTTAGTCAGCATAGCAAAAGTTTTATTCCACAGTTCAGGAATATATAAATGTTAGGTGTAAGGACCTTGATTTTGTGATTGGCTTATTTCATGACAAACCATACCACATTGGGGATGATTGTGTAATGGGTAGCTTAGGTCTGTGTTGGCTAGCTTCCAAGCATCTCCATGACTTCAAAAGCAAAAGGTATACTCACTTGACTTTGTCTCTTGAAGAGTTTAGGTGCACACACACACACACACACACTTCATGCATGCTTTGTTCATCTTGCATATGTGTTCTTTATTGTTTATATATGTGCATCTGCTATACAACTCACACGAGCACGTCTTTGTTTGTCTTTACGTGTGGTTGTTTTGTTTTACGTTTTCCGTTTTCCGTTTGTGTTCAGAAACGTCCTCACTCGCACGATGGTGTGCTTGTGTTGTGTCTGCGCCTGCACATTGGTGTGCTTGAGTCTTAGCATGAGTGGTGACCATAGAGAGGTTCCATTTGTCCTCTCTTGGATTGTTATTTGGTTACATGGTTTTATACCATGATTGTGGGAATTTTGTTATTGACCAATTCTGACCTTTAGTCACTCTTTTGACCATTATTCTTTCTACGATTATCCAAATAATGTTTTGTTAATTGGAGTAGAAAGTAGACTTCCATACCTTTCCAACGGTATATCATACGAAAGGTTTCGATGTTGTTGGGTCATGTTTTGGGTTGCTTGTTTCTGGAGCTGGAGTGTTGTCCAGTGTGTTAGACGACATGCAAGGCTACTTGTGCATGTCGCCTCATAAGTCGCCTTAGACTTGATATTTGTCTCCAGAACAAAAGGCTACTTGCCAAGCGACTTGTGCATGTCGCCTTGGATGTCGCCTCGGGCTGCCTTGTTTCTTTCCAGAACAAAAGGCGACATGTTAGGCGACTTGGGAATGCCGCCTCTCATGTCGCCTGACACCAAAAAACAGGGCATTTTGGTCTTTTCAAGTCAGCTCGTTTTTCCCACTATAAATACATCTTTATCTCTTCTTCTTCCTCAACTCTCTGAAATTGCAGAAACCCTAGAGAGAGATAGAGAGAGTCTAGAGAGAGAAAGCTTCATTTAAGCTTCATTAACTCTCCAAACCCAAAACTCATGCATCCAAAGCATCAATCATACATGGGTCTTCATTGTTTCATGACTAGGTAAGCAAGAACTTCCTTGAATATCATTTATTGTTCTTCTTACACTAGATTAGGTATTTATTGCATGATTAAATACCTAGACTCTATTTATTGCATATTTATGAGTCTTGATAACATGATTGGGTTTGTATTTTGATAGCTAAATTGATTAGATCATTTTTGCCAAAAAGCTAGGTTATAAATATTCATGTGTGATTTATTGATAACTAGGTTGAGAAATTGTGTTTTAATCAAATAGTTAATATTCATGAATATTTGATTTGTTTTGTTTGTGATAGCTTGCATCATTAGGTCATATATGCATAAATAGCTAATCCATAAATATTCATGTATGCTTAATTGATGATTAGGTTGGCTTTGTGTATCTAGTCAAGTTCATGAATGTTTATGTGAATATATTTGACAATTAGGTTGTTAGAATTTCTCTACAACTAATTGAGACCTCATGTGTGTACATGTAGGCATTGTTTGATAACTAGAGTGTTTAATTGCATTATAACATCTAGTTAAGCATTTTGTGTTTAGTCTTGCACATTATTGCATTGACTATATTGTCATATACACACGTAGACTTTTATACTCTTCTTGAGTCAAAGTCTTGTGGCTTCGGGGTGAAGTTGCACAAGCATTGAAGTCTTGCAACCAAGTTGTGGTTGGCAAGCATCGGTCAAGTGCCACTATAAAAGGCCTCGGGTAGAGTAGGAGGTGCTCACGCCAAGAGTAGTGTATCAGGGGATATTACTAGGGATTGAACCAAGAGTGGCGAGTGGTAGTGTCCATAGCCTGAGGTTTTCGAGAGTAAGAGTCCGAGCATCACTTGAGGGTGTAACTTTTTACTCATATAGTGGATTTTTGTGATCGTCTGTGGCTAGAAGGATAGCCCGTGGTTTTTCCCTTATCAAAGGGTTTCCACGTCAAAATCAAGTGTTCTTTATATTTACGCACTTTTACTTGATTTTGTATGTTTGTTTTATTTGGGTTAATTGTGATTAAATTTGACTAATCGAAAAAATTGGTAATAATCGATTAACAACCCATTCCCCCCCCCCCCCCCCCCCCCCCCCTAGGTTGTTAGACACACGCTTAGAGTATTTTTTTCATTGGGGAACTGCTCTTCTAGCTAATTCTTGGCGACCATCCGCTACCACTATTTCGCCCCAGTCGCGTTGGACGAAGAACCGGCTATTCTTCCAGTATTTGTTGGAAGTGGGAAATCTCCAGATAAAGCTTTTGTGGTCCTTGTTAGATGGGGGTGAAGGCCGTTGGTCATATCCCTCCGGAATCCAATGGCTCATGGAAAGAGATTAAAGGTAAAATGTACCCCAATTATCTGATCGTCCTAAGGTGTAGAAATTACAAATATCTTGTGGGGTCGGGGGGTACTTGGCACCGATCAGTTTCCACAGGTGCTATAGGCTCATCAGCACTCGGTAGGAGTTCGGTGAAAGCTAAGAAGGAGCAATTCCAGCATCGGCTAAAAATCGAGCAATAAAAGGCTGGAGGGGAAGTGTGACCCTTGATGTGAGCATTGCCCCATAAATAGCCACTGCACCACGAGGGGGATTCCAGATTGCACGCCTCTCATCCAGGAAAAGTTTTACCGAGCGAGGAAGATCGAATCTCTCGCTGTACTTGACTAGTTTTGGCGTGTCAACAATACTTGTTTCCGAATCGAAATCACTGGGATGTTCGGCAGAAAATTTCATCAAAAATGCTCGTCGTTCTCTAGGAATATCTTTCATCTTCAACAGTTGTGATGAAATTTTTAGATCTATTAGAGATGAATCTTTTGAGCTGGGTATGTTTTCCCGACCAAATCTTGATGTCTTCGACATATCTGGATATGCATTTGGAGAAGAAACAGAAGGATTAGCAATATTCGATTCAAAAAGAGAAGGTTGGAATTCAGGAATAACCCTTGAATAGTCAACATTAAGAGGAATGGGTTGAGGTGGAAGAGAGAAATCTTGAAAAAATCCTCCTAATATAGATTCAACCCTGGCAATATTTTCTCTATCACCTATCTCAATATAATGAATCAACAACTCAACGTAACGATGGCGGGTAGCAGAATCCATACCTGATGATTGAAGAAAGAGAAGAACTCTGAGAATGACGAAGAAATCTGGAAGAATACAGATTTAGAAAAAGGTTTGAGAAGACGAAGAGTTATGGAGTGCAAAGGAAAGAAGATCGTATGAAAGGGGAAGTAGAGAAATTTTTGAAATATATATATACAAAGATGATGTCATGAGAGTGGTGGTTGGTGTGCGAATCCCGAAGATCACGTGCCATTTGAAATTTGAACCACTGTCAACGGTTGCGTCATTCATGTTAAATCATCTAGACAAATCAAACATTTATGGGTGAGATTAAAAGCCACGCCGTTTAGAAGCATGAAGCATTTATGAGCTATACGACAAAAGACTCCCGAGTTAAACTTGTTTTCACCGGGTTAGTTATCTTCACTGAGTAAGATACTCGGTTTAAATGTTTAAGGGAGTATTGTTATTGGTACAATTTGGAAAGATGGCATGTCAACATAAACACCGTATAACATGGAAACAACAAGGGACGTATCAGTAAATGTCAGCTAAATCGGACCAACCTAAAATAATCAGAAAATATCCCTACAGTACTGATCAAAGTTACTTAGATGGTCGGGTTAGGAAAATTCGACCATGGTAATTAGGTTGATCGGGTTATACAAACAACATCGGGGGAAAACCGAATGATCGGGTATAGCTACTTGATCAGGTAAAGATCCCTAGTCGAGGGTAAAATAGATCTGATCGGGTTTGAAAGACGATCGGTTCAACGACACGTGGATAAAGTTTAGATATGATCGGACGATTGGCATATTGATAACGTTATAATGACTCAAACACGTAAAGAAGAATCCTCCTCAAATAAGGTCTCAAGAAGCATACTCTGATAAGGAAACAAATTTCCTTATAGTTATCAGAACCCAAAATAAGCAAAAGTCCTGATATAACTACAACGACCCCAACATGTCAGAATTCAATTAAATCACTACTACATTTCTCTTACTTGTATTCCAAGAACTAGGGTTCTATACAAGTATAAATAGACCTTAAAAATATCCAACAAGGGTTAACAAATCATTAAATATTGAAGAGAGCAAGTAAGGCCGAGTGTGTAATCGTATTATACATAGTGAATTTTCTCTCGCCGTCACCAGCAACCGTGGATGTTTTCTCACCTTGAGGTTTTACCACGTAAAATTTTGCTTTCTCAATCTCTTTCACTCTTTTCAATTTATTACATAATCATCAACTTTGCATATTTTGTGTGAAGAGTGATCAATTTCACGTAGTCCAGAAATCACCGTCAACAATTTCCATAATCGTATTTAATGAGTGATTATTTCTAATTAATCACTGATTCTATTTACTCAGTGGTCAAGTAAGTATCTAGAATCCAAAACGGAGGCCGGTTGTACTATCACGGTCCAGTCGGATGTACGCAGGTCGTGCCCATGCACAAGTTATCCAACCGAAGGTTCGGGGTCCATGATTTGCACACCCACCCCCACCACCACTCTCAGCGAACTCAAATTGAATTCAAACTTACCAAGATACGAAGAACAGAAGAACTAGGAAAAAATAATATTTTCTCTTAATTTCGTGATTTTCAGAATTGTATTTAACGACTGATTATTTCTAATTAATCACTGATTTTATTTACTCAGTGATCAAGTAAGTATCTAGAATCCAAAACGGAGGTCGGTTGTACTATTATGGTCCGATCGAAGCGACATTCGTGTACGCAGGTCGTGCCCACGCACAAGTCATCTAACCGAAAATAAATACAAAATGGGGTCGTGTAAATACAAAATGGGGTGTACATACAATTTTAGAATGATATAAATATCGCCACTCGAACAAAAATTATTCAACTAAAAGAAACCCAACATCTAACCATCGTCCGTCCAATTACTCGATCCTTAATAGTCAACAAACACTATATTAAAAACAGAGGCAACACTATAAACATTACATTTTGTAAATAACACTAAATAATGTTTCTTTCTTCATGAAAACGATGTTGCACAAGTAAATCAACAAGTCCAGAAACAAAATAAAAGCCTGAATGGTTATCATTAGCAGTTTGAGTTGAGTTTGGAATTCAAATTGAATTGGCCTAATAATGGGTATTCCCTATGCACTGAGCTGGACCAGGCTCTACAGCCCAATCATGAAATACTCAACCAACGATCTTCGCCTACTTTTAACGAATAGTGTTGCTAACTTTATTTAGCAGTCGAATCCCCAAATTGCTGCAACCCTTGAGCTGAATCGTCTTGTAATGATGTCAGTGACCTTCCATCGCATTCTTAGAAACCGCAAACTTGTTTCTCTTGCATCGCTATCTTCCCTCCGCATACCCACATTTCCTCCGTCAGTCTATAACCACCGCCACGTTTCTTCCTCATCAAACCCGCCAACCCAAACCCGTACCCGGACTCCACTCGAAAAACAGTTTGAAACCTGGACGCAGCATCTCAAACCGGGATTCACTCCATCCGACGTCGTTCTAGCCCTACATGCCCAATCAGACCCCGATCTCGCCCTCGACATATTCCGATGGACGGCCCAGCAGCATGGTTACAGGCATAACCATGAAACATACCTCACCATGATCAAACTTCTAATCAACGGCAGACGCTATCGCCATGTCGAAACCCTTGTCGAAGAGGTCATTGCTGGAAACTGTGATATGTCTCTCCCTCTTTACAATTCCATGATTAGATTCTGCTGTGGTCGCAAGCTTTTATTCAACCGCGCTTTCGATGTGTATAAGAAGATGCTGAAATCAGAAAACTGTAAGCCCTCACTTGAGTCATACACTTTACTGTTAAATTCGTTGCTTAGGAGATTTAATAAGTTGAACGTTTCTTATGTTTATTTGCACGCCGTTAGGTCTTTAACCCAGCAAATGAAATCTCTAGGGGTTATACCTGATACATTCGCTTTGAATATGATAATTAAGGCTTATAGTAAGTGCCTTCAGGTTGATGATGCTATCAGGTTTTTTCGCGAAATGGGCTTGTACGGTTGTGAGCCTAATTCTTTTACTTATAGTTATATTGTTAAGGGCTTGTGTGAGAAGGGCAGGCTGGGGCAGGGTTTAGAATTTTATAAGGAAATGAAGGGAAAGGATTTGGTGCCGAGCGCCAGTTGTTATATGATTTTGATTTGTAGTATGGCAATGGAAAGGAGATTTGAGGATGCAACTGAGGTTGTTTTCGACATGTTAGGAAATTCTATGGGGCCAGATATGTTGACATATAGGACTGTCTTGGAAGGATTGTGTAGGGAAGGGAAGAGTGATGAAGCTTTTAAGCTGCTTGAGGAGTTTAGAAGGAAGGATGCTTTAATGGGTAACAAGAATTACAAGACTTTGTTGAATGGATTGCATTTTCTTAATAGAGACTAGACTTCATGCTCAATTCTTTGTTTTTGTTTGAAGACATGTTCAATTTTTTAATCTACTTCAAAAGAAAAACTAGTATGTCAAAGCTGATGAATTAGATAAGATTCACAAGAGGGACTATTCAAAGTGACTTATGCATGCCGGAGACTAGCTGTGGGTATCATGATCTTATCAGGATTCTCAAGATTGATTTACATAGCCTTTTCTGTCTTCCAAAGATTGATTCACATTTCTCCTTCTGTCTTAAGGAGATCAGGGCGGAATGTTGTGCTTGCCCATTATGAACATAGATGCTCTATCTTTTTCACTGGCTGTGGCATGGGTATTCTCAGCATTCTTCAATCTGAAATGGGAAATGGTGAAGCCAGTCATTGCTTAACATAAATAATCTGACAGACGTTGATATATCAACAGAGTTTGGGTGAGCTTGAAGATGGTTGTGGATAAGGCATATTTTGGTTTTGTTGACTGCAGATGGAAATTCAAAGTGGATCAAATGAACTTTTTCATGAGAACAGTGTAATCAGTTCTCAGGATGGTTAATACTTCATGGCAATATAAGAGACTTTAGAAATTGTTTGTGAAGTGAGATACTATTGATTCTTTCAAGCAGTAAAGCAATGTAATGCCTCTGGTTCGGTTCTAGTCGGGTCAACAAGGTTTTAGTTGGTAGCAAACTGCTGTTACTGTAGCTTTAATGAGCTTTATCTATGTATCACAACTGGAATGGATTACAAAACATATTTTCATTTAATCTTTCACCCTTAGAGTTTCTGCCAATTTCAACACTGATTACTTTGATGGTGAAATTAATTCACAATTGGGTGGCCACTAGAGTAGCATATTATCAAATGGATGGCCACTAGGTAATTTTCCTTACATATGGCTATTTATGTCACATTGTTCGTCTATAATGGCCATTTTGAACCGAATTTACTATCTAATGGTCATTTTGATATTACATGACCCATTAAGGTAATTATCCCTTTAATTTATTATTCTTTGTGTATTTTTCTTGGAATGCATTTAGAATGTGTTTAGTGCATGGAGGAGCATTGCTTCTTAAATTTCTAAAATTATGGTAATCATAAAATCAAGTTTCTGGAAAACTTAATTGGAAGTGATGAAAGGGCATCACACCTAGGGATGGCAACGACATGCCCCATACCTAAAACCCGGTTGGGGTAAGGGGCCCTATACCCGACATGGGTCCCGAATGATTTTTCGATTTTCACCCCTTACCCGAACCTGTTTGGAGCGAGGTGATCCATATCTGATTCAAACTAGTCCAATTCATTTAACCAAAAAAAAAATGTTTAAACCATTATATATTCAAATTTTACCATACCCACTAGTGGGTGGGGCCAATGTGTCGTGTTAGTTAGGCCTTTTGCGTACCAGAACTGTTGCATGGTGTGACCGCACACTGTGTGCAACACTCTCGCGCCAGCATGTTGCCAAGCATAAGCGCACACGCGTGGCACCCCAACGTTATGGGCGGCCCTATTGCCTATTTATGTGATTTTTTCCAATTCTAAACCTACGGACTTCGACTTAAGATTTCCTAGAGTTGTCAAGGCTAAGAATGGTATTGGGTCGGGTTTTGACGGGTATTCATAAACCCACACCCGAACCCGTGAACAATATTGACATTGAGACCCGCCCACCCATGAAATGTAACAGGTTCGGGTTCTGGTTTCACCATCGGGTTTTAACAACACCTATACTCGCCTGCGGACCCACAAACTTCTAAGAGTTTTGATGAATTTTTTTTGGGATAATTACCCTGGTGGCCATCGACTTTTGCCACTATTCTCAAAATGGCCACCAGTTAGGGATTTGGTTTAGAAATGGTCATTTTTGACAAACAAAGTTACACCGGTGGCCATTCCGTTATAACACCGTTAACTTTTTCAAAGAATGTTACACTAATGGCCATTAATTTGTTCACTTAGTATCAAAATGACTATTATAATAATTTTTCTCCAAAATTACTCTAGTGGTCATCCATTTGGTCAATTGGTATCAAAATGACCATTATAATTGTTCCATTTTTTTTAACTGAAAGTGCATTGCCTTTTGTTAAGGTTGGTAGTTATTTTAGGTACTATGAAATTTGGTTGGCAAACTTTTGTGTGGTTTTGAATATGGTGCAATCGGGTATGGTTTTTGAACAGTTTTTTTGTATACTTGTGTAGGGGATTTTGGTATACTTGTACAGTTTGACAAGTAGTATTTGATGTGTATGACTAGATAAAATTATATTGAATCAAATGAATTATTTATTTTCTCTATTGAAATGAAATTTTATTTTTAATGATTGCTTACTTTATTTTTCTAATAGAATATAGTTGTACATATAATGATTATTTTGATATCAATTAACCAAATAGATGGTCAATACACATGTTTTAGAAAAAATGGGACAATTATAATGGTCATGTTGATACCAATTGACCAAATGGATGGCCACAAGAGTAATTTTGGAGAAAAATTATTATAATGATCATTTTAATACTAAGTGAACAAATTAATGGCTATTAGTGTAACATTCTTTGAAAAAGTTAACGATGTTATAACGGAATGGCCACCGGTGTAACTTTGTTTGCCAAAAATTGTCATTTCTAAACCAAATCCCCAACTGGTGGCCATTTTGAGAGTGGTGGCAAAAGTCGATGGCCACCAGGGTAATTACCCCTTTTTTTTTTTTTTTTTTTTTTTTTTTAGAAAAAATCACACTTTCTTAAAGTGTCACCGACTTCTTCGTCGTTGAAACATAGCTATCTTTGTCCATGTTGTGTTCTTCGCCATTTGCTTCCTTTCGCTTCTCTTTCCACTTAGACTCGATATCGTGTTGTTAGGTACACACCCGCTTCCTCTTCCATGTCCCCATATGATGCCAACCAGTTCCACGGAAAAATGATCGTGAAGAAGGGTTTGAAAATTTTGAATCTGAGATTTGAAAAAGCTCAATTCACGGGTTGCAAAAACAGAATCTGATATTTTTGAAGTGCGAATACTAAAAAACAAAAGATTGAGTTGAAAAAGATTGAGTGATTGACTAAATAAAATGTATACTTTAAAAATATATATAAATAAATAAAAGATACACGTCTTTCAAAAAAAATAATAAAGTTACGCAAAACAAAATCATTTTTTTGGTTGGAAAATTGTTCGTAAACATTAAAATCAAGAAAGTGTGTATATATATATATATTATTTTTTAAAAAATTAAACGGGTTTGGTCAAAGATTTTTTTACAGATCCCCACTCTCATTTTGAACCCGTGACGGGTTGAAAATTCACACCAAAACCGGCCTATGGATTTTATTTTCACCACCAATACTCTCACCCAAAAGATCGAATTCGGACAAGTGTCCACGGATTCGGATGAAATTGTCATCCCTAGTCAAGGCAAGGTTTCTTCATACTTTGGTGTCTATAACCTATTTAGTATCAATCTAAAGATTTAGATGCATTAATTCAAACCTCAAATATTCATTGGCGATCTAAGATTCTTGGTTTATTAATTTAAAAGCACTGTTTGTTAAATTTTTAAAGGTTAAAGGGATAAAATTGTACCTCCCGTAAAAGTCAATTATTTGTATTGACTCAATTGCTCATAGTTGCAATCGATATTTGAGGTTTTAGTTTGTATCTTGGAATCAAGCAACTACCCAAGCAATGACACTTTCAATTGGTACCAAAAACGGGTTACAAGGAAAAGTGTTTACAATGGGTTACACTTTTTGGAAGGCAAGAATGGAGGCATATTTGAAGTCTCTTGGTGATCTCATGTTTGGACAATTGTTGAGGAATGTTACTCCCCACCTACTATAAGTATAACCAATGAAGATGGTACAATAACTCGTTGAACGCAGCATGAGTTCTAGATTACGCACTTGCAAATTGTAAAGCGAGGGGAGTGAATGACATTGTCTGTGGTGTTGATGCAAGTCAATTCAAGCACATTCAAAAATGCTAAATCATTAAGGAAGATTGGGATATCCTTCAAACTATAGATGAAAGAACAACTTCATTTGTATTGGCTTCATTATGCGAATGAATCCCTTTTTTATGGTAACATTTAGTTACTTAGGTTAGTTGCTTAGAGCCTTAGAATGGATCATCTTGAAGGATATTTTGGACTCCAGCAACATGACAAGCTTCATCAAACAAATTATTCAGGAGATTTGCTGGTACGTAACATTATTTTAACAAGTTTTCAACTCTTGAGAGAATGAAGGAAAACGAATGTACATCCATGTTCATGCATTTCATTTAACATGTCTTGTCTTCGTTGTTTTGCATATTACATTTGATTAGGAATGCATTTAAAATGCATCGTGTTTGGTAGAATATCTTTTCATTTAACATGTCTTGTCATTGAAGCTACAAGGCCACGTTTACTCTAGACATGATATTGATCTTTTATGTTCATATGCAAATGTGACTGAACTTTGGCATAAAAGACTTGGACACATCAAACACTTACAAAAAATTACCAAAACCAAAGAAAAAATGTTGTTCGTGGAAAATGTCAAAGCGGACAAAAGCTACATTCCTAGACAACCAAGAGTATCCACATAGACTCCAATGCAATCTAAAAGCTTGAGTAGAAAACGTTGTGTCTTGGTAATGGTTAATGACTACTCTCATACACATGGGTGTATTTCTTTTGAGATCAGATGCTTTTGAAAGCTTCAAAGATTTTTGTCTTAGTGTTCCAATTGAATTTGAACTGAAATAATTTAAATTTTCCTCTATTTTAGTCCAATCCTATGTTACACCAAACAAAATTCAATACTTATTTAGTCCGGTCCAATATAACCCCATCTTCTAATCTTGGTCTTATTTTAATCTCATCCAACCCTATCTTCTAATCCCAGTCTTGTAATCTTATCCATTCCCATCCCATTTCAATCTTATTAATCCCATAAAATAAGCATATCCAAACCAATTTAATAATATAATCCTATCCAAATAGAGTGCCTCACTCCTTTCACACCATGTAAATAAAGATTCTGATCAAACAACTAATTTTATTTGGCATTGGACACAGACACTTCAACTATCTTAACATCCATGGTCATAAAGTCTGGCCTGACCACAGAAAAGTTTTGATTCCAGAAACAGTATTAAAAAAAAGATGGTGCAAAAAATACCAAATAGAAAAAGAGAAATAGTATTAAAACTGCTACTATGATTGGTGACTATAGCTCCTCATCGCTTGTTTCCTCACTACTTGATGTTTTCCCATTCACTGCAATCAGCTCCGTGTCAAATATAAGTGTGGCTCCACCTGTAATTTTCAAACAAACACATCTCATCAACTAAATTTCCTCTTATATCAGATGAAATCATTTATGTAGAAGAAAAACAAGACAAGCAGCCATATGAGACTCAATAATTCAAATTATGTTTTTACTCAAGCTTATGTAAAATTAATCAATATCTGACCCATATATCATCTAGATGAACTAACATGGATTTATGTTAAGCAACCTTTTAACCACCTATGTAAATGAATACATAGCAAATTTCCCTGTAAACTTGCATAAGCAAATCTAATAGTACCACAATTGTCTTAACTCGCCTCCAACTACAGAGGATACAGCTCTAATATTATCAGAGCATCACCAGTTCAACTTAATTATTGCAGCCACAAAAGAATTCAAAGTTCTATGAGATAAAGCCAAAAACAAGTGATCTTCAATTAAAGGACAGTTTACCCTGCTTGGATACTCATAAAATTTCACCATCTAATTACCACACTTGCAGAAGATACCTCTGCAACATACCAATTGCACTGATAATAAGAGGTTTAGTGGGTTAATAGAAAATCGGGGGATAATCATTTTAGTCCCCAACTTATTTAGAACGACACTTTTTTACCTATCTTTCCATTTGGACTCGCGTGGTCCCAAAATTTCTGAAAATAAATCATTTTGGTCCTTCTGGTAGTCAACCATTAGTCAAACTTAATTGGTTCAGGAGTATTTTTGTCTTGAAACACTATATTTATAAAAAAGATGCCAGAAGTCCACATGAGAAAAAATAAAATAAAGAGTAAAAAAAGAATACTTAAAATATAATAAAATAATATTTTATCAAAACAAAATGGAAATTTTGTTAAAACATTTTTCAGCTCGATAGAGTCTACAGACTACACAGCCTCCTCCACCACTTTTTTTATTGTTTATTTTATATTTCATAGTTTTATTACTTTAATTATATTTTAATTTCCTCAATCATTTTTAATGTTTTATATTTTCTTCAATTTTTATATTTATTTTATATGTTTTATTTTTTTCTATTTGATTTAATTTTAAATGTAATTCAAATGTAAATCCAATATTTATAACTAATGGATGAATATGCTATTTTTGAAAAATTATAACTTGTTTGATGGTAAAATCATAATTTCATTCATTCAATTAAAGGTTGATGGCAAAATAGTCTTGTGTTTTTTGTCATGGTTGACAGTAAAAATTTGGTTAGAGCGACCAATATGATCTATTTTTGAAAATAGGGACAACGGGATCCCAAAATGGAAAGATAGGTAAAAACGTGTCATTTTCTAAAAAGTTATGGACTAAAATGATAATCTCGCTAGAAAATATTACCTGGGATGGTAGGGGGAGAACCCTGTTCCCCATAACCAAGCTTTGAAGGAATTTTCAGTTTCCGCTTTTCCCCTACACACATTCCCAACAGTCCTTGGTCCCATCCTGCAAATAAATTTTTCAAGTATCAATAACTTCAATCAACAGGCTAACCTTGAATGGAATATGTGAGGAAAATGATTGAGAAAGTGCACAAAAGTATGAATGATTGTCAAGTGTGCACATACCTTTGATTACTTGACCAATGCCAAGCTCAAACTCAATTGGATCACCTCTTTCAAAACTAGAGTCAAAAACAGTTCCATCTATGAGTGTTCCCTGCAGGAAGAAATAACAAGTTATATCACAGTCAAGTAACCTGTAGGTGGCTAAGGTGGAATAACTTAACTTAAAAAAAATAGATATATATATATATATATATATATATATATATAAGATGTTTAAGGTCATGAGTAATAATTGCTTCGGCCCATAATTATATATGGCTGATCTTATTCCTTTATTACTCTTATAAAGTCAAAACAGATTTTTAAAGATTTATGGTATAGGCTTCATCTCGTCACCAATAACAAAAAATTGTGTCTAAAATAAAATTTAGATTACATGTCGAAGGACAAAGAAATCCTTCAAAAGGAAAAATAATAACAACCCTCTCATACAACTAACAAAGAGTACGCATAAAAAATGCTTTATAATCCAGGTATTAACATGTATAGATGAGATCAGTCGAAGAATATGTTACACAGTGTCCAAGCTTTGGAGAAACAAAGATCCCTCAAATGATGCTCACATATCTCTATTATTGTGACCAAAGCCAAAGGTCACAATTGGTAACAAAGTCCCATACAAGTTCTTAACGCAATACTCCTTTGCTTGATGATGTAAATGTAAACAAGACCACCAATGAACAAACTCTAGCCCATAAACCACAAGAGAACCACAAAAAAAAAAAAAAAAAAAAAAAAAATGTTAAACCTGCAATACTTATTTATTTATTAGATAGGGGGGAGGGGGGCGGAATGATTGTTAAAGCTGGAAACTCTGGAAAACTGTAACAGGTACAGCCATTTAATTAAACTCTATGATGGGTATTTGTAAAGAATGGCCAAATTCTACAATATTTCCCTATTTGTTTTCCTCTTAATTAGTATGGATATGTTATTCACAAGGACCTATTTCTCTCATGTTTTATTTATTTGAAATGTCAAACTCATCTCATCAAAAGAGTAAAATGACTAATTAATGAACATTAAATTATTGGAGGAATTAAGCACCAATCTGAAGATAAAAGTCACTTACCCGGTAATGTACTTTGATTTTATCACCTTTATGCGCCTGAAGGTCACAGGGTTTGGGCTTGTACTGTTGAAGTTGAAAGAAGCCATACATGCTGAGTTAGCAATAAATTTAATGAAAACCGAAAAGCAAACTCCAAACCAAAAATAACAGTAATATCCCAAAGACAGATCCTCGTTACTATTAAATGCTTAACCATATCCCGCCAGTGTATCCTAAAACCTATGACATCAAAACTATGAAACTATAAAGAAGAAAGGAAATTATAAAACTCAAACATAGTATTATCCAATAACTAGTATAAGATTTTTGAAGATCACAACCGATTTTCATGATCACCTTTATATAAACCCCATCAACACCATCCCATAAATGAACTCAATCAAGGTTTAAATTGAATGATGCATGACTAACATGTCTTAGCGCATAACACTACAGAAATACAAATCACATCAAATTCTTCTAAAAATTATAAGAAAAAAAAACCTATAATTTCAGACAATTCACCTTCACACCAATTTGTAACTCTGTAACATCCCCTGACTTCTTCGCAGAGGCTATTATAGGAAACAAAATAAACCCATCAATGGAACAGAAAGTTATGAAATAATATCGCATAAATAATTCCGATGACCAGATCTACAGTTACTAAAAAAAATGTATAACTAACAAAATGAAAGACCTTTAATCACTAAAAATATAGATCAAATTCAAATAACAACAACGAGTACCTAATGTCGAAAGAACCAACAAAAAGGAAATTGCAGCAGCCGCCGTCGATACACAACTGAAACTCATTTTGCCAATGACTCTCTCTCGTCTTGGGTGTCAGGGTCTTCTGTATATAGAATCTGGATCAGTATCTCTTAATCTCTAATAGGTTTGTTTGGGTTTAAAATGCACGATCCAGTTCATAATGGGTTAACCCGGAAAAGACCCCTCCACGGCCCAAACTATTGCCACCCAAATAGATTCTTTATCCCCTAATAAAATTAGATTATTTTATTATTTTTTAAGGTGTTTTATGAATTTGGTCCTTGGGTTTTTGTGAATAATCTGATTTTTAACCGTCTTTCATTTTTTAGTATCCGTCGTCCCTATGTTTTCGTAAATCCATCGATTTGGTCCCTCAATTAATCAAACAGTCCTAAGGGTATTTTTCTCTTTAAACAAAGAAGATGCCATGTATCAACATCAAAAAATAGAAAATAAATATTTTAAATATTTATATATTACAAATGAAATAATACGAAAAGAAAAAAATTCTAAATCTCTACCATCCAAATCTTAGATAGACCTGTATTTCACTTTCTTGAAGTGAAATATGCATACCAAATGTATTACTACGTGTTCATACAAACTTTCTTCGAAAATTGTTTTTCTTCAATTTTTCCACCAAAACTTTAATCATTCAACAAAATAACAAAACCACAGTAACCTAAACAAGTAACCTAAACATGTAACAAAGTTATAAAAAAAATCAATTAAAATTTTATTCCTAAATCTTTTTTGTGGAATGCCTGCAAAGTTTTTCATAGTTCTCTTGTTACAAATATTTTTTTTTGACACAGATTCGATAAAAATTTGTGTTTGACACGGACAAATTTTAGTAGAAGAACATACATATATGTTATGCGGTGAAGTTTGTTAAGTTTGGAAGATAGTGAGTTGAGAAGTTTGTTTGGATGATACAGTTGAACTATTAGAATGTTAATAATATAGTTACATATTAGTTAGTGAAAATTTAATGAAGGTTGTTTCAAAGTTTATGTATTCATCGTGGTCTGGTTATAGTGAATATATATAAATTTTATTTTACAAAAATAATGAATATTGTTCAAACTTACAAAAAAAATGTAAATATATTTAAAATAGATGATTTTTTTTTGACAATTTAAAATTGTCAACAATCGTAAAAATGTTGACATTTTTTAACTATCATTAATTAAGAATAACAGTTAAAATATTATCATCATTGACAATTAGAAAACTGTTAAAAACAATAATTCTTGATTAATTAAGTGATTTAATGAGATTTATGAAATGACCCCTAAGATCACTTAATTTATGAAGAGAATTTTTTTTCAATTTTCTCTTAACAAAAAAAAAATGAATCACACCTAAGATTTTTACTTTCTAAATTATCCTCATAAAATTTATTTATTCACAATTTCGTTCTACCTAACAACCATAGCATTTTTTTTTCTTTTATTAATGCATAAAAAGTGCATGATACCCCTTTAATATCTTTCATATGAAAACCTTTTTTTACAGTACTTATAACATTATCAAATAATATTTTAGTTGAAATTATTATTGGTCATAAAATTATTAAAACTTTGAATGAATATAAAAAAATTATAATTTTAAAATATTATCAATAAGACAATAGCTAACAATTTTTATAGAACATAATAAATGGTTTGATTTTAGATGTTTTTAATATATTATACTGATATATATATTTTTCCTTATTTTGAAGGAAAAAGAACTGCTTTAATTAAAGTAATCCTGTTAGTTGGAGGTCAAGTTATTTGGATATTAAGGTACAATTTGCATTTCTATTTCATTATTTAAAAATAATTATCAAGCTGTCAAAAAAAATTACATTAATAACTTTCTAGACCGCTTTTGGGATAAAGTCGTTTGCAAACTCTACATCCCGCCCGATATCGGCAATCCATTTCCTTTTCCTTATAGGACAAGTCCTTTGCAAACTGTACTTCCTGTCAAAATCTGATTTTGGTAATCGTTTTCCTTCCAAGACAAATAATTTATAAAACTAATAACCAACGGTTTCCATATTCATTCTGCTCACTGCTCACATTCCCTCTTTATTCTTGCTTTCGAAACTCTTGTTTATGTTTACAACCTTGTACTACAACAAATTTTGGTTTTCGTGACAAAAAAAATTGTTATGAATTTACGATTCATCACTAGAATTATAGGTATATTGACGATCACTCACGTTCCTCACTAATTTAACCAAAGTGATAAAAAGTAGTTACCAAATTCTATTTCATGACTATATTTTTGTTTTTTGATGACTATTTTTTATCACTAATTCATTTCTCATCCTATTATTTACAAGATATTTAGTTACAAGTTTACATTTCCTCGGTAACAATATGATTATAGTGATAGAAAGTTAAACATTCATGGTCGGTATAACCATCCGTTATTGAGCCATTTTGATGTGTTTTGTTTTTAATATAGGCTTTTAAACTATACATTTTCTTGTTAACAATGAAAAACAAAATTCCAACCTTAAATAAATGAAAAATTTATCGACAAACAACAAGAATCACTATGTTAACTAATCACCATTACCTTTCTAAATGATACATCCACCAATATTGTATGGACCCACCAAGCATTGCTCATGAGCTAAATGAATAGGTAGGTGGATCATGATATCAAAAAATGATGGTGCAAATATCTTTTCTATCTTGTATAATATCAAGACAATATATGTATTAAGTCGTTCCAACACATCTACTTTCAAAGTATTGGAAGTCAACTCCTTAAATAATACACATAGTTCAATTATTGTTTTATGAATGTCCCTTTGTAAGTATACATGTAAAGTAACAAGAAGTAATCGTTGCAAGATAATTTGACAATAATGACTTTTCAATCCTGAAATCTTGCAATCCTTAATGTTTACACAACGAGATATATTTGATATCATGTAATTTGAAAGTTTCATCAAATGTAAAAATTGGCATAAGCCCTTTTTTCCCAATAGATGACAACAAGTAAAATGCATAAGGTAATTTAGTTTGACCAAACCGAGACGAGTCTTACAAGTTTCCTAGATTTTTCCCTTAGTGTTCATTATTGTCTCCAGAAGACTATCTCATGCATTCTTCTCTATGTGCATCACATCGAAATTGTGTTATCGAAATTGTGTTGTAATTTCAATGTTTCCCAATAAGGCAATACAAAAAAGATATTTTTTTTCATCAAATTCAAATATTTTTTCGAACATCTTCATTTCTTCTAAGGGTCAGGTCCTTTTCCAAACACATGGTTGTATTACATGAGACAACTGTTCCAGAATATTGGCACTTGATAAAGACTCAGATTTCGAGTAACCTTCTACCTTGCCATCGAAGGTTTTACTTTCATACCAATTATGATTCTCTGGCAAAAACATATGACGATACATGTACACAGTTTTGTTTCAATGTTCCAACCATTTATTAGATGTGTCTTTGTTGCATGAAGGACAATCTAGCTTCCCTTTTGTACTCCAACCAGAAAAATATCTATATGCCAAAAAGTCATTGATTGTCCATAACACAACAGCCTGTAAAAAAAATGTGTCCAGATGCAGCATCGTAAGTACTAACGCCAACATCTCATAATTCTTTCAATTCATTGGTTAGTGGCCGTAAATATACATCAATGTCATTTTCAGGAGTCGAAGGTCTTAGAATTAGCAATGACATCATGAAAAACAGATCTTTCATTCATTTCCACGGTGGTAAGTTGTAGGAGACAACAAAAATTGGCCACATACTTTAGGAGTTACTCATGTTCCCAAGTGAATTAAACATCACCTGCTATTCCGAGCCTAACCTTGCATTCATCCGAAACAAATGACTTGCGCCCAAGGTCAAAGTATTTCCAAGCTTCTGAATCGGTTGGGTGTCTTAATACTCCGTCATCAACAAGTTTATCCTTATGTCATTACATGTCTACAGTTGTCTTTTTGGAAATGAACAACCTTTTGCAATCTCGGTATTAGAGGAGGCAAGGCGGCAGTCTCATCAGGAGAGCAGCGTCTTTTGGCTGGTGGGTCGGCTGTGGAGGAGTTGGTGGTTGTGGGAAGTTGAGCTTGGCCTTGTCGCCACGGATGCCATGGCGTCTCCGTCGTAGGCTCTGGCGGCTTAACAGCGGTGCTGAAGGTTCTGGGTTTGGTGATATTGGTGGATGGCGGTGGAGATCAGATAATCTGCAAATAAGAACACTACCCAAATTTGGAGGCCATTCCATCATTGTTGTCTGTAAGAGGTTGAAGAACAAGAACAAGATCATCATCAACATTTTAGGAGGGGTCTTTTAAAAAAAATCTGGAAAAAATGTAAAAATCTAATTATTCTATTTAAAAAAAATCTAATTAAATGTACTTGCGGCTCGATTTCTTTTCATTTCTATATATTCCTGGAGTTGTTTGGTTGTTGCGGATAAAGATTTGATTTTTTTTCCAGTTTTTGATTTTTTCCAGATTTTTCTCGTTTTTGATTTTTTATCCAGATTTTTTATTTTTGGTTTTGATTGAAAACTATGGATTATTGGATTCGATTTGTGGTTTTTTTTGTTGTTGATTCCATTTGTTTTACATGTTTGTGTGATAAAATTTGCTGGTGATGAGATGGTGGTTGAGTGATGATGGTGGATCGACAGAGAGAGATAGGAGATTGAGGGAGATGATCTGGATTGGTGATGAACCGATGATTGAGGTCTGGGTGGATGATTGAGGTTTGAGAAGGAAAGAGAACCAACCAATTAAAAAGAGAGAGACGAGAGATCATTATGTGTATATAGCTGATGGTTATTATAGGTATGAGTGTATCTCTACCATCCAAGTCATCATAATCCAATGGTACACAAATTGTATAACATCTTGTGTAATATTTTGGAGCCACCGATCATTCCCATATATACATATATATATATATATATATATATATATATATATATATATATATAATAGTTATCAAATGAGGTATATCTTATTTTAATTTCGGTGAGGATTTTGATGGAATAATATATATTTATATGAATTTTAATTTGAATTTTTGTATGATAGATAAGTTCATTGAAATCAACCTATAAATAAATTTTGAGAACTTTTTAAGTACTAGAACTATTTGTTAGAATTTTCCTATATTTATCTCATTTTTATAATGCTTTTATATTTAAAAAAATCGGGATAAATAGTTCCGGTACTTGAAAAAATCTCAAATTTTGTTCATAGTTAGATTTCATTAAAGTTATCATCCATAAAAAAATTCATATCAAAATAAAAAAAAAAGATGTGATTTCATCAAGGTCCTTACCAAAATTACAATAAAGCATACCTCACTTGATAACTACTATATATATATATATATATATATTTACAGTATTTCTACCGTCAATTCGTTCTGATATATAATATGTCATGACGAAGAATGTGAACCACAGATTATGGAGAAGTTTTGACAAGTGCATACACTTTGAGTCAAAATATATAAATCTAATAGTCAACATTTTTCGTCTTGATATATTTTACGTCAGGACCAACGAACTAACAATAGAAAAATTGATATAATATATATATATATATATATATATATATATATATATTAAATAACCAATATAAGGGACTGATTTCTCATTCGGTGGACTTGTCTAGAAAGGTTTATAAAAGATTGAGAGAGGAAGAAAAGAACGTGGAGAGAAAACAAAGGAAAGAACAGAGAGATGGAATCAGGTAGAAGGAGAAGAAAAGGAAAAATAAAGAAATATGATAAGAAAGGAGCTGAATTACCTCAAAGTTTTTGAGGTATGTATTTATATTGTCTTTGGAATTTCGATTATATATTTTTAAGGAGTCTCTAGCTAAAAGACTCTGAAATCTATATTTACATGTAGTTGATTTGAGTTCAAATTATGTATTTGAGCTAAATTTAGAATTTTTAAACTTGATTTGGACATATGAATCTATAAGGAAATGCTTTGATTTGGGTATATGATGTTTGATTTTTGAAATGAGATAATTGTGGTATTATTTAGAAATCTCTATTTTGAATGAGAGTTATTTCGATTGAGACTCAAGTTTGATGTATTTTATTTGAGAAAATTTGTGTACAAATGACTTATATTGAATATATTGAATTTAAATGGATTTCATGGATAGTATGTATTGTGATTGTGGTTATATTATTTGTGTTGGCAAAGTGCTTGATGTAATGCCTAAGTAAGAGGTTGGTAGTACAAATGATAGAAATTAAATTAATGGTATACAAGCCTTTAATGTGGGATAGACTAGGGTAGTCAAGCGATGTGTTGTTGTGTAAACTCAATAGTCTTAGTGGCTAGGACCTGTAAGTCACAGTTTGATTTTATTAGGGTGGAAAAAGGTGGGTTTTTGAGTGAGGCAAACTAGTGTAGGTTGCCATTGTTTGAAAGCTAGGTATGACTTGGCTTTTGTGATTTAAAGTTAGTGGGTTTTTGGGTCTTTCATGAATATTGCAGCACCAAAGGTGTGCACGCCTAGTTGAGACATTGGTAAGCTATTTTGACGTGAACGTTTTTGTGGTTAGAAAAGATCTGTCAAAAATTATTTATAAAAACCTCAAAAAAAATTATTTATAAAAACCTCAAATGCCTCAAAATATTTACAAAACAAGTATTGTGGCAAGTAAGGGTATCGTCCTCAGGGATCGGGGGTAGTACAAATGACTTATATTGAATATATTGAATTTAAATGGATTTCATGGATAGCATGTATTGTGATTGTGGTTATATTATTTGTGTTGGCAAGGTGCTTGATGTAATGCCTAGTAAGAGGTTGGTAGTACAAATGATAGAAATTAAATTAATGGTATACAAGCCTTTAATGTGGGATAGACTAGGGTAATCAAGCGATGTGTTGTTGTGTAAACTCAATAGTCTTAGTGGCTAGGACCTGTAAGTCACAGTTTGATTTTATTAGGGTGGAAAAAGGTGGGTTTTTGAGTGAGGCAAACTAGTGTAGGTTGCCATTGATTGAAAGCTAGGTATGACTTGGCTTTTGTGATTTAAAGTTAGTGGGTTTTTGGGTCTTTCATGAATATTGCAGCACCAAAGGTGTGCACGCCTAGTTGAGACATCGGTAAGCTATTTTGACGTGAACGTTTTTGTCGTTAGAAAAGATTCGTCAAAAATTATTTATAAAAACCTCAAATGCTTCAAAATATTTACAAAACAAGTATGGTGGCAAGTAAGGGTATCGTCCTCAGGGATCGGGGGTAGTGATGACTAGATTATAATTAATAATACTAATATGCATAAAAGTAAAGTTTCATTGGTTGGGTTTGAAAGTTAAAAACTGAAATGCAATTAAACTAAGGGGGGTGTATTCAATTAAGATTTCAAATGACTTTTAATGACTTTTATGGAATTAAAAAGTTTGTATATATTCAATGTAGATTTTAAAAAAGCTTTTAAAAGTCATGTGGTATTCAATCAAGACTTTTTAACAGTCTATAAAAGTTATGAGGTGTTTAAAATCTCAATGACTTTTAATGACTTTTAGTTATAATAAATCTCACAATTTGTCTTTCATTTCTACCAAAGACTTTGAATGACTTTTTTTTAATAGAAAGAATTTTTTTTGAGGAAATAAATAAAAAGAATTTCACTTTAAAAGAAAAACATAAAACTCTTTGAAAAACATTAACCATCAAACATATGCTATATTTTCAAGTAAAAGAATACACATTCGTAATAAATTTTACAAATAAAATAAAATAAATAGCTTTTAAAATGAATAAACATTATAAAAAAACATACAAACATTAACGATTTATAATAAAAAAAAATTAACTAAAAAATAATATAAAACAACTCTCTATAGGCTATGCAATTAAGGATTCAATTTTTTTTTACTCTATTTTCAAAGCAACTAAACGAACTTCATTTATGTTAATTAAAAATAATAACAGATAAAAACCACTACTCAGTCATGCCAATATGCCATAATCAAAGTCGCGTATGAGTGTGACTCCATGTAATTATGATCAATATCAAACCACTCACTTTTATGCATAAATCTTGTTCAACAATTATATGCGGTTTTTATGTTTTATCTCTAGTAACTTGAATTAATTTTTGGTAGATTTTTATACCCATTGACATACTTTCGTAGAGATATGTAAACGTTAATATTATTGTCGATTTGCTACATTTATTCTAAAATAAAATTTACAATATTTTGACTAATTATAAAAAAAAAATTGACTAATTATTAAAAACAAATTAGGTGCATAATGTCATTATGATGCAAAATATAATAAAATTACAAATAAAAATTTTAAAATCACATAAATAGACACGAATGTTTTTGTCAAATTTAATTAACAATGATTTTTTTTATTCTTTAAAAAAATTATTGATATGAGAAATCTATATAATTTTGCTAAAACAAAGTATATATCATATTTAAAAATCAATAAATGTTTATAAATATCTATGAAAGTCTTTTGAAATGAAAGTCTCTGAAAGTCATTTGAAATGAAAGTCTCTGAAAGTCATTTGAAATGAAAGTCTATGAAAGTCTTTTAAAATGAAAGTCTATGAAAGTTTTTCATAATTCTGTAAAGTCTGTAAAAGTCTATAAAAGTCCATGAAATCTGCAAAAGTCATCCACTTAAAAAAGTCATTAAAATTTAAAAGTCTTTTGAAATCCTAATTGAATACACCCTCCTAAGTTATACTAAATGCAACTAAATTAGAATGAATGCAAATTAATGATGATGAGATGAGTGAGAATCAATGCAATCAACACACTAGTCGTGGACTAACCAATTAATTCTTTAAGAACCGATTCGATCTCTTTAGGGCTAAATCCACCTTTAGGCATGATTCTAAGATCACTAAACTCTCTTCACACAACAATGATTGGTGTGCTCTATTGAGTGTAGAGAGGGTTTCTCATGAAGCCTAGATAGAATAAGGTGTTCGGGATGGCTTGAATTGGTGTGCTCACAATCCACTATTTTTACACTTGGGTCGGGATGTGTCGGATTGGTGTGCTTACAACACATCACTCCTATTCAAATTAGCTTGTTTAGTCACCTAAATGTGTGTATCTCGACTTAGATTGAGAGTTTGTGTGCCTACTCAACCCAAGGAGATTCATAATCCAATACCAACTTAAGTTGGGAGTTGGTGTGCCTACCCAATCAAGAAGATAACAAATTCAAATTATTAAACATTCAAGAAATTCAACATCAATCAATAGACCAAGAGTTGGTGTGCCTACTTAATTCAAAAAAAGTGTCAAATACATTAAGAACAAATGAATGGAACTAAAATAGATCAAATATTCAAAGTATGTTGGAAAGCCCAAAACTCATGTTTAATTACATCAACTCCTACAAAGGGGGATTAGCTACTCATGCTAAATACAAAATAAATGCTAAGAGATGAGAGATAGAGAAGGCCCATATAGAAATTCCTCCTTCTTAAAGCTTTAATCCACTCTCCTAGTGGCCTTCCTTGAGTAGAGATGGTGAAGATGATGTTAGGTTTGATGAGGAATGATTCCTAGGTCTAGGGTTAATAGTTAGGGATAGAAAGGATTTGAGAGAGAAGAGAAAGTGTTGGAGAAATAGGGAAGTCGAGATTTTGGAAGAGGATTTTCGTAATCAGAAAAGGATGTATATATAGGGCTTCCAAAAGTAGGTCTGAAATTGCTGATGTGGCAGGTCCGATGCATGTAATGCACAGGTAGTGCGCGGGTAGGGTACCTGTACAGACTCTCTAGTTGCTTAATTCTTCAATTCGCTGGTCACTGCGCTGGTGTGGACCAACAAAGTTCTGATGACTTGGATTGTGCGGGTATGGACCCGCGCACATACCAGCGCACTATAGCCTCCCTTTTTGCTTCTTTTAGCTTGTTTTTCGCCCGAATTCTCCACTTTCTACTCCAAGACCGGGATTACACCTAATGCCTATAAAACACAATAAAAAGCCCATAAGACATGAAAACATGCTCGAAAACAAGATAAAAGACAAGGAATGATGGCCAAAATATATAACAATTTTGGCATGATCATCTATTGAAGCAATTCTTTGTAATTTTAGTATTGTTTTGGGATTTATTTGAAATGGTGATTTCCTGGATATTGAATTTTCTCAACTGTTGACTTAGTAATGTTGTTATATGAGGATGAATTATTTATGTTGATAGGCATTTGATATAATGCCTGGATAAGATTAATTAGAATTGTTTATAATTTTACATCATTACTGATCTTGAAATTAATTGATGTTGTTAGAGAATTTAATCTTGATTTATGTATTATGATGATTTAAGATACTTATGGAATTATGAATATACATATTTGTGAAATATAGCCTAACAAATATTGATTGATTCCAAGAATTGGCCTAAAGTTCTATAGTATAGGATGCTAGCAGCATCCTCATGCCAAATAGGATGAGGTAGTACCCTTGTTTTGTGGTACTTGTTATTTCTTCTCATACCAAATAGGATAAGATAGTACCTTTGTTATGTGGTACTTGTACGCCATTATGTGTATGGCAGTATAAGTTAGGGCATTGCCCTGATATAATGCTGCGAGTCAGGGTGTAACCCTTGGTGCCCCATTGAACAATCCTATACAGTATAATGTAAGGCAATTACCGGAACATGATGGTTCATGTACTTCTATTTTGTACAATGACACCAAAAGAATTATATTTGGTATTTGGTTAATATACTATTGTTATTATAAGAATATATTTGTAAAGATAAATCTATTAGACCTGGTTTAAGAAATGTATTGAACATGATTATTTTAAATTATATGCTATGGATATTGGTTTTTACAATTGATTTATTATTAAATGAACTACAAAGGGCTTTGATTCTTATTGAGTGTAGGGTACGTAGGCGTTTGGGTTGTAAATCTCAAACTCAAACCCAAAGGAGATTGATAAATAAATATAATATAGGTTATGCATATACATAACCTTGCAAATCTAAATCGTGAAAGGAATGGTTTGTATATTGTGGTTTTATATTGGTTTAAATCATAAAGAAATAATGAATTGTGAATTGGGTTTGTACCTTGAATGGTATTGGTTCAGCACCCTTGATTGGGGCGATGTTGGGTAATGAAGAATGACTATGTATATATGTTTATTTACAGCTTAAAGTTTGAAAATACACTCTAATGTGTGTCTACAACCTAGAGGGGGGGGGGGGGGGGGGGGGGGGGTGAATGGGTTGTTAATCGATTATTACCAATTTTTCGATTAGTCAATATTAAACAAATAACCTAATTAAATCAAACATACAAAATCAAGTGTAAAGTGCGGAATAATAAATAACACTTGATTTTTACGTGGAAACCTTTAAACAAAGGGAAAAACCACGGGCTATCCTTCTAGCCACACATGATCCTCAAATCCACTATATGAGTAAAAAGTTACACCCTCAAGTGATACTCGGACTCTCACTCTAGATAACCTCAGGCTATGGACACTACCACTCGCCACTCTTGGTTCAATCCCTAGTGATATCCACTGATACACTACTATTGGCGTGAACACCTCCTACTCTACCCGCATGCCTTTTACAATGGATTCTTGACCGATGCTTGCCAACCACAACTTGGTTGCAAGACTTCAATGCTTGTGCAACTTCACCTCGAAGCCACAAGACTTTGACTCAATGAAGAGTATGGGGTCTAAGTGAACAATCAATGAATGCTCAACACAATATATGTTAGACCAAACATACAATGCTTAACTAGATGTAGATAATGCAATACAACATCCTAGTTATCAAATAATGCCTACATGTACACACATGAGGTCTCAATTAGTTGTAGAGAAATTCTAACAACCTAATTGTCAATTAAATTCACATAAACATTCATAAACTTGACTAGATGCACAAAGTCAACCTAATCATCAATTAAGCATACATGAATATTTATGGATTAGCTATTTAGGCATAAATGACCTAATAATGCAAGCTATCACAAACAAACACAATCAAATATTCATGAACATTAACTAGTTGATTAAAAACACAATTTCTCAACTTAGTTATCAATTAATCACACATGAATATTTATGACCTAGCTTTTAGGCAAAAATGACCTAATCAATTAAGCTATCAAAATACAAACTCAATCATGTTATCAAGACTCATAAATATGCAATAAAGTAGAGTATAGATATTTAATCATGCAATAAATACCTAATCTAGAGTAAGAAGAACAATAAATGACATTCAAAGAAGTTCTTGCTTACCTAGTCATGAAACAATGAAGACCCATGCTCAAATGATGTTGAATGATGCAAGATGGAGATGGGTTTTGGGTTTGGAGAGTCAAAGATGCTTTCTTGAAGCTTTCTCTCTCTAGGAGCTCTAACCTCTCTCTAAAAATGAATTTTTGAGCTCTTAGTCGGCCAAGAAGAGAAGAGGAAGAATATATATGAAGCCCTAGTTAAAACTACATCGTTTTGAACTTGGGAACCAGAATCCCGTCAAAACCGCTTGCTAGACCGCGGCTAAGGTAAGTGTCCAGACCGCAGTACATACAGCAGTGCACCGTTTGGACAACACCGCGGTTGGGACCGCTGTGCGTGCAAGTGCACAGGTCGCGGTCCACGTCGTGCATGACGCACTGGAGAATACCGCTCCGTGCGCCGCGGTGCAAGCAGAGCCTGCCGAGCGGTCTAGGCCGCGCTAAAGGGAAAAATCCCTTTTTAACACTCAAGACAAAAGTCTATCTTACATGAATGTTGTGCAAGTGTGAAGTGAGTGAGATGCACACAATGAAGCACAATTAACATGTCAAACATGTTATCAAATGAGATACAATGCAAGATAGAGAAATCTAATGCAAACTAGTGAGTGTTATTGAAAAGGATGCACACACATATAAACAATAAGGAACACAAATGCAAGATAAACAAAGCATGCATGAAGTGTGTGTGTGCACCTAAACTCTTCAAGAGACAAAGTCAAGTGAGTATACCTTTCGCTCTTGAAGTCGTGGAGATGCTTGGAAGCTTGCCAATACAGACCTAAGCTACCCATTACACAATTATCCCCAATGTGGTGGTTTGTCATGAAATAAGCCAATCATAAAATCGAGGTCCTTACAAAGTTAATGTTTGATAGCTGTTGTATATTTCATTTATAAAAATGTCAAAGTAAATTATATATGGCATATAAGAACCTGATGCGAGACCAGAGAATATTATTATTTTTAAATAGTTGTATAAGCATATGGTTTTGAGTTGAGTTTATTGAACATAATGATTTTTGGTGGAAATTCGTCTTTGTCATTTGGAATATATAATGATTAAAATTTTAATTATTTGCAATTGAAGTTATGATTTGAAATTAATGCTATTAAGTTATTAACTAATAGGTGAAAGGTTTTGGGAATACTTCAGGTACAGAGAACCTCTGTTGAAGTTTTACTAAAGACTGGTTTTACTGTGATTATGATATATATGAGAGGAGAATCCTAGATTTACCAAGTTCACTATTTGATTTTAATATTTTAATCTCGTACCCAAATTTTGGGTTGGGACAACATTCATATTTTTAATTCATTATCTTTCCAAAATAGGACGCAGTCATGTTTACATGCATGAATCTTATCATAACCAAGACCCAAGTCACAAATAACTTTTTTGGACTTATAATAAGTTGCTAGCAGTGTTTCACTTTTTAGGAATGCCTCATAGTAAGTGAAGTTATTTCACAAGGAATGACAACTTAGAAAATTACCAACATCTTGGATACAATTCTTTCTCTTCATCCCTCATCAATCTAGTAAATGTATTTGATTCCAATATAGGGTTCTAATTTCTATCAATATATATTATCATAATTTGCATCTTCATTTTGCCAATCATATAAGGGCATGGGACAACAAAGATCATTAAGCATCTCATTAACTTCATCTACCTCATTCACTGAACTTGTGAGATCTTTATAGTCGTCATTATATCGTCATTATAATCATGATCTATCAATTCTTCCCCGTGACTTGTCCACCTAGTGTAAGATGTAACCATCATATATGTTTACAAATGTTCCTCTACAACATCTATAGATTTAGAACAATAATTTTTGCATTATGGCATGGATTTAAAATCATGTTTCTCCAACTAGCATATTTTTTGGGAATCAATTTTCGACGGATGATAACTTGACTTTACTTGGCATCTTTTATGGGAAGCATTTTCCGGCGGATGAGAAACTTGGCATTGTATCTATGAAGCAATTTCCAGTGGTTTCTCCAATTTGCATCTTTTCTGGGAAGCAATTTCCAACGGTTTCTCTAATCTGCATATTTTCTTGGAAGTAATTTCCAGTGGCTTCTCTAATATGGGTGGCGGTAGACCAAACGAGCATGATAGGTGCAACGCTTATCAGGCTCTCCAAGTTCTCCCAAGCCATGGTTATATGTTTCAATGTTGTGGGAGCAACTGCCGAGCAATGAACTTCAAAATCGATCATCTTGTCAAGCTTCACGAATTTATGTGTAATGGCTTGGCAAGAGACAGAGTGACATGAGTGGTATTCGATACCAAGAGCTTTGTACCAACCACATTCCCGTTTGCGGAGTATCATGAGAGACACGAAGTTATTACGTAGGCCTCCATGTACTAGTTTACGTATCCATTTACTGGGCGAGAAAGTCCCACTTGAAAGAAGAGACGGTGTTGTGTTTCAAGAAGTGCTCCTCCACCATATCGAGCATAACCTCAGTCATGGTGAGCACTGAGGAGTGGTTGTGTTAACAAACAACAATAACATATGTGGTATCCAGGAAAAGATGCATACTGTAAGCATTGCGCCTATCACGCTTGTATGGGTCTACTGCCACCCATATGGGAGAAGCCGCTGGAAATTGCATCCAAGAAAAGATGCAGATTGTGGAAACCGTTGTAAATTGCTACCCAGAAAAGATGCAGATTGGAGAAACCACTAGAAATTGATTACCATAAAAGATGTCAAGTTTCACATTAGGAAAATGATTCATAGAAAACATGTCATGTAAAGGAAAGTTCTCATCTGTCGGATATTTCTTCCCATTAAAGATGTAGATTGAAGAAACCACTAGAAATTGCTTCATAGAAAAGATGTCAAGTTTCTCATCCGTCGGCAAATGCTTCCCAGAAAAGATGCCTAGTCATGTCTATTGGAAAATGGTTAAAACACAAATTTAGAGTGAGACTAATTTCATTTTAATGATAAGTTAAGGTGGATTTGTGTTCTCCTCTATGAGGACATCAAATGGTATACTCATATACTCAAAATGATGCTATAGTGAATGAGAAATTGATATTTAAAGTGCACCCGATGATTTGGGAAAAACAATGAGTCCCACATTGGTGGATGAGTCCCACACGAGGACCTCGGAATGGTATATGATGTATATTTTGTAAACACGATACCATTAGACAACTATTTTCAATTGAGGTTATCTCCGTTGACTATGTAAAGTCAAATGATAATATTGCGAATCTATTAACGAAAGGGTTAGACAGAGAGTTAGTGGACAAATCATCAAAGGGAATGAAACTAAAGCTCATGGAAGAGTAAGTTGATACAATCAAAAACCCAACTTAAGTGATTGGAGATCCCAAGATCTAAGTTCAAAGGGCTAACCCAACTGTAAGACTTAGTTTAATTACTATGGGTGTTACCCTTATGTCAATTCCTATGAAAAAACAGTGATATTCGCAAGTAGAGCTGTTAAAACGGGTTCGTGGGATGACACAACCTGTTTAAGTAAACAGGCCAACCCGTTAATCCTCAACCCGACACGACTTGTTAGAGTAAACGAGCCAATCCCTTCAAACCCAACATGACACGATTAGTTAAACGGGTTTCACTGGTTGACCTGTAACACGTTTAATAAGCGGTTCTGGTCGAGTCAATCGGGTTTGAACTAAAATCCATGAACAAAAAACAAGAATTAAATTACACTTGATAATGAGATTTGTTTGAAAATTAAAGAAACCCTACCCCAGAAATGTATACCAAGAAACATTTCTAGGGTTGTAACTTATGCAGTTTGCTAATTCTATAACTTGATTCTGTTATTGAAAATTTTATGACTTGCACAATGAGATACTATAAGAAATCTTTGGCTAATAAGTTTGAAGAGGCTTTTTTCTGTTTCACTTTTAAACAAAGATTTATGTTTCTAGATGGACATAATAATATAAAGATTTATGTTTCTAGATGGACAAAATAATATAAACAAAGGCCACCTGTTTAGACCCTGTTTGCTTTTGTTAATGACGACCACCTGTTTAGGCCCTGTTTGCATTAGTCGACTGTCGGCTCTACCTTATCCCGACTTGTCTCTCCTTCCTCTATAAAAGAAGCTTAGGTCTCTCTTGTAAGGCAGATCGAAAGAAAATAAAAACTTATGTTCTGTTTATCATGTCTAGCTAAACCCCCTTCTTCTTCCTTCTTTATATTGATCTATCAGAAGGCTCTCAGCCTATAATATTGTCTTAGTATGCTCTGTGCTTGCCTCTAGTTGAGGATCCTGCACATCAGAAAGATGATATTGATCCATTGGCTCAAGATCCTTATCAGTCTCTAGTATGTCCGGTAGCTTTTATGTCTTGTCCAGGCTAGGGTTGCCGCTTTAGGGAAAATATAATCGCTGAGTGCCATAAAGAGACTGTGTAAGGCTCTCTGCCACCGCCATGGTATCAGAGCCTCTTTGCTCTTGAACAGCTGAGAGTGTATAAGAGTTAGGCTATTAGAAGTTAGGTTGTTAGAAGTCCGATAGAGTCAATATAAAAGGAGGACGATTTCTCTCATTATGTTTCCCAACATGAGAATCGACTTCATAGCATGGATTCCACTTTTCGACAGATGTTTTCTGATCTCCAGTCTCGAATTGCTAAACTGGATGCAGACCTCCACTACTACATCAACCTTGGTTACCATGGTTCCAAGTTTGATAAGAAGGAAAATGAAATTAGACAACTTCGAGCTCAACTAGATCAATTACAAAAAGATCAGGCCTATTCTAAGCTGCCTCCATATCAGCCCAGAATGTCTTATCCCCATTCCATGGGATTTTCGGCCTCTCCTCCTCCATCTCCTGCAAGGTCCCCACATTTGTAAATCGAGCCAAGCACTCATCTCAGAGATTTTCTTTCTCCATGTGTCAGGAGAAGAGTCATCAAGTTAGAACCAATGGCCATTGGTAGGCCTGGATTTAGGGGCTTGAGGAGGTGGAGCCGGAGGAACATCAGGAGGTTCTTCGACAATAAGAGTAGTGCCTGTAAGACCAGTAGAACTATCACAAGGAGAGTCGTAGGTTCGGTCCAAGGGTCTGCTCTGGAAGCCATAAAGGCCTGAGTAGGATCTGGTATGTCTGGAGAAGAAGACATGTGGAACGGAGATCCCAAAGAGGAATGAGACTCTGAAGAGGATGAAAGAGAGTCTGAGGCCATTGTGGCAGATGGAGAGGACCTAGGAGATGCATAGAATGCTGGCTTGTATTGAGCATGGCTTTTATCCTTACGGGAACGAGAACATGAAGCCGTAGAGGATTGAGGCTTAGACTTTGAGGTGTCTTTCGGAAGAGGATACTTCCGAAATAGTTCTCCGGTAGACTTAAAGTAATGTGAATAGTCTGGGGACCTTGCAGGAGAAGGAGGAGGAGAGGCCGAAAATCCCATGGAATGGGGATGAGACATTCTGGGTTGATATGGAGGCAGCTTAGAATATGCCTGATCTTTTTGTAATTGATCTAGTTGAGCTCTGAGTTGTCTAATTTCATTTTCCTTCTTATCAAACTTGGAACCATGGTAACCAAGGTTGATGTAGTAGTGGAGGTCTGCATCCAGTTTAGCAATTCGAGACTGGAGATCAGAAAACATCTGTCGAAAAGTGGAATCCATGCTATGAAGTCGATTCTCATATTGGGAAACATGATGAGAGACTCGGTCAATCTTCTAATCGATAGAACTCAGGACTCGATTTTGGATTTTGGCATTATGGGATTGCCAGTTGAGAACTTGTTCAGCATAAGAGAGATGCTTAACAGAACCATCAGGTAAGACCTCAGTGGTTTGAACATAAGGTCTGGAGAACCGTGTCTTCTCAGGATTAGAAGTGGGTTCCAAAGGAGGGAAATCTTGGTCATAGCTGGAGGCCATGCAACACTGCATCGGTTGTGAAACATGACTGGGTAAAAGACCTTCAGTGTAGAGAATCTGTAATGCTCTGTCATATATGGGAAGAGGTGGTGAAGAGACATGTAGTAAACCTACCCAGGGACTATCTGGGTCATCTGGAGAATGGGTCCGATGGCGGACGGGTCTGCAAGTAGAATTGAGAAGTTGTCTGGAGGAACGGTTGCAAAGGCAATCTGGGTCACATATGGAGGGATCAACATCCCAGATAAAGTTACCGTTGATCTTGTCTGTGTAGACTGCAGAGCCATTAGCTTCAAAGCTGTGGATAGGAATGTCATCTTCAAAGATAAGAGGACGGATCATCAAGGACTGGAATATAGGGGCTTCTGGAGGAGCACTGGGTGGAGTAGGAGCAGTAGGTGTAGCTTCCGAAGGAGAGGCTGAAATGGCTGTAAGAGGCTTATAAATTGTCTTAACAATGCCATCTGGTTGTCTGGTATAAGTAGTGTCGGAGGCGATGACAGGAATGGTATTTTGAAAAGCCTTTTCGTAGTTGGCGATCCAAGACAGCGGCATGATCTCGAGAAGTTGGTCTCTGGGTAATTGTCTAGGAATCTGAAGGATCGTGGGAACTTCATCTTCTCTTTCAGCTTTGATGAAGATTGTGTCACCGGAGTGGCCTGGGATAGGCATGTCCAAGGCATGGTCTTGGAGACGATAGGCGATCTGGTGATGAAGGGTGGCCATGTAAGAATCCGGGAGCATCTTTATGCCCATCAACTGAAGTTGTATCTTGAGACAGTTGTGGAGATTGGCATCTCGAAGAGGGATGTTGAAGTTGGGGTAATATGTCAGAGAGATGCTTCCTGCATGGAGAGTGGAAATGCAGAAACCAATAACGGCCTGCTCGTAGTCTTGAAAGACTGTGTTAAGCAAGGCAAGTCTGGTTGTGACAGGTAAACCTTTTCTGCCATAAAGGGTGAGGATGATCCGAACAGCACCGACATGAAGGTGGGAATAACCTTCTCGGATCCATTGATCGATCAGGGGCTGACCAATCTCTAGATCAACATACTGCTCAGCAGAGGATGCTGGAATTAAGCAATTATCAAGTGCTATCTTAATTGAAGATAAGCTCGGCCAACGCCATTATTGTGGTCATACAAGTGGACAATTCAAAGAAGCACAGAAACATTATCACACTGTCTACAAGGAGATCTTAGCAATCAAATATGCCATCCAAAAGTTTGACTTCTACCCCCGGACAAAGAACTTTACAGTCGAAATGGATAACTCCTCTTTTCCTAAAGTTCTTGAGTTTCGGAACAAGATTCCTCCTAATCCTCAACTATTATGACTCAAAGATTGGTTTGCTCGCTATGATTTTACTGTGCAGCGCGTGAAAGGCGAACACAATATAATTGCAGATATGCTCTCACGTCCTCCACCAGTTCATCTTGTCACTCCCTTCTACAGAATTCCCCTTGTCCTGATGGCCAGCTCAGCATCTTCCTCAGCTTCATCCTCTTCCGTTCCTCCCTCCTCCTTCCCTCCGGTCAGGGATTTTCCTCCAGAACTTCTTTCTCAAGTTCCCCCAGGTCAACAACCTTCTCTTCTCCTGATGCAGACCTTTGCCTATACATATCTTTATATGTACTTACTCCAGCTCAAACAGCAAGGGATCCGTCATGTCCTTTCTAACCCTTCCAGGCCTTTTCTGGATCCTTTTGTCATGCCTCCGATCTACTATTTTTCTCCCCAAGTTCTCTGGTATTTATGGTGTTTATCCATCCTCCATCACCATGCCTTTGTCTTCCCTCTCCAGGCCACATATGCCCTGATCCAGACTCCATCTCCTCACCGTACGTTGTTTCTCTCTTTCCTCCAGTGGTTTAACCCTTTATCAGTCTGGAAATCCGAACTCACCAAGCTCATGGGTCAGTACAACCTTTGGAAGTTGGATCCTGACTCAGCTGCCTCTATATCCTGTATATGGATTCTCCACCGGCCCTACCGCTTCAATCCTCAACAGAAGCTACTATGGTCCTCCAATGTTAGCTATGAATGGCAGACTACTTTTGACTACCCGACCTCTTATCCCAAAACTCTACGAACTGCTCTTCTGAACTTCTTGCTCGATGTTAACAGGATCTCCATTCCTGAACCCTTCATCCTTCCTGGTGTGCCCCGAGATCCCTTCTTGAGTTGGCATCCTTTCCAGGATTCCTTCTTGTTTGATTCCCAGGACCCTTTGGCTATGGACACCTGGCCCTGTTTCATTTATGGTGCCCAAGACTCAGATGACGAAGACCATGCCAATTGTAATCTTCATAGCCCATCGTTCGTCCTCCAGCTACCCCCCTAGTAGGCCCCGCCTCCTGTTTACTTTTGTTTGCTTTTGTTAATATAGGCCACATGTTTAGGCCCTGTTTGCTTTTGTTAATATAGGCCACCTGTTTAGACCCTGTTTGCTTTTGTTAATGACGGCCACCTGTTTAGGCCCTGTTTGCATTAGTCGTCTGTCGGCTCTATCTTATCCCGACTTGTCTCTCATTCCTCTATAAAAGG